>JASDDO010000022.1:132967782-134200917 GCA_030015575.1 Agapanthus africanus | reverse complement strand
TGGATATTTTCGCAGGTATTCGGTTCTTCCTCTTTTCCCGAGGTAGATTCTTTGAAAAGAGGGCCAAGAGTCATCTCTTCGTCGGAGTCACTTCCAAAGATAAGAACTTGCGATCCTCCGGCGTTGACCGTGCGACAGTTACCGGTAGTTCTTTTATGCTCCCCGGTCGCACTTCTTTGCTCCCGACGAGTTTTGCGTTTCATCCGCTTAAAATGTTGCCGGTGAGCAACATACCCCTACCACCATCTTTTAAAAGTGTTGCACTCTTCGGTGGGGTGTGCCATCTTTCGGTGATATAGGCAGTAGCTAGGATGCATCTCTGCTTCACTAAGAGTGTTTTCTTCGAAGGGTGGTAGCTTCATTCCCATTGATATGGCTTTAGCAAACCTTTTCCTCATCTTGAACTTGTTTTTATCCGCGACGGATGTCCCTTGATTCGGCGGGAGTGTCTCGACTCTTTCGTCCAGTCGCCGGCGTTTGGCTTTTTCAAATATGGCCATCTCACGCTCCCGATCGGCTTTACTTTTCAGATGAATTTCATTCAGGAAGGCGTTGATCATTTCGTCTGACGGCCATAGAAGTTCCGGCTCGGGACCTGCCCCCAGTCTCTCTGTGCAAGGAGCTTATTGATCATCTGTAGACGAGTGAGAGATCACATGACAACTTGCTACGTAATCCTCAGATCCATCTGATGAGTCTTCTCTATCATTTCCGTCCTCAAGGACGTGGCTGAAGAACTCTTGGAGCGTGATTGGAGTCCGCGCCTTCTGGTTATACTCTTCTAGCGCGTCGATCTGTTTTTGCAGGTCCGTGCGCTTGTCGTCAGGCTTCATGGGCCTCTTAGATTTCTTCTTCTTTTTCGAAGATTTCGACGTCTGGGTATGAACACTTTGGCTATCACCACCAATTTTTGGCGTTGGGCGCGGCTTCAATATTCCTTCGATGGTCTGGGGTTCCAGCGGATTCTTCCACCTGATCGCCGGGCATGTCTGGAGATCATTCAGCATCCTTTTAGTTTTGGCCGAAAGAACGACCTCCCATGGAGCTTCTTCAACAAAAGAGCACATTTCCCCCGGTGTGTCCATCTTCTTAGGAGTGTGCGGTTGTGGTGGGCTCACTTTCCACTTCTCAGACAGCGCAAACTTGCCTTGTTGGTACTGATCCTCGATCCATCCCTTAAAGACGAAACAATCTTCGATTGGATGGCTTACCGTTTGGTGGTAAGGGCGATAATTTGGATTATTCACTTCGCTGGGTTGCGATGGTCGCCTTGGATTCGGAAAATTGATAAGCCTGTTGCACATCGCCAGCTCGAACAGCCTCTTCGTTTTATCAAGCGGGAATGAGTAAGGGCGCTTCATTTTCTCATTGTAATAGCGCCGTCTCTCTTCCAATTGATCCGTTAGTCTTGGAGCAATGGGCTGCTGTTGGGTGTTCGCAACGAAGGTCGCCTTCCCTTTACCCTTTTCGTTCCGCGGCTCCTGTTTCGGAGGAGACGGTCTGTGACCCATCTGATCCATCTGGGCTAGCTTGTCGATTAAAGCCTGGAATGTGGTCGGTTTGAAGAACATCATGAACTGTGAAATAGTTGCATGAGGGTCTAGGGTGCCCACGAACATGCCCATTGCTGGTGCTTCCTCGATGCGATGTTCGCACTTCGACCACAGATTTCGCCATCGGATTGCGTATTGAACCCAAGTTTCGCTGGCTTCACCCTTACATTGATCAATGCCGTTATTGGAGTGCGTTCACTAGCACTCGCGAATCGCTGGGTGAATAACAACTCCATCTCTGCGAAAGTTTTGATGGAGTCGTTTGGAAGTTTGGAGTACCACTCAAACGCCGTTTCCGACAAGCTGCCAACGAATTGACGGAGCAAAAGCTTATCATCGCCCCCGGTGTTGCCGCACAGAGCTCTGAATTGGGCGGCGTGCTGGTGGGGATTGCATGTCCCCTTGTATACATGGAATTTGGGGATCGTGTAGCCCGGCGGGTACTTTATCTGATCATACCAGCCTAGATACGGTCATCCAGTTTTGACAACTTGGCCGGCTGCTTCATTTGCCTGGTGAACTCTTATTTGCTGATCAATATAGTCATCCAAGGCATCTTTAGAGATTGTCTCCTCCTTGGTTGTTGACAGAGCTGGCAGGGGATTCGATGTTTCTCCTCTGTCATCTTCAATTATTACTGGAGGATCTTCGGCTGGGGGATCCGGCTGGATCATCATGCCCACCATATCTTGAAATAGAAGGATCATTTGCTTTATATTGGTCACTTGTTCCGCAGCCTCTTTGTCCTTCTTCTCAAGCATTCTCCGAAGGAATTCAGCATCAGTTTCCCGATCACGACACTGCTCCGTGGATGTTTCCGGGCTTTCTTTTGGCCCAGTGAGTGCGGCCATCGTAGTCAGCATCTCCTGAAGCTCCTGCTGCTATTGTTCCTGAGCTCTTGTGATGGATCGGGTGAGTGGTCGGTGGCCCGTAGAAGCGCGGCTATCCTCTTTCCCGGATGCCATGTAAATAGTATGGACCATTATGCCCCCAGACCTAGGGCGTTTGGGCTTAGTGCCTTTGACATTTGTCGCAGGCATGGGGATTTTCTTCGGCCTTCTCCTCTTATGAGCGGTCGAAGTTGAGGGGGCCGTTGCAGTGGGCACCCAAGTAGCCGTCGCCTTTTGTGGCTTAACAGGACGGTTTTCTTCCTGTCGGACCTTCAGCTTCTTCTGCCGGCGGGGATAGTCTTGATCCACCACCGACTCTCGGACTTGTCGCCAGATTTTGTAAACTTTGGAAGACAGCCGTTGAGGGGACTGCTCCGGCTTTATTTCTGTAACAGTCTCCACCGGTGGCGGGGATCTTTTTAGTACGGCAGTAGGCGAGTTCCTGCGTACCTTGTTCAGCAGCTCAAAATTGTTCCTGGTTGGAACAACAGCATTAATTTCCACCGTTGGAGCTGGTGGAGTTAGCCCAGAGGGGGAGTTGCCCCTGACCTTCCTTACTCGGCGCCAGTGGCGACGTCGAGCGTGTCGAGCCGTTGGTGTTGGTTTGGTGATGGGGACGGCTTTGTCTTGCCCCCTGTCCAGGTGAAGGGCTACTGCTGGCGTCAGACTGTTAAAGACTGATGTCCGTTAAGAAGCAGTATCCAATCGGTCAAAAGCAGACTTCTGAGCACGGACAGGAACCGTAGTGGAAACCGGAACAGCCGGTCTTGTAAAAATTGACCCTTTGGTTGGAGAAGCCGCCTTAACGACTTCGGGAGCAGGGTTGGTCACTCTTTTCGGAATAACCTTTTCTTGAGGTGCAGGCTTCATCATGGGCCCACATGAATTTTAGCCCAGTTTGGCGAAGACCGAGGTGCTGGAGCTGGACGACCCGTTGAGAGGGGGCGCAGTAGCTGTAAGCCGATCGAAGACCGACTTCTTGGGAGATTCCGGTGTTGGCATAGGAGCGGTGAAGCTCGTTGGCAGGAGCATGGTCCCGAAAAACAATCCCGTGGTGGCTTGAGTGACCTGTTCCACCGGCATTATGAACAGGGAGGCTGCTTGGGGACCGTAGGCTATGCCTCCAGATGAGGCAGAGCGCGAATTGCAGTTGCAGTTGGAGCACTTTGCATAAGTGAACGCCATTGATCCTCGCTTTCTGTACCAATCAAAATGCCAAATCTTAGTACCTCGAAATCCAAGGCAACCATTAGCAAACCGCAATTCGTTCGCGAACACTACACACGAAGTGTGGAGTGGAAAGAGGAAAAGGTCCCACCGGGCGTGCCAGAATCTGTTTACCGCCGGAAACCGGGAAGACGAACGTCTTGCCTGAATCTGGGGGCAGATGCTAATTGGTATTATCCGTCCACCTCTTCGAAGATGCCAAGTTGATTTATGGCACCATGTATCGAAGGTTTAAACGGATGCGGCCGATGTAGCAGACTTCGTCAGATTCCCCCTCGTTTGAGGGGTTTTTGATTGTGGGGGCGCTCTTCCCAGCAGCGCAAGCCCCTACAGTTAATTACGCTACTGCATTGCGGTAACAACTTTCTCCTTCTCCATATGGTCACTTCGTGTCGTGGATGTTTGTTTTCTGTTTGGTTGCCCGTGGATTGTATACGGAGACTAAGTTATATTGTCGCCCGTAGGGCGTGGACTAGTCCAAATCCGTATTTTTCTTAGATTTGGGTTTGGGGATTTGGGTTTAAGGATACATTAGCCTCATTTGAGACTAAGATCAACCTAAACGTTTGTTAAGGACACGTTAGTCTAATTCTAAACTAAGATCGACTTAACGGGATCGTTTAGATCCGACAAGAGAGCAATTGGGCTCTATTGTTTAGTTTAAAGACATTGCGGTCGATAATTAGTTTAAGGACATTACGGTCCAATGTTAGTTTTAAGACATCGCGGTCGAGGTTAAGGACATCATAATCCATGAGTTTATGGACCCCACAGTCCGATGTTAGTTTTAAGACATCACGGTCGAGGTTAAGGACATCATAGTCAATGGGTTTAAGGACCCCACAGTCCGACGTTAGTTTTAAGACATCACGGTCGAGGTTAAGGACATCATAGTCCATGAGTTTAAGGACCCCACAGTCCGATGTTAGTTTTAGACATCACGGTCGAGGTTAAGGACATCATAGTCCATGGGTTTATGGACCCCACAGTCCGATGTTAGTTTTAAGACATCACGGTCGAGGTTAAGGACATCATAGTCCATGAGTTTAAGGACCCCACAGTCCGATGTTAGTTTTAAGACATCACGGTCGAGGTTAAGGACATCATAGTCCATGAGTTTAAGGACCCCACAGTCCGTAAAATGTGTGGTTTTCGGGACCCATCATCTCTTTGAAGACGTTGAGGAATTACAACGACAAATATCAAAGGAGTGAAGAGATGTACCCTTGAACCGAGGTGATTTGGTTGAAAGAGCAGATGTGCTCAATTCAAAATAAGTTGAGGACTTATGGCCTCCAATTAAAATGTTTTAACATTTTATTTTTGTTCTGGCTATTAAGCCTTTATTTGGGATCGGCCCTTTTTAATAATGCTAAGCACTGGGCTCGGATATTTTGTCTTTATCAGAACAGAGCACGTTCTGACAGTGCGCCACGTGGCGCGTCAGGCGCTTTGCGCTAATTAAAGAGCGCATTGCGCTAGCGCGCGCGAAGGTGACACGTGTCGCGCTCAGCGCTAAGCACTGGTTCATTAGTGCATTTGCGCTTTCCATTTATGAGTGCTTTGCGCTAGCGCGCCAGCGAACGACATGTGGCGCGCTTGGCGCTGAGCGCCAGTCTATGAGCGCAGCGCTCTATTTTAAAAGCGCAAAGCGCAAGTGGTGTCTATAGTTGACACGTGGCAAGTTATGGCGTTGTGCGCCAGTCCAATAAGCGCAAAGGCACAGTTCATGAGTGCAAGACACTTTTCAATAGCGCAAAGCGCATCTGATCAATTTTAAGATCACATAAAAACTTTTATGTTCTTCTAAGGAGGCTTTGCCTCAAGATCCAAGAACAAAAGTTCTTGTTTTGATAAAAGGCTCTGCCTTTATAGATCAAAGATCGGTGGACGAAGTAAAAATACTTCTTTTATTATTTTTTATATTAGATCTTTTAATCTTTTTTCTTATCATCAAAGACCTTGGTCTTTTTCAGATCTATGATCTTTATAGAAGAGGCTTCTTCTTTTTATGAGATGATTTCATCTCTGTTTTTCAAGAACATAATTCTTTTTTACCTTGAATATGAAGAAAAAATCTTCTTTTCTTAAGAGCTTGCTCTTTTTTGCAGAGGGTTTTTCTCTCTCTTCTTCTGTATTCTCTATTTCTTAGGCTTGAAGTCTATGGTCCTTTATATAGGGCCAAATGATTTGTTAAATCAGTTTTGAGAGATCTTTCTCTGATTGATTTGGGAATATTTCCCACCGTTGGATCTTTGATCATAGGGCTTTTGCTTTGCAGAAGATAATCTTCTTGTTTTAATAAGATTGGAAAGATCTTTCCATAACAGAATTTTAATTCTGATTAATTAATAATTTATTATTATTAGATCTTTTGATCTAACGGTGAGGAATTTTTTTAATTCCAGCGCTGGCGCACTTTACGCTAGCGCACCTACGTTCGACACGTAGCGCGCGGAGCGCAGCGCAGCGCAACTGCGCTAGCGCTCCCGTACTTGACACGTGGCGCGCAGCGCGGAGCACAGCGCAACTGCGCTAGCGCACCCATGCTTGACACGTGGCGCACATCACGGAGCGCAGCGCACCCGTGTTTGACACATGACACGCAGCGCAGAGCGCTAGATCTGAAGCATTGCTTCAACTTTTAAATTTTGAATTTTGAAACAGAGCTTTGCTCTGATTGGGCGTGCGCTGCCTAGGGCGCAGCGCTCCTGGCGCTGGCGTGTCTTCTTTTGACACGTGGCGCGCAGCGCACGGGATCTGAAGCGTTGCTTCAATTTTTGAATTTTGAAATTCAAAACAGAGCTTTGCTCTGATTGGGGGAAACACCAAGATGCCTCTAGTATGGCTTCTTCAAGCCGACGTTCCTTCCTGAGAAGGTATGCTCGTCGGGGTTCAAGTGTAGATTCATGGCTGCCGGTCCACAATGACAACTCATCTTCGGAAGCGGTTGAGATAGGCTGCTTGAGAGCTATCTCGCCTCCCTTTTCCAGAGGACTTATAAATATTCGCCGTATTGATGGAGGATCTTCGTAGAATATGACGGCAGGATAAGAACTCTTCGGGACGCGCACATTCTCGGTCTCATCCCGAGAACGCCTTATAGCCTCAGCCAATTGTGCGGCTTCCTCGGTAGATGAACCCGGAAAGAGAAGACCATCATCCGGCTCTTGCATAGATATTGGTTCGTCTTGAACAATAGGATCGGATTCCACCAAAAGGTCAAGCAGACCGGTGATCATCTTCTTTCTCCTCTTCGACCCAGAACTAAAACTGGAAGATGATCGCTTCCTTCCCTTCGGCGCTTTGGCGCGATGTTGACCCACTTCGCCTCCACTGTCCTCTTTTAGCGACACCCTTGCTGATAACGTCGCCACTAATGGAGGGGCCGCTGGCGCCTCGGCAGAAGCCTTCGCTCGAGCTCTAGTACGCATCGGTATCCCTGCAGTGGGAGGAATCGACCCGGCTTCTGCGGCCTGCGAGATGAGGACCGCACCACCATCCCTCAAAAGAGGGCGAACGACTAACCGCGGTTGCAACGGAACGCTGGTAGCTTGGGTCGGGGCAGGAGTATTATATTCGAAGAGTACTCGCCTTTCCTCAGCAATGATAGGACCAACCCGGTGGCTATACCAGCCCACAAAGGAGCCCACAGACCTGGGGAGATAGTCAGGTTCTGGGATCATGAACACGGATCCAGTATTCAGCCGCATAAAATGATGAATAATGTCGCAAATAACTCCCAACGATGAAGTAGGCTCAACCAAGAACGCTTCGAAGGGGACGCCATGATTATAGCCCAGTTGCCGGGCAAAGCGGTACGGATTATACCACATAAGGAGAGTCGTATCCTTCTAGCGGAACACCAAATAGCCTGGCCTAATTGAGTATAGATGCATGATCTCCCTAGACTTTAAAGAGGGTGCTCCCCCTTTCGACAAGTCGAATAGCTTCTGGACAGGCCCCGCTGGAGCAGAAAGAACGCGATCAACAAACACCATTCCTCCCTCATGGGTATATGTATTGAGCAGAACACGAAGGGCCCCTAATTGAGTCGGATCGGGAGCGGAGGCATCCACCAATCTCATAACTCGAGGGAAGGTGTAGGAGTCATAGAAGTTCGACCGTTGATGTGCCGCGAATGCCCCCAGCACATGCATTTCGATCCATGATGTGAAGTAATGAAGGGGGAGATTCACAACATCTACACCTGGAGTCGAAGTGTTGGCCGCAACACTTAACCCGTGATAAAGATGCGATAGTCCCGCGATGCCGACGGCCAACTTTACCCCTTCAGCTACACAATGGGCGGGATAGAAGACGGAAGCTCTCATGAAGCATCGGTGTGACGGTATCACAAACCAGCTGAGCCAAAGGCTGATAAAACCGACAAAGAAGGTCACTTCATCCATGTCGGGAGCCACAATCGAACAAAAAGGAACGACTGACAAGATCAGGATGTAAAACTGTGGTAGATCTTCTGTTTTAACCGGCAGTCTATCCAAACCAAACCCAAAAAGGTCATCGATACTCGCAAACTTCGGGGCCTCCTTGGATAAAATATCTCCCCGAATGAAACAGGCGATAAAGCTCTCGAAAGTGACACCCTGCTCTTCTGACTTCGCAAACAATCTTTCGAAAATACCCAGGGCCTTGATCAGACTGGGGTACTTATGACGGACGGCGGTTTTGGCTGTCAGACCATCAAGCACAGCCAGCATGGTGGAGAAAACATATTCATCAGGAGGCAGCAGTTCCTCGTAATGCTCCCCCCTAATGGGCAATTCTGATATCTCACGGAATTCATCTAATGAGATAGACACCTCTCGATCCCCTAGCAGGAAGGTGTTGGTGGGCAGATTCCATTGGTTTAAAAAGGCTTTGATCCACCAGACGTGAGAAGCATGGCAATGAAAGAGCGATGCATACACTGCCTGATATAGTCCGACCTTCTGCAGCCTTGCGCGGTGGGCAGAAAGAATATAACGAGCCCAAATAAGATAGCCCATAGGGTGCCGGGGGGTGATACCCGCTTTATAAACTTGCCCCCAAGGTCGAGC
Source organism: Agapanthus africanus (assembly GCA_030015575.1). Lineage (NCBI taxonomy): Eukaryota > Viridiplantae > Streptophyta > Magnoliopsida > Asparagales > Amaryllidaceae > Agapanthus > Agapanthus africanus. Next base: position 134,192,187 of record JASDDO010000022.1, on the reverse strand, counting down.
TTCACCTTGGCAAATCTGACGCCCCAAGATGTCTATAGCAGGTAGGGGCTGGTTAGGTATCCCAGAAGTAGAGGGCTCCAGCCGGCCCGAAAGAGTCCAATTGGTCACTTCCACTGCGTAAGCAATCTGTGGGCGTTCCATCGGCATTATAGGGCGAAGAGGTTCCACCGGCTCCACGCAAATAAAACTTCGGCGACCCCGGATGATGTGACCGTATTAAGTGCCCCATAAGAGCAGATTTGTTCAATCTTTATCATGAGCTCTGATCATCGCCATTTTCTCCTCATCTGACGGCGATTGTAGAAAAGCGACGTCTGAGTGGGTGTAAGGGAAATAAGGAAGAGAAGCCATTGTGCCTGAAATAAGGAAAAGAGGAAGCTATTAATAAAACCCATGCACATACATATATATATAATAAAACAAGATGTCTGTTTTGCGGGGCCACTGCCTACGAAATACATAGACCCCACTGTTTACCCCAATCAGAGCAAAGCTCTATTCAAATTCAGAGGCGGGAGATGAAGCAACGCTTCATCTTCCCCCAATCAGAGCAAATCTCTGCTTTGAAAATTTAAACTTTAATAAATGAAGCAACGCTTCAGATTATTTGCGCTGCGCGCAACGCGCCACGTGTCAGGCGCAGACACATCAGCGCAGCGCCCAAAACAGCGCACCCAATCAGAGCAAAGCTATATTTAAAGAAAAATTAAAGGAAGCAACGCTTCAGTTGCGCAAGCGCTGCGCTGCGCGACACGTGTCAGAGCAGATGCGCTAGCGCAGTTGCACAAGCGCTTCAGTGCGCGACACGTGTCAGCGCAGATGCGCTAGCGCAGTTGTGCTGCGCTTTGCGCTGCGCGACGCGTGTCAGCGCAGATGCGCCTACGCCGTTGCGCTGCGCGACGCGTGTCAGCGCAGATGCGCCTGCGCAGTTGTGCTGCGCTTTGCGCTGCGCGACACGTGTTAGCGCAGATGCGCTAGCACAGTTGCGTGTGCGCTGCTTGACACGTGTCACACGCTGGGGGTGTTTGCGCCAAACAGAATTAAGATTCTAAAGAAATCTTTCTGTTCTTGTTAAAACAAGAATATTTTCTTCTGTAAAACAGAAGCCCTTGGATCAAAGATCCAGCGGTGGGGAAAATTCTCCAAATCACTCAGAGAAAGATCTCTTTAACTAATTTATGGGCACTATAAAAAGAACCCCAGACCTCAATTCAAAGGCATCAACATTTCTTGAAAAAAGTCAAGAGCTTCAAACAGAGAGAACTCTGAGAAAATTCCAAGAAAAAGGTAAAAAACCATCATGAGAGAGAAGAAATTTCTTCTAATAGATCATTGATCTAAAAACCAGATCAATGATCTTTACATAATAAACAGTGCTTTGCACTTCTTATGAACCACTGTTTCTTTAAAACAAGGAAAAACAAAAATAAAAAATATATATAGTGCTTTGCACTTTTATGAACCTTTGGTTCTTGAAATAAAAAGAAAAACTTGTTTTTCTTTGATCTAAATTAGATCAAGAAATCAAATAGTGCTTTGCACTTCTTTTATGAACCATTGGTTCTTGAATCTAAAAGATTCTCAAATTAATAGTGCTTTGCACTTATAAATCTGCACTGTTGCGCTCTTGGGCTGGCGCAAGCCACCAGAGAGCGCCACGTGTCAGCGTCTGAACCATTTGCGCTATGCGCTTTTGAAATAGAGCTTTGCTCTCTGAAATTGGCGCAACTCACCAGAGCGCGCCACGTGTCAGCAGCGCAAGCGTAGCGCACTAGCGCAGCGCACTGCGCCTGCATGACACGTGTCATCACCACGAGCGCTTGCGCTCTCTGATTGGCGCAAAGCGCCTGATAAATGCAATGCATTTCCTAAAAGGGCCAGGCCTAAATCAAAAAGACCAAGCAGGCCCAAATAAATTGCAAAGCAATAAAAGGGCAGAGCCCAAATAAAATTGATGCTCTGCATCATTTATAAAGGGCAGAGCCCAAAACAAATTGATGCTCTGCATCCTTTCTGGGCAAAGCCCAAATAAAAATAAAAAGAAATGCAATGCAAAAGCAAATAAAATGTTGAACATTTTCAACTGGACTTAGCCCAATTTTGGCCGTAAGTCCTTAAATTAAATTGACTGAGCAAGATTGCTCTCTTAAATCAATTTATATCCGGTTCGAGGGTACATCTCCGAACTCCTCTGACAACTGTCGTTGTAATCCTTCAACGACGTCAGAGAGGTGACGGGTCCCGACAACCACACATCAACACGGACTGCGGGGTCCTTAAACTCATGGACCGAAACGTCCTTAAACTAATATTGGACCGAAACGTCCTTCAACTAATATTGGACCGAAACGTCCTTAAACTAATGTTGGACCAAACCGTCCTTAAACTAGTAATAGACCACCACGTCCCTAAACTGGAAAATGGACCACCACGTCCCTAAACTGGAACACGGACCACTATGTCCCTAAACTGGAACAATAGAGCCCCTAAATGCTCTTTTGTCAGATCTAAACGATCCCGTTTAAGTCGATCTTAGCCTCAAATATGGCTAACGTATCCTTAAACCTTCAAACAGACTTTAGTCCTAAATTGGACTATAGATCTCCCCCAACTAACTCTGGTTCAAGGGTACATCTCTGAACTCCTTTGGCATCTGTCGTTGTAATCCTTCAACGTCGTCAGAGAGGTGATGGGTCCCGACGACCATACATGCAATGGACCACTATGTCCCTAAACTGGAATAATAGAGCCCCAAAATGCTCTTTCCGTTAAGTTGATCTTAGTCTCAAATCAGACTAACGCATCCTTAACGAACGTTTAAGTTGATCTTAGCTTCAAATACGGCTAACGTATCCTTAAACAAAAACCCTAAACCCAAATCTAAGAAAATACGGATTTGGACCAATCCACGTCCTACGGGCGATGACATAAATTAGTCTCCGTATACAATCCACGGGCAACCACAAACAAAACAAACACCCATGACACGAAGTGAAACTCTGGAGAAGGAGAAAGTTGTTACCGCGATGCGGTAACGTAATTAACTGCAGGGGCTTGCGCCTGCAGGGAAGAGCGTCCCCACAATCAAAAAACCCTCAAGCGAGTGGGAATCTGACGAAGTCTGCTACATCGGCCGCATCCATCTAAACCTCCGATACATGGTGCCATAAATCAACTTGGCATCTTGGGAGAGGTGGACGGATAAAACCAAATAGCATCTGCCCCGAATCTCAGGCAAGACGTTCACCGCGTCTCTGCCGCGTCATTCGGAGGGGAACAGATTCTGGCACGCCCGGTGGGACCTTTTCCTCTTTCCACTCCACACTTCGTGTGTCGTCCTCGCGAACCAATCGCAGTTTGTTAAATGGTTGCCTTCGGATTTCAAGTTACTAAGATTTGGTCTTTTGCCTGGCGCAGAACTCAAACATCAATGGCCTCTAACTGCACCAACTGCTCGAAGTGCCACTGCAACGGATGCTCCACCTCCCCCGGAGGTGTAGCATATGGGCCCCAAGCGGCTTCCTTCCTCGCTCTACCGGTAGATCAGGTGACCCAAGCCACCACCGGCCTGTTTTTCGGGACCATGATCCCACCTACAAGCTTCTCTATGCCAATACCTACACCGGAAGTGAACAAGAAGTCGGTCTTCGACCGGCTCACTGCCACGACGGCCCCTGTCAATGGGTCGCCCACTACCAAACCAACAGCCTCGATTTTCGCCAGACTGGATCAGAACTCTAAACTGGCTGTCCCAAGGAAGGCAATAACTGCTGCTCCAGAAGTCATCATGGCGGCTTCCCCTGCCAAAGAGTTAGTCTTTTCAAGACTGACGATTCCTGCTCCTGCCCCTGCCCGAGGATCCGTCTTCGATAAGTTGAATATCACCCCTCAAAGGACAACCTCAGTCTTTAAGAGGTTAACACCAGCGGCGCCTCATTCATACAGGGGGCAAAAAGAAGATGTCTCGATCTCCGAGCCAGTCCCAACGGCTCGTCACGCTCGACGTCGCCATTGGCAACGAGTGAGGAAGGCAGGGGGCAACTCCCCCTCAGGGCTAACTCCACCGGCTCCAGTGGTGGAAGTCAACGCTGTTGTTCCTACTGGGAACAGCTTTAAACTGCTGAGGAGGGTACGTAAGAATTCTTCAACCGCTACACTGAAAAGATCTCCTCCGCCTGCGGAGAGAGTTCCAGAAACGAAGCAAGAACAGCCCCCTCAATGGCTGTCCTCAAGAATTTATAAAGTTTGGCGGAGGGTTCAAGACTCCGTGATCGACCCAGATCATTCTCGTCAACGAAAGAAGACGAAGGTGCAAAAAGGAAAAGACCGTCCTATTGAACAGCAAGGGACAAGGATCGCTAGGGTACCCACTGCAACGGCCCCTTCAACTTCAACGGCCCATAAAAAAAGAAGGCCAGAGAAAACCCCTGCGCCGGTGACAAATATCCAAGGTGGTGGACCCAAACGCCCTAAGTCAGGGGGCATTATAGTTCACACCGTCTACGTGGCATCTGGTAAAGAAGATAGCCGCATATCTACGGATCATCGACCGCTTATCCGATCAGTGACCAAGGCGCAGGAGCAACAGAAAAAGCTCCAAGAGATGATGAACGCTATGGCCACACTTACAGGGCCAAAAGAAAACCCTGAAACGTCCTCGGATGAACGCCAAGAGGAAGAAACCGACGCCGAATTCCTTCGTCGAATATTGGAAAAGAAGGATAAAGAGGCTGCTGAACAAGCAGCCAACATACAGCGTATGGGCCTCCTCTTCCAAGACATGATAGGGATGATGATACAACAAGATCCTCCGGCTGAAGATCCCCCGATCATCCTTGGTAACGATAGGGGAGAAACGTCGAATCCTCCGCCAGCCCTGTCAACAGCTAAGGAGGATACAATCTCCAAAGCTGATTTGGATGAGTACATCGCCCAACAAATACGGGTTCATCATGCGACCGAAGCAGCCAGCCAGGTCGTAAAAACAGGACGACCATATCCAAGTTGGTACGATCAAATCAAGTACCCATCCGGTTACACAATTCCCAAGTTCATGTCTACAAGGGGACGGGCAATCCTCACCAGCATGTTGCCCAGTTCAGGGCACTCTGCGGCAACACCGGTGGTGATGACAAGCTTTTACTTCGCCAGTTTGTTGGAAGTTTATCGGATACGGCGTTCGAGTGGTACTCTGAGCTCCCGAACGACTCTATCAAAACCTTCGCGGAGATGGAGCTGTTGTTTACTCAGCGTTTTGCAAGCGCCAGTGAGCGCACCCCGATGACGGCACTAATTAACGCCAGGGTAAAACCAGGCGAGACATGGGTTCAATACGCTATACGGTGGCGAAACTTATGGTCGAAGTGCGAGCAGCGCATTGAAGAAGCTCCCGCAGTGGGTATGTTTGTGGGAACCCTCGATCCACAAGCAACCATCTCGCAGTTTATGATGTTTTTCAAGCCGACTACCTTCCAGGCCTTGATTGACAAGCTAGCACAGATGGATCAGATGGGCCATAAACCCCCTCTTCCAAAGCCGGACTCCCGAAATGACAAAGGGAAGGGAAAAGCGATCGTCGTCGCTAATGCTCAACAACAACCGAGCAACTCGAAGCCAGTTGTGCGTCAAAATAATATGCGCCCATACGTAGACCTCGAGGAGAGACTAGGGCGTCCTTACTCATTTCCCCGCGATAAAACGAGAAGGTTATTCGAGCTGGCATTGCGCAATAGACTCATAAATTTGCCGGATCCAAAACGCCCGTTGCAACCAAGTGACGTCAACGAGCCCAACTACTGTCCTTATCATCGAGTACTAGGCCATCCGATCGAAGATTGCTACGTTTTCAAAAAATGGCTTGAAAACCAGTACCGACAGGGCAAATTCACGTTATCTGACAAATGGAAGGTGAATCCCCCGCAGCCCCACACCTCTAAGGGGACGAATACGCCAGGGGCAACATGCTCTGTCGTTGAAGAAGCTCCTTAGGAGGTTGTATTATCAGCTAAGACAAAGAAAATGCTGAACGACCTTCAGGCGTGCCCAGCAATCAAGTGGGAGAACCCGTTAGAACCGCAGGTCATTGAAGGGATGCTGAAGCCGCGTACAACTCCAAAGACCGATGGTGGTGGCCCGAGCACTCGCAACCAGCCGTCAAAATCTTCGAAAAAGAAGAAGAAGAAATCTAAGAAGCCCGTGAGGCCTGGTGACAAGCGCACGGACTTGCAAAAACAAATCGACGCGCTGGAGGAATACAACCAGAAAGCACGGACTCCCATTACACTCCAAGAGTTCCTCAATCATGTCCTTCAAAAGGAAGATGAGGAAGAAAGTTCATCTGATGAATCTGAAGAATGCGTGGCGAGCTGTCATGTGATTTCCCATTCGTTCATGGACGATGAGGAAACTCCTTATACCGAAGCGCTGGGGGCAGATCTTGAACCAAAATTTCTGGAGCTATCAGATGAAATGATTGACGTGTTCCTTAACGAAGCTCGATTGAAAAGTAAAGCTGATCGAGAACGCGAGACGGCTATATTTGAAAGGGCCAAGCGCCAGCGACTTGATGAAAGAGCTGAGATGATCCCGCTGGAGCAAAACACCTCCGCTACCGACAAAAGCCAATTCAAGATGAGGAAAAAGTTTGCTAAGGCCATATCAATGGGCATGAAGCTACCATCCTCTGAAGGAAACATCACCGGTGAAGTGGAAACGCACCCCTCCTATTGCTTATATCATCAAAAGATTTCGCACCCCACTCAAGAGTGCAAAGCTTTCGATAGATGGTGGCAAGGATATGTTGCTCATCGACAACGCTTTAAGCGGGAAAAGCGTAAAACTCGTCGAGAGCAAAGAAATACGACCGAAGGGATTAAAAGAACTACCGGCAATTGTCGCATGGTTAACACTGGCGGGTCACAAGTGCCTACATTCGGGAGCGATTCTGATGAAGAGCTGGAACTTGCCCCTCTCTTTAAAGAATCCACTTCAGGAAAAGAAGAAGAGCCGAAGGTCTGCGAAAATATCCGGCTGCGGAATCGGACGCTGCCTGAAAAGAATCTCGGACCCTCAAACAGAAAAGATAAAGGGAAAGAAAAGGTCTCTGAAGATATCGTCTTAGATGACCAAGTTCTGGAGGAGCTAAGCGCCAACAACCCGCCGAAGAAGAATAAGGTGGATTACAACGTCCCAGCGCACCTGAGGAAACTACCCTCACAGCTCAGCATTCTCGACACCCTTTTGCTATCAAAGGAGGCGAGAGATTCCTTGATCAAGGCACTACAAGATCCGGAACAATTCCAAGCATGCCTGGCCGAGGAAAAGATGAAGGATGAGTTGGAGGAAGTGCACACGGCCGATGTCACTTTCGGCGACGAGGACCTTCTCCTTGGGACGAGCGAACACAACCGCCCCCTTTATGTCTCAGGATACTGCCACGATATTAAGATAGGCAAAATCCTGATCGACAATGGATCCTCCGTTAATCTCCTCAACGTGCGGGTGTTAAAAGAAATCTGCATGAGCGTCCAGCACCTTGCTCGTGACAAGATCACCATCTCCGGGTTCGACTCCCAGTCATCAAGAACTCTTGGGTCTGTGATACTGACGCTACGCTTCGGGCTACTCGTCACGGACGTTAAGTTCCACATCATAGACGCCAAGACATGCTACAATGCTTTGCTCGGCCGACCATGGTTACACGAGTACAACATCATCCCTTCTACACAACATCAGTGTATGAAGTATTTTAAGGATGGTTTCGAGTATACCGTGACGGGAGAACTGAACCCGTTCTCTGTCAACGAGGTCCGCACATACGAAGATGCCAAATACTTCTTACCGGATTTCGAAGACATAGAAAGGTGTCACAAGCCGGAGAATAAAGCTAATGCCACCATCCCTGTCTTCGGCAGTGATACCGAGAAGGAAGAGGAGATAGTGTATTCCGGTCCGCCCCAACACGACAAGCCAGGACCGTCTGCTCCTACGCTGATCTTTGGTAGCGACTCGGAAGATGAAGTCCGTGCTGTATTCCCTGCTCGACCTTCAATACAAACGTCCGCTGACGAAGAGCAAAGTCTACAAGTCGCCATAGTGCCGCTTAAACACCATAAAGAACTGGATGCACTTAATATTTACAATGTAGAAGAGCTACAAACGTTTTACATCCCTCCCAGGCGAGAAAGCGAGAAAGCAATTTTGTTCTACCGCTCTGAAGAAACCAAGGTGGAAAAAGAAATCTGGCATGGCGCGGATCCTACGCTCGACAGGCTTCAGCCTATCCGTCTTCCCAGATATTATACAGAGGGTTTGAAAAAGCTGCTGAAACGCCAGGGGATATCCTTCAAGCAGACCGTTCGAAAAGCCAAGTTCTATGAAAAAATCTGGAACGTTCCCGGGACTCAATGCAAACTGCCTAATGGGAGAATGGAAACAATTGGACTTGGATACATCTGGTCAAAGAAACGAGAGCTACTAAACAGCTGCTATGTCATGTATGACTTCAATGAAGAGGCGGATGCTCAATGGGAGGACGCTAATCCTGAGACAGTGAAAGTTCCAGATGCAAAAGTGCCCAGTCCGCCGTTCAAAGAACAAATGGACAAGCTTATAAAAGAAGCGGGTCAAAAAGTCCGGGACGATCATAACCGCGAAATGGTCACCTACGAGAAATCCAAAACGCAACGCCTTCTCCAACAGGCCGTGAAAGATGAAAATGTCGCTCCTTGTCAACCTGTTATAAAGAAGGCTCGACGCAAAAGCAGAAATAAGTCAAAAGGCCAAAAAGGTGCTCAACAGCGACAAAGCAGGGCTAAGAAGCCACGTAAACGGGAGTCAAGTGTTATTGATCTATCCCTTATGAAGAAAATGGGTCGAGCATACTCGTTTCCTCGGGACAAGACGAAGAAGATACTTAACCTCGCTCTAAAACATCATATGCTTACACTGCCGGAGTCCAAACACCCCGAACAAGCAGGCGAAGTCTCACACCCAGACTATTGCTCTTATCACCGAGTGGTAGGGCACCCTCTCGAGGACTGCTTCACCTTCAAGAATTGGGTCGAAGATCAGTATCAGCTTGGCAAGTTCGCTCTGTCCGACAACTGGAGGGTAGCACCGCCACAAAAGCATAAGCCCAAGGCCACGAAAGAAGAACCAGTTCCGCATTGGGATTGGAAGCGAATTCGTACTTGTCACGTGATAATGATATCAAGGGAAGAGCCCAAGAACATGGATGACCTTCCCTGGTGCTTCGAAAACGGCAACGACAAGATAATCTCATAATTCCCACCAGCGCCAAAAGAGCTGGAAGATGGAATCCATACCACTGCAGATAACCTCAAGAAAATTGAGTTGGGGACAGCAAACGATCCACGACCGACATTCATCAGCGAGCTACTATCTGAAGAAAGGGTATCTGCGTTAAAGGACGTGCTCCTACAGCATAAAGATTGTTTCGCATGGAACTACTCCGAAATGTCGGGATTAGATCCAGAAATTGCTGTGCACAGATTGGCGATATCTCCGGACGTCAAGCCAGTCAAACAGGCGCCGAGAAAAATGCGGCTCGAGCTTGAAATGAGTATCAATGCTGAAGTCAAAAAGCTGATCGACTCTGGCTTCATCCAGGAAGTTCAATACCCTAAATGGATCGCCAACATCGTCCCGGTGATGAAGAAAAATGGGACAGTGCGCATATGCGTAGACTTCCGGGATCTCAATAAAGCCTGCTCGAAAGACGATTTTCCAGTGCCAGTCACCGAACTGATGATAGACAATACGTCCACTCATGAGGTTTTCTCCTTCATGGATGGCTCATCAGGGTATAACCAGATAAAGATGCATCCAGAAGACCAGAAGCATACCGCCTTCAGGACTCCTCTGGGTATATTCTGTTATAAGGTGATGCCCTTTGGTCTAAAGAACGCCTGTGCCACCTACCAAAGGGCCATGACAAAGATCTTCGATGACCTTATACACGAAATCGTCGAATGCTATATCGACGATCTCGTGGTTAAAAGCAAATCATACGAGGAACATCTCGAGCATTTGGAGACTGTATTTCAACACCTTCGACAATACAACTTGAAAATGAACCCGCTCAAGTGTGCATTCGGAGTTTCCTCAGGCAAATTCCTGGGATTCATTGTTCGACACCGAGGTATTGAAATAGATCCGTCTAAGATCAAGGCGATCATGGAAATGCCTCCGCCAAGGAATCTCAAACAGCTGCGGTCTCTCCAAAGGAAGCTCGCGTATATACGGGGATTTATAGCCAACCTTTCAGGAAAGTGCCGTCCTTACAGCCACCTGATGAAGAAGGGAACCCCGTTCGTCTGGGACCAAAAATGCCAAAGCGCACTAGACGAGATCAAGCAATACCTGCAGAACCCGCCGGTGTTGGCTGCTCCGGTCAAGGGAAAACCCCTCATTCTTTATACAACCGCCCTCGAAGGTTCCTTAGGCGCATTAGGTTCCTTAGGCGCATTATGGGCACAAGAAAACGATCAAGGGAAAGAAAGAGCACTCTACTACTTAAGTCGAGTTCTACTGGGGGCAGAAAGCAACTACTCCCCCATTGAAAAACATTGCCTGGCGTTGATCTTTGCGATAATAAAGATCAAACATTATGCGTTGGCACATGAAGTCCGTCTCATTTCGAAGGTAGACCCTCTTAAATATTTGATGTCGAAGGCCATATTGACGGGGCGACTCGCTAAATGGGCCCTGCTCTTGATGGAGTTCTCGATAACCTATCAGCCTCTCAAGGCGGTGAAAGGCCAGGCCATCGCCGACTTTCTCGCTGAGCATCCGATACCTGCCAATTCTCCTCTGAATTGCGATCTTCCAGACGAACATGCGTTTGATGCGATCGACAGTAATGATACCCGATGGGAGCTTTATTTCGATGGAGCATCTTCCGTGAAGAAGCGCAAACAAAGTACCCCTATAATCAAATCGGGGGTAGGACTCATCTTTGTAACTCCACAAGGTGGGATAATGCGTTTTGCCTTCTCCCTAACAGAGCCAAGGACAAACAATGAAGCCGAATACGAAGCTATGATAGCAGGCCTCGAGATCGCCATCGACATGGGGATTGAAAACCTCCTCATATATGGAGATTCCCAACTGGTCGTTAGTCAAGTAAACGGCGACTACCAAACATGCAAACCAGAATTGGTGAAGTACGGCGAAATAGTGCAACAATTGTTGACCCAAATTCCTTCCTACACTTTGGAAAACATACCGCGCGTGGAAAACAGCAAAGCAGACGCGTTGACCAAACTTGCTAAAGAATTGGCTGACGAGAACCTCGATGACGTTAGAACCGTGGTACAAAGCCGTCGAGTGCTTGCCCCAGCAGAAATATCTCCGGAATCATCTAAAGAAAAGGGAGCGAGCGAGCAGACGACCCTGCAAGTAAAAGATTGGAAAAATGCCGAGGATTGGAGAGAAGTCTTCATAGACTACTTTAAATCCCACCGAATGCCTGAAGAAGCGTCCACAAGACATCAGCTCATGAAACGAGCTCTGTCTTTCGCCTTCGTCAATGATACTCTATACAAGAGGTCGTTTGATTCTCTGTGGTTGAGATGCCTGGGACCTGACGAAGCGAAAAGAGTCGTCCAGGAAGTTCATGACGGACTCTGCGGGTCTCACCAAGCGGGCTCAAAGATGAAGTTGAAGATCAAACGGATGGGCTACTACTGGCCCACGATGATCCAGGATTGCCTCGAATATGCGAAGCAATGCGACTCGTGCCAAATTCATGGGGACTTCATCCACCAGCATCCAAATCCGCTACACCCGACGGTGGCTAGCTGGCCGTTCGAGATGTGGGGAACTGACATAGTCGGCCCCATCGAACCAGCATCGTCCAGAGGACATCGTTTTATCCTGGCGACGACTGATTACTTCTCCAAATGGGCAGAGGCAGTACCGCTGAGGGAAGTGAATACGGAGAATATCCTCCACTTCTTCAAGACGCACGTCATATATCGGTTTGGAACGCCAAGACGGATAATCTCCGATAACGGGCCAGCCTACAGAAGCCACAAGATCAGTCGCTTCGCACAGCAGCATAATATAGACTGGAGATATTCTTCAGTTTACAATCCGCGAGCTAATGGTCTAGCTGAAGCCTTCAACAAGACCTTGACGAAAATCATGAAAAAGACGGTGTCCCGAAATAAGAGAGACTGGCACGAGAGACTGCAAGAGGCTCTTTGGGCGTATCGAACTACGTTCAAGACGGCCACGAGCACAACGCCGTACGCGTTGGTATTTGGGACAGAAGCGGTACTCCCCCTCGAGATAGAGTTACCCTCTCTACGAGTGGCAGTCCACTACGAGCTGACAGACGAAGAAAATGCTCACCTTCGGCTTGAGGAGCTTGACGCCCTTGATGAAACCCGACTCATAGCGCAACAAAATCTGGAAGCTTATAAAGCAAAGATGACGCACTCATATGAAAGATTGACCTGACCGAGGACATTCCGCCAAGGCGAACTCATGTTAGTGGTCAAAAGGCCTGTGATCCCCAATCGCGCCAAGCGGGGAAAATTCGAGCCAAACTATGAAGGCCCGTACATCATAGATAAGGTCTACCAGGGTGGGGCCTATCTACTCATGGACATGCACGGTGAAAGGCCTTTCAGGCCAATAAATGGTCGCTTCCTAAAGAGATACTACGCTTAATGAGCCACGGATTAGGTCAATGATAGATGACGATGACTATGTCCGCTCGCTATCTTCCTAAGCTCAAGCTTTATAAGCAGTAGACGGCCTTCTCTATGTCGGACCGAAATGTCCTTAAACTAATAGCAAACCAAAACGTCTTTAAACTACTACCGCAGCATCTTTAGGCTGACGAGATATAAAAAAAACATATAAAAATAAAATAAAATAAACGGTATGTCCATAAGCAAAAAGGGCACGGATGAAAACTCGAAAGGGCTCCGTGAGTAAAAACGGCAGGGCTACCGGCGAGTGTTCGTGAAAACCCGAAAGGGCGCGACCTCGTAAAAAAAATATATATAAAAAGAATAAAAAAAAACGGTATGTCCATAAGCAAAATGGGCACGGAAGAAAACCCGAAAGGGCTCCGTGAGTAAAAATAGTAGGGCTACCGGCGAGTGTTTGTGAAAACCTGAAAGGGCGCAATCTCGTTAAAGGACACTTATAGGGTCCTCTCGACCTTGTAAGGAGAAACCACCTGCGTGAGATCCGTACGACTCACAAGGGAGCAACACACTTAGGGATCCCCACGATTCCTAAGGAGAAAATACACTTGCGAGATCCTCACGACTCGTAAGGAGAAATCTCTTATGGGACCCTCACGGCTTATAAGAGTTGAAAGTCTTAAATTATAGAGACCTAAATCTGTGCTTAAGCAACCCCCACAACTTCCGATATTGCCCTACAAGTGGCTCAATACTGACTCTTGTATACAATCCACGGGCGCGAATAAACATTTCCCTAACCAAGTCTCATCCGTGACTGGGAATATGTTCGCATGGTGAACAACCCTTGTAAATCCTCTCGATTTATGAGGAGAAAACCCTCCTGTAGGATCCTTACGACTTACAGAGGAAATGAACACTTAGGAATCCTCACGATTCCTAAGGAGAAAATACACCTACAAGATCCTCACGACTTGTAGGAAGAAATACCTTTGTGAGACCCTTACGGCTCATGAAGTCAAAAGCCTTAGTCGGCGGGACCCTAACCCTGTTCGCTAAGCCACCTTTGTTCGACACCGACGGAGGCAAATGATGATTCGCTCCTGACAATATCCCAGTTGTAGCGGTGCTGATGCCGAAATCGACATCTAATTTTAGGTTTACGGCGAAAAGCCAATAGGCCGCACATGCAAAATAGCCGAAATGATAGGGCAACTTGCAACAAAAAGCAGCAAGTAAAAATGTATGCATGCAAAATAGCCGAAATGATTGGGCAACTCGCAATAAAAAGCAGTGAGTAAAATTAAAATAAATAGCCGAAATGATTGGGCACCGCGAAAAATAGCCGAAATGATTGGGCAATCGCGACCTTCGCGATATAAAAGCTGAAATGATAGAGCATCGCGAAGATAAAACAAAAAAAAATGATGACAAAACTTTGGCCCTACAGTTAAGATCACATCGATCTCTGTATACAATCCAAGGGCGTAAACAAAGAGGGAACCATACTTTCCCAACAGGCTCCGCCAGAAGACGAAGCCAAATCTCGACAGTTCAGTCCAACTCCGAAGAAACCAGTGTCCTCAACAAATTCCTCGACTCACGGATACAAACACTCCTTGAGGAGAGCCTCCTGATCCGCGTCGACTCGCAGAGCAACCAGTGCCTCCGTGGGAAATTCTCGACTCGTTTCAACCCCAAGGAAACAAATAATCCTTGGCGCTAGGGAAACAAATAATCCCTAGCAAATTCCTCGACTCACGGATACAAACACTCCTTGATGAGAGCCTCCTGATCCGCGTCGACTCGCAGGCGCTAGGGAAACAAATAATCCCTAGCAAATTCCTCGACTCACGGATACAAACACTCCTTGACGAGAGCCTCCTGATCCGCGTCGACTCGCAGAGCAACCAGTGCCTCCATGGGAAATTCTCGACTCGTTTCAACCCCAAGGAAACAAATAATCCTTGGCGCTAGGGAAACAAATAATCCCTAGCAAATTCCTCGACTCACGGATACAAACACTCCTTGACGAGAGCCTCCTGATCCGCGTCGACTCGCAGAGCAACCAGTGCCTCCGTGGGAAATTCTCGACCCGTTTCAACCCCAAGGAAACAAATAATCCTTGGCGCTAGGGAAACAAATAATCCCTAGCAAATTCCTCGACTCACGGATACAAACACTCCTTCACGAGAGCCTCCTGATCCGCGTCGACTCGCAGAGCAAACAGTGCCTCCGTGGGAAATTCTCGACTCGTTTCAACCCTAAGGAAACAGATAATCCTTGGCGCTAGGGAAACAAATAATCCCTAGAAAATTCCTCGACTCACGGATACAAACACTCCTTGACGAGAGCCTCCTGATCCGCGTCGACTCGCAGAGCAACCAGTGCCTCCGTGGGAAATTCTCGACTCGTTTCAACCCCAAGGAAACAAATAATCCTTGGCGCTAGGAAAACAAATAATCCCCAGCAAATTCCTCGACTCACGGATACAAACACTCCTTAACGAGAGCCTCCTGATCCGCGTCGACTCGCAGAGCAACCAGTGCCTCCGTGGGAAATTCTCGACTCGTTTCAACCCCAAGGAAACAAATAATCCTTGGTGCTAGGGAAACAAATAATCCCTAGCAAATTCCTCGACTCACGGATACAAACACTCCTTGACGAGAGCCTCCTGATCCGCGTCAACTCGCAGAGCAACCAGTGCCTCCGTGGGAAATTCTCGACTCGTTTCAACCCCAAGGAAACAAATAATCCTTGGCGCTAGGGAAAAAAATAATCCCTAGCAAATTCCTCGACTCATGGATACAAACACTCCTTGACGAGAGCCTCCTGATTCGCGTCGGCTCGTAGAGAAACCAGTGTCTCCGCGGGAAAATTCCCGATTCGTCTCAACTTGCAAGATGAAGCCTCAGGCAGCAGGGACTAAAAAACTTGCTTCCTGAATAATAGGACCCTGCAAGTCGATCCAAAAAGACCTCTTGCATACTATTCACGGGTCTCACTCTCCAAAGTCGAATCTCGACAAGGAGGGAAACAACCGCTTACGGGTCCTCTCGATTCGTAAGAGGGAAGAATTCTCTTATAAGATCCTTACGACTTATGAGAGAAAACACACTTAGGAATCCTCACGATTCCTAAGGAGAAGACTCACCTACGAGATCCTCTCGATCCGTAAGGAGAAAGTCTCTATGAGACCCTCATGATTCATAGTGTTGAAAAGTCTTAGGCAGCAGATCTGAACCTGCGGCCTAAGCCATCGTTGTTTCTTGAGGGGGTCAGGATACTCGCCCTAATCATCCGTCAACCATGGTTACTAAGGTGGCATACTGATAATAAAAGAAAGAAAAGACGGAGAAAATGACAGAAAGAACATCCGATTTATATTTGATCGAGCATTAGAGACACACTCATTCATGCATGGGCAGAAGACTCAGGACGAGAAATAAGACAAGCTGAAATAAAAAGTTTCCATTCATATTGCCAAAAATTCTTACAATCATAAAAAGCAATGAACGAAAAATATTATTACAATGGAATAACTTCAGATCCAGGGCACGGATTGAGAAAGTCAAAAGTAAGGCCATCCAGAGTTCTTCTGGCCTTTCTGATAATTCTTATGCGCAGCCTCTCGCGCTCCTGTGTGTCAAGATCCTCGGCAAGCCCTCCTGGCCTTCGATAAGCAGCAACTATCATCGTCTGCTGGAAGATTTGATGTAGGATGTCAATGAGGCTGTCCCGTCGTTTCTTTAAGATCAGCCCCGTCAGGTACACTGAATGCACCTTGTCTTCGGCATCATCCAGCGCATTGAGCGGTAGGGCCTCGTGAAGACCCGAAAGTGCTCTCCATATTGCTCCCAACACGACCTTCAAGAGAGCTGAACGACGAGGAAGTAGCCAACCACCGCTTGCGTTGAGGCGATCCATGACCTCCGCGCACTAGGCGTCCGTAAACTCTTGGTTTTGATGACGGCCCTGTGCGCGGATATCGTCATAGGTGATGAACTCGTGCAAACTGTAAAGACGCACCGCCATTATGCCTGGAGAAAATACCACAGGAAGATTAGCGATAAAAGAAAAATAATATACACAGAAGGCTAAATTCCTCGAGAGCAAAGCTCTGTTCATGGGTTAGAACCCATGAACAAGATCTCTGCAGATCAATAAGTGTTTGAGAGCAAAGCTCTGTTTATGAAACCCCAATGGGGATCTCTTTAGATCAAAAGATCTGTGAGAGCAAAGCTCTTTGACTGAGATTAATTTAAATTAATTTGATTTACATTAATTTTACCTAAAGTTTCTAACTTTGAAAATGAGCAAAGCTCTGCTGGTGAAACCCCGAAGGGATTTTCTTTAGATCAGAAGATCTATGAGAGCAAAGCTCTGCTGGTTAAGATTAATTAAAATTAATTTAATCTGAGAATCAATTTTACCTAAAGTTTTTCTAAAAAACTTTGGAAAGGAGAGCAAAGCTCTGGAGTTCTTGAAGGCAAGAGAAAAGCTCTGAAGTTTTTTGAAAATAAAAATCTGAAAGATGATAAGCATCTGTGGGGGACCAAAGGTCCTATTTATAGGCATCAAGTTCCTCTTCAACTTCCAAAAGTTGCCACGGCGGTTGGAATTCCGCCACCGTTGCGCTCACATTTGGGGCCACGTAAGCGCAACGGTGGGGGGGCATTTGTTTATCCCAATCGGAGCAAAGCTCTGTTCAAATTCCGAGGCGGGAGATGAAGCAATGCTTCATCTTCCCCCAATCAGAGCAAAGCTCTGCTTTGAAAATTTAAACTTTAATAAATGAAGCAACGCTTCAGATTATTTGCGCTGCGCGCAACGCGCCACGTGTCAGGCGCAGACACATCAGCGCAGCGCCCAAAACAGCGCACCCAATTAGAGCAAAGCTCTATTTAAAGAAAAATTAAAGGAAGCAACACTTCAGTTGCGCAAGCGCTGCGCTGCGCGACGCGTGTCAGCACAGATGCGCTAGCGCGGTTGCGCTGCGCTTTGCGCTGCGCGACGCGTGTCAGCGCAGATGCGCTAGCGCAGTTGCGCTGCGCTGTGCGCTGCTTGACACGTGTCACGAGCTGGGGGCGTCTGCGCCAAACAGAATTAAGATTCTACAGAAATCTTTCTGTTCTTGTTAAAACAAGAATATTTTCTTCTGTAAAACAGAAGCCCTTGGATCAAAGATCCAAAGGTGGGGAAAATTCTCCAAATCACTCAGAGAAAGATCTCTTTAACTAATTTATGGGCACTATAAAAAGAACCCCAGACCTCAATTCAAAGGCATCAACATTTCTTGAAAAAAGTCAAGAGCTTCAAACAGAGAGAACTCTGAGAAAATTACAAGAAAAAGGTAAAAACCTTCACGAGAGAGAAGAAATTTCTTCTAATAGATCATTGATCTAAAAACCAGATCAATGATCTTTACATAATAAACAGTGCTTTGCACTTCTTATGAACCACTGTTTCTTTAAAACAAGGAAAAACAAAAATAAAAAAAATATATAGTGCTTTGCACTTTTATGAACCTTTGGTTCTTGAAATAAAAAGAAAAACTTATTTTTCTTTGATCTAAATTAGATCAAGAAATCAAATAGTGCTTTGCACTTCTTTTATGAACCATTGGTTCTTGAATCTAAAAGATTCTCAAATTAATAGTGGTTTGCACTTATAAATCTGCACTGTTGCGCTCTTGGGCTGGCGCAAGCCACCAGAGAGCGCCACGTGTCAGCGTCTGAACCATTTGCGCTATGCGCTTTTGAAATAGAGCTTTGCTCTCTGAAATTGGCGCAACTCACCAGAGCGCGCCACGTGTCAGCAGCGCAAGCGTAGCGCACTAGCGCAGCGCACTGTGCCTGCATGACACGTGTCATCACCACGAGCGCTTGCGCTCTCTGATTGGCGCAAAGCGCCTGATAAATGCAATGCATTTCCTAAAAGGGCCAGGCCCAAATCAAAAAGACCAAGCAGGCCAAAATAAATTGCAAAGCAATAAAATGGCAGAGCCCAAATAAAATTGATGCTCTGCATCATTTATAAAGGGCAGAGCCCAAAACAAATTGATGCTCTGCATCCTTTCTAGGCAAAGCCCAAATAAAAATAAAAAGAAATGCAATGCAAAAGCAAATAAAATGTTGAACATTTTCAACTGGACTTAACCCAATTTTGGCCGTATGTCCTTAAATTAAATTGACTGAGCAAGATTGCTCTCTTAAATCAATTTATATCCGGTTCGAGGGTACATCTCCGAACTCCTCTGACAACTGTCGTTGCAATCCTTCAACGACGTCAGAGAGGTGACGGGTCCCGACAACCACACATCAACACGGATTGCGGGGTCCTTAAACTCGTGGACCGAAACGTCCTTAAACTAATGTTGGACCGAAACGTCCTTAAACTAATAATAGACCACCACGTCCCTAAACCGGAAAATGGACCACCACGTCCCTAAACTGGAACACGGACCACTATGTCCTTAAACTGGAACAATAGAGCCCATAAATGCTCTTTTGTCGGATCTAAACGATCCCGTTTAAGTCGATCTTAGCCTCAAATATGGCAAACGTATCCTTAAACCTTCAAACAGACTTTAGTCCCAAATTGGACTATAGATCTCCCCCAACTAACTCTGGTTCAAGGGTATATCTCTGAACTCCTTTGGCATCTGTCGTTGTAATCCTTCAACGTCGTCAGAGAGGTGATGGGTCCCGACGACCATACATGCAATGGACCACTATGTCCCTAAACTGGAACAATAGAGCCCCTAAATGCTCTTTCCGTTAAGTTGATCTTAGTCTCAAATCAGACTAACGCATCCTTAACGAACGTTTAAGTTGATCTTAGCTTCAAATACGGCTAACGTATCCTTAAACTAAAACCCCAAACCCAAATCTAAGAAAATACGGATTTGGACTAATCCACGTCCTACGGGCGACGACATAAATTAGTCTCCGTATACAATCCACGGGCAACCACAAACAAAACAAACCCCCACGACACGAAGTGAAACTCTGGAGAAGGAGAAAGTTGTTACCGCGATGCGGTAACGTAATTAACTGCAGGGGCTTGCGCCTGCAGGGAAGAGCGTCCCCACAATCAAAAACCCCTCATGCGAGGGGGAATCTGACGAAGTCTGCTACATCGGCCGCATCCGTCTAAACCTCCGATACACGGTGCCATAAATCAACTTGGCATCTTCGGAGAGGTGGACGGATAAAACCAAATAGCATCTGTCCCGAATCTCAGGCAAGACGTTCACCGCATCTCCGCCGCGTCATTCGGAGGGGAACACCCATAAAATCAATATGGCGGCTCACTAATGATGAGACGGAGCAATCATTGTGAGAATCAAAAAAGATCCTCGTTAAACAGACATTGGAATTCAAACAACTCTTGGAAAAACCACCTCTGATAAGACACCTAACAAAATTAAAAATCTACGCGAATGAGGGGAAAACCCTATGAAAAGATTATCAAGAACACCAAGGAATAAAATTCCCAAGGAGTCCTCCTGATCTTTCAGAGCTAATCTCTTCGCCTTAGGAATTAAATTCCCTTTACATGATGGAATTAAATTCCAGGAACTCACAAAAGAAAAACTTATATGAGAAACAAAATCTCATGAATCCCTAAAAACAGAGGTGAGTGTTCGAGATATGGAGGTTTACTAATCAAAGATCACATCTTTGGATTCCTAAGCAAATGGGTCTTTGAAGAGAGCAAAGCTCTCATGGTGGATTTAAAATCCAGATTTTTTGTTCAGAAAGAAAGTTTTTTTTTATGAGCAGAGAGTCCTTACCTAAAAAAAGGGTTTCTTTTTAACAGAGTTAAACTCTGGAATTACAATGGCAGAGAACTAAGCTCTGAGGAGGAGAATTAAATTCTCGAAGAGGATGAAGAAGGAAGAAGATGAGCGAACAGTGGCTGCCTCAAGAATGAGACCTCTGCATTTATAAGACATGATAGGAAACGGTTCATCTTCCCCGTTCCCTAGGCAGATCCAATGGCCATAAAGGTGAAAACATTGCACTCACGTGCAAACACGTGAGAACGATGCTGTGGGGGCATTTGTTCCCTCATGGGAACTGAATAAAACATATGAATAAAGCAACGAGAAATGCCCCCAAGTGGAGCATCACGTGCCCACACGTGACCGGGCCTCATGTGCAGACACGTGACTTTTTACAGGCAAAGTCTATAGGCGCTGAATGAAATAAACAATTGGAGATGCTTAATTGGTGAGGTCACGTGCCAACACGTGATGGGTTCCTGAGCCCTCTGAACTAATAGAATTAAATTCTAACTAGAAACTTTATGCTTAATTGGTGAGGTCGCGTGCCAACACGTGATGGGCTCCTGAGCCCTCTGAATAATAGAATTAAATTCTAATTAAGAAGCTTTATGCTTAATTGGTGAGGTCGCGTGCCAACACGTGATGGGCTCATAAGCCCTCTGAACTAATAGAATTAAATTCTAATTAAAAGGAATCAAAAGCCCTAATTGGAAAAATATTTCCCTAGATCTTTCCAAACAAGAAAGATTGCGCTCTGTAAAACAGAACGCTGTTGGATTAACAATCCAATGGTGATTAAAAGATCACCAATTTAAAGAAAAATTCTGTACAGGGAAATATCTTCCTAATCTTATTAAGAACAACAAACAAGATATCTTCTGTAAAAAAGAAGTCTTTGGATTAAAAATCCAACGGTGAATAAAATTCACCGAGTGATCAAAAAGATCATGTTGGTTATAAAATCAATCAAAATCTCTCAATGAGAGATTGGCTGAACAAACTGATTCTTTTCTTTCTCCTATAAATAGGAGCCAAGAAGAAAAAAAAGGAGACACAGAAGGAAGGAGAGAGAAGAACGCCCTTGAAAGCAAAAAAAAGAGAGAGAAAAGAGAATATAATTCTCCAGAGAGAAGAAGGTCTCTTCAAAGAAGAAAGAAACTTTAGGTAAGAGAAGGAAAGAGATCACCCCATAAGCTCCCACAAAACAAAAGAGAATTTAATTCTCAAACCAAGAGTTTAACTCTTCTGAAAAGAACTTAGTTCTTCCTCTAGTTGAGATCTGCAGAAGCAGATCTCCCCACAAGTTGAGAATTTAATTCTCATCGGGGAGATTCTGTTATGTAGATTCAAACCCAGGGGGATGAACTAAGTTCAAAGAATTTAATTCTTATCAGAACATATAGGAATTTAATTCCTCTAATAAAATTAAGGTTTAACCTTATAGAAGAATTTAATTCTTATAAAACAAAAGGGGCTCGAACGTCTCAAAACTCAAGATCTCCATGAACGTAAGGAAAAGATTAGTGCTCGAACAAAAAGAGAACAAACTGAGATCGGCTCACGCGATCCCATGTAACCCCCTAAGCAGTGTTTAGCTTTCATAAAGCAGAAAGGGAATAGATCAAAGGCAATAGCGCCAAATTCGAGCACCTCACGTGACCCCACGTGAGCGCCTCAAATTCTTAGTGTTTAACACTATTTCAAGCGCTCACATGACCCCATGTGAGCGCCTCAAATCCTTAGTGTTTAACACTACTTCAAGCGCCTCACGTGACCCCACGTGAGCGCCTTAAATTCTTAGTGTTTAACACTACTTCAAGCACCTCACGTGACCTCACGTGAGCGCCTCAGACTCTCAGCGTCTAATTCTACTTCAAGCGCCTCACGTGACCCCACGTGAGCGCTCCAGATCTTCAGTATTTAAACAATACTTTAAGACCTAATGTGGGAGCACGTGAGCACCGAACATATGCTAGTGTTTTAGGCCAACCTTAGCCCAAGTTAGCTAAGTCTCCTAAAGCCAAAACTCTTTTTCAACCGAGCCTCAATTATACTCAGGTCTTTCAAAATTGATCTCAGATGGCATTCAAAGTAATGTTATTCCATTTCTTCTCAATCTGACATTTAGTTCAAGGGTATATCTCTCCACACCTTTGATACATGTCGTTGTAATTATTCAACGGCTTCAGAGACGTGGCGGGTCCCGACAACCAACAACTTTTTTGGTACATTTCCAAACCCATGGATACACCCTATTAGACCGTAACGTCTTTAAACTAACTACGGACCGCAACGTCCCTAAACTAAACTCTATGGACTATGAGGTCCTTAAGCTCATGGACTATGATGTCCTTAAACTTATGGACCGCAACGTCCCTAAACTAAACCCTACAGACTATGATATCTCTAAACTAGACTATGATGTCTCTAAACAATGGACTATGATGTCCTTAAACTCCACGGACTATGATGTCCTTAAACTTATGGACCGTAACGTCCTTAAACTAAAACGATAGAACCCAAATGCTCTTTCACTGGATCTAAATGATCCTAAAACCCTGTTAAGTAGATCTTAGTCTAAAATTAGACTAACGTATCCTTAACAACCATTTAAGTTGATCTTAATCTCAAACGAGATTAACGATCCTTAAATCAATCCAACTACAGATCCCTCAACTGACATTGGTTCAAGGGTACATCTCCTTACACCTCTGATATGTGTCGTTGTACTCTTCAACGTCTTCAGGGAGGTGGCGGGTCCCGACAATCAATAAACCCAATGGACCGTAATGTCCCTAAACTAAAACAATAGAGTCCAAATGCTCTTTTGTTGGATCAAAATGATCCTGTTAAGTAGATCTTAGTTTAAAATTAGACTAACGTATCCTTAACAAACGTTTAAGTTGATCTTAGTCTCAAATAAGATTAACGATCCTTAAACCCAACCCCAAAACCAAATATAAGAAAATACGGATTTGGACTAATCCACGCCCTACGGGCGACAACATAAATTAGTCTCCGTATATAATCCACAGGCAACCAAAAAAACAAAACAAACACACACGACACGAAGTGACCATCTGGAGAAGGAGAAAGTGGTTACCGCGATGCGGTAGCGTAATTAATTGCAGGGGCTTGCGCCTGCAGGGAAGAGCGTCCCCTCAATCAAAAACACCTTACAATGAGGGGGAATCTGACGAAGTCTGCTACAACGGTCGCATCCGTCTAAACCTCCGATACACGGTGCCATAAATTAACTTGGCATCTTCGGAGAGGTGGACAGATAAAACCAAATAGCATCTTCCTCCAAGATTCAGGCCAGATGTCCCAACGTCCCGGTCGCGTCTTTCGGCGGTAAACACATCATATAAAGGTGTACATGTAGCTATGTATGCACGATACATTTCATATGCGCAATAGAACAATAATCAACGTCTCAATGTCAAAAACGAATACAATACCACATATGTGTATAGGTTGTGTGTGTCATGGCAATTACCGACGGTGTGGGTGTAGAATACAATTTAGTACTCATGCAACATGAACCGTTAGTAATGGTGCAGTGTCCACTAGGTAGAAGCTCCATCCTTGAAGACATCGTGGAGTGGTTGGATTACTTTGGAGGGTTCCTTACCAATAGTCAGGACCTTGTCGACGAAGGTCATGCTGTCCCCAACCATGTGGGAGCGAAGAAGCAATCGCCGAGCCTCTTGCTATGTTAGGTCTAGAGAAGAAGTATCGACCAATTCCATGACCCGAGGGAAGTTGTATCCTTCATAAAATCTAGGTCGTTTATGCACGCCAAAGGCACCCAACACGTGCATCTCGATACACGGGGTGAAGTAATGCAATGGAAGATTTACGGGCTTCAATCACGGCTGAGCGGTGTCGGATGCTATACTCAAACCATGATACAAATGCGCTAATCCTGCAGCCCCAATAGCCATACTTATCCCTGCCGTAATGAGATGAGCCGGATAAAAGACAGACGGTCTCATATAGCGAGGGTGGATTGGAAGTGCAAACCAGCTCAACCACAAGCCAATGAACCCCATAAAGAGCGTCTCCTCAACAATGTCCGAAGCAGCAATTTCTGCAAAAGGGACGATTGGGGTATCCGGAATAAAGAATTTCTTTAAATCTGCCTCCGCAGTCGACAGTTTGTCCAAGCTAAATCCGAACTAATCATCAAGCTTGGCGAACTTCACAGCTTTCTTCGATAAAGCCTCCGAACGAAGGAAACAGGCAAAAAAGTTCATAAAGCTAACTCCATGCCCCCGGACTCCAAGAAAAAGCTCTCATATATGTTCAACACTTTGATCAGGCTCGGAAACTTGTGTTGAACAGCATTTTCCGGGGTAAGACCATAACCACCGATTTAGTAGCAAAGACATACTCGTCAGGAGGATGTATCTCTTCATAGTGCTCTCCTCTTACGGGTAACCCAGATATTTCCATGAATTCCTCCAGCGAAATTGATACCTCCAGATCCGATAAAAGAAATGTGTGGGTCGGAATATTCCACTGCTCCAGAAAGAATTTAACCCACTACATATGATGAGTGTGGTAATAAAAGAGAGACGCGTAAATCGCTGGGTATAACCCAGTCTTCAACAACGGCGACTTCTTGGCCGACAAAATGTAACGGGACCACTGCAGATAACCAGCCGGATGTTGGGGGGTCACTCCTATCGTATAAACCTGACCCTAAGGACGCGCTTCTCCTTGACATATGCAACGCCCCAGAATGTCTAGGGCCATCAGCGGCTGGACTGGTATCGAAGCCATGAAAGGTTGGAGACGACCTTCCGAGATCTAGTTGACCTCTTCCACTGCATAAGCGACCTGCAGAGGGTCAGCGTAATGAATCGACGGGATCGGTTCTGATGGTACCGCACAAGTAAAGCTGCGCCGACTCCGGATAATATAATTGTACCATGATCTCCATAGATGAAGAGACTTCTGCTCTAGGTCGTAGTCCCGGATTAGCGCAAAGACTTCTCGATCTGTAGGCGCATCGACAAAAGCACTCTTCGAACGAACGTAAGGGAAAAGGAATCGGAAGCCATAGTACCTGAAAAGAAAAACCCGTAGAGAGTTAGTTATCGGCATAATGTAATTAACTACAACTAAAGTCCTTAGCATTTTCAATACACCCAAATCTGTACTCCACTATAGCATATTAAAATCACTATAGTCCAAGAAAAAATGGGGACAATAGGCCCCACAAAATCAAGGTGATGCCTCAACAATGATGAGACATGCACCCATTGTGAGAATCCAAAAGGATTCTCATTAAATAAATGATCTTACTGAGCAGTGGAGTTCAAAACAACCAATGTTCTTGAAAAACGTGTTCTGTAACATATCCAAATCTGTAAGAAGAGTTGTAGAACCCTAAAAAATATAATAAGAAAGAGGAATAAAATTCCCAAAAATTTTCAAAATTTCCTAGAGCTAAGCTCTGTAATACAAAATGGAATTAAATTCCTTCGACGATGGGATTAAATCCCAGAAATCCCCATGGGAAATAAAATGGAATTAAATTCCAGAGAACCCTCAAAGATCAGAGCCAATAACAGGGTAAAACCCTAAGATCTCTAAGACCCACGGTCTACCCAAATAAAAAGTTTTTAAAAATCTCTAACAGATCATTTCAAGAAAAGAGTTAAGCTCTGTTAATGGGTTAAAAATACAGAACAAAAAAGGAGATCTTTTTAAGAGTTAAATTTTGGTCATAATCCTTACCAATTTTTTTAACAGAGTTCAACTCTAAGAGGTCTTGTGGGCAGAGATCTAAGCTCTGAGAAGAGAATTGAATTCTCAAGGAAGAAGAAAGAAGATAATGAAACGACAACCATCTCAAGGGCCAAAGGCCCTATTTATAGGATGTGAAGGGACGCTTCAACTCCATAGGAGATCAAACGGTGGAAAAAGTGACATGGTTGCACCCACGTGAGAACCACGTAAGAATAATAGTGGGGGGCATTTGTTCCCCCAAAATTTAAACAATATAAAAAGAGCTAAGCTCTGTTGAATTTTAATGAGGCAACGCCTCACGTGCTCTTCACGAGGATGCCAGCACCAATCTTATAGGATTAAATCCTATGATGGCGACGCATGTGCTCCTCAGGTGGGCGCCGCATGTGCAAAGTATAGGAGCACTTATTATATAAGAATTAGATTCTTATATGGCGCCGCACGTGTTGGTGCACGGCGGTGCCCCGGCCGTCTTTCCGAGGCCAAAATGCGGAATCAAAAATTTTTCTTAACTTTAAACCGGCGCCGCCGCGGACCATAAACCCGGATCGGGCCATCAACCTAATCCTAGCAAACAAGAGAAGGGGTAGAGAGATATACCGAGCGATCCGTGTCCTTCGATCTTCTCGTCGCCGTCCCGATCTCCCCGCGAAATCTCCGGTCTTCATCTCCTCGTCGGAAGGGCACCACATCACCGGGTTCTTTTACAGGCTCCCGCCTCTGGACCGAGGCAACTCGGGCACGAAGTTGGCGAGCCGACGTGCCCAAGAAGTGTTGTAGATGAAGTGTAGAACTCTATGTGTCTCTAGGGGTTGAAGTTGCCATGTCTTGGTGGAGGTAATGAAATATGCTTTGGAGATGAGCTAAGGGGTTTTTTAGCAAGCCAAAAAGATGAAAAACCCCACCCCAAAATTTTGGACAGCCCAATCACTCTAGTGGCCGGACTCATCAAGGAGAGAATGAGAGGAGAGTGTGTGTGGATCAATAATGAGAGAGTCCCATAATGCAAGAGAGAGAAAGGGTTATCATGAGAAGAAATGATCACCAACTAAAACCCACACTCCATCAACCATCATGACTCCAAAGGTCAAGCCATGATGATGCCCAATCATGAAGCAAGAAGTCAATGCAAGGTGGAACCATCATGACACTACAACATACAAATAACACCCTCCACAAATCAAATTTGCATGCTTGCAAATAAGCCCTCCTCCACCAATTATCAGCCAACGAAAGGAAGAATGGAAAACTTGCTGAAACGGAAAGCAAACTGGCAACTTCAAAATACAGATCCCATAATAAATTACAGGAAACCCCGCTACTGTATATACATACCCGCATTTGTATTCCGACCGAATACAAATGCAAAGAGACAAAATCTACACTGTACAATACTAGGATCCGGCTTAAACCAAAGCCCGCTAGTATTATCCGTCCGATCATGATCCGTGCAATACCGCACGTATATGATCGAACCCTGCCATATCTCCATACGGCCTTTACAGCGTTTCGCCCGAAACTAGAGAAAACGGTCTGTGGGGGACTCTAAAGACTCGTCAACACTTTGGCTGTGGATTTAACCACTAGCACATCAGAGATATTAGCCATACGTAACGGGCTACCAGGTGTTGACCAAAAGGGACGTCGATGAGCGAACTCATCCTGACACCCTACTGAGCCTGTCAGTGACAATATCCGTACAGTCCGGTCCGTTCGTCTATGAGTATCGCATGGCGGGCCTAGGGGGTGGTAAAAGTCAGACCCCCAAAAATGGTACAAGTCGTGTCGGAGTGTAGCACAGAACACCCTAAGATACTACCGGAATACCTACCAGTAAATCTCCTGCCTCGGCCGAGGGCTTTGTGTAATGGCTCTCCTAGACACAGTGCGACCTCACCCCCAATACCGGGAGAGACGAACCCCTGCAGATCCGCTCACTGCCTCCATGTGGCTCGGGACTGTACCCAACTAAAACCTATTTGCACGACTCCTTTGAGCCGTGGTAGGGTAGTAATCAAAGTACAGTAGGAACTCACACGAGACAAATGACGATCTCAGGTCGATGAACTAACCTGTGCACATGTCACCAGGGAACTGCTATCTGACGTCAGGTATAAGACCAACTAGCATGTTCCCGGTGAGTCATGTCCGGTGTACTCATAACCCAATGAGCACCTGTATACATCTTAGGTGAACCAACTGACACCAGTGACTTGTGAGACCAGCCACCGCCCCTCGTCGGGGTCTCGACTGTATACACTAGTCTACTTTGGAGTATCGATGCCCTGTCTCGAAAACTCCCACGACTAGGGACCTTTTAAGGATATGCTTATAGACCCTAGCTCCCACGTATATGATCGCCATCATACTGCTGGCCGTCAAGCAAGAATCCTAAGGGCTCTATCAACATGCAATAGTGACCTGTAAGGTCACCTGAGACAATACACGATGATAAAGATAAACCAGATAGCATACTATCATCTTGAGTAAGACTGTCCTACCGGTATAGGTCCTCCCTCAATCATTGCAATCACGTGCTTGTGATCCAATAATTGACTCTGAGGGCACTAGCTCCAATAATCTCCCACTTGCACTGAAGGCTAATTATTGCGATGTCGCATACCCACAGCCCGTGTGATACCGAACACCCAACTCCTCTACTAGTCAGTCTCACAAAGCTCGTTTGCGAAACTATTGCGTTCGAGGAATAGCCTCAGTGAGTGGATCCGCCCTAATGTCTCTTTCTATGTCTCTCTTTATCTCAAGTTCGCGGAGAAACCCATCTCCCAAAATGAGCAATACCTGTCTTAGAATATGTCTGGATGTCTGATGGGACCTAGTTCATAAATGAACTCCAAATCCAAATTTCTTAGACAGTATCGTCAACTGAACTTAATCAGTATCCTGCGCCAAGCCTCCCTCAGTATCCGCCTGGACCACCTGTCCAAAATACTGCCCCTCATCAGAGGGAAAACTATAACTTTGACAGCCACTCTGTGTTAGTTATATGTATGCCCTAGAGGCCATTACTGTACATACGATGTATATTGTAGTGGATGCCAGGACATATATAGGGAGGACTTTCTTGCTCGACATGATAGTATGCTATCTGGATGTACTTTATCTTAACATGTACTCTGATTGTCTCTATATTACATGTTGATAAAGCCCTTAGGATATGTACTCGACTACTGGGACTATGATGAGATCATACTAGTGGGGCCACGGTAATCGACGAGTACATCCTATAATTGTTCCTAGTCGAGGGTGTATCGAGACAGGGCATCGATGCACCAGAGTAGACTAGCGTATACGCATCTTGACCCATATGATGGGCGATGGATGATCCCATATCCATCGGTGTTTGACATCAAGGATGGTGTACGGGTGCTCAGTGGAGGCTGGGTACACTGGACGGACTCGCCGAGAACTCCCAGATGGTATTATACCATACGTCAGATGGCAGTTCTCCGGTGACACTAGTACAGAGTAGTCCGTTGACCCGAGATCGTCATAGAGTCTTGTGTGGTTCCCACTGTGCTTTGATTTCCATCATACCACGTCCAAGAGGGCGTGCAAAAAGGTGGCTTTTGGGTACAGTCCCGAATCACATGGAGGCAATGAGCGATAGGAGGGGATTCGTCTCTCCCGGTATAGGGAGTTGATGTTGTGCTGTGTTCGATTGGCTATAACCGGAAATCCCTGGCCAGGGTTGCTGAGATTTACTGGTAAGTGTTATCAGTAGTTTCTCGAACTGTTATAGACCTCATATCGACACGACTTATCGAGCTACTGGGGTCTGACGTTTACCACCCCTAGGCGAGATATGCGACATATCAGACGACGAGACCGGACTGTACGGGAGTGTTACTGTTTGGATTCACAGGAGAAGTTACAGGCTTGCTTGTTGATCTTCTGAGCGCTCAATACCTGGGTAGCTGTTACGTTTAGCTGACCGCTTGCAGCTTGTGGGTGTTTGATATGATCATCACCTACTTCCGGCGTATTGACGATTCTTTAGAGTCCTACACAGAGGTTTCTTGACTCAGGAAAAACGGAGTAGGAGCACATATGTGATATGTGAGGGACCGAGGATAATGCGATATGTGATACCGTATTCTATTCTCGCGATATTTGATATCAGCCGGGTCATCGGATCAAGTGTTGATTCGATGAATCGGTACGGATAAATATTAGTCGGTTATATGCAATATAGCCGGATTGTCGGATCAAGTGTTGATTCGATAATTTAATGTATAATAATATATTTGATATATTAAATTACATTAACTAATATTTGCTCACTAAAAGATTCTTTTTCTCACTCGGATAATACATTGATATATATGCGATATATGTTAATTGTATTATTTTATTTTGTTACGATAAATATTATATATGTGATATATAATATTGTAACATGATATGATAAATAATGCAACTTGTTTAGTGGAGTTTAAACATGATTAGGGTTTGGATTAGGGTTAAACTTTCTAGAAGTTTCTAGAAGGTTTTATTTTGTTTTGTGAAAGATATTTGTTCATGAGTCATGCTTTAACCAAACCCAAACCCTAACCTTAGTTAATTCTCTACAAAGGTTCACTTGACCATGGTTGCATAATTCTATCATATGATTATTTTCCTATTCATCACAAAAGGATAATTAGATTATTCATCATCTTCTTCCTTCTTCTTCCAAGCTTGAAATGGTTTCTTGCTTTGATTTTGTGATGGATAAATGTGAGAAAAATATAAATAAATAGAGCAAAATTCCTACTTCATCATCCTCATCTTCCCTTGCCATTTAGATGAGGGTGTTCACATCATTTCATGAGTGTTAGCTTGTGTTAAAGAAACTTCGAGGTAGATCATCTTAGTATCGAAGATCGGAAGCAAAGGTTGCGTCTTTCTCTTCGTGGAACCTCTCGAGAGTCCGGATCCCGATGATCGCAGCGAAGGGACCACAACACGGAGCAAATGAAGTGAAGGACCGGATCTACAAAGGTTGTAATCCCTCTCACTTAGTGTTAAATTGTTTAGCATGCAAGTTATCGCCTAATCTCTAGTTTAAAGTTCCGTATTCGGGTTGTTCGGCACGGCTAAATTTTTATTCGGGCATGGTTGATGCCTCGTAGACCCTTGTGCACGTGCCTAGCAACCCTACAGTGGTATCAGAGCCAAGCTAGAGCTTTAGGCGAAGTCTGAACGAAGTTTAAAGTCCGATCGAAACCCGAAACCCCGATAAAACATGCTCTCTGGAAATTTTCTAAAAATTAGGATTTTTCCACATTAAAAATATCCAAAAATTACAGCAGGTAATTACAAGAATTACTGTGAAGCACGTGAGCGTAATTCGATCAAAGCGCCGCGGAACCGCGGCCCTACCCCAGCTTTCGCGGCGGTTCCGCGGCCACGTGATCGATTTTGCGCACGTGCTTTTCACAGTAACTCCTATTTTCTAATGTTGTATTTTCTGGAAATTTTTATTTTTTTTTATTCAACTGTTGAATTATCCAGGTTGTATTGGGGATTTAAAGTTTTGATCGGATATTATAACTTTGTTTAGTTTTGTCCGGATAACTTTTAGAAACTGTTAAAAAGTTCGAACGGATATCAATAACTCACTTTTTCCCCTGTCGGAAAATTTTTCAAAAGTTGGATTTTTTCTACCGTTTAAGAATGTTCTAAGTCATGCAAGTAACTCGGTGGACCCTCTAGAAGACAACAAACCTTAACTCGATTATGTGACCGTCTTGAACTGCTCTTCGAACCTTAGGGTTTGGGGCAGTACGGCGTGCCACATGTGAGGCGTTGGCTTGACCCTTCTACGGCTGGATCATTGGTACTGTGGCATGTAATGGATGTTTTTAAACTGTTTTCAAGTGTTGAAATATATTGGGGAAATCTTGGGTGCTTGATGATTCGATCGGAAAGTTTAATTTTTTTCTATTTATCTGGAATGTGATACAATAATTGGAATTCACAAGTAGTTATGAGATAACTAAAATGAATGTTATAAATCTAGCGGTTTAGTCTCAGATGATCGGTTGCCACGGAATTTTGATGTGATCAGAAGTCCGTCGCAATCACGTAGCGTACGCGGATACTCGCCGGGTAAACTTAATAGACAGCCTCACTCCATAGCCCCGACCAAGTGACTGTAGGAGAACCCCGTCGCCGAAAGCATCCGTTCGGGTGCTCCCGGTAGCGGTGTTCCGCCTTGGTGCACTTCGTCGACGGTATCGGGGGTGCGGCCGTCTACTAAAGTTTGCGACGAGCATTCGATCAGGATGTCGGGAATCTTGTTGAATTGCCCGACTTGATATTGAAAAGAGTTTTCAATAATGAGACTAAAATGCGGGGTTTATAATTGTTAGGCATGCGATGTCTAAGGAATTCATTTGGTTAGGCATGCGATGTCTAAAGAGGTTGCGGATTCCAACTGTTGTAGTTTTACACTTTCTTTTCTGTGACCGTAAGCGTAGTATGTGGAGTATCGCCGGCTTCGTTGCTATACATCAACGACAATCGGAATACGCATACTTGCTTACGTTGATGATATGAGATATTATGTGTTGCTGTGATATGATGTATTGGATCGTCGCATTTGAATAGCCGGGGGTTTTATGTGAGATGAGAGTTTTTCTTTTTCATTCATGTAAAATTCTTTTGTATGTAATATTCTTTTATTGGGGCACTTCCAGGTAGCGGAAGATGTCACCGTTGTATATTATTTACTTTTCCGCATTAGGTAGACCCAAGGCGGGAAGCACAAGTAACCGGGTTCTAGGGTCCAGTGGGAGACCATCTCGAGGAGTCGAGACCGGGTCTCCTAACCCTAGAATTGGCAGTGTTACTTGCCGCTCTCGTAGGGGTCTAGGAATGTGGGTTTGGCTATTCATCGCGACCGTGGAATCCGTGTTTTATACAGGCTCGTATTGAAAACACGGACGTCCTAGTATATCCAATATTTCATATATGTTCTTCTGCTGCAATGTTCTGTGATGAGATCATATTACTGCCTGAGACGAATGTTTATATATTATATATATGAGATATATGTTATATTGCAGATTTCGTTTCAAAAGAGATGCTTGTGAAGCATAATTAAAATGGGACTTCATTAATGAGATTAATGAAATAAAAGAAACCTAAGATGTTGTAGAAACTTGTTTATAAAAACTGGTAGCTACAGTTCTTGCTTTGCATAGCGGTGTTCCTTGTAGAACATCCAGCACCTTATTCGATAGGGAAAGGACCGAGATCCCTTAGCCGGGAGTGACTCCTTTAGCAATAACTGGCAGATGCTACAAACTCGGTTTGTCTTTTGATTGCTTCTATAGTTTCTGCTATGCACGGTGATATATATGATATATCCCGCACCTTATTCGATGAGGAAAGGGCCGACGATCCCTTCACCGGGAGTGACCCCTTTAGCAAAACTAGAAAAGCCTCAAAAACACTCCATTTAAAATCACTCGATTCTACAACGATATCAAGTTCATTACGCTTATGGTTTTCTTAAAAACCTGCGTAGCCCTCCGTCATTTCAGATAGGTACTAGTTAGTATTCGTGCTGCGGTAGTTTGGCATTCGTCAAGGTCATAGGACGCTAGGGGCAAAATATTATCGGGAATTTCAAGTGTTGAAATTTGCAATGAGATTGCATACCTTCTATAAGATAGTTGGATCCCGATACCCGCTGCGAGTAAGAGTTACTCCTGGGAGAGTTTTACATATTACAATTAGCCGATCAAGTAGGTGTCTATAAAGGTGTTAACGGGGTTACGCCTCTGGGAAAACGAGGTTTACATTAATTAGGTTCGTGCGAAAGCACGGGGGACCTCCCTCAAAGTACCGACACTGGCCTGGCTGAAAGATTGGCGAACTTGTAGCGTGTAATTAATCCCGGCTAGTCTTTCCTTTTAGGGTTTGAAGGAAGATTTGACTAAAACAGTGGGAGACATCCTGATTAGATATATTAGATAACCAATCTAATCTTGCAAGAGCATACGCTGAGTGTTTTCTTCTCTCTCTCTCCAGGTAGCGACCATATCATGCCTTAATCAAGATAATAAAACGGATATATTGACTGAACCCGCTTATTATACTGAGCGGGGGAACGTTGGTCCCGCTCCAACTTATAAGTGTTATAAGATAGAGCAGGAAATTGGGGAATACCAGATTTCCCGAGCCGCCCAAACGAAGAAAGTGCATGCTGATGCATCATCTTCGGGTGTGTTCATTACACAGAACTGTTTCTCAGTATCCTTTATGTCCTGGGTATGAGATACCGGATCAGGATCCCGCATATGTAATCTGTTACATGGGCTACAGATAGGTAGAGAACTGAGAACGGGTGATTAGTTTCATGAGACAGAAAATGGTGCAAGTGTTGCAGCCAAGTCTGTTGGTCACTGTCACCCTGTATTACCAGAATACATTGATTCTGAACAAATGTTATTAGATACCAAACCTGATATACAAAATCATATCAGTCTCTTTATTAGTAAAGAAAGGATATAATTTTGTATTGTTGGATAATGTTTTGAACATTTCCTATATCAAGAGTTGATCGGTTCAGGCACGTTATCTAAAAGCATTGACGTTCTAAATCAAACTACAGTTCTTAATATACGGAACACACACAAGAGGAAGAGTTCAGAAATGAATGAATCCTTCTTGAGGCATTGTAGACTAGGTCATATCAATGCGACCCGACTGGCTGAAGTTACATTTAGATGCATATTTAAATTAGTTTGAATTTACATCTTGTGAAACTTGCCTGTCATGTCACAAAGATAAGATGACCACAGCTCTGTTTATTGGAAACAGAGAAGGAGTTAGTGAACTCTTGGGATTGATACATGCTGATGTATGAAAGTCTCCTGTCTACACATGCCAAGATCGGTTCTTTGTACTTCATTACATTCTCTGATAATCTCTCAAGATTCAGACATATGTTCCTGTTGAAACACAAGTCCGAACTTTTTGAGATATTCACAGAATATAAGTTAGAAGTAGAGAACCAAAAATAAGGGTATAAGTATAATGTCCTTTGATGAGATCAAGGAGGAGAATACTTGAGCACGGAAATCCTGGACTATTCTAAAGGAGAATGAGATTCTCTCTCAGCATTACTCCTTCGTATACACCATAGCACGATGGTATATCGGGGCGGAGCAATAGCACCCTATGTGATATGGTGTGCTCTATGATGAGTACTACTGAGTTTCCTGTTTCCTTTTGGGAGTTATGCACTTGAGAAGCTGCATACCTATTGAATAGGGTTCAAATCAAATAAGTTGCCTACCACTTCATATGTGATATGGAAAGGGAAGAGCCCATATCTTAAGTTTGTTAAGATTTGGGGTTGTCCGGCCTATGTCTAAAAGCAAAATCCGGACAAGCTCGAGGCAAGGTCTGTTATGTAGACTGGAATGGTTCCAGCTATACAAACTGCAGCTGATAATTTGGTAGAACCAAAGGATTCAATAGTTTCCAACGAACCTCAGCCTCTCCAACGATCTAGTACGGTTCCTCACCCACCTGAGAGATACTTCGGTTTCTCTATGACAGTGGGAGCAAGTATTGCATCATGAGATGATGACCCAACTAGTTTCGAGCTGGCCATCAGGAGTGGGACTCTGTAAGAATGGCTGGATGCTTATCGATCTGAGATGGAATCCTTATACACCAACAAAGTATGGACTTTGGTTACTTTATCTGAAGGGTTAGATCCCCATCAGGAGCGAGTATATCTTGAGAAGATTACTTGGTGTACATGGAAAAGTTGAGACTTTCAAAGCTATGCTTAAGTCCATCCAGATCCTACTTGCCACGGCTACATACCATGACTACGATATCTGGTGGTTGGGTGTCATGACTGCTTTTCTAAATGATGTTTTAAAAAAGAGTGTCTATAAGTACACAGCCAGAGGGCTTCGTAGACAGTGGGAGCAGCGGAAACGTGTGCAAGATGTTTTATATGATAAAACAGGCATCGCGGAGTTGGAACATCTGTTTTGATGTGGTAGTCAAAGAGTTTGACTTCATCAAAATGGTAGATGAACCTTGTATATACAAAAAGGTAGTAGAGAGTATGGTGGTGATCTTCGTAGAGTACGTGGATGACATACTCTTGATAGGGAAAGAGTTTCCTATGCTACGCTCGGTCAATCTCCGCTTATCACAAGGATTCTCCATATAGGATCAAAGTGATACCTCCTAAATCCTGGGTTTTGGATCTATGAGATAGATCTAATTGGATGTTAGGATACTCACTAGTTGTAGTGAGATGGTATCAATCGATCCTCGGGAGAATCACTGGAAAGGTTCCAGAGTGATAAGGACGACTGAATGTCAGTCGCAGGCATTGTCTTTACCCTCAGTGGAGGGACGGTATGTTGGAAGAGTTCCAAGCTAGATACCGTGACATACTAGAAGATTAAAGGCAAGATACATCGTTACAAAGGATACTACCAAAAGAGGCAGTCTGGATATATATAAGTTCATAAGATGAACTTCGTTCCTACCATTGTGTGACAATGGAGTTGTGGCTTCAGCCAAGGAACTACCGTCCCATCAGAAATCCAGATATAATTCTTAGGTAGTATCACCTGATCATGGAGATGGTTGATCTCCAGGGAGATCGAGGTTAGGAGAGTAGACACAGAGGACAACAGCGCGGATCCACTCACAAAGGCCTTTTTCCCAGTAAAGACTTTTATGGGATGGTTGAGTATAAGATACTACAACCGCAGCTAATTGTTGGGTATGCGATACCATAACAGATGGCCCTAGTGCAAGTGGGAGATTGTTAGTTATATGTATGCCCTAGAGGCCATTACTGTACATACGATGTATATTGTAGTGGATGCCAGGACATATATAGGGAGGACTTTCTTGCTCGACATGATAGTATGCTATCTGGATGTACTTTATCTTAACATGTACTCTGATTGTCTCTATATTACATGTTGATAAAGCCCTTAGGATATGTACTCGACTACTGGGACTATGATGAGATCATACTAGTGGGGCCACGGTAGTCGACGAGTACATCCTATAATTGTTCCTAGTCGAGGGTGTATCGAGACAGGGCATCGATGCACCAGAGTAGACTAGCGTATACGCATCTTGACCCATATGATGGGCGATGGATGATCCCATATCCATCGGTGTTTGACATCAAGGATGGTGTACGGGTGCTCAGTGGAGACTGGGTACACTGGACGGACTCGCCGAGAACTCCCAGATGGTATTATACCATACGTCAGATGGCAGTTCTCCGGTGACACTGGTACAGAGTAGTCTGTTGACCCGAGATCGTCATAGAGTCTTGTGTGGTTCCCACTGTGCTTTGATTTCCATCATACCACGTCCAAGAGGGCGTGCAAAAAGGTGGCTTTTGGGTACAGTCCCGAATCACATGGAGGCAATGAGCGATAGGAGGGGATTCGTCTCTCCCGGTATAGGGAATTGATGTTGTGCTGTGTTCGATTGGCTATAACCGGAAATCCCTGGCCAGGGTTGCTGAGATTTACTGGTAAGTGTTATCAGTAGTTTCTCGAACTGTTATAGACCTCATATCGACACGACTTATCGAGCTACTGGGGTCTGACGTTTACCACCCCTAGGCGAGATATGCGACATATCAGACGACGAGACCGGACTGTACGGGAGTGTTACTGTTTGGATTCACAGGAGAAGTTACAGGCTTGCTTGTTGATCTTCTGAGCGCTCAATACCTGGGTAGCTGTTACGTTTAGCTGACCGCTTGCAGCTTGTGGGTGTTTGATATGATCATCACCTACTGCCGGCGTATTGACGATTCTTTAGAGTCCTACACAGAGGTTTCTTGACTCAGGCAAAACGGAGTAGGAGCACATATGTGATATGTGCGGGACCAAGGATAATGCGATATGTGATACCGTATTCTATTCTCGCGATATTTGATATCAGCCGGGTCATCGGATCAAGTGTTGATTCGATGAATCGGTACGGATAAATATTAGTCGGTTATATGCGATATAGCCGGATTGTCGGATCAAGTGTTGATTCGATAATTTAATGTATAATAATATATTTGATATATTAAATTACATTAACTAATATTTGCTCACTAAAAGATTCTTTTTCTCACTCGGATAATACATTAATATATATGCGATATATGTTAATTGTATTATTTTATTTTGTTACAATAAATATTATATATGTGATATATAATATTGTAACATGATATGATAAATAATGCAACTTGTTTAGTGGAGTTTAAACATGATTAGGGTTTGGATTAGGGTTAAACTTTCTAGAAGTTTCTAGAAGGTTTTATTTTGTTTTGTGAAAGATATTTGTTCATGAGTCATGCTTTAACCAAACCCAAACCCTAACCTTAGTTAATTCTCTACAAAGGTTCACTTGACCATGGTTGCATAATTCTATCATATGATTATTTTCCTATTCATCACAAAAGGATAATTAGATTATTCATCATCTTCTTCCTTCTTCTTCCAAGCTTGAAATGGTTTCTTGCTTTGATTTTGTGATGGATAAATGTGAGAAAAATATAAATAAATAGAGCAAAATTCCTACTTCATCATCCTCATCTTCCCTTGCCATTTAGATGAGGGTGTTCACATCATTTCATGAGTGTTAGCTTGTGTTAAAGAAACTTCGAGGTAGATCATCTTAGTATCGAAGATCGGAAGCAAAGGTTGCGTCTTTCTCTTCGTGGAACCTCTCGAGAGTCCGGATCCCGATGATCGCAGCGAAGGGACCACAACACGGAGCAAATGAAGTGAAGGACCGGATCTACAAAGGTTGTAATCCCTCTCACTTAGTGTTAAATTGTTTAGCATGCAAGTTATCGCCTAATCTCTAGTTTAAAGTTCCGTATTCGGGTTGTTCGGCACGGCTAAATTTTTATTCGGGCATGGTTGATGCCTCGTAGACCCTTGTGCGCGTGCCTAGCAACCCTACACTCTGTCATCCAGGTCACCTTGGAAGCCTGGAATGATAACTGTCTCCCGAATGAGGCTGTCGTTATCATATCCCTAGAACATCCACTTATATTCTAAAACCGCTTCCGAATGTTTCTCCAGGATTGGATCAATATCAACTTATTGCAGCTCGTGCAAAAACAACATCTGGTGTGGTACTTGACATCTCATGACTGGCTCAATTGCTTAAGCTAGTGATCTGCCAATCATGCACATCCCTCTCCCCTTTAGTCAGTAAGACACCTTTAGAGAGGGTGACTCCGTCACCTGCAGGTACACTACCGTTCCAGGAGTCGTCCATTCTAAAACACCTTTAGAATGTTGTCTAAGTACCCTGATTGGGAAACTACCCAAATCCAGATCTAAAACCATAGATCCAGTAACCAGAATGTCTTAATATTATATCCAAGTCCCATGTGGAGAAACCACTGTGTGACAACCAAAGTATAACCGATTGTAGTATAGGAATTTCACTTCCTACTCTGTGTATGTCATCCAAATACCTGGACATCACATCCTACTACCTTCTTAACAGATCCATCCCCTATTCTGATGAAGTCAAACCTATGACTGTCACATCAGAAATAGATGATCTATCTCCGCTATATCAGCTTTAGTCTATAAATAGACATAAGCCACTTGTCCACCAATGCTTCCGCTGCTCCCACTGACTACGACAACCCTCTGGCAGAGTCATATACATGTACACTTCTAAAGCTAGTTTAGAACGACGCTATACTCATCCTCCTGCCGGGTTTCGCAGCCTGGAACAATAGCAATGGCAAGTCTCGGTAAACAAGAACCTCCCTGCCACCGTCCTTGAGCATACCGAAGTACCTCTCGAGCGCCTGAGGTTACCCACCATATCTTCGGAGTGGCCAATGGAATGTCAAGTCAGATTGAATCTTTAGGTTCTTATCAAACTTTCAGTAATCATTTGCGGTTCTGGAATCACTTCCAGTTCTACCATACTCCCACTACTGTTTTCTGAAAAAATCCATTTTTGTTAAAACTGTGGTGAGTCAAGAACAATATCACTATTGATCTTCCAGATGGTAGAAAGTCAACCCTCGTCATAGCCTGGGTCAACCCACAGACAGCCATTACATAAACGTGCCTTGAGTTATCCAGAGTCTGGTTTTAAGCATAAGCCGGACAACTCCCCGTACCTTAACATCGTTAAGATATGAACTGTTCTATATCCAATACAGAAACAGAGGCACTAATTTAATTGAACCAGATTCAAATCATGCAACTGTCTCCAGTGCATGTTAACTAAATGGAAAGAGGCCGATCAGCATTACTCAACTTAGGAGTACTTCCAATTATGAGTAACCTGAAAGAGAAGCAAGTTCTCTTAACCATTACTATCAACTGAATACAATACACAAGTATCTACATCTTCGTCACCTTGAAGAATCCCGATACTTGCAACACCCGGTTCTCTACTCTATTCTTATACCTATAACTTCTCAAAACTTGGACCTTGTGTCTCTACGAAACACTTGCCTAAGAGCTAGAGAAGTCATAAGTAAACCGAATATAGTACGAGGACTAACCCCTCTGTCCTCATGGACACTGGACAACATACAATACTCTGTATAAGTCCCCTGAGTCTAATAACTCATTCTCTGTGCGTTGTAGGTTGAAAACTGTACTTATGGTTAAGAAGAATTACACCGCTGTTTAATGCTCCTTACCTAACCATCTACTGATATAGGTAAATGTCATGGACATAATTTCAAAAAGGTATATCTCACTCTATAAAAATAGACGTACAGATATATCAATTTGAAATTGGTGCATAACAGCGGATATTCAAAACCATATATTTGCCGTCCGGCAAACAACCCAGGCGATTTCCTCAAATATCACCAATTACAATGAATTCCGATATAATGAGGATGATCATTTAATTCCCAATAACTTTCTCCCACTCATCATCTATAAAACCATACAGATGTGAGAATCATACCTGGTAAATACATACCCTGGAGCAAGTGTCTAATTAGGAAATCAGTTTTCTTTTAACAGTACACAGTGAAACTGAAACATTGAAATGTTTCGTAGGGGTATCCGGGTATTCCTAGTAATGCCTCTTCCATTATCCAGATTCACAACTGTAACCGTGTATTTCTTTGCCAGCTCTCCAAATCCCTTCATATGTCTTTAGTCATTACCTTCTGTACACCCCTTTAGGCCAAATGGTTTTCTTCCTTCCCTACCGCTCGGCACCAGCCTATCGTTTGGAAGAAGACTATCCAATAAGCATAATGGGTGTACTGTCCTAATCCTAGGAAAACTCGCAATGCGAGAGAAGGTGAAGATAAAAGTCAACTGAATAAACCTTATTCCTATTTCTCCTGAACCAGAATCCATCCCCGAACTGGAACAAGTTCCTTTTGAGTTCGTATATAACCATACGATGGAATATCCAAATAAACTGTGGATCTTCAAAGTGATACGGAGCGTTCTGGAGAAATACAAAGGTGAAGTAGGAGTGGTAATGAAATACTTGGTTTGGTCGTGAATAGCAGTCGCAATTTACTTTGCCCTCTTACTAATCCCTTCATTTTTCTTTACATAATACCTTATGTATACTATCGTTAGGCAAATTGGTTTTCTTCATTCCCTACCGGTCGGCACCTGCCTATGGTTTGGAAGAAGACTATCCAATTAGTATAATAGGTGTACTATCTCCTAAACCAATGAGTACTTGCAACCTGAGAGAAGGTAAAAAGGAAAAGACAACTGAATAGTGTTATTCGTTTTCTCCAGAACCGGAAACCATTCTCGAATCTGGAACAAGTTCCTTCGAGTTCGTATATAACCATACGATGGTTTTATCCAATGGAAGTGGACGTTCATAGTAATACGGGGTGTCCTGGAGAAAAAAGAGTAAAAGTAGGAGTGGCAATGAGGTTTGCAACTCTGACAATCCAAAAGCCAGTGTTTAAGA
Organism: Agapanthus africanus; assembly: GCA_030015575.1. NCBI lineage: Eukaryota > Viridiplantae > Streptophyta > Magnoliopsida > Asparagales > Amaryllidaceae > Agapanthus > Agapanthus africanus. The sequence goes on along the minus strand of JASDDO010000022.1, from coordinate 134,149,989 downwards.
AGGTATGGTTAATTTTGGTCACAGAGTCATAGTCTTAGGGTCGGGTCATGGTCGCTGCCGGAGAGAGAGAGAGAAAAGAAACACTCAGCGTGCACTCTAACCTAGATCAGAATGGTTATCACTTTATCTAATCAGGAAACCTCCCACTGTACCGTCAAATTCTCCTCCAAACCTGAAAGAAGAATTAGTCGGGATCACCCGAGGAGTAAACTAACTCATCAGTGGGAATCGGGATCCAACTATCATTGCATGATAACGTGACGGAATCCACTCACGTCACCATACTCCAGAAGGTATGCGCATGCCTGGCAAGTTTCAGTTTCTTTAGAAACTCCCGATGTGATTTTTACCACAAGGACCCAAGTGACCTTGACGAATAATCAACAAATCAAAAGGTCCTAGTCAAGTTCAACCCGTCATTATCTTGATTGCGTTAAACCCACCCGCAAGACCCTTGACGAATAATCAACAAAGTCGTACGACTGTCCTAACCAATCCACTTATCCATGCGACAGAAAGCATTCCAGAGCTACCGCACACTACGCCTCGGCGAATAGCAACGACAAACGTAGCGCGAATACTAAGCAATACTAATCTGAAATGACGGAGGGCTACGAAAGGTTTTTGGCGAAAAACCTTTAACGTAATGAACTTGATATCGTTGAAGGAACCGGATAGCTTTATAAAAATATAGTGACGAAAACCTTTGCTAAAGAGGTCACTCCCGGTAAAGGGATCTCGGCTCTTTCCCCGTAGAATGAGGTGCAAGATATTCCAACTGAATACCACGATGCAAAGCAAAAGTAATCGGCTATAGTGAAGTTATTACCCTGACGCAAACTTCTATCCAAGGGGTCACTCCCGGTGAAGGGATCTCGGCCCTTGCTTCGTCGACTGAGGTGCTGGATATTCATAACTGAATACCACTGTGCAAAACAAAAGTGAACGTCCTTGCAATAACAGCTTTTTGAAAAGTGTTCCAACAACATCAGAATAGGTTTGTTTAGCTTGCATTGATCCGAATCAACGCAGTCCCATCAATTGATCACACCAATAAAGAACGAAAATAATGATGTACGTATATGCCATCCGCATTCGCCACTGGGTCCCGTCATTACCCGTTAGGTTACTTAACTAACGACAGAGCGGGGACTGGACTAGCGCGGATGCAAAACATATACAACATCTACTAGTATATATATCAATATATAATATTCGCTCAAGGCGTGATAAAATGTAACATCACAGAAATGTAATAAGCATCACAGAACAATACAGATATCTGGGATCCCCGGGTTTCATAGAGCCGCTACTGAAACCCGACGTTCCCCTGGTCGTGTGGATAGCCTGTGCAATGAAATCCTAGACCCCTACGGGCGCGGCAAGTTACCCGCCAAAACCTGAAGCGAGGCAACCCCCTTTAGCAACGTGAATGGACCACCCAGCACTTCACGGAATCCGGTAACTTGGGCACCCCTCCTGGGTCAACCTGTACCCCCTACGAGTGCGGTGAATAGCCCGCCAATTCTAGAGTAAAGCCCCCTCCGTCTTAATGCCATGAGATGCGGGCTCGTTGCCCTCTAGAACCCGGCTATCCGTGCACCCCTCCTTGGGGTAGTCCTAGTACAGAAAGTAAAATATACATACAACGGGTATATCAACCTCACCCCGGTCGTGCCCCAAAAGAATAATATACAAACAGACAGTGACGGCAGTCCACATGTCGGACGCTCGCCCGCAATATCAAATGTACATAATAAATCAAACTGTACTAACATCGCATCCAGGCTATCCCCCATGACCAATCCGCAAAATCACAGCACAACACAGAACATCAACGTGAATGTCACGTTCGCAAATCCGTCTAAAAGGGCTATAGCAGTTAGACAGGATTTACCGATCAAATGACATTCACGGTCGCAGATATAATGTAAATACCGTGAACTAATATGTTTAAACTTTTCGATCGATCAAATTTACCCAAGTGGGCCCCAAGCACAACTGTAGCACTCAAAGAAAATCTGGGCCCAAAAAGAATATTCCAAAAACCCCATTTTCAACTCAGGAGCTTTCTGTAAAATTTTGGTGCACTGAACAGCAAAAGTGGCGGCGGAACCGCGGCCCAAGCATGGGTTTGGCCACGGTTCCTCTGTGGAATAGTGAGTTCACGCGACCAAATTTTTACAGAATGCTTAGAATTCCCTGCACGTATTTCTGCAATGTACTGAAAAAAATTTCGAGCCAAAAAAAATTCGACAGAAAACTGATGCAGTGAAAACACGGTTTTTTGAAAATCCGATCGATCGAACTTGTAAACATGTTAGAGCAAGCTAGACTAGGTTAATGGCGTGGCTCTGATACCATGTTGGTGCACAGCGGTGCTCCGGCCGTCTTTCCGAGGCCAAAATGCGGAATCAAAAATTTTTCTTTACTTTAAACCGCCGCCACCGTGGACCATAAACCCGGATCGGGCCATCAACCTAATCCTAGCAAACAAGAGAAGGGGTAGAGAGATATACTGAGCGATCCGTGTCCTTCGGTCTTCTCGTCGTCGTCCCGATCTCCCCGCGGAATCTCCGGTCTTCATCTCCTCGTCGGAAGGGCACCACATCGCCGGGTTCTTTTACGGGCCCCGCCTCTGGACCGAGGCAACTCGGGCACGAAGTTGGCGAGCCGACGTGCCCAAGAAGTGCTGTAGATGAAGTGTAGAACTCTATGTGTCTCTAGGGGTTGAAGTTGCCATGTCTTGGTGGAGGTAATGAAATATGCTTTGGAGATGAGCTAAGGGTTTTTTTAGCAAGCCAAAAAGATGAAAAACCCCACCCCAAAATTTTGGACAGCCCCATCACCCTAGTGGCCGGACTCATCAAGGAGAGAATGAGAGGAGAGTGTGTGTGGATCAATAATGAGAGAGTCCCATAATGCAAGAGAGAGAAAGGGTTATCATGAGAAGAAATGATCACCAACTAAAACCCACACTCCATCAACCATCATGACTCCAAAGGTCAAGCCATGATGATGCCCAATCATGAAGCAAGAAGTCAATGCATGACAGAACCATCATGACACTACAACATGCAAATAAAACCCTCCACAAATCAAATTTGCATGCTTGCAAATAAGCCCTCCTCCACCAATTATCAGCCAACGAAAGGAAGAAAGGAAAACTGGCTGAAACGGAAAGCAAACTGGCAACATCAAAAAACAGATCCCGTAATAAATTAAAGGAAACCCCGCTACTGTATATACATACCCGCATTTGTATTCCGAACGAATACAAATGCAAAGAGACAAAATCTACACTGTACAATACTAGGATCCGGCTTAAACCAAAGCCTGCTAATATTATCCGTCCGATCATGATCCGTGCAATACCGCACGTATATGATCGAACCCTGCCATATCTCCATACGGCCTCTACAGCGTTTTGCCCGAAACTAGAGAAAACGGTCTGTGGGGGACTCTAAAGACTCGTCAACACTTTGGCTGTGGATTTAACCACTAGCACGTCAGAGGTATTAGCCATACGTAACGGGCTACCAGGTGTTGACCAAAAGGGACGTCGATGAGCGAACTCATCCTGACACCCTACTGAGCCTGTCAGTGACAATATCCGTACAGTCCGGTCCGTTCGTCTATGAGTATCGCATGGCGGGCCTAGGGGGTGGTAAAAGTCAGACCCCCAAAAGCGGTACAAGTCGTGTCGGAGTGTAGCACAGAACACCCTGAGATACTACTGGAATACCTACCAGTAAATCTCCTGCCTCGGCCGATGGCTTTGTGTAATGGCTCTCCTAGACACGGCGCGACCTCACCCCCAATACCGGGAGAGACGAACCCCTGCAGATCCGCTCACTGCCTCCATGTGGCTCGGGACTGTACCCAACTAAAACCTGTTTGCATGACTCCTTTGAGCCGAGGTAGGGTAGTAATCAAAGTACAGTGGAAACTCAAACGAGACAAATGACGATCTCAGGTCGATGAACTAACCTGTACACATGTCACCAGGGAACTGCTATCTGACGTCAGGTATAAGACCAACTAGCATGTTCCCGGCGAGTCCTATCCGGTGTACTCATAACCCAATGAGCACCTGTATACATCTTAGGTGAACCAACTGACACCAGTGGCTTGTGAGACCAGCCACCGCCCCTCGTCGGGGTCTCGACTGTATACACTAGTCTACTCTGGAGTATCGATGCCCTGTCTCGAAAACTCCCACGACTAGGGACCTTTTAAGGATGTGCTTATAGACCCCAGCTCCCACGTATATGATCGCCATCATACTGCTGGCCGTCAAGCAAGAATCCTAAGGGCTCTATCAACGTGCAATAGTGACCTGTAAGGTCACCTGAGATAGTACACGATGATAAAGATAAACCAGATAGCATACTATCATCTTGAGTAAGACTGTCCTACCGGTATAGGTCCTCCCTCAATCATTGCAATCACGTGCCTGTGATCCAATAATTGACTCTGATGGCACTATCTCTGACAGCACGTGCTCCTCACGTGGACGCCAATGTGCAAAGCACAGAAATCCCTATCATAAATAAGAATTTAATTTTTAATTGGCGCCTACGTGTACAACACGTGAGCGCCGGCGCCCAAGTTTATACTAGTAGAATTAAATTCTGCATTTCCCTAACAAAAAGTTGGGATATTCTCAGTTAAACAGAGCCGTTGGATCAAAAATCTAATGGTGATGATAAATCATCAAACAATAGAATTAAATTCTATTCTGAGGAATATTTGTTCTCAATCTTTACAAACAAAGAAGATTGTTTTCCGTAAAACAGAGAACCCTTGGATCAAAAATCCAATGATGATTAAAAATCACCACTTGACAGAATAAAATTCTGTATATGGCAAAATATTTCCCCAATCTTATTGAAAACAAGAAAATATATTCTGTAAAACAGAAATACTTGAATTAAAGATCCAGCAGTGGGTAAAATGCCCCAAAACAATTTTGAAACCAATTAAATAATTGGAATCTCTTAATAAGAGATTTTCTCAAAATTAATTAACAAATTTGCCTTCACTGTATAAAGGACCCGAGATTTCAAGTCTCATATAAAGAAAACCCCCCATAAGCTTCTGAAAAATAGAGAAAGCTTTAAAAAACAACAGAGAAGAAGAAGACTTGCCTCCTCAAAAAACCATAAGTAAAAATAATAGAGAGATCAAAATATCTCATTTTACCTATCTAAGGGTTTAACCCTTCTCAAAGAATTTAGTTCTTTCTCTGAATCAGAGATCCGCAAGACAAGGCTCCCACAAGTTGAGAATTTAATTCTCATCGGGAAGATCTTGTTCTTGAGAATCAAAAGATTCAGAAAAGAATTAGGTTAAAAATAAAAGAAAGAGAAATACGGTTTAACCATAAAAGAAACTTAGTTCTTATAAAAGAACTTAGTTCTTAAAGAAAACCCGATCCCAGATCTTCAAAATAAAGATCTTGGTGATCATTAATGGTCAAAATGTCATTAACAGAGATTCAATCTCTAAAAAAGAAATGATCTTAGCGCCTCACGTGTTTCCCACGTGGGTGCCCTCCCAACAGCGCCTAGTGCCTCACATGAAAAACACGTGGACGCCCAAAGCAGAAGGCCAGCGCCTCACGTGAGCGCTGAACAAAAAGTGCTTAGCACTTCATATACAGCCAAAACGGCTGAGTGCTTAGCACTGATTGGACAGCGCCTCACGAGCTCCTCACGTGGGCACCACACAAAAGTGCTTAGCACTTCATATATAGCCAAAATGGCTATGTGCTTAGCACTGATTGGGCAGCGCCGCACGTGCTCTTCGTGTGGACGCCACATAAAAAAAAAGAAAGACGTGTTTAACACTATATATATAACTGAGTGCTTAGCACTGGTTGGGCAGCGCCCATAACTTAAGGCCTCACATGATACCCATGTGAGTGCCAGAGCTTCAAACAAATGACTAACACTTTTGCATAAAAAAAGGGGCTAAACAAACAGAGCCTAAATAAGTGTTTAGCACTTTTTGAACAAAAAAAAAGATTGAGCAGACTAAGCCCAAATTGGTTTAGCCTCTCTGAAAAGGGTTTCTTACAACTGAGCCCAAATGCTCTGTCGTTGAATCTGAAATAAAAATGATCCTCTAAATTTAGCTAAGTTGATCTTAGTCTCAAATTAAACTAACGTATCCTTAGTTAAAATAAATTGAGCCCAAATGCTCATATATTTAAGTTGATCTTAATCTCAAACTAGATTGACGGTCCTTAAATAAAACAAATCCAAATCTAAAATATACGAATTTGGACTAATCCGGGCCTTACGGACGAGGACATAAACTAGTGTCCGTATACAATCCACAGGCAACCAAAATAAACAAAAATACATACGACACAAAGTGAACTGTTGGAGAAGGAGAATGTGGTTATTGCAACGCGGTAACGTAATTAACTGCAGGGATTGCGTCTGCAGGGAAGAGCGTCCCCACAATCAAAACCCCCTCACAAATGAAGGGGAATCTGATAAAGTCTGCTAAATCGGTCGCATCTATCCAAACATCCGATTTACAGTGCCATAAATTAACTTGGTATCTTCGGAGAGGTGGATGGAAAAGTCCAAATAGCATCTGTCCCTAAATTCAAGAAAGACGTTCCCAGCGTCTTGGTCCGGTCTTTCGGCGGAGAACACTTGAGCTTAATAACATCCTCACCCACTCCTTGGATTTTCATCATAACACATACTCCCTCAAACTCGCCGATCAAAAGGTAGACATTCTCGGACTCGAGTCCATGGAATTTTTGGAGTAGCGGTATGAATTGAGATTTGATTTCATAGTTATTTGCCGCGAGGGTGGGCAATACTATGTACAAAGGTAGGAATGAACAGTGAAGGTAGCATCTGTCCTGCAACGCTGCTTCTTGCTGATCCATGATCGTTTGTTCCGTCATCGTCAGTGATATGGGAGAATAAGAAGGTGAAGGAGAAGGAAGAATAGAATCGGACGGCTCCGATAAAGCAGAAGGTGAGAACGTCTCGGAAGGTTCTGAGGAATCTGATGGTAAAGAAGAGTCGGAAGATACAGTCTGGAACCGGACTAATCGAGATTTTGAATCTCTAGTCCAAGCTGACATGCACTATCCGAATATGGTTAGGAAAAGACTAAGAGAATGGAAGAAAGTGTTGTTTACAAATCTTATTTTTTGTTTTGTTTTGTTTTTTTTCTTTTTCAAATACTCACAAACAAAGAAATATCACACAAAAGGTAAAGCCAAAACACAATCACGACACACTTCATATGCCTAAACAATCTAGGGTTCACCTAGATTAACTAGACCTGCTCAAAAAACTTGATTTGTGAAGTAAAATTGTATCGCAAAACGGACCCAAGATAGACTGATCCAGAAGCCAGGTAAGTGCACAGTCGAAGGGAGGTTGTCCGACACTTTCGCGAAGTTTCTTAATAAGAATAACCTTCTCTCTTTCGATGGTTGTGCCTTTCACACTTTCCTAAACACTTCTTGAACAATGTAACAATGGGCGGTGTTCGAAATACAATCAACTTTTCCCTATTGAGCGCGAAGTCCTTAGAGGCTGAAAGTATAGATTCTTTTAAATTACTTAGGGTGTGAAAAATTCTCGTTCTTTGTGGTTTGCAGGCCACGAAGAAGAGTGATGAAATCCTTTACCGTATCTTATTGAGGTTCATTGCCCTTATGTCCGTATTAAATCCATGCAATGCGCAAACAATAAAAACTTGTTCAAATCATCAATCAATCGTTTTTTTAGTTTTAAACGGCATGCTATAAGAAATACGGTTAGTTCTCTTTGGTGCTTGCACGGCGGAGTTTGCAAAGAAATCTTGTAGACGATCGAGATATTGGTGTTGGAGATAGTGCCCTCAGAGTCAATTATTGGATCACAGGCACGTGATTGCAATGATTGAGGGAGGACCTATTCCGGTAGGACAGTCTTACTCAAGATGATAGTATGCTATCTGGTTTATCTTTATCATTGTGTACTGCTTTAGGTGACCTGACAGGTCGCCATTACACGTTGATAGAGACCCTAAGATTCTTGCTTGACTGCCAGCAGTATAAGGGCGATCATATACGTGGGAGCTGGTAGTCTATAAGCACATCCTTAAAAGGTCCCTAGTCGTGGGAGTTTCGAGACAAGGCATCGATACTCCAGAGTAGACTAGTGTATACAGTCGAGACCCCGACAAGGGGCGGTGGCCGGTCTCACAAGCCACTGGTGTCAGTTGGTTCACCTAAGATGTATACAGGTGCTCATTGGGTTATGAGTACACCGGACAGGACTCGCCGGGAACATGCTAGTTGGTCTTATACCTGACGTCGGATAGCAGTTCCCTGGTGACATGTGTACAGGTTAGTTCATCGACCTGAGGATCGTCATTTGTCTCGTGTGAGTTCCCACTGTACTTTGATTACTATCCTACCACGCTCAAAGGAGACGTGCAAACAGGTTTTAGTTGGGTACAGTCCCGAGCCACATGGAGGCAGTGAGCGGATCTGCAGGGGTTCGTCTCTCCCGGTATTGGGGGTGAGGTCGCGCTGTGTCTAGGAGAGCCCTTACACGAAGTCCTTGGCCAAGGCAGGAGATTTACTGGTAGGTATTGTAGTAGTATCTCAGGGTGTTCTGGGCTACACTCCGACACGACTTGTACCGTTTTTGGGGGTCTGACTTTTACCAACCCCCTAGGCCCGCCATGCGATGCTCATAGACGAACGGACCGGACTGTACGGATATTGTCACTGATAGGCTCAGTAGGGTGTCAGGATGAGTTCGCTCATCGACGTCCCTTTTGATCAATACCTGGTAGCCCGTTACGTATAGGCTAATACCTCTGACGTGCTAGTGGTTAAATCCACAACCAAAGTATTGACGGGTCTTTAGAGTCCCCCACAGACCAGTTTCTCAATTTTCGGGCGAAACGCTGTAGAGGCCGTATGGAGATATGGCAGGGTTCGATCAGATACGTGCGGCATTGCACGGATCAGGATCGGACGGTTAATACTAGCAGGCTTTGGTTTAAGCCGGATCCTAGTATTGTACAGTGTAGATTTTGTCTCATTGCATTTGTATTTCGGTCGGAATACAAATGCGGGTGTGTATACACAGTTGCGGGGTTTTCCTGTAATTTATTACGGGACCAGTTTTATGAAGTTGCCAGTTTGCTTTCCGTTTCGGTCATTTTCCTTTGTATCTTTCATTGGCTGAAGATTGGTGGAGGAGGGCTTATTTGCAATTGTGCAAATTAGCATTTGTGGAGGGTGTTCTTTGCATTTTGTTGTGTCATGATGGCTGCACCATCCCTTGACTTTCTTGACTTCATCATTGATTGACTTTGGGTTCATGATGGTTGATTTGGAGTGAGGATATGGTTGTGATGATAATTCATCATCATCACATCTTTTTCTCTCTCATGCATGATAGCCTCTTCTCTTCCTCTCCCTTGGATTAGGGTGACTCTCCCTCATTCTCTCACTCTCTTACTCATGCCATGGCCGGCCAAGGAGAGGGGGCTGCCCATTTTTTGTGGGGGATTTTTGGTTATCTCATGCTTGCAAAAAATCCCTAAGTTCATCACAAAATTCCATAGTTCATTCCTCCACCAAAGGCAACTTCCTCAAACCCCAAATGAGACATAGAGCACTACACGTATTCTACAGCACTCCTTGGGCACGTTGGCTCGCCAACTTCGTGCCTGAGTTGCCTCGGTCCAGAGGTGGGAGCCCGTAAAAGAAGCCGGCGAAGTGGTGCCCTTCCGACGAGGAGTTGAAGACCAGGGATTCCGCGGGGAGATCGGGACGACGATGAGAAGACCGAAGGACACGGATCGCTCGGTATATCTCTCTACCCTTTCTCTTGTTAGCTAGGACTAGATTAATAGCCCGATCCGGGATTTTTGTGCGCGGTGGTGCCGGTTTACAAGTACGTAAAAAGTTTCGTTTCGGCATTCCGGTGTCGGATTGACGGCCGGGGCGCCGCCGTGCACTTACATGGTATCAGAGCCACGCCATTAACCTAGTCTAGCTTGGTCTAACGTGTTTACACTTTCGATCGAACAAAATTCCAAAACCCGCGTTTTTCACAAGCATCAGTTTCTGTCGAAATATTTTTGGCTCGAAAAAATTTTCAGGTTGTTGCAGAATGATGTGCATGGAATTATAAGCGCTCTGTAAACTTTTGGTCGTGTGACGTCATCATCCCACCGCGGAATCGCGGCCAAACCCATGCTTGGGCCGCGGTTCCGCCGCCATATTTACTATTCATTGCACCAAACTTTTACAGAGAGCTCCTGTGTAGAAAATAGGGTTTTTGGAACATTCTTTTTGGGCCCAGAATTTCTTTAAGTGCTACAGTAGTGCTTGGGGGCCCACTTGGGTAAATTTGATCGATCGAAAATTTTAAACACATTAGTTCACAGTATTTACATTATATCTGCGACCGTGAATATCACTCGATCGGTAAATCCTGTCTAACTGCTATAGCCCGGTTAGACGGATTTACGAACGTGACATTCACGTTGATGTTCTGTGTTGTGCTGTGATGTTGCGAATTGGTCGTGGGGGATAGCCTCGGTGCAATGCTAGTACAGTTTTGGTTATATTATGTACATTTGATATTGCGGGGCGAGCGTCCGACATGTGGACTGCCGTCACTGCCTGTTTGTATTATTCTTTTGGGGCACGACCGGGTCGAGGTCGATGTACCCGTTGTATGTATATTTTACTTTCTGTACTAGGATTACCCCAAGGAGGGGTGCACGGATAGCCAGGTTCTAGAGGGCAACGAGCCCGCATCTCATGGCATTGAGACAGAGGGGGCTTTACTCTAGAATTGGCGGGCTATTCGCCACACTCGTAGGGGGTACAGGTTGACCCAGGAGGGGTTCCCAAGTTACCGGATTCCGTGAAGTGCTGGGTGGTCCATTCACGTTGCTGAAGGGGGCTGCCTCGCTTCAGGTTTTGGAGGGTAACTTGCCGTGCCCGTAGGGGTCTAGGATTTCATTGCACAGGCTATCCACACGACCAGGGGAACGTCGGGTTTCAGTAGTGGCTCTATGAAACCCGGGGATCCCAGATATCTGTATTGTTCTGTGATGCTGTACATTTCTGTGATGTTGCATTTTTTTTCACGCCTTGAGCGAAAATATTATATATTGATATATATACTAGTAGATGTTGTATATGTTTTGCATCCGTGCTAGTCCAGTCCCCGCTCTGTCGTTAGTTAAGTAACCTAACGGGTAATGACGGGACCCAGTGGCGAATGCGGATGGCATATACGTACATCATTATTTTCGTTCTTTATTGGTGTGATCAATTGATGGGACTGCATTGATTTGGATCAATGCAAGTTAAACAAACCTATTCTGATGTTGTTGGAACACTTTTCAAAAAGCTGTTATTGCAAGGACGTTCACTTTTGTTTTGCACAGTGGTATTCAGTTGGAATATCCTGCACCTCAGTCGACGAGGCAAGGGCCGAGATCCCTTCACCGGGAGTGACACCTTGGACAGAAGTTTGCGTCAGGGAAATAACTTCACTATAGCCGATTACTTTTGCTTTGCATCGTGGTATTCAGTTGGAATATCCTGCACCTCATTCTACGGGGAAAGAGCCGAGATCTCTTCACCGGGAGTGACCTCTTTAGCAAAGGTTTTCGCCACTATATTTTCATTAAAGCTATCCAGTTCCTTCAACGATATCAAGTTCATTACGTTAAAGGTTTTCGCCAGAAACCATTCGTAGCCCTCCGTCGTTTCAGACGGGTAGCACGTAGTATTCATGCTATGTTTGTTGACCTTCGTCAAGGCATAGTGAATGGTAGCTGCTTGTTACCTTTCTGCTGCATAGATAGATGCGTTGGTTTGGGACAGTCGTATAGCCTTGTTGACCTTCGTCAAGGGCTTGTACGGGTGGGTTCAAATTAACCTGGACAATGACGGGTAGAACTTGACATGTGACTTATGATTTGTTGACCTTCCTCAAGGTCATAAGAGCATGGGGCAGAAATCACATCGGGAGTTTCTAAAGAAACTAAAACTTGCCAGATATGCGCATACCTTCTGGAGTGTGATAACGTGAGCGGACTCCGTCACGTTATCATGCGATGATAGTTGGATCCCGATTCCCACTGATGAGTTGGTTTACTCCTCGGGTGATCCCGACTAATTCTTCTTTCAGGTTTGGAGGAGAATTTGAGGTTACAGTGAGAGGTTTCCAGATTAGATAAATTGGTAACCATTCTGATATAGGTTAGAGTGCACGCTGAGTGTTTCTTTTCTCTCTCTCTTTGGCAGCGACCATTGACCCGACCCTAAGACTATGACTCAGTGACCAAAATTAACCGAACCTTCTTAAAACACTGGCTTTTGGATTGTCAGAGTTGCAAACCTCATTGCCACTCCTACTTTTACCCTTTTCTCCAGGACACCCCGTAGTACTACGAACGTCCACTTCCATTGGACAAAACCATCGTATGGTTATATACGAACTCGAAGGAATTTATTCGAGGATGGTTTCCGGTTCTGGAGAAAACGAATAGGACTATTCAGTTGTCTTTTCCTTTTACCTTCTCTCAGGTTGCGAGTACTCCTTGGTTTAGGAGATAGTACACCTATTACGCAAATTGGATAATCTTCTTTCAAACCATATGTCACGCTCCGCTTCCCAGAGTACGCAAGATTGAGCACGTGACATAGCCAACCATGCTACCTGTGGGTAGGAAGTATCCATCCACAGTCACATTACGGCTGTAGAGATATCAAGAACAAGATAAATAAACTATCTAACACATGTCCAAATCTATAATAACCAGAGTCAATGATAAATAAGTGCAGAAGAAAATGATCCAATGCAATAATAGAAAGGTACGTCCCGTAATGCGGGATCACACCTGGAAATAAAATGCAATAAATGAACTAACCACTACAGAACTCACAAATCAGCCTGTTGGCTGAAGTACTCCTGCTCAGTCGTCGACAGTGGTAAAGAATCTGGGCCATGCAAAACCCAGACGTCAGCGCGTCATGTCAACCAATAATATAATATGAACATGGTAATAAGCAATGCAGGTATGAACATGAATAAAGCAGTACTAAGAAATAACAGTGCGGGGTAATGTGCAGTGGTAACTAAACTGTCCTATCAGGTTTCTACTCTATAGTCTTTGAAATCAAATTGATGAATCGTCGATGTAACTCAATAGTATCCCGTGCGTGCCCGGGACCACGGTCAAGGTCCTCGGGGCTGAATCCGAGACGTGCCGCTAAGCAGTAATAGGTAGCTGGATGGATGAGTGATGTCAGCATCATCACTCCGGGGCTGGCCAAGCCCGTAAGACTGATCAGAACAAGTATCGAACTGTTGAGTTACAAGTCGGTTTCACCTTTGATTTCCCCATACCCCCAAGCTATGTATGTCAGGTCAGGTATTCAGTAGTCAAGGACTAATGCCAACACGAAATCAGGTAAAAGTAGGTCTGTCTGGATAGACAACAGGAACGGTCCATGGGGACTACATGTTATGTTTGTTGGCATTAAACACAAGATCAGATAACAGGTAAAGCCATGGTACATCAGGTCAAGCCAGGTAATGTATAAAGGTGTCATGTCATGTCAAGAGTGCACGGTACCATGTCATGTCAAGTAGGAAGTGTAACAGGTCATGTCAGGAAGCACAAGATGTCATGTGGGTGCTCATAATCAAACTAACATAAGCATGTGTATAAATAAACAAGCATGAGTACTATCAGAACAATAAACTGGAACATATAATATGATATGCAAATAGATATAATTTCAAGGATATGGATGCACAGTTATCGATTAGGGTTACATTTATAGTCCCAATATTAATTAGGATGCAATTTATTAAACATGGAGTGTTAATATCACATTATTATGTAGTAATGTGATCTATGGATGCAATTATATGTATCTTAAATGCGATGGATGCAAACGGGTATCCGAAAAGTTATAAAACTATAAAATGGTAATGTAGGATGTACAACTAAACAATATGTGATATAAATATTGATATAATAATATTAATATGGATAGCATATTCAAAGCGATTAGTAACTATAAAAGATGTATTGATTAACCATGCACAAGAAGGTTCCGTTCAGAAATTTAGCGTCACCCTAATTTGTAAAATAGCTTAAAAATAACAAATGTTCTCCAAAAGAGACGTATCTTATACCAAAACAAAGATAATTCAATAAGGTTTTCAGTTTTATAAGTATAAGTATCTCAGGTTATCCCTACAAAAAGTTATGAATATTCAAAGTTGAAAGTTTGCTGCTGGAATTTTCCTGGACAGCAGTTTAGAGACGTGTTCATTTGCATTTTACGTTAATTAAACAATTTATTTTGCAAGTAAATATTTCATAGAGTTATATTATTCTGAATTAGCTTCGTAACGAACTAAAGAACGTATACTAATGATTTTTCTATGATTTATAATGAATTTTATAAGATAAGGTGTACAGTAAATTTCAGATTTGTCATATCCGATTTTTCAACGACATTTCATATGTAAACTATAAGATTTTCAAATGTATAACATTATAAAATGAAGATTATAAAAGTATATAGCATGTAGCAAGATTAACTTGCCTCGATGGGTCGCGAATCGGGAAAACGGAACGTTAACCGTCGGCGGGGAAAACTCGCGACGGCGCACGGTTCACGGAATGAACCCAAACGACGAACAAAGGAACTACACGGGTCGGGGTATCTTGCTGGAACGTCGAGAAACGTCACCGCCACGACGGAATTCCGGTAACAAAAGAACAGTTAAAAGAAATGAGAAACGAGACATGAAGCAAGAAGAGAAAAATGATAAAGAGAAGTACGAGAGAATATATATGGGGTAGAGAGAGGGAGAAAGTGGAAAGAGAGAGAAGAAGGAGAGAGAGAAAGTGGGGCCCACGGGGTTAAAGGGGAGGTTGTGATTGGCTGCGAGAATAAATTGAGAAGGATATAAAAGATTGTAAAAATATTATATGGTTAACTTAAAGATTTAAAAGATAGGTAATGAACAGTAAGATATCAGGTTAGTTAAAAAAATATATGTGATGGTTTTAATAATATTAAAATTTGGGATTTTGGCGCCAAATGAAACATTTCCAAATTGCGCCCGGGTTGAGTCCAAAAATTCGAAATTCAAATAATAGGATTTTAAGCGGGTTCCAAATTTTAAAATGAAATGTTTTATGATTAAAAAGCATACTCTCAAAACGGACACACGCACGTGCACGTAGCCATCCAAATTCGTCCGTTTCACTGAACGGGACGAGAACACCATGCACGGACGCTACCACGAGGCTAAGGATGTCAAGTAGGCCAAGATGAATATTTTCAATTTCATTTTAGATGCTAAAATTTGTTATATGTAGAAATGACTTTGCCGGGTAAATTTTACAGTAAGCAACAAACAAGCAAATTAAATGAAATGAGTACCACATTATGCTCAAACAGTAACTGAAAATAGTAGCATTGGGCTCGGGTGTTACACCATAGGCAGGTGCCGACCGGTAGGGAATGAAGAAAACCAATTAGCATAACGATGGTGTACAGAAGGTATTAAGTAAAGACATAACAAGGGATTAGTAAGAGGGCAAAGTAAATTGCGACCGCTATTCACGACCAAACCAAGTATTTATTCGCCAATCCTAAATCACCTTTGTATTTCTCCAAAACACTTCGTATCACTACGAAGGTCCACAGTTTATTGGATACTCCATCGTATGGTTATATACGAACTCGAAAGGAACTTGTTCCAGTTCGGGGATGGATTCTGGTTCAGGAGAAATAGGAATAAGGTTTATTCGGTTGTCTTTTATCTTCACCTTCTCTCTCATTACGAGTGCTCCTAGGATTAGGACAGTACACCCATTATGCTTATTGGATAGTCTTCTTCCAAACCATAGGCTGGTGCCGAACGGTAGGGAAGGAAGAAAACCATATAGCCTAAGAGGGTGTGCAGAAGGTAATGACTAAAGACATATAAAGGGATTTGGAAAGATGGCAAAGAATTACACGGTTATAGTTGTGAATCTGGATAATGGAAGAGGCATTGATAGGAATACCAGGATACCCCTACGAAACATTTCAATGTTTCAGTTTCACTATGTACTGTTAAAAGAAAACTGATTTCCCGATCAGTCCTTGCTCCAGGGTATGTATTTACCAGGTATGATTCTCACATCTGTATGGTTTTACAGATGATGAGTGGGAGTAAGTTATTGGGAATTAGGTGATCATCCTCATTATATCGGAATTCGTTGTAATTGGTGATATTTGAGAAAGTCACCTGGGTTGTTTGCCGAACGGCAAGTATTTGGTTTTGAATATTGTTGTTATGCACCAATTTCAAATTGATATATCTGTACGTCTATTTTTATAGAGTGAGATATACCTTTTTGAAATTATGTCTATGACATTTACCTATATCAGTGGATGGTTAGGTAAGGAGCATTGAACAGCGGTGTAATTCTTCTTAACCATAAGTACAGTTTTCAACCTGCAACACACAGGGAGTGAGTTATTAGACTCAAGGGACTTATACAGAGTATTGTATGTTGTCCAGTGTCCATTAGGACAGAGGGGTTGGTCCTCGTACTATATTCGGTTTACTTATGACTTCTCTAGTTTTTAGACAGGTGTTTCGTAGAAACACAAGGTCCGAATTTTGAGAAGTTATAGGTATTTGAATAAAGTAAAGAACCAGGAATTGCAAGTATCGAGATTCTTCAAAGTGATCGAAGATGTAGACACTTGTGTATGGTATTCAGTTGATGGTAATGGTTAAGAGAACTTGCTTCTCTTTCAGGTTACTCATAATTGGAAGCATTCCTAAGTTAAGTAACGCTGATCGGCCTCTTTCCATTTAGTTGACATGCACTGGAGACAGCTGCATGATTTGAATCTGGTTCAATTAAATCAGTGCCTCTGTTTCTGTATTGGATATAGAACAGTTCATATCTTAACGATGTTAAGGTACGGGGAGTTGTCTGGCTTATGCTTAAAACCAGACTCTGGATAACTCAAGGCACGTTTCTGTAATGGCTGTTTGTAGGTTGACCCAGGCTATGACGAGGGTTGACATTCTACCATCTGAAAGATCAATAGAGATATTGTTCTAGACTCGCCACAGTTTTAATAAAAATGGATTTTTTTTCAGAAAACAGTAGTGAGAGTATAGTAGAACTGGAAGTAATTCCAGAACAGCAAACGATTACTGAAAATTTGATAAGAACCTAAAGATTCAATCTGATTTGACATTCCATTCGCCACTCCGCAGATACGGTGGGTAACCTCAGGCACCCGAGAGGTACTCAGGTAGCCTCAAGGACGGTGACAAGGAGGTTCTTGTTTACCCAGACTTGCCATTGCTGTTGTTCCAGACCGTGAGACCCGGCAGGAGGATGAGTATAGCGTCGTTCTGAACTGGCTTTAGAAGTGTACGTCTATATGACTCTGCCAGAGGGTTGTCGTAGTCAGTGGGAGCAGCGGAAGTATTGGTGGACAGGTGGCTTATGTCTATTTATAGACTAAAGCAGATATAGCGGAGATAGATCATCTATTTTTGATGTGACAGTCATAGGTTTGACTTCATCAGAATAGGGGATGGATCTGTTAAGAAGGTAGTAGGGTGTGATGTCCTGGTATTTGGATGACATACACAGAGTAGGAAGTGATATTCCTATACTACGATCGGTTATACTTTGGTTGTCACACAGTGGTTTCTCCACATAGGAATTGGATATCATATCAGACATTCTGGTTACTAAATCTATGGTTTTAGATCTAGATTTGGGTGGTTTCCCAATCTGGGTACTTTGACAGCATTCTAAGAGTATTTAGAATGGACGACTCCAGGCATGGTGGTGTGCCTGCAGGTGATGGAGTCACCCTCTCTAAAGGTGTCTTACAGACTAAAGGGGAGAGGGATGTGCATGATTGGCAGATCACTTGCTCAGGCAATTGGGTAAATCATGAGATGTCAAGTACCACACCAGATGTTGTTCTTGCACTAGATGCAATAAGTTGACATTGATCCTGTCCTAGAGAAACAGTCGGAAGCAGTTTTAGAACATAAGTGGAAGTTCTAGGGATATGATAATGACAGCCTCATTCGGGAGACTGTTATCATTCCAGGCTTCCAAGGTGACCTGGATGACAGAGAGGTTGTCAGAGTTATAGTTTCCCTCTGACGAGGGGCGGTATTATGGACAGGTGGTCCAGGAGGATACTGAGGGAGGTATGACGCAGGATACTGATTAAGTTCAGTTGACGATACAGTCTAAGAAGTTTGGATTTGGAGTTCTTTTATGAGCTAGGTCCAATCAGATATCTAGACATACTCTAAGACAGGTATTGCTCATTTCGGGAGATGGCTTTCTCCGCGAACTTGAGATATAGAGATACATAGAAAGGAACATCAAAGCGGATCCACTCACTGAGGCTATTTCTCGAACGCAATAGTTTCGCAAACGAGCTTTGTGAGACTGACTAGTAGAGGAGTTGGGTGTTCGGTATCACACGGGCTGTGAGTATGCGACATCGCAATAAATAGCCTTGAGTGCAAGTGGGAGATTGTTGGAGATAGTGCCCTCAGAGTCAATTATTGGATCACAGGCACGTGATTGCAATGATTGAGGGAGGACCTATTCCGGTAGGACAGTCTTACTCAAGATGATAGTATGCTATCTGGTTTATCTTTATCATCGTGTACTGCTTTAGGTGACCTGACAGGTCGCTATTACACGTTGATAGAGCCCGTAGGATTCTTGCTTGACTGCCAGCAGTATGAGGGCGATCATATACGTGGGAGCAGGTAGTCTATAAGCACATCCTTAAAAGGTCCCTAGTCGTGGGAGTTTCGAGACAGGGCATCGATACACCAGAGTAGACTAGTGTATACAATAGAGACCCCGACAAGGGGCGGTGGCTGGTCTCACAAGCCACTGGTGTCAGTTGGTTCACCTAAGATGTATACAGGTGCTCATTGGGTTATGAGTACACCGGACAGGACTCGCCGGGAACATGCTAGTTGGTCTTATACCTGACGTCAGATAGCAGTTCCCTGGTGACATGTGTACAGGTTAGTTCATCGACCTGAGGATCGTCATTTGTCTCGTTTGAGTTCCCACTGTACTTTGATTACTACCCTACCACGCTCAAAGGAGACGTGCAAACAGGTTTTAGTTGGGTACAGTCCCGAGCCACATGGAGGCAGTGAGCGGATCTGCAGGGGTTCGTCTCTCCCAGTATTGGGGGTGAGGTCGCGCTGTGTCTAGGAGAGCCCTTACATGAAGTCCTTGGCCAAGGCAGGAGATTTACTGGTAGGTATTGCAGTAGTATCTCAGGGAGTTCTGGGCTACACTCCGACATGACTTGTACCGCTTTTGGGGGTCTGACTTTTACCAACCCCCTAGGCCCGCCATGCGATGCTCATAGACGAACGGACCGGACTGTACGGATATTGTCACTGACAGGCTCAGTAGGGTGTCAGGATGAGTTCGCTCATCGACGTCCCTTTTGGTCAATACCTGGTAGCCCGTTACGTATAGGCTAATACCTCTGACGTGCTAGTGGTTAAATCCACAACCAAAGTTTTGACGGGTCTTCAGAGTCCCCCACAGACCAGTTTCTCAATTTTCGGGCGAAACGCTGTAGAGGTCGTATGGAGATATGGCAGGGTTCGATCAGATACGTGCGGCATTGCATGGATCAGGATCGGACAGTTAATACTAGCAGGCTTTGGTTTAAGCCGGATCCTAGTATTGTACAGTGTAGATTTTGTCTCATTGCATTTGTATTTCGGTCGGAATACAAATGCGGGTGTGTATACACAGTTGCGGGGTTTTCCTGTAATTTATTACGGGACCAGTTTTATGAAGTTGCCAGTTTGCTTTCCGTTTCGGCCATTTTCCTTTGCATCTTTCATTGGCTGAAGATTGGTGGAGGAGGGCTTATTTGCAATTGTGCAAATTAGCATTTGTGGAGGGTGTTCTTTGCATTTTGTTGTGTCATGATGGCTGCACCATCCCTTGACTTTCTTGACTTCATCATTGATTGACTTTGGGTTCATGATGGTTGATTTGGAGTGAGGATATGGTTGTGATGATAATTCATCATCATCACATCTTTTTCTCTCTCATGCATGATAGCCTCTTCTCTTCCTCTCCCTTAGATTAGGGTGACTCTCCCTCATTCTCTCACTCTCTTCCTCATGCCATGGCCGGTCAAGGAGAAGGGGCTGCCCATTTTTTGTGGGGTATTTTTGGTTCTCTCATGCTTGTAAAAAATCCCCAAGTTCATCACAAAATTCCATAGTTCATTTCCTCCACCAAAGGCAACTTCCTCAAACCCCAAATGAGACATAGAGCACTACACGTATTCTACAGCAATCCTTGGGCACGTCGGCTCGCCAACTTCATGCCCGAGTTGCCTCGGTCCAGAGGTGGGAGCCCGTAAAAGAAGCCGGCGAAGTGGTGCCCTTCCGACGAGGAGTTGAAAACCGGAGATTCCGCGGGGAGATCGGGACGACGATGAGAAGACCGAAGGACACGGATCGCTCGGTATATCTCTCTACCCTTTCTCTTGTTAGCTAGGACTAGATTAATGGCCCGATCCGGGATTTTTGTGCGCAGTGGTGCCGGTTTACAAGTACGTAAAAAGTTTCGTTTCCGCATTCCGGCGTCGGATTGACGGCCGGGGCGCCGCCGTGCACTTACAATTGGAGCGTTGGATTTGAAAGAAGGTGTGTTAGAAAAATACGTAACTCAAGTTTTGTGTTAAAATACTTCCGTTGAGTCGATCCGCGATTGCTTGAGTGTTCACTTGCACGGGTCAAACAACCGAGATCTTTGGCACTATAACTCCGTAACGCCTTGTTATTGAATTTGCTCCTTACCCCGCACATCGCAGTTTGTAATTCCGTCGAAATATGAAAATGTCGGAAAATACGATATTTAGTGCAAAATACGATATTTGTGGCCAAAGTATTGTAAACACATAACTATGAGATTTTTCTTATCAAAATGGATCAACAACAGAACAAGAGAGAAAATACAAAAAGTTTGGTGCAAACTGGTACTGTTGGGCTTCAAATTGCGGCTATTGGGGTTTTTTTAGAGGCCAAAATGTGGGGTTTTGGCTCTAGTTTATTTGTGTGTTCTCCTAGTTCTATTAATGTCCCCTTTTTATATGCAAAATATTTCAATAACATTCATAACAACAGCAGATCAAAAACAGAAAGAAAAAGTTAGCAAAAGTCTTAATTTTTGTGTTGTTTTTAACATTTTTTTTGTTTTTATTTGTTTTTTTGAAAGTATATACAGAGATAATTCAAAATAAACTTCGTGATGTTACCACTCCCCGGCAACGGTGCCAAAAGCTTGTTGGAGATTCGCGATGTCGTGCTTTAAGGAGGTAATTGTTCAATATCGAATATGTCGGTTTTGATTAAAAGATAGCACGCTATGATTCTCAAGTTATAAAATACTGCAAGTGCACCGTGCGTTGAAGCAATCCGGCAAGTACAGGTCGATCCACAGGGAATGGATTCACGACGTTCTTTTTGAGTTAGGAACAAATGTTTTAGAAGTTGGTTTTGTCACGCTTTAATAAAAAAGAATGCGATATAAAAGAGAAAAACGATATATACGGAATACTTAGGCTAAAATTTGGTAAATTGACTTGTGGTGTTACCCCCAACTCTCATTCTTGATTCAAACATACATTTCTAGTAAATACTACTCACGCATCATGGTAAAGAGAGCACAAATCTTAATGTAACAAAAATGATATGTAAAGAAAGAATAGGATATGTGTTAAAAGTTGATTTGCAACCATTCAAAACAACATATCCTATCAAAGCAATAACACAATATATTGTAAACATTAAGAGAAGAAGTTCAATAAATGTTAAGAATCAAGAATGAGGGGTTGGAAGGCAAACCATTCATCAACATACCTCTCTATTGCCTGAGTAAATACCACTCACACATCATGATAAAGAGAGCAAAAATAAACAAATAACATATAAATCAATTGCAAGAAAAGTAAAGAAGAGAATACAAAGAACCGCAAATGAGCAAAAATGAAGCTTTTATTGAGGTTGAATCCAAGTACAAGCTAATGAGTTCAATTACCTAAATCTGACCTTACAAGCTCAAAATAGAAGTTACAAGATAAGAGGAAGGTAAAGAACTCAATTAATCACTAGAACTACAAAGTATCATCAAGAGTTTTACAAGTATGGAAATGTACATCCCTTTTATCCCAAATGATCTGCTATTTATTGGACTTGTACAAACAAAAGTTGAATATAAAAATGAGTTGATATGACCAAGATTAATGCTCAGAAGAAAATTGACACCATCTGAGCTTGTGGGGACCGCAAATTGCGGCCAATTGTAATAAACCAGCGGCCAAAAGGTAGGAGGTGGGGGCCGTCTTAGTTCTGTGGTCTTCTATTATCAATATCATCTCCCAGTATTTGCAATTTTATCTAATTATTAAGAAGATACAATCTGGAGTTTGGAGGGAAAATGTATAGCTTGAAATCCATCACATCAATACTTTTTAAAATTACTCATCATTCCAAGCCCACTTGTATGCCCACTTGCTAAAGTGTGTTCACACCACATCATTTCTGGCCACTAAAATGCATGCATCTAGAAAAACACTTGTATTCACACTTGTAAACATGTTAGACCATTTGTATGTGTTGGAGATAGTGCCCTCAGAGTCAATTATTGGATCACAGGCACGTGATTGCAATGATTGAGGGAGGACCTATCCCAGGAGGACAGTCTTACTCGAGATGATAGTATGCTATCTGGTTTATCTTTATCATCGTGTACTGCTTTAGGTGACCTGACATGTCGCTATTACACGTTGATAGAGCCCCTAGGATTCTTGCTTGACTACCAGCAGTATGATGGCGATCATATACGTGAGAGCTGGCGGTCTATAAGCACATCCTTAATAGGTCCCTAGTCGTGGGAGTTTCGAGACAGGGCATCGATACTCCATTAGTAGACTAGTGTATACAGTCGAGACCCCGACGAGGGGCGGTGGCCGGTCTCACAAGCCACTGGTGTCAGTTGGTTCACCTAAGATGTATACAGGTGCTCATTGGGTTATGAGTACACCGGACAGGACTCGCCGGGAACATGCTAGTTGGTCTTATACCAGATGTCAGATAGCAGTTCCCTGGTGACATGTGTACAGGTTAGTTCATCGACCTGAGATCGTCATTTGTCTCGTGTGAGTTCCCACTGTGCTTTGATTACTACCCTACCACGGCTCAAAGGAGTCGTGCAAACAGGTTTTAGTTGGGTACAGTCCCGAGCCACATGGAGGCAGTGAGCGGATCTGCAGGGGTTCGTCTCTCCCGGTATTGGGGGTGAGGTCGCGCTGTGTCTAGGAGAGCCATTACACAAAGCCCTCGGCCGAGGCAGGAGATTTACTGGTAGGTATTCCAGTAGTATCTCAGGGTGTTCTGGGCTACGCTCCAACACGACTTGTACCGCTTTTGGGGGTCTGACTTTTACCAACCCCCTAGGCCCGCCATGCGATACTCATAGATGAACGGACCGGACTGTACGGATATTGTCACTGACAGGCTCAGTAGGGTGTCAGGATGAGTTCGCTCATCGACGTCCCTTTTGGTCAATAGCTGGTGGCCCGTCACGTATTGGCTTATACCTCTGACATGCCAGTGGTTAAATCCACAGCCATAGTATTGACGAGTCTTTAGAGTCCACCACACATTCAGTTACTCAAGTTTCGGGCGAAACGCTGTAGAGGCCGTATGGAGATATGGCAGGGTCCGATCAGATACGTGCGGTATTGGACGGATCAGGATCAGACAGTTTGTACTAGAGGCCGTATAGATATATGGCAAGGTTCGATCGGATACGTGCGGTATTGCACGGATCAGGATCGAACGGATTTTACTAGCCGGCTTTGATTTAAGCCGGATCCTAGTATAGTACAGTGTAGATTTTGTCTCTTTGCATTTGTATCCGGTCGGAATACAGATGCGGGTGTGTATGCACAGTATTGGGGTTTTCCTGTAATTTATTACGGGACCAGTTTTCTGGAGTTGCCAGTTTGCATTCCGTTCCGGCCGGTTTTCCTTTGTTCTTTCCCGGCCGGACTTTTCCGATGGAGGGGGTTATTTGCAAGTTTGCAAATAACATTTGTTGAGGGGGTTTCTTGCATATGGATTGATTATGAAAGCATCTTTTGATACCATTCTTTTCTATCATCATTTCTTTTGCATTAATGGTGATTAGAATGGATTGGAGTTGATTAGGAGTTGATGTGAGGTTTACTTTGGATGTGGTCACCTCTTGCTTTTCCTACACTCACCTTCCTTCTTGTTTTTGAGATTTCTCCTCCACCATTTGTTCAAGAGAATGAGAGAGAGAGTTTTGATGATAATGGTGGTAGCACATATTTCTTCATCTCCTTCTTCTTCTTGTTTTGGAAAAAATGAAAGCACCATTTTTTCTTAACCTCATTCCTCCATCACCAATGGCAACTTCACTACCCCAAATGAGACAACCACTCTACACTAGCCTACAGCACTTCTTGGACGCGTCGGCTAGCCAACTTCGCACCCGAGTTGCCTCGGTCCAGAGGTGGGAGCCCGTAAAAGAATCCGGCTACGTGGTGCCCTTTCCGACGAGAAGACGACGAATGGTGATTCCGCAGGAGATCGGGACGACGACGAAAAGACCGAAGGACACGGATCGCTCGGTATATCTCTCACCCCATCTCTAGTTAGCTAGTATCGGTTAATGGTTACGATCCGGGTATATTGTCCGCGGTAGCGCCAGTTTAAAAGTTAAGAAAATTTTTGATTCCGCATTTTGGCCTCGGGTAGACGGCCGGAGCGCTGCCATGGCGCAACAGTATGAAAATGTTTGTGCACTTTTGATTTGTTGCAAAAAATCTCCTTGAATTCAGATCGGTTTTCTGTTCTGGTTGCAGTGTCGGCTCACAAATGTCGTATTCATGCATTTTGAGTGTATTTTCAGTGTTTTGTTACGAATATCTTTACCCTGTACTTATTGAGCAGACACGGGTTAATAGTACCGATATATCACAAAAATGATAACGAATGAGCGTTATTGAAATACAGTTTTACATGATGAGCACTCCTTCATATAGAACATTTGTTGCTAGTGTTGATTCTTATGATATTTCTTCTTCTACATCCGATGCTCTGGCTCATCCGGAATAGAGGAAAGCCATGGAAGAAGAAATGTTAGCCTTACGCTTGAATAGTACATGGAAACTTACCCAGTTGCCTGTTGGAAAGAGAGTAGTTAGTTGCAAATGGGTATATACCATAAAACTTAATCTAGACGGCTCATTGGTTCGTTTGAAGGTCAGACTTGTTGTCAAGGACTATTCTCAGACTTATGGAGAAGATTATGATGAGACTTTTTCTTCCATGGTAAAGATGTCGTTTGTACGTATATTCCTATCACTTGCAGCCACATACAATTAGCCACTACATCAGCTTGATGTGAAGAATACCTTTCTTCACGGTGGCATGAAAAAGGAAGTATATATGGAACAACCATGTGGTTTTGTTGCTCGGGAGGTCTGGTAAAGTATGCAAACTTCAGAAATCTTTATATAGTCTCAAACAGTCTCTGCGTGCTTGGTTTGGGATACCAACTAGCATTGTTTAAGCGTTTAGGTTATGCAGAAGCGGTAATGATCATTTAGTTTTCTTTAGAAATCGAGAAGGCTGCAGGATTTTGATGGTTGTTTTTGTTGATGATATTGTGATCACAGGCGATGATGCAAAAGGTATTACTGAGTTAAAAGCTTATCTTCAGAATAAGTTCAGCACTAAGGACTTAGATGAGTTGAAATAATTCATTGGCATTGAGGTGGCACTTCTTCTCCTCAGAGCAGTATCTTTGTAACTCAATAGACTTATGTTCTTGATATGCTTAAGGAAGCAAATTGTAGGGTTTCCTTAACACCCCGTTTAGGGTTTGGAAGTATCACACATGCCCTAACTTTAAATTTATGAGGTGCTAAGTAAACTAAACTAGGAATCGAACTAGAATTATGAAGTAACAATTAAAAGTATCATATCTAAAAGATTAATTTATACTAAGTGGAGAGACTACAACCTTTGTAGACCTCCTAGGATGACTCCTTGGATCTTCTTTGGTTTGGAACGGTTCGCTAGATCACCTCCAAGTCCACGACGATCCACCCGAAGTCCTTTGCCCAAAGCTTGTTGCTTCACTTGATCTTTGAAAACCTTGAAGCAAAACACCCTACACAAACTAGCAAGGGTTATGTAGGATGATGTAGTGGTTGCTAATTTCACTTAATACCCTTTCTTTTATTTTATCTAACTCAAAATAGAACTCAAAAGAGAGCTAGAGAGAGGAAGAAGAAGATGGCTTGATATTTTTCCTTTTGGAATCAATAATGAAAAAGAAAATTAGAGAGAGATAAATATCAAAAGAATAACCATAGTTAATAAATAATATCTAGATATTTCTTCTTGAGTGAAAGGCAAAGGAAAATAAACCATGGTTGAGTCAAAGTCAACCATGGAAAAGTGTAGAAGAAATGAGTCATGGAAAAAGAAATGAGTCATTTTCTATTTTCCTTTATCTTTTACTTAATCCAAAAATATCCATATATATAATTATTTACCATGTGATTCTTATATTGCCATCTAACTTGTATCATCAACCATGATACATATGCATGTATGTATGTGTGTATGCACATCATCATGTGCATATATATGCATGCATCCATTAAAAGAAAAGGGTTTAAATAAATGAGATAAAATTCAATATTAAATCAACACTTGATTTAATAAACCGGTCATATCTCATACGACCCGACTAGTATAAAACGCCCAATTAAAATATAGTATCACATACTCGTATTTAATCGAGCTTCCGCACGTATCTCATATGCGCACCACTTCGTTTCGCCTGAGCCGAGTAACTTCTATGTGGGACTCTAAGACTCGTCAATACGCCAGCAGTAGGTGATGATCATATCAAACACCCACAAGCCGCAAGCGGTCAGCTAAACGTAACGGTCACCCGGGTATTGAGCGATCAGAAGAAGAACAAGCGAACCTGTCAAAACTCATGTCAATCCAACTGGCAACACTTACCGTACAGTCCGGTCTCTTCGTCAGATATGCTGCATATCGAGTCTAGGGATGGAATCGTCGACCCCAATAACTCAATAAGTCATGCCGGTATATGGTCTATAACAGATCGAGAAACTTACTCATAACACTTATCAGTAATATCTCAGCAGCCCTGGCCAGGGACTTCCCATTATAGCCAATCGTGCACAGCACAGCATCAACCTTCAATACCGGGAGAGACGAAACCCCTCCTATCGCTCACTGCCTCCATATGCCTCGGGGTTATACCCAAAATCCACCTGTTTGTATGACTCGGTAGAGCCATGGTAGGGTGGAGATCAAAGTACAGTGGGAGGACACACAAGACTCTATGACGATCTCGGGTCTACAGACTAACCTGTACCAGTGTCACCTGAGAACTGCTATCCGACGTATGATATAATACCACATGGGAGTTCTCGGTGAGTCCGTTCAGTGTACCCAGTCTCACTGAGCACCCGTATACTATCTTTGGTGTCATCACACCAGACGGATATGGGATCATCCATCGCCCATCATATGGAACATGAATGGTATACGCTAGTCTATACTGGAATATCGATGCCCTGTCTCGATATACCTACGACTAGGAACATTTCAAGGATATGCTTATAAACTACAGATGTCCCACTAGTATGATCCGCATCATAATCCCAGTAGTCAAGCCAATATCCTTAAGGCTTTATCAACATGTACCAAATGAATATAAACATGATCAAGTGAACATATGATAAAGTGAAACCAGATAGCATACTATCATGTCGAGCAAGATTGTCCTCTGAATATATATATATATATATATATCTATACACACACACACACACACACACATCAGTACATACACTATCTCATAATGGCCTCTAGGGCATACATATATCCAACAATCTCCCACTTGCACTAAGGCAAATTATTGGCATATCTCATACCCAACATCTTAAAAAGTCGCTCATGCTGCGGCTGAGGGAGGGCCTTGGTGAATGGATCCGCAGCGTTGTTCTTTGTGTCTACTCTCTTAATCTCGATCTCGCGGCGATCAACTATCTTCCGGATCACATGATATCGCTTCAGGATGTGTCTGGACTTCTGATGGGACCTGGGCTCTTTGGCTAACGCCGTAGCCCCATTATTGTCATAATACAAAAGTATTGGATCAATAATGGTTGGAACTACTCCTAGCTCCGTGATGAACTTCCTCATCCAGACGGCTTCCTTGGCAGCATCATTTGCAGCAATATATTCAGCTTCCATCGTTGAGTCTGCAGCGGTATCCTGTTTGGAACTCTTCCAACTCACCGTCCCTCCATTGAGGGTAAATGCAAACCCTGAGATAGACTTGTTGTCATCCTTGTCACTCTAGAAGCTCGAATCGGTAAAGGCCTCCATTTGGAGATCCCCGTTACCATACACCAAGAACAATTCTTTAGTCTTTTGCAAGTACTTAAGAATATTCTTCACAGCAATCCAGTGATTCTCCCCTGGGTTTGACTGATACCTACTTACTACACTAAGTGCATAAGCAACATCAGGGCGTGTACATAACATCACATACATTATCGATCCTACTGCCGAAGCATAGGGAATAATGCTCATGCGAGCTCTCTCTATATCAGACTTTGGGCAATCGTCCTTTGAGCCATGGCAAGCGGGTGTAGGGTGTTTTTCGTCACCCCATTGAGATGGGAATACGTGCGCGCTTGTCAGGCGTACTATAGATTCCCCCTGCCTAGGGTAGGCCGGGGTTTAATGATTGTGGGGATCCGAATCTCCGGCAGCCGCGGACTAAGCTGCCGTTAATTACCCATCGCCTTTGGGGCGAGGGAACCTCCGATTAACGGGTTAAACTGGTCATGCGAACCCAATGTGCGGTGTGCGTGTGTTCTGTTTTGAAAGGGGGGTTTTGGATATATCGGGAGCCACGCAGAGTTTTTACGGGGGTCCCGCTACCCGGATAGCGGGCTGGGGGTCAAGGGGGCTAGCAGCCCCCTTGCGGGGTTCGGGGCAGCGCCCCGGCCTGAAAATTTTTTAGAGGGGGAGAATGTGGCGGAGTATGTATATGTGTGAATTTATATACATATGTATATGTATATGTATGTACATAAAAAGAGAGGGAAAAGGCATCCAAGGGATGCGTGGGGGCCACGTGTCGGCACGCGGGCGCCTTGCGCACTTGCGCAAGCTCGCAGGTGCGCAAGCGCGCGCTCCACGTGTCGGCACGCGGGCGCCTTGCGCACTTGCGCAAGCGAGCAGGCGCGCAGGTGCGCAAGCGCGCGCGCCACGTGTCGGCACGCTGGCGCCTTGCGCACTTGCGCCGCGCGCCGGAGAGGCACAAGAGGCTTTTAGCCTGAAAAAATTTCTCAGAAGAGAAATCAGAGAGGAGTTGGACTCCTGAATGTGTTTTTCTTCTTTTTTTGAGGGTTTAGTGAAAGATGTTCTTCTTCTTCCTCCTGTTGTTTGGCCGGATCTTGAAGATCAAGGGATGTGAGATATCAAAATCTCTCCTTTTTGAGAACTGATGGCAGATCTGGGTTCCCCTTAATGGGTTTTATGGTGGAAAACTATTTAGTTTTGAAAAAGGAAGAGTAAAACTCTTGATTTAATTCAAAAGAGAGAAGAAGGTTTTGGAACCTTGAAGAAGGAAGAAAGAGCTCAGCTCTAATTTTTGTGGAGAGAATGAAAAGTATCTTTTTTTTATTCATCATGTTGCCTTTTATAGGCTTACATATTTGCATATAGCCCCTTGGGCTTCACAAAAATGGCATTTTAGCCATCCCATGGCTCATGTGCCATTTCATTTTTGCACATAAGCCATGGGCTTACAAAATATTGGCTTTATGCCCATTTTACATACATTCATGTATAAAAAATTACATAAAAATTATTTATTACATGATCTATATTTTAGGATGGAGGAGGCTGGCCGCGGGCTCGACTTGGGCATGGGCCCGCTTGATCTGGGCTTGGGCCCACCTGGTTTGGGGTTGACCTTGACTTTGACTCGGTCAACGGGGGTGTAAATTTTTACCCCAACAGCGGGTAAGGCACCCCGCTTGGAGTTTTCTATACTAAACCTCTTTAGGATGGTGTTAATGTACTTAGTTTGGGATAATCCCAATAACCGTTTGGATCTATCCCTATAGATCCGTATACCCAATATGTATGTGGCATCACCCAGGTCCTTCATGGAGAACCTTTGTGATAAGAATGATTTGACCGACTGTAGCATAGGAATGTCATTTCCTATCAGAAGTATGTCATCCACGTACAATACGAGGAACGCGACATTTCTCCCTACAGTCTTCTTATAAACACAAGGTTCATCTGGATTTTTGATGAATCAAACTCTTTGATAACATCATCAAAACAGATGTTCCAACTCCGTGATGCCTGCTTTAATCTATAAATGGATTTAAGCAACTTGCATGCTTTTCCATTGCTCCCACTGTCAATGAAGCCTTCTGGCTGATCCATATAAACGCATTCATCTAAATCACCATTTAGGAATGTAGTTTTAACGTCCATCTGCCAGATTTCATAGTCGTAGTGAGCAGCAATAGCAAGTAGGATCCGAATGGATTTAAGCATGGCTACCGGAGAGAAAGTCTCGTCATAGTCCAAACCTGGTCTTTGACGAAAACCTTTCGCTACCAACCTTGCCTTATAGTTCTCTACCTGTCCATCTACACCGATCTTTCTTTTAAAGATCCATTTGCAACCCACAAGTTTTATCCCGGAGGGTACATCTTCCAAAGTCCATACTTTGTTGGTATACATGGACTCCATTTCGAATCTCATGGCATCCAGCCATTTCACAGAGTCACCACTCATGATAGCCTGATGAAAACTGGCAGGATCATCATCATCCATGATGCAATCTTCTCTATCACCATCAATGAGAAAACCGTAGTATCTCTCCGGTGGGCGAGAAGTCCTACCAGATATACGGAGTGGCTGAGGCTCATTAGATTCTGTTATAACTTCAGGTTCAGCCAAGTCGTCATTTGTAACTTGTGTCTCTAGAACCTCTTCTAGATCTACCACATTGCCATCAGCATCATTTGAAAAAATCTCATTTTCTAAAAAGGTGGCATACTGAGAAACAAACAACTTTTGTTCCTCCTTGTGGTAGAAAAGATACCCAAACGAATGTTTAGGATATCCTACAAATATACATTTGACTGATCGTGTCTCGAGTTTGTCTGGATTCTGCTTTTTGACAAAAGCTGGACAACCCCAAACTTAACCCTTTTAAGAGATGGTTTCTTTCCATGCCATATCTCATATGGAGTGGTAGACACGGTCTTGGTTGGAACTTTGTTTAACAGAAAAGTTGTTGTTTCCAATGCATGCCCCCAAAACGAGAGAGGTAACTCAGAATCACTCATCATGGATCGTACCATATCAAATAGGGTAAGATTCCGCCGTTCTGACACACTGTTGTGCTGTGGTGTGTAAGGTGGAGTGAGCTAAGAGAGAATCCCATTCTCTTTTAGGAAGTCCAAGAACTCAGTACTTAAGTACTCTCCACCTCGATCCGATCGAAGTATCTTGATGCTCAATCCAGTTTGTTTTTCTACTTCAAGTTTGTACTACTTGAATTTCTCGAAAGCTTCAGACTTATGCTTTATCAAAAACACATGACCGAATCTTGAGAAATCATCAGTAAAAGTTATGAAGTAAGAAAAACCGCCTCTCGCATGTGTAGACATTGGCCCACATACATCACTATGTATGAGGCCCAAGAGCTCAGTAGCTCTTTCTCCATGTCCAGTAAACTGAGTTTTGGTCATTTTCCCTTTGATACAAGACTGGCAAGTCGCATAAGATTTATACTCATAAGAATTTAAATATCCATCTTTATGAAGCTTGTTTAGTCTTGTTTCATTAATATGACCAAGTCTACAATGCCAAAGAAAAGCTTCATTTATATCTGAAAATTTTCTTTTATTTGTGTGTTGTACGTTGAAAACTGTGTGTTGATTAAGGACGTATATCCCGTTATTTAATGTACCACAACCAATCAACTCTTGATTAAGTCTAATGTTCATAACATTGTGTTGCACAGCAAAATGATACCCTTCATTGTCTAACAAGGAAGCATATATAATATTACAAAGCATACTTGGCATAAAATAACACGGGTTCAAAACCAATATACAACCCGAAGGCAACCCTAGGTGATACTCTCCCACTGAAACTGCATTTACATTGGAACCATTTCCAACTTGGAGAGTATGATCACCTGTCTTCAAAACTCTGCTATTTCTCAACGCCTGCACAGAATTGCAAATATGAGAACCCGAACCGGTATCCAATACCTAGAAAGCAGAGTTAATAGAAAAACAGTTTTCAATTACGAACACACCTGAAGCTGAAGTATCACCATGCTTCTTCTTGAGTTCTAGGTACTCAATATAGTTCCTCTTCCAGTGTCCCGTCTTTTTGCAGTGGAAACACTCTCTTTTCCCCGATTCCCCAACCTTGGACTTGCCTTTTCCCTTAACCTTTTTTACTCCACCCTTAGGTTTGGTGGGTTTCTTCTTCATCTTTTCCTTGGCCTTAGCCTTCGGGTAAGAGGAGGAGGATGGCCCAACACTCATAACGGGAGTCTTCATTGACTTCAGTGTGCTCTCTGCACTCCTTAACATATTAAGGAGTTCAGGCAGTTCCTTCTCCATGTTATGCATGTTGAAGTTAACAATGAACTGAGCAAAGGTGGAGGGGAGAGATTGCAGAATAATATCTGTATATTGTTCATTGTCCATTGTCCACCCAAGGTCCTCAAGCTCTTCTATGAAAGCTATCATTTTCAGAACATGGTCTCCTACTGCTGTGCCAGCGGTCATTCGCATCTGAAACAGCTTCTTAGATGCTTCGTATCGTAATACGCGAGATTGCTCTCCATACAACTCTTTTGTATGGAGGAATATGGCTTGTACGTCCATATTCTCGTGTTGCTTCTGATGTGTGTTATCCATCGATGCAAGCGCGATGCATTTAGCCGTGGCACAGTCAGCGTCCCATGTCTTGCGGATTTCCCTATCCGCAACTGAAGGTTTAGGACCTAGAGTGGGCAGGGTTGGAGCCGTGAGGACATATGATACTTTATCATAAGTTAAGGCAATGTTTAAATTCCTCAGCCAGTCTTTATTGTTGGTCCCATTCAGCTTGTTTTTATCTAATAGAAGCTTAAGTCCTTTCATAGGTATCTGCCATTAAGAGAGAGAAAAGAATACACTTAGCGAAAGCTCTTGCAAAGATCAGATTGGTTATTATCTTGTCTAATCGATGTATCCCACTGTTTTTATCAAATTTTCTTTAAAACCTTTTAAAAAGAAAACTAGCCGGGATTAATTACATTCTACAACTTCGCTAACCGTTCAGCCAGGCCAGTGCCGGTACTTGAGGGAGGTTCCCCGTGCTTTCGCATGGACCTAATTAAAATAAAGCTCATCTTCCCAGAGGCGTAGCCCCATTTGACACCTTTCTAGACACCTACTGAGTTAGCTAATTGTAAAGTGCAAAATTCTCCCGGGAGCAACATTTGCTCGCAGTGGGATCGGGATCCTACTATCATATAGAAGGTATACAATCTCATTGTAATTTTCAACTCTTGAAATTCCCGATATTATTTTTACTCCTAGTACTCATGACCTTAACTAAAGTCAACATATCATAAGTACTAGTCAAGTTCTTCCCGTTATTTCGTGATTAACTAGACCCACCCATATGACCCTTAACTAAAGTCAACATAATCATATGAATGTTCTAACTAATCTGCATCATATGCAGTGTAGGAAGACATCACTTAGCTACCGTTCACTGCGCCTTAACTAAAGTCAAAATGCGCAGCACGAATACTAAATACTCTACTTCCTAAAATGACGGAAGGCTGCGGATAGTTTTAAAGAAAACTTTTAACGCTTTGAACTTGATATCGTTGTAGAATCTAATGGGTTTTAAAAGGAGTGGCTTAAGCTCCGCATTTTGAAACTTGCTTTTTCATAAAAGGCCGAGTGTGTTTCAAATCCGATTCTACAACATCTTTTTAGGTTCATTTATCTTTTACATTAATCTCATTAATGTAGTCTTATCATTTAAATCCTAAGCCATTACAGAAAGAAATGAAAATATAACGTACACTTATGCCACTCGCATTCGCCACAGTGTCCTGATATGCACCGTTAGGTTACTTAACTAACGGCATACCGGGACGGGGCTAGCGCGGGTGCAAAACATAAGTAACATCTATTATATATCATATATATAATATCGCATTCGTCTCAGATATTTATTAAAAGATCACATCAGATAATAAAAGCAGCAGAAGCACATTTAATATAGGATATCTAGGAGGTCCGTATTTTGTATTTAGCCAGCAATAAAAATACGGATTCTACGGTCGCGATGAATAGCCAAGCCCACACCCCTAGACCCCTACGAGAGCGACAAGCGACCCTACCAATTCTGGAGTTTAGGAGACCCGGTCTCGACTCCTCGAGATGGCCTCCTACTAAACCCTAGAACCCGGTCACTTGTGCCCTCCTCCTTGGGTCTATCCTAATGCGGAAAAGTAAATAATTTACAACACTGGTGACAGCAACCTCAACCCCGAAGTGCCCCAAATAAAAGAATATTACATACAATTTAATTTTACATGAATGAAAAGAAAACTCTCATCTCACATAAAACCCCCGGCTATTCATTCACGACAATCCTGCACATCAAATCTCATCGACACATAATATCAAATATCATCAACGTAAGTAAGTATGCATACACCGATCGTCGTTGATGTATAGCAACGAAAACCGGCAATACAACTACATACTACACTTACGGCCACAGAGAAATAAAATGAAAAACTACAGCAATTGGAATCTTAACTGCCTTTAGACAACACAAACCCGGAATATCACATATACAAGATTCCATGCCTAACAATGTAAAGCTTGCATTTGGGTCTCATCCAAGAAAACACCTTTTCAAAACAAACCGGATAATTCAACAAGATTTCCGTTTATCCCGAGACCGAACTGCTAGATTTACACGCAACAAACAAATTTGTAGATTCCAATTATTGTATCACATACTAATAAACTAGGCACAGTTAAAACATTCGATCGAACGATTAAACACCCACAGACTGCTCAGAAAGCTCAACACTTGAGCAGTTTTAAAAAATACCAGTAACTGCATAAAATACATACGAGCCAGCACAAGAAATTACGGCCCATGAATCACCTACTGTGCCGCGGAACCGCCGCAACAAGGCCACTATGGCCGCGGTTCCGCGGTCGTACGGTCGATTCAGGGCATCATACTTCTTGTGGGCCCATAAAATACCCTGCTGAATTTTTTAAGTATTTTTAATTTGAAAAAATCCAGGTTTTTGAAAAAATCCAGGTTTTTGAAAAATTTCCAGAGAGCACCCCCCAGGCGTCGTGTTTCGTTCGTTCGAGATTTTTAACGTCATCTAGGTTACTCCAAAGCTCTAGCTTGGCTCTGATACCACTGTAGGGTTTCCTTAACACCTCGTTTAGGGTTTGGAAGTATCGCACATGCCATAACTTTAAATTTATGAGGTGCTAAGTAAACTAAACTAGGAATCGAACTAGAATTATGAAGTAACAATTAAAAGTATCATATCTAAAAGATTAATTTATACTAAGTGGAGAGACTACAACCTTTGTAGACCTCCTAGGATGACTCCTTGGATCTCCTTTGGTTTGGAACGGTTCGCTAGATCACCTCCAAGTCCACGACGATCCACCCGTAGTCCTTTGCCCAAAGCTTGTTGTTTCACTTGATATTTGAAAACCTTGAAGCAAAACACCCTACACAAAGTAGCAAGGGTTGTGTAGGATGATGTAGTGGTTGCTAATCTCACTTAATACCCTTTCTTTTATTTTATCTAACTCAAAATAGAACTCAAGAGAGAGCTAGAGAGAGGAAGAAGAAGATGGCTTGATATTTTTCCTTTTGGAATCAATAATGAAAAAGAAAATGAGAAAGAGAGAGATAAATATCAAAAGAATAACCATAGTTAATAAATAATATCTAGATATTTCTTCTTGAGTTAAAGGCAAAGGAAAATAAACCATGGTTGAGTCAAAGTCAACCATGGAAAGGTGTAGAAGAAATGAGTCATGGAAAAAAAAATGAGGCATTTTCTATTTTCCTTTATCTTTTACTTAATCCAAAAATATCCATATATATAATTATTTACTATGTGATTCTTATATTGCCATCTAACTTGTATCATCAACCATGATACATATGCATGTATGTATGTGTGTATGCACATCATCATGTACATATATATGCATGCATCCATTAAAAGAAAAGGATTTAAATAAATGAGATAAAAGTCAATATTAAATCAACACTTGATTTAATAAACCGGTCATATCTGATACGACCCGACTAGTATAAAACGCCCGATTAAAATACAGTATCACATACTCGTATTTAATCGAGCTTCCGCACATATCTCATATGCTCACCACTTCGTTTCGCCTGAGCCGAGAAACTTCTATGTGGGACTCTAAGACTCGTCAATACGCCAGCAGTAGGTGATGATCATATCAAACACCCACAAGCCGTAAGCGGTCAGCTAAACGTAACGACCACCCGGGTATTGATCGATCAGAAGAAGAACAAGCGAAGCTGTCAAAACTTCTGTCAATCCAACTGGCAACACTTACCGTACAGTCCGGTCTCTTCGTCAGATATGCTGCATATCGAGTCTAGGGATGGAATCGTCGACCCTAATAACTCAATAAGTCATGCCGGTATATGGTCTATAACAGATCGAGAAACTTACTGATAACACTTATCAGTAATATCTCAGCAGCCCTGGCCAGGGACTTCCCGTTATAGCCAATCGTGCACAACACAACATCAACCCCCAATACCGGGAGAGACGAAACCCCTCCTATCGCTCACTGCCTCCATATGCCTCGGGACTATACCCAAAATCCACCTGTTTGTACGAATCAGTAGAGCTGTAGTAGGGTGGAGATCAAAGTACAGTGGGTGGACACACAAGACTCTATGACGATCTCGGGTCTACAGACTAACCTGTACCAGTGTCACCTGAGAACTGCTATCTGACGTATGATATAATACCACATAGGAGTTCTCGGTGAGTCCGTTCAGTGTACCCAGTCTCACTAAGCACCCGTATACTATCTTTGGTGTCATCACACCAGACGGATATGAGATCATCCATCGCCCATCATATGGAACAAGAATGGTATACGCTAGTCTACACTGGAATATCGATGCCCTGTCTCGATATACCTACGACTAGTAACATTTCAAGGATATGCTTATAAACTACAGATGTCCCACTAGTATGATCCGCATCATAATCCCAGTAGTCAAGCCAATATCCTTAGGGCTTTATCAACATATACCAAATGAATATAAACATGATCAAGTGAACATATGATAAAGTGAAACCAGATAGCATACTATCATGTCGAGCAAGACTGTCTTCTGAATATATATATATATATATATATATATATACACATCAGTACATACACTATCTCATAATGGCCTCTAGGGCATACATATATCCAACACAAATATGTCTGACTGAAAGCCTATTGGCTTTTCTATGAATCCTAATATCAAGCTATTTCCAGGACAGGGAGAGCCACTTATTGATCCAGGACGATATCGTAGATGGGTTAGTAAGCTTAATTATTTGACTATGACAAGGCCTGACATCTCTTTTCTTGTTAGTATAGTTAGCCGGTTTATGACTGATCCTAGAGATTCACATTAGAGTGCAGAGATGCATATCCTTCGCTATTTGAAAGCTACACCAGGGAAATGTATTATGTATAAAAACTTTGGGCAATCTAAAGTTACAGGGTTTACAGATGTAGATTGGGCCGGATCGTCAAGTGATCGAAGATCAATCACAGGTTTTTGTGTGTTTGTTGGAGGCAATTTGGTCTCATGAAAAAGCAAGAAACAGAATGGTGTCTCACATTCAAGTGCTGAATCAGAATATAGAGCAATAGCCAATACTACGAGTGAGCTAGTGTAGATAGCTTCTCTTCTTCAAGAACTTGGTTATCAATCTAAGGAGCCGGTAAAACTTTACTGTGATAACAAGATTGCAATTTATATTACCAACAATCTAGTTTTTCATGACCGAACAAAGCACATCGAAGTAGATTGCCATTTTATTCGAGAAAAGATTGAATGAGGGATCGTTGATACAGTACACATGAAAACGGACTATCAATTAGCAGACTTACTCACCAAGCCTTTGGCAAGGAGTCG
Source organism: Agapanthus africanus (assembly GCA_030015575.1). Classification (NCBI taxonomy): domain Eukaryota; kingdom Viridiplantae; phylum Streptophyta; class Magnoliopsida; order Asparagales; family Amaryllidaceae; genus Agapanthus; species Agapanthus africanus. The sequence continues at coordinate 134,111,458 of JASDDO010000022.1, read as the reverse complement.
AGTCAGTTTATTTGTACCTAGTTAGGTATGTGTGATATATATGCTCGTGGGAGTGTTAAGAATAATATATAGATTTAGATTTAATTAGATTGGTAAGATTTAGATTTGAATAAATCTAATTAGATTATTTGTATTTCCTATTATTAGACAAGTAATAATATATATGAGGTAGAGGGGATTCTCTAGCTACCTCATAATTTTCCCTAAATCTAATTCTCTTTTACAGAATCCACTTATATCAAAAAGCCCAAGTACACTCATACGTAAAAATATATAATCACCCCCTCGAAATTTAACATTGTATCAAAGCCCTAATCGATCGAGACCTCAACAATACCTCTGAGAGAAGCAGTCTACAAGCACCAAAAAAGTGCATCTGAGATGCCTAACTCTACAAGTTTTGTGCAATCCACATAACAACCACACCAAGAAAAAAGTGATGGTTGCACGTGAGGAGGGGTGTTGAAATGTGAGAAACTAAAATAGTCCCACATTGGAAAAACTATGAGAGGTATATGGGTATAAGATATAAGATGAGACAAATCTCAACATGACTCGAGTCTTATTGATGGAACTCACTTATATCAAAAAGCCCGTTTACACTCATATGTAAAAATATATAATCGCCCCCTCAAAATTTAACATGTGTTGAGATGTGTGGATTAAATATAGTCTCAAATTGAAAAAAGTATAAGAGGTACATAGATATAAGATATAAAATAGGACAAACCTCAATAAGGCTCGAGTCTTATTGATGGAAGCCACTTATATCAAAAGCCCGTGTACACTCATATGTAAAAATATATAATCGGCCCCCTTGAAATTTAACATGGTATTAGAGCTAGGTCGAACACTTATGAGAGAGAGCAGTCTACATGCCTCTGAAAGACTGGCCTCTACATCTATCATTACACCTCTGAAAGAGGGCCGTCTACATGCCTCTGAGAGACACCTCTACACGTGTTGTACGATCCACAACGTCATCACGTTGCACATGAGGGGGTGTTAAGATGTGTGGATTAAACATAGTCCCACGTTGAAAAAAATATGAGAGGTACATAGGTATAAGATATAAGATGAGACAAATCTCAATAAGGTTTGAGTCTTATTGATGGAACCTTGTTCATCACAGAAAACTACATTTCAATACCGCTCATCCGTTATCATTTTTATGAATATCGGTGCTATTAATATGTGTCTGCTTAATAAGTATAGGATACAGGTATTCATGACAAAACACTGGAAACACACGCAAAATGCACGGATACAACATTTGTGAGCCGATACTGTAACCCGAACAAAGAACTGATTTTTATTCAAGAAGATTTTACAACAAAAAAAGTGTATACAACTTTTTTTTATCTAAAATGGTCCAATATGATATAATGATTTTCAAGTTTGAACGCATGCATTTGCAAGTAGGCATAACATGTATCAATGGATCATGTATGTGGTTCATGGGTCATGGCACATCACAAGTGGGCAACACACTCATTATGTTGTGCAAGTAGGCAAGTAGGTGCACAATCTTATAATGGTAAGAAATAATCAAAAGAACAAGTTTTAAGATCAAGATATTTTATATTGTGCAACTTGATACACAAAGGGGACAGCCATACCAAGTAGGGTGCACACGTGGGCACACACATTGGCTACAAAATCATGGTTTGTGCAAGTGGATCAAAGGATAATGCATTGATGTGATGCATGCTTTTGTGATGAAATTGCATGATCATTTGACTTCAGGACTCCAGAATAAAATGAAGTTGGATTTAGATGAAAAGAAATATGCTATAAATCAAGATTGAAGCTCATATGACCATGGAAGCAAGACGAGCCCCAGACTCCATCTTCTAGCCGCAAATTGGCCGACAATGGCAGCCTCAACTCCTCCAGTAAGGACCGTGCTTCTCCTGTCACATCATCATCATGAGTAGAGTCCAGTTGCATACCTCCTTTTTAGTCTTGATGTGCCTATAAATACCAGATCAGTGAGCAAGCTTGGCAGTCTACCTTTCTTTACCAAGTTCATTCTACATTTTGTAATTTTGTTCAAGTTCTATATACATAGTAGATAGGTTGAGTTGAGTTCCTTGCTTTTATCTAATCTTACAACCTTTTAACTGAGCTTAGATTTTAGTATTTTGAATTCATTATCTTGTACTTGTTATTTGAACTTTAATGAAGCCTTCAATTTGATGAACTTTGGTTCCTAGTATCTCTTACTTTTATTTACATGTAATATTTCTTTTGATGTTCTTTATTTATCCTGTAATGTTTTTTATGATGTATTCTTCTCTCTTGTGTTTTATTTTCATTTTTGTGATGGTTTGTGAGTAGTTCCTTCTTATTAGTGAATGAGGAGGGTGTGTTTGAGTTAGTACAATCCAGTTTTACACTTCAATCATCACAGCCTGTACTAATTTATTCAATCGATTTTCAACCTCAAGTCAGTGTTCCATTTCTTTCTCCCTTTCGTTCATCTTCTTATCACTATCTACCGAGACCGCATACCACGTCCATCCACACACGGTCTCGAATATTCTTCATCTCTTTTCTCTACGCATTCTTTCACCAATCTTGGTGTCATCATGATAAGATATTTGAATGGTTGGTGTTAAATTTTGGTCTGTGTAATGGTTTATATAAACTAATGATGTTCCCCCCTATAACTTTGAACTTCAATACTTAACAGTGGAAACACTCTTTCACTTAAGCTTAGGGGGTCTTTTGTGTATATATATTTTGTTTGTTGTTTTCTTATATAAAAAAAACCAACAAATTTTGACCCCTCAACAATTTTAAACCTCTTTGTGTGGCATGATAGTGAGGGCATTGTCAAGATTAAGTTTGGCGGTGTGTTCGGTAAGTATTCTATCTTTTTCATTCATTTGTAAATTCCTCATTTGGATACATATTTGAAAAAACCCATAAAAATCGAAAAATTTCCAAAACATAAAAACTTTGACGTCAAGTTAGGTAGTGGAAAACATATATTCGAAATTCTGATGCTTTAGTTTGATATGATAGGAACAACTAAATCCTATTTTTAAATATTGAAAATCGGAAACATAACTCTCCTTTGAGTTTAACCGTAACTAATATACGTCTTTGTATCACACTACACGTATCATGTGTCTTGAAAATTAGATGACAAGTTTGATATGTCTGAAAACTTTTAAAATTAATAAGCCTTCTTAGGATCAAATAGGTTTGTTTTGAAATAAATAATATTATGAATGGTTTATAAAGTATAGCGGATATGAAAGGATATTATTGAAACCTTAATGGAAGCTAAGTCTCAAAAATAACCCATCTGGAACTTAATTGGAGTGATTACTACACAAACACATCTTTTATCTTAAAAATAAATAACATTTGGCTATATCTCCATTTGCAGTGAACTGTTATGATTTTCACGCCAAAATGAGTTTTTTTTGTTTTAGGGCCCAAGTAACTTGGGCAATTAAGCCCGCCGGGATGTTTTTACACCTTATGCCCTAAAACTAACTGATTTTGGTGCACTGGCCTAAAACTCCCTAAGAAGCCTAGAATGCCGATTTTAAAACAAAATCAAGCAAGTGTTCTCTCCGAGTTAAAATTTCTCGCTATTCTTTGTGTGAGAATAATCTTGATTAAAGACGCGTTTTAATAAAAATATTTTTAACGGAGATACGAAGGTTTTACTTGTTGATAAAGACTATTACACGTTCACGAAGGTGTGTATAAACAAAAACAAGTAAAAGGTGGAGTGAAGAATAAAGCTTAGTTTTCTGTCAAAGACAATATAAATTCTGAATTTGAAACCAAGCTGGAGAACAAAACTTGAGAAAAGATTAACTCTTTACAAACTCGCCTGATCCTTTTGATGTTCTATCCGGTCCAAATCTTGTGACATGATGACTCTAATCGAAGTTTTTGAAATGTAACAACGCTATTTGCACTGCACGTAAAGACGTATAGGATCTTAAGTTAAATAAGAAGAGAGGTGTGAAAAATAAGGGTTCGATATTTCTAACTTAAAATGATAGAATTTCTACCTTGGATACTAAACCCTAGGATTAGAATCGACCGTGATTTCAAGAAACTAGCTTGACAGGATTTTATGGGTGTAATCCGCTGAAAACCCTCAGGAGACAACACTCCTCCTAGTAGGGACACCTAGAGGTTTAACAGCTTGTTATATGGGCTCAGTGCAATCGTGTTCTCTGCGAAAGTGAGATTAGGATTTTATTTTACTCGGGACGAGCATAAGATAAGTTTGTGGGTATTTGTTCATCACGAAAAACTGTATTTCAATACCGCTCATCCGTTGTCATTTTTGTGAATATCGGTGCCATTAATACGTGTCTGCTCAATAAGTACATGATACATGTATTCATGATAAAACACTGGAAACACACTCAAAATGCACGGATACGATATTTGTGAGCCGATACTGCAACCCTGACAGAGAACGGATCTTTATTCAAGAAGATTTTGCAACAAAATAAGTATGTACAACTTTTTATTTAAAATGGTTCAGCATGATATAATGATTTTCAAGTGTGAACACATGCATGTGCAAGTGGGCATGACATGAATCAATAGATCATGTATGTGGTTCATGGGCTATGGCACATCACAAGTGGGCAACACACTCATTATGTTGTGTGGGTGCACAATCTCATGATGGTAAGAAATAATCAAAAGAACAAGTTTTAAGATCAAGATATTTTATATTGTGCAATTTGGTACACAAAGGGGACAACCATACCAAGTGGGGTGCACACGTGGGCACACACATTAGCTACAAAATCATGGTTTGTGCAAGTGGATCAAGGGGATAATGTATTGATGTAATGCATGCTTTTGTGATGAAATTGCATGATCATTTAACTTCAGGACTCCAGAATAAAATGAAGTTGGATTTAGATGAAAAGAAATATGCTATAAATCAAGATTGAAGCTCATATGACCATGGAAGCAAGACGGGCCCCAGACTCCATCTTCTGACCGCAAATTGGCCGACAATGGTGGCCTCAACTCCTCCAGTTAGGCCTGTGCTTCTCCTGTCGCATCATCATCATGAGTAGTGTCCAATTGCATACCTCCTTTTTAGGCTTGATGTGCCTATAAATACCATATTAGTGAGCAAGCTTAGCAGTTTACTTTTCTTTATCAAGTTCATTCTACATTTTGTAATTTTGTTCAAGTTCTTTGTACATGGTAGATATGTTGGGTTGAGTTCTTTACTTGTATCTAATCTTGCAATCTCTTAACTGAGCTTACAAGATTAGATTTTAGTATTTTGAATTCATTATCTTGTACTTGTTATTTGAACTTTAATGAAGCCTTCAATTTGATGCACTTTGGTTCCTAGTATCTCTTACTTTTATTTACTTGCAATATTTCTTTTGATGTTCTTTACTTATCTTGTATTGTTTCTTATGATGTATTCTTCTTTCTTGTATTTTATTTTCTTTTTTGTGATGGTTTGTGAGTAGTTCCTTCTTGTTAGGAAATGAGGAGGGTGTGTTTGAGTTAGGTTTCTCTTTACGTTTTGCTTTGCTTATTGAACTCCGACCAAAACTCACACAAGCGCTCCGTTAGGCACCCTATCCTACCACGATAGCGGTGATTCCTAATTGTGACCGGTTGTATTTGGATTGGCCAAAGGTAAGGGTTAAGATACAAAAACGGAAGGACAAGCGTCAATAAGTCGGATTTCGCGCACAATCGTAAATACCGTACTTGAGCACTCTAATCCACATTGTTGCCGATTACCCTAACATCAATAGTCAAGTGAGGCACAAAGCAATATGTATGGATTTTCCTAATCTAAACTAACCTAATTCTATCCCTAACAAGCGTTCTTTTGCATATACAAAACACTTAGGTTAGAATTAAACAAACTCGGGCCTTTTGACTTAACTCGTGAGAACAAGAATCGAAAACGTATCTTCTCCTTGTGGATGATCTGTACTCATCATGGATAGCTACATGCGACACCGTCTTGATTTCGGTATCTTTAAACTTAGTACGACATAGCAAAAATCCCCTTTCAATCAAACCCACTTATATCAAAAGCCCGTATATACTCATATGTAAAAATATATAATCGCTCCACCTGGAAATTTAACACCTCAGAGATTTTGTGTGTCCACATCCTAGATAATAAAGATGAAGATAATGCGTGTTGATCGTGAAGGGTGTATTTTTTTCGACGCCATAAAAGGAAATTTTCTCCTATGACGCATTTTCTCCATTATCCTCTGAAAAAGTAGTGTTACTATTTTTTAGCCTAAGGTAAATACTTAATTCTTAACTAAATTTTAATGATCTTGAATCAGTTGACAATTTTCAAAATTTCGTAGTGTGTGAAAGAGTTTAAGAAAAAAATGTGAATATTTGCTGTGGAAATTATATTGACGTCCAAGGCAAGAGATACTGCCAAGAGCGGTATGTATCATGTCCAAAATGTTGAAGTCGTTAATAATTTCTGCATTTACCGATAAATTTATCCATAAATCTAAATTCCAGTTAACCGCATTGTCATATTGATTACAATGTTGATTTACAAATCTCTTCTTCTTTATTATTTCCACACTAGAATGCAAAAAGGGTTGTGGTGCACTCCTGACCTTTTTCCAAGGAAATATTCAAACAAAAAGGAAAAACCATAATTACTCTTTACCCAAAATATGCCACCTCAACATATATATCTCCCCCCTCCTCCCTCCGCCCCCTTCCCTAGAAAGGCAAAAAAAGGCAAAAAAACATCTTGAGACTTGAGTGTGTGTGTATATATATATAGAGAGAGAGAGAGAGAATAGTGTAGAAAAGAGGCCTTAGGAGGGAATTTCGTTAGGTGACATCGAAAAAATACACCCAGCACCATTTTGTTCGACGATCGGCACCCATCATCATCATCTTTATCATCTAAGATGTGAATACACCAAATTTCATGTGATTCTACCACTTTTCACCATTGAATTAGCAATGTAAAATGTTCTATTGTCGATAAATCATTAATTTTGCACTCACTAAATCAACAGTCAAAACATGTTGGAATCATATAAAATTTAGTATATATACATCTTAATCGAAAAGGATGAGAATGGTGTATGCCGATCGGTGAAAAAATATAAAAGGATAGACTTATTTCGCCGTCATAGGAGAAAATTTTCTCTTAGGGGCTTTTTCCTCCATTATTCTCATATAAAAATATATAAGACTAATGAAGAAAAGATGCTATATGAGGGAATTTCTATCTATGGCGTCTAAAAAATACACGCTCCACTATTTTTTTCAACGATCGGCGTTCATCATCTTCATCTTTATCATCTAAGATATGGATACACCAAATTTTATGCGATTCTCCTACTTTTTCACCGTTGATTTAGTGGTGCGAAATTAACGGTTTACTGACAAAAGAACTTTTTATATTGTTAAACCAACGGTGAAAAAGTTATACAATCACATGAAATTTGATGATCTTAGACAATAAAAATGATGATGATGGGTACCGATCATTGAATAAAATATTGGAAGACATTTTTTCAATGCCACCTAACGAAAATCACTCCAAAGGCCTCTTTCCTTCAATATATATATATATATATATATATATATATATATATATATATATATATATATATATATATATATATATATATATATATATATAGAGAGAGAGAGAGAGAGAGAGAGATCTATATATATATATATATATATATATATATATATATATATATATCCACACACACACATACATACAGAGAGAGAGATAGATTAGGTTCCTATCGGAAAAATTTGGAAACAAATTCTTCACACATTTTCACCATTATATTAATTTTGGGGTGTATGCTAACAATCACGAATAAAAGCTTTCATTTATTACCAAACATAACATAATTTAATGCACAAATCCTGAAAAAATAGGAAGGTTTTGTTTCCAAATCCTTTCGATAGAATCCTAGTCGAACTATATATGTATATATGTATATATATGTATATATGTATATATATATATAATGATCCTACGACGCTTTCTTATGTGAGACAAATGAGACGCACTTTATAACACCCTACCCTCCGTGTGTTTCACCAATCCAGACCGTTCGCCATAATCATTACGTCACGCATACCCTACGTATCAATTTTCATGAGATTTCTACACCTCTAGCACGCACGATCGATAATATCATTTTTTAGACTACCGAGAGACGTTCATTTTTCGTTCACTTGATCACATATGCTAGAGGTATAGGAATCTCATGAAAATTGATACGTAGGGTATTCGTGACATGCAGATCACGGTGAACGGTTTGGATCGGTGAAATACATGGGGGTAAGGTGTTATAGAGTGCGTCTCATTTATCTCACATAAGAAAGCATCTCACTGGATCAAGCGATCTTGTTTTTCATGCATCGTAAAACCGTCGGTTCTTTAATCTATTTGATGGATTAGTTAGAGGTCACCAAATCTCGTAAAATTTGGTACATAACCTATCTAACATATGTAGATCACGGTGGCCAAAGCGGATCAGTGAAAAACAAGGGGGCTTGGGTGTTTGAAAATTGGACCTCAAAATAAAAAAATGAGGCCGATACTCATAAGATAGGCTCCACACACACACACACACACATATATATAGAGAGAGAGAGAGGAAAAGGGCTATGAGCAGCCTCCTCAAAGTAGGAAATGGGCAGTCACCCACGTGACGCGTTCTCAGCCGTTGAAGAGATCATATATGAGATGGCTTCTATGGATGGAAAGGCAAAGGGGTTTTGTGTAAAAGGGCATAATTAATTTCCTTCAGAAGTCGCGGCTTTTTCTTCTCGAGGTGGAAACCCTTCACTGCTTTCTTCTCTTCAACGGCTGAGAACGCGGCTGTTCCCCTCCGAACGGCGGCCGAGACATGGAATGCCTTGCCTGAGATTCGGGGCAGATGCTAATTGGTGCTATCCGTCCACCTCTTCGAAGATGCCAAGTTGATTTATGGCACCATGTATCGGAGGTTTAGACGGATGCGACCGATGTAGCAGACTTCGTCAGATTCCCCCTCGTTTGAGGGGTTTTTGATTGTGGGGACGCTCTTCCCTGCAGGCGCAAGCCCCTGCAGTTAATTACGCTACCGCATCGCGGTAACAACTTTCTCCTTCTCCAGCTGGTCACTTCGTGTCGTGGGTGTTTGTTTTGTTTATGGTTGCCCGTGGATTGTATACGGAGACTATTTATTTCGTCGCCCGTAGGACGTGGACTAGTCCAAATCCGTATTTACTTAGATTTGGGTTTGGTATTTTTAGTTTAAGGATACGTTAGTCGCGTTGCGGCTAAGATCAACTTAAACGTTCGTTAAGGATACGTTAGTCCGGTTTGAGACTAAGATCAACTTAACGGGACCGTTTAGATCCGACAAAAGAGCGTTTGGGCTCTATTGTTCCAGTTTGGGAGATTCATAGTCCAATTTGGGACTAAAGTCTGTTTGGAGGATACGTTAGCCATTTTTGAGGCTAAGATCGACTCAAACGTTTGTTAAGGATACGTTAGTCCAGTTTGAGACTAAGATCAACTTAACGGGACCGTTTAGATCCGACAAAAGAGCATTTGGGCTCTATTGTGCCAGTTTAGGGACGTGGTGGTCCATATTCCAGTTTAGGGACATGGTGGTCCGATATTAGTTTAGGGACGTTCCGGTCCGATATTAGTTTAGGGACGTTTCGGTCCATCATTAGTTTAGGGACGTTTCGGTCCGATATTAGTTTAGAGACGTTTCGGTCCATCATTAGTTTAGGGACGTTTCGGTCCGATATTAGTTTAGGGACGTTTCGGTCCGATATTAGTTTATGGACGTTTCGGTCCACGAGTTTAAGGACCCCGCAGTCCATATCGATGTGTGGTCGTTGGGACCCGTCACCTCTTTGACGTCGTTGAGGAATTACAACGACGGATGTCAAAGGAGTTCGGAGATGTACCCTCGAACCGGATGTAAATTGATTTAGAAGAGCAATTTTGCTCAGTCAATTTAATTTAAGGACTTATGGCCAAAATTGGGCTAAATCCAGTTGAAATGTTCAACATTTTATTTGCTTTTGCATTGCATTTCTTTTTTTATTTTTATTTGGGCCTTGCCCAGAAAGGATGCAGAGCATCAATTTGTTTTGGGCTCTGCCCTTTTAGGAATGATGCAAGGCATCAATTTTATTTTGGGCTCTGCCCTTGTATAAAGGATGCAAAGCATCAATTTATTTGGGCTCTGCCCATTTATTGCCTTGCAATTTATTTTGGCCTGTCAGGTCATTTTGATTTGGGCCTGGCCCTTTAATTAATGCATTGCATTTGTGCAAAATACTGTTAATTTGAGAATCTTTTAGATTCAAGAACCGATGGTTCATAAAATAAGTGCAAAGCACTATTTGATTTAGAAACAATTTTTTTTTCTTGTTTTTTCTTATCTCAGAGAACCAAAGGTTCATGAAAGTGCAAAGCACTATTAATTTAATAACCTTTCAGGTTCAAGAACCGATGGTTCATAAAACAAGTGCAAGGTACTATTTTATTTATTTATTTATTTATCGTTGAAGATCTATGATCTTGTTCATAAGAGAATTTTCTCTTCTTTTAAAGGTTTTTACCTTTTTTTTATTCTTCAAGAGTTCTCAAGAGTTCTCTTCTCCTTTTTTTTTTAGCAAGATGTTCATGCCTTTTAATTGAGGTCTGGGGTCCTTTTTATAGTGCCCATAAATTAGTTAAATTTGTTACATAAATCTTTTTCTGAGTGATTTGGGTAATTTTCCCCACCGTTGGATTTTTGATCCAAAGGCCCCTGCTTTACAGAAGAAAATCTTCTTATTTTAACAAGAACAGAAAAGATTTATTATGTTTTGCGCAACTCCCCCAGCGCGTGACACGTATCGCGCAGCTGTGCTTGCGCAACTGCGCAGACACGTGTCGCGCAACGGAATTTTTTTTTTTTTGCTTGCGCAACTGCGCGCTGACACGTGTCGCGCACTGCGCAGTTGCGCGCTGCGCAGCTGCGTGACACGTGTCGCGCAACTGCGCAGGTGCGCACTGCGCAGCTGCGTGACACGTGTCGCGCAACTACGCACTTGCGCACTTTTTTTTTTTTATTTTTGAGCTTTGCTCTGATTGGAGAAAGAACAGAAGCATTGCTTCTTTTTCCATTTTGGAATTTAAACAGAGCTTTGCTCTGATTGGGATAAACAAATGCCCCCCCACCGTTCCGCTTACGTGGCTTCCTAACGTGAGCGCAGCGGTGGCAGACTACGAACCGTCGCGCCATCTCTTGGAAGCTGAAAGGGCACTTGATGCCTATAAATAGGACTTTTGGTCCCTTAGATGATTCTCATCTCTAAAATTTTACTTTCAGAACTCAGAGCCCTGCTCTCTTATTTAAACACTTTTAAAAGTTCAAACTTTTAGAGAATTTTAGGTAAAAATATTAATTTTAATTAAATTAAATCAATTTTAAGAGCATTGCTCTCAATAGATCCCAGATCTAAAGAAGACCCATTTAGGGTTTCACTTAGTAGAGCTTTGCTCTAAGGGGGTCTATAGAAGACTAAGGAGAGCCCTATTAGAGTTCCATTAATAGAGGTTTGCTCTCTAAAAGATTTTCCCTGTATTTTCTCATTTCATTAATGGAGCTTTACTCCTCCCAAATCATATAGAAGAACTCTTACGAATTCTTCATGGATCTTGGAAGTTAAAGATGACATTTTATTCCTCAGTGCATTATATCGTTTTGCTTAATCAGTCTTTCTGATAATTTTGTTGATCCTCTTTCATAGGAACAATGAACGCCCACATGTATACTCTTACGAGATCATCTCTCGTGAGGGCATCCGCCGACTTGGCCGCTCTCAAAATCGGGAGTTCACAAACGAGGAGTGTGCTGAAATAATGAGTCGTTTCGACGCATACAACGGTCCACTGCATCCCCGACGTTCCTTTCTTCTTAAACTTATCGTGGGAGCTATCTGGGAAGCGCTTCCCCTATTCTGTTCCGGCGTGCCGCTTAGGACGTTGGACGCCGCTGAGGACAAGGTACACTCTGTGTACCTATTGAACTTTATCTCGAAGATACGGCGAGACAGTCTTATCGATCTCTTGCACAAGGTCTTTCAACAGTCTGCCATACTCGCTGCTTATCGGAGGGTGGAAGACATCGGAAGGGACCCTGACGCTTGTGCTCGCGAAAGGAAGCACACTAGGATGGTCCGCGAGGCTTGGAAAGTCATAGATAGGGTCGCTTTTGAATTCCTCAATCCATGCCCTGGATCTGAGGTTATTCCATTGTAACTTTCATTTATTGTTTTTATGACTGTAAGAACTTCGGGCAATATTAATGGAAATTTTTTTTATATCCCAGCTTGTCTTTATTATATATCTTTTGTCCTGAGTCTTTTTGCCCATGCATGAATGATTGTGTCTTGAACGCTTGATCAAATGTAAATCGGATGCTCTTTCTGTTGCTTTTCCTCTTTCTCAGCATGTCGTAACAATTAGCAGGTAATAGAGTAAGCTTCTTGATTTCTTCACGAGATAGCGAGGGCTTAGGCCGCAGGTTCAGATCTACTGCCTAAGACTTTTCAACTCTATGAGCCGTGAGGGTCTCATAGAGACTTTTCTCCCTACGGATCGAGAGGATCTCGTAGGTGGGTTTTCTCCTTAGGAATTGTGAGGATTCCTAAGTGTGGTTTTCTCTTGTAAGTCGTAAGGATCCTACAAGAGAATTTTTCCCTCTTACGAGTCGAGAGGACTTGTAAGCGGTTGTTTCCCTCCTTGTCGAAGTTCGATGTTGGAGAGTGAGACCCGTGGATGGTATGCAAGAGACCATTTTGGGCCAACTTACGGGGTCCCAATGCTTAGGAAACAGGCTTCTTTTATGCCCACTGCCTAAGGCTTTATCTCACGAGTCGAGCCGTCTCGACAATTTTTCACAAGTCGAGACGAATCGAACGTTTCTCGCAAGAACATCTTAACGTCGCATTTAACCTCTGCTCTTTACGACAGAAGCCCGTTAAGGTTGGTGGTACTTAGGGTTTTGGCCATCGTACCGTCGCATAAGCTGATATAGTCCTCGATAGGCAATCGTGCTGTTCGAGTAGCCCTGCGACTGCCGTGTCTCTGATCCCTTCGGGGGCTGGACAAGACGTCTTCAAGCAATCCTCCTTGGCAGTTTGACCGTCGGAAGAGCAAGCGCTAGGAATTTGCCATGCCGCTTTTTACTTGAGGTTAGGCTCATTTTGGAGAGCCCCGATGAGTCATAACCACTCCGCGCTGGTGTGGGATGATCTCCGATAGTCTTTCAGGCTTTATATGACTTGCCGTTAAGACCCTGAAGCTAGGAATTTGGCCTTTGCTTCGTTTGCTGGCATTGCGTCTGCTGTATCGAGACGAATGTTGCGGTGGGAACTAGGGATTTTGCCGTGGCTCGGTTTGTTTGATGACGTTGCGTCTGCTGTGTCGAGACGAACGTTGGGGTGACATCTCGTCTGCTGTATCGAGACGGACGTCGAGGTTGTCTCTAGGTTGCTGGTGAACCGTTGAGGTTTGGAACTAGGGATTTTGCCGTGGCTCCATTCGTTTAATAACGTTGCGTATGCTGTGTCGAGACGAATGTTGGGGTGACATCTCGTCTGCTGTATCGAAACGAACGCCAAGGTGGTGACCACTCTGTGCTGGTGCGAGATGATCTCCGATTGTCTTTCCGGTTTTATGTGAGTTACCGTAAAGACGTTGAAGCTAGGAATGTGGCTTTCGCTTCGTTTGCTTTGTCATGTCTGAATCCCTGCTGGAGGAAGAACGCCGGGGCGACAACTCGTCTACTGTATCGAAACGAACGTCAAGGTGGTGACCACTTTGTGCTGGTGCGAGATGATCTCCGATTGTCTTTCCGGTTTTATGTGAGTTACCATAAAGACGTTGAAGCTAGGAATTTGTCCTTCGCTTCGTTTGCTTTGGCTCGTCCGAATCCTGTTGGGGGAAGAACGCTGGGGTTGACATTTCGACTGCTGTATCGAGACGAACGTCAAGGTGGTGACCACTCTGTGCTGATGTGAGATGATCTCCTATTGTCTTTCCGGTTTTATGTGAGTTACCGTAAAGACGTTGAAGCTAGGAATATGGCCTTCGCTTCATTTGCTTACACTGCATCTGGTGTATTGAGACGAATGCTGAGGTGGAGCTGGGATTTTGCCATCACTCCACTTTGTTTCGACCATGGGGTCTTTTGTTAACTTTGCATGTATACCCCGCTGGGCTGTGAAGGAACGCCGTTGTTGACATTGCGTCTGTTGTAACGAGACGAATGCTAAGGTGGAGTTGGGATTTTGCCGTTACTCCGCTTTGTTTCGACCGTGAGGTCTTTTGTTGACGTTGCATCTGCCTCCAGCTGGACTGCGGAGGAACGCTGTTGTTGACATTGCGTCTACTGTATCGAGACGAATGCTGAGGTGAAGCTGGGATTTTTTCCATCGCTCCGCTTGATGGTGTAACATCTGTGTCCTGTTGGAATGAGGAGGCACACCGTTATTGGTCTCCAGGCTGTAGACGTGGCCATTGAGATTTGGAACTAGGGACTTTGTCATGGTTCCGTTTCGTTGCGATTCTGAGGTCAGTTGTTGACGTCATGTCTGCATCTGGTTGGAGTAAGGAGAAACGCCGTTGGTGATCTCTAAGTTGTCGATGTTGACGTCGAGACCCTGAAGCTCGGGATCTTCATTTGCTTCATTTGTTGACATCGTGTCTGTAATATTGCGATAAATGTCGAGATTTTCTCTAGGTTGTCTATGAACCGTCGAGATTTGGCTTCGCTTTCTGATGGAGCCTGTTGGGAAGGTATGGTTCCCTCTTTATCTGCGCCCCTAGATTGTATACAGGGATCGATGTAATTTCACCTGCAGGGCAAAAAGTTTCATTCTTTTATTTTTTTTTTTATTTTTTTTTTCGATGCTTTATCATTTCAGCTTTTTATATCGCGAAAATCGCGATTGCCCAATCATTTCGGCTATTTTTCGCGGTGCCCAATCATTTCGGCTATTTATTTTATTTTTTACTCGTTGTTTTTTTATTGCGAGTTGCCCAATCATTTCGGCTGTTTATCTTATTTTTACTCGCTGTTTTTTTTATTGCGAGTTGCCCAATCATTTCGGCTGTTTATTTTATTTTTACTCGCTGTTTTTTATTGCGAGTTGCCCAATCATTTCGGCTATTTCGTATGCATACATTTTTACTTGCTGATTTTGTTTGCAAGTTGCCCCATCTTTTTGGCTATTTCGTATGCATTTTTTTTTTGGCTCGCTGATTTTTTTTTGCGAGTAGGGGATTGGGGATCTGATACCAATCTTGGCATCAGCATCGCTGCGACTGGAATATTGCCAGGAGCGAATCATCATTTGCCGTGAAAGGACTTGGAATTTGATACCGGTCTAGGCATCAGCATCGCTGCAACTGGGATATTTCCAGGAGCGAATCATCATCTGCCATGAAAGGACTTGGAATTTGATACCGATTTAGGCATCAGCATCGCTACAACTGGAATATTGCCAGGAGCGAATCATCATTTTCCGTCGTCGATGTCGAACAAAGGTGGCTTAGTAAACAGGGTTAGGGGTCCTGTCGGCTAAGGCTTTTGACTTCATGGGCCGTAAGGGTCTCACAAAGGTATTTCTCCCTACAAGTCGTGAGGATCTTGTGGGTGTGTTTTCTCCTTGGGAATCGTGAGGATTCCTAAGTGTATGTTCTCTTATAAGTCGTAAGGATCTTACAAGAGTGTTATCTTCTTATGAGTCGAGAGGACTCACAAGGGTTGTTCACCGTGTGGACATATCCCCAGTCACAGATGGGACTTGGTTAGGGAAATATTTATTCGCGCCCGTGGATTGTATACAAGGGCCAATATCGGACCACTTGTAGGGCAATGTCGAAAGTTGTGGGGGTTGCTTAAGCACAGATTTAGGCCTCTGTAACTTAAGACTTTCAAATCTTATGAGCCGTAAGGGTCCCACAAGAGAGTTCTCCTTACGAGTCGTGAGGATCTCGCAAGTGTATTTTCTCCTTAGGAATCGTGGGGATCCCTAAGTGTGTTGTTCCTTTGTGAGTCGTAAGGATCTCACGCAGGTGGTTTCTCCTTACAGGGTCGAGAGGACCCTATAAGTGTTTCTCAACGAGGTTGCGCCCTTTCGGGTTTTCACAAACACTCGCCGGTAGTCCTGCTGTTTTTACTCACGGAGCCCTTTCGGGTTTTCATCCGTGCCCATTTTGCTTATGGACATACCGTTTTTTTTATTCTTTTTATTTTTATTTTATTTTTCTTTTTTTTCCCTTTTTTTTTTTTACGAGGTCGCGCCCTTTCGGGTTTTCACGAACACTCGCCGGTAGCCCTGCTGTTTTTACTCACGGAGCCCTTTCGGGTTTTCATCCATGCCCGTTTTGCTTATGGACATACCGTTTATCTTTTTTTTTTTTTATTCTCGTCAACCTGAAAATACTGCGGTAGTAGTTTAAAAATATTTCGGTCATTTGCAAGTTTTAGGACATTGCGGTCCATCATTAGTTTAAGGACATCTCGGTCCGTTGTTAGTTTAAGGACGTTTCGGTCCGTTATCCAGTTTTAGGACGTAGTGGTCCGTTAGGCTTTCTCTATGAATGAGCATGATGCCCCCGACGTGTCCATATTTTTCCGAGCATGCGGTTGTGGCGGGTTCACCTTCCAAATTTCGGACAACGCGAACTTGCCCTGTTGGTATTGATCTTCAACCCAATTCTTGAAGACGTAGCAATCCTCGATCAGATGACCTACCGTTTGGTGGTAAAGGCAATAATTAGGATTATTAATATCGCCTGGCCACAACGGACGTTTTGGACTCGGCAGATTGATGAGTCTGTCACACACTGCCGGCTCGAACAGTCCCCTTGTTTTATCTTGCGGAAACGAGTAAGGACGTTTCAACTTTTCCTGGAGGGATTGCCGCTTGTTGCTTTGGCAAGCAACTGGTCTAGGGTCACCTGATTGTTGGTGAGCGCTGGCGACGAGGGCCTTTTTTCCTTTTCTTTTATCCTTTTTGTTTGCTCCGTTGTTTGCAGGGCCGGGATTCTTTCCGAGTAGCATGCGATTGCATGGCTGAACGTTCTCGCAGCTTCTCAATTCCTTTATTTTTGAAATAGATTCCCCGAGGGAAGAGTTGGGGGTAGCTTCTTCGTCAGAGTCGCTTCCAAAGGTGATAATTTGTGATCCCTTGAAGTCGGCTATATGACAGTCGGCGGTGGCTCTTTTGCGCTCATCTATTGCATTTTTCCGATGTCCACAAGCTTCACACTTTGTCCTGTCGAAGTGTAGCTTTTGAGCGACATACCCTTGCCACCAACAGTTAAAGGATTCGCAGTCTTCGGTAGGATGTATGATCTTCTGATGATATAAACAGAAGTTAGGGTGCATCTCTACCTCAGCGAAAGAATTTTCTTCAGAGGGCGGTAGCTTCATTCCTACTGATAGAGCTTTGGCGAACCGTTTCCTCGTCTTGAATTTGTTTTTACCCGCAATGTATGGCTTTTGATTTGACGGGAATACCTTGGTTCTTTCCAGTATGGCCATTTCATGCTCTTGATTGGTTTTTGCTTTCAGACGAATTTCATTTAGGAAGGCATCGATCAGCTTGTCTGACGGCCGCGGAATTTCTGTTTCAGGGTCCGCCATTGATTTCTCAGCGCAAGGATCCTCCTCATCATCCGTCAGTGAATGAGAAATCACATGACAAGTCGCTACGTAGTCTTCGGATTCATCCGATAAGTTTTCTCCATCGTTTTCATCCTCGACGAAAGAACAAGTTGCCCCCGGCGTGTCCGTCTTCTTTGGAGAGTGCGGCTGTGGGGGGTTTACCTTCCAGCTTTCAGACAGCGTGAATTTGCCTTGCAGGTATTGATCCTCGATCCATCCCTTAAAGACGAAACAATCCTCAATCGGGTGACTTACCGTTTGGTGGTAAGGGCAATAATTGGGATTATTAAGATCGCCTGGCTGCGACAGACGCTTTGGACTCGGCAGATTGATGAGTCTGTTACGCACTGCCAGCTCAAACAGTCTTCTCGTTTTATTCTGAGGAAACGAGTAAGGACGTCCTAGCCTCTCTTCGAGGGATGGGCATGGATGCACGTTGTTTTGGCGAGCGACCGGCTTTGAGTTGCTCGACTGTTGCTGAGCGTTGGCGACGATGATCGCTTTTCCTTTCTCATTTCGGGGATCGGGTCTTAGAGGAGACGGTCTATTGCCCATCTGGTCCATTTGGGCTAATTTGTCGATCAAGGCCTGGAAGGTGGTCGGCCTGAAGAACATCATGAATTGCGAGATGGTCGCCTGCGGATCGAGAGTGCCCACAAACATGCCTACCGCAGGAGCCTCTTCTATGCGTTGTTCGTATTTCGACCATAGGTTCCGCCATCGTGTTGCGTATTGGACCCATGTTTCGCCTGACCTTATCCTAGCATTAATCAGTGCTGTTATCGGGATGCGTCCACTAGCACTCGCGAATCTCTATGTAAACAGCAGTTCCATCTCTGCAAATGTTTTGACAGAGTCGTTAGGTAACTCCGAATACCATTCAAAGGCTGTTTCTGCTAAGCTGCCGACGAATTGACGTAGCAACAATTTGTCATCGCCTCCAGTATTGCCGCATAAGGCCCTGAATTGAGCGACATGCTGATGCGGATTCCCTGTCCCTTTATATACGTGGAATTTAGGGATCGTATATCCTGGCGGGTAATTGATTTGGTCATACCAGCTCGGATACGGTCGTCCGGTTCTAACAATTTGCCCAGCCGCTTCATTCGCCTGATGAACCCGGATCTGCTGAGCTATATATTCGTCTAGGTCAACTTTGGAGATTGCCTCCTCCTTGGCTGTTGATAGAGCCGGCGGAGGATTTGACGTTTCTCCCCTGTCGTCTTCAAGGACGATCGGAGGATCTTCAGCAGGAGGGTCCGGCTGTAATATCATCCCTACCATATCTTGGAAGAGGAGCGTCATCTGCTTTATGTTAGCCGCTTGCTCTGCAGCTTCTTTGTCCCTCTTTTCGAGGACTCTGCGTAAAAAGTCAGCGTCGGTTTCTTGTTCTTGACGCTCATCCGAAGACGTTTCAGAGCTTTCTTTTGGCTCAGTGAGTGCAGCCATTATAGTCATCATTTCCTGAAGCTTTTGTTGTTGCTCCTGGGCTTTCGTCACGGATCGGGTGAGCGGTCGGTGGCCCGTAGAAGTGCGGCTTTCCTCCTTTCCAGAAGCCATATAAACAGTGTGCACCACCATGCCCCCAGACTTGGGGCGTTTGTGTTCGGTGTCTTTGCGATTTGCCGAAGACACAGGGGCTTCTTGCGGCCTCCTTTTTTGAGTGATTGGAGTTAAGGGAGCCGTTGTAGTGGGCACCCAAGTAGCTTTTGCTTTTTGTGGTTTGACAGAGTAATCCTTCCCCTGCCGAACCTTCATCTTTTTCTGTCGTCGGAGGCAGTCTTGATCGATCACCGACTCTTGAACCTGTCGCCAGACTTTGTAAATTTTAGAGGACAGCCGTTGAAGGGGCTGCTCTAGCTTCTTCTCTGGAATATTCTTCACAGATGAATGAGTTCGCTTTAGCACCGCAGTAGGAGAGTTTCTGCGCACCGAGTTCAGCAACTCAAAGCTGTTCCTGGTTGGAACAGCAGTATCGATCTCCACCATTAGAGTTGACGGAGTTATCCCAGAGGGGGAGTTGCCCCCAGCCTTCCTTACTCGACGCCAGTGGCGACGTCGAGCGTGTCGTGCTGATGGAGTTGTTTCAGCTATAGGGGTGACCTTCTCATGCCCCCTGTGTTGGTCAGAATATACTGGTACCAGCTTTTTAAAGATCGACGTCCGTTGAACGGGGACGGCCAACTTGTTAGAAGCGGACTTCTGAACATGGGAAGCAACCTTGGTGATTTTACCAGGAACGGGAGTGGGAATGGCTATCCGTTTCGGGATAACGCCTTCTGGTATGGCAAGCTTCTTCATGAGCCTGTTAGAGCTCTGGCCTAGTCCGTTAAAAACTGAAGCAGTGGAGTTGGACGACCCGTTGAGAGGGGTTGCGGCAGTGGTAAGCTGATCAGAAACTGACTTCTTTAGGGCTTCTTGCAATGTCATTGGGGCGTTGAAGCTCATTGGTGGGAGCATGGTCCCGAAGAATAATCCAGTGGTGGCCTGAGTTACCTGCTCCACCGGCATTTTGAAAAGGGAGGCCGCTTGGGGCCCATAAGTCACTCCTCCAGCAATGACGGAGCGAGAGTTATTGCTGCGGACGGTGCAGTTCGAAGCCATCGATTTTCAGTTTTCTGCATAAAGCAAGACACCAAATCTTAGTATCTTGAATCCACAGGCAATCACAGCAAACCGCGATTTGTTCGCGAACACGACACACGAAGTGTGGAGTGGAAAGAAGAAAAGGTCCCACCGGGCGTGCCAGAATCTGTTCCCCTCCGAACGGCGACCGAGACATGGAATGCCTTGCCTGAGATTCGGGGCAGATGCTAATTGGTGTTATCCATCCACCTCTTCGAAGATGCCAAGTTGATTTATGGCACCATGTATCGGAGGTTTAGACGGATGCGACCGATGTAGCAGACTTCGTCAGATTCCCCCTCGTTTGAGGGGTTTTTGATTGTGGGGACGCTCTTCCCTGCAGGCGCAAGCCCCTGCAGTTAATTACGCTACCGCATCGCGGTAACAACTTTCTCCTTCTCCAGCTGGTCACTTCGTGTCGTGGGTGTTTGTTTTGTTTATGGTTGCCCGTGGATTGTATACAGAGACTATTTATTTCGTCGCCCGTAGGACGTGGACTAGTCCAAATCCGTATTTACTTAGATTTGGGTTTGGTATTTTTAGTTTAAGGATACGTTAGTCGCGTTGCGGCTAAGATCAACTTAAACGTTCGTTAAGGATACGTTAGTCCGGTTTGAGACTAAGATCAACTTAACGGGACCGTTTAGATCCGACAAAAGAGCGTTTGGGCTCTATTGTTCCAGTTTGGGAGATTCATAGTCCAATTTGGGACTAAAGTCTGTTTGGAGGATACGTTAGCCATTTTTGAGGCTAAGATCGACTCAAACGTTTGTTAAGGATACGTTAGTCCAGTTTGAGACTAAGATCAACTTAACGGGACCGTTTAGATCCGACAAAAGAGCATTTGGGCTCTATTGTGCCAGTTTAGGGACGTGGTGGTCCATATTCCAGTTTAGGGACATGGTGGTCCGATATTAGTTTAGGGACGTTCCGGTCCGATATTAGTTTAGGGACGTTTCGGTCCATCATTAGTTTAGGGACGTTTCGGTCCGATATTAGTTTAGAGACGTTTCGGTCCATCATTAGTTTAGGGACGTTTCGGTCCGATATTAGTTTAGGGACGTTTCGGTCCGATATTAGTTTATGGACGTTTCGGTCCACGAGTTTAAGGACCCCGCAGTCCATATCGATGTGTGGTCGTTGGGACCCATCACCTCTTTGACGTCGTTGAGGAATTACAACGACGGATGTCAAAGGAGTTCGGAGATGTACCCTCGAACCGGATGTAAATTGATTTAGAAGAGCAATTTTGCTCAGTCAATTTAATTTAAGGACTTATGGCCAAAATTGGGCTAAGTCCAGTTGAAATGTTCAACATTTTATTTGCTTTTGCATTGCATTTCTTTTTTTATTTTTATTTGGGCCTTGCCCAGAAAGGATGCAGAGCATCAATTTGTTTTGGGCTCTGCCCTTTTAGGAATGATGCAAGGCATCAATTTTATTTTGGGCTCTGCCCTTGTATAAAGGATGCAAAGCATCAATTTATTTGGGCTCTGCCCATTTATTGCCTTGCAATTTATTTTGGCCTGTCAGGTCATTTTGATTTGGGCCTGGCCCTTTAATTAATGCATTGCATTTGTGCAAAATACTGTTAATTTGAGAATCTTTTAGATTCAAGAACCGATGGTTCATAAAATAAGTGCAAAGCACTATTTGATTTAGAAACAATTTTTTTTTCTTGTTTTTTCTTATCTCAGAGAACCAAAGGTTCATGAAAGTGCAAAGCACTATTAATTTAATAACCTTTCAGGTTCAAGAACCGATGGTTCATAAAACAAGTGCAAGGTACTATTTTATTTATTTATTTATTTATCGTTGAAGATCTATGATCTTGTTCATAAGAGAATTTTCTCTTCTTTTAAAGGTTTTTACCTTTTTTTTATTCTTCAAGAGTTCTCAAGAGTTCTCTTCTCCTTTTTTTTTAGCAAGATGTTCATGCCTTTTAATTGAGGTCTGGGGTCCTTTTTATAGTGCCCATAAATTAGTTAAATTTGTTACATAAATCTTTTTCTGAGTGATTTGGGTAATTTTCCCCACCGTTGGATTTTTGATCCAAAGGCCCCTGCTTTACAGAAGAAAATCTTCTTGTTTTAACAAGAACATAAAAGATTTATTATGTTTTGCGCAACTCCCCCAGCGCGTGACACGTGTCGCGCAGCTGTGCTTGCGCAACTGCACAGACACGTGTCGCGCAACGGAATTTTTTTTTTTTTTTGCTTGCGCAACTGCGCGCTGACACGTGTCGCGCACTGCGCAGTTGCGCACTGCGCAGCTGCGTGACACGTGTCGCGCAACTGCGCAGTTGCGCACTGCGCAGCTGCGTGACACGTGTCGTGCAACTGCGCAGTTGCGCACTTGCGCACTTTTTTTTTATTTTTTATTTTTGAGCTTTGCTCTGATTGGAGAAAGAACAGAAGCATTGCTTCTTTTTCCACTTTGGAATTTAAACAGAGCTTTGCTCTGATTGGGATAAACAGCGGCTACCGTCGATCCTCTTCTGAAGTCGAAGGTAAGCCCCTCTCTCCATCGGCCCATCATCGCTTCTTAGGTTTTTTTTTATACAAGCCGAATTCTTATAGAGTGTTTTTAAAAAAACCTAGCTATTCATGAGTCGAAGTCCATTTCTCCATCGGTTCTTAGATTTTTTTTATACAAGCCCAATTCGTATAGTGTTCTTTTTTTATATAAAAAAAACCCTAAGTTTTGCATGAGTCGTGACTAGAGCCATCCCTATATCACATCCTTTTGAGCACTCGTTATTGTTCTTCTATCTCGGTAAGGTGTTTTTTTTCTTTCTATTTACGTATTAAATTAGCATTTGTTACGTAGAAATTTTCCTTTATGTTCATCTTGGTATCATTTTTGCAAATTTTTTTTATTTGTTGATAACTTTCATGTTGATTCTTATATATTTCTTTAAGATTTTATATATTTAGGAAGTATTGTTTGTCTTACAACTATGGAATATCACACATCACATGATCAAAGTCGTTTTCTTCCATGACACAATTCGATAAATTTCGTTATGCCATGGTATTTAATTTGATTTATTAGTTATTCATGAATTAATTGGCAGTTTGTCAAATATGTGGACATTTTATATTATATTAATGATTACAAACTAACTTAATAATTAGTCTTAGATAATAACATTATCAAAATTGGGTTTCAGGTGAACTCTATGGTAGATTCTGAAGTTACAGATCATACAGAAAATTCAAACAATTTAACTCATGAAAAAAATATTCGTAAACCGGAATTAGGGATAGAGTTTGTTACTGATGATGCTGCATATGATTTTTATAACGAATATGCACTAAAGATGGGTTTCGGAGTTAGAAGATCAACAACTCATAATTCTAAATCTATTCCTGGTAAAGTTATAGAAAGACAGTTTGTGTGTAATAAATCTGGAAAGAGTGAACCCAAAAAACTGATGGAATGGAAGAAAGGGAAGTATCATGACGTCAATCCACGTGAGTAGAAGTCCCGCAAGAATGAAGGTTGTATTGACCGATCATGAGACCTGAAAGGTCACTATATTTGATGAAAAACATAATCATGACTTTACCACGCCGTCAAAAACCGCTAAACATCGTTCTCATAGGATGGTCCATCACAAACCCATTGTAAGAAATATGGTAACTAAACTGCATGATGGATGGCTTAAAAATAATGTCGCAGCATCATCAATTAATGTAATGGACAATACGGATCATGATATCATCACACCACAGAAAGTTCATGATTACTTGAGGGTTGAAAGAAAAAATAATATAGGAATGATTGCATCCAAATTATCAAGCATTTTAAAGGAAAAAAGGCTACCAATCCATATTTTTACTTTAATTTCAAAGTTGAGGATGATAGAACTATAAGAAGCGTATTTTGGACTGATGGAAGATCTAGAATGTCATACCTAAAATTCAGTGATGTTATTATATTTGATGTAATATACAAAACATATAACTTCAGCTTACCATTTGCTCCATTCACTGGTATTAATCATCATAATCAATCTACATTATTTGGTTGCAAACTCTGTAAGTGCACGGCAGCTCCCCGGCCGTCTGTCCGAGGCCAAAATGCGGAAACGAAACTTTTCTTTTAACTTTAAAACTGGCGCTACCGCGTACTAAAAACCCGGATCGGGCCATTAACCTACTCCTAGCAAACTAGAGAATGGGAAGAAAGCTATACCGAGTGATCCGTGTCCTTCGGTCTTCGGCCTCCGTCCCGATCTCGTCGCGGAATCTCCGGTCTTCATCTCCTCGTCGGAACGGGCACCACATCGCCGGGTTCTTTTACGGGCTCCCACCTTTGGACCAAGGCAACTCGAGCACGAAGTTGGCGAGTCGACGTGCCCAAGGATGCTGTAGGCAAAGTGTAGAATCTTTTGTCTCTTGGGGTTTGAAGTTGCCATTTGATGGAGGTGGAATGAACTTTTAAATGAACTTGGGAATTTTGTAGCAAGATGAAGAAATTTCCCACACCCAAATGAATTCACTCTCTCTCTCCCAATGTGTGGCCGGCCATAACAAATATGGAGGAGGGAAAAAGCAAGGGAGGTGAGCACAAGAGAGTATGGAGGTAACCATAAAGAAATGGATGATAACAAGGAAATAATATCACATCAATTTCTAAATCAAAACCAAATCAATTTTCATCCCATTAATGCTAGCCATTATGAAGCCTACCCCATATGCTTGGGATAAAAGGCTCAGTTGTTGTTGTTTTGTAATGCTAGCCATTATGAAGAAAAAAGCAAAAATGCTATATCTATCATAATCCCTCATTTACAAATAAACCCTCCACAATTGCTAATTTGCAAATATGCAAATTAGCCCCTCCATCAATTATCAGCCAACGAAAGGAAGAAAGGAAAACTGGCCGAAACGGAATGCAAACTGGCAACTTCAGAAAACTGATCCAGTAATAAATTACAGGAAAACCCCGCGATTGTATATACATACCCGCATTTGTATTCCGACCGAATACAAATGCAATGGGACAAAATCTACACTGTACAATACTAGGATCCGGCTTAAACCAAAGCCCGCTAGTAATGTCCGTCCGATCATGATCCGTGCAATACCGCACGTATCTGATCGAACCCTGTCATATCTCCATACGTCCTCTACAGTGTTTCGCCCGAAACTTGAGCAACTGTCTGTGGGGGACTCTAAAGACCCGTCAATACTTTGGCTGTGGATTTAACCACTAGCACGTCAGAGGTATTAGCCATATGTAACGGGCTACCATGTATTGACCAAAAGGGACGTCGATAAGCGAACTCATCCTGACACCCTACTGAGCCTGTCAGTGACAATATCCGTACAATCCGGTCCGTTCGTCTATGAGCATCGCATGGCGGTCCTAGGGGGTTGGTAAAAGTCAGACCCCCAAAAGCGGTACAAGTCGTGTCGGAGTGTAGTCCAGAACACCCTGAGATGCTACTGGAATACCTACCAGTAAATCTCCTGCCTTGTCCAAGGACTTCGTGTAATGGCTCTCCTAGACACAGCGCGACCTCACCCCCAATACCGGGAGAGACGAACCCCTGCAGATCCGCTCACTGCCTCCATGTGGCTCGGGACTGTACCCAACTAAAACCTGTTTGCACGACTCTTTTGAGCGTGGTAGGGTAGTAATCAAAGTACAGTGGAAACTCACACGAGACAAATGACGATCTTAGGTCTATGAACTAACCTGTACACATGTCACCAGGAAACTGCTATCTGATATCAGGTATAATTCCAACTAGCATGTTCCCGGCGAGTCCTGTCCGGTGTACTCATAACCCAATGAGCACATGTATACATCTTAGGTGAACCAACTGACACCAGTGGCTTGTGAGACCGGCCACCGCCCCTCGTCGGGTTCTCGACTGTATACACTAGTCTACTCTGGAGCATCGATGCCATGTCTCGAAACTCCCACGACTAGAGACCTTTTAAGGATTTTCTTATAGACCCCAGCTCCCACGTATATGATCGCCCTCATACTGCTGGCAGTCAAGCAAGAATCCTAGGGACTCTATCAACGTGTAATAGTGATCGGTAATGTCACCTCAAACAGTACACGATGATAAAGATAAACCAGATAGCATACTATCATCTTGAGTAAGACTGTCCTACCGGTATAGGTCCTCCCTCAATCATTGCAATCACGTGCCTGTGATCCAATAATTGACTCTGAGGGCACTATCTCCAACAATTTCCCACTTGCACTCAAGGCTAATTATTGCGATGTCGCATACTCACATCCCGTGTGATACCGAACACCCAACTCCTCTACTAGTCAGTCTCACAAAGCTCATTTACGAAACTATTGCATTCGAGGAGTAGCCTCAGTGAGTGGATCCGCTCTGATGTTTCTTTCTATGTCTCTCTTTATCTCAAGTTCGCGGAGAAAGCCATCTCCCGAAATGAGCAATACCTGTCTTAGAATATGTTTGGATGTCTGATGGGACCTAGTTCATAAGTGAACTCTAAATCCAAAACTTCTTAGACTGTATCGTCAACTGAACTTAATCAGTATCCTGCGTCATGCCTCCCTCGGTATCCACCTGGACCACCTGTCCAAAATACTGCCTCTAATCAGAGGGAAAACTATAACTCTGACAGTCACTCTGTCATCCAGGTCACCTTGGAAGCCTGGAATGATAACCGTCCCCCAAAAGAGGTTGTCGTTATCATATCCCTATAACATCCACTTATGTTCTAAAACTGCTTCCGAACGTTTCTCCAGGATTGGATTAATACCAACTTATTGCATCTACTGCAAAAACAACATCTGGTGTGGTATATGACATCTCATGATTGACTCGATTGCCTAAGCAAGTGATCTGCCAATCATGCGCATCCCTCTCCCCTTTAGTCTGTAAGACACCTTTAGAGAGGGTGACTCCATCACCTGCAGGTGTACTACCGTGTCAGGAGTCGTCTATTCTAAAACACCTTTAGAATGTTGTCTAAGTACCCAAATTGGGAAACTTCCCAAATCTAGATCTAAAACCATAGATCCAGTAACCAGAATGTCTGATATGAAATCCATGTCCTATGTGGAGAAACCACTGTGTGACAACCAAAATATAACCGACCGCAATATAGGAATTTCACTTCCTACTCTGTGTATGTCATCCAAATACCAGGACATCACACCCTACTACCTTCTTAACAGATCCATCCCCTATTCTGATGAAGTCAAACCTATGGCTGTCACATCAGAAATAGATGATCTATCTCCGCTATATCTGCTTTAGTCTATAAATAGACATAAGCCACTTGTCCACTATACTTCCGCTGCTCCCTCTGACTACGACAACCCTCTGGCAGAATAACATACACGTACACTTCTAAAGCTAGTTTAGAACGACGCTATACTTATCCTCCTGCCGGGTCTCATAGCCTGGAACAACAGTAGTGTCAAGTCCCCATTTAGCTTCCACTGCTCCCACTGACCATGACAACCCTCTGGAGGAGTCATATAGACGTACACTTCTAAAGCTAGTTTAGAACGACGCTATATTCATCCTCCTGCCGGGTCTCACAGTCTGGAACAACAGCAATGGAAAGTCTGGGTAAACAAGAACCTCCCTGTCACCGTCCTTGAGGCTACCGGAGTACCTCTCGGGTGCCTGAGGTTACCCACCATATCTGCGGAGTGGACAATGTAATGTCAAACTATATTGAATCTTTAGGTTCTTATCAAATCTTCAGTAATCGTTTGCGGTTCTGGAATCACTTCCAGTTCCACCATACTCCCACTACTGTTTTCTGAAAAAATCCATTTTTATTAAAACTATGGCGAGTCAAGAACAATATCACTATTGATCTTCCAGATGGTAGAAAATCAACCCTCGTCATAGCCCGGGTCAACCCACAATCAACCATTACCAAAACGTGCCTTGAGTTGTCCAGTGTCTGGTTTTAAGCATAAGCTGGACAACTCCCTGTATCTTAACAACGTTAAGATACGAACTGTTCTATATCCAATACAGAAACAGAGGCACTGATTTAATTGAACCAGATTCAAATCATGCAGCTGTCTCTAGTGCATGTCAACTGAATGGAGAGAGGCTGATCAGCATTACTCAACTTAGGAGTACTTCCAATTATGAGTAACCTGAAAGAGAAGCAAGTTCTCTTAATCATTACTATCAACTGAATACCATACACAAGTATTTACATATTTGATCGCCTTGAAGAATCCTGATACTTACGACACCTTGTTCTCTATTTTATTCATATACCTATAACTTCTCAAAATTCGGACCTTGTGTTTCTACGAAACACTTGTTTAAAGACTAGAGAAGTCATAAGTAAACCGAATATAGTACGAGGACTAACCCCTCTGTCCTAATGGATACTGGACAACATACAATACTCTGTATAAGTCCCTTGAGTCTAATAACTCATTCCCTGTGTGTTGTAGGTTGAAAACTGTATTTATGGTTAAGAAGAATTACACCGCTGTTTAATGCTCCTTACCTAACCATCCACTGATATAGGTAAATGTCATGGACATAATATCAAAAAGGTATATCTCACTCTATAAAAATAGACGTATGGATATATCAATTTGAAATTGGTGCATAACAGCGAATATTCAAAACCAAATATTTGCCGTCTGGGAAACAACCCAGGTGATTTTCTCAAATATCACCAACTACAACGAATTCCGATATAATGAGGATGATCACCTAATTCCAAATAACTTACTTACACTCATCATCTGTAAAACCATACAGATGTGAGAATCAAACCTGGTAAATACATACCCTGGAGCAAGTGTCTAATTGGGAAATCAGTTTTCTCTTAACAGTACACAGTGAAACTGAAACATGTAAATGTCTCGAATGGGTATCCGGGTATTCCTAGTAATGCCTCTTCCATCATCCAGATTCACAACTGTAACCGTATATTTCTTTGTCATCTCTCCAAATCCCTTTATATGTCTTCAGTCATTACCTTCTGTACACTCTCTTAGGCTAAATGGTTTTCTTCCTTCCATACCTTTCGGCACCAGCCTATGGTTTGGAAGAAAACTATCCAATAAGCATAACAGGTGTACTGTCCTAATCCTAGGAGCACTCGCAATGCGAGAGAAGGTGAAGATAAAAGACAACCGAATGAACCTTATTCATAATTCTCCTGAACCAGAATCCATCCCCGAACTGGAACAAGTTCCTTTCGAGTTCGTATATAACCATACGATAGAGCATCCAAATAACTGTGGATCTTCATAGTGATACGGAGTCCTGGAGAAATACAAAGGTGAAATGGGAGTGGTAATGAAATACTTGGTTTGGTAGTGAATAGCAGTCGCAATTTACTTTGCCCTCCTTCTAATCCCTTTATTTGTCTTAACTTAATACCTTCTGTACACCACACTTAGGCTAATCGGCTTTCTTCATTCCCTACCGTTCGGCACCAGCCTAAGGTTTGGAAGAAGACTATCCAATAGGCGTAACGGGTGTACT
Organism: Agapanthus africanus; assembly: GCA_030015575.1. Lineage (NCBI taxonomy): Eukaryota > Viridiplantae > Streptophyta > Magnoliopsida > Asparagales > Amaryllidaceae > Agapanthus > Agapanthus africanus. The sequence goes on along the minus strand of JASDDO010000022.1, from coordinate 134,081,623 downwards.
ATCCCCTAATCCAAGGAGCACTCGAAACCTGAGAGAAGGTAAACGGAAAAGACAACTGAATAGTCCTGTTCGTTTTCTCCAGAACCGGAAACCATCCTTGAATAAATTCCTTCGAGTTCGTATATAACCATACGATGGTTTTATCCAATGGAAGTGGACGTTCGTAGTAATACGGGGTGTTCTGGAGAAAAGGATAAAAGTAGGAGTGGCAATGAGGTATGCAACTCTGACAATCCAAAAGCCAGTGTTTAAGAAGGTTCGATTAATTTTGGTCACTAAGTCATAGTCAAGGGTCGGGTCATGGTCGCTGCCAAAGAGAGAGAGAAAAGAAACACTCAGCATGCACTCTAACCTAGATCAGAATGGCTATCAATTTATCTAATCAGGAAACCTCCCACTGTAACGTCAAATTCTCCTCCAAACCTGAAAGAATAATTAGTCGGGATCACCCGAGGAGTAAACCAACTCATCAGTGGGAATCGGGATCCAACTATCATCGCATGATAATGTGATGGACTCCACTCACGTTATCACACTCCAGAAGGTATGCGCATATTTGGAAAGTTTCAGTTTCTTTAGAAACTCCCAATGTGATTTTTGCCCTATGCTCTTATGACCTTGACGAAGGTCAACAAATCATAAGTCACATGTCAAGTTCTACCCGTCATTATCCAGGTTAATTTGAACCCACCCGTACAAGCCATTGACGAAAGTCAACAAAGCTATATGACTGTCCCAAACCAACGCATCTATCTATGCAGCAGAAAGGTAACAAGCAGCTACCATACACTATGCCTTGACTAAGGTCAACAAACATGGCATGAATACTACGTGCTACCCGTCTGAAATGACGGAGGGCTACGAATGGTTTCTGGAAAAAAACCTTTAACGTAATGAACTTGATATCGTTGAAGGAACTGGATAGCTTTTATAAAAATATAGTGACGAAAACTTTTGCTAAAGAGGTCACTCCCGGTGAAGGAATCTCGGCTCTTTCCCCGTAGAATGAGGTGCAGGATATTCCAACTGAATACCACGATACAAAGCAAAAGTAATCGACTATAGTGAAGTTATTACCCTGATGCAAACTTCTATCCAAGGGGTCACTCCCGGTGAAGGGATCTCGGCCCTTGCTTCGTCGACTGAGGTGTTGGATATTCATAACTGAATACCACTGTGCAAAACAAAAGTGAATGTCCTTGCAATAACAGCTTTTTGAAAAAATGTTCCAACAACATCAGAATAGGTTTGTTTATCTTGCATTGATCCGAATCAACGCAGTCCCATCAATTGATCACACCAATAAAGAACGAAAATAATAATGTACGTATATGCCATCCGCATTCACCACTGGGTCCCGTCATCACCCGTTAGGTTACTTAACTAACGACAGAGCGGGGACTGGACTAGCGCGGATGCAAAACATATACAACATCTACTAGTATATATATCAATATATAATATTCGCTCAAAGCGTGATAAAATGCAACATCACAGAAATGTAATAAGCACACAGAACAATACAGATATCTGGGATCCTCAGGTTTTATAGAGCCGCTACTGAAACCCGACGTTCCCCTGATTGTGTGGATAGCCTGTGCAATGAAATCCTAGACCCCTACGGGCGCGGCAAGTTACCCGCCAAAACCTGAAGCGAGGCATCCCCCTTCAGCAACGTGAATGGACCACCCAGCACTTCACGGAATCCGGTAACTTGGGTACCCCTCCTTGGATCAACCTATACCCCCTACGAGTGCGGCAAGTAGCCCGCCAATTCTAGAGTGAAGCCCCCTCCGTCTCAACGCCATGAGATGCGGGCCCGTTGCCCTCTAGAACCCGGCTACCCGTGCACCCCTCCACGGGGTAATCCTAGTACAGAAAATAAAATATACATACAACGGGTACATCGACCTCAGCCCGGTCGTGCCCCAAAAGAATAATATACAAACAAGCAGTAACGGTAGTCCACATGTCGGACGCTCGCCCCGCAATATCAAATGTACAAATACAACCAAACTGTACTAACATTGCACCCAGGCTATCCACCACGACAAAACCGCAACATCACAGCACAACACAAAACATCAACGTGAATGTCACGTTCGCAAATCCGTCTAAAAGAGCTATAGCAGTTAGACAGGATTTACCGATCAAATGACATTCACGGTCGCAGATATAATGTAAATACTGTGAACTAACATGTTTAAAATTTTCGATCGACTAAATTTCCCGAAGTGGGCCCCAAGCACAACTGTAGCACTCAAAATAAATCTGGGCCCAAACAGAACATACCAAAAACCCTATTTCCATGTCAGAAGCCCACTGTAAAAATTTGGTGCTGTGAACAGTTTAAATGGCGGTGGAACCGCGGCCAATGCGTGGGTTTGGTCACGGTTCCGCGGTGGAACAGTGCCATCAAGCTACCAAATTTTCACAGAATGCATAAAAAACCCTGCACGTATTTTTACAATGTACCAAATAATTTTTAGAGCACTGGAAAAATTCGACAGAAACTGTGCTTGAAAATACGGTTTTTGGAAAATCCGTTCGATCGAACTTATAAACATGTTAGAGCAAGCTAGACTAGGTTAATGGCGTGGCTCTGATACCAATGTAAGTGCACGGCAGCGTCCCGGCCGTCTGTCCGAGGCCAAAATACGGAAACGAAACTTTTCTTTTAACTTTAAAACTGGCGCTACCGCGTACTAAAAACCCGGAACGGGCCATTAACCTACTCCTAGCAAACTAAAGAATGGGAAGAAAGCTATACCGAGCGATCCGTGTCCTTCGGTCTTCGGCCTCCATCCCGATCTCCTCGCGGAATCTCCGGTCTTCATGTCCTCGTCGGAACGGGCACCACATCGCCGGGTTCTTTTACGGGCTCCCACCTCTGGACCGAGGAAACTCAAGCACGAAGTTGGCGAGTCGACGTGCCCAAGGATGCTGTAGGCAAAGTGTAGAATCTTTTGTCTCTTGGGGTTTGAAGTTTCCATTTGATGGAGGTGGAATGAACTTAGGAATTTTGTAGCAAGCAAAAATATGAGGTGAAGAAATTTCCCACAACCAAATGAATTCACTCTCTCTCTCCCAATGTGTGGCTGGCCATAACAAATATGGAGGAGGGAAAAAGCAAGGGAGGTGAGCACAAGAGAGTATGACCATAAAGAAATGGATGATAACAAGGAAATAATATCACATCAATTTCCAAATCAAAACCAAATCAATTCTCATCCCATTAATGCTAGCCATTATGAAGAAAAAAGCAAAAATGTTATATCTATCATAATCCTTCATTTACAAATAAACCCTCCACAATTGCTAATTTGCAAATATGCAAATTAGCCCCTCCATCAATTATCAGCCAACGAAAGGAAGAAAGGAAAACTGGCCGAAACGGAATGCAAACTGGAAACTTCAGAAAACTGATCTCATAATAAATTACAGGAAAACCCCGTGACTGTATATACATACCCGCATTTGTATTCCGACCGAATACAAATGCAATGGGACAAAATCTACACTGTACAATACTAGGATCCGGCTTAAACCAAAGCCCGCTAGTATTGTCCGTCCGATCATGATCCGTGCAATACCGCACGTATCTGATCTAACCCTGCCATATCTCCATACGGCCTCTACAGCGTTACGCCCGAAACTTGAGCAACTGTCTGTGGGGGACTCTAAAGACTCGTCAATACTTTGGCTGTGGATTTAACCACTAGCACGTCAGAGGTATTAGCCATACGTAACGGGCTACCAGGTATTGACCAAAAGGGACGTCAATGAGCGAACTCATCCTGACACCCTACTGAGCCTGTCAGTGACAATATCCGTACAGTCCGGTCCGTTCGTCTATGAGCATCGCATGGCGAGCCAAGGGGGTTGGTAAAAGTCAGACCCCCAAAAGCGGTACAAGTCGTGTCGGAGTGTAGTCCAGAACACCCTGAGATACTACTGGAATACCTACCAGTAAATCTCCTGCCTTGGCCAAGAACTTCGTGTAATGGCTCTCCTAGACACAGCGCGACCTCACCTCCAATACCGGGAGAGACGAACCCCTGCAGATCCGCTCACTGCCTCCATGTGGCTCGGGACTGTACCCAACTAAAACCTGTTTGCACGACTCCTTTGAGCGTGGTAGGGTAGTAATCAAAGTACAGTGGGAACCCACACGAGACAAATGACGATCTCAGGTCGATGAACTAACCTGTACACATGTCACCAGGGAACTGCTATCTGACATCAGGTATAATTCCAACTAGCATGTTCCCGGCGAGTCATGTCCGGTGTACTCATAACCCAATGAGCACCTGTATACATCTTAGGTGAACCAACTGACACCAGTGGCTTGTGAGACCGGCCACCGCCCCTCGTCGGGGTCTCGACTGTATACACTAGTCTACTCTGGAGCATCGATGCCCTGTCTCGAAACTCCCACGACTAGGGACCTTTTAAGGATTTGCTTATAGACCCCAGCTCCCACGTATATGATCGCCCTCATACTGCTGGCAGTCAAGCAAGAATCCTATGGGCTCTATCAACGTATAATAGTGATCAGTAATGTCACCTCAAACAGTACACGATGATAAAGATAAACCAGATAGCATACTATTATCTTGAGTAAGACTGTCCTACCGGTATAGGTCATCCCTCAATCATTGCAATCACATGCCTGTGATCCAATAATTGACTCTGAGGGCACTATCTCTAACAAACTCTTGGCTGATGAGACGAAGACGCATTCATATGTTTGTTTCAACAATGGCTTCTATGTATGAATGGCGTAATGCCATATGCAATTATAATTGATCAAGATTCAGCTATTGGAAATGCTATAGCTAAAGTGTTTCCGACTACGAAACACCGTTTTTGTGTTTGGTATTTGGATAAAAATTCAAACGAGCATATGATCCATCTAACAACAGATCATGGCATGCAGTTTAAAGAAGATTTTGAACGATTGAAAGGAAGTGAAATCATACAAGAAGCTGAGAAATGTTGGGAAGATATGTAGAAAAAGTATACAGTGGGGCAGCGAGATTGGTTGCCGAAACCATGGGACTGACAACATTGTTGGATTACATGCTTTCTAAAAGATATATTTTTTTGGTGGGGCAAGAACAAATCAACGAGTTGAAATCATTAATTCTTTTTTTGATGGTTTTGTGCATACAAATACCCCGCTGACTGAATTTGTAATTCAGTATGATGGAGCTGTAAAACGTCGTCGAAGAGTAGAAGAAGAAGAAGATTGTAAGACCATGTACTCAAATGCCAGATTATTAATAGAATAGTCAGTCGAAAAACAAGCTGGAAAATTATATCTAAGAAAATTATTTCAAATGTTTTCTCATGAGGTTAAAGATGACATTTTACACTATACGCATTAAGAGTTAAACAAAGATAGGTCATTGACTAAATACCTTATGGAACAAATGAATGCAGAAGAGAGTACTTATAAAATCGTTAGTTATTATCTGAAGGAGTATCTAGTTTCATGTGTTTGAATCTTCTGGAATTTTATGTAGACATGCATTGAACATTATGCGGAAGAAAAATATAGCATAAATTCCTGATCGATATATTCTGAAGCGATGGACGATTGAGTCTCGACATCGTAATATTGCGTGTGTTAATGATGCAACGCAATCAACTGATGGGCGAGGCAACATTGCTATGGAAGAAGCTTGCCGTTCGAATACATTTTATGATGAATTTCAAACATATTTATTATCAAAAGCTGCAGAAATTGAGGGTCAAAGAAAAATTGCTCAAGCGAATGAACCGTCTACTGCATCTTTAGTTGATAACGGAAGAGAAATGTCCATTAGACCTAATATTTCAACTTTGGAGCCGAATATCGAATATACATTTCATGATAAAATAAACAAAGGCCGATCAATGGGAGCAAAGAGATTACAAAGTGGTCTAGAGCTATCACAACATAAACGAGAGAAAGGTACAAAAGACTTGCGGTAATTGTCAAGAGAAGGGTCATTATCATACAGGATGCAAAAAACCGAAGGTATTATTGTCCTTCATATTAAATTTAATTATTGAATTATTCACATTTCGTTTTATTTTCAGGTTGATGCTAAAAAAAAATGGCTGCTGAAAAAATGACGATATTATGAGGTATAGAATCAGATATATGATATGAGTATCTCTTATTTGATTTACCCTAAGCCTGTAATTTACCATGATGTTTTTTTTCCTTGCAATCTTATGTACTTAGCAATTTCTTCGTAATTGAGTTTCTATGCTTGTAAGCTTTGCATTCTTGTTCCCTGAATGAAGTTAATCTGTGCATAGACTAAAAAATAAAAAGAAAACAAAACAAAAGGTATATAATATGAAGCTAGCAATGCCGCCCCTATATGATCTGTAGTCATTCAGGTAATTGGCAAAAGCTTTACACTTGACTACTTTTTATTTTATTGTTTTGTTTACTCTGGAGATCATTTTCAATGATTTCATGCCTTCAGGAGTCCGAGACAGGATCATGGCATGTGCCAGTAGCAGATGAAAAATGCGATGACGAGAGCATGAGAGTTTGGCTTTGTGTGACTAGATCAGAACTGTACACATTACGTTTTAATATTTTTAAATTAATTCGTATGGCACCGTAAGGGACAACCGTGTGGACCTACGGAGTAATCCGTAGAGGCATCATTTTATTGCCCCTACGGAAATCTTTATCCATAGGGGCAACCTCTTATTGTAGTAGTGATGATGGTAACAAGAATCCTCATGAGGCCAGCAAACATCATGATCACATCCCTAGCAAAGTATAACAGCTTTACTTGCAAAAACTCCCAATAGAGACTATCCAAGCATCATTATACAACAAACCATCGTCTCGGTATCACATACTGCAGAGAGTGTGTATCATATACACAATACTAGAAACCGCATTATAATACGGTTATCAAATCAACACTTGACTTGATATTCCGGCTTTTAAACTGTCATGCTCCGCTTCCCAGAAGACAGAAACGGTGATGTGACAAGCCCGCAACGTATTACTTTGGAAATACGTTAGGCCTAATTAAGCAATATAACAATGAGCAAGAATGACAAGAGTAATAAAATGAAACAACAATTTTATTTACATTCAAATTTATATATAACCGTCTGAAAATAAAAGATACAATAATAATGCAAATGCCTGAATAATGGCATAAGGAAAATAAGTACAGGTAATAAGAAGCTAGTAATCTGGCTAAGTAGCAAACTGGTCCTAATCCTCCTGACTCGGCTCTATGTCTTTAGAGTCTGGTCTTTCTAACGAACATTCCAAAGAAAGAAAACAGAGAGTAATGTCGTCGGCGAATTAGCGCTCGGTAAGTTCCAAAATAAGTAAGAGAAAATAGTATATAATGTGAATAGAAACCAAATGACAGTAGACGGTAAAGTTGTATATGATTATTCACAGGTATAAAATAATTATTCTAACATGATTATTTGTAATTTGATTTAAAAAAAGGTATTCATGTATACGAGAAGAGTCTATCTTACCCCGTGGACCATGGTAAGATGTAGTACAAGTCTCTGTCATAACACATGGAACAACGGCACGTAAATTCATGTAGGTGTCTTTTAAAGTGACCTCACATGTCGCATTATACGTTCCGTGCTAATCTACCCCTTTATCCCCGTGTATTGTATTGTATATATTAAGATTACAGGTCTTGGCCGAATCTATGGATATAAAATGTACAGGTTCATGGTCGAGATGTAATCATGTATTCAGGTATTCATGTCAAGTCCATGTCAAGTTATAACCTTGGTTCGGTCAAGTCGAGTCAAGTATTCAAGTTTGAGTTTGATATTTGAATTCATGTGTTCAGGTTCATGATCAAGTATTCAAGTTCGTATTTGATTTTGGATTCTGATTTCAATTTGGATTCAGATTGGAGTCGGAATCTTATGAAAAGATTTAGTTCTTGAATTCTTAAGTTCGGGAGTAATCGGGCAACTGCTGCACATGGACGACAGCATTTATGTTTTTTTCCAAGACAATTGTTATTGATAACTTCAATAAACTTGTCTAACCTGAATAGGCAAGCACTCATTTTCTTCGGCTCGCTGGGGCTCAAGAGAAATGATACCGCTTAAAACTATATTAATTTAGAGTCCTTAAATATATAATTTTTTTTGTTTACTTTGTATTTATATTATGTGCATTTCTCGAGGGGGTTTTGTGAAAAATACTTTAATGTTGTTTAGAAATAAATCTCGAGCGTGATTTATAATATTTAGAGTTTTTATGAACATTTATTTTAATTTAGATGGTGTTTTAGTGATAAAACCTAGTTTTTAAAAGTTCATGGTAATTTTATGAAAACTAGCTCTTTTGGAAACTTGATAGTATTTTATTAAAATTCTAATATTTCATTTTAAAAGTATAGTTTTATAATTTGTTTTTATTGAAAATACGAATTCATAGTTTTATATAATTTTCCAAAGATTGTTTTGTTTAGAAAAGTTGTATTTCTTAAAAATCGTATTTTTATTTCGTTCGAGACCGAATACTCCGTGAGAAGCTCTGCATCTCGCTCTACTATCCCAAGAATATGCGATAATCCGCACCATCTATTAGCGGGTCCCCTAACGAGGGTTGTAGAGGCGCAATTACCAAGAATTCAAAAATATCGATTAAAAGAAATCATTTTTGTAAAAATATGGTATTTTAATGTAAAACCTATTTTTTGAATTAACAATATATTTAGAATATCGTGCTATGAAACCGTAGTATGCGTGTGGAATAGGTCGTTACCCCATGAAGGTTCTAGAGGTATATACACTAGTTATCAAAATAAGAGTTATACTAAATTTCATGGTATTTTTCTGAAAAAGTTCATTTATATAATCATTGGACATGAAATTTTCGTTACATGAAAAGGCAATTGATGTGCATATTATATTGAAGTGATATTAGAGAACTCGTATGAACTTTTAAACATGGTAATGTGATAAAATTTAGTTTAAATGTTTAGAATATATGTTAACTCCGCTTTTGTCGATATATTTTAAAAATTATTTTGAAGTGAAAAGAGAGATAGAGATGAAAAGACTTACCGATTGAGTAGTGCTAGGAAGAGAGTAAAGAAGGGATAGAGGGCTCCGTAGCGTCGCGGTAACTCCGGAAACAACTCCGATTTTCAACAAAAGAGGCTTGATCGCTAACTCCTCTTTGACCGGTCTTAACTCCACTTGTACTTAGAGAGTTTTGAGAATTTTTGATAGAATTCCATAATAGGGGAGAGCTAGGGAATTGGTGTGGTATTTTTAGTGAAGAATTTAGGGTTTGGGAATAAAAAAATTGGATTAAAAGAATTAAAATTGGTGTTAAATGAAGAATTGAATTCGTGCTACGTGTTTTATTCAGTCTTTACTCTCCGTGTATTGCACATGCAATTTTTGGGCTTCCGAAAAATTAGAAAGAAAAATCTTTAAAATAATTAGGATCGATAAGAATCGAAAACACGGGTGTCACAGCAGTGTAGAGGTTTTACCAATGAGTTACAAATTGCTACTTACTTTTATTGAACAAAAATAACTTATATCTCATACACAGGCTGAAATACCATTTTCTATATATTTAAACAAATAATTCTGTACAGGGATTTCAGAGTCGTTATTGTGTGATTGGTTTGTCGCGGACATTGTTCCGTGGATTGACTTGTTTCCAACAATTGTCAGGTTAGATTTTGTAGAGCTATTAAAAAAATAAAATTATGATTATGTTCTAACGAGGCGGTTAATACATTTAATGATGTTACACTCTACGATACTGAAGAGGATATATACTGCCTTATGATCTGCATTCTAATAATAAAGATGTTTCTACTCAAAACTGTTGTTGGAAATTAAAAATGATTCATAAAATTTAATGAAAAGGGGTATAAAAGAAAAAAGGTAAATTTTACACTTTTTGGAGGGTTTTGTGATAGCGGTACCATGTAGGTTGAAATTAATTGTTAGTTTCGCTAATTCATGCTAGCCTTGAAGGAGTTGAAGAACCCCAAAATGCTTTGTATGAAGAGTGGAAATCCGCAAAATGAATCACATATGACGTTCTTTGACAAAATTACCCTTCATTTTTTCAAGCGAAAATATCCCTTGGGGGGAAGGGCGGTGTTTAAAGTTTAATGGTCTCAAAAGCACACAAAAAATCTATGTTGTTTTATAAAATTTACCCGAAAGAAAAACTTAATTTATTAGCTAAAAAATTTCTCAGCCATATTTTTTAATTTTTTTTTTTGGCTCTTTAATGAAGTAAAGCCCAACCAATCAACTAACTTCACACAAAATTTTCAGCAGATCAGACATTTACAATGCAACTAAAATCAATTTATTAAGACTGAAGTTGTAGTAGCAATAGCAACATACAACCATAATACAATTTAAATATCTAATTCTTGGCAAAGTGACCACCAAATTTCTTCTTGCTGCTAGGAACAGATACAGAGGTTGTGGAATTCTCCAGCTTGCCCTCAACCTTTTTTGAGAATGGGATCAGTTTCAAGAAGTTGATCCTGTTATTTCTGTAGAGCTCCCACTATACAATCAAATATGTAGTTGCTATGATACTTGCTATGATACGGAGTAATGATGTATTGAAGGATATAAGTTGCTATTTAAATGCAAAATAGGATAGGGTCTTCAAATTTAATAGATATGATAAAATGCAATGATTTAGGCCCAAGATTTAAAATGCAATGATTTTAGAATCATAACATTTTTCGTGAAATTCTAAAAAGAAGAAGTAATTTATGAAAAAATAAAGTGCAAAAGGAAAAGACTGGTGATATAAAACAAGGAGAGTATGGTTTATATATGAATTTAAATAGCAATAGCAGTAGGGAAAGTAAAAAATGGCCCTGGGAAGCTCCTCAGGGCCTGTGCCTGCGAATGCCCCCTGAGGAGCTCCCCAGATCAGTAAGCTCATAAAAAAAGTTTGGCATTTGATCTTATATCATCATTGAATTCATTCACCATTGCACCACTTCAAGAAAGATATCATGAGTTACATGTACCGATCTATGATGCATTTCTCATGCAGCTTTCATCTGTAAGTACTTTGCATTCTGTATTGAGGAATATTCTAGTCAATGTATGCAATTGATATATTCCCATTAGGGAAACGCAAATTAAATATAATAAATGAATCAAGATATAAAGATGATTTGGAATATTAATTATTACCGCCATGAATCCAATGTTCATTGTATGCATCTTCCCTCATGTGCTATAAATTTGAAGTGCTCGAGACACTTAGACACATCAAATTAATCGTAAGAAGAATTGCGATCGAATATAATATAATGTCCGATGTCGGCCTTCACGCACGCGGAAATGATGGAGGTTCCAGCAGCGGCAAGCATGTAACATAGGTTTTTGATCAACCAAAACGATGTCCAAGGCTCGCATTCAGCAAAGAAACCTCAACATCTTAAGGTCCAAAGTCCAATCCCAAGAATCGCTGAAATACCCGGTAAGGAAAAGAAACTAAATCCAAGAGTAGATAATTATATGTTTTTTCATCCTGATTTTATTAAGATCTAACATAACAACACCGATTAATTTGAAAAATAAGATTTTCCAGAATGACTATCTTTATTGTTTTATCAATGCCGTTAATTTGTGATGGAGGATAAAGTTTAAGGATGAATTAATGTTCCAATTTTTTTTCTTTATTCTGAATTTAGAGTGCCTCTAACTGAACATCCAATACCGATTGCCTCGACTAACAAACACGTGCGTTATATTTTTCCTGAACATAATTATCATGGCACAACTTTTACTTAAATGAACTTTCTAATTATCTTCTTTAAACTGTTTGAAAGCTATAGTTACACCCGTTGATGAAACTTTATAGAGATATCAATAAGTTTTACCAACAATTAATCATGTGTGGTGTTTTTTTTTAATTATTATGTGCAGGTAATTAGGGTACAAACATTATGGAAAATTATAATGGGAAGGGAGCTGTGTCATGCCCAATTTGCTCGGCGTCGTGGAGCTTACATTTTAGGTCAATTTGATTTACTTTGTTTGTTGTAATAGTTTTTGTCTATAAAAAAACATGAAAAAATATTACAGGCGAAGAAGGGGCTTGATTTGTGTGTTGTTTGTAATAATATTTAATACTTTCATTGGTTTGGGCGATAAAAGAATATTGGATTTCTATTTGTTGATACTTAATTGATACTTCAAAGCTATTAGATTTTCATGTTTTTTGGTTGAACCAAACTTAATTATCATTCTTTCAAGCACTATAGAGTGTAGAGTAACTTGGACCGAACCTTTCTTATGATTTTTAATTTGGGCGTGCAATACAGCTGAACTGGGTTAGTTTCGTACATGCAAAAAGAAAGAAGAAACGAAGAAAACAAAGTCTATACTATATTGCTCAGAAGAGACATGAGTCTCAAATTGATATCCCAATTCAATTCTAGGCATGATACATGACGAGAGAAATTCTCATAAGCTTGAGAAAAATAATAGTAAGAAACTATCATTTATGTTGATTTAAATCTTCTCAAATGTAAAAAAAAATTATTTCTACAAGATTTTTAAAATGCATGCTTCATGTGCAATAGCTCAAAATTTGTATGGATCTTGGTATTATCCTTCTTTGCCACAACATTTTTCTATTGATCATTTTTTCGAAATAATTTTCTAGTGAACTTCTTGTTAATTTAAAGCGAATTTAAATGGCTTTTTAACTTTATTACTTTAAATGGGCCTTCTCCACAATAAAAACACTATCTTAATATCTTTATTGTAAGGCCAGAAATAAACAACAGGGCTGAAAACAACTTGCTCATATACCCAAAGTTTGACCATTTCTTGAATAAAATCATTTTATTAGTGCTATTAATATATCCCAAACTTAAAAGTAGGGGTGGTAATTGAATGGGCCAGCTCGGCTTCGATTAGGGTTCAGCTCGATATCAGCTCGTTCAATCTCGGTTCATTTATTAATGAGCCGGACATGAGCCAGAAATCCTTGCTCGTTTATTAAACGAGCCGAACTCGAGCTCAGTCAGGCTCGTTCGGTATTGACTCATGTTCAGCTCGGTTACAGAATTTGAAAAAAAACAGTAATATGTAATATATAGCAGACTCTATACAACTTCCAGGACACTTAATTTAATTAAGAGACAGTATATAAAGTGCAACTGAGGGGAATATAAAACCCATCATCTAGACCCATTACATACTCTATATGTTAAATTTTTCAATCTTTCCATATCTCAAAGCCCTGGGTCTTAGGCTCTATGATTGTTGTCACCGGCCTAGCCTCTTATAAAATACTTTCATGTTTTTTCTTTTCTGAAACACCTGTAATGGCCATTGACCCATCCTTAGCATCCACCAAATGCCTCTTTGTCATTTTCCTTTAAGAGATTGCTTAATAGAAGATGCATCCGATCTCGACTTTGGCTCGTTTAAGACTCGATAAGCTAACGAGAACTGCTCAGCTCGAGCCGAGTTTGAGCTAGCATAAACTGAACCGAGCCGAGCTCGGACAAGGGTCAGCTCGTTCAAGGTCGGCTCGGTTACTCCCCTGCTCAAAAGGTCTATATGTTCTTTCATCTCTTTTTTCTAAGAAAATTCAATAAAAATAAGGGCTTTTTGCTATAAAAAAAAAACCTCGCACTTCGTTAATTACTAAAATGTCCCCCCAAATTTCGTATATACTATAAAGACCTGCATGCATTTAAATTGCACTAAAAATCCTCCTACCATAACAAAAAGAGAATCTTTTTAGGCTTTATTCATTAGCCCGTTAGGAGGCTAACGGTGAGCATCGGATTTAGGGCTTTAAAACCTTCACAATCCCTCTTATTTTTCCAAAATTCCTAAATTTTCCGCCAAATTGGTTATAGGATCAGGGTTTCGATTAAAGATCTCTCAAATTGATCATGGAAATCGGTTTATCTTTCTCAACCTTCTCCAGCAACGAGCTTGTCGAGTGCTATTGTCTCTTCAATTGTAAGTTTCGAGTTCGTGGGAAATCTCATTTAACCGTATTTAAACTCAGGCGTTCTTCATGGAACAATCACATTTAAACACAATAATATTCATGATGAAAAAACCAAGCACATTTACTAGGGCAAACATACATTTTGTACATTGATCCATGGATCAATGTACAAAAAAGTTTCGTACAACACTGCACATATTTTCTAATCCTCTCTCGGGACAAGGCCATGGCTTTAATAGGAGAAATGAGTTCGGAGAACTTGCTGGTACTGTAAGTCACACAACTGACTTTCCGTCCCAAAGCAACCGCGACGACGACAGGATCGATCACAGTGCGGTGGTTGCAGACGAAGAGATAACCAGGATGTCCTTTGCTAGCTAGGCGGAGGAGGCGGAGTTCCTTTCACGGTAAGCTTGATGCCCATGAGTTTGTAATTGTAGAAGACAATACGTTCGGGTAAGAAGATGTTGACGTAGAGACGGACGAGAGAGAGGGCGATGCCGATGGGGAGCCAGAGGAAGGTTAGGAGGGCGGCGAGGGGAGTCAGGTGTTGGACGAAGCGGCTGTCGTGGAGGATGACGGCGGATAGGAGTTGGTTGCGAGGGACTGGGTTGCATTTGGTGTTGGGTACAAGGTAGCCTTCCTGTAACCATGGGAAACAAAGTAAACTAGAAATTTTGGCTCGAGATATGGATAACCAAAGCAAATTTGAAATATATTGGTGCTAAATAAATTTACCAGGTTCATGGTTAACACTCGTGTGATTTCCGCAAACACGAGAAAACGGATAATCGCATTTTACTGTTTTGAGTCCTTCCGCAACTTAAAAAGCGGGACTCATCCAAACAGTATAATGTTGTGCACTTCACAGCCAAGCTTAGTTGTAAAGCGCAAAGCTGCATTTTTGCCAAAATTTATTTGGGATCTAGATGTTTTTCTATGATTCGATCAAAATAAAACAATTTAATGCAATTTATAGCTTTTTTTATTAATACCTTGTGACTTACAATTTATAGCCTATTGGCAGCATTAAAATCTCAGCTTTTATAAATAGCTTATGTCCAATCATTATACTGCTATAAGTTGGGTCGGGTCTGTTTGGTTGCAGGATTATGGAATTTGGATTCCAAAATAGTACGTTTGAAATTTCTGGATTTGGTAATTTGTTGTTTGGTTGATTTTGGATTCCTTGTATTGGATTTGTAGATCCTTGTAATCTTTGTTTGGTTGATGAAAAAAGGTGGGATTTTGATTTGAGGATTTTAGAGAGAGATAGAAAGAGTATTATTAAATAAATAATACGCGGGTCTCATCTAAAAGTATAATGAATAGTGTCAAATCCTTGAAATTTTTTAGAATTCAAGAATCCTTGTTTTGTGGTGGCCCTCCCATAAAAAACAAAGGAATCCTAGAAATCCAAATCTATCGACCAAACACAAAATTATGGAATCCAGGATTCCTCAATCCAAAATCAAAATCCAAATCCAAATCCATAATCATGCAACCAAACGGGCCCTAAGCTAATCTTTTGCATGAGGGAATCTTTTTCCAGAACAATAGTTTATCCCTTTCCTTTTTACCTCTTACATTTTCATTTTATTATTTTTCCTACCCATTTTCCAATGTGAGGCCAAAAAAAAAGTGATTTTACCACTTTCCCTCTTTGCACATCCATCATCTTCATCTTTGTCATCTAAGACGCGGACACAGTGAATTTCATATGATTTTACCATTTTTCATCGTTGGGTTATCAATGCAAAAAGTTCTATTGTCGTCAACCGTTAATTTTGCACCCACTAAATCAACGGTGGAAAAGTGATGGAATCACATGAAATTTGGTATGTCCACATCCTGGATGATAAAGATGAAGATCATGGGTGTCGATCGTCGGGAAAAATCATGAAAGTTGTATTTTTTCGACGTCATAAGAGAAAATTCTCCGCCGCCTTTTTTTCCATTACCCTCAAAAAAAGTAGTGTTGGTATTTTTTAGCCTATGATAAATACTCAATTCTTAACTAAATTTTAATGATCATTATCCTTTGAAATTTTTCAAAATTTCTTAGAGGGTAGAAGAGTTGAAGAAAAAATGTGAAGATTTGCTGTGGAAATTATATTGACATCGAAGATATGAGATAACGAAGGAAAGACGTAAGGGAATATCCTCCTATGGAGTCGAAAAAATACACCATCCAAGATTTTTTTCGACGATCGACACCCATCATCAGTATCTTTATCATGTAAGATGTGATTACACTAAATTTCATGTGATTTCATCGCTTTTTCACCGTTGATTTAGAGGGTGCAAAATTAACGATTTACCGACAATAAATTTTTTTACATTACTAATCCAACGGTGCAAAAGTGGTGGAATCACAAGAAATTTGCTAATCCTAAGAAAAATTCTCACTTTAAGCACGCACTATCTTGAGTGTACATTTCTCTCATAATTAATACTAGATTGTTTCTTTGACCTAATCCTATAATAATTAATTAATCCCAGGATCTTGCTTTCAAGTTAGCCAACTAATGATAAAAAAAAGACACTAATTAACAATTTAACCTTAATACAAATTCCTTTGCAAAGTAAAAAATAAAAGAGAGAATATTAAGGGAGCAAACCTTGCAAATGGACATGAAATCATAATCACACTCACTGTCCCCAATCCCAACCTCAGGCAACTCCTCTCCCCCTAACTCCACCTCCAAAGCCTTCCTCTGTAACTCCCCAATCAAAACCGCATGCTTCTTCACAACCCTGTTTTCACTAACCTCTAATTAACTCTGTACACCTTATCAACTCCAAGATAATTCTTCACAAATGGTTCCACCATTCTCCTCGGATTCTCCGTCACCACATACCTCCTCCCAAACGAGCCGAACACTCGCCACCCCTCAGGGTGAACGTCGTCCGCATAAAATCTCGGCAAAACAGATCGAGCCACGATTTCTATATCGCGGACTTTAAGCCCGGCAAATGATATGAATATTAATATCTGTAGTATCCCTACGGATTCGGAGAAAAACGTGTATGCGACGTAGACGAAAGGAGATGATGCTAAGAGGAGTAGAGCTCTTACAATACTGCCGGCTTCGAGCACGGCGAGCATGAAGAAGGCGAAGGTGTCGCGAGAGATCAAGAGTGTTCCGTCGAGATCAGCTGCGCTTGTTTGGTTCATTCTGTTTTCGGTCTTGCATTTTCCGATATGATCGAAATGGCGAATACCCATGTTTTGAGATTAATTTGTTTGTGGAAGAAATGGAGTTGGAATGTGAGTTTTTTTTACAATACACACACACACACAAGAGTGGAGTACAGTTGAGTGGCTAAGTTAATATCATGTTAATGAAAGAGATTTGTGTTACGAAATGTGACTTTTTGGCCGGAACGCTAACATATTGAGTTTGAATGAAGCTTCTGGCTCTAATTTAATCAACAATCTTTTGGGAAAGCTAAAAATTGAGTCATCCGTCTGCCTTGAGAATTGATGAACCAAAACCGAAAAAAGATTAGGAGTTGTTAATTAGTTGGGAAGAAGGGAGAGGGATTAATTAATTGTTGCTGGTCATTAATTATTAACGATATTATTATTACCGTTTCTAACTATTTACGGGTTATACCTACACCCATCAACGGTATAAAGATCGCACAATGAACACATTTTGCATGATGTCTCTTCATAAAAGAGTTGTATACACGATATTATATCACAAATGACATGACTATAATATCAAGGATAATTTGAAAATTGCCACCCAAAATAAATAAATAAAAAGGAGAAAAAGATAGCAAGGCACTTGTTAAACCAGAGGTTAAACTTGTTAAACCAGAGGTTAAATGGAAGGGTAAACTGCAGTATTTCAAAACAAAAGATGACAGTGTTTTCTAAAAGTTATTGGAAACAAATCACTCAATCATCAACCTTAGTTGCCAATGGCCATGAGAACAAAAGAAACATATCCAAATTTACAGTCCAAAATCAATGCACATGATTTGATGGTAACACACAACTAAATGTCCAACAAAGCACACTACCACATTAATGGAAAACTACCCTCACTATAACATCTAGGAGTAAGACTGCTAATAATTCTTTCATGGATGGTCCAAGCCATGATTTTGATGCAGGAAGCATGGCTGCTTGCCAAATGTATGCTATGTAGAGAAACCAAAATAAATGTTGATGGAGCCTATGGTGAGATCTTCGCCTCATTTTGTTTCCGAATCTTCTAAAAGTTTCCATTTTTGTTAGCCCCTGACGGAAAAGGTTTCGATACCGTTTGCCCTCGCCACGACTTAGGCAGAAAGTTCTTTCCTGTGACAACAAATGTTGGTCTTATGTTTCAGATATTTTATGCCGATAAAGTTTGTGTGTTCAGATTACGAATACAACTAATATTGACGGGAATTCAAAATAGAACTAGGGTTGGAACTCTATTTCTTCTCGAGTATATGAGCTTGGTATTAAGAATGCCATATTATGAGATGTATCGGAGAATTAACGAAGAGAATAATTCTCTACTGATATAGAATCAAAGCCTACGGACATTTCCTTATTGTCCTCCAAAAAAAAGAGAGATTGATCCATCTCATGGTAGAAAACGGGTTAATAACTAAATTCGTCCTTGTAGTTTACACTATATAGCACTTGTATTGCCTCAAGCGGTTTATTACCGCAAACACTATTTATGTTTATTGACCATAACCCTAAAAACACATTCAAATTCTACTCTAAGAAATAGAAACCAGTCCTAGAGTCGAATTAAACAGTTCGTTTGAGATGTTTAGAGTTGAATTTGAGTGCTTTTAAGAGTTTCGGTCAATTATCAGAGCTCGTAAATCAACCAAAGGGTTACAGGATTAACTAAGGGGGTTTTCTGCAATAAATCCTAAAAGGGGAAGAAAAATGCCATTTAAGCATGGCATTTTCTCCTTGGTCAAGCTCCCTATAAACCAACTAACTTACTAGATTGAAAATTATGTGATCCATCACCCATTTTTCCTGTCAAGTCAAAATCCCAATACAATTCTTAACCATTCTGGCTCATAGAGAATGTAGGAGATGGATCACAAATTTCTCAACTAGCTTTACAGGACAAAAGCTTGTGATTTCAGTTCAGCTGATGGGAGTCTCATGACAAACTTACAAAGTTGACTTTTCCTTCCAGGGCTTTGACTTTAGGGTTAATCGCTCGAGCGCTCGCTCGCTCACACACGGACAAAAGGACCTATATGGCACCTATACCCTCGATGGACTTGTTACGCCAAACAACCCCACTTCTCAAAGCCGTAATGTTTTTCGAAAAAAATTCTAAGAGTAATCCATGTTTTATATATTGAAATGATTGTCTAATTCGACTCTATAACCTATTTTCGTATTGTTTAGAGAATAATTTCGGTGTTATTTTTAAGGATTTTGATGTGTGAATGCACCAATAAATGTAACTCATTAGTCATCACACATGAGGGTGTGATGAGGGGGGGAGGGGTATAATTATAGATAGTGTATGAGGTAACTACATGAGGATTTTGTGCAATTAGCCAACAAGTGTATTATACATATTTCAAAAAACTACCCAGAAAAGAATAGAGGAACAAGCAAAGTTACATCGAGCGCAAGCTATATATGAGGTAACTACACGAGGATTTTGTGCAATTAGCCAACAACTGTATGATGTATATTTCAAAAACACTACCATGAAAATAATAGAAGAAGAACAAAGTTACATCACGCACAAGCTAACAATACGATAGGTGAAATGGTAGATGAAGTAACAACAGTCATAAAAAACACAGCAATCCATCGATCATATTGGCTGACGACAACAACACAACTATCTGTGCCATACATTGACTGTTAACTGATATCATTAATACTTTTTTTTTAATGTTAGCGTCATTAGTCATCATACATGTGTCATTGTTGCGTGAAGTAAAACCAAAAAGTTTATGAAAAATGGCATGTGGTTTTTTCATGTTTTTCGATTGCAACAAACCATGCAATTTCCTCAATATGGTGAAGAAATACAACGGTGTGTATAAGCCGTCAAATAAATAGACCATATGCATTGTTAATCTCCACGATCATGCTCATATACTGCCACAATTAAAACCATTAGCATAAGTAATTTGTGAAGAAAGCTAACGGATGTAAACAAACCCTTAGGATCTGCGCTTCATTAGCTCTTGTTCTCAACTCTGCCAAATTGATCTCTTTCCCAAGTATGAGTTTCGCTATGGCTTCCATCTATTCAGACAGAATCATAAAATTAAGGTTAAATCTCCTTGTAAAGGAAAATGGTCCCACTGAAGGCTTGACAGGCGTCGCATGGGAAAGTGAGAATGTCTATTTATTTTTAAGCAGTGTAATATATTTGTCCACAGGGAGGGTAACAAAACGAAAAATATTTTTGTTATTTAAAAAAAAAAAAGCATGGCCAGCCAACGATAAAGTGCTAGCATATAAATATCCAAGTTTATCCAGAAGAATTTTTAGCAAGAGATTATTAGGATTAATCAAGCAAAAACAATAAGCTCAAATGATCCTTTGGTTACTAAAGCTAGGAAAAGATATGATCACCTGATATGTAAGTTAACTGCAATTAATGATCGGGATTAGGTGTGGTTCAATAAATTAACCACTGATATTTTGAATTAGCTGGTGTTACCGAATCTTATGGTGAGAAGCATGGTGCGACCCACCACTCATCAGGGGTTTTTGAATAGCATTTATATGTATCGTCTTCCGCTGTTCTGACACAGTATCAAACCTCTGTTCTGACTCTGTTGTAAACATTTCATTTAAAATTTAAAAAAAATGGTGGCTTCTTGTGTGAAAATGGGGTTTAAACTTCTTATAGATCTTTTACTGCCATATTAAAAGTAAGATTCGACATTTTCCAATTGACATCGCAAGTTCCTCTAGTAAGAAAATGATGTAAATGAGGTCGAATTTAGCAAATACTATGAAAGTGATGGGCTACCAAAGTAAATTTATTCAATGGTTATAATTGTCAGCTGTTACGGTTTATGTTGGAAAACAACTTCAAGCATGTAAAGACATCTATCAGCATGCATTCATATGTACATTTGTACACATGTATGTGTGGGCATGCGCGCGGACTGCACGCGCGCACACATACATACACCTTATTTGTGTATACAGGATAAGTCATAATATGTAAGTTGCAAAGTACAAACCAAATACAATTTGTACCGCATAGCATTGCATTCTTGCAGATAACTTCAGCATCACTGTCCATAAAGTTGAGGAAAATGAAGTACATGTAAATCAACTATACAAAAAGATAATTACACAATAATAAATCAAACAAGGAACAACACAGACATGTTTAAAATTTAAATATCCTGAATTTCATTTACGTCCTCAGAACAAGAAGATAAAGCAAACATTATCTTAATATAAAACACAAAATGAATTAAACTTTTTCTTTATAATCAAGTGAGAATCTGATCAGTATTGTAAAATAACAGAAGAAGTCATCCTCCAGAACAAGCCTGATTTCATTGAATCAAAAGGAAAAAGTTTACCTCATTTTGAGAGGCACCAAAACAAGCCGCAAGAATGTATGTTGTGCTATCAGAGATTCCACACCTCTTTAAAGACTCTGATATCTGTGAGAGAAAAAAATTAAGCTATATTTTGGCTCGCTGATAGATAGATACAAGATAAATGAACAAACTGCATTTCAGCAAGTCAAATACATGTTTAGACCCCGAGTAGTTGTAAACAAGTTCCGCATGAAGAGTTCGTGTTGAAAGTGATTCCCTCAATTTGGCTAAAAGCGCTTTATGAGCCGCCGCAAGAACTGGGAAAACATCTGGTATCTGCAGCATAGGTAAAAGCAACAAGTTTGAAAACGTTTGTCGATAATTTTGATAGAAAGGAAGAAAAATTCCCTAGTTATATAGTAGAATATGCATCGAAGATATATCATCTACCCCTTCATCTACACTCCTTTCTAGCCTGGGACAATTTGAAAGATGTCAACCGATCATTTACGGATACGACTAGCCCTCCCTCATCATAAACTTACCTAAATTACCGTCACGTCCCGCTTCCCAAAATACGGAATACGAGAGATGACTAGCCCAGCCATACTTTTATGATCCAGGAATAATCCCACCGTAGTTACACTTCGGCTTCTAGCATTACATGGTAATCAGTAAACACAGCACGAAAGTAAAGAAAATCACAGCTCTTAACTTTATTATATTTAATCAACAGAGTTCAAGATACAATTATTCGCATGAAAGAAACAACTAACCAAAAGAAATAACAATATCCGTAGTGCAAACAAAAAACGATAACGCTGGTGTCGCGGTCTAAATCTCCTCAATCTCGAAAGGCAGGTCCTGCTCCTGAGTTGGATCCACTACGTTCTCTGAGCATGCACACTCAAGTCGTCAGGACGACACACATACATATTGTGTGTGTACAATGATATTAAGCATGAAATGAACGGCAAAATACAGTAACATGAGAATATGGAATATCAAGTGAATGTGAACGGTATGGTATATGTATCATGTCAGCAATCCATGCGATGTGTATGTCATTACCTATCCGCCACTAAGTCAATTGAAATCAATCGGTGGAAAAGAATACTCGAGTTTAATAAGGATCTCGTGCATGCCCGAAACTATGGTCCGCTTTGTCCGGGACATACTCCTGCAGTCGTACCGGTAGGCGTACGACCTAATATATATTACTAATATCGAATGATCACCCTTTAAGTCATTGTACCTCGCTAAATACGAGTTCAATTCCACCTTAATTTTCTCATTTCTTCGGGTTACAGTATATGTTCGGCTATTAGATAGGTTGTGAACAAGTATGTATCGCTTTTACTTTCAATCACGTTTCCACTTATCAATATCACTTTCAATCACTGGTTCAGTATCGTACTTGTCGCAACCCGATCACTAACACTTATCTATCGACAATACAAATCAGTCGTTATGTCCCAATGTAAATAATCAACATGCACTGGGTATAAAGCAAACACACAATAAGGTAGAAATGCACAAAACAGATATTCACGAAATTATGACAGCCAACGCCATAAAACATGCAAAATTCACCATAAATCACACGTGTAGAATCGGCCAAAACAATATAAAAGTCATACGAAATATACATGGTTATCTAAGCGGTAAAATTAGTTTCATGCCGATAGGAATTTGGGTTAAGGATTTATCATCGTTTAAATCACTGATTAGTTACTGGAATTCTAGTTTCAGAATTGGAAGTCCAACTTCACACGCAGTTTACTACGGATTGTGTTTGGATTCAGGCGATGCTCCAGTTGAATAAAACCTGGTTTTATCTGTTAGATTTCCAACGCATTAAGCGGATCAATGATAGACTCTATGCACTAGGAGATATGTTCTGTTTAGTGTCGAGGTATATAAACTGCCACTGTAGAAAACTGCAGGACACGTCGACAATCTAAAATATAATTAAAATATCAAACGACATGAAAACTGAACAAGACCAGAACCATGAGTTAGCTAACTAAATTATCTATACGAAGATATAAGACTTCGCGTATTTTAAGTTTTATGTAGGGGTGTACAGGCGATTAAGTTCGGGTACCAACATGAAAAACTGCAGAAATCAGCCGTATACATTGATAAAATAAATTATGTTAAAAATGGCCAACAACGACATAATTCAGTGGAACCAGTCGTGTAAGAAAGATAACTCAATTTCCTACGTATCTATATAGGGTTCTACGTATTTGCGAATTCAAACAGTGAGTTGCAGGTGTTTGATTTCAGGTATTCGTAGGGATTTCAGTTCAGGACTGCAGTCTAAATCCTCAAATCCCTTCAGTTTCCGCTATCTAAATAACACGATATTCAGTAAAAGTCGCCGTAGGTTTATAGGTTATACAGTCCTCTTCGCAGCGATCTTAGGAACGTTATGATCCAATTTTTGTACGATTTATTATGAATTTAATGGTTTAGCATGTTCGGGGAAATTCTGATTTCGCAATGGTTATCGGGGGCAACATATTATGGGTGAAACAATATTAATTTGCAACTAAATTTCTGCAGTACATCTGTGAACAGTAAACGAGTTTAACGATCACAAGTTCCGCCGATTTTAATTAGATTCTGCTTGAGGTTCTTATCGAACACCTTGGATAAACGTTTGGTTATCGATCGAAACACATGTTTCTTTTAACCAAACGAATTTAGATATTAACCATATCACTCCTACGTGATATCAATACAGTAATAAGCCCTAGTTAGGCTCCAATCAACAAGACGGCACTATGGTTCGCTACATAATTTCAATAATAATTCACGATATAATTATATCTACATATATTTAGTTATTGTAAATTGCTTTGGCTAATGATTGTAGTAGCATGATAAACAAGTGAAGGTTTTCACTTGCCTGGCGACGATTGCGACGACGAACGGCATGAGCACGGCACGATCATGACAGCAACGACGATCCTAGCAGCAGCAACCTCACATGATGAGCTTGGTTCTTGATGGAGATGATGACAATGATGGAGAGGTTGAGAGCGACGATGATGGCGACGTCAGGGAGGAAGTCGGCAGCGATGCAGAGGCAATGGCGGTGAGGAGTCTGACTGCAGCGGCAGAAAGGAAGTGGCAGCGAGGGAAACGAGGTGGTGTGCTAGGGGCGGTTGAAGTGGGGTGCTCGGTGGGTTCGTGAGGTTAGAGGGAGAGGGGAGCTCAGTAGGAGGCAGGGCAGTGGTGATGACAACGAGGCCGCCGGCAGTGCTTAGGCGACGCTGGGGTGAGCCGACGGCGAGGGGGTATGGGGAGCTCGGCAATGGGGGTTGTCGTTGGTGTTAGCGGTGGTGTTGGGAAGCTCTTCGACTGTGATGGTGGTCGGGGTTGGCTTGGAGGTTGCAGCGAGGGGCGGCCGGAGCTGAGTTGGAGGGATGGTCGGCGGTGAGGAAGTGTTGGTGGCCGATGGGTGTAGGGTTGCAGTGAGGTGGCCGATGGGTTGCAGCGAAGATGGTGGGTGTGCAGTGGTGGCAGGGAGGAAGCTAGAGCTCGGTTGGTTTTGGAGAGAGGAAGAGAGATAGAGGGAGATCGAGAGAGTGGGAGAGAGATGGAGATATTGGAGAAGGGAGCTCGGTTGAGAGGGAGAGAATTTGAAGGAGGTGATCTCGAAATTTGTTGGCGAGGACGTGGGGCGAGCGCGGGTCACGAGGCTGCAGTTGCGAAGGAGGAGGTGTTCATTGGGTTGAGGAAGAGAGAGAAAGAGAGGGAAAGAGAGGGTAAAACACAAAAACATCTGAAAGTTAATCCTTTGAATTAAAATTTGTAGCAGGGTAATCTGAGCTCATACCAGTGATGCATTTAGAAGGACAACCTCTGGTTTTAATTTCCCCGCTTGCATAGCATTCAGAAGATTCCTGAAAATTTGAACCAATCTTTTCAACGAAATTCTCGGAGACAATAGCTTACATGTATGGTAATGAGAGAACAAACTTACAAGCAGGTAAACAAAAAGACACCATCTTTTTACGAACTCGAGTTATATTTAGATGAATTATAGGTTTTTTCCCCCAAAAAAAGAAATAAGGAATTAGTTATGGGTGTTCAAATGAGTAGCCACAGCTAAACTTCGCGTACAAAAATCCTAATAAACATTAAAAAGATTACCTTTTTCGATCTCTAGAAATTCCCATTGCAGATTCACAATTCGTTTTAAAAAGAAATGCAAACAATAGTAAAAAGAATGAAAATTTAGGAAGGACGGGAGAAGAAACATACTTGCTGTTTGTAACGTCAGTGAAAAGGGCGAGAGCGAGAGTGCTCCCATTTACTTAGAATTCCTTCATCATTTCTTCTTCTTCTTCTTCCTCCTCTATTTTTTTCCTAATAATGAAAAGAACGAGCAACGACGAAGGGATGGAGAGTAGGGCTGATTAGAGCAGTGTCTAACGCCCTTGCTTCACATTAAGCAGGACATCAGGGTCGTCTTCGTTGGATTGCACGGATTATTCTGCTGTATTGTGTTGCGATGACTTTGTTATTTATTTTACAGTGTTTATTGTTTTCAACTTATTGGTCTCCGCCGTTTGGGCGTTGAGTTAGCTCCATATGTAGATGCTATTATTTTACTATTCTTACAAGAATTTTATTCAAAATTTACGAAGGAGGTATTGTTCGATTTTCAAACATTAATTCTTTACAATAAACACTTTAATTCATTTTAATTCAAACGTTGATTCTCTCTCACACAAACACATGTTCATACACATTATAGTACACACACGTGGTACACACATCCATAACATACACGAAAATGACGCAAACAAAATAGATAGCAAGAACAATAACAACACCATAATTCATCACTACAACAACAACAACAACTGAGCCTTTTATCCCAAGCATATGGGGTAGGCTACATGAACCAACATGAGAATCACGCCGGGTCCAGCACATGAATCCTCCGCCTCCACTCACTCCTATCGAACAATATACTTTCATTGAGTCTTTTGGCAACCATATCATTTCGTATCACCTCCATCCATGTTTTCTTCGGTCTCCCTTTTGCCCTTTTGCCATTGCCCATATTGATAGTATCTATTCATCGAACCGGTGCTTCCATAGATCTGCGTCGCACGTGACCAAACCATCTTAGCCGGTTTTCCCGCATCTTCTCCTCCACAGGTGCTACACCAACTTTTGCACGAATATCCTCATTTTGCACCTTATCTTTTCTAGTGCTACCGCACATCCAACGAAACATGCGCATCTCCGCTACGTGCATCTTCTGTGTATGATACTTCATAGGAGCCCAGTATTCTGTACCATATAATAAGGCAGGCCGAATAGCGCTCCGATAAAACTTTCCTTTCAATTTTAACGGAAAGTTACGATCACACAAAATCCATGTTGCACTCCTACATTTCAACCAACCAGCTTGGATCCTTTGATTAACATCACTATCGATCTCCCCATTCTTTTGGATGATGGAACCTAGATATCTAAACTGGTCGTTCGGTGATATCTCTTGTCCTTCCAATGTTATACCAATATGGTTTTGACTTCTCTAGTTACTAAATTTGCAATGCATATATGCTGTCTTGGACCTGCTTAATCTGAATCCCCGAGATTCCAATGTTTGCCTCCATAATTCCAATTTGGTATTAACCCCTGCTTTTGTCTCATTTACTAGAACAATATCATCAACGAATAGCATACACCAAGGTACCTCATCTTGGATAGTTCTAGTAAGCACATCCATCACGATGGTAAACAGGAATGAACTTAATACAGATCCTTGATGTAAACCAATTGTAATCGGAAAATCACTCGTTAAGCCGCCGCAAGTTCTGACATTTGCCACTACTCCATCGTACATATCCTTGATTATGTCAATATACTTGACGGGGACCCCTTTTTTCATCATTGTCCCCCATAATACCTCTCTAAGTACCATAATCCATCACTAAAATTTCAAAAATAAAGCATCTTCATCACTGAGCTCCGCAACATAATTAATCCACTCTGTAATTGCATCAATGACCTCATCACCTATCGCAGAATCTCGAGTGGGTTCGAGATGGTTCAAAGTCCGACGGTGCATAAAAATGCGGTATAGAGAGCTTGTGGAGTACTTGATGTTGCGACCAGAAAGAAGACCCATAGAATGAAAGAAGTGAAGACGGCGCTTTGCTTCCCCATGATGGTCATGAGTTACTTCTTCAGGGGGAGACGGAAGCGCATCCAATACGATTAAATGCAAGAGCCGCAAGATTTCACGATTAATCTTCGTCGGCCAGTTCATACCTCCCGTAATCGATAGAGAATGCCTTCGTAGCTAGACTAGTTTATCCTCTTGTATACATATTTTACGACGGTGTAAGAGATGCACCTCTTAATTTCATCGATTGATAGCAATCCTGCAGATGAAAATCCCGATACTGTGAGAGCGAGACTGAGAACTGAGCTGGAGAAAAATAGAGATGGTGATGGCGATAAGATCTGAGAAAGTGTGAGAGAGCTCGGCATAGAGAGTGAGATTTGAAATAGAGAGGAAGGGATTGAACTCTTCATATAAGGAACACAATCATTCACGGGTATGTGTTTTTTTGGCGCAATTGGCAACCACGCCCCAAAAAAACACATACCCATAAATGATTGTGTTTCTTTTTGGGGCGCACATGCAAACCGCGCAATAAAAAAACAAAAACCCATGAATGAGTAAAATGGTGAATTGACACTTAATGATTCATATTATTTTGCTACATTTAAGAGGCGTGGTTCTAAAGTGCGCACATTACAAATGTATAAGGCACACTTTTAAAATGCGCCCATTACATTTATAGTGGGCGCAGTTTAGAATTGCGCTTAGTGCATTTGCATGAGATGCACTTTTAAACTACGCCCATTACATTTGTAAGAGACGCAATTTCAAACAGCGCCCAGTACAATTGTAAGGGGCGCAGTTTGAAAGTGTGTCCCATACATTTGTAATGAGCGCAGTTTCAAACCGCGCCCCTTTAAAAAAAATTATTGTTGCTCGCGCCAGTGTTGAACTGGCGCTGGCGTGGCGCCTATGAGACAGAAAGTAACATGTTTTAATAATATGTTTTGAAAGTGGATTGTTTTAAATAATATTATTTCAATATGGTTTAATATAAAAAATTGTACTAAAAAGAATGAAAATTTAGGGGGAAGAAACAAACTTACTGTTTGTAACGTCGGAGAAAAGGGCGAGAGCGAGAATGCTCCCATTTGCTTGGAACTCCTTCATTTCTTCCTGATGATGCTCATAAATAGGAGCTTCCCGGATCATGACACGTGGTAGATGACATGTCCCGATATACACGGAAACGGGGTAAGGACTACACATTGGAGGCGTCCCCCGGGCTATCGTCCCGCTGCCTGGACCCAACCTCCGAGGATTCCCTGAACATTCCTGTGCTCGCCAAGTAAACGACCATTGGCTCCCCGCCGAGCCCTCCTACATGCTGAGCTTCTCGGCCCTTCGCTCCGAGCTATCCCGGAGCCGAACCAGCTCGGCCTCCCGCCCTCTTTTAGGCCTCTCGCCAAGCTAGGCTTCCTCGGTTCTATCGAGCGACCTAGAACGCAGATCACCGGCGTCTCCGCAAATCTCGCTAGACGCGAGATATCCGCCGCCCCACGATCCCGCGTTCCACGCCATCGCATTCCCCCGTTAACGAGCGTATCTCGTCATTAATGGGGGATTCCGCCATTCTCGCAGGTGTAACGCCACGGGCGTAATGGCCGGCGAGAATCTCACGGCCGCTAGCCCATGGCTGCCGCTATATAAACCCCTCTCTCAGACGACTCAGGTAAGACAATTTCAACCCAATAGGCCGCTACTCTGCCAAAATACATCGGCTAATTTGATCGTCGGAGGGTCCACGGTGGTACAACCACCCCGGGACTTCTTTGCAGGTAGCTCGGCTTCATTCCAAATCAAGCCTACTGAGATCCACACGCTCCAGAAAGCAACCCTCAAACCCAATCTCAGCCGTTCATCAACACTCGCAACGGATCGACGGAGGACAACATCTGAAGGAGATCCAGAGCTCCATCAGTTGGCGCCATCTGTGGGAACCGAAGGTTTCACTCATCGAAAGTTGATCTTCCAATCTCGAACTCATGGCGAGTGATCACCGCGACGACCCAAGCACAAGCCGCCGTCCTCCCCACAACGGAGGCGCGGATGGATCCTCTCCTCCTCCTAATGCCGTTCACGCCCTGTCTGCACGGATCGACAGGCTCGAGTCCATCGTGGATGCCCTTGTCCGTGTCCAAACAGCCGGACAAGCCCCCCAGGTCGCCGTCCCCCCACCTCGGGACAGTGACCTCCGCAGAGAGGGAGATGACACTGCCCACGCTGGCATGACTGAACAGCGTCTCGCTATCTCCGGCGGCCATAGATCCCCCGTGGCGACCAATTCAATGACCCGCTGGGCACCTCACAGCTCCACGCCGAGATCTCGTGAAAGAGCATCCCGCCCCGAGGCCCATCACGCTCATGTCCCCCCCCCGAGGAGGTTTCGATAAGCTCGCCTGCTCCTAGGCATGGCCGGCACCCTCTCCCTCGATAGGGTCGTGCAGACGGCACTCACCACGGTGCCTCGAGGACGACCTCACCAGGGGACCTGAGGAACCTCATAGAACGGAACCGGAACAGCGGCCAGGCACAGGCCGCCAGCAGGAGAGGCCATAATTCCGAGTATGCCGAATCCTCGGGATACCACGACCGTCTCGGCGCCTTCAAAAAGAAAATCGAGGGTATACATCGGGAGAGTCGTCCTTCAAGTGAAAGGGCCAGGTATGCCGCCGACTCGCTTACGAAGCCCTTCACTGAAGAATCGCTCGCTGTCCGCGTCTCCTCCAGAAACAAGCCTCCAAAGGTGGCCCTCTTCGATGGGAAGTCCGACCCGAAAGACCACCCAGACGAGTTCACGGCGGGGATGAGCTTCCAGGACAACTCTAACGCCGCCCAATGCCGAGCGTTCCCCGCCATTCTCATCCGCGCCGAACGAGATTGGTTCCGAGGACTCACACCACGCTCCAGCTCTACCTCCGATAAGCTGGCCACCCAGTTCCTCGGGCATTTCGTCGGGAACAGACGGCAGAAGCGAACCGTCGATTACCTCTTCATTATAAAGAGCGGGGACAAGGAATCCATCAAAGGATACGTCACTCGCTTCTACAACGCTCTTCTTGAGGTTCTAAAGCACCGGGACGAGACTGTCATCACGGCCTTTAGGTCGGGTCTTAGGCACAAGGAGTGGCTTTGCTCCTTTGCTTTAGCACAACCTAAGACCACGGCCGAGGTAAAAGCCTGGATCGAGCGAGAAATCCAGCTCAAGTCCGAGGTAAATACGAATCTATTTCGGAACGACCAGGCCGATCAAAAGAAGAGGGGTAGAGATGAGAAAAAGAAGGTTGATCGGCCAAAGCCATACTCCCCGAAATTCAAGGAGTATACTCCGCTCAACATCTCCCACACTGAGCTGTTGGAGGAGGCAAAGGGCGAGCGATTTTTCAAGCTCCCTCCGGTCACCAGTAGAGCAGCCAAACGAACACGAGGCTCTTACTGCACCTTTCGCAAGTCGCAGGGACACCCCACCGAGAACTGCAAACAGCTCTTCGACTATATCGAGGAGTTTATTCGCTCAGGGGCACCTGGAAAAGTAATTGCGAGAAAAGCGACAAGCTGACCGGGAGCAAGAGAACCATCCCCCTCCCGGCGAATTGACGATCGGACAAATCATGGTCGTATCAACGGGGAGTGCGCCTGGAGCCGACAAGATTTGACGCCTCCTGCCGGTTGAGGGGACTAGCAGCCAGCCCCATAAGAAAAGCAAAGCAGCCGAGCCCATCACCTTCACCGACGAGGACCTCCACGGGATATCCTTGCCTCACAACGACCCCCTGGTAATTACGGCACGGGTCCACCGATACGAGGTTCAAAGGATACTGGTTGACTCGGGAAGCTCAGCGGACATCCTTTTATACGACTGCTTCCTACGTATGGGGCTCGGCCCATCGGACCTTAGGCCAACCGCTCATATTCTGTCAGGGTTTACTAACCACTCCATCCCGGCAGAAGGGGGTGGTTACCTTCCTCCTAAACATTGGGGAGGCAGGCCACACAAGAACCGTGCCAGTGGAGTTCATCTTCGCGAGAATTCCCCCGTCCTACAACATCCTCTTGGGACGTCCGGCGCTAAGCTCCCTTCGGGCCCAAATCTCGACCTACCACCTCGCGATCAAGTTCCCACTGGACCAAAGGGGATAGGCCGGGCCTACGGGAACCAGCAAATCGCAAAGATTTTCTTTACAGCGACATCCTCCTCTGGGGAGAGAAACGACGACCTCAAAAGCGCGAGCGATTTCTAGGGGTCATTAGATACCCGTGACGAGCAAAAGGAGATCCGAGGGGCCCCGGTGGAGGCGCTGACAGAAGTCCCCCTTGTCGATGGGAATGATGAGCGAACTGTCCAGATCGGGTCGCTTTTGACAAGAGCTCGGCGCGAAGACTTGATTCACTTTCTCAGAGGAAACTTGGACATGTTCGCTTGGGCACCCGCCGACATGCCGGGGATCGACCCCAAAATAATCTCACATAAGCTCGGAGTCAACCCGACGGTCCGACCCGTCAGGCAGAAGAAACGGAGCTTCGCTCCGATCAAACAAAAGGCGATCAAGGACGAAGTTGACAGGTTGCTTGTAGCCAACTTCATTCGAAACGTGGCCTACTCAGAATGGCTGGCGAATGTGGTCATGGTTAAAAAGGCAAGCGGGAAGTGGCGTATGTGCGTCGACTTCACAGACCTCAACAAGGTATGCCCGAAAGACAACTATCCCCTCCCTTGGATAGATTAGCTTGTCGACGGCTTGGCGGGCCACGAATTACTCAGCTTCATGGATGCTTTCTCCGGATACAACCAGATCCGTATGAACCCGGCAGACGAAGAGCTTACCCCATTCACAACGGACCGGGGGTATACTGCTATAAAGTAATGCCCTTCGGCCTCAAAAACGCCAGAGCTACATACCAGCGCTTGGTCAACAGGATGTTCAAGCCACAGATCGGGAGGAACATGGAGGTTTACGTCGACGACATGCTCGTCAAGTCGACTTCGTCGGACGAACACGCCAAAGATCTTGGCGAAACTTTCGACATCCTCCGAAAATACAAAATGAAGCTGAATCCCGCCAAGTGCGCGTTTGGGGTCACTAGTGGAAAATTCATCGGGTTCATGGTTACCCACAGGAGAATCGAAGCAAACACGGAGAAGATCAGCGCAATCCTCAACATGGCCGCGCCGAAGAGCAACGTCGAAATCATGCGACTCACGAGAAGAGTGGCCGCTCTTAGTCCTTCATGTCGAGGTCCGGAAAAAAGTGTCTCCCATTCTTCAAAGACGTGAGAAAGATCCCAAGGTTTGAATGGTCGGAAAAGTGTCAGGTCGCTTTTGAGCGACTGAAAATGCACCTGGCAACTCCCCCACTGCTCACCCGACCGATTGAAGGAGACGAGCTATCACTGTACCTTGCGGTGTCCGATCAGGCTGTCGGCTCGGTGCTCGTCCGAGAAGTCGAAGGAGTCCAAAAGTCGGTCCACTACGTAAGCCACGTCTTTAAGGATGCGGAAACGAGGTACTCGGCCATAGAAAAGATTGTCTTGGCGCTTATCATGGCCTCAAGAAAACTACGGTACTACTTCCAGGCACACACCATCCTCGTCCTCACCGAGCGTCCCTTAGGGGCTATTCTCGCCTCCCCCGACTTATCTGGTCGTTTGGAGAAATGGAGGTGGTAGTTATCTCAATTCGACATCAAATACCGTCCAAGACAGGCTATCAAGGTACAAGTCCTGGCCGATTTTATTGTCAAATGCACTATCCCCAACAAGGAGGCAGTGTCGGCGCCAGCCCCCGGGTCTTAACCCTCGATCGAGGAGACGCCCGACTCCGTCCCCGATTGGGTCCTTTACATCGATGGATCATCTACCGACGATGGGAGCGGTGTCGGCCTCATCATTTGAGGCCCAAACGAGGTAGGGATGGAGTATTCTTTGAAGCTCGGGTTCAAAGTCTCAAACAACGCCGCGGAGTTTGAGGCCTTGCTAGCTGGACTACGAATCGCCTCCGGAGTGGGGTTGAAGACGATCCGAATTCGCAGTGACACCGCCCTTGTCGTAGGCCAAGTGACCGGCCGTTTCGAGACCCGGGAGCCTCTGATGGTGAAATATTTAGCCGAGGTAAAAAGACTACGAAAAGACTTCGACGAAGTTTAGGTGGAGCAGATTCCTCGGCACCTAAACGCCCAGGCCGACGCTCTGAGCAAGCTAGCCTCCTCCTATACGGCTAACAATAAGAGGAATATCCTCTTCGAGGTCTTGCCACGGACCGGCGTGGAAGAAAGGGAGGCAACACTTCAAGTTTACGCTGCCCGGGACGAAGACTGGGATTGGAGGAAGCCCCTCGTAGAGTTCCTGAGGGAGGGTACGCTCCTGGAAGATGGAGGGGAAGCATGCCGCCTCCGAGCCAAAGCCCGCCATTTCGTTTGGAGCAACAGGAACCTCTACAGAAAGTAGTACACTCAACCTCTGCTTCGGTGTGTCGACCCACACGGAGCCGACTATGTTCTGCGTGAGATACACGAAGGGGTCGGTGGAGCTCACCAGGGGGCTCGCACCTTAGTCCAGAAAACGCTACTCCAAGAGTACTATTGGCCGACCATTCATCAAGACGCTCAGAAGCTCGTCAGAAGATGCAAGAGCTGTCAACTCCATGGCAGCGTACCCCGTCTTCCGGCTACCGAGCTAACGGCCCTAACGTCCCTATGGCCGTTTACCCGGTAGGGAATGGACATGATAGGCCAACTCCTAACTGGTACAGGCAGGCACAAATACATCCTCATCGCGGTAGACTACTTTACGAAGTGGATCGAGACCGTCCCTATCAGAAAACCGGACGCCACCGCGACCATCAAATTCCTGCAGAACATAATATCCCGGTTCGGGATCTCGAGGTGTATTGTTACCGACCACGGGACGAACTTCGAAAATGACAAGGTCAAGGCATTCTGCAACGAATACCACGTACTCATGAAGTTCGCTGCGGCCGCCCATCCTCAATGCAACGGGCAGGCCAAAGTCGCTAACCGGGATGTAATCCGAGGTCTTCGAACTCATCTGGAAGGAAGGCAAGGCGGTTGGGTCGACGAACTACCCCGGTTTATATGGGCTCTGCGTACATCGAAGACCCCCACTGGAGAAACCCCCTTCAGCCTCTGCTATGGCACCGAGGCGATGGTCCCAACAAAGATCGGATTGCCCAATTACAGAGTCGAGCACTTCAATGACGAGGCTAATATCTTGGCGCTCCGAACTAATTTGGACATCTTGCTGAAGAAACGGGATCGGGCACAGATCAAAGCCGCCGCTTACCAACAGCAAATTGCTCGCTACTATAATGCACGAGTCAAACTTCGCACCTTTAAGACTGAGGATCTGGTCCTAAGGCGGAACGGGTTCGTAGACCAAAGCAAGTTGCACAAGTTTTCCCCGAAGTGAGACGGCTCATTTCTCGTCTCCGAAGTATTGCTCGGCAGAGCCTATCGCTTGCAAGACGCGGCGGGTCGCAAGTTTCCACGACCTTACAACGCCGAGAAGCTCAAGTTGTACAAGTGAATTTGAAAATTGTATCTATGAATATATGTTTTTCTTTGCCAAAGCGATGTAAATTTTTCTAAGTCTTTTGAATTGGAAGAATCTTCTCCTATGTATTTCCCTCTTTCTCGGTTTAAAGGTCACGGGTTTCGTTTTATGAAAATACCCAAACACACCAAGAAGACAAAAAGGAAACAATAGTACGTCGCAAAAAGAGAATTTTATTTATCATGGGTATTGTGGGCTCCTCAGCCTTACAAGAAAATTAAAATTACAACAGAGGGGGTACGGGATCGAGAAAGCACTGCTGGTGGTACTCCGTGGAAATCTCCGCCAGCCGAGCCCTGGCCTCTTCAGCCCGCTCCCGCTGATCCTGCCCACGTATCCGGGACACCACGGAAGCACCGGGCCTCCCATCCGCCGGGCAGGGGCCCGCGATCTGCCTCTTTTGGAAACACTCCAAAATAAGGGCCGCTGATCGGTCGTGCATGTTCTTCAAGATAAGGCCAAGGACATAGAGCGTACGCAGCTTGTCGAGCGCCTCATCCAGCAGCTCCTCGGAGAGGGGGTTGTACAGTCCCGGGGACCTCCTGCAGGATATAGATCTAGATTAACTACGGATGTAGGTTTTGTATTAGAAGGGGGCTTGTAGGATTCGTTAAGATTTAGTAGTCATAGATGATTAATTAAAAATTACTCCTTTTATCTTTTAATAGATTTAAAACTAGATCGACAGTGATGCATGTAGATTAGAGTTTCTAGAGGGAAAAAGGGTTCCCACTCTTAACCCCTATCTTGACATGAATCTCCGTTTATGTCTAGCCTTTACCAAAACAATTGTTAATCTAATCTCTAATCGTGGTCGTGAATATCAATGAATTGATAGCGCTCCCGATTAGGATGTTAACTATTCTTTTGATAAAGTTTATAAACTTTATAGGATGTAAAAAGAGTTTAAGGATCTTCATTATCCATTAATCTACCATAATCCTACGAACCCTAACAAGCGGAGAATTACTCGCGCATGTTAGGAAAAGAAAAGATAGAAAGGTTAATCATATTGAAAACTACAGAAAATAAAATGATATAAGAAAACAACTACCTTTATTAATCAACAAGATCAAGTACACTTTGTTCCTTTAGAAAATGATTACAAAACCCTAGTTTACTCCTCGATCTCTTCTAAGGAGGTAGATGAATCGTCTATGATCAACCAGGATTCTTGAGCCGTCGTGGACTTCGTGATCGCGTCGGTTTGATGATTTTTCCAAGAGGCTCTCGGTGCTTATTTATAGTCACAGAGCCAGAACCCTAGTTTCCTAATATGGTAACTAGTTGTTAGGATCCCAACCAGAAAATCTAAATTCTCAATATTGCGGCGGAACCGCGGCCATTTGGTGGGTTTGGCCGCGGATCCTCGGTGGTTTGGAGGGTTCTTTGCTTCAAAATTCTTGTGGCCTCTTCTGGTGACACATGTAGACCATTTTGATATCTGGAATCTGAAAATCTTCTCTAAGTCTCTGCCATAATTGATTTCTTCGATTTACTTTGAGATTTTGGCAGATTTGATCTTAATAACTCGGATTCCCTTGATTCCAGTCCTGACATAATTTCTGCACAATTACCTCAATAAATAATATTAGTAGAATTTGTTTTTATTGAGATATTATCTTAACCATTTGATATGATATTATAGTTTTAAGAGAATTGGTCAAAGATATTTGATAAGACAAGCATATTTAAATGGACCAAATATTACATAGATATTATATGCTTACATTTTCCTTCATAATGTTAATTATAATATATAAACACATGAAGATAGTATTTTTACAGATAAAACCTCATATGTGTCATATTTATAATAAACCCCTTTTATTATATAAAAATAGTAAGGAAAATGACATATCAAATGCTCAATATTTTCGACTGAACAAATACTCCCAAACTTAACTTTGATCGTCCCGAGCAAACTACTTATTCAAAAGAAGAAGAAAAAGAAAAAGAAAAACCTAAGTAGCACACTTTCGTAGGCAACATGATTGCACTGAACACGTGCAACAAGCCGTTAAACCTCTAGGTGTCCCTAGTAGGAGGAGTGTTGTCTCCTGAGGGTTTTCAGCGGATTACACCCACAAAATCCTATAATAAAAGAAAGATGGTGAAAGTTACATATTGTTAGTTATATATATGCCCTAGAGGCCATTGTTGTACATATGATGTATATTATAGTGAATGCTTGGATATATATAGAGAGGACTTTCTTGCTCGATATGATAGTATGCTATCTGGTTTCACTTTGTCTTAACATGTTGACTTGTATTGGTTTACTGTCTTGCTCTCACATGTTGATAAAGCCCTTAGGATATGTACTTGACTACTGGGACTATGATGCAGATCATACTAGTGGGGC
This sequence comes from Agapanthus africanus, assembly GCA_030015575.1. Taxonomy (NCBI): domain Eukaryota; kingdom Viridiplantae; phylum Streptophyta; class Magnoliopsida; order Asparagales; family Amaryllidaceae; genus Agapanthus; species Agapanthus africanus. Next base: position 134,044,015 of record JASDDO010000022.1, on the reverse strand, counting down.
CAGGGTAGTCCATAAGTACATCCTATAACTGTTCCTAGTCGAGGGTGTATCGAGACAGGGCATCGATACTCCAGAATAGACTAGCGTATACGTATCTTGACCCATATGATGGGCGATGGATGATCCCACATCTATTGGTGTTTGACATCAAAGATGGTGTGCGGGTGCTCAGTGGAGACTATGTACACTGAACGAACTCGCCGGGAACTCCTAAATGGTATTATACCTATCGTCGGATAGCAGTTCTCCGGTGACACTGGTACAGGTTAGTCTGTAGACCCGAGATCGTCATAGAGTCTTATGTGATTCCTACTGTGCTTTGATTTCCATCTTACCACGTTCATGAGAACGTGCAAAAGGGTGGCTTTTGGGTACAGTCCCGAATCACATGGATGCAATGAGCGACAGGAGGGGTTTCGTCTCTCCCGGTATTGGGGGTTGATGTTGCGCTGTGTTCGATTGGCTATAACTGGAAGTCCCTGGCTAGGGCTGATATGGAGATTTACTGATAAGTGTTATCAGTAGTTTCTCGACCCGTTATGAGCCTCATATCGACATGACTTATCGGTTACTGGGGTCTGACGTTTACCACCCCTAGACTGGATATGCGACATATCAGACGAAGAGACCGGACTGTACGGTAGTGTTACTGATTGGATTCACAGGAGTGTGTACAGGCTTGCTTGTTGATCTTCTGATCGCTCAATACCCGGGTGGCTGTTACGTTTAGCTGACCGCTTGCAACATGTGGGTGTTTAATATGATCATCACCTACTGTCTTGACGAGTCTTTAGAGTCCTACACAGAGGTTTCCTGGCTCAGGCGAAACGGAGTAGGAGCACATATGCGATATGTGCGGTACCGAGATTAATACGATATGAGATACCGTATTCTATTCTCACGATATGTGATATCGGCCGGGTATATGAGATATAGCCGGGTTATCGGATCAAGTGTTGATTCGATAAAAAGGTACATATTATATTAGTCGGTTATATGTAATATAGCCGGATTATTAAATCAAGTGTTGATTTAATAATTTAATGTATAATTATATATGTGATATATTACATTACATTAACTAATATAAGCTCACTTAAATGATTGTTTTTCTCACTTGATGATACATTGATATATATGTGATATATGTTAATTGTATTATTTTCTTTTGTTACAAAATATTATATATGTGATATATAATATTGTAACATGTTAGGTTACAAATGCAACTAGGGTTTATGAGATTAAACCATGATTAGGGTTAAGATTAGGGTTTACTTTTTTATTTTAGATAATTCAATTATGGATGAGCTTTGAAGAAGCTTCATGAAGTTTTGACTAAGTCCGCCCTTTTGGAAATTTCTAAGATATTTTGTTAACCCAATCCTAACCCTAACCCATGGTCAACTTTCTACAAGGGTTAAGCATGACATGCTTAACCCTTGGTTGCATTTCCAACCCCAACAATAATTCATTCATCACAATTCATCTTCTTCTTCCTCTCACAAAAGCTCACTAACTTTTTCATTTGTGATGAATTAAAGTGAGAAATAGAAAACAAAAGAAAGCAAAATTCCTACTTCATCATCCCCATCTATTCTAGCCACTTAGATTAGAGTGTTAACTGCACTAATACCTAATTAGTGAAAAGAGAGCTTGAGTTTGTGATTTCTCAAGGTAGATCATCTTGAATTGTAAAGATTACTAATAAGGATGCATCATTCACTTCATGGAGCCTCTCAAGAGTTCGGGAGCATGATGATCGCAGCGAAGGGACCTCAACTCGGAGCTTGTGAAGCGAAGGAACGGACTACAAAGGTTGTAATCCCTAACTCTTAGAAGTAAAGTAGTTTACTTGTTCATTGTTAACCCTAATTCTCTAGTAAAGATCCTTGCTTAGGTTGTTTAGCACTTGAAAATTTTAAATTTGGCATGGTTGATGCCTTGTAGAACCTTGATCTAGTGCCTAATAACCTTACACATATAAAGATAAGAACTTATAAAAGAAAGAATTTGAAAATAAGAGTTTCCAACTATACCAGCTTTTCGGTTGCTATGAGCTCAATCTTAATGGTTGTGAAAAAATGTTAGAAATCACATCATCCCTTAATAAAACATCGCGTTTAGTCTTCTTCCCTACCTTTTATCTAAATATCGATCATATACCCCTGCGTGTGTGTAAAAGACATCCCTACACTTACTTCAGTTCAAGCTATTATACTCTTGTCCATCTTCCAAAGTACTTTTTAGTCGGTGAATTTTTTTTATGAAATTGCCCACACATCCTTCATGCGATCGTTAATACTTCTTGAGGTACTAACCGATCGATTACAAAATATGCTTGCGTATTTAGGCGTAATTCCTTGTTTCGCAACACCTAAGGTTTAGCAGTGGCTCCCAAACCAGTTGGTCTAAAGTACTAGGTGATAAAGCACTCTCGCTATATTTTTTTTATGCTGCCTTGGTAATTACAAAACCAGTGATCATTTTTTTCTTCACCTCTTATATTTTATTTTATTTTCCTTTATACTAAGGCTTTTAGACAAGAGCATTTCAAGGTATCCTCTACTATCCCAAGTTTCAAGATGTGTGTAAGTGCGTATAGTAGGGTATCAATATTCAGATGTTTGGCGTCAAGAATAAGGACTATTTTTCAGACTTATTTTATCCTCAGATTAGTAATTTACTTCATCTTACTAACCCTTGGGACAACAGCTCATAACTACTTATTACTAGCTTCATTTAAGAAAACATCTAATTTTCTTGCTTTTCTCAAACTATTCATATCTTTCATATGTAAATTTTTACTTTCAAATTTTCATCATATAAAAAAAAATTTGTGCTTATATATAGTATAATGCAAAGTAATGCGTAAATAAGTACAAACCTCCCCCAAACCTGTTTACAGCAGTGTCCTCACTGAAGTCATCTGTTAAGCTTAAAAAACTGTAGATTTGGGAGGAAAAGTAAAGGGGACAGGAAATAATGAAAGTGAAATCCTCCCCCAAACTTATTTTTGGCTCACAATTTTGTAAAAATTTTCTTTTCAAGAGATAAAATATATCCCTCCCCCCAAACTTGAGTAAAATCGTATTAAGCATTTAAAATTATTGGGGGAAAAGTTATTGATCAAAGTAAAGCCTTATAAATACCAAAAGTCAACACCAACCATTCAAAAATTTTATCGATGTAACGCACTGGTTGATGGAATATCAAAGATTTGAAGAAGTGGGGAGATAGGAGGCGGTATGGTTTACGTCTCGGTAGATAGAGACGAAACAATAATGGTGAATGGAAACGAGAATGTGGATGTTTAGGAATGGAAAGAATGGTCACATTCTCGTATGGGATAAGAAGAGATGGTGGTGGTTCAACTTCTTCAAGTGGAGGTTGATTTATCACAAAATCCGGGTCATTTAGGAATGCGAGTTCGTCGGCGAAAATGTCGTCGAAACTTTCATCGATGGTCCGATTGAACGTTTCAATGTCAATAAGTGTCACGCCAGAATTCAACACACTTGATTTGTCAAAAATTATGGAGGTAGGAGACTCGAAAAGCTCATCGACCTCATTCTCAAAGGAATCTAAATCAAGTTGTCTTTCTAGAATTATCGAACCCGAAATATCGGATTGTGATTCATCAACACTCACTATCATTAAAGGAAGATTAGAAAAAAAACCAGAGAAAGTGGGAGATGAAATGGGTAAACAAATTGGTATGTCGAGTATTGCTGAACCAGATGCGGGAAATGAAGGCTGAATTTCGTTTTGCTTTTCGGTTATACATTTATCATCAACTTCAAGACACATTTGGGGTTCGGAAAGAATAATTAATGGCTCGAGATGATGACCACAAAGAAGTGAAAGGACCTGATGAATTGGTAGAACAAACTCATCCAAATTTTCGGGTTCATCATTCAATATATCCCTAACGTCAATCTCCACATTCAAATAATGGTTTCTCAAACACCTCATTAAAATTATGGTTTTCAATCAATTTTGGTTCAAGAGTGGAGGTGTAGAGATCACAAGGGTTGGGTGTGGTTTCACTTGAAATGGACCCTTCACAATCGGATAAATCAAACACTACAAAGTCACATAACTTATCAGACATTCTATCTTCAATTGGTGAATCATTTGGTGTACTCGATGAATCTGTGAAACTGGAGTTGTGAATTTCAGTTTAGGATGGGAAGGTTTGATTAGGAAGGGTGTACAGTTCTCTCTCACTACCCAAATTCTCACTTTGTCCTATGGCCGTATCATACACTAAATTTTTTTGAGCTGGTTCAGAACTAGTTGCTCGTTTATACTCAGCCATGCTTTCTGCCAATTCCTTTCTGAAGCGGCGCATCGATCCCACACCTTCTTCTAATTTCCGCAAAAAACTAGACTTGGGTCGATAAGGGGTTTCAATATAAAATTGAAATTCTTGTGGATAATTAAAACTCCCAAATGACTGATTAGAAGGACTATCTAGAGAAGGTCTAAAGGTCGGATAGGATTGATAGGAATAGAATGGTTGCGAAAATTGGGCAGGAGTAGGATCAACATTATGATAAGAAGAATAATGATATGGGTTGGTTGGTTGGCTATTTTCAATAGACATCATATATGACACAAACCGATTATGAAATTCTTCTTTAGAAAGTGGCTGTGATGGTTGATGTTGGTCCGGATTGAAACTTTGGCCGTTAGCCCTCGCTATATGCTCAGCAATGGACATGCGTCTAGGGGTATCCTCACTCGGAGTATCAACTGAAACAGATGTAGAATTAGGGTACGATTGATAAGACCTGGACTGAGGTGACCAACTGTTTCTATCCGTTTGTTCTATCCGATCTCTTAAAGACATGGGAGAGTCGGATGGTATACCGAAGCGATTACGAAGACAAGAAATATCTGGTTGTGGATAGCAAAGCTCGGCAAGAGTTCGTCTGTTTGGGTTATCCATTATAAGAAGGTGAAAAGATGGAAGAAGGTGAAAAGATTTAAGCTCTATTTGGATTGTTTTCTTTGAAAGTGGGACTTGAGGGTTGACTCAACAAATCACAAAGTGCATAAGCAAACCCTAGAACTAAGGTTACCTAGGTCAAGCAATAGACCGCTCCTAGACTTCCAAAGGACAAGCCGCATGATCAATTCTCTACCACCTCTTTATCGCTCTTGTGGCCAGGTAAGTTCCATGTAAGTGGGAGGTATCCGTTATACGAATCACCGAAAATAGCGGGCCTAATTAAGTAACCATTTGCCTCAAACACACTTGCCTAGACACCACAAAAGAAATGCAGATAAGCGATAGATTGCCCACGACCTTCCTCTATCATATTTGAGCGCGACGGTCCTTGGGGTCTTGATCTAGATATTTTTTATTTAATATTGGGTTATGCGGATGCTCATTTTGTGATTTGTGGGGTCTAGGAAGGGTGATGAAATCCCCACCTAATCTGAATTGTGGTCTTGTCCCTTAAAGTCCGTATTAAAATATGCAAAAACAACCCAATTACAAAACTTGCAAAAAGATTTTTGAGCGGCGATATTTTGCAAAGAATCCTGCAGAAAAAAATATTTTATTGGATTTCAGAGGAGAGAGAAAGATGTAAAAGATACCAGAAAAATTGAAAACCCTAAATCCCTTAATGCGCCGCGGTTCCGCCGCCAATAGGCTCTTTATGTCGCGGTTTTGCCGCCGACTAGGAAGATCTGATGAAGATTTTTGCTACGTGGCCTCCCTTCCTCCTCTGGGTCTTGATGAATGTCTCTGAATCTTTATCTACGCACTCAAATGACTCCAGATTCCCTCGCAAAATTCATATATTAATCGTTAAATATACAATTTGCAGTTTTGTTTATTTATGATATGGATCGAATAAGAATTCAACACGAATAGTAAGAAAAATAAATTACGCACGTATCCCCGGCAACGGCGCCATTTGATTGATGATTTTTAGAGAAGTGTTTGTGTATGTAGTAACCGCAATCAATAACGGTGTCGCGTTTAGCTAGACCGAGATGAATACGGGTCATCCTCAGGGAAACTTTGAATCTTTTAATCTTACTTTAGACGTGTTGAAAAAGAGGAAGAATAAAGAATGGTTGTAGATTCTAGATCCACGCCAAACACGGATGCAGGATATAGATCTAGATTAACTACGGATGTAGGTTTTTTATTAGAAGGGGGCTTGTAGGGTTCGTTAAGATTTAATAGTCATGGATGATTAATTAAAGATTACTCCTTTTATCCTTTAATAGATTTAAAAATAGATCGACAGTGATGCATGTAGATTAAGGTTTCTGGAGGGAAAAAGGGTTCCCACTCTTAACCCCTATCTTGACATGGATCTCCGTTCATGTCTAGCCTTTACTAAAACAATTATTAATCTAATCTCTAATCGTGGTCGTGAATATCAATGAATTGATAGCGCGTCCGATTAGAATGTTAACTATTTTTTTGATAAAGTTTATAAACTTTATAGGACGTAAAAAGAGTTTAAGGATCTTCATCATCCATTAATCTACCCTAATCCTATGAACCCTAACAAGCGGAGAATTACTCGCGCATGTTGGGAAAAGAAAAGATAGAAAGGGAAATCATATTGAAAACTACAGAAAATAAAATGATATAAGAAAATAACTATCTTTATTAATCAACAAGATCAAGTACACTTTGTTCCTTTAGAAAATGATTACAAAACCCTAGTTTGTTTCTCGATCTCTTCTAAGGAGGTACATGAACTGTCTATGATCAACCAGGATTCTTGAGCTGTCGTGGACTTCGTGATCGCGTCAGTTTGATGATTTTTCCAAGAGGCTCTCGGTCCTTATTTATAGTCACAAAGCCAGAACCCTAGTTTTCTAATATGGTAACTAGTTGTTAAGATCCCAACCAGAAAATCCAGAGTCCTAAATCCTCAATATTGCGGCGGAACCGCGGCCATTTGGTGGGTTTGGCCGCGGATCCTCGGTGGTTTTGAGGGTTCTTTGGCCTCTTCTGGTGACACATGTAGACTATTTTGATATCTGGAATCTGAAAATCTTCTCTAAGTCTCTGCCAGAATTGATTTCTTTGATTTACTTTGAGATTTCGGCAGATTTGATCTTGATAACTCGGATTTCCTTGATTCCAGTCCTGACATAATTTCTGCACAATTATCTCAATAAATAATGTTAGTAGAATTTATTTTTATTGAGATATTATCTTAACCATTTGACATGATATTATAGTTTTAAGAGAATTGGTCAAAGGTATTTGATAAGGCAAGCATATTTAAATAGACTAAATATTACATAGATATTAGATGCTTACATTTTCCTTCATAATGTTAATTATAATATATAAACACATGAAAATAGTATTTTTACAGATAAACCCTCATATGTGTCATATTTATAAACCCCTTTTATTATATAAAAATAGTAAGGAAAATATCCTATCAAATGCTCAATATTTTCGACTGAACAGAACGCCTCGCCTATGCGTTTCTGCCACGTGTCGCCCGCGACGGTCACTCTTCCAGATTTTCCGCGCTGGGGGAGATCGGACGACGCCTTGCAAAACCGATCAGCTTCCCTGCTTGGTCCATCCTTAGCGGATAGCTCCTACCCATCTACACTAAGGATCAAAAGCCCTCATCAAGAGGCCACCGAACAGCTTCCATGCTCGGTCCATCCTTAGCGGGTAGCTCCTGCCTACCCACGCCAAGGATCAAAGCCCTCATCAAGAGACCACCGAGCAGCTTCCATCCTTAGCGGGTAGCTCCTGCCTACCCACGCTAAGGATCAAAGCCCTCATCAAGAGGCCACCGAGCAGCTTCCCTGCTAGGTCCATCCTTTGCGGGTAGCTCCTGCCCATCTACGTTAAGGATCAAAACCCTCATCAAGAGGCCACCGAGCAGCTTCCCTGCTCGGTACATCCTTAGCGGGTAGCTCCTGCCTATCTACGCTAAGGATCAAAGCCCTAATCAAGAGGCCACCGAGCAGCTTCCCTGCTCGGTCCATCCATGGATGGTAGCTCACTACCTACCGACGCTAAGGATCAAAAGCCCTCATCAAGAGGCCACCGAGCGGCTTTCCTGCTCGGTCTATCCTTAACGGGAAACTTCCTACCTGTCTACACTAAGGATATGAAGCCCTCAACCTTGGCAAACGCCGACCAATCCAAACTAGACTCTTGTCTAATTTATTCTAAGAGAAGTGGTCGCCGGTCCAACTCAAAGGAATGGGCAGATCTACACCTTTCTACTCGAAAGAGCCAACCGACGTAACTTAAGCGAGCGATCGTCGCCTCGACTCTGGGGGCATAAGGACACCGGCCTTTGTATACATGATAAATAATTGGGTTTCATCCGATGCGCGATCACCATCTAAAGGACCGGTCACCGACCTGCGGTCGACTCGTCAGGCGAGGAAAAAACTAACAGGCTCACACAAACTAGAAAACGTTGCCACGTAAATAAATTTACAAAGTGGCTTTATTCACAACTTGGGAGTCTTTACAAAAGGTATTATAGGCTCCTCGGCCTTACAAAATTACCCGAAGGCCTACAAGATTTAAAAACAAAAAGGAAGAAGGCAGAATGGCTCAGGCCTCGGGAGTTGGGAGGACCTCGACCTGCTTGACATCAGCATCGGTAGCCGGCGCGATAGTTTTAGGTTGAGCTTCGGCGCTGGAAGCCGGGGTGATTGCCTTATCTCCAGCACTCCCACCGAGAGCCCCTCCCCCGGCGGCACCTCCTGCGGCATCCCCCTGTGTCTCATCCTCGAGAGGGTATTCGAGCCGGAGCTCAACGTCGGGGAACCCCGGCATTAGCGTCTTGACGACATCGAGAGACTAATGCCAGACAATGGCCAAGGCGTCGGCAAGGTCGGCGTAGAATTGTTCTGACGTCTTGTACCTCTCCACCGCCTTTGTGGCCCGGAGGCCGGCGACCTTCATCCCTTCCTTCGCTGCCTCGACTTCCTTCTTAAGGGTGCCTGCGTCTTCTTCATCGTGGCGTTGAGCACTCTGGCCTCCTCCAACTTAGCCTCGACGGCCTTGTTGGACTCCTTCAAAATTCGAATGGACTCCTTGCATTTGGAGTTCACCACCTCCTAGGCGGCCACCAAATTTTCGAGGTCGGCAATTTTCTCCTTCGCCTGGCGCAGCTCCCGGCACAAGCTCTCCTCCCGCGAAAAAGACTCGCCGGCCATCTGCATCGCCGAGGCAATTTCCTCATGCTCCATATTGGCGATGAGGGCGCAGTGCTGGAGGACCTGAGGAAGATAAAGGAAGGGGTTACAAAGTATCTGATCTGACGAAAAATGCCCAGCGAATACCTAAACGGAAAGCAAATACTGACCTGTACAGCCTCTTGAGCAATAGCGGCGACTTGGGCCTTGAGGGTTCCCGGGGGGATTTTACCCCTGGCCGATCGTTCCATCTCCGAGAGCAAGCTATCGGCGACAGAAAGCCCTGAGGGCACCTTGAACCAAACATCCCCCTCCTGCATGAAGATCGGGGAGGACGTTGATCGAGATACCGTCCTCTTGTACCTCTTGAGAGGGACCTCGGGGGGGTCGGCCTCATCCTCCACCTCCAAAGCCCGGGGCTCCGGCTCCCGAGCATGCTTACGGCTCTCCCCGCGGCTAGTCTCCGAAGCCCGAGGCGTGGTGGAACGCCTAGCCAATGCGGTCGCCCGGGGGCCGGGCTCGGGGCAGGGCGGGATGAGCCGGCACCCCCGGCCTTCCTCCCCTTCTTCTCAGCCATGACGGCCAGGAATTTGGATCGGTCCATCGATTCTGCAAAAAGGAAAATACACAATGGGGGTTAGTGACGCTAGAAAGAACAGAAGAAAAATATGCAAGTCTAGACAGGTCGCCTAGGCTCCTAACTTACCCATGAATCGAGCAGGGTTGAGCCCGGCCCAACTGAGGGCCTGCTCAGAAAGCAAAACATCGGCTCGTTGGATAGGCTCCCATATCGACACTGCCCTCGCCTCGGGAGAGGACGACCGCTTCACCCGCGGACAGTCGGCCCTGTGCCACTGTACAGGCACATGCCAATCCTAACCCTCGGGTGGCCGACAAATATGAAATTCTCCTTCCATTCATGGATGGATGAAGGAACTACTACGACCCCCGACCCGGCCGTCCCTCCCCTGTGTTTTCTAAATGAAACGTACATCCAGCTCGGCTCGTCCTTACGGGTGCCGGGATGATTTTTATAGCAAAGGGAGGAAAGGAGAAGGGTCAGGCTGAAGGGGATTTCTTCGAGTCTCAGCCGGACCAGGAACCCAAGGAGAATCCTCTATGAATTCGGCACTAGCTGGCCCGGAGCTAGTTTAAAACAACGCAGCGCCCCGCATACCTAGGGGGAGAAGGGCGGACGCAATCCAGCCCAAAAGGCATCCAGGTACAAGGCGATCTCCTTGCCCTGCACCTGATCCTCTCTCTCGCCCTCCCTAGCCAAACGAAGCGCATAGCTAGGGGGAATGTGGAAGCGAACCCGGATCGTGGTGAGCTCGTCCACATTCCTCAGGAGGGAGGGCGCATCGCGAGCATTCCTGATGCGCGTTTTGGTGACCCTTCCCGTTGCCTGACCACGGGCGGCATGGGTAACCCTAACTCTATGAGGAGAATCCGACTCGGATGGGACAGAGGAAGAAGCAACAGAAGACTCTTTAGACTCTACCCTAACTATCTCAACAGACTCCTCAGAGGAAGACATCTAACCTGAGTCAAAGGAGTCCTCCGAGGAAAGAGCGCGAGAGATCCGGCCTAAAGGAAAGAGCGCCAAGCTAACTCTCGCAGCAATAAAGAAATGATGGCGAAGTATGGACCCTGGGGGGATCCCACCTCTATTTATAGCGTATTGGCAAACGCATCCGACGGCTCAGATCATTTCCCGCCAAAACGCTTTGCGTGCGACGATCGTCGATGTTCCACGTGTCGCACGACCATTGAACGCGTCCCTTCGAGCGCAGAGGACAGCGGCGACCCGTCACATCAGCCAAGCGCCGTCGGACACATGGCCTGGCGCCTCAACGAACGTACGATCGAATCGGCGCTCCCTCTTTAATGAACGATTTCCTCTCTGATCTGCTGACGTCATCAAAGGATACGCCTAACCATCTCGGGAATCCGCGCCGACGAGGTCTTCAACTACGAACTGAGCCCGGGTGACCGATCGGACCACTCTCGAACCGACCTATGAATAGGTCGGGACGAGAGTGGAGGGCTAATGTTGATGCTCATAAGTGGGAGCTCCCGGGATCATGACACGTGGCAGATGACGTGTCCCGATGCACACGGAAACAGGACAAGGACTACACATTGGAGGCGTCCTCCGGGCTATCGTCCCGCTGCCTAGACCCGACCTTCGAGGATTCGCTGAACAATCCTGTGCTCGCCAAGTAAACGACCATTGGCTCCCCGCCGAGCCCTCCTATATGCTGAGCTTCTCGGCCCTTCGCCTCCGAGCTATCCCGGAGCCGAACCAGCTCGGCCCCCCGCCCTCTTTTAGGCCTCTCGCCGAGCCAGGCTTCCTCGGTTCTATCGAGCGACCTAGAAAGCAGATCACCGGCGTCTCCGCGAATTTCGCCAGACATGAGATATCCGCCGCCCCATGATTCCGCGTTCCACGCCGTCGCATTCCCCAATTAACGAGCGTATCTCGTCATTAATGGGGGATCCCGCCATTCTCGCAGGCATAACGCTGGGGGCGTAACAGCCGGCGAGAATCTCGCGGCCGCTAGCCCATGGCTGCTGCTATATAAACCCCTCTCTCAGACGACTCAGGTAAGGCAATTTCAACCCAATAGATCGTTACTCTGCCAAAATATCTCGGCTAACTTGATCGTCAGAGGGTCCACGGTGGTATAACCATCCCGAGACTTCTTTGCAGGTAGCTCGGCTTTATTCTAAATCAAGCCCATTGGGATCCACACGCTCCAGGAGGCAACCATCAACCCAATCTCAGCCGTTCATCAACACTCGCAGACGGAGGTCAACATCTGAAGGAGATTCAGAGCTCCATCACTTCTTCTTCCTCTATTTTTTTTCCTAGTAGTCACAAGAACGAGCAACGACCAAGAGATGGAGACTAGGGCTAATTAGATCAGGGTCTAATGCCCTTGCTTCAGATTAAATAGGGCCTAAATATTACTAAGAACCCAGCCCAACCCAAGACCCGCCAAATGAAATCCGGTCAAAAAAAGGATGACATTTTTTTCTTTTTACTAACCAAATTTGTTTTGTTAAACTTTTTATTTAATGAAGCACGGAGATTGCACATCTTCCGTTTTAGCAAGAAAGGAAAAAAAGTTAGGATTGGCAACCCTGCATTTAGATTAAATTGAGAATCGGGGTTGAAATATTTAAGTTGTAATCTAAAAGTAAAATCCTTCAATTTGGTATTGCGGCAATCTTATGGTATTTTTGTAATTAAAATTTAAAGGCTGAGTTTTCTAATTCAATAGTAAATTAAGATTATATTTTATTACAAATATGGTATTTTCATATATATAAGTTGTATTTTTAAAGAATAAAATGTGCTTACAATTTATTCATTTAAATGTAATCTAGTGATAAAAAAATATGCATATTAGAATCTTTCTCCTCCACCCCCCCCCCCCCCCCCCCCAAAAAAAATGAAAAAGTTTCATTTAAAAAGGTAGATCAGGTTATCTCTTTGGCTGCTCAATTTATAAGGCATTTTACTAAAATTCAATTTGCAGACTAGCCACTAAAGCCGGAGAACGTCTAGATAATTCAATTCTCGGTGTCCAAGCAACCAGTCAAAATGGAGACTAATATATTCAATTATAGGCTGATAGTAAATTCTCTTGCAATGGACCAATATGTTCGGGTCATCCGGTTACGACCTCAAGAAAGAACCTATCAAACAATCTTGTGCCAAAACCTGAAGAGTAAAAAAAAACGATCTTGTGCCAAAATCTGATGAGTCAGAAGAAATCCGGCCTATCATTTAGGTGATTAGCTCCTTGCTTGCCGATAGATTCTTCACCAAAAATAAATTTGACACTTGTTAAGAAACGGTTAACATCAAATGAAAACCATTAAAAAATGCACCAAGTAAGAAGCATTGGTATGTACAAAATACATGCATACAGCAAAGAAACCTGGGGAAGACCTCCAGAATATGAGAGGCGAAATTACATAAAAACTAAAATGAAAGGTTGAGAATGAAGCAGAGGACATGTAGGGAAACTTACCGAACGGTATACTAAACAAGTTGGAGAAGCTAACTAGAACTTTGAATAGCAAGATACCAGCAAGCGAGATCGGAATCTTGTTTAATGATCCCACAAGGCTGCAAAAAATAAATCAGAACAGTTGTTCTTGTAGTTATAAGTAGCAAGCAATCCACTTGTAAGGTAAATGATAGAATTTAATTAACTTCATTGCACCTGTAAGTAGTAGGGCCAGTTTGTTTTAAGAACCACTTGGAAGTGAAACTGATGGCAAGTCCGAGTAATCCACTTGCAGTCGAGACCGCCCAAAACATAGGTATGGTGACGACGTCCCTGCACGAAAAAAAAATCATAGTTCTCTCGATAAGCTAAATGGAATTTGGAAGACATGCAAATTATAAATATTAGAAAAATTAAGGATATTTTTAATGCAGTCACATAATTTAAGTACACACTACACAATGTATGTGTTATTGGATGATTAAATCCTTTTTTAGGCATCATTTTTCAAAATTTCGTTATTTTTAGATAAGCTTTTACAATCAGGTCTTTAATGAACTTGTGTAACCTCTGTTCATGTTTTGTATATTTTGCTGAAATCAAGAGGTTATGTCATAATTTTAACCTCAAAAGACAGAAAAGGGGAAAACAATTTCTGAGAGTTCTACAAAATTTAATGATTGTTAAGGGTGAATACTTACGCTTTAAAAACATACTCCAACTCACTGAATAGAAGGATAAAGAATATGCCAAAAGGTAACGACAGCAAATTGTTCAGTAGCACCATAGAAACTTTGTTAAGGGAACCAGATCGAGTTGATTGCTTCGCGATATCCATTACCCGCCGCAGGGTGAGCTGTCACAAAGGAAATCGATACATCTCAGAAGTTTTTTTTAAAAAAAGAGGAAGAAAGAAAAGAAAGGTTTTAGGGGCTAAGGCTGGAAAAACAGAAACGGGTTTCTAATAGATTATATAATTGGTGGTTTCTGGCATCGTTCGGGGCACCTGCATATGTACTATCAAGTAAAACACATTGATACTTACGGGATAGCTAGCGGTGAGAATGCAGTTCATAATCTGCCATGTATAGCCCACTGCATCAAAAGAGAAATCGGTGATTCCCCACTTACAGCCGATATAATCTGAAAGTATACATACAATGTCAGGAAACACGCAAATGGGAACATGTTCTAATGTCAATTGGAGTGATTGCAAAGTCTCTCGTGATTTAGACCAGAATGCCGCTCATTCAGTAATTTGATCAGGTTGTCAATTAACGTAAATCAAGAACTAAAGCATGAGGCAAGAAAATGCGACAAAGCCACCCTTCACCATTTGCCTAGAGACTAAATATCACAACTTAAGCATGTTGTTTTTCATAATCAATATAGTCTACGAGAAACAGATATACTAGATTAAGAATTCTCACCAAACAAATGACAGTTTTTCTCGTAAGGTTCCATTTTAAATTTAAATCTTTATCGATAAACTTTCTAAATTAATTACGAGTCATTGCCAAATTCATGCAGCTTATGTGTAAGTCTACAAGCAATGAAGTTATCCCTCAAGTCTTAAAGCGTGTTAAAGCCCTCCCACATATCGCGACGCATTAATATAATCAGAAGGAAATGCATTTCTTGAGGATGAACACTTGAATAATTAAATAAAAAGTAAAATAAAATCAGAGAATCAAAGGAATGGGGTTTGCAAACCATTAGAAAAAGGGAAGCCCCAGACTTCGGTGTTTTGACGCTTCCTAAAAAGGTATATCTCTCCAAAAGCTGTTAGAATATTTGTCAAGTTCTTCAGAACGGTTACCATAGCAACATTTATGTACTTCAAACTGATAAACATAAGAAAAAATAATTATGGTATCAGCCGTGAATGACAATTTTCAACAAACTTTTCAGCATAACAAAACGTTCCTGTAGGACCGTGAAATGAATGTGCCCAGCCTGCAATATATCGTACCTGTACATGCCAGTGACCAGCATGCCAACAAATATAATATTAACAGGAAGCCAAACTCGAATCAGTTTCCATGTGAGCTTTTCTGTCGATACTATTCCAAATAGCCCCAATACTACCACAATAGTCACAGATATAAAATTCTGCAGCATGCAAGACATTCAGAGTTATTATCATCGAAAAGAAAAGGAGAGAAGAATGAACGGACAAACTGAATACGAAAATAAAATGTTGATAGTCTCCAAGACTCCAACATGTGTAATGAGAAAAAGGCAAACATGGAAAACCAAAGATCATTCATCCCAGATGACGCCAACTAAGTAGATTAGGAAACGGTTTTAATTGTATAGGGTTGAAAAACATTCCAGCTTTTAAGAAATGCATAAATCAGCACATGGTAATATGCTCATGCTTTCTGAAAGCCTGAAATCAGGTATGGTCTAAATGCCCTTAAGGAATTGAATTTCATCAGGTAGCAACCAAAGTCATTTTTCTTATAGACAGAAGAACCATTGAGCAGAACCATTAAGGAGTAGCATGTGAAGAAATGATGCTAGAGGGAATTGAGTTAGAGGCATAGATCAGTATATATTAACAACTTTCTGAATAGAAAGAGAATATCAATGAGACGACTGATTCGCAGGCAGTGTATTTAGAGGCATAGATCAGTTCAGATACCTGACTTTCTAAATAGAAAGAGAATTTCAATAAAAAGACATAATGGCATACTCCAATAACAACCTGGAGGGGTAGAAGTAACCCATGCTTAAGGTGGTGAAACTTAACAAATACAAATATTATGAATATTGGTACGTATGCGGTTACATGTAAATGCATATGAACTCCACAACTTACAGATCACAAATGCACAATCAGTAAACATATACTGAGTCGAGCAAGAAGAGTATGAAATATGCAAATTACCAAACAAAACAACTATAGCATATAAAATATATTTACCTGATATAGCATTAGGGATATGCCTGCATCAAAGTTATAACTGGACAGGACAACTTTGTTCAGTAGTATCATGCTGCAAGATGAAATGCAATAACATATTCCAGATGAAAGAGGACCAGATACTCTTTGAGATCTATTTAAACTCTTCCCATTTGCATCAAAGGTTTCACCAGAACCTAATTGAATTCCATTATATAATAACCTACAATAGAAAGAATGATATCACATTAGTAATCCAAGCAAAGAATTCATAAGGACTATTAATGGAGACATGGTATATGTTAAGAGAACTGAAGTTTCGATAATTTGGAAGAAGAATTGTGTGAGTCGGTAAGATATCATGGTTACATCATCTCTTACAGTTCATATGGAAGACAATTTAAGAACTCTAGTGCGATGGATTACGTTTAAATGTAGTTGTAAAATAAATATGTCCTTCCTTGAGGCCATGGTCCAAATGTAGAAGGGGCTAAGAATTAAGAATTATATAGTTTAGTATAGATATTTAGGTGAAGGAAAGGTAAGGAAACGGTGTGCATATCGTGTTAGGTCATAGCAGAAGAGACTCTAAAGTAATTATCTTGACAATTAAATGTTTACACAAGGTTATTTGGAATCCAGAAATTAATACAAGAGATAAAAAGGAAAACAACTAGGAGGAAATGCTGATATTCGGTTCATACAATCATATTAAATAGCAGCACTTCTAGCTGATAAATATAAGCGCAGGAAATGTGGTTAACAGGTATAATTATAATAGGAAAAATAATGCCTTTTGTCAACTTCTTCCAAAGGTTCCTCGATACCATACTTAATTGATGAACTTGCTTTTAAATCTGAAGACATTAAGATGCACCTGGACGAAAAACTTAAAAAGTTGAGCATCAGAACAAGATGATTCCCTAGTTTGGTTGCCTACTCACTTGCACTAAAACTTATCATGTACTACCTAATATACAAATAGGGTTTCCTTATCATGAATGGAGATCTCTAACGAGTTTGGAAAAAGGCACCATTAAGTTTACTGTACACATGATGTGATGAGGCTAGATACCGGTGTTTCCTCATACCATGACACGTGGCAGATGGCGTGTCCCGAGGCTTACGAGAAAGGATCAAGATCGGTACGTTGGAAGCATGTGATCCTATCAACACTCTGTACTTTAAGAATGGGAGCCTTCGACCCGAGGATGTTCCCGACCTTCGGTGGCCTTCCGGACCACCCTACGATCACCTTACAAACGACCATCGGCTCACCTCGAAGCCCTCCCGCACGCTGAGTTCCCTCAGCCCTCCAGCTCGCCTTCGAGCTATCGCATATCCAAGATGTCTTGGCCTCCCTCTCGTTCCCGAGCCTCCCGCCGAGCTTAGCTTCCTCGGTTTCACCGACTGACCCACAGCACCGATCACAGACGCCTCCGCCACAGCTCGGCGAATCTCGCCAGACGCGAGATATCCACCGCCCATGATCCCATATTCCACGCCATCACGATCCCCCATTAACGAGCATATCTCGTCATTAACGGGGAATCCCGCCCATTACGCGGGCGTAACGCCAGGGGCATAACGGCCGACGTGAATTTCGCGTCCGTCTGCCCATGGTCGCCACTATATAAACCCCTCTCTCAGACGACTTAGGTAAGACAATTTGATCCCAATAGGCCGTTGCTCTGCCAAAATATCCCGTTTAACTTGATCGTCGGAGGGTCCTCGGCTGCACAACCATCCCGAGACTTTCTTGCAGGTAGCTCGACCTCAATCACATAAAATCCATTGAGATCCACACGCTTCAGAAGCCAACCCTCCAACTCAATCTCATCCATACATCAGCGCTCGCTGCAGATCAATGGAAGGTAACATCTGAAGGAGATCCAGAGATCTATCAGTTGGCGTCGTCTGTGGGAAATTAGTTCCACTCAACGAAAGTTCACCTTCCGATCTCAACTTCATGGCGAGTGTCACGCCCCGCTTCCCAAAAGAAAGAGAAGGATGACGTGGCATGGTCCGCAACCTAACTGTATTAAATGTGGTCTATTCAATACAGTTACGTTAAGCGCATGAATATTTAACATGCAGGATGTGTACCAAAACGATAATAATAAAAGCAAAAGGCATTTATTTCCATTAACCAAACTTTATTACATCCAAAAGAAAAAGTAAAATAAACCAAGTAGTTTAATTACATCGAGAAGAAACAAAAGACATAAACATGTAGGCAATAACAAAAATTAAAACTAGCTAATCTTCCATCGTCCAGTCTGCATAATCTTCATAAGCTGGCTTCACACCTTGATCTTCGCTATAATACTCATTCTTATCTGACGGACATTCCAAAGATAGAGGAAGAAAATGAAGGTCCGTCAGCGAGTTATACTTGGATAGGATTGCCTCATAAGAAAGTAAAGGTATAGAAACGAACAGATGTATATAATGAATATGATGTACATGTGTATGAAGGTATGAGGTTATATACAAATTAGATATGTGAATATGAGTAGGTTATGTGAGGTATATGTTTGGTAAAGGTTCAAGTCAAGTCAAACAGATATTCAGTCTAAGAGTTAGATCAGGTTAAACAGGGTGTGTATGGATGGAATTGACGGATGAACATACTCGTATCCTTGAGGTATCCCATGATTAGCTGGAAGCAGTATGAGCTGGTGCTCGTGCCTGAGATGGCAATCAATGTGGTAGCGTGAACATCCCCGAAAGGTGTCCCATGACTACGATAGAGTTTTGTCTAGCGTAAATATCACTCAAGTGTACAGGTATTACCACCCTTCAGTTCCATAATAAACAACAAATCTAAACTGGTAAAATATCCACATCCAAGATACTGGATAACTCGTGTCTCAGAAAGAAAGGTAGATAAGATAACAGGTAGGTATAGCATATGATATGAGTTTGGTGTTGAGTATCATTAGGTATTGTAAACGTTTTAGTTTGTTAAACAAGGGTCCGGATACTCGCGATTACTCCGTTGTGGCCACGGAACAACAACTGGTGAAGTGAAATGTACCATTTCACTTTCCGGGATCATGATCGAGTAGTAGGGGAATCCGAGTACCGAATCTCCTTGCCTAATCAAACTACCCATCCCCGTGGTTCAGTATAAATGTTTTGACGAATTAGAGTTAGTGCGTATACCTCTAGGCATGGAATTTCCACATTGTATAGTTGTCCACACTTTGGACTGTTCACCCGGAATATCGGGATCTTCATATTTGTATAGTCGTCCACACTTTGGACTATTCATCCGGAATATCGGGATCTTCATATTAAGTATTCTATACCTAGGTCCGCGCATTCTAACCATAACCGTATCATGTTTTGTATATGTCATGTTGTCATAAACTGGAAATTTAAAAAGTATTGATCTCGTTTAATCTGGCCTTCCACAATTACTCGTTTTATTTTCCAAAGTTCGTAAAGTACTTCGTGTCATCTTAGGGATAACTTAGTTAAAAAGAATAATAGTATTTAATTATCTTTTATTACTTCTAAGAAAAACCATGAGATTTGGGATATTTATTATTTTGGAAAAACATAATGTTTTACGGAAAAAGGTTCTGATGTTTATTTGAAAATCATTTGCAAGAGATTTTTAGAAGGACAAGTTACAAGAGGTTTTTATTTGAAAATCTAGACTGCTCCTAACTGTTTCAAAAGGGCAAGTTGTAAGAGGTTTTTATTTGAAAATCTAGACTGCTCCTAACTGTTCTAAAAGGATAAGTTGTGAGGTGCTCAAATCGCCTCTTCACCGTCAATTATGGCCAGGTAAGCACAAGTAAGGAAAGGAGTGATCCGCTCACGAATCACCGTGAGACGGGCCTTTTAAAATTACCTTTCTCACTTGTCTAGCCTAGACACCACAAAGTCTGGTTTAGATAAACGACCGATGCCTACAACCTTTATTTGTCCTAGATTGGTGTTATTTTAAAATTACCTTTTAATAAGATACTAAATATTCCTTTTGAAAAGATATCGTAATTTAAATTTAGTATTTTCTTCTTTAAAAAGATTGAAGGGGGTTTAACAATATTATAGTAGTTGATGAAAAAATGTAAGTAATATTTATTTCACATATTTTATCTCTTATGGATATTTTAACAAATATAATTAATATTTTAATTAAACGAGGGTAATTTGTGGAAGTAATCTATTTCGAGATCATTTTTATAGTATGGGTAAGTGTGGGTATGTCAGAGGTGAAATGACAATTCATGGGTTATGATATTAAGTATATC
This sequence comes from Agapanthus africanus, assembly GCA_030015575.1. Taxonomy (NCBI): domain Eukaryota; kingdom Viridiplantae; phylum Streptophyta; class Magnoliopsida; order Asparagales; family Amaryllidaceae; genus Agapanthus; species Agapanthus africanus. The sequence continues at coordinate 134,023,649 of JASDDO010000022.1, read as the reverse complement.
AGATTCCAGGTATTATGGGTGTGCATTATGCTTTTGTGTACAGAGGAAATTTAAACACCGTTTTAAAATATGGGTTAACATTTTCGTTATTGAGGGTATAAGGAATAGGCATGCACGAATATTATAACAACATTTTAAATAGGGGTTGATGATTATAAGTTGGAACTAGGTTATTGAGAAGGAAGAAGGCGACATGAAAAGAGGAGAGAGGCGGATCCTACCTTGTGTTTGAGTCGGATGCCGAAGGGTTGAAAACGTAGGCGTGTACAAAATCCTCAATAGCTCCGCGCTCAGATTTTTCCTCGGCAATTGAGTGGAGCCGTAGCGTCGGCGTCGTCGATACGAAGGCACCGGTATTTTTTTCAGAATTTTTGGAATTCTGAGGTGTGAGAAATCAGTGTTTGAAGTGCCTATTTATAGCGTTTTTTCACTAACCATGAGATCCAAAATTTCCGTTAAAATCCCATCAAAATCCGTGCATTCAATGATTTTCGAATCATCTGTTGATGATTGCGCCCGCCGCCTCTGTTTCATGGCCGGTGGATCTTGATCCAACGGCCGAGATCGCGCCGCCGAGCCCTCGCCGCCTGCCACGTGTCGCTACGCGTTACGCGTGCGCCTGCGAGTGGAGACCACGCGTTTTCGCATGGTCCCCACCACGTCGGCGCCGCCGCGAGGGTCTGCGCCGTTGGATCTTGTGATCCAACGGTCCAGGTTAAAGGGGTTTTAAATATAAATATATATATATATATATAAATAAAATAATATTCTGTTTATTATTTTAAAAATCGAATTTGGTTTAAAAAAATTGTTAAAAATAGTTTAAAATACGGGAAAATTATGGAAAAAAATTAGAAAATATATTTTATTGTTATCTTTAGTATAAAAATAATTTTGGCTAAAACTAAGTAATATAACCATTCCTATGGTTTTAGCTAGTTATTAAAATTATATAATATCTAGTTTATCCTTTAAAATATTTTTAATTACGAATTAATTATTGATAATAAAAATATGTAGATTATTTTAAGGTGTTATAAAATCTTACTAAAACATTTTAAGCCTATAAAAACAATAAATAGATTTTAGAAATTTCCTTTAATCATATTTAATGCTTTGAAAATTATTAACATTTCTTTAAAATTTATTCTTCTATAAAGGAAACACGTAAATAATTATTTGATAGTAGAAATTTAAATAAAATATATTTTGTTAGGTATTAGGAAACATGGTCGTTACAATCTACCTTCCTTAAATTAATTTCGTCCTCGAAATTTCAGAAGGTAGGTCAAGGGAAGAAAGAAATCACTAAGAAGGGATTATCGAATATTTTGGGTCTCGCTTTCTCGTCCCGTTTCCTCGCTTCCGTGTATGTCTGCCTAGTAGTTCTTCCTTCATCCAGCTCTAGCCGGCTGGATTGTCTTGTCGCTCAAGGTTTCATCCTTCTAGTATTCCGACCGGTTGCTGCTCGTAGGTTATGTTAACCTTTCCGTGATCTCGGAACGATCAAAAGTATGACTAGGGTTGCCAGCGTACCCTCTTAACTGTGAGATATAAAAGTATTATGCATACTCTCCATAGAAAATAGCAAAGCTAGCCTATACAACCCACTGTCTCCTTCCAAGATGTTAAACGACCGATGAGTCGTGGGCTGAGCTTTCCTCGCTCCCCAAAACGTATCACTCCCCGGTTAGGAGAAATCTTCAGAAACACGTGTTCTCCTGGTTGGAACTCTAGTGGCCTTCTCTTCGTATCTGCCCAATGCTTCTGCCGATCTTGTGCTATGCGTAATTGTTCTCTGATGGTTCTTATCATCTCCACTGTCTCGACAATCATCTCGGGGCCTAGAAGTTCTCGGTCCCTAACATCGTCCCAACTTAACGGTGACCTACACTTTCGTCCATACAAAATGGCGAAAGGCGCCATGCCGATACTAGACTGGTAGCTATTGTTGTAAGCAAACTCTACCAAGTGAAGATGATCTTCCCAAGATCCTTTAAAATCCAACATACATGTCCGGAGCATGTCTTCGAGAATTTGAATAACCCTTTCTGATTGGCCATCGGTCTGAGGATGGTAGGCGGTACTAAAACTCATATTCGTGTTCAGACTCTCTTGTAGGCTTTGCCAAAACTGAGATCTGAAACGTGTATCTCGGTCGGACACGATGCAAATCGGTACGCCGTGCAATCTGACAATCACCTCCATATACCTTTTTACAAGGCTTTCGGTTGATTGACCCTACTCGAAAAGGAATGGAATGCGCCGACTTGGTGAGTCGGTCCATAATCACCCATACAGCATCGTTTCCCTTAGAGCTGCGAGGGAGTGCGGTCACAAAATCCATAGTAATGTTTTGCCATTTCTATTCAGGTATTGGTAACGGCTATAATAGACCTGCCGTCCTGCGGTGTTCAGCTTTTACTTGTTGGCAAACAAGAAATTTGGATACACTCTTGGCTATCTCCCGCTTCATCCCATGCCACCAATAGTTTTGTCTGAGGTCCTTGTACATCTTTGTTCCCCCCGGATGAACAGAGTATGGAGAACTATGTGCCTCTTTTAATAATTCCTTTCTCATCTCCCCCTTAGGTACACAGACTCTGCATCCATATCTCAAAGAACCATCTTCGTGGATGATGAAGTCCGTCCGCAGATTTGCGTCCACTTGTTATCTGATCCTTCGCAACCTCGGGTCCCCATTTGAGCTGTCTTGATCCGTTCGACTAATGTTGAGTGAATTCATGAAGGATGTAAGTATTCCGGGCATTATCAACTCGGTCTCTAGTTCATTAAGATCTTGGCGATTCCTCCAATGAGTAGTCAGACTCGAAATCATTGGTTGGCGACTCAAAGCTTCCAGGATTACATTCACCTTTCCCGGATGATATTGTAAATTCACGTCGAAATCTGCCATTAATTCTAGCCATCTCCTCTGCCTCATATTGAGTTCCTTCTGGGTGAAGATATACTTCAAGCCCTTGTGATCGGTGTAAATATCTACCCTCTAACCCAATAAATAGTGCCTCCAAATCTCGAGTGCGAAAACAACTGCGGCAAGTTCTAAATCGTGCGTTGGGTAGTTTTGCTCATGCACCTTTAATTGTCTTGACGCATATGCGACTATATCGCCGCGCTGATACATCACATCACCAAGTCCCCTCTCCCGAAAATCGTTGTGGATGTTTAAAACTTCTGGGTTTGCTAAGAATTGCAAGAATGGTTGTGATAGTTACGATCTACCCTCCTTAGAATAATTTCATATTTGAAATTTTCAAAGGAGTGGCTACTACTAGGCACGGAAATCAGTAACGCTGTCAGGAATCCTCTTTGCTGCATGTGTCGCTCCCACGAGTTGGTGTATCACTTGATGCATGGAAAGTCTCTGAAGGGTTTAGGTACAAGGAATTCGGAAAATGCAAAATCAGTAGTTGCTTCCAGATAGAAAAGTTTGGAAGTTGAAGAGAGTTTGTGAATTGATGGAAAACTTGAGAGATCTAACATAAAGGCAACTAGTCGAAATTACGAAAACTAGAGGAATCATAATGAGTTTAACTAAGATTTGCATCGAAGGATAAATAAGCACGGTATCAAAAAAGAGGGTTGAAAAAATAAAAGAGTATCTCTGCTGTCTTGCCACGTGGTATCAGCCTTCTCGGCTGTCATGGTGAAAGTCTGGCGTTTGGGTCCATTCCTTTGCGCTTGCTGAAAAACACGCTCCTGTGATGACAAGGATGGTCCCTTTGGTGATGCCCCTTGACCGGTTGGTTTAGTGGCGGAAAGTGGCCGGTTTTCCTGTGTTGGTTCCCCATAATTAGCCGGCTTGTTGACGGGGTCTGATTGTCTTCCTCTCTGAGGACAGTCCCCAATAGCATGATCCGGAGACCCACAGACTATGCAAAGTTTATTCATAATGCAACAGTCTCTCATGAGGTGTCCGGCTCTTCCGCAATGGTTGCATATAACGGCTGATTTTCCGAAGATAGTTGGTCATGCTGGCCTCTTAGCTTGTTGTTTCCCATCGAATCTGGAAGATGATCCTCCAAGAATTTGATTGGCTGGTTGTTTAATGCCAATCAATCGGTCATCCTTCCTTATGCGTCTCTGAAGGTCTTTACAGTTTCGTGTCGCTTCTAAGATTTCATCATAAGTCGAAAGAGTAGCAGAAGATATGGGGGACTGCGTCTTTAGGTCTAATCCTTGTCTGAATCTCATAGCATAAAGTTCTGGGGTTGCCACCAGATGATGCGCGAACCGACGTAACCTTGCGAACTCCGAAGCGTACTCGTCCACCGACTTATCCCACATGCTCCCTTGTTGGAAATGTATAAACTCTCTTTCCATCCTTAAGTGTGCCACGACTGGAAAATACTTGGTATCAAAACGATGTTTGAACGTTTCCCAGTCGATGGGCTCCTTCAATCTACTTTCCTCTGCCTCCCACCATATCCTGACATTATCCGTAAGTTGTAGCTTAGCGATGTTCACCCATGCGTCCTTCGGAATTTGGGCGGCACCGAGATCGTTGACTGTTCCCTTGAGCCACTCCTCAGCTTCTAAGGGAGTTTCCTTCCCCGAAAAAGTTTTAGGGTGGAGTGATCTGAACTGCTTCACTCCCGCCGAACCTTTAGGAACTGGGGCTAGTGCTTTACTTAAAATCTCTGTTTGTTACTGCCTACTTTCTCGTAGCTCCTGATGAAGGGCAGCTGTCTGCTGCTGCTGTTGCTCCAGTAGTCCTTACATCCTTTGTAGCATAGTTGCTTGCTGAGCAGCGGCTTCATTGACTCCGTTTCTCCTTCTATTGCGGTTATGGTGTCGACCGGCCATTGATGATCCGAATCAGAATAGGTTAGGTTACAAACGGCTGAGGTGAGATAAGATAATAACTTGCATGGAAGAACAATAATTTATGCAAGAGAGAGACTAAATAGGGAGAGCAAGAGACACAAGAGAGATTTTTGCTCGAAACTAAGATTTTATTATCCAACTTCAATAAGGAGAGTACAACCGAAAAGTAAGGACATGCCCTTAATGTTCTTATATCGTTTTATTCGGCCAAAGGAAAGGAAAAGACTTATTAGTCTCGATTGTGGGGGTTCAACAAGTGGTGATAGGTCCTCGCACTAAGAAAGGTACGGCCATTCCCACGGTGCCTTGTGGGGACAACTGCCTGAGTTTATTCGGTCTCGAGTTCCTCCTCACTCGAAACGTCGTCCTTCGACTCATCCTCGGCAGGAGCCTCGCTCTATGATTCCACCTCTATAGGGTTTTCTTCTTCTGCAGGAGCCTCCTTTTTCTGGCCCATCCTTTATATGCTCCTCTTCCACGGGATCTTCTTCTTCGTCTTCGGAGTGATTGGACATCGCAGGCTCCGGAGCTGCAGTATCGACTTCTTCGTCTCCCGAGTCGCTGTCGGAAATAACCGCCTGAGAGCCTACGACTTCGTCGTCTGAATATCTAGTTGTAGCTTCAAAAGTAATATCGGACATGTCATCCTTGTCGGAAAGATTTTCCATGACTTGAAGGAAGGTCATGGTCAGGATACAAAATGTCAAGGAAGGGACAAGGGACATAGGAGAATTATGAAATCGGTATGAATGGATGAGATTCACAAATATAATAAATCGGCTAATGATTTCATTTTAGCACACAAGAGGACCTGTATGGGCCACCATAAAAACCTGTCACGCCCCGCTTCCCAAAAGAAAGAGAAGGATGACGTGGCATGGTCCGCGACCTAACTGTATTGAAGGTGGTCTATTCAATACAGTTACGTTAAGCGTATGAATATTTAACATGCAGGATGTGTACCAAAATGATAATAATAAAAGCGAAAGGCATTTATTTCCATTAACCAAACTTTATTACATCCAAAAGAAAAAGTAAAATAAACCAAGTAGTTTAATTACATCGATAAGAAACAAAAGCCATAAACATATGGGCAACAACAAAAATTAAAACTAGCTAATCTTCCATCGTCCAGTCTGCATAATCTTCATAAGCTGGCTTCACACCTTGATCTTCGCTATAATACTCATTCTTATCTGACGGACATTCCAAAGATAGAGGAAGAAAATGAAGGTCCGTCAGCGAGTTATACTCGGGTAGGATTGCCTCATAAGAAAGTAAAGGTATAGAAACGAACAGATGTATATAATGAATATGATGTACATGTGTATAAAGGTATGAGGTTATATACAAATTAGATATGTGAATATGAGTAGGTTGTGTGAGGTATATGTTTGGTAAAGGTTCAAGTCAAGTCAAACGGATATTCGGTCTAAGAGTTAAATCAGGTTAAACAGGGTGTGTATGGATGGAATTGACGGGTGAACATACTCGTATCCTTGAGGTATCCCATGACTAGCTAGAAACAGTATGAGCTGGTGCTCGTGCCTGGGATGGCAATCAATGTAGTAGCGTGAACATCCCTGAAAGGTATCCCATGACTACGATGGAGTTTTGTCTAGCGTGAATATCACTCAAGTGCACAGGTATTACCACCCTTCAGTTCCATAATAAACAATAAGTCTAAACTGGTAAAATATCCACATCCAAGATACTGGATAACTCGTGTCTCAGAAAGAAAGGTAGATAAGATAACAGGTAGGTATAGCATACGATATGAGTTTGGTGTTGAGTATCATTATGTATTGTAAACGTTTTAGTTTGTTAAATAAGGGTCCGGATACTCGCGATTATTCTGTTGTGGCCACGGAACAACAACTGGGGAAGTGAAATGTACCGTTTCACTTCCCGGGATCATGATCGAGTAGTAGGGGAATCCGAGTACCGAATCTCCTTGCCTAATCAAACTACCCATCCCCGTGGTTCAGTATAAAGGTTTTGACGAATTAAACTTAGTGCGTATACCTCTAGGCATGGAATTTCCACATTGTATAGTCATCCACATTTTGGATTGTTCACCCGGAATATCGGGATCTTCATATTTGTATAGTCATCCACACTTTGGACTGTTCACCCGGAATATCGGGATCTTCATATTTATATAGTCGTCCACACTTTGGACCGTTCACCCGGAATATCGGGATCTTCATATTAAGTATTCCATACCTAGGTTTGCGCATTTTAACCCTAACCGTATCATGTTTTGTATATGTCATGTTGTCATAAACTGGAAATTTAAAAAGTATTGATCTCGTTTAATATGGCCTTCCACAACCACTCGTTTTATTTTCTAAAGTTCATAAAGTACTTCGTGTCATCTTAGGGATAACTTAGTTAAAAAGAATAATAGTGTTTAATTATCTTTTATTACTTCTAAGAAAAACCATGAGATTTGGGATATTTATTATTTTGGAAAAACATAATGTTTTACGGAAAAGGTTCTGATGTTTATTTGAAAATCATTTGCAAGAGATTTTTAGAAGGACAAGTTGCAAGAGGTTTTTATTTGAATATCTAGACTGCTCCTAACTGTTTCAAAAGGGCAAGTTGTAAGAGGTTTTTATTTGAAAATCTAAACTGCTCCTAACTGTTCCAAAAGGACAAGTTGTGAGGTCCTCAAATCACCTCTTCACCGCCAATTGTGGCCAGGTAAGCACAAGTAAGGAAATGAGGGATCCGCTCACGAATCACCGTGAGACGGGCCTTTTAAAATTACCTTTCTCACTTGTCTAGCCTAGGCATCACAAAGTCTGGTTTAGATAAACGACTGATGCCTACAACCTTCCTTTATCCTAGATTGGTGTTATTTTAAAATTACCTTTTAATAAGATACTAAATATTCCTTTTGAAAAGATATCGTTATTTAAATTTAGTGTTTTCTTCTTTAAAAAGATTGAAGGGGATTTAACAATATTATAGTAGTTGATGAAAAAATGTAAGTAATATTATTTCACATATCTTATCTTTTATGGATATTTTAAACAAATATAATATTTTAATTAAACGAGGGTAATTTGTGGAAGTAAGCTATTTCGAGATCATTTTTATAGTATGGGTAAGTGTGGGTATGTCAGAGGTGAAATGACAATTCATGGGTTATGACATTAAGTATATCAGATTCCAGGTATTATGGGTGTGCAATATGCTTTTGTGTACAGAGGAAATTTAAACACCTTTTTAAAATATGGGTTAACATTATCGTTATTGAGGGTACAAGGAATAGGCATGCACGAATATTATAACAACATTTTAAATAGGGGTTGATGATTATAAGTTGGAACTAGGTTATTGAGAAGGAAGAAGTGACAGGAAAAGGGGAGAGAGGCGGATCCTACCTTGTGTTTGAGTCGAATGCCGAAGGGTTGAAAACGTAGGCGTGTAGAAAATCCTCAATAGCTCCGTGTTCAGATTTTTCCTCGGAGATTGGGTGGAGCCGTAGCGTCGGCGTCGTCGATACAAAGGCACCGGTAATTTTTTCAGAATTTTTGGAGTTCTGAGGTGTGAGAAATCAGTGTTTGAAATGCCTATTTATAGCGTTTTTTCACCAACCATAAAATCCAAAATTTCCGTTAAAATCCCATCAAAATCTGCGCATTCAATCATTTTTGAATCATCTGTTGATGATTGCGCCCGCCGCCTCTGTTTCGTGGCCGTTGGATCTTGATCCAACGGCCGAGATCGCGCCGCCGAGCCCCCGCCGCCTGCCACATGTCGCCACGCGTTACGCGTGCGCCTGCGAGTGGAGACCACGCGTTTTCGCATGGTCCCCACCACGTGCGCGCCGCCGCGAGGGTCTGGGCCGTTGGATCTTGTGATCCAACGGTCCAGGTTAAAGGGGTTTTAAATATATATATATATATATATTTATATATAAATAAAATAATATTCTGTTTATTATTTTAAAAATCGAATTTGGTTTAAAAAATTGTTAAAAATAGTTTAAAATACGGGAAAATTATGGAAAAAATTCAGAAAATATATTTTATTATTATCTTTAGTATAAAAATAATTTTGGCTAAAACTAAGTAATATAACCATTCCTATGGTTTTAGCTAGTTATTAAAATTATATAATATCTAGTTTATCCTTTAAAATATTTTTAATTACGAATTAATTATTGATAATAAAAATATGTAGATTATTTTAAGGGGTCATAAAATCTTACTAAAACATTTTAAGCCTGTAAAAACAATAAATAGATTTTAGAAATTTCCTTTAATCATATTTAATGCTTTGAAAATTATTAACATTTCTTTAAAAATTATTCTTCTATAAAGGAAACACGTAAATAATTATTTGATAGTAGAAATTTAAATAAAATATATTTTATGAGGTATTAGGAAACATGGTCGTTACAGCGAGCGATCACCGCGACGATCCAAGCACTAGCCGCCGTCTTCCCCACAATGGAGGCGCGGATGAATCTCCTCCCCCGAACGCCATTCATGCCCTATCCGTTCAGATAGATCGGCTCGCGTCCGTCGTGGATGCACTCGTCCATGTCCAAACCGTCGGGCAAGCTCCCCAGATCGCCGCTCCCCCATCTCGGGACCGGGACCCCTACAAAGGGAGAGAAGACCCTTCGGCCTTACAACGCCGAGGAGCTCAAGCTATACCTCTGAAAAGAATATCTAAATGTATATTCCTTCTTTCACAAAGCGATGTAAATTCTAAGTTCTTTTTATTTAAATAATAAGAAGAAAACAATAGAGCATCGCAAAAAGGAGAATTTTATTCATTCGAAAGGTATTGTGGGCTCCTCAACCTTACATCGAAAAGAAAAAGAAAAATTCTTACAACAGCGGGGGAAAGGGGTGCAGGAAGCATTGCTCATGGTACTTCGAAGAAATTTCCGCCAGTCGAGCCCTTGCCGCCTCGGACCTCTGCCTCTGGTGCTGCCTGCGACGCCACGGACGGGCCGGAGGACTCTCCAGCCGGGCACCCATGGGTGAGATGCCTCAGTTGGTAACACTCGAGGACAAGGGCCACCGAGCGATCGCGCTGACTCTTCGAGATCAGGCCGAAACGGCATAGCGAACTCAACTTACCAACCGCCTCGTGTTTCAGTTGCTCGGACAAGAGGTTGTGCAACCCCGGCGATGCCCTCCAGATCGAGTACATCGGCAGCTGAAGCAGGGGTGATCGCCTGGGAAGCAGTCGGCCAAAATGGTCCTCCACGCGCCGAACCACCGCCTGAAGCGTCTCCTCGGAGCTCAGCTGGTCGTACAAGTATACGTCCTCGAAAGAAATGATCTCGGGGATGGAGAAAGGGAATTCATCCATTTTTATGTTTTGGGGATGTAGAAAGGAATGAGCAACACACTCTCTCTGTTTTAATAGCCCCCACAGCACCCCCAAGAGTCCAATATTCGCTCGTCTCTTCCAATACTGTACCGCCACGCGGCGGATACTCCGTCTTTCTCGGCAAACCGAAGTCGGAGCGACGCGGCTCTTCTAAACGCTTCGCCTCCCCCCATGCGTTCATGACACGTGTCGCCCACGACGGTCACTCTTCCTGATGTTCACACACCATGGAAGGTCGGACAGAACCTCACAAAACCAAGCAGCAACCCTGCTCGGTCCATCCTTAGCAGGCCACTCCATGCCTTCCCCTGCTAAGGATCAAAGCCCTCATCATCCTTGGCTGGTAATCTCTGTAAGTCTACGGTAGCGCCCCGGCCGTCTTTCAGACGCCAAATGCGGAACAAAAAACTTTTATAACTGGCGTTATCGCATACTTTAACCTGATCTGCCATTAACGCTAAACTAACAATCTACAAAGAGGGAAGAAAGGTTATATCGAACGATCCGAGTCCTTCGTTCTTTAACCATCATCCCACGCTCCGTTGCGGCTGCTCCGATCTCGTCGATCAAGTGGCACCACATCATCGGATCTTTAAACGGGCTCCCGCCTCTGACTCGAGGCAACTCGGTCGTCAAGTTTGCTAAAAGAGACGACCAAGATTGATGTAGAGAATGAGTGGAATACTTTGTCTCGCTTCGTCCAAAGCCATGGACGAACGGTTAATGAAGTTGCCGTGGGAATCGGGTGATGGAATGAAATGAGCTGTGAAATTCCATACACCGAAAACTATCATCTTTTTCTAATCAAATGAGTGTGTAAAAAATCCAAGTGGGCATCCAAGAGGGGCCGGCCACTTATGTAGAGGGGGAGGTGAGTGTAGGAGCAAGGAGGTAACCATAGGATAAAAGATCAAGAGAAAATATCCTTAGGTAAACAAGAAACATTAAAGCTAAAGCATGAGTCACTAATACACCTCATCTCTCATTTAATGCTAACAATGAATCACTAACAAAGTCACCTTCCATGAAGCTTCCTCTCATCATCTAGAAACTTCTAGAACTATGACTCACCCAAGAAAAGATAAATCTGTATTTAACCAAATGTTAAATACGGCTGATAGAAAACTGGAAACTGGCAACTTCCAAAAGTGATCCCGAAACGAATTTCAGGATAACCCCGTAACAGTATAAATATACCCGCATTTGTATTACGACCGAATACAAATGCAACTGAGACAAAGATATTATATCTACTCTATATAATACATGGATCCGGCTTAAACCAAAGCCCACCAGTATTATCTGCCCGAAAAATAACACGTGCGTAAACGCACGTGCATTTTCCGAACCTTGCTATAAAACCATACGGCCTCTACAACGTTTCGCCCGAACTTGGAAACTGTCTGTGGGGGACTCTAATGACTCGTCAGTACCCTGGCAGTGGGTTTAACCACAAACCGTCAGCGGCACTAGCTATGCATAACGGCTGCCCATGGACTGACCTCAAGGGAGGCCGATGAGCGAACTCATCCGGAAACCCTACTGAGCCTAACAGTGACAATGTATATACAGTCCGGTCTGTTCGTCTATGAGTATCGCATATCCGGCCTAGGGGGCTAGTAACGTCAGACCCCCAATAGCTGTATAAGTCGTGTTGGAGACAAGCCCTGAACACCCTGAGATACTACTGGAGTACCTACCAGTAAATCTCACCTGCCTTGGCCAAGGACTTGGTGTAATGGCTTTCCTAGACACAGCGCGACCTCCACCCCCAATACCGGGAGAGACGAATCCCCTGCCGATCCGCTCACGTGCCTCCATGTGGCTCGGGACTGTACCCAAAAACTACCTGTTTGCACGACTCCTTTGAGCCGTAGTAGGGTAGAAATCAAAGCACAGTGGGAACTCACACGAGACAAATGACGACCTCAGGTCGATGAACTAACCTGTACACATGTCACCAGGGAACTGCTATCTGACGATATGTATAATACCAACTAGCAGATTCCCGGCGAGTCCTGTCCAGTGTACTCATAACCCAATGAGCACCTGTATACATCTTAGGTGATCCAACTGACACCAGTGGCTTGTGAGACCGGCCACCGCCCCTCGTCGGGGTCTCGACTGTATACACTAGTCTACTCCGGAGTATCGATGCCCTGTCTCAAAACTCCCACGACTAGGGATCACTATTAAGGATATGCTTATAGACCACCCAACTCTCACTTATATGATCGCCCTCATACTGTTGGTAGTCAAGCAAGATCCTAAGGGCTCTATCAAAGTGTAATCGTGATCAGTCACCTGAACCTATACACGACTGATAAAGGCAAACCAGATAGCATACTATCATCTCGAGTAAGACTGTCCTGCCGGTATAGGTCCTCCGCAATCATTGCAATCACGTGCCTGCGATCCAATAATTGACTTTGAGGGCACTATATCCAACAATCTCCCACTTGCACTTAAGGCTAATTATTGCGATGTTGCGTACTCACAGCCCGTGTGAAACCAACACCCAACTCCCTACTAATCAGTTTCACAAAGCCTGTTTGTAAAACTATTGTGTTCGAGAAATAGCCTCAGTGAGTGGATCCGCCAGGATGTTTCTTTCTATGTCTCTCTTATTCTCAAGTTTGCGGAGAAAGCCATCTCCCGAATTGAGTAATACCTGTCTTAGAATATGTCTGGATATCTGATAGGACCTTAGTTCATAAATGAACTCCAAATCCAAACTTCTTAGACTGTATCAGTCACTGAAACTAATCAGTGCCCAGCACCTTGCCTCCCACAGTATCCTCTTGGACCATCTGTCCATAATACTGCCCTCTTCATCAAAGAGAAAACTATAACTCTGACAATCACTCTGTCATCCATGTCACCTTTGAAGCGTGGAATGATAATCGTCTCCTGAAGGAGGCTGCCGTCATCAAATCCGTAGAACATCCACTTATATTCTAAAACTGCTTCCTTATGTTTCTCCAGGATTGGATTAATATAAACTTATTGCAACTAGTGCAAAAACAACATTTGGTGTGGTACTTGACATCTCATGATTGACTCAACTGTCTAAGCAAGTGATCTGCCAATCATGCACATCCCTCTCCCCTTTAGTCTGTAAGACACCTTTAGAGAGGGTGACTCCATCACCTGCAGGTACACCACCATGCCAGGAGTCATCTATTCTAAAAACCATTAGAATACTGTCAAAGTACCCACATTGGGAAACTACCCAAATCCAGATCTAAAACCATAGATCTAGAAACCAGAATGTCAAATATTATATCCATATCCTGTCTGGAGAAACAACTGTGTGACGACCACAGTACAACCGATCGTAGTATAGGAATTTTACTTCCTACTCTGTGTATGTCATCCAAATACCAGGACATCACACCCTACTACCTTCTTAACAGATCTATCCCCTATTCTGATGAAGTCAAACCCATGACTGTCACATCAAAATTAGATGATCAATCTCCGCTATAACTGCTCTAGTCTATAAATAGACATAAGCTACTTGCCCACTTTGCTTCCGCTGCTCCCACTGACCACAACAACCCTCCTACCGGGTCTCATAGCCTGGAACAACAGTAGTGTCAAGTCTGGGTAGATAAGAACCTCCTTGTCACCGTCCTTGAGGCTACCGAAGTACCTCTCGGGTGTCTGAGGTTACCCACCAAATCTGCGGAGTGGCTAATGGAATGTCAAACCTGATTGAATCTTTAGGTCCCATTAAATTTTCCGTAATCGTTTGCGGTTCTGGAATCACTTCCAGTTCTACCATACTCCCACTACTGTTTTCTGAAAAAATCCATTTTACTAAAACTGTGGCGAGTCAAGAACAATATCACTATTGATCTCCCAGATGGTAGAAAGTCAACCCCCGTCATAGCCTGGGCCAACCCACAAACAGCCATTACAGAAACGTGCCCTGAGTTATCCAGAGTCTGGTTTTAAGCATAAGCCGGACAACTCCCCGTACCTTAACTTCGTTAAGATACGAACCATTCTATATCCAATATAGAAACTTTGGCACTTATTTAATTGAAACCAGATTCAAATCATGCAGCTGTCTCCAGTGCATATCAACTTTTAATGGAGAGAGGCAAATCAGCATTACTCAACTTAGGAATCCATCCAATTATGAGTAACCTGAAAGAGAAACAAGTTTCTCAAAACTTTTACTATCATCTGAATACCAATCACAAGTATCTACATCTTCGATCTCTTTGAAGAATCCCGATACTTACGACATATGGTTCTCTACTTTATTCTTATACCCACAACTTCTCAAAACTTAGACCTCGTATTTCTACGAAACACTTGTCTAAATACCAGAGAAGTCATAAGTAAGCAGAACAAAGTACGAGGACCTACCCTTTGTCCCGATGGACACTGGACAACATACAATACTCTGTATAAGTCCGCTGAGTTGAATAACTCAAAACCTGTGCGTCGTAGGTTGAAAACTGTACCCTGGCGATTTCCTCAAATATCACCAATTACAACGAATTCCGATATAATGAGGATGATCACCTAATTCCCAATAACTTCCTCCCACTCATCATCTGTAAAACCATACAGATATGAGAATGAAACCTGGTGAATACACACCCTGGAGTAAGTATCTAATCGGGAAAACAGTTTTCCATTAACAATGCACTGAAACATGAAAATGTTTCGAAGGGGTATCCTGGTATTCATAGTAATGCCTCTTCCATAATCCAATTCATGACTTTAACCGTATATTTCTTTGCCATCTCTCCAAATCCCTTTATTTGTCTTTAGTCGTTACCTTCTGTACACCATCGTTAGGCTAAATGGTTTTCTTCCTTCCCTACCGTTCGACACTAGCCTATGGTTTGGAAGAAGACTATCCAGTAAGCATAATAGGTGTACCCTCCTAAACCAAGGAGTACTCGCAACTGAGAGAAGGTGATGATAAAAGACAACTGAATAATACCTTATTCTTTTAAAGGTGAAATAGGAGTGGCGATAAAGTACGCGGTTTGGTCGTGAATGATAACAGTCGCAACTTACTTTGCCCTCTTTCTAATCCCTTTATTTTGTCTTTACATATTATCTTCTGTACACCCTCCTTAGGCTAATTGGTTTTCTTCATTCCCTACCGTTCGGCACCTGCCTATGGTTTGGAATAAGACTATCCTGTTTCGCCCAATCAGAGCAAAGCTCTGTTGAAATTCAAAATTCAAAAATTTTGAAACAACACTTCAAGTGTCAGGCGCTAATACGTCAGCACAGTGTCCAAGAAGGCGCGCCCAATCAGAGCAAAGCTCTGTTTAAATGAAGCAACGCTTCAGCTGCGCAAGCACTGCGCTGCGCGACACGTGTCAGCGCAGATGCGCTAGCGCAGTTGCGCTGCGCTCTGCGCTGCGCGACACGTGTCAGCGCAGTTGCGCTGCGCTCTGCGCTGCGCGACACGTGTCACGCGCTGGGGCATCTGCGCCAAACTGAATTAAGATTTTAAGAAATCTTTTCTGTTCTTGTTAAAACAAGAAGATTTTCTTCTGCAAAACAGAAGCCCTTGGATCAAAGATCCAACGGTGGGGAAAATTCCCCAAAATCACTCAGAGAATGATCTCTTTAACAAATTTAACTAATTTGTGAGCACTATAAAAAGGACCCTAAGCCTCAATTCGAAGGCATCAACATTTCTTGAAAAATCAAGAACTTTAAACAGAGAGAACTCTGAGAAAATTTCAAGAAAAAGGTAAAGAACCTTCATGAAGTAGAAGAAATTCCTTCTAATAGATCATTGATCTAAAAACAAGATCAATGATCTTTACATAATAAACAGTGCTTTGCACTTCTTATGAACCTCTGGTTCTTTAAAACAATAAAATTAAAAAAATAGTGCTTTGCACTTTTATGAACCTCTGGTTCTTCAAACAAAAGAAAAATTTATTTTTCTTTGATCTAATTTAGATCAAGAAATTAAATAGTGCTTTGCACTTCCGTTCTTGAATCTAAAAGATTCTTAGTGCTTTTCACTTCCAAACTGCGCCGTTGCGCTCTTAAGAGAGCGCCACGTGTCAGCTATAGAACCACTTGCGCTAAGCGCTCTTGAAATAGAGCTTTGCTCTCTGGAATTGGCGCAACTCACCAGAACGTGCCACGTGTCAGCAGCGCAACAGCGCAGCGCTCTCGCGCAGCGCACTGCGCTAGTGCGCTTGCGCTCACCAGAACGTGCCACGTGTCAGCAGCGCAACAGCGCAGCGCACTTGAGCAGCGCACTGCGCTAGTGCGCTTGCGCTCACCAGAGCATGACACGTGTCCTCACCACAAGCGCTTGCACTCAGTGATTGGCGCAACGCGCCTGATAAATGCAAGGCATTTCATTTCCTGAAGGGCCAGGCCCAATTAAAGAAGGCCTAACAGGTCTAATAAAATGCAATGCATTGTTTTAGAAAGGGGCAGAGCCCAAACTAAAATAGATGCTCTGCATCATAAATAAAGGGACGGAGCCCAAATCAAAAGCCTAGCAGGCCAGAATAGAATGCAGTGCATTATTAAATATGGGCAAAGCCCTAGCATAGGCCTAATAGGCCAAAGATCAAGAAAAATGTTGAATATTCTCAACTGGACTTAACCCAATTTTGGCCGTAAGTCCTCAAATTAAATTGACTGAGCGAGATTGCTCCCTTAAATCAATTTATATCCGGTTCGAAGGTACATCTCTGAGCTCCTCTGACACCTCTCGTTGTAATCCTTCAACGACGTCAGAGAGGCGACGGGTCCCAACGACCACACATGAATATAGACTGCGGGGTCCTTAAACTCGTGGACCGAAACGTCCTTAAACTAATATTGGACCGAAACGTCCTTAAACTAATATTGGACCGAAACGTCCTTAAACTAATATTCGTCCCAAAATGGGAATGGTGGACCGAAACGTCCTTAAACTAATATTGGACCGAAACGTCCTTAAACTAATATTCGTCCCAAAATGGGAATGGTGGACCGAAACGTCCTTAAACTAATATTGGACCGAAACGTCCTTAAACTAATGTCGGACCACCACGTCCCTAAACTAGAATATAGACCACCACGTCCCTAAACTGGAATATAGACCACCACGTCTTTAAACTGGAATATAGACCACCACGTCCCTAAACTGGAATACGGACCATCATGTCCCTAAACTGGAACATGGACCACTATGTCCCTAAACTGGAAATGGACCACCATGTCCCTAAACTGGAACAATAGAGCCCAAACGCTCTTTTGTCGGATCTAAACGATCCTGTTAAGTTGATCTTAGTCTCAAATCGGACTAACGTATCCTTAACAAACGTTTGAGTCGATCTTAGTCTCAAATATGGCTAACGTATCCTCAAACCAAAACCACAAACCCAAATCTAAGTAAACACGGATTTGGATTAATCCACGTCCTACGGGCGACTACATAAATTAGTCTCCGTATACAATCCACGGGCAACTACAAATAAAACAAACACCCACGACACGAAGTGACCAACTGGAGAAGGAGAAAGTTGTTATCGCGATGCGGTAGCGTAATTAACTGCAGGGTCTTGCGCCTGCAGGGAAGAGCGTCCCCACAATCAAAAACCCCTCAACGAGGGGGAATCTGACGAAGTCTGCTACATCGGTCGCATCCGCTTAAACCTTCGATACATGGTGCCATAAATCAACTTGGCATCTTCGGAGAGGTAGACGGATAACACCAATTAGCATCTGCCCCGAATCTCAGGCAAGACAGTCCATGTCTCGGCCGTCATTCGGAGGGGAACAGATTCTGGCACGCCCGGTGGGACCTCTTCCTCTTTCCACTCCACACTTCGTGTGTCGTCTTCGCGAACCAATCGTGGTTTGTTAAATGGTTGCCTTCGGATTTCAAGTTACTAAGATTTGGTCTTTTGCCTGGCGCAGAACTCAAGATTCAATGGCCTTTAACTGCACCAACTACTCGAAGTGCCACTGCAACGGACGCTCCACCTCACCGAGAGGTGTAACATATGGGCCCCAAGCGGCCTCTTTCCTTGCTCTGCCGGTAGAACAGGTGACCCAGGCCACCATCGGCCTGTTTTTCGGGACCATGGTCCTACCTACAAGCTTCTCTATGCCGATACCTGCACCGGAAGTGAACAAGAAGTCGGTGTTCGACCGGCTCACTGCTACCACGACCCCTGTCAACAGGTCGTCCGCTACCAAACCGACAGCCTCTGTTTTCACCAGGCTGAATCAGAACTCTAAATTGGCTGTCCCAAAGAGGGCAACGGCCGCTGTTCCGGAAGTCATTAAGGCGGCTTCTCCCACCAAAGAGTCAGTCTTTTCAAGACTGATGATTCCTGCTCCTGCCCCTGTACGAAGATCTGTCTTTGACAGATTGGATATTACCCCGTAAGGAACAACCTCATCTTTAAGAGGTTAACACCGGCGGTGCCTCATTCAGACAGGGGGCAAAAAGAAGCTATCTCTATCTCTGAGCCAGTCCCAACGGCTCGTCATGCTCGACGTCGCCATTGGCGACGAGTGAGGAAGGCAGGGGGCAACTCCCCCTTAGGGCTAACTCTACATGCTCCAGTGGTGGAGGTCAACGCTGCTGTTCCAACTGGGAACAACTTTGAATTGCTGAGGAAGGTGAGAAAGAACTCTCCAGTTGCTACATTGAAAAGATCTCCACCTATGGAGAAAGCTCCGGAGACAAAGCAGGAACAGCCCCCTCAACGGTTGTCGTCAAAAATTTATAAAGTTTGGCGGAGGGTTCAAGACTCCGTGATTGACCCAGACCACTTTCATCGCCAGAAAAAGGCAAAGGTGGAAAAGGACAAAACTCGCCCCATTAAACAGCAGGGGGCAACAATTGCTAGGATGCCCACTTCAACGGCTCCTTCAACCTCAATGGTCCACAAAAGAAGGAGGCCGGGGAAAGCTCCCATGACACTGGAAAAGTTTAAAAGCGGTGAACCTAAACGCCCCAAGTCAGGGGGCATAACAGTTCATACGGTTTATATGGCTTCTGGAAAGGAGGAAAGCCGTACATCCATGGGTCATAGACCGCTTACACGGTCAATGACCAAGACTCAGGAGCAGCAACAGAAGCTCCAGGAAATGATGAACGCTATGGCCGCACTTACAAGGCCGAAAGAAACCCCAGAAACATCCTCAGAAGAACGTCAAGAACAAGAAACGGAAGCCGAATTCCTTCGGCGCGTGCTAGAGAAGAAAGATAAAGAAGCTGTGGAGCAGGCATCCAACATAAAGAAAATGGCCCTCCTGTTCCAGGATATGGTGGGTATGATGATTCAACAAGATCCACCTGCTGAAGATCCCCCGATCATTCTTGAAGACGATAGGGGAGAAACATCGAATCCTCCACCGGCTCTATCCACAGCTAAAGAGGATACCATATCAAAAGCTGATTTGGATGAATACATCGCCCAGCAAATACGGGTGCATCAGGCGACTGAAGCAGCCGGTCAGGTCGTAAAAACGGGACGGCCATATCCAAGTTGGTACGATCAAATCAAGTACCCGCCAGGTTATACGATACCAAAGTTCCATGTCTACAAGGGGACGGGCAATCCTCATCAGCATGTTGCCCAGTTCAGGGCGCTCTGCGGCAACACCGGCGGTGACGACAAGCTGTTGCTCCGCCAGTTCGTTGGAAGTCTATCAGATACGGCGTTCGAGTGGTACTCTGAACTCCCTAATGATTCTATTAAAACCTTCGCGGAAATGGAGCTGCTGTTTACCCAACGTTTTGCAAGTGCCAGTGAACATACCCCGATGACGGCACTGATTAACGCTAGGGTAAAACCCGGCGAGACATGGGTTCAGTACGCTATACGATGGCGTAATCTATGGACGAAGTGTGAACAGCGCATAGAAGAAGCCCCTGCGGTGGGAATGTTTGTTGGAACCCTTGATCCACAAGCAACCATCTCACAGTTTATGATGTTCTTCAAGCTGACTTCCTTCCAGGCTTTGATTGACAAACTAGCGCAGATGGACCAGATGGGCCATAAACCCCCTCTCCCAAAGCCGGACTCCCGAAATGACAAAGGAAAAGGAAAAGCGATCGTTGTCGCTAATGCTCAATAACAACCGAGTGACTCGAAGCCGGCTGCTCGTCCAAACAATACGCGCCCGTACGTACCCCTTGAGGATAGGATGGGACGCCCTTATTCCTTCCCCCGCGATAAAACGAGGAGGCTATTCGAGCTGGCGTTGCGCAACAGACTCATAAATCTGCCGGATCCAAAACGTCCGTTGCAACCAAGTGACATCAACGAGCCTAATTACTGCCCTTATCATCGAGTGCTAGGACATCCTATCGAAGACTGTTACGTTTTCAAAAATTGGCTTGAAAACCAGTACCGACAGGGCAAGTTCGCGTTATCTGACAAATGGAAGGTGAATCCTCCGCAGCCCCACACCGCTAAGGGGATAAATACGCCGGGGGCAACATGCTCCGTCATTGAAGAAGCTCCTTGGGAGGTTGTATTATCAGCCAAAACGAGAAGAATGCTAAATGATCTTCGGACATGTCCAGCGATCAAGTGGAAGAACCCATTAGAACCACGGGTCGTTGAGGGGATGTTGAAGCCACGTCCAACTTCAAAGACCAATGATGGGGGTTCAAGGGGTTCAAGCACTTGCGGCCAGTCGTCAAAGTCTTCGAAAAAGAAGAAGAAGTCCAAGAAGCCCGTAAAGCCTAGCGACAAGCGCACGGACTTGCAAAAGCAAATTGACGCGCTGGAAGAATATAACCAAAAGGCGCGGACTCCCATCACGCTCCAAGAGTTCCTCAATCACGTCTTTCAAGAGGAAGATGAGGGAGAAAGTTCATCAGATGAATCCGAGGAAAATGTGGCGAGCTGTCATGTGATCTCCCATTCGATCACGAACGATGAAGAGATTTCTGGCACTAAAAAGCTGGGGGCAGATACCGAATCAAGAATTCCGGAGCTATCAGTCGAAATGATTGACGCGTTCCTTGATGAGGCTCGACTAAAAAGTAAAGCTGATCGAGAACGCGAAATGGCTATTTTTGAAAGGGCCAAACGCCGGCGACTTGATGAAAGAGCTGAGATAATCCCGCTGGAGCGAAGTGCCTCCGCCATTGACAAAAGCCAATTCAAGATGAGGAAAAGGTTCGCTAAGGCCATATCGATGGGCATGAAGCTACCATCCTCTGAAGGAAACATTACCGGTGAATCGGAAATGCACCCCTCCTTTTGCCTATATCATCAGAAGGTTGTAGGGTTCCTAGGCACTCTTGTGAAGGTTCAAAAGGCATCAAACATGCCCGGATAAAAATTTAGACGTGCCGAACAACCCAAAGCCGGGATCTTTGCTAGATTATTAGGTTTAAACATGCAAGATGATAACTTTTATCTAAGTGTGAGGGATTACAACCTTTGTAGTCCGCTCCTTCACTTCACAAGCTCCGAGTAGAAGTCCCTTTGCCGTGATCCACGATCTCCCGGACTCATGAGAGTCTCCACGACTCGAACGATCCATGCTAGCTTGAAGTATTCCAAATCTCCGATGATCTACCTTGAAGTTGCAAAGACTCAAGCTATCTCACTCTAAAGAGATGAACACACTAATCTCATGGGCTAGATGATATGAGGATGAGAGAGTAGTATTTTTTCTTTCTTTTTAAATCATTTTCTCATATTATTTCATCACATAAAGAAAATCTAGTAAGCTTTCTTCAAGAGAGAAGAAGATGATAATGGAAAAGATAATGAATTCTTTTCTTTTGTGATGAATAGAAAGAAAGAGTATATGATTGATTATAAACCATGGTCAAGGATGAGTGGCTAGGATTTAGTAGAGAATAAACTAGAGTTAGGGTTTGGTTGGGTTAAGAATGTGTCATCCTAAAATATCTTAAGAATGACAAAAGAAAAAGCTTCTAGAAGGTGCATGAAGCATCTAACCCTAATCAAACCCTAACCTCAATTATTCATCCTTAAACATGTTTAACAATTAATCATATCATGTCACAATAATATATATCACATATATATTATATATTTGCAACAAAAGAAAATAATACAATTAACATATATCGCATATATATCAATGTATCATCCAATGAGAAAATGAAATAATAAAGCGAGCCAATATTAGACAATGTAATAATATATCATATATATTATTATACATTAAATCATCGAATCAACACTTGATCCGACGATCCGGCTATATCGAATATTACCGACTAATATATCATGTACCGATTCATCGAATCAACACTTGATCCGATGACCCGGTTCATAACTAAATATCGCGAGAATATAATACGGTATCCCATATCGCATTATTCTCGGTCCTGCACATATCATATATGTGCCTCTACTCCGTTTCGCCTGAGCCAAGAAACCTCTGTGTAGGACTCTAAAGAATCGTCAATACGCCGGTAGCAGGTGATGATCATATCAAACACCCACAAGCTGCAAGCGGTCAGCTAAACGTAACAGCCACCCAGGTATTGAGCGATCAGAAGATCAACAAGCTAGCCTGTGCGTTCTCCTGTGAATCCGATCAGTAACACTCCCGTACAGTCCGGTCTGTTCGTCTGATATGTCGCATATCAAGTCTAGGGGTGGTATACGTCAGACCCCAGTAACCGATAAGTCGTGTCGATGTGTGGCTCATAACGGGTCGAGAAATTACTAGTAACACTTACCAGTAAATTTCTATATCAGCCCTGGCCAGGGACTTCCAGTTATAGCCAATCGAACACATCACAACATCAACTCCCTATACCGGGAGAGACGAATCCCCTCCTATCGCTCATTGCCTCCATGTGATTCGGGACTGTACCCAAAAGCCACCGTTTTGCACGCCCTCTTGGACATGGTAAGGTGGAAATCAAAGCACAGTGGGAATCACACAAGACTCTATGACGATCTCGGGTCTACAGACTACCCTGTACCAGTGTCACCGGAGAACTGCCATCTGACGTGTGGTATATCACCATCTGGGAGTTCTCGGCGAGTCCGTCCAGTGTACCCAGTCTCCACTGAGCACCCGTACACCATCTCTGATGTCTAACACCGATGGATATGGGATCATCCATGGCCCATCATATGGGTCAAGATGCGTATACGCTAGTCTACTCTGGTGTATCGATGCCCTGTCTCGATATACCCTCGACTAGGAATAGTTATAGGATGTACTCATCGACTACCGCGGCCCCACTAGTATGATCTCATCATAGTCCCAGTAGTCGAGTACAGATCCTAAGGGCTTTATCAACATGTGAGAGTAAAACAGTAAACCAATACAAGTCAACATGTTAAGATAAAGTGAAACCAAATAGCATACTATCATGACGAGCAAGAAAGTCATCTCGATATATATCCAAGCATCCATTATAATATACATCATATGTATAACAATGGCCTCTAGGGCATATACATAACTAACAAAGGTTTCGCACCCCACTCAAGAATGCAAAGCTTTTGATAAATGGTGGCAAGGATATGTTGCTCGTCAACAACGCTTCAAGCGGGAAAAGCGTAGAACTCGTCGAGAGCGAAGAAATACGACCGAAGAGCTTAAAAGAACTACCGGCGATTGTCGCATGGTTAACACTGTCGGGTCACAAGTGCCTACATTCGGGAGCGATTCTGATGAAGAGCTGGAACTTGCTCCTCTCTTTAAAGAATCCACTTCGGGAAAAGAAGAAGAGCCAAAGGTTTGCGAAAATATCCAGCTACGCAATCGGACGTTACCTGAAAAGAATCTCGGACCCTTAAACAAGAAAGATAAAGGGAAAGAAAAGGTTTCTGAGGATATTACTTTAGATGACCAAGTTGCGGAAGAGCTAACCGCCAAGAATCCGCCGAAAAGAAATAAGGTGGATTACAATGTCTTGGCGCATCTGAGGAAGCTGCCCTCACAACTCAGCATTCTTGATGCCCTGTTACTATCAAAAGAGGCGAGGGATTCTTTGATTAAAGCGCTGCAAGATCCGGACCAATTCCAAGCCTTTCTGGCCGAAGAAAAGATGAAGGATGAGTTGGAAGAAGTGCACACGGCCGACGTTGCTTTTGGCGATGAAGACCTTCTCCTTGGGACGCACGAACACAATCGCCCTCTCTATGTCTCAGGTACTGCCATGATATAAAGATAGGAAAAATCCTGATCGATAATGGATCGTCTGTTAATCTCCTCAACGTGCGGGTGTTGAAGGAAATCTGCATGAGCGTCCAGCACCTTGCGCGGGACAAAATCGCCATCTCCGGGTTCGACTCCCAATCATCAAAGACTCTTGGATCTGTGATATTAACGTTACGCTTCGGGTTGCTCGTCACAGATATTAAATTCCATGTCATAGACGCCAATACATGTTACAATGCTCTGCTCGGACGACCATGGTTACACGAGTACAATATTATCCCTTCTACACAGCATCAGTGTATGAAATATTGTAAGGATGGTCTCGAGTACACTGTGGCAGGAGAATTGAATCTGTTTTCCGTGAATGAAGTTCGTAAGTATGAAGATGCCAAATACTTCTTGCTGAGTTTCGAAGACACGGAAAGGTGTCACAAACCGGAAAACAAAATTAATGCCACCATCCCTATCTTTGGTAGTGACACCGAGGACGAAGAGGATATAATTTATGCGGGTCCATCCCAATCCGCCAAGCCGGGACCATCCGTTCCTTCATTGATCTTTGGTAGTGATTCGGAGGATGAAGTTCATGCTGTATTCCCTGCTCGGCTTTCAATACGGGCTTCTGCCGATGAAGAGCGAAGTCTGCAGATAACCATGGTGCCGCTTGAACATTACAAAGAACTGGATGCACTCGACACCAACAGTGTGGAAGAATTGCAGACATTTTATGTCCCTCCCGGACGAAAAGGCGAGAAGGCAATCCTATTCTACCGTTCTGAAGAAAACAAGGTGGAAAAAGAAGTTTGGCATGGCGCGGATCCCACGCTCGACAGGCTTCAGCCTATCCGTCTTCCCAGATATTATACCGAAGGTTTGAAGAAACTGCTGAAACGCCAGGGGATATCCTTCGAGCAGACCGTTCGAAAAGCCAAATTCTATGACAGGGTCTGGAATGTTCCCGGGACTCAACGCAAGCTGCCTAACGGGAAAATGGAAACAAAAGGGCTCGGATACATCCGGTCGAGGAAGCGAGAGTTACTACCTGGCTGTTACGTCGTATATGACTTCGATGAAGAGGCGGATGCTCAATGGGAGGACGTTAATCCTGAGCCAGTGATAGTGCCAGATGCAAAGGAACCCAGTCCATCGTTCGAAGAACAAATGGACAAGCTTATAAGAGAAGCGGGTCAAAAGGTCCGAGACGACCATAACCGCGAAATGGTCATCTACGAGAAAGCCAGAACACAACGCTTTCTCCAACAGGCCGTGAAGGATGAAAATGCCGCTCCTTGTCAACCTGCTACAAAAAAGGTTCAACGCGAAAGCAAAAACAAGTCGAAAGGCAAAAAAGGCGCTCAACAACCACAAAGCAGTGCTAAGAAACCACGCATACGAGAGTCGAGCGTTATTGACCTGGCCCTCATGAAGAAAATGGGTCGAGCATATTCATTTCCTCGGAACAAGACGAAGAAGATACTTGATCTTGCTCTAAAACATCAAATGCTTACACTCCCAGAGTCCAAACACCCTGAGCAAGCAGGCGAAGTCTCCAACCCAAATTATTGCTCTTATCATCGAGTAATAGGGCATCCGCTTGAAGATTGCTTCACCTTCAAGAATTGGGTTGAAGATCAGTATCAGCTTGGCAAATTCGCGTTGTCTGACAACTGGAGGGTAGCGCCGCCACAAAAGCACGAAACCGAAAACACAAGAACAGAACCAACTCCGCATTGGGATTGGAAGAAAATTCACACCTGTCATATGATAACAATATTAAAAGAAGAATCCGAGAACATGGACAGCCTTCCTTGGTGCTTCGAAAACAACAATGATGAGGTGGTCTTAGAATTTCCCCCAGCCCCGAAAGAGCTGGAAGATGGAATCCATACCACTGCAGATAAGCTCAAGAAGATTGAGTTGGGGACGGCAAACGATCCACGACCGACATTCATCAGCGAGCTGCTATCTGAAGAAAGGACGGCTGCGTTAAAGGATGTGCTTCTACAGCATAAAGATTGTTTCGCATGGAACTATTCCGAAATGCCGGGACTAGATCCAGAAATTGCTGTGCACAAATTGGCGATATCCCCGGACGTCAAGCCAGTCAAACAGGAACCGAGAAGAATGCGGCTTGAGCTTGAGATGAGCATCAACGCCGAGGTCAAGAAACTGATCGACTCTGGCTTCATCCAGGAAGTTCAATACCCTGAATGGATCGCCAACATCATCCCAGTGATGAAGAAAAATGGGACAGTGCGCATATGCGTAGACTTCCGGGATCTTAATAAAGCTTGCCCAAAGGATGACTTCCCAGTGCCAGTCATCGAGCTGATGATAGACAACACGTCCACTCATGAGGTTTTCTCCTTCATGGACGGCTCGTCGGGGTATAACCAGATAAAGATGCATCCCGAAGACCAGAAGCATACCGCTTTCAGGACTCCTCTGGGTATATTCTGCTACAAGGTGATGCCCTTCGGTTTAAAGAATGCCGGTGCCACTTATCAAAGGGCCATGACAAAGATCTTCGATGACCTTATACACGAAATCGTTAAATGCTATATCGACGATCTCGTGGTTAAAAGCAAATCATACGAGGAACATCTCGAGCATCTGAAGACTGTATTTCAACGCCTTCGGCAATACAACTTGAAGATGAATCCTCTTAAATGTGCATTCGGGGTTTCCTCGGGCAAATTCCTGGGATTCATCGTCCGACACCGAGGTATTGAGATAGATCCGTCTAAAATCAAGGCGATCATGGAAATGCCTCCGCCGAGAACTCTTAAACAGCTGCGATCTCTCCAAGGAAAGCTCGCATACATTCGGCGGTTTATCGCTAATCTTTCAGGAAAGTGCCGTCCTTACAGTCACCTGATGAAGAAAGGAACCCCATTCGTTTGGGATCACAAATGCCAAGGCGCACTGGACGAGATCAAGCAGTATCTGCAAAACCCTCCAGTGTTGGCCGCTCCAGTTAAGGGAAAGCCTCTCATTCTTTACACGGCCGCCCTTGAAGGTTCTTTAGGCGCATTATGGGCACAAGAGAATGACCAGGGGAAGGAAAGAGCACTCTACTACTTAAGTCGGGTTCTGCTGGGGGCAGAAAGCAATTACTCCCCCATTAAAAAACACTGCCTGGCGTTGATCTTCGCAATAAAAAAGCTTAGACATTATGCATTAGCGCATGAAGTCCATCTCATTTCAAAGGTGGACCCTCTCAAATACCTAATGTCAAAGGCCATATTGACGGGACGACTCGCTAAATGGGCCCTGCTCTTAATGGAGTTCTCGATAACGTATCGACCCCTCAAAGCAGTGAAGGGTCAGGCCATAGCCGACTTCCTTGCTGAGCACCCGATACCTGCCGATTCTCCCCTGAATTGCGATTTGCCAGACAAGCATGCGTTTGACGCAATCGACGGTGGTGATACCCGTTGGAAGCTTTATTTCGATGGAGCATCTTCCATGAAAAAGAACAAACAAAGTACGTCAATGATCAAATCGGGAGTAGGCCTTATCTTCGTGACCCCACAAGGAGGAATAATGCGCTTCGCCTTCTCCTTAACAGAGCCGAGAATGAATAATGAAGCTGAATATGAAGCTTTGATAGCAGGCCTCGAGATCGCCATTGACATGGGAATTGAAAGCCTCCTCATATATGAGGACTCTCAACTAGTCGTCAGTCAAGTGAACGGCGATTACCAAACATACAAACCGGAATTGGTAAAATACGGCAAAAAGGTGCAACAACTGTTGACCCAAATTCCCTTTTATACTTTGGAGAACATACCGCGCGCGGAAAACAGCAAAGCGGATGCGTTGGCTAAACTTGCTAAAGAACTGGCTGACGAAAACCTCGATGACGTTAGAATTGTGGTGCAAAGCCGTCGGGTGCTTGCCCCAGCAGAAATATCTCCGGAATCATCCGAAGAAAAAGGAGCGAGCGAGCAGACAACCCTGCAAGTAAAAGATTGGGAAAATACCGAGGACTGGAGAGAAGTCTTCATAGATTACTTCAAGTTCCACCGAATGCCTGAAGAAGCGTCCACAAGACATCAGCTCGTGAAACGAGCTCTGTCTTTCGCCTTCGTCAACGATACTCTATACAAGAGGTCATTCGATTCTCTGTGGCTGAGATGCTTAGGACCTGACGAAGCGAAAAGGGTCGTCCAAGAAGTTCACGACGGACTCTGCGGTTCTCACCAAGCAGGCCCAAAGATGAAGTTGAAGATCAAACGGATGGGTTACTATTGGCCCGCGATGATCCAGGACTGCCTTGAATATGCGAAGCAATGCCACTCATGCCAGATTCATGGGGACTTCATCCACCAGCACCCAAATCCACTACATCCAACGGTGGCTAGCTGGCCATTCGAAATGTGGGGGACTGACATAGTTGGCCCTATCGAACCAACATCTTCTAGGGGACATCGTTTCATCTTGGCGACGACTGACTACTTCTCTAAATGGGCAGAAGCAGTACCGTTAAGAGAGGTGAAAACGGAAAATATCCTCCACTTCTTCAAGACGCATGTCATATATCGATTTGGAACTCCGCGACGGATCATCTCCGATAACGGGCCAGCTTACAGAAGCCACAAGATCAGTCGCTTTGCGCAACAGCATAATATAGACTGGAGATATTCCTCAGTCTATAATCCACGGGCTAACGGTCTCGCCGAGGCCTTCAACAAGACATTGACAAAAATCATAAAGAAAACGGTGTCCCGAAATAAGAAAGATTGGCACGAAAGACTGCAAGAAGCTCTTTGGGCATATCGAACTATATTCAAGACGGCCACGAACACAACGCCATATGCGTTGGTGTTCGGTACAGAAGCAGTACTCCCCCTCGAGATAGAGTTACCCTCTCTACGAGTGGCAGTCCACTACGAGCTGACGGACGAAGAAAATGCTCACCTTCGGCTTGAGGAGCTTGACGCCCTTGATGAAACCCGGCTCATAGCGCAGCAAAATCTAGAAGCTTACAAAGCAAAGATGACATGCTCATATGAAAGACTGACCCGACCGAGGACGTTCCGCCAAGGCGAACTCGTGTTAGTAGTCAAAAGGCCTATGATCCCCAATCGCGCCAAGCGGGGAAAATTCGAGCCAAACTATGAAGGCCCGTACATCATAGATAAGGTTTACCAGGGTGGGGCCTATCTACTCATGGACATGCACGGTGAAAGGCCTTTCAGGCCGATAAACGGTCGCTTCCTAAAGAAATACTATGCTTAATGAGCCACAGCCTAGGTCAACGATAGATGACGACGACTATGTCCGCTCGCTATCTTCCTGAGCTTAAGCTTTCTAAGCAGTGGCCAGCCTTCTCCATGCTGGACCGAAACGTCCTTAAACTAACGACGGACCGAAATGTCCTTAAACTAACAGCAGACCGAAACGTCTTTAAACTACTACCGCAGCATCTTTAGACTGATGAGATAAAAAAAAGAGAAAATATATAAAAATAAAAAGAATAAAAAAAAAACGGTATGTCCATAAGCAAGATGGGCACGGATGAAAACCTGAAAGGGCTCCGTGAGTAAAAACAGCAGGACTACCGGCGAGTGTTTTTGAAAACCCGAAAGGGCGCAACCTCGTTAAAAAGACACTTATGGGGCCTTCTCGACCTTGTAAGGAGAAACCACCCGCGTGAGATCCTTACGACTCACAAGGGAACAACACACTTAGGTATCCCCATGATTCCTAAGGAGAAAATACACTTGCGAGATCCTCACGACTCGTAAGAAGAACTCTCTTATGGGACCCTCACGGCTCATAAGAGTTGAAAGTCTTAAGTTACAGAGACCTAAACCTGTGCTTGAGCAACCCCCACAACTTCAAATACTGCCCTACAAGTGGCTCAATACCGACCCTTGTATACAATCCACGGGCACGAATAAACATTTCCCTAACCAAGTTTCATCCGTGATTGGGGATATGTGCGCCTGATGAACAACCCTTGTAAATCCTCTCGATTTACAAAGAGAAAACCCTCCTGTAGGATCCTTACGACTTACAGAGGAACAAAACACTTAGGAACCCTCACGATTCCTAAGGAGAAAATACACCTATAAGATCCTCACGACTTGTAGGGAGAAATAGCTTTGTGAGACCCTTACGGCTCATAAAGTCAAAAGCCTTAGTCGACAGGACCCTAACCCTGGTCGCTAAGCCGCCTTTGTTCGACATCGACAGAGGCAGATGATGATTCGCTCCTGGCAATATCCCAGTTGTAGCGGTGCTGATGCCGAAATCGGCGTCTGATTCCAGGTTTACGGCGAAAAGCCGATAGGCCGCACATGCATACGAAATAGCCGAAATGATAGGGCAACTTGCAATAAAAAGCAGCAAGTAAAATGTATGCATGCGAAATAGCCGAAATGATAGGGCAGCTCGCAATAAAAAGCAGCGAGTAAAAATAAAATAAATAGCCGAAATGATTGGGCACCGCGAAAAATAGCCGAAATGATTGGGCAGTCGTGACCTTCGCGATATAAAAGCTGAAATGATAGAGCATCGCGGAAATAAGATAAAATAAAAAAAATGATAAAACTTTGGCCCTACAGTCAAGATCACATCGATCCCTGTATACAATCCAAGGGCGTAAACAAAGAAGGAACCATACTTTCCCAGCGGACTCCGTCAGACAACGAAGCCAAACCTCAACGGTTCATTTCAACCGAAGAAGCCAGTGACTTCAGCAAAATTCCTCGACTCACGGATACAAACACTCCTTGACTAGAGCTTCCTGATCCGCGTCGACCCGCAGAGCCACCAGAGCCCCCGTGGGAACCCTCGACTCGTTTCAAACCCCAAGGAAACAAATAATCCTTGGCGCTTGGGAAACAAATAATCCCTAGCAAACTCCTCGACTCACAGATACAAACACTCCTTGACGAGAGCTTCCTGATCCGCGTCGACCCGCAGAGCCACCAGAGCCCCCGTGGGAACCCTCGACTCGTTTCAAACCCCAAGGAAACAAATAATCCTTGGCGCTTGGGAAACAAATAATCCCTAGCAAACTCCTCGACTCACGGATACAAACACTCCTTGACGAGAGCTTCCTGATCCGCGTCGACCCGCAGAGCCACCAGAGCCCCCGTGGGAACCCTCGACTCGTTTCAAACCCCAAGGAAACAAATAATCCTTGGCGCTTGGGAAACAAATAATCCCTAGCAAACTCCTCGACTCATGGATACAAACACTCCTTGACGAGAGCTTCCTGATCCGCGTCGACCCGCAGAGCCACCAGAGCCCCCGTGGGAACCCTCGACTCGTTTCAAACCCCAAGGAAACAAATAATCCTTGGCGCTTGGGAAACAAATAATCCCTAGCAAAATCCTCGACTCACGGATACAAACACTCCTTGACGAGAGCCTCCTGATCCGCGTCGACCCGCAGAGCCACCAGAGCCCCCGTGGGAACCCTCGACTCGTTTCAAACCCCAAGGAAACAAATAATCCTTGGCGCTTGGGAAACAAATAATCCCTAGCAAACTCCTCGACTCACGGATACAAACACTCCTTGACGAGAGCTTCCTGATCCGCGTCGACCCGCAGAGCCACCAGAGCCCCCGTGGGAACCCTCGACTCGTTTCAAACCCCAAGGAAGCAAATAATCCTTGGCGCTTGGGAAACAAATAATCCCTAGCAAACTCCTCGACTCACGGATACAAACACTCCTTGACGAGAGCTTCCTGATCCGCGTCGACCCGCAGAGCCACCAGAGCCCCCGTGGGAACCCTCGACTCGTTTCAAACCCCAAGGAAACAAATAATCCTTGGCGCTTGGGAAACAAATAATTCCTAGCAAACTCCTCGACTCACAGATACAAACACTCCTTGACGAGAGCTTCCTGATCCGCGTCGACCCGCAGAGCCACCAGAGCCCCCGTGGGAACCCTCGACTCGTTTCAAACCTCAAGGAAACAAATAATCCTTGGCGCTTGGGAAACAAATAATCCCTAGCAAAATCCTCGACTCACGGATACAAACACTCCTTGACGAGAGCCTCCTGATCCGCGTCGACTCGCAGAGCGACCAGTGCCTCCGTAGGAATTCTCGACTCGTTTCAAACCCCAAGGAAACAAATAATCCTTGGCGCTTGGGAAACAAATAATCCCTAGCAAACTCCTCGACTCACGGATACAAACACTCCTTGACGAGAGCCTCCTGATTCGCGTCGGCTCGCAGAGAAACCATTGTCTCCGCGGGAAACTCCCGATTCGTCTCAACTTGCAAATGAAGCCTTAGGCAGCAGGGACTAAAAAACTTGCTTCCTGAACAATGGGACCCTGCAAGTCAATCCAAAATGGTCTCTTGCATACTATTCACGGGTCTCACTCTCCAAAGTCGAATTTCGACGAGGAGGGAAACAACCGCTTGTGGGTCCTCTCGACCCGTAAGAGGGAAAAACTCTCTTGTTGGATCCTTACGACTTATAAGAGAAAACCACACTTAGGAATCCTCACGATTCCTAAGGAGAAAACCCACCTACGAGATCCTCTCGATCCGTAGGGAGAAAATTCTCTGTGAGACCCTCACGGCTTATGGAGTTGAAAAGTCTTAGGCAGCAGATCTGAACCTGCGGCCTAAGCCATCGCTGATTCTTAGGAAAGTCAAGATGCGTGCCCTACTATCCGTCAACCATGTTCGCTAAGGTGATATGCTGATAATAAAAGAAGGAAAAGACCAGGAAATGACACATTACAAAAAAAGTGTATCTTTTATAAAGAATCCCTAGAGACAAGGAGAAAATCTCCTCTTTCAGAGCAAAACTCTGTCACAGAATGACACTTGTCAAATTCTGGTCTCAAAAGAATAAAATTCCTTAAAAAAGAGCTTAGCTCTGTAATATTCCATCAAAAAGAAAATTTTGAAAAGAAATTTAAAAGTAAAATTTCTGGAATCTTGAAAAATACATGAAAACTTATAAAAAATTCTTCGTTTTTCAGATCTAAAAGATCTACATTTGATTCAAGAGCAAAGCTCTGTTCATGGGTTAGAACCCATGAACAAGATCTCTGTAGATCTATAAGTTTTTTAGAGCAAAGCTCTGTTTATGAAACCCCAATGGGGATTTCTTTAGATCAAAAGATCTGTGAGAGCAAAGCTCTAGTGGTTAATTAAAATTAATTTCGCTTGAAAATAATTTTACCTAAAATTTTCTAACTTGGAAAATGAGAGCAAAGCTCTAAGGTTCTGGAAACGAGAGCAAAGCTCTGGAGTTCTAGGCAAGAGCAAAGCTCTGAAAATCAAAATCTTGAAATAACAAGATTTTTCTAAGGGCCAGAGGTCCTATTTATAAGGCGCTTGCGCCCCTTGAGCTCACCCCTTGATCCAACGGTCAGGGGGTTGCCACCGCTGCACTCACGTGCGCGCCACGTGAGCGCAACGGTGGGGGGGCATTTGTTTCGCCCAATCAGAGCAAAGCTCTGTTGAAATTCAAAATTCAAAAATTTTGAAACAACACTTCAAGTGTCAGGCGCTAATTCGTCAGTACAACGCCCATGAAGGCGCGCCCAATCAGAGCAAAGCTCTGTTTAAATGAAGCAACGCTTCAGCTGCGCAAGCACTGCGCTGCGCGACACGTGTCAGCGCAGTTGCGCTGCGCTCTGCGCTGCGCGACACGTGTCAGCGCAGATGCGCTGCGCGACACGTGTCAGCGCAGATACGCTAGCGCAGTTGCGCTGCGCTGTGCGCTGCGCGACACGTGTCACGCGTTGGGGCATCTGCGCCAAACTGAATTAAGATTTTAAGAAATCTTTTCTGTTCTTGTTAAAACAAGAAGATTTTCTTCTGCAAAGCAGAAGCCCTTGGATCAAAGATCCAACGGTAGGGAAAATTCCCCAAAATCACTCAGAGAATGATCTCTTTAACAAATTTAACTAATTTGTGAGCACTATAAAAAGGACCCTAAGCCTCAATTCGAAGGCATCAACATTTCTTGAAAAATCAAGAACTTTAAACAGAGAGAACTCTGAGAAAATTTCAAGAAAAAGGTAAAGAACCTTCATGAATTAGAAGAAATTCCTTCTAATAGATCATTGATCTAAAAACAAGATCAATGATCTTTACATAATAAACAGTGCTTTGCACTTCTTATGAACCTCTGGTTCTTTAAAACAATAAAATTAAAAAAATAGTGCTTTGCACTTTTATGAACCTCTGATTCTTCAAACAAAAGAAAATTTTATTTTTCTTTGATCTAATTTAGATCAAGAAATTAAATGGTGCTTTGCACTTCCGTTCTTGAATCTAAAAGATTCTTAGTGCTTTGCATTTCCAAACTGCGCCGTTGCGCTCTTAAGAGAGCGCCACGTGTCAGCTATAGAACCACTTGCGCTAAGCGCTCTTGAAATAGAGCTTTGCTCTCTGGAATTGGCGCAACTCACCAGAACGTGCCACGTGTTAGCAGCGCAACAGCGCAGCGCTTTCGCGTAGCGCACTGCGCTAGTGCGCTTGCGCTCACCAGAACGTGCCACGTGTCAGCAGCGCAGCGCACTCGAGCAGCGCACTGCTCTAGTGCGCTTGCGCTCACCAGAGCATGACACGTGTCCTCACCACAAGCGCTTGCGCTCAGTGATTGGCGCAAAGCGCCTGATAAATGCAAGGCATATCATTTCCTGAAGGGCCAGGCCCAATTAAAGAAGGCCTAACAGGTCTAATAAAATGCAATGCATTGTTTTAAAAAGGGGCAGAGCCCAAACTAAAATAGATGCTCTGCATCATAAATAAAGGGACGGAGCCCAAATCAAAAGCTTAGCAGGCCAGAATAGAATGCAGTGCATTATTAAATATGGGCAAAGCCCTAGCACAGGCCTAATAGGCCAAAGATCAAGAAAAATGTTGAATATTCTCAACTGGACATAACCCAATTTTGGCCGTAAGTCCTCAAATTAAATTAACTGAGCGAGATTGCTCCCTTAAATCAATTTATATCCGGTTCGAAGGTACATCTCTGAGCTCCTCTGACACCTCTCGTTGTAATCCTTCAACGACGTCAGAGAGGCGACGGGTCCCAACGACCACACATGAATATGGACTGCGGGGTCCTTAAACTCGTGGACCGAAACATCCTTAAACTAATATTGGACCGAAACGTCCTTAAACTAATATTGGACCGAAACGTTCTTAAACTAATATTCGTCCCAAAATGAGAATGGTGGACCGAAACGTCCTTAAACTAATATTGGACCGAAACGTCCTTAAACTAATATTCGTCCCAAAATAGGAATGGTGGACCGAAACGTCCTTAAACTAATATTGGACTGAAACGTCCTTAAACTAATGTCGGACCACCACGTCCCTAAACTGGAATATAGACCACCACGTCCCTAAACTGGAATATAGACCACCACGTCTTTAAACTGGAATATAGATCACCACGTCCCTAAACTGGAATACGGACCATCATGTCCCTAAACTGGAACATGGACCACTATGTCCCTAAACTGGAAATGGACCACCATGTCCCTAAACTGGAACAATAGAGCCCAAACGCTCTTTTGTCGGATCTAAACGATCCTGTTAAGTTAATCTTAGTCTCAAATCGGACTAACGTATCCTTAACAAACGTTTGAGTCGATCTTAGTCTCAAATATGGCTAACGTATCCTCAAACCAAAACCACAAACCCAAATCTAAGTAAACACGGATTTGGATTAATCCACGTCCTACGGGCGACTACATAAATTAGTCTCCGTATACAATCCACGGGCAACCACAAACAAAACAAACACCCACGACACGAAGTGACCAGCTGGAGAAGGAGAAAGTTTTTATCGTGATGCGGTAGCGTAATTAACTGCAGGGGCTTGCGCCTGCAGGAAAGAGCGTCCCCACAATCAAAAACCCCTCAACGAGGGGGAATCTGACGAAGTCTGCTACATCGGTCGCATCCGCTTAAACCTTCGATACATGGTTCCATAAATCAACTTGGCATCTTCGGAGAGGTAGACGGATAACACCAATTAGCATCTGCCCCGAATATCAGGCAAGACAGTCCATGTCTCGGCCGTCATTCGGAGGAGAACACAATAAGCGTAATAGGTGTACTCTCCTAAACCAAGGAGCCCTCGCAACCTGAGAGAAGGTGATAATAAAAGACAACTGAATAAACCAATTCTATTTCTCCTGAACCTTGATCCATCCTCAAAGGAGTCCCTTCGAGTTCGTATATAACCATACGATGGATCTATCCAATGGAAGTGAATGTCCGTAGTAATACGGGTGTTCTGAGAAATACAAAGGGTAGAAGAAGGAGTGGCAATGACTTATGCAACTCAGACAATCCAAAAGCCAGTATTTTAAGAAGGTTCGGTCAACTTGGACACTGAGTCATAGTCTAGGGTCGGTCAAAGGTCGCTGCCAAAGAGAGAGAGAAAAGAAACACTCTGCGTGCACTCTAACCTAGATCAGAATGGTTATCACTTTATCTAATCCGGAAACCTCCCACTGTACTGTCAAATTCTCCTCCAAACCTAAAAGAAGAATCAATCGGGATCACCCGAAGAGTAAACCAACTCATCAGTGGGAATCAGGATCCAACTCTCATCGCATGATAACGTGACGGAATCCACTCACGTTATCACACTCTAGAAGGTATGCGCATGCCTGGAAAGTTTCAGTTTCTTTAGAAACTCCCGATAAGATTTTTACCCCATGTTCTTATGACCTTGACGAAAGCCAACAAATCATAAGTCACATGTCAAGTTTTGCCCGTCATTATCTTGTTAATTCGAACCCACCCGTACATACCCTTGACGAAAGCCAACAAGGTAATACGACTGTCCCAAACCAACTCATCTATCTATGCAACAAATGAATACCCCAGCAACTACCAAACACTATGCCTTGATGAAAGCCAACAAACATAGCTTGAATATTACTGACCATCCATAAGAAATGACGGAGGGCTACGACTGGTTTTTGGCGAAAAAACCTTTAACGTAATGAACTTGATCTCGTTGAAGGAACCTTATAGCTTTTTATAAAATATAGTGGCGAAAACCTTTGCTAAAGAGGTCACTCCCGGTGAAGGGATCTCGGCTCTTTCCTCGTGGAATGAGGTGCAGGATATTCCACTGAATACCGTGATGCAAAGCAACATGTAATCGACTATAGTGAAGTTATTACCCTGACGCAAAGTTCTGCCCAAGGGGTCAGTCCCGGTGAAGGGATATCGGCCCTTGTCCCGTCGAATGAGGTGCAGGATATTCCACTGAATACTGCTGTGCATAACAAAAGGAAACATCTTTGTAATAACACTTTTTAAATTGTTCCAACAACATCCAAACAGGTTTGTTTTACTTTGCATTGATCAGAATCAACGCAGTCCCATCAATTAATCACACCAGAAAAGAACGAAAATAAAATGTACGTATATGCCATCCGCATTCGTCACTGGGTCCCGTCATCACCCGTTAGGTTACTTAACTAACGACAGAGCGGGGACTGGACTAGCGCGGGTGTAAAATATATACAACATCTAATAGTATATAAACCAATATACAATAATCGCTCCAGGCGTGATAATATGCAACATTACAGAAAAGTAATAAGCATCACAGAACAATACAGATAATCTGGGATCCCCGAGTTTCACAGAGCCGCTGCTGAAACCCGACGTTCCCCTGTCGTATGGATAGCCTGTGCAATGAAACCTAGACCCCTACGGGTGCGGCAAGTTACCCGCCAAAACCTGAAGCGAGGCAGCCCCCTACAGCACAGTGAATGGACTACCCATCACTTCACGGAATCCGGTAATCTTGGACACCCCTCCTTGGGTCAACCTGTACCCCCTACGAGTGCGGCGAATAGTCTGCCAATTCTAGAGTGGGGCCCCTCTGCCTCTCAAAGCCATGAGATGCGGACCCGTTGCCTTCCAGAACCCGGCTATCCGTACACTCCGTCGCGGGGTAAAACCTAGTACAGTAATGAAAAATAGTACAACAGGTACATCGACCGCAACCTGGTCGTGCCCCTAAAGAATATTATACAACAGGCAGTGACGGCAGTCCACATGTTGGACGCTCGCCCTGCAATATCAAATGTACAAATAAATCCAAACTGCACTATCATTGCACACTGCTATCCACCACGACAAATCCGCAACATCACAGTACAACACAGAACATCAACGCGAATGTCACGTTCGCAAACCCGTCTAAAAGAACTATAGCAATCAGACGCGGTTTACCGATCAAATGACAATCACGGTCGGAGATATAATGTAAGCACTGTAAACTAACATGTTTAAATTTCGATCGACTAAATTTCCCGAAGTGGGCCCCACGCAAATCTGCTGCACAGTAAAAAATACTGGGCCCAAATAAACAGTTCCAGAAACCACAATTTCCAACATAGAATCCACTGTAGAAAATTGAGTGAGTGATCTCACTTTCCTGCGGCGGATCCGCGGCCAAAACCTAGCTTGGGCCGCGGATCCGCGGCGGAACAGTGGAATCACTTCCTCGAATTTCTACAGTATTCCTCAAAAACCCTGCTTGATTTTCTGGTTTGGTCAAAATGACATTTGGACCAGTTTGAAAATTAACAGAAACTTTAATACTAGAAATTGTGATTTTCGAAAAATCCGTTCGATCGATCTTTTAAACGCGTTAGCACAAGTTAGTAAAGCTTAATGGCGTGGCTCTGATACCATGTAAGTCTACGGTAGCGCCCCGGCCGTCTTTCAGACGCCAAATGCGGAACAAAAAACTTTTATAACTGGCGCTATCGCATACTTTAACCCAGATCTGCCATTAACGCTAAACTAACAATCTACAAAGAGGAAAGAAAGGTTATACCGAACGATCCGAGTCCTTCGTTCTTTAACCATCATCCCACGCTCCGTTGCGGCTGCTCCGATCTCGTCGATCAAGTGGCACCACATCATCGGATCTTTAAACGGGCTCCCGCCTCTGACTCGAGGCAACTCGGTTGTCAAGTTTGCTAAAAGAGACGACCAAGATTGATGTAGAGAATGAGTGGAATACTTTATCTCGCTTCGTCCAAAGCCATGGACGAACGGTTAATGAAGTTGCCGTGGGAATCGGGTGATGGAATGAAATGAGCTGTGAAATTCCATACACCGAAAACTATCATCTTTTTCTAATCAAATGAGTGTGTAAAAAATCCAAGTGGGCATCCAAGAGGGGCTGGCCACTTATGTAGAGGGGGGAGGTGAGTGTAGGAGCAAGGAGGTAACCATAGGATAAAAGATCAAGAGAAAATATCCTTAGGTAAACAAGAAACATTAAAGCTAAAGCATGAGTCACTAATACACCTCATCTCTCATTTAATGCTAACAATGAATCACTAACAAAGTCACCTTCCATGAAGCTTCCTCTCATCATCTAGAAACTTCTAGAACTATGACTCACCCAAGAAAAGATAAATCCGTATTTAACCAAATGTTAAATACGGCTGATAGAAAACTGGAAACTGGCAACTTCCAAAAGTGATCCCGAAACGAATTTCAGGATAACCCCGTAACAGTATAAATATACCCGCATTTGTATTACGACCGAATACAAATGCAACTGAGACAAAGATATTATATCTACTCTATATAATACATGGATCCGGCTTAAACCAAAGCCCACCAGTATTATCTGCCCGAAAAATAACACGTGCGTAAACGCACGTGCATTTTCCGAACCTTGCCATAAAACCATACGGCCTCTACAACGTTTCGCCCGAACTTGGAAACTGTCTGTGGGGGACTCTAATGACTCGTCAGTACCCTGGCAGTGGGTTTAACCACAAACCGTTAGTGGCACTAGCTATGCGTAACGGCTTCCCATGGACTGACCTCAAGGGAGGCCGATGAGCGAACTCATCCGGAAACCCTACTGAGCCTAACAGTGACAATGTATATACAGTCCGGTCCGTTCGTCTATGAGTATCGCATATCCGGCCTAGGGGGCTAGTAACGTCAGACCCCCAATAGCTGTATAAGTCGTGTCGAAGACAAGCCCTGAACACCCTGAGATACTACTGGAGTACCTACCAGTAAATCTCACCTGCCTTGGCCAAGGACTTGGTGTAATGGCTTTCCTAGACACAGCGCGACCTCTACCCCCAATACCGGGAGAGATGAATCCCCTGCCGATCCGCTCACGTGCCTCCATGTGGCTCGGGACTGTACCCAAAAACTACCTGTTTGCACGACTCCTTTGAGCCGTGGTAGGGTAGAAATCAAAGCACAGTGGGAACTCACACGAGACCAATGACGACCTCAGGTCGATGAACTAACCTGTACACATGTCACCAGGGAACTGCTATCTGACGATATGTATAATACCAACTAGCAGATTCCCGGCGAGTCCTGTCCGGTGTACTCATAACCCAATGAGCACCTGTATACATCTTAGGTGATCCAACTGATACCAGTGGCTTGTGAGACCGGCCACCGCCCCTCGTCGGGGTCTCGACTGTATACACTAGTCTACTCCAGAGTATCGATGCCCTGTCTCGAAACTCCCACGACTAGGTTCCACTATTAAGGATATGCTTATAGACCACCCAACTCTCACTTATATGATCGCCCTCATACTGTTGGTAGTCAAGCAAGATCCTAAGGGCTCTATCAAAGTGTAATCGTGATCAGTCACCTGAACCTATATACGACTGATAAAGGCAAACCAGATAGCATACTATCATCTCGAGTAAGACTGTCCTACCGGTATAGGTCCTCCGCAATCATTGCAATCACGTGCCTGCGATCCAATAATTGACTTTGAGGGCACTATATCCAACAATCTCTTACCCCACGACGCTAAGGATCAAATCCCTCGTCAAGAGGCCACCGAGCAGCTACCCTGCTCGGTCCATCCTTGGCTGGTAATCTCTTACCCAACGACGCCAAGGATCAAAGACCTTATCAAGAGGCTACCGTGCAGCTTCCTTGCTCGGTCCATCCTTGGCTGGTAATCTCTTACCCCACGACGCCAAGGATCAAAGCCCTCGTCAAGAGGCCACCGAGCAGTTACCCTGCTCGGTCCATCCTTAGCGGGCAACTCTTACCCCACAACGCCAAGGATCAAAGCTATCAGTTGGGGTAAAAATTTACACCCCGGTTGACCAAGTCAAAATCAAAGTCAACCCCAAGCCAAGTGGGCCCAAGCCCAGATCCAGTGGGCCGTCCGGGTCGAGCCCGAACATGAAGCGGCCGGCCCCCCCTCCATGCCAAGATAAAATTTTGTAATAAATAATTTTGTTGCATTTCTTTTATTTTATTTTATGGATAAATGTAAGAAAAATAGGCATAAAGCCAAATTTTTGTAAAGCCCATGGCTTATGTGCAAAAAGAAATGGCACATGAGCCATGGGATAGGTAAAATGCCATTTTGTGAAGCCCAAGGGGCTATGTGTAAGGTGTATGGCCTATAAAGGCAACGATAATGAAAAAATCACAACTTTTTTTATCTCTCCCAAAAAAAAAAGAATCCAGATCTGCCTCTTTCTCCTTCCTCAAGGTTCTAAAACCTTCTTTTTTCTTTTGAATTAAATCAAGAGTTTAACTCTTCCTTTTCTCAAAATAAATAGATTTCCACCATAAAACCTACAAAGGGGAGCTCGGATCTCCAATCAAATCTCGAAAAGGGGAGGCTTTTAAGGCTCATTCCCTTTTCTCCAAGATCCCGCCGGTCAAGAGCAAGAAGAAGGAGACCCATCTCTAAAAATCTAACTTTGGACATACCCAAGGCTCAAAAGAAGAGCAATAAATCCCCAGGTGTTTAACTCCTTTCTAAATCTGTTGGTGTTTAACTCCATAAATTAATTTCTGTTGGAGTTTAACTCCATAAATTTGTTTCTGTTAGGAGTTCAACTCCAAAAATCCCCTTGGGAGTTCAACTCCCCAGCCTAGGGGCTAGGCCTCCCTTTCCGCGGGTTTTTCCTGTGGTCACGTGTGCCCACGTGACCCCAGGGCGCCAAGGCGCCCATCGGTCACGTGTGCGCACGTGACCCCGGGGTGCCAAGGCGCCCATCGGTCACGTGTGCGCACGTGATCCCGGGGTGCCAAGGCGCCCATCGGTCACGTATGCCCACGTGACCCCGGGGGGCGCCAAGGCGCCCATCGGTCACGTGTGCGCATGTGATCCCGGGACGTCAAGGCGCCCTTCGGTCACGTGTGCCCACGTGACCCTGGGGGCGCCAAAGTGCCCATCGGTCACGTGCGCGAACGTGACCCCGGGCATTAAAGCGCCCACCTGCCATGCGAGCGACCTTTAGACGCCATTTTGTTTTCTTTCCCCCCTCGTTTTATGTGCACTCCCCAACAAAATCCCTTCTGGAGTTTAAACCCTTTTTTTTATAAAAAAATTTCCTTTGGAGTTTAACTCCACAATAAAGTTCTGTTTTGGGAGTTTAACTCCACATAAAATTCTTTTAGGAGTTTAACTCCATCTAAAATTCTTTGGAGTTTAACTCCACAATAAAATTCCTTTTGAAATTAAACTCCACTTTTAAGAAAAAAGGGGGGGAAGGAAAACACACACAGACTCCACGACACCGTCTTCCGTTAGAAAAAAATTTAACAGGGCGCTGTCCCGCACCCCGCAAGGGGACTGCTAGCCCTCTTGACCCTCAGCCCGCTATCCGGGTAGCGGGACCCCCGTAAAAACTCTGCGGGCCCCCCAATATTTCCAAAACCCCTTCAAAACACGGTACTGCACATTGAGTTCGCATGACCAGTTTAACCCGTTAATCGGAGGTTCCTTCGCTCCAAATGCGAGGGGTAATTAACGGCAGCTTAGTCCGCGGTTGCCGGAGATTTAGATCCCCACAATCAATAAACCCCAGCCTACCCTAGGCAGGGGGATCTGTAATGCGCCTGACAAGCGCGCGCGTATTCCCATCTCAATGGGGTGACGAAAAACACCCTACAGATTCTGGCACGCCCGGTGGGACCTTTCTCTTCTCCCATATCTTGGGTTAAGCGTTCATGCGAACTCATTTAACATATAAGCCGATGTTTGTACTGAAATAATTTCTTTCTTTCGTGCAGCAATCAACTTTCAATGACGATGTCTCCTAAGACGAATTCGGCTTACGACGCGACCCCGATCTCGTACGTAGTCAAGATCAATGCCCGCGTAGTTCTCCCCTCCAGTCTCAGCCGGCAATGGGAGGAGCCACCCCGTCAATTTGGTTCTATCGTCATCTACCCTGCTGGAAGCACTCATCTGGCGGAGGTCACGGCAAACCAAGTGGTCAAACCAATCTCAAGAGGAAGGAGGCCGAACGTTGTGGTCTCCAGAGCGCCCCACCCTAAAAGCAAATCTGTATTCGAATGACTCTCCACTGTTCCGAATGGGGGCAAGGCCGTCTACACCAATGGGGCTACGAAGCATCTCCAACAAGCTCAGATGGTGCCCTTGACAATCGCGCGAGCAGGAATCTTCTCTGGGCTCTCTGTCACTCGACCTACGGCGTCTTCCCGAAGAGCCGAAGTCTGCCGAGTGCTTAAAATAGAAAAGTTAAGGCAGAAGCGGCTCAGGTATTGAGCCAACAAGAGGGCCAAGGCTTCGGCCAAATGGAATCGTGTGAAGTTCCAAGAGCAGGGTTGCCCCGCGACGACGGCTGAGTCGGACGTAAGAATCAGCAATTCCTTCGAGCCTCTGAAGTGGGTTCAGAAAAACGCCATGACCGCCAGAATCAAGAAGACAGCGGTCCGAACAGTGCCACAAAGAGACGTGTCCCGGCCCCAACAGAAAAAGTATGACTCTGTCTCTTCAAGGGTCTATCAGGCGCTCTGTGCTGCACGAAAGCAGCGGGGCAAATCTAGAAAAGAAGCGCCGGCACCATTCAAGAACCTGGTTAGGCCAGCCGCCTTCAATCGACTACCAGCTACCGAAGCAAGGGGGTCAAGACAGCGATCCATGAAATCAGCCGCCAATGATATAAAGACGGACGAATATATCATCCATACGGTCTATATGGCGGGCGGGCGTCCCAGCGACAACCTTCGCAGCAAAAGCAAGGATGAGGCCATTACATCCCAAGCCCAATCTAGCCTGAATGTGGTTGCCGCTGCCCAAGAACAACCGCCCCCGCCGGATGAAGAAAACCCTCTCGATGAGGATGATAGGCAGAAAGACCCCTCGGTCCATGCAGAGTCAAGCTCGGACAGCGAGGAAGAGCCGACTTCCGCCCCAGGACTGCGGAGCAAGAGCTGCTTCAAGAGCTTCGAAAACAGCTC
Organism: Agapanthus africanus; assembly: GCA_030015575.1. Lineage (NCBI taxonomy): Eukaryota > Viridiplantae > Streptophyta > Magnoliopsida > Asparagales > Amaryllidaceae > Agapanthus > Agapanthus africanus. The sequence continues at coordinate 133,979,095 of JASDDO010000022.1, read as the reverse complement.
AGGAGCAAAGATAAAGAGATGGCCAAGCTCTATTCGAAGATTAACAACTTAACGAATGTGGTGATGCAGCTTACGGCTCAAATTGCTCGAGCGCCTCCCAATCAGGCACAAGCCGCTACTAATCAGCCGAGTGACGACAGTCCGAGGCAGCCAATGCCTGTTCCTTTAGGACCAAGACTGGTCGAGCCGCATGAAAGCCGGCCACATTCCGCTTCTGGGGACACCTTGGCCCCAGATAGCACTATCCCGCTAACACAGGATCGGATAATGGATTTGGTCACCAGCAAGGTTAAAACATTGGTGGCCGAAGCCGAAGCTCAGAAAGAAATCGGCAGTAGTGGGCGGCCATACCCCGCGCAGTACGATCTGATTGAGTTCCCAAGCGGCTACGTCATTCCTAAGTTCGGAAGATTTGATGGAACGGGGAATGCAAATCAGCACGTCGCCCACTTCAAAGTATCGTGCGGAAATACAGGGGGCAATGACGCGCTCCTTCTTCGTCAGTTTGTCAACAGCCTGACCGGCGTTGCCTTCGACTGGTATGCGAGTATACCGGACGGGTCCGTCATTACCTTTGCCCAAATGGAGTCCCTGTTTCGGCAAAGGTTCATGAGTGTCAGTGATAAAATCTCCATTGCCGACCTTGTGAGGACCAAGCCGGGGAAGAATGAAAGCAACACCGACTTTATCGCTCGATGGCGTAATCTCACAGTCAAGTGCGAACCGCCGCTGGAGCAGGACCAGTCTGTCGGCCTTCTCATTGGGAACCTCAGCAATTGGATGGTCCCATTCTTGTGTATGGCGGGCCTCAAGACATTTCAAGAGCTAACCAAGAAAGTCCAAACGCTGGAACGCTCGAAGCAGGAGTCCCCGCCGGTTTCTCAGAGAGACAAAACTTGGAAAAGCAAGCGGGACGACAACCGTAGAAGCGGGAGTTCCAGCAGTACCAATGTCTTCAATGCGTCCGACAATGAAGAAAAGCGAAGGGCGGCCGAATCCAAAACTAACCGGTCTCGAAAGCCATTGCTGGAAGGAGATGGGCCCACCCTAGAGGAGAAAAAGAACAAGGTTTACTCTTTCAGAAGGGACAAGGTCTGCAAGATATTTAAAGATGCCTTGAACAACGGCCAACAATTGCCGGAGTCGAAAAGACCCCAAGAAGCAAAAATGACCGACAATCCTCTGTATTGCCCGTACCACCGAGTAGTGAGCCATGCGATCGAGGATTGCTATATCTTCAAAGACTGGGTCGAGAAGCAGTACAAGGCTGGAGAGATAGAGCTGTCCAAAAGTGTGTTGGTGAACAATCAAGTTGCAACCACCAACTTTATACAGACAGAAGTTGAAGCCTTCTGGGAGCAGAAAGCCGAACCCGCTGCCCTGAGGGATGAAACGGACTCATCACGGTTTCCATGGAGTATGCACATATCTAACAAGACGAAGAAGATGATAAAGCTACTTCGGAAAGAGCCCAGGACATAATGGGAAGGGCAGAAGAAGCCTACCAGTCCAGCTGCCAATGCGGCTCCATCACGCTCAACATCCAAGAAGCTCAAGAAGAAGAAAAGTGCGGCTCGGCGCGAAAAGGAGTCTGCAGGGAGATCGGCCATTCAAAAATATATCGATTCCCTCGAAGAATATGAACAGAAGGAAAGAACTTTGGTTCAATTAAAAGAGTTCCTCCCTGTACAAGCGGCTGAAATTTTGGAGGAGTTAGAAGAAGACTCCAATGAAGAGATCCCAGTAGTGACCTGCTACGCCATCCATCTTGGCAGCGACTCCGAGGATGAGCTCTGTTTTCCCGAAGAGGACGAGGAGCTCACCACAAAGGCCAATCAAATCCAGCTCAGAAGCGACAGGGCTCTACCGCAAAATCAGGGCAACGCCCCAAAAGGGAAGGAAAAACAAGTCGCTAATGAAGAAGATGGCAGAGAACCGGCTGATGAAAACATAAGTCCTTCCTCGGTGGACTATAATGTCTTGGCACATCTCCGGAAGCTTCCGTCTCTCCTGAGCATCTACGACGCCTTGGTCCTATCTAAGGAGCTTAGAGATGTTCTCATTCACGCTCTATAAAACCCCGAGCGGTATCAGGCTCACTTTGCGGAAATTAATATGAAGGAATCCCAGCACGTTTTGCATGCCGCCGCAGTCACATTTAAGGATGAAGACTTGCTACTGGGAACGGCTGAGCATAATCGGCCGCTTTACGTGACCGGGTACAGCGACGGAGATCGAATCAATCGCATATTGATTGATCCGGGGTCCTCAGTGAACATCATGAACTTGCGAACTCTGAAGAGTTTGTCAATGGACGTCCGACACCTGTCAAGGGAAAGGATTGTCATTCAAGACTTCAACCAAAATTGCCAGCAAGTTCTGGGGTCTATAGCTTTGCCAATCAAATTCGGGGATCAGCAAACTGAAGCTAAGATATACGTGATCGACGCCGACACGTCTTATAAGATTCTCTTGGGGCGGCCGTGGCTCCATGATTACGGCATCATTCCGTCAACTCTCCACCAATGCATGAAGTATACTAAAAATGGCGAAGAAAGACGCATTGACGGAGACATCCAGCCGTTTGGTGTGCATGAAGTCCGCTATAAAGATTCTCGGTACTTTATGAACCACCAAAATGCTAAGCCACAACTGACTGAGGATAGACCGTCCCCAAGACCCAAAAGCAAATCTGCGCCGGCTGTCACTTTCAAAAGCAAAAACGCCCAAGTGCGCCCGCATTTCGGCAGCGACACTGATGAGTCCGACGCTGGAAGCCTGTCCTTCCGTAAAACTCGCCCTCGTTTCGGAAGCAATACAGACGAATCTTTTACTGAAGGCCCATCTAGCAGCAAAGTCCGCCCGCATCTCGGCAGTGACACTGAAGAGTCAGAAGAAGAGGACCTGCCGTGCAACAGCTGTGCAGATTGGACCCCCATGCAGCAAGCGAAACTACGAGAGACCTTCGAAGTCGCAGAAGGGTCCCTGGCCATCACAAGGGTGCCGGAACGGATGTGCAAAGAGCTCGATGCATTGTCAGTCTCTACCGTGGACCAGCTGAAAACTTTCTACGTGCCCGGGAGGAAAAATGGACAGAAGGGCATCCTGTTTTACAGGTCAAACCCCGTTGTGCACCCGGACGATCTTTCTGTCGCGTGCCTTCCCTATGAGAGAGGCATAAGAGCCGTCCTCAATCCCAGATACTATGCGCCCAAGATGCGGGAATACTTTAAGAAGTGCGGATGCCGGTTATATCAAACGGAGTCCGAAGCAAAGTTTTACGAAGGGCTATGGTATCCGCCCCAGGTCTGAGCACTCATCGATGGACGAATTCCAGATAGACGGGGCATAGGCTACATTCAACCTGATTCCAAAGCGTGCTACATGATCCATGTTGGTGAGGCCAGCGAAAGATCAAATGATGATGACGAGATAGCCGAGCCAGAAGAAGCTCCTCAAAAGCTCGAAGATGGCGGACAAGCAACCTTTAACGAGCTAACCGAGATTGACTTAGGAACGCCCGATAATCCAAGGCCGACCTACATCAGCTCGCTCTTGTCAGAGGAAATGAAAGCGCAGATAATTGCCCTGCTGCATGAGTTCGTCGACTGCTACACGTGGACATACAAAGAAATGCCTGGCCTTTCTCCTGAAGTGGCCGTACATAAGTTGGCTATATCTCCTGATGCTAAGCCAGTCAAACAAGCTCCTCGAAGAATGAGAAGGGAACTAGAAGAAAAGGTCATCGAGGAAACTAAGAAGCTCATCGATGCCGACTTCATCAGGGAAGAGAAATATGCGGACTGGATCGCATGCATAGTCCCAGTGAAGAAGAAAAATGGGCAGATCCGAGTTTGTGTCGATTTCAGGGACCTCAACAAGGCATGTCCTAAAGACGACTTCCCGCTACCGGTCATGGAAATGATGGTCGATGACACCTCAAATTACGAGCTGTTCACCTTTATGGATGGCTTGTCTGGATACAATCAGATCAAGATGTCGCTTGAGGATGAGAAGCACACAGCATTTCGAACCCCGATCGGAATATATTGCTACAAGGTGATGCCGTACGGATTGAAGAACGCAGGTGCTACATATCAAAGGGCAATGACCAATATCTTCGATGACCTAATTCATAAAGTCGTCGAATGTTATGTTGATGATCTGGTCGTTAAGACTAAAACCAAGGCCGATCATATCCAGGATCTTAGGACCGCCAGACTGAGGGAATTTAACCTGAAGATGAATCCTCTGAAATGCGCTTTTGGCGTGTCATCGGGAAAATTCCTGGGCTTCATAGTCCGACATCGAGGGATCGAAGTTGACCCATCAAAGATAAAGGCCATCATGGAGATGCCCCCTCCGAAGAGTCTGACGCAGCTAAGATCTTTTCAAGGCAAGCTTTCTTATATACAAAGGTTTATCTCAAATTTATCGGGGAGATGTAGGCCCTTCTCAAAGCTCATGAAGAAAGGAGCTCCTTTTATCTGGGGTGCCGAATGTCAAGCAGCGTTCGAAAGCATCAAACAATACTTGTTGCACCCTCCAGTGCTGGCCCCTCCCATTCCAAATAAACCGCTGATTCTCTACACTGCCGCGCTAGATGAGTCACTCGGTGCGCTCCTTGCCCAGAATAACGAGGAGAGAAAGGAAAATGCCCTCTACTACCTCAGTCGAACTCTAGTCGGGGCGGAACACAACTATTCCCCAATCGAAAAGCAATACCTGGCTCTGATATTTGCTGTGAAGAAGCTGAGGCACTATCTGCTGGCTCATCGGGTTATGCTGATCTCCAAGGTCGACCCGCTCAAACACTTGATGACCAAAGCAAGCCTAGCCGGTAGAATGGCAAGATGGGCTGTCATGCTACTTGAGTTTGACATAGTTTATACTCCTCAGAAAGCAGTAAAAGGGCAAGCTCTTGCAGACTTTCTCGCTGCTCATCCCATACCAGAAGGGTCGCCGCTAAATTGTGAGTTACCCGACGAACAAGTGCTGCACCTCGAGGAAGATGGGCCATGTTGGGAGCTCTAATTCGATGGAGCCTCATCAATAAGGACCTCCAGTAAATCAAGCGTCCCGGAGATAAAGGCAGGGATAGGATTGGTATTCATCACACCATCAATGGGAACCCTACGGCGCTCTTTTGCTCTCACCGAGCCTCGCACAAACAATGAAGCCGAGTATGAAGCTCTGATAGTTGGTTTGGAGCTCGCCGTAGAAATGGAAATCCTTCGGCTACGGGTTTACGGTGACTCCCAGCTTGTCGTCAACCAAGTAAGCGGCAACTATAAGATATACAAACCTGAGTTAGCTCGGTACAGAAGCCGGGTGGTGGAACTCATGAAACGGTTCACTCATATTGAACTAATGAGAATCCCCAGAGCGTTGAACGGAAAAGCCGACATACTCGCTTGCTTAGCCAAGGAGCTGGCTGATCCTGACATGGACGAAATTCTGATCACAGTCAGGAGCCGGCAAATTCTACCCCCAGTCTCTCTACGAGAAGAGGAAAGCGCGGAACAGAAGAGCAGTCCCGCCGAAGAAGCTTCGATCATCCAAGATGAGCCCGATTGGAGAGAACCCTTCATAGAGTACCTCCGATACGACAAGCTGCCCGAAGAAAAATCTGTGAGGATTCAGCTGAAGAAAAGAGCTCTCCGATACGTGTTTGTAAATGACACGTTATACCGCAGGTCATATGACCAACTCTGGCTCAGGTGTCTGTCATTGGCCGAAGCCCAAAAGGTCATGAAGATGTTCACTCGGGCATTTGCGGTGCTCACCAATCTGGCCCCAAGATGCGACTTCAAATCAAACGGCTTGGGTATTACTGGCCCACTATGATACGGGATTGCGGAGAACATGCAAAGAAATGTCAGATCTGCCAAATCCATGGTGATTTCATTCACAAGCATCCCAATCCGTTGCATCTTACGGTGGCGTCGTGGCCCTTCGAAGTCTGGGGCACCGACATTGTTGGACCAATTGATCCTCCGTCATCCAAAGGCCACCGGTTCATACTGGCCACGACAGACTACTTCTCCAGATGGGCTGAAGCTGTCCCGCTAAAAGAAGTCAAGACAAAAGACATTCTGACATTCTTCCAGCATAACATTCTATACCGCTTCGGTACACCAAGAAGGATCATTTCTGACAACGGGCCTTCTTTCAAAAGCTTCAATGTCTCAAGGTTCGCTACTCAGCACAAGATAGACTGGAGATATTCCTCCATCTATAATCCCAGAGCCAATGGGCTAACCGAAGCCTTCAATAAGACTCTATGCAAGCTCCTGAGGAAAATGCTTCAGCCAACAAGAGAGACTGGAACCTCAAACTTCACGAGGCGTTGTGGGCATATCGTACCACGCACCGTACTCCAACACAGTCCACTCCATACTCATTGCTCTTCGGAGTGGAGGCGGTCCTCTCCCTCGAAGTCGAAGTTCCAAGCTTAAGAATGGCCGTTCAGCATGAGTTAACGGAGGAGGAAAACATGCTCCTTCGACTTGAAGAGCTCGATGCCCTCGAAGAAAAGAGGCTCGCGGTGCAGCAAAGTCTGGAGATATACCGAGCCCAAATGTCACGGGCCTATGACAAGATGACCCGTCTCCGTGCTTTCAAGAAAGGTGAATTGGTGTTGGTCCTCAAAAGACCGATTATTCCCAATCGACATGCCAAGGGAAAATTCGAGCCAAACTGGGAAGGACCATACGTCATCGAGAAAGTGTTCGACGGAGGGTCCTACCAACTAATAAGTGCCGAGGGAGAAAGGCCCATGCCACCCATCAATGGCCGATATCTCAAGAAATACTACACGTGAATGCTCCAAGTCGCAGGCGAATTGAGCACATCAGCCCTACGGTCTGGACCATACATCCTGCAAAACCGTATACAATCCACGGGCGTAAATGACCCCCATCTCTCCCAAATCCTGCCGGTGAGACTACTTTTAAAGTCCCACCAGCGGCAAAAAAAAAGAACAAAAAAAAAGAAAGAAAGAAAAAAAAAGTAAAAAAAATAAACGGTATGTCCACAAGAAAAACGGGCACGGATGAAAACCCGAAAGGGCTCCGTGAGTAAAAACAGCAGGACTACCGGCGAGTTTGTGAAAACCTGAAAGGGCGCAAACTCGTAAAAAAAAAGAAGATGAAATACACTCGCAAAGTCCTCTCGACCTTGTGAGGAGAAAACCCCTGCGTGAGATTCTTACGACTCACAAAGGAGCAACACACTTAGGAATCCTCACGATTCCTAAGGAGAACATACACCTGCGAGATCCTCACGACTCGTAGGGAGAAAACGCTTTTATGGGACCCTCACAGCCTATAAAATTGAAAAGTCTTAGGTGACAGGGATCTAAACCTGTCTCCTAAGCCATCGCTCCCCAACCCCCAAGTGGCGAATGATGAGTCGCTCCTGGTACCATATTCCAGTGCAGCGATGCAGATGCCAACCAAATTCCAAATCCCATACCCCGATGGCGAATGATGAGTCGCTCCTGGTGCCATATTCCAGTGCAGCGATGCAGACGCCAACAAGGTCCTGAAATTTTTCCGACCCTACAGTCTGGATCATACATCCTGCAAAACCATATACAATCCACGGGCGTAAAACAATCCCGATCTCTCCAAAAAAAAAGAACGGTATGTCCACAAGCAAAATGGGCACGGATGAAAACTCGAAAGGGCTCCGTGAGTAAAAACAGCAGGACTGCCGACGAGTTTGTGAAAACCCGAAAGGGCGCAAACTCATAAAAAAAAAGAAAAAGATGAAATGCACTCACAAGGTCCTCTCGACTTTGTGAGGAGAAAATTCCCGCGTGAGATCCTTACGACTCACAAAGGAACAACACACTTGGGAGTCCCCACGACTCCCAAGGAGAAAATACACCTACGGGATCCTTACGACTCGTAGGGAGAAAATGCTTTTATGGGACCCTCACGACCCATAAAATTGAAAAGCCTTAGGTGATAGGGATCTAAACCTGTCTCCTAAGCCATCGCTTCCCAACCCCCAAGTGGCAAATGATGAGTCGCTCCTGGTACCATATTCCAGTGCAGCGATGCAGACGCCAACCAAAACCCAAATCCCAAGTCCTCCCAAGGCAAATGATGAGTTGCTCCTGGCATTATTCTAGTGCAGCAATGCTGATGCCAAACAAGATTCAAATTCCAAGTCCCCAAACGGCGAGTGATGAGTCGCTCCTGGTACCACATTCCAGTGCAGCGATGCAGACGCCAACCAAAATCCAATTTCTCAAAATTCTCCCAGCCCTACGGTTAGTCCCCAAATTGACTACCGTATACAATCCATGGGCTCAAATAATTCTCGTCATACCCATGCCCCACCACAATCACCAGTTATGCGGTTGGTCTCCTCCTTTAGAATTATGCTCCATTGAAAAGACCCACTCATATGTCCTCACGATGCATGAGGAGAACAAACCTTCGTGGGATCCTTACGACTCACCAAGGAAAAACACACTTGGGGGTCCTCACGACTCCCAAGGAGAAAATACACCTACGGGATCCTCACGACTCGTAGGGAGAAAATGCTTTTTTGGGACCCTCATGGCCCATAAAATTGAAAAGCCTTAGGTGATAGGGATCTAAACCTGTCTCCTAAGCCATCGCTCCCCAATCACCAAGTGGCGAATGATGAGTCGCTCCTGGTACCATATCCCAGTGCAGCGATGCAGACGCCAACCAAATTCCAAATCCCATACCCCAACGGCGAATGATGAGTCGCTCCTGGTACCATATTCCAGTGCAGCGATGCAGACGCCAACAAAGACCCAAAATGCTTTTGGCCCTACGGTCTAGATCATACATCCTGGAAAACCGTATACAATCCACGGGCGTAAAACAACCCCAATCTCTCTCATGTCCTACCGGTGAGACCACATTCAAATTCCCACCAAAAATTAAAAAAAAATTAATGAAAAGGATGGTATGTCTACAAGCAAGAGGGGCACGGATGAAAACCCGAAAGGGCTCCGTAAGTAAAAACAGCAGGACTGCCGGCGAGTTTGTGAAAACCCGAAAGGGCGAAAACTCGTGAAAAAAGAAATGAAATGCACTCGCAAAGTCCTCTCGACTTTGTGAGGAGAAAATTCCCGCGTGAGATCCTTACGACTCACGAAGGAGCAATACACTTAGGAGTCCCCACGACCCCTAAGGAGAAAATACACCTACGGGATCCTTATGACCCGTAGGGAGAAAATGATTTGTGAGACCCTTACGGCTCACAAAATGGAAAAGCCTTAGGTGACAGGGATCTAAACCTGTCTCCTAAGAAACCAAATCCAAATCCTCTCGGGGCACATGATGAGTTGCTCCTCGCATTATTCCAGTGCAGCAATGCAGATGCCAAACAAAATAAAAAAACCAAATCCAAATCCTCTCAGGGCAAATGATGAGTTGCTCCTGGCATTATTCCAGTGCAGCAATGCAGATGCCAAACAAAAACCAATTCCCAAACCCTGTCATGACAAATAATGATTCGCTCCTGGTACCATATTCCAGCGTAGCGATACTGATGTCAACCCAAATCACATCAGGATGGCAAAACAACCAATGACCTCCCTGGCAGAACCAAATTCCACCTCAGAAACAAGTCAACTTCATCCCTGACGCCGTAAGAAGCGGGGCAAGTCAAATCCAGAATCGACCGTCCAAGTCGCGAAAAGGGCAGAACCGACCGTCCACGTCGCTAAAATGGCAGAACCGACCGTCCACGTCGCTAAAATGGCAGCATCGACCATCCACGTCGCAAAAAGGGCAGCACTGACTATCCAAGTCGCTAAAAGGGCAGCATCGACCGTCCAAGTCGCTAAAAGGGCAGAATCGACCGTCCACGTCGCTAAAATGGCAGCACCGACCGTCCATGTCGCAAAAAGGGCAGAACCGACCGTCCAAGTCGCTAAAATGGCAGCATCGACCGTCCAAGTCGCAAAAAGGGCAGCATCGACCGTCCACGTCACTAAAATGGCAGCACCGACCGTCCACGTCGCAAAAAGGGCAGAATCGACCGTCCAAGTCGCGAAAAGGGCAGAACCAACCGTCCAAGTCGCGAAAAGGGCAGAACCGACCGTCCACGTCGCAAAAAGGATAGAATCGACCGTCCAAGTCGCTAAAATGGCAGCACCGACCGTCCACGTCGCTAAAATGGCAGCATCGACCGTCCACGTGGCTAAAAGGGCTGCATCGACCGTCCAAGTCGCTAAAAGGGCAGTATCGACCGTCCAAGTCGCAAAAAGGGCAGCATTGACCGTCCATGTCGTAAAAAGGGCAGCGCAGGATTCCTACAAAGCGGGAACCAGATTACTCCGGGCCAGGTAAACGTCTATCACGGATACTCCGTCTCGGAGACATGTCAAGCAACGACCGTCCATGTCGTAAAAAGGGCAGTGCCAGCTTCCCAAAAAGCGGGAACCAAATCAGGTCACCTCCAAGTAAAAGAAGATCCATCAATTTCATGCACACGACCCACATATGTGGTTTGCATTTATTGATGGGGGGCAATTTGTTGGGGTAAAAATTTACACCCCGGTTGACCAAGTCAAAATCAAAGTCAACCCCAAGCCAAGTGGGCCCAAGCCCCGATCCAGTGGGCCGCCCGGGTCGAGCCCGAACATGAAGCGGCCGGCCCCCCTCCATGCCAAGATAAAATTTTGTAATAAATAATTTTGTTGCATTTCTTTTATTTTATTTTATGGATAAATGTAAGAAAAATAGGCATAAAGCCAAATTTTTGTAAAGCCCATGGCTTATGTGCAAAAAGAAATGGCACATGAGCCATGGGATGGGCAAAATGCCATTTTGTGAAGCCCAAGGGGCTATGTGTAAAGTGTATGGCCTATAAAGGCAAATATAATGAAAAAATCACAACTTTTTTATCTCTCCCCCCAAAAAAAAGAATCCAGATCTGCCTCTTTCTCCTTCCTTAAGATTCTAAAACCATCTTTTTTCTTTTGAATTAAATCAAGAGTTTAACTCTTCCTTTTCTCAAAATAAATAGATTTCCACCATAAAACCTACAAAGGGGAGCTCGGATCTCCAATCAGATCTCGAAAAGGGGAGGCTTTTAAGGCTCATCCCCTTTTCTCCAAGATCCCGCCGGTCAAGAGCAAGAAGAAGGAGACCCATCTCCAAAAATCTAACTTTGGACAGACCCAAGGCTCAAAAGAAGAGCAATAAATCCCCAGGAGTTTAACTCCTTTCTAAATCTGTTGGAGTTTAACTCCATAAATTAATTTCTGTTGGAGTTTAACTCCATAAATTTGTTTCTGTTAGGAGTTCAACTCCAAAAATCCCCTTGGGAGTTCAACTCCCCAGCCTAGGGGCTAGGCCTCCCTTTCCGCGGGTTTTTCCTGCGGTCACGTGTGCCCACGTGACCCCAGGGCGCCAAGGCGCCCATCAGTCACGTGTGCGCACGTGACCCCGGGGCACCAAGGCGCCCATCGGTCACGTGTGCCCACGTGACCCTGGGGGCGCCAAGGCGCCCATCGGTCACGTGTGCGCACGTGACCCCGGGGCGTCAAGGCGCCATTCGGTCACGTGTGCCCACATGACCCTGGGGGCGCCAAAGTGCCCATCGGTCACGTGCGCGCACATGACCCCGGGCATTAAAGCGCCCAGCTGCCATGCGAGCGACCTTTAGACGCCATTTTGTTTTCTTTCCTCCCTCGTTTTATGTGCACTCCCCAACAAAATCCCTTCTGGAGTTTAAACCCTTTTTTTATAAAAAAATTTCCTTTGGAGTTTAACTCCACAATAAAGTTCTGTTTTGGGAGTTTAACTCCACATAAAATTCTTTTAGGAGTTTAACTCCATCTAAAATTCTTTGGAGTTTAACTCTACAATAAAATTCCTTTTGAAATTAAACTCCACTTTTAAGAAAAAAGGGGGGAAGGAAAACACACACAGACTCCACGACACTGTCTTTTGTTAGAAAAAATTTTAACGGGGCGCTGTCCCGCACCCCGCAAGAGGGCTGCTAGCCCCCTTGACCCCCAGCCCGCTATCCGGGTAGCGGGACCCCCGTAAAAACTCCGCGGGCCCCCCAATATTTCCAAAACCCCTTCAAAACACGATACTGCACATTGAGTTCGCATGAACAGTTTAACCCGTTAATCGGAGGTTCCTTCGCTCTAAATGCGAGGGGTAATTAACGGCAGCTTAGTCCGCGGTTGCCGGAGATTCGGATCCCCACAATCAATAAACCCCAGCCTACCCTAGGCAGGGGGAATCTGTAATGCGCCTGACAAGCGCGCGCATATTCCCATCTCAATGGGGTGACGAAAAACACCCTACACTATCATCAAGAGGCCACCGAGCAGCTACCCTGCTCGGTCCATCCTTGGCTGGTAATCTCTTACCCCACGACGCCAAGGATCAAAGCCATCATCAAGAGGCCACCGAGCAGCTACCCTGCTCAGTCCATCCATGGCTGGTAGTCCACTACCCACGGACGCCAAGGATCAAAGCCCTCATCAAGAGGCCACCGAGCAGCTACCCTGCTCTGTCCATCCTTAGCAGGCCTCTCAATACCCTCCAGCGCTAAGGATCAAAGCCCTCATCAAGAGGCCACCGAGCAGCTACCCTGCTCGGTCCATCCTTGGCTGGTAATCTCTTACCCCACGACGTCAAGGATCAAAGCCCTCACCAAGAGGCTACCGAGCAGCAACCCTGCTCGGTCCATCCTTAGCAGGCATCTCAATGCCCTCCTGCGCTAAGGATCAAAGCCCTCACCAAGAGCCCACCGGGCAGCAACCCTGCTCGGTCCATCCATAGCTGGTAGTTCACTACCCACCGACGCCAAAGATCAAAGCCCTCACCAAGAGCCCACCGAGCAGCTACCCTACTCGGTCCATCCATGGCTGGTAGTCCACTACCCACCGACGCCAAGGATCAAAGCCCTCACCAAGAGGTCACCGGGCAGCAACCCTGTTCGGTCCATCCATGGCTGGTAGTTCACTACCCACCGACGCCAAGGATCAAAGCCCTCGCCAAGAGGCAATCGAGCAGCAACCCTGCTCGGTCCATCCATGGCTGGTAGTTCACTACCCACCAACGCCAAGGATCAAAGCCCTCACCAAGAGGCCACCGGACAGCTACCCTGCTCGGTCCATCTATGGCTAGTAGTCCACTACCCACCGACGCCAAGGATCAAGGCCCTCATCAAGAGGCCATCGAGCAGCTTCCCTGCTCAACTTCCTGCACGTCTTTAATAAGTGATCCCCACCTCGACTTCGGGGCCATGGAGAAAACCAACCTTACACCGGTCTTCGCGCGCTTGGCAAATGGTTGAATTCAACTCGACGTGCGATCGCCAGATTAAAAACCGATCTACGACCTAACGCATCATGAAAGTAGTGCCGCGCAAATAAAATTTTATGGGCGCAAACAAAAGGAAAATGTGCACGCGACACTGCAAAAAGGTTTTATTCATAAAGCCGGAGGTCTTTACAGAGGTATTATGGGCTCCCCAACCTTACAAAAATGCCCGGAGGCTTACAAAATTTCAGCACAAAAGAAAATAAGGGGGCGAGGTTCAGGCTTCGGGGCCGGGCAGAACCTCGATGAGCTGTGCTTCCACCGCGACAACCGGGGTGGCATCTTAAAGGTCGGCGCCCACCGTAGGAGCCTCGGCGCCAGTGGCCAGGGCTACCGACTTCTCCCCAACGATCCCACCAGGGGCCTCTTTCCTTGCAGCACTTTCGGGGCATCCCCTGCGCCTCATCCCCGAGGGGATACTCACCCCGGAGCTCGCCGTCAGGGAACTCCGGCATCAGGGCCTTGACGGCGTCAAGAGCGTCGTGCCAAACGACGGTAGCGGCTCCAGCGAGGTCGGTGTAGTACTGATCCGACTTCTTGTAGCTTTCCACCGCCTTCGACACTCGGAGCTCGGCACGCCTCGTACCCTCCTTCGCCACCTCATTCTCCCTCCGGAAAGTGTTCGTTGTCTTCTTCAGGGTGGCGACAAGCACCCTGAAATCTTCCAACTTGGCCTCGGCGGCTCGGGCGGCCTCCCGGCACTTGACGATCTCCCAATCACCGGCCGCCACCCGGTCTTCGAGGGTAGCGACCCTTTCCATCGCCGCCTGCAGCTCCAGCCTTGAGCTCTCATCCCGCCAGGAGAACTCGCCCGCGGCCTGCATTGCCGGAGCAATTTTCTCATCCTCCATGTTAACGACGAGGACGAGGTGCTGGAGGACCTGAAGAAAACAAAGGAGGGTTAAAAAGAGAATGGGGGCACCCAATCTCGTGAACAAAAATACTGAATGAAGACCCGAGTGGGGTGCGAACACTAATATGCACGGCCTCTTGAGCTATGGCCGCCATTTGGGCCCGGAGGGTCCCCCGAGGGATTCTGCCCCCGGCCGACCTTTCCATCTCCGAGAGCAGGCTGTCGGCGACGGAAAGCCCCGAGGGCACCTCGAAGTGAAGCTCCCCATCGTACACGATGATCGGGGAAGCCGGGGAGCGGGACGCCGTCCTATGGAACCTCTTGAGGAGAGACGCAGGGGAACCAGTCTCACCTCCCACCTCCAGAGCCCAAGGCTCTTGCTCCCGAGCACGTTTTCGGCTAGGCGCTTGGCTGGACTCCGGGGCCTGGGGCGCACTCAAGCGCCTGGCTGGGGCGGCCACCGGTAGGGCCGGAGCCAACGACGGGCGAGAGGAGCCGGCGCCCTCGGCCTTCTTCCCCTTCTTCTGTTCGACCAAGGCTGCCCGAAATTTGCCTAGGTCCATAAGTTCTGCATAAGACAAAAGTACAAAGGATTCAACAATGCCAGAAAAAGTGAAAGAATACACAAGTCTAAACAGGTCGCCTGAAAACTCCTAACTTACCCGCGAACTGGACGGGGCTGAGCCCGGCCCAACTGAGGGCCTGCTCAGATAACAGCACATCAGCCCAGGGGAGGGGCTCCCACTCCGACACCGCCACCGCGTCGGGATCATTCGACCGCCTCACCCGCGGGCAGTTGGCCCTGTGCCACTGGATGGGCATAGGCCAATCCTCACCCTCGGGCGGCCCAACAAACAAAAACTTCTTCTTCTATTCGTAAATGGAAGAAGGTACTACGACCCCCGACCCGGCAGCACCTCCCCGGTGTTTTTTAAAAGAGATGTATACCCAGCTCGGCTCGCCCCTGCGAGTGCCGGGGTGGTTTTGTAGCAAAAATAAGAAACGAGAAGGTTCCGGCTACAAGGGATCTGACGTAATTTCAACTGGACCAAGAACCCAAGGAGAATCCTCCAAGAGTTCGGCACTAACTGGCCCGGAGCTAACTCAAAATAATTCAACACCACACTCACCTCGAGGGAGAAGGGCAGGCGCATCCCGGCCCAAAAGGTTTCTAGGTACAAGGCAATCTCCTTGTCCCGTACCTGGTCTGCCCTCTCCCCCTCCTCGGCCAGACGAAACGAGTAGCCGGGAGGAATATGGAAACGCGTCCGGATGGTAGCAAGCTCATTCGCATGCCTCGGCATGGATGACGCGCTAAGAGCACCCATAACCTGCGCTCTGGGGACCGCCCCCGTCGCACGACCACGAGAAGCATGACTAACCCTAACTTCCCGGGGGGCTCCGACTGAGATGAGGAAGAGGAAGAAGCAGAGGAGGAAGAAGAAGAAGAGGAAGTTACAGAGAACCCCCTAGACTCTTTCCGGACTATTTCTACAGACTCCACGGTAGAAGACATCTAACCAGATCAAAGGGATAAGTTCTCGGAAGAGAAAACGCGAGGAATCCGACCTGAGGAGAAGAGCGTCGAGCTAACACGACTAGGAATGGGGAAATTATGGTGAGGTATGGGCCCTGATGGGGATCCCACCTTTATTTATAACTGCCGGCGTACACATCCTACGGGTCCGATCGCCTTCCGCCAAAACAACGCTTCGCAACCGACAGCCGACAACATTCCACCTATCGCGCCCTGTCGGGCATGCCCCATCGGGCGCGGGAACACCTGCGGCCCGTCTCGTCAGCCAACCGGTGCTAGACACGTAGGCTGTCGCTTCAACGAACGTATGCACAAACCGGCGCTTCTTTTTTAATGCGAGATCCCTCCCCTGATCCGCTAAAGTCATCAAGAAAATACGACTAGTTGCCCGAGAATATGCACCGACGATATCTTCAAATAAGAGCTTACCCCGGATGACCGGTCAGACCACTCTCGACCCGACCCATGAATGGGTCGGGACGAGAGTGGGAGGCTAATGATGAGGCTAGATACCGGTGTTTCCCCAGATCATGACACGTAGCAGATGACGTGTCCCGGGGCTTACGAGAAAGGATCAAGATCGGTACGTTGGAAGCATACCCCGGGCCTTCGACCCGAGGATGTTCCCGACCTTCGGTGGCCTTCCGGACCACCCCTACGATCACCTTACAAACGACCATCGGCTCGTCTCGGAGCCCTCCTGCACGCTGAGTTCCCTCAGCCCTCCAGCTCGCCTCCGGGCTATCGCATATCCAAGATTCCTCGGCCTTCCGCTCGTTCCCGAGCTTCCCGCCGAGCTTAGCTTCCTCGGTCTCACCGACCGACCCACAGCACCGATCACAGACGCCTCCGCCACGGCTCCGCGAATCTCGCCAGACACGAGATATCCGCCGACCATGATCCCATGTTCCACGCCATCACGATCCCCCATTAACGAGCATATCTCGTCATTAATGGGGAATCCCGCCCATCATGCGGGCGTAACGGCCGGCGTGAATCTCACGCCCGCTTGTCCATGGCTGCCACTATATAAACCCCTCTCTCAGACAATTCAGGTAAGCCAATTTGACCCCAATAGGCCGTTACTTTGCCAAAATACCTCGTCTAATTTGACCGTCGGAGGGTCCTCGGTGGCACAACCACCCCTGGACTTCCTTGCAGATAGCTCGGCCTCAATCACATAAAACCCATTAAGATCCACACGCTTCAAGAGGCAATCCTCCAACTCAATCACATCCATCCATCAGCGCTCGCTGCAGATCAACGGAAGGTAACATCTGAAGAAGATCCAGAGATCCATCATGATGGTAACAAGAATCCCCATGATGCCAGCAAACATCATGATGATATCCCCAGCAGAGTATAACAGCTTTACTTGCAAGCTTATAAACCCTAATACCCCTGAAAGAAAAGGAATTGAGACAACAGGGAAGAAAAGTATAGCTTAACACAACATGAAACATATAAATCAAATAATAAATTTTAGATCATTAAACATACGAATCAAATTAGGCATGTGTACATGACTGCCAGTCTGCCACGCTATCAATGTAACTTCACAAATTGCCCACATTATGAGGCATCAACGGAACAGATTGGCATGCAAAACTAGAAAAAGAAAAGGAAATTGACCCATTATCTATATCTAATAATACATTTCTCATCATACAAATCATCTTGGGTATGACACGTCATTAATAAAACTGAATGCCCACAAGCTATTCACCTTACGAAACATCTTCGTAATGTTTGGCAGCATCCAAATTAGATATCCATGTTTATTCCAAATTCTTCAGGTTGAAAATTCTCTACACCTTTCTAATTTAACTATCACTTATTTAGTCTCGTAATCTGCCACAATCTTAAAGTTCTAAATACAGTAGTAGTGTGAGTCATTATCCTACTTTATTTAAATTTCATACATTAGACCGTCGAAGGAACCTAAGAGCTTTACGTCTAAAGCAGCAATAGGAAAAATAATTAAATCAGTAATAACATGCTCGACCTTAAAGGTTGTGTTCAGTTCAAAAGAAAGTGAGGAAAAGAAATTGCAATATAAGAGGGAATGCTACATTCTGCCTTTTGGTTCAAGTGGAAAATAAGAAGGAAAGAAATGCAAGAAAGTTATAACAATTCATTCATTTATTTAATGTAATTGTTATATTTTCATTCTCTTCTGAAACCTAGTGAGAGAGAGAGAAAGTTGGTCTAATTCCCTAAGATCTTATTCAAAGTCCATTGTATCTAGGGGTGCTAAGCGAATGAGCCAGCTCTGGACGGAGCAGGAAAATTTCCTCTCTCTTTTTAGGGGGGGGGGGGGGGGGGGGTTAGGGGGTGTTAAACTTATTCCTTAACATAAAAACATATTTATGTAGTGAAAAATATTACCAGATGAATTTTAAAACCATTTTACACTAGTGCACTTATCTTTTCCTAATTTTACAATTTTGATTCAACTATAAGGCTTAATATAGAGAAGAAATATATATATATATATATATATATATATATATATATATATATATATATATAATTTTCAAAATAAATAATGCTCCAAAAATAAGTGATTTAGTGATGTCTACAAAATAACTTGAATTAATATATTATTTTTAGTAGGTTGTTATATACATACTATTTTCTTTATTGTTTGTGCTTCTATATTATAATATTCATAGTCGAAATTAAAAAAAAATACATATATCAAAACCAAATCTATCTTAGTAAACCAACACTTCATACTAATTGCTAAAACTTTATAAGGCTTCAAAAAAGAAAAAGTAATTAAAATGCTATCATCTAAGCTTAAACCTATGACCTCTAGACTTACAACACATGCCTCTACCAATGGATGGATGATAGCTCACCCTT
Organism: Agapanthus africanus; assembly: GCA_030015575.1. Taxonomy (NCBI): domain Eukaryota; kingdom Viridiplantae; phylum Streptophyta; class Magnoliopsida; order Asparagales; family Amaryllidaceae; genus Agapanthus; species Agapanthus africanus. The sequence goes on along the minus strand of JASDDO010000022.1, from coordinate 133,960,497 downwards.
CTATAAGTTACTTTAATATGTGTACAAATAGTAATCTTGAAAGATATCGAAACAAAAAATAGCAATATATATAGGTTCATCGGAGCTTTGGAGGGGCATAGGCCCATGCCCGCCCCTAGGTTCAAACCGGGTATAGATTGCTATCAGCTCGCTCAAGTTCGGAACTTGAGCCCAAAAACTCGGCTCGTTTATTAAATGAGCCGAACTCGAGCTCGGTCAAGTCGTTGAATATGAGTTCGAGTTCAGCTTGATTACATATGTTTCTAATAGAGAATATAAATGCATGATATATTTATGAGCAAAATGGCCCTGAGAACCTCTCAGAGCCATTTTCCCTCAGAATGGCCCTGAGAAGTTCTCGGGGCCATTTTCCTCTATATTTATACTCATTTTATTAGATCTTATACTCAACTTTTAAGGATATATAAACAAGGGTGTGTATACTGCGTTTTATTCGGGTGAGAATATAGAATAGTTAACCCTATTACCAAACTCGGTACAAGACTTTCCCAATCGCAAACCCGAACGCTAAATTGTCTGCGGCGGCTGTATTGTCTTCTCCTCAAGCTCGTAATTTCTCTCAAATCCTCCCACCGCAATTGACTCGTCTCTTTTTCAAATACCTGTTCTCAAATCCTCCAATGGCAACTGACTCATTCGCCAACGTATCTTCTTCACCACCTAGATTTCTATGGATCATCTTTTAATGTAATAGCACATTTTCATTGATTACCTTTTCGTCTTTGTCCCCGCTTCATAGATCGCCTGAAACTCGATCAGGCGGAGCTCGGGTTGGACTCATCTTCAAGCTCAACTGGGTTACAAACCGAACATAGGCTAGAACCGGTCGGCTCGTGACAGTCTCTAGACGAGCTCGGACAGAGGTCGGTTGATTACACCCCTAACCGTATCCTATTCAACTCTTGCCAAACATCGCTTGGTGCTAGCTAACCCTATTTGAATATTTTGATAACAAATTTGAGCATTGCTAAATAGATTATTGGTACTATATGTTCTTCTGATTTTTATGAACCCCAAACAAGAAAAACTAATCCTTTCCTTTCTTTTCTCTTCCTTTCCTATTCCTGCTCTTTTCAGTTTCTACTTCCTCACCTTCTCTCCAAACAAACACAGCATAAACAAGACACGAAATTTAAAACACAAAGTACAAACTACAAACTGAAGGTGCATAGCAACAAACAGAATCAAACAACTCTAAGTACTTTTAAACTATATGCTCACCACAAAGTTCAAACCAATACTTCCGAATCGATTGCCGATTTCTCTACCAAAGAAAAAAACGTCCGGAGATTAGGTTTACATTTATAACGAGGCAACAGAGCGTGTAGGAGAAAAGCAAAGGGGAAAATTGAGCGAAAGAGCCGGATCTTGAGATCAAATACAGAGGTAAGAGAGAGGGTAAGGCGTGAAATCTCCGTCAGATGTTGCCCTCCGTCGATCTGGCGAGGGTGATCTTGTACGGTTGAGATTTGATTTGAGGGTTAAGTGTGTGGATCACAATGGGTTGGTATGACGCCGAGCAATCTGCAAACAAAGTCCCGGAGTGGGTGACCACCGTAGGATCCTATGACGATCAAATTAGTACCGTGGAATAAGAGCAAGATAGCGGCGTACTGGAATCAATTTGAGTTACATGAGTCGTCTGAAAGAGGGATTTATCTAATGGTCGTGTGGAGCAAGCCGGCGTGAGATTCCCTCCGTCAGTTATGCCCCCTCGTTACGCCCGCGTTGATGGCGGAATCCGCTCATTAATGGGAGAACGCGCCCGCGTGGGACGCGGAACATAGGGCGGTGAATATCTCGCTTTGGCGAGATACGCGGAGCCGTTGCGGGGGTGTTTGGGCTCCGCGCTCTCGGTTGATCGGGGGAGCCGAGGAAGCTCGGCCTGTCAGATGGCTCAGAGACGTGCCGGGAGGCCTAGGAAGCTCGACCTATCAGTTGGCTCGGAGACGAGCCGGGAGGCCGAGGAATCTCGGCTTGTCAGAAGCTCGGAGACGAGCCGGGAGGCTGAGGAAGCTCGACCTGTCAGATGGCTCGGAGATGAGCCGGGAGGCCGAGAAATATCTCCAATGCGTCCGACTTATTCTAGCTTCGTAGCATCCGGAACACGTCATCAACTACGTGTCGTGATCTGGGGAATTCCCACTTGTGAGCATCATCATTAGCCTCCCACTCTCGTTCCGACCTATTTATGGATCGGGTCGAGAGTGGTATGCTTGGTTTTCTCTGCTCAGCTTGGTGCCAAGATTTCTTCGTGGTGGATTGTCCGGGGACGATAAGGTGTTTGGTAGCTGCGTCTTTCGACCTTCGAGTCTACGTGGCGTATCACCGTGCGCCTAAATTTTCACGTGTATCTCCGATGACGTCAGCGGATCGACGAAATGATTACGCTTTAAAGAGGGGCGTCGTTTCATTCGATCGTCAGTTGGGCTACTGGCTGCGCGTCCGATGTTGGTTGGCCGGCGCGACAGGCTGTCTCTGACTCCTGCCACGAAGAGACATCCCCAATAGTCGGTCGCCACGTGGAGCCTCGACGGCCGCTAGGTGCGACGCTTCGTTTTAGCGGGAATCGATCTGGGCCGTAGAATGTTCTCTTTGGAATGTATAAATAGGAGGGGACCATCCTAGGGCCGACACTTTGCCTTAGTTGTCTTTCATTGTTTGAAGATTGCCCAGCGCATTTCCGTTTAGGTCAGATCTCAATTCTCATCGGCAATCCATTTTTCTTGAATCAGGTTATATGTCTTCCTCCGATGCGTCTGTAGATGTAGTAGGGGTAGAGTCGGGCGATGAGGCTCCAGTTTCTAAGGCCGAGTCCAGCTGGTCTTCCTCCTCCTCGGCTTCCGATGGCCGAGAAGGTTCTTCTTCTACAGTGTCTTATGTGTCGGGCTCGCCCCAACAGTCAGGGCCGCCCTTGTCACTCGCCGTCGGGCGGCGACAAGGGCTTCCAAGGTGCGCATCGGTAATACCCGTGATGCGCCCTTCGTTTTGAATCGTCTGGACGAGCTTTCCGATATCCGGACTCGATTCCATATCCCCTCTGGCTACTCACTTCGTCTGGCCAGAGAGGGTGAGCAGGCAGACCAGGTGCAGGGAAAGGAAATTGGCATGTATCTGGAAGCATTTCAGGCAGGAATGCGTATGCCCTTCTCATCCGAGATTTGTGCGGTACTCCATTGTTTCTGTCTTGCCCCGGGCCAGCTAGCACCGAACTCGTGGAGAATCCTCCTTGGGTTTCTGGTCCGGTTACAAATTGATCGAATCCCCTTCAACTTGAGCCTTCTTTTATCTTTTCTTTGTTATAAAAAATCACCCCGGTACCAGTAAGGAAGAGCCAAGCTGGGTGTACCCGTCGTTTAAAAAACGCAAGGGTAAAGGGGTCGGGTCGGGGGTAGTGGTCGTCCCTTCTTCCATCCATGAATGGAAGGAGAAGTTCGTTTTCGTCGGTCCTCCGGAGGGTGAGGATTGGCTTATGCCCACCCAGTGGCACAGGGCCGACTGCCCGAAGGTGAGGCAGTCGAACATTCCTGAGGCGAAGGTGGTGTCCCAATGGGAACCGATTCAGCGAGCTGATATCCTGCTCTCCGAGCAGGTACTGAGCTGGGCCGGGCTTAGTCCTGCACGTTTTTTGGGTAAGTTAAAGCTCTTGACGACCTATTTAGACTTTTCCAAAATTCTTTCGATGTTTCAGTGTTGCTAACCTTTTTCTCATTTTTTGCAGAACCTATGGATCGATAAAAAATCATGGCTGCCATGACCGCCAAGGCCTAGGGAAGAAAGACCGGTGGCGCCAGCTCGTCCCAGCCAAGTTCGAGCGCTGCTCCTAGGAAGGCTCCTCCGGCCAAGACTCCCAAAGTGCCCTCTATTCTGGAGGAACACCACAGGGGGCACAGAAACAAGCACGGGACCCGACGCCTCGGGTATGGACGGAGGTGACTCACTTACCGAATCCCCCCTGAAGAGAAAGAAGCGGGTGGTTTCTTGGCCACCCCCATCGGGATTCAAGTGCAAGATGGCGCTTCTGTATCGAGATGCCCTCGGGGCTATCCGTTGCCGATAGCCTGCTGGCGGACATGGAGAAGGCAGCTGGTGCCCAAATTCCCCGGGCACCATGAAGGCCCAAGTGGCCGCCATAGCTCAGGAGATGGTTCAGGTCGGTAGTCTTCTTCAAAAAATTCTTTAAGTTTTATTTCCTCAGTTTCAGTTTTTTTTAACACGTTTGCTGTTTTCCTTAGGTCCTCCAGCACTGCGCTCTCCTCGTCGCCATGGAGTCCAAGGAGATAGCCCCGGCAATGAAGAAGGCGGCTGAATCCTCCTCGCGAGAGGAAGAACTCCTTCTTCGATTGCAGCAAGCAGAAGAGAGGGCGGCCCTCCTCGACTCGAGGTTGGTCGCCAATGGGCTGACGGTCTCCAAGCTGAAGGAGTCCTATTGATTAGTCGAAAATATTGTATATTTTAGCCGGCAATTTCCTCATCATTTGCATCCATGTAGAAGTGTTCGGCATTCATATTTTACATATTATCAAAACTGTCGCGAAATATCAGATTACATGTATTAGACTCTAAAACCGACACTATAAAGGAAATTGACTACATTTCATGGCATCGCATCATCCCTACATTTACGCAACACTTGTTTTGAGATCTGTGCAGGAAAATCCAGCAGTAAGGCCAAAAATGTACAGGGTACAGCTAAAGCGTTACGCCAACTCAATGATTTCAGTTCTGGCATCAATACAAAAGGACAAACAAGAATCAACATATCAGAAGAAGCCCCAAATAGCAGCCTAAGACCTCTGCAAAAATACCAAAGCCCAAAGCTTCAACATGGCCGCGGAACCGCGGCCGGAGCCTGCTTGCGCCGCGATTCCGCGGCCGTCTTGCTATGTCATCCACTCATTTTTGGTGCAAAATGATTCTCTCAGGGCCCCCACTTCAGAAAGACACAACAAATTCCAGAAGACTCCAGAGACTTCTGCCAGATCAGCAAGCTTTGGGATCAACACTAAACTAGCCTATCATTCTAGAACCTTCTCCCTAAACCCTAGCTTAAACCCTAAGCTAAGCCTAACAAACTCTTTCTAGAAGTCTTTCAACAAACTTTTGGAGGGAACTCAAGAAGGCTTAGGGTTTGGGTGCTCTATAAATAAGACCATAGGCTCATTGTAAAAGAGGAATTCAATACTATTGAATCAATCCATTAGTCCATTCTATCTCTCTCTTCATCTTCTTCTTCCACAAATCTAGTGAGAGGATTTGTGTGAAACCCTAACCCTAATTCCAATCAAAATCCAAGATCCCGAGTACCCATTCAAGCAAGAAGCCTTGCAACCTTTTAGGAGTCGAGCCGGTCTTCAACAGAGCAAGTGGTCCAAGCCGATCCGCGACTCACGGAGCCGAGCGAAGCCAAGTCGACAATTTTATTCTTCCTCTTGTAGTTCTTGAGCGACTGTAATCAAATAGTTGGTATAAATAAAAGGTGATATTCTTTTATCTTGTTTTCTTTAAATTCTTGCATAATGAGTCAATCTAAATTTCTAGTTATAATTCTTGTTGTGATGTTTGAGTAATACTCCGCTCGTCGAGGAGTTGAGACGATCAATAGAATGATGATGTAATATATCTTAAGTCAATTCTTGATTCCTACGAGTTTTGTAAACCTTAGCAAATTCAAGAACTGACGACCCATTTCGTTGCGATGCTTTCTTGATTGATATCGCTCGAGATTGGGGAGTTACGATCGTTTCTTGAAATTGCTAGAGGCTAGAATGTGAATGATAATCGACGAAAGAACAAGGGTTAAACGATGAAACCTTAGTTTCATCAAGAAAGCCCTAACTCTCGTCGACCATCATCGATCTAGTATCAATCCTTCGAAGGACAAGAATACGAAATCTTGATATTACATCATGTCTATAGATCCGATTGATTCCTACGAGCCTCATTTAGATTCTTGACATTTTGGTTGGAAATATTATCGAAACCCAATTCTTGATTGTTTATCAGTTTCTTGATTCTTGATTAAACTCGTGACACCTGAATCAATTGATAAATTCTTGAATCATGTTTTCTTTTCTTTTCGATTAACTTTTCGATTCAAATAAAGCAAACATAAAAACGAATCGCACAATCCCTGTGGACGATCCGCACTCGCTTACGATCTACAACTGACACCGTAGTTGATTGCGGTCGAATATAATTTTTTGATTGTGAACTTTATTCAATTTTCTAATTACCGACACAAAGAGACTCTTATCGATTTGATTTACTTACTCAGTCTCGCATTTTACGATCAATCAAATAGCGCCGAAATCGGGGACTATTTGAGTTGATACTTTTTACTTTTTACATACATACACAATCCGGAAAATAAATTCGAATCAAAATGGCGCCGTTGCCAGGGATCGCGCGCTAATTCGTTTTCATTTTATAGTTTGAATTGAAAGATTTATTTCATTGTGATTTTTGAGATCAAAATTCGTGCAAACCCTAAACAATTTGTTGTGTTTCATTGCAAGGAGATCTGGAGCTTGCTGGAAATTGATAAAAATATTTGGAAAATACCAGAGAGCTGAGGGAGTTCACAGAAGCTCCCTGAAGAAGTTTGGTCCAGTGTTCCCACAATTGAAGCGCGGAAGCGCGACATAAGGGGGAATCTGCGGCGGAACCGCGGCAGGATTGGGGGATCTCTGCAAACTTTTTTCTTTCAGGTGATTTCTTATCTTCTCCTCTCTCCTCTTTTTAGCTCCAACTGACAATTTTCTGCAGGATTCTTTGCAAAGAATAGCAGCTCGCAAATTGCAAAATTAAATTTATGCGTGATTTTGTTTCTTGGTTGTTTGCATTATAAATACGGATATTAAGGGGCACGGCCAAATCCAAATTAGGTGGGGATTTCATTACCCTTCCTAGGCCCCGAAAACCACAAAACTTGCATCCGCATTGACCCACATTAACTAAAAGAAATCTAGAGATGACTCTAAGGACTGTCGCGCTCAATTAGGACAGAAGAAGGCCGTGGGTAATTCATTGCTTATCCGCGTTTTCTTGTGGTGCCTAAGGCGAGTGTGTCTAAGGATAGTGGTTTTTAATTAGGCCCACTACTTACGTAGTGGAGTACCTTCCCACTTACCTGGCACTTATCCGGCCACAGGGGGACAAAGAGGCAGTGGAGGATTCTATCCTGCGACTTGTCTTTTGGCAGTTAGGAGCGGTCTAGAGCCGGACCTAGGTGACCACTAGATTCTAGGGTTTGTGTGCTGCATTTGTTGTGTCGCATCATTTTTTCAAAAATCCGTCCCTTTTTCAAAAGCAAACACCGCATTCATTCATTTACCCCTAATTATAAGCCAACGCTGCCACTTGTACTAACCCTTTTTAGTACAAGATAGGCTGGACACGGGATTCTAGTGCCCGTTTAGTCCGCGTACCTTTTATCGACTCCGAAGTCGATATTTCTCCATTTACCTCTCATTTACCCACTACCACACCCACACCGATGGATCCACCTCCATCAAACTTCTTTAACCCTAATCTGCCGCCGTCCGTTGGTGCGCAGAATCCACCCCGTATCTCTCTCCAGGAGAGGTGCTACCCTATTCGAGGTCCTCTTTCGACCTGCTTATCCACACCACCAGCCAATGGGGATAACTTTGAGATTAAGCCCCAGTATATCAATATTTTACCCAAATTCCACGGACTCGAGACTGAGGACGCTTACGTTTTCATTACCAAATTTGAAAACGTATGCGCAATGATGGGTACGTCAAAACTTTCAGTGGATGCGATGCGTCTACGACTTCTTCCATTTACATTGTGCGATATAGCCGAGAAGTAGCTATATAACACTACCGCACACTCTATTACGAATTGGGAAGAATTCGTCGCTGCATTTCTTAAGAAATTTTACCCAATCCAAAAGACAGCTCGAATCCGTAGCGAACTGAATCAATTTGCCCAGCTCCCTACCGAACCATTCTCTAAATGCTTTGAACGTTTCAAGGATCTATTGGTTCAGTGTCCTCATCACGGCATCCCGAGATGGGAGCTTTGCCGAATCATTTATGAGGGCATTAACCCAAGCACTAAACAGAGCCTTGAAAACATGTGTCAAGGTACTTTTATGACTAAGGATGATGGGGAAGCTTGGAAGTACTTAGAAGAGTTCGCTGAAAAATCACTACAGTGGGAGAGTGGAACCCAACCATTGAATAGGGGTGGTGTACACCAAATAGATGTGTCCATAGGTGTTCGAGCTGAGATGGCAGCAATGCAAAAGAAGCTCGACGCTATGGAACACAAATTTTCTGCAGCCTCCCTAAACCCAATGTCGCTCCCCAAAACTGTTTGTGGGTGCTGTTCTGATCCGTCACATTTAACGGAAGAATGTCCATTAAACTCTGCGTTTCAAGGTCACGAGCATTCTAATGCCGCATTTCAAAGACCTCGAAACGATCCATATTCTTCCACGTACAATCAGGGTTGGAGGAATCACCCGAATTTCGCTTGGAACCAAAACCAATCTCAAAACACGGTTCCAAACACGAATAATTTTCAAAGGGCTCTTCCTCCACCACAACAGCAACCCCTTCAACTCACTCAGCACCCCTATCAGTCACAAAATCAGGGCAACAATCCTGCACAGTCTAATCCTATGCAGTCTTGTTCTGACGAATTCTCTCAATTCACTCAAACCATGAAATCACTTTTATCAAATTTCATAGAGGTTTCGACTGAGATTAGATCTTCCGTCAGTGAGATAAAGAAAAACTCAGCGTCCCAAGCTGAGAGTATCAGATCGATGGAAGCTGAAATCGCACGCCTAAAAGCCGAAATGAGTGCGAGAGAAAAAGGGAAACTTCCCTCTCAACCCCTACAGAATCCTGGGCATTACAATGTAAATGCCATCACAACGTTGAGATCGGGAAGAGTGCTGAACAATCATGTCGGGGAAGGTATTGATGATACTGAAAATCATATCAACACCCCGGCTGAGACCTTTCCACACACACACACTTCTCCTTCTGATCATTCTTCTTCTACCACACCATCTTCTCGAGAGCCTATTCTCCATTTCCCATTAGGCTCGACACCTTCCCCAACCCTTATAGTTCTCGACAGACGGTCCCCACACCTTTTTTAGGACCTCGTCTACCCCCTCTTCCTTCTCCTGTGATGGATCCTGCGCTTATTGCGAAAGCTCCTTACCCGAATCGGTTAAGGGGTAATAGAACGAGTCCTCATATGGAGAAAATTTTAGAAATGTTCAAACAGGTTAACATCAATATCCCTCTCCTAGATGCGATTCAACAAGTCCCCGCTTATGCGAAAATTCTTAAGGACTTGTGCACTAGGAAGAGGAAGACTCAAGTGCCGAAGAAGGTCTTTATGTCTAATAATATCAGCACTGCTTTTATTCCCCAGCTACCAAAGAAACGAAAGGACCCAGGATGTCCTACAATATCGATTTCGATTGGGGGTAAAAACATAAATCGTGCTATTTTAGACCTTGGCGCAAGTGTTAACCTGCTCCCTTATTCTGTCTATGAGCAACTAGGGATTGGAGAGCTGAAACCTGCTCATTGCACTCTCCAGATGGCAGACCGATCTATCACCAAACCAAGGGGTGAATTAGAGGATGTATTAATAAAGGTCGGGGAATTTGTTTTCCCTGTAGACTTCATTGTACTCGACACACATCCTATAGCAAACCCCCGGGGCCAAATTCCGGTGATTCTAGGTCGTCCTTTCCTTGCCACTTCCAACGCTGTTATAAACTGTAGAAACGGTTCAATGAACTTATCATTTGGAAATATGACCATTGAACTAAATATCTACAAAGTTGGAAGTCAGCCATCAGAACCCTCTGCTCATATTTTAGATGTGTGCTCTGTCCATGAGATCGCTCCCGATAGTTGTGGAGCTAAGGAACTTTGCTTTACTGATCTCGATGACATTACCACATCTCTGTTTGACTTTACACAAGATCTTAGTGAGGACATTTTACCTGCACTTGAGTCCTGCACTTCTGACTTTTCTCCACCCGAGTCTGTATCTTTCACAGGCTCTGAGCTTCTTTGTAAATCCAAAAATCATTCTATGATACCTCCTTCTATCATCTCCCCGCCTGAATTAGATCTCAAAATTTTACCGTCTCATCTGAAATATGCTTATTTAGGTGAGAAGGAGACTTTACCGGTTATAATTTCCGCTTCTCTAGCATTAGAGCAAGAGAATGCACTTTTATCGGTATTGAGATCTAACAAAGAGGCGTTTGGTTGGAGTATGGCGGACATCAAAGGGATTAGTCCATTGATAGTTGAACATCATATACATGTGATGGATGATGCCAGACCAACCCGAGAACCACAGAGACGGTTGAATCCCGTCATGAAGGAAGCTGTAATGAAAGAGATCGTCAAATGCTTAGATAATGGTATTATATACCCCATCTCCGATAGCCAATGGGTGAGTCCTATACATGTCGTTCCTAAGAAATCCGGCATCACTGTTATAACCAATGAAGCGAATGAGTTGATTCAGACACGCGCCCAAACTGGATGGCGTGTATGTATCGATTATAGAAAACTCAATGCTGCCACGAGAAAAGACCACTTTCCTCTACCATTCATTGATCAAATGCTGGAACGCTTAGCAGGACGAGAGTATTATTGTTTTATGGACGGATACTCAGGCTATAATCAGGTCCCCATCGCCAAAAAGGATCAAGATAAAACCACTTTTACTTGTCCTTTTGGTACCTTTGCTTACAGTCGCATGCCCTTTGGGTTATGCAATGCTCCCGCTACTTTTCAGCCGTGTATGATGGGGATTTTCTCTGATATGGTAGAGAATTTTTTGGAGATCTTTATGGACGACTTCTCGATTTTTGGAGACTCTTTTTCTGATTGCCTTGCAAATCTTGACGCTGTTCTTACTCGTTGCAAAGAGAAGAACTTGACTTTGAACTGGGAAAAATGCCATTTTATGGTCCAAGAAGGAATAGTACTTGGACATGTCATTTCACAGAAAGGCATTGAGGTTGACAGAGCTAAGATAGATGTCATTCAAAACCTCCCTCATCCCAAAAGCGTCAAAGATATTCGCTCTTTCCTTGGCCATGCGGGCTTTTATAGGAGATTCATTAAGGACTTTAGCAAAATTGCTAGACCATTAACTCTTCTCCTGGCCAAGGATACGACCTTCCATTTTGACTCGGACCGCGAGACAGCTTTCGACTCACTTAAACACTCACTCACTTCAGCCCCCGTTTTATCATCACCAAACTGGGACTACCCCTTTGAGCTGATGTGTGACGCATCTGATTTTGCAGTAGGTGCAGTCTTAGGACAGCACATCGAAAAGATGCCACACGTGATTTACTATGCAAGTAAGACCCTGAATGATGCGCAAATCAATTATACAACCACAGAAAAAGAACTTTTAGCGGTTGTATTTGCATTAGAAAAATTCAGGCCTTACTTAATTGGTTCACCTATAGTTGTGTATACTGACCATTCCGCTTTAAAACATCTTCTGGCGAAGAAAGATGCAAAAGGTCGACTAATACGTTGGATCCTTCTGTTACAAGAATTTGATCTTGTTATCAAAGATAAGAAAGGATGTGAAAACGTAGTAGCTGACCATCTTTCACGCATCATTTCTTCCCCTGTGACCCTGCCGATCAATGACTCGTTCCCTAACGAACAACTCTTGAGCGTATCCAATGAACCATGGTTCAGGGATATTGTGAACTATCATGCCACGGGACTAATACCCAGCGATTGGTCAAAACAGGACAAATATCGTTTTCTATCCCAAGTAAAACACTTTTACTGGGATGAACCCTATTTGTTTAAATATTGTCCTGATCAGATCATTCGCCGGTGTGTCCCGAATGAAGAGTTCAAGAGTGTTCTTTCTTTTTGTCATGATCAGGCCTGTGGGGGTCACTTCGGTCCTAGAAAAACAGCGGAAAAGGTTTTGCAATGTGGATTTTATTGGCCGACCTTATTCAAGGACGCATTTGAGCATTGCAAAACATGTACACAATGTCAGTATACGGGTAGAATATCCCGGAGGAATGAAATGCCTCAGCAACCCATCTTGGTTGTTGAAATATTCGATGTTTGGGGCATAGATTTTATGGGTTCTTTTCCCAACTCCTTTGGGAATCTGTACATATTGCTGGCGGTTGATTATGTCTCAAAGTGGGTAGAAGCCATTCCATGTCGTACTAATGACAAGAAAGTTGTCATTAAGTTCTTAAAAGAGAATATCTTCTCGCAATTTGGACACCCACGCGCTATTATTAGCGATAATGGGACACACTTCTGCGACAGATCTTTCGAGACTCTGATGCGGAAATACTCAATCAACCACCGACTTTCTACACCCTATCATCCCCAAACAAGCGGGCAGGCTGAAATCTCAAACAGACAAATCAAACTTATCCTGGAGAAAACTGTTGCTAAAAATAGAAAAGACTGGTCGACCAAACTGACGGATGCTCTTTGGGCATTCCGAACTGCATATAAGACCGACCTAGGGATGTCTCCATATAGGATAGTGTTTGGAAAAGCATGTCACTTACCTGTCGAGATAGAACATAAAGCATTGTGGGCTATTAAAGAAATAAATTTTGATTTAAACCTTGCTTGCAACTTTCGGAAGCTGCAACTTAATGAGCTAAGCGAACTCCGCGATGAAGCTTATGATAACGCTGTAATCATAAAGAATAGGACTAAGGTTTTTCACGATAAAAACATTTTGAGGAAAACATTTTCACCTGGTCAACAAGTTCTTCTTTATGATTCACGATTACACCTTCACGCGGGTAAGCTCCGATCTCGATGGAAGGGACCTTTTGTTGTGCGGTCTGTATACCCGCACGGGGCAGTAGAGATAGAAAATGTTAAAAACGGCACCTTTTTCAAAGTAAATGGACATAGATTAAAGCCGTATTTTTCCACTGACCCCACGGAGGAGCTCTTGTTCTTACAAGAGCCAGTTTATTTGGATTGAAATTCCTCCGTCTCACCTTCATATCCAGTATATCACTGCATCATCTTTTTGAATGAAGGTGAGCGAAAAGAATAAGTTTTGAGGAAGTTCTTCACTTATATATTTTGCCCCCACTAATAATTCCTCCCAGACTTACAGGTTTTGTAGATATAGCGGTTGGCAACAGTGAGGACACTGTTGAAAACAAGTTTGGGGGAGGTTTGTGCTTATTTTCGTATCATTTGCATATTATCTGCATAAGCACAAAAACATTTCTTTTAAAAATCTATAAAAATTTAAAAAATTTCAAAACCCATAAAAATTTAAAAATTTTCAAGTATAAAAATAATTTTAATATTTACACTTTTTTGTATATAAATAAGATAATGAAAGTTTAGATAGTGAACAATTACATCCATGAGATTAGAAAAATTTAAGAAAACTAAGAAAATTAGAAGTTTTCTTATACGAACTAGTAATAAGTAGTTATGAGCCGTTGTCCCAAGGGTTAGTAAGATGAAGGACGTCACTAATCTGAGGATAAAAATAAGTCTGAAAAATAGTTTCTATTCTGGAAGCCAAACATTTTGAACGTTGCTACCCTGCTATTCGCACTTACACACGTCTTAAAGCCTGGGATAGTAGAGGATACCTTGAAATGCTCTTGTCTTAAAGCCAAAAGTATGAAGGAAATAAAAAAAATAAAAAAAATGAAGAAAATATAAAGTGGTGAGAAAAATGGACACTGGTTTTGTTATCACCAAGGGCAATAAAAAATATATAGCGAGGGTGCTTCTTCACTTAGTGCCCTAAGGCCAACTGGTCTGGGAGTCACTGCTATGCCTGAGGTGGTGCAAGACGAGGAAAATACACCAAGTAAGCAAGCACATGAGTAATCGGTCGGTTAGTACCTTAAGAAGTATTAACGGTCGCATGAAAGTGTGTGAGCAATCTCATCTAAATATTCATTAATTAAAAAGTACTGAGGCTGATGGGCAAGAGTATGATAGCTTGAATTGAATTCTCCGGGTGTAGGGATGTCTTTACACACACGCAGGGTTATATGATCGATGTTTGGAAGAAAGATAGGAATGAAGAATAAGACGATATTTTATTGAGGGAGGACGTGATTTCTAACATCTTTTCATGACCATTAAGATAGGGCTCATGACAACCGAAAAGCTAGCTTAGTTGGAAACCCTAATTTTCAAAGTCTTTCTTTTACAATTCTTTTCTTTAAATGTAATATTCATGATCTTTCTTTTATTATGGGATTTTGTGGGTGCAATCCGCTGAAAACCCTCAGGAGACAACACTCCTCCTACTAGGGACACCTAGAGGTTTAAAGGCTTGTTGCACGTGCTCAGTGCAATCGTGTTGCCTACGAAAGTGTGCTAGTTAGTTTTTCTCTTTCTTCATTTTCTCCTTCTCTTTTTAATAAAACAGTTCGCTCGAGACGATCGAAATTAAGTTTGGGGGAATTTCATTAGTCGAAAATATTGTATATTTTAGCCGGCAATTTCCTCATCATTTGCATCCATTTAGAAGTGTTCGGCATTCATATTTTACATATTAGCAAAACTATCGCGAAATATCAGATTACATGTATTAGACTCTAAAACCGATACTATAAAGGAAATTGACTACATTTCATGGCATCGCATCATCCCTACATTTGCGCAACACTTGTTTTGAGATCTGTGCAGGAAAATCCAGCAGTAAGGCCAAAAATGTACAGGGTACAGCTAAAGCGTTACGCCAACTCAATGATTTCAGTTCTGGCATCAATACAAAAGGACAAACAAGAATCAACATATCAGAAGAAGCCCCAAATAGCAGCCCAAGACCTCTGCAAAAATACCAAAGCCCAAAGCTTCAACATGGCCGCGGAACCGCGGCCGGAGCCTGCTTGCGCCGCGGTTCCGCGGCCGTCTTGCCATGTCATCCACTCATTTTTGGAGCAAAATGATTCTCTCATGGCCCCCACTTCAGAAAGACACAACAAATTCCAGAAGACTTCAGAGACTTCTGCCAGATCAGCAAGCTTTGGGATCAACACTAAACTAGCCTATCATTCTAGAACCTTCTCCCTAAACCCTAGCTTAAACCCTAAGCTAAGCCTAACAAACTCTTTCTAGAAGTCTTTCAACAAACTTTTGGAGGGAACTCAAGAAGGCTTAGGGTTTGGGTGCTCTATAAATAAGACCCTAGGCTCATTGTAAAAGAGGAATTCAATACTATTGAATCAATCCATTAGTCCATTCTATCTCTCTCTTCATCTTCTTCTTCCACAAATCTAGTGAGAGGATTTGTGTGAAACCCTAACCCTAATTCCAATCAAAATCCAAGATCCCGAGTACCCATTCAAGCAAGAAGCCTTGCAACCTTTTAGGAGCCGAGCCGGTCTTCAACAGAGCAAGTGGTCCAAGCCGATCCACGACTCACAGAGCCGAGCGAAGCCAAGTCGACAATTTTATTATTCCACTTGTAGTTCTTGAGCGACTGTAATCAAATAGTTGGTATAAATAAAAGGTGATATTCTTTTATCTTGTTTTCTTTAAATTCTTGCATCATGAGTCAATCTAAATTTCTAGTTATAATTCTTGTGGTGATGTTTGAGTAATACTCCGCTCGTCGAGGAGTTGAGACGATCAATAGAATGATGATGTAATATATCTTAAGTCAATTCTTGATTCCTACGAGTTTTGTAAACCCTAGCAAATTCAAGAACCGACGACCCATTTCGTTGCGATGCTTTCTTGATTGATATCGCTCGAGATTGGGGAGTTACGATCGTTTCTTGAAATTGCTAGAGGCTAGAATGTGAATGATAATCGACGAAAGAACAAGGGTTAAACGATGAAACCCTAGTTTCATCAAGAAAGCCCTTACTCTCGTCGACCATCATCGATCTAGTATCAATCCTTCGAAGGACAAGAACAAGAAATCTTGATATTACATCACGTCTATAGATCCGATTGATTCCTACGAGCCTCATTTAGATTCTTGACATTTTGGTTGGAAATATTATCGAAACCCAATTCTTGATTGTTTATCAGTTTCTTGATTCTTGATTAAACTCGTGACACCTGAATCAATTGATAAATTCTTGAATCATGTTTTCTTTTCTTTTCGATTAACTTTTCGATTCAAACAAAGCAAACATAAAAACGAATCGCACAATTCCTGTGGACGATCCGCACTCGCTGACGATCTACAACTGACACCGTAGTTGATTGCGGTCAAATATAATTTTTTGATTGTGAACTTTATTCAATTTTCTAATTACCGACACAAAGAGACTCTTATCGATTTGATTTACTTACTCAGTCTCGCATTTTACGATCAATCAAATAGCGCCGAAATCGGGGACTATTTGAATCGATACTTTTATACTTTTTACATTTACACAATCCGGAAAATAATTCAATCACCTATCAGCTCTTAATAAATCCAACTAGGCTATCCAGGCCCAAATGGAGGAGTTGAACTGCTTTTTCAACGCCATAAAAAGATTGAGGGACTCCATCAAGAAGGATGCCCGGGTGGCTTATGAGACGACGAAGCTTGCTGAGAGCCGGGCGGAGCGGGCCGTGGAGGAGTACAAGGCGTCTGATCAGTTCTACCTTGATCTCGCCGACTCAACGGCCATCGAATGGCATAATGCCATCGACGTCGTAAAAGAGGCTATGCCCGAGTTTGTCGACCGCGAGCGTGGCCGACAGCCTGTTGGCGGACATGGAGAAGGCGGCTGGTGCCCAAATTCTCCGGGGCACCATGAAGGCCCAAGTGGCCGCCATAGCTCAGGAACGGTTCAGGTCGGTAGTCTTCTTCAAAAAAATTCTTTAAGTTTTATTTTCTCAGTTTCAGTTTTTTTAACACGTTTGTTGTTTTCCTCAGGTCCTCCAGCACTGCGCTCTCCTCGTCGCCATAGAGTCCGAGGAGATAGCCCCGGCAATGAAGAAGGCGGCAGAATCCTCCTCGCGAGAGGAATAACTCCTTCTTCGATTGCAGCAAGTAGAAAAGAAGGTGGCCTTTCTCGATTCGAGATTGGTCGCCGAGGGGCTGACGGTCTCCAAGCTGAAGGAGTCCCATCGGCTCTTAACAGAATCCAACCGGGCTATCCAGGCCCAAATGGAGGAGTTGAACGGACTTTCAACACCATGAAAAGGTCGAGGGACGCCATCAAGAGGGATGCCCGGGTGGCTTATGAGGCGGCGAAGCTTTCTGAGAGCCGGGTGGAGCGGGCTGTGGAGGAGTACAAGGCGTCCGATCAGTTCTACCTTGATCTCGCCGACTCTGCGGCCGTCAGGTGGCACAATGCCCTCAATGCCAAGAGGCTATGCCCGAGATCGTCGACCGCGAGCTCCGGGCACGGTTTCCCCTTGCCGAGGAAGCACCCCATGGCGGCGCCGAGCCAGTCACGGAAGCCATTGCGCCCGTCGGAAGCGCTGAGCCCGAGGTCGCTGTTGTGGTCTCCGGTGGCGGTGCAGAGCCAGGAGAGGTAGTTACCGAGCGGGCGGCCTAAGTTATTCTCCTTTCTTCTTTTTCTCTTTTTAGAATTTTTGTAAGCCTCCGGGCAGTTTTGTAAGGCTGAGGAGCCCACAATACCTTGTATATAATTTTGATTTTTGTAAGCCTTCGGGTAGTTTTGTAAGGTTGAAGAGCCTACAATACCTTGTATGTAATTTTGATTTTAAATAAAGCACATATGTTTTTCTTTGCACAAGTGACTTCATTCTGTAAGTGCTTTTAGCTCGCAAGTCCTCCTTTCTTTTTCTTTTTGTTGCTAGTGTTAGGCCGGTGTCCACCCTTTCTAGGCGACGATCGCGCATTGAGTATGAGTCGAACGATAGCCAAGTGTAACAAGGTTGGTATCCTCCCCTTCCCTAGAGTCAAGGTGACAGTCGCGTGTCGAGTAGGAGGAGAATGATAGACGAGTGCGGCAAGGTCGGTATCCTCCCTTTCCCCGGAGTCGGGATGACGGTCGCGCGTCGAGTAGGAGTAGAATGATAGCCAAGTGTGGATAGGCCAGTGTCCTACCTTTCCATGGGATCAAGTATGGATCGTGCGTTAGCCAAGTTTGGATAGGCCGGCGTCCCTCGACTCTTTCTTGGTGCGGGTCTTGGACCCATGCTTTGTTGGGCAGGAAGCAACCTGTCGACAAAATAGCGACGGCATGGGTACTAGCTCCCCCCGAGATATACACAGGTGGCATATTTCTCACTGGCGGAAGAATCTCTACTTGGGATGGTCTTTTCTTTTCAAAGAACAGAAATGATATCAAGGGACCTGCAAACGGGTCCTACAATCAAGTGGAATATCCCGCTTGAACAAAAAAAAGCCATGAGAGGGATGTGAAATTCCTGTCCCACTCCGAATCGAACGATGAGGAAAAAAAACCCAAGTCAAATTCATTCTTCCGAGGAAGAGGAAGACTCGGCAGAAGAAATGACATGATATCTCGTTCCTTCGCATATGAAGAAGATGCTTGTTCCCCGCCGAAACACGGAGACGCGACCGCACAGGTTCGTCTTGCCTGAATTTGGGGGCAGATGCTAATTGGTGCAATCCGTCCACCTCTCCGAAGATGCCAAGTTGATTTATGGCACCGTATATCGAAGGTTTAAACGGATGCGGTCGATGTAGCAGACTTCGTCAGATTCCCCCTCGTTGAGGGGTTTTTGATTGTGGGGACGCTCTTCCCTGCAGGCACAAGCCCCTGCAGTTAATTAAGCTACCGCATCGCGGTAACCACTTTCTATTTCTCCAGATGGTCACTTCGTGTCGTGTGTGTCTGTTTTGTTTTTGGTTGCCCGTGAATTGTATACGGAGACTAATTTATGTTGTCTCCCGTAGGGCGTGGATTAGTCCAAATCCGTATTTTCTTAGATTTGGGGGTTGGTTTTAAGGATCGTTAATCTCATTTGAGGATAAGATCGACTTAAACGTTTGTTGAGGATACGTTAGTCTAATTTTAGACTAAGATCTACTCAACAGTTTGTTAAGGATACGTTAGTCTAATTTTAGACTAAGATCAACTTAACAGTTTATTAAGGACACGTTAGTCTAATTTTAGACTAAGGTCAACTTAACCATTTGTTAAGGACACGTTAGTCTAATTTTATACTAAGATCTACTTAGCAGGATCATTTAGATCCAACAAAAGAGCATTTAGGCTCTATTGTTTTAGTTTAGGGACTTTGCGGTCAATTACCAGTTTAAGGACATGGTGGTCCAATGTTAGTTTAAGGACATCTCGGTCCAAGGTTAAGGACATCATGGTCCAAGGGTTTAAAGGGACCCCACGGTCCGAGGTTAAGGACATCATAGTCCATGAGTTTAAGGACCCCACAGTTCATGGAATGATTGGTTATCGGGACCCGTCACCTCTCTGAAGACGTTGAAGGATTACAACGACAAATATCAAAGGAGTGAAGAAATGTACCCTTGAACCAAAGTTGATTAGGAGATCTGTAGTCCAATTTGGAACTAAGATCAATTAATTAATTTATGAGCACATTGGCTCAGTTAAATCTGAATTAAGGACTTATGGCCAATTTGGGCTAAGTCCAATTAAGTTTGAAATGTTGGCCCTTTGTTGGACTATTGAACATTTGTCTGGGTTCAGCCCCCCAATTATTTAGCAATGCTAACCAAGGGTTTAGGGGCTCTGACAACATTTTGTCTTTTATTGGGCACTGACCATTCATCATGGCTCTGGAGTTTTCTTTGAATGTTATATGAAATGATCAAGTTTGAAAGAATGTAGACGGGGTTTAATCAAAGGGGGTCTTGACTCAGAAAGACTTAGCCAATTTGGGCTAAGACCGGTTTGAGAATAGTGTTAAACACTAACATATATTTGGCAATCACGTGTTCCCATGTGATGCGCTTTAAAACAGTGTTAAACACTGGGGACAAAATGATCAAAATAGTGTTAAACACTAAAAGTGGGGTGGTCACGTGGAGTCACGTGAGGCGCCTGAGAATTGGACCAAACCTCCTTTATTTTGTTCTCAGAATATTCAAATAAGTGTTAAACACTTTTAGTCTTCAGTCCATCACGTGTTGGCACGTGATGGGTATCCATGTATTGATTATTAAAGTGTTTATTAAGGGGTCACGTGGGGACACATGAGGGAGCCCAAAATTGATTCCGCCTTTGGCTTTGTTCCCTTTTTTTTAGGGTCACGTGGGAGCACGTGAGGCATTGCCTCCAAGTTTTTCTTTCTCGTTTTAAGAGATCTATTTTAGGGGTCACGTGGGGGCACATGACCTAGTCTTGTTCTTTCTTTTTTACTCATTGAGGAGAAGGGTCACGTGTTACCACGTGACCAAGTCCTTTACGTGCATGGAGAGCTTTAAGTCTCTTGTTTTAAGAATTAAATTCTCTGTAGGGTTAAACCCTAATTCTGTTTTAGAGGAATTAAATTCCTATGTATGTGGAACAATTAAATTCTTATGTAGGGTTAAACCCTAATTTCATTTGGAGGAATTAAATTCCTATGAATTTGAGAGAATTAAATTCTCATATAGGGTTAAGCCCTAGTTTCATTTGGAGGAATTAAATTCCTATGAATTTGGGGGAATTAAATTCCTTAAACTCAATTCTCCATTTAAGTTTTAGATCTGCATGGCAGAATCTCCCCGATGAGAATTAAATTCTCAACTTGTGGGGAGATCTGCTTCTGCAGATCTTCAACCAAAGGAAGAACTAAGTTCTTATTCAGAAGAGTTAAACTCTTAAATTGAGAATTAAATTCTCTTTTTGTTTTATGGAGCTTAGATCTCTTTCCCCTTTCTCACATAGGGTTTCTTTTCTCTGAAAGGAACTTCTTTTCTCTCTTGAGAATTAAATTCTCCTCTCTTTTTACTCTCTGTTGTTGTTTTTTCTCCAAAAATCCAAGATCCTCTTCTTCTCTTCTTGGCTCCTATTTATAGGAGAAAGAAAAGAATCAATTTGTTTAGTCAATCTTTCATTGAAAGATTTTGGTTGTTTCTGTAACCAACATGATCTTTTAGATCACTCAGTGAATTTTATTCACCATTGGATTTTTAATCCAAAAGATATTCTGTTTGTTATTCTTGGTGAATTTTCAGGGAAATCTTTCATTGTATAGAATCTTTCTATAAATTGGTGATTTTTAATTACCATTGGATTTTTAATCCAACAGTGCTCCACTTCACAGAGCACAATCTCTGTTTTGTTTGGAAAGATTTAAAGAAATATTTTTCCATTTAGGGTCTTTGATTTCCCTTAATTAGAATTTAATTCTATTAGTTCAGAAGGTTTAAGAGCTTATCACGTGTTGGCACGTGATCCCACTGTTTGATCATTTCTGTAGAATTCAATTCTATTAATTAAGGAACTTAGGAACCCATCACGTGTTAACACGTGACCCCATTGATTAACATTTTAAACAGAATTTAATTCTGCTGTTTTAAAGAGTTAAGGAATCATCACGTGACCCTTGGTCACGTGTAGACACGTGATGCCTCCTTGGGATCTTTCATTGCCATTTTATTATGCCTTTTAATTCTTTCAGTGGGTTCTTTAAAGGTCCATCACGTGTGGGCACGTGACTCCACTAATTGCTTGCTTGATTAGAATTTTAATTCTATTATAACAGAGTCCCAGGAAACCATCACGTGTCAGCACGTGACCCTTGGTCACGTGTGAGCACGTGATACCCTATTAGGGTATTTCCTGATATTTTATCAGGGAACAATGCTCTATCAGTATCAGAAAGCCACATTGATGAGCAGGGGGCAGGTGCCGTGTAAAATGCCCGGTACTTACCGCAAAACAACCCGATTGGCATGATGATAGATGAAGCAGTCCAAGAAGGTGAAGACAGTCTAAGGCGTGAAGTGTCCATGCAAACAAAGGACAGACAGCAGCACCTCAGCAAATAAGAATTGGAAGGTATGAGTTATGCAACCCCCCGATCGAATGATAAAATATACCGAAATATCCTTAAGCTAACATTCGTCTCCAAAACAGGAATATTGGACAGAAATGTCCCTAAACTAGAGCATCGCCTAAAAAACGGCGATACTGGACCGAAACGTCCCTAAACTAACGCGTTCCCCCAAAAAACGGGAATGTTGGACCGAAACATCTCTAAACTAATGAGTCGCCTCAAATACGGCGCGTCGCCTCAAACATGGCGATACTGGACCGAAACGTCCTTAAACTAACAACGGACCGAAACGTCTTTAAACTAATATTCGTCCCCAAAACGGGAATGTTGGACCGAAACGTCCTTAAACTAATACTCGCCTCAAAAATAGTGATAATGGACTGAACGTCCCTAAACTAGTGCGTCCCCTCAAATATGGCGATAATGGACCGAAATGTCCCTAAACTAGCGCATAGCCCCAAATATGGCGATATGCTTCCTTGAGATCTATATTGCAATCGAAGTCCTAGCGGCGAGGGTTGCAACTCAAGTCCTATCGGCTACACAGCTACTCCAGCGGTGAAACCACCCCCAAGTCCCATCGGCAAATAGATAGGTCGCCTGCGACGAAGCTACTTTCGAGAGTTCCATCGCTCGCCAAAAAAAACGGTATGTCCAAAAGCGAAATGGGCACAGATGAAAACCCGAAAGAGCGTCGTGAGTAAAAACAGCATGACCACCGGCGAGTTTTTGAAAACCCGAAAGGGCGCAATCTCGTTAGAAAAAAAGAAAAACGGTATGTCCATAAGTGAAATGGGCATGAATGAAAGTCCGAAAAGACGCCGTGAGTAAAAACAGCAGGACTGCCGACAAATTTGTGAAAACCCGAATAGGGCTCAAGCTCATAAAATAAAATATTTATGGGCACTTGCAAGGTCCTCTCAGCCTTGCGAAAAGAAAATACCTGCGTGAGATCCTTACGATTCACAAAAAAGCAACACATTTAGAAATCCCCACGATTCCTAAGGAGAAAATACACCTACGAGATTCTCACGACTCGTAGGGAGAAATACCTTTATGAGACCCTTACGGCTCATAAAGTCAAAATGTCTTAGTCGATAGGATCCTAACCCTGTTTGCTAAGCCACCATTGTTTAACTCAACAAAGGCAAATGATGAGTCGCTTCTGGCAATATTCCAGTCGTAGCGATGCTGATACCTAAAAAGGTATCAAACTTCAAGTTCTCTCAAGGAAAATGATGATTCTCTCCTGACAATATCCCAGTTTCAGCGATGTTGATACCTAAACAGGTGTCAAACTCCAAGTTCTTTCACGGAAAATGATGATTCGCTCCTGGAAATATCCAAGTCGTAGCGATACTGATGCCAAGGTTGGCATCAGATTCCAAACTCGCAATAAAAACAGCAACGAGTAGCAAAAAAAAGAATGCATATGAAATAGCCGAAATGATGGGGCAACTCGCAATAAAAATCAGCGAGCAAAAAAAATATGCATATAAAAACAGCCGAAATGTTTGGGCAACTTGTAATAAAAAAACAGCGAGTAAAAATATAAAAAAAAAATAGCCGAAATGATTGGGCAATCGCGACTTTCGCGATATGAAAAGCTGAAAAAATAGAGTATCGCGGCAATAAAAAATAAAATAAAATAAAAAATTTCTCTGCCCTGCAAGTATGTCCCTATTGACTCTTTGTATATGATTCATGGGGCCATAATGAAAAAAGGGAACCGTATTTTCCCACCAGGCTCCGTCAAAGGGAGAGCCAGATCTCGATGGCAACATCTATAGCCTAAAGATCAGCTCGACGTTCTTCTCATTCCAACAGGGTGTAGACGTGACGTCAACAAAGCTCCAAGGAGCCAAATAAAAAAGGAGTAATGGTAAAATCCCAGTTCCAACTCAACGTTCCTTCTCAGTGCAGATGCAACGTCAATAAACAAAAGTGGAGTGATGGCAAAAATCCTAGCTCCAGCTTGATGTTCTCCTCATTCCAGCAGGGTGCGGGTGTAACTGTGAAATGAAATTGGAGCAATGGTATATTCCTAGCTCCGAACCTCAATGGCGATACATACAACATAAAGGTCATTTGGATGTCTACCCAACTTCAGAGTATGATTCGGTATGACATTACCAAAATAAAGTGGAGGAACAACATATCCCCAGCTCCAGATCTCGATGACAACATCTACGGCCAAGAGATCAGCCTGACGTTCCTTCTCAGTGCAGACGCGACGTCAACAAAGACCCAAGGGTCGAACAAAAAAAGGGGTGATGGCAAAATCCAAACTCCAGCTCGACATGCTTTTCATGCCAGTAGGATGCAGATGCAACGTCAACAAAGGCTCCAAGGAGCCAAATCAAAAAGAAGTGACGACAAAATCCTAACTCCAGCTCGACGTGCTTCTCATGCCAGCAGGATTTAGACGCAATGTCATCAAAGACCCAAGGGTTGAACAAAAAAAGAGTGATAGCAAAATCCTAACTCCAGCTCGACGTGCTTCTCATGCCAGTAGGATACAGACGCAACGTCAACAAAGACTCTAAGGAGCTAAATAAAAAAGGAGTGACGACAAAGTCCTAACCCCAACTCGACTTTCTTTTCATGCCAGCAGGATGTAAACGCAACGTCATTAAAGACCCAAGGGTCAAACAAAAAAGGAGTAATGGCAAAATCCCAGCTTCAGCTCGACGTTCCTTCTCGGTGCAGATGTGATGTCAACGGAGGCTCCAAGGAGCCAAATCAAAAAGGAGTGACGGCAAAATCCTAACTCCAGCTTGACGTACTTCTCATGCCAGCAGGATGCAGATGTAACGTCAACAAAAGATCCAAGGGTCAAAGCAAAAATGGAGTCACGGCAAAATCCTAGCTCTAAGTCTTGACGGTACATATACAACCTAGAAACTATCTCGGCGTTCCCCTCTCATTTCAGCAGGATGCGAACGCAGCTATCAAATGAAATTGGAGCAATGGCATATTCCTAGCTCCGGACTTCAACTGCAATACATACAGCATAGAGGTCTTACAGATGTCTAACCTACTTCAGCAAAGAATCAGCGCGACATCGTCAAAACAAAAAACGAAGTGACGACATATTCCTAGCGTCGAGTCTTGACGGCAACTCATATAAAACCCGAAAGACCATTGGAGATTATCCCACCCCAAAAGGGTGCGGTTATAACTCATCGGGGCTCCAAATTGAGCCTAACCTAAAGTAAAAAGTGTCATGGCAAATTCCCAACGCTTGCTCTTCTAATGGTAATATAACCTACAGAGATTACTTGAAGATGTCTTGTCCAGCCTTCGAAGGGATCAGAGACACGACGGTCGTGAAGCGATGGCATATTCCTAGCCCCGGACTTCAATTACAATATATATAGCATAGAGGTCCCGCAGATGTCTACCCTACTTCAGCAAAGAAACGGCACGACATCGTCAAAACAAAAATGAAGCGACGGCATATTCCCAAGCTTCGGGTCTCGACGAAAACTCATATAAATCCTAAAAGACTATCGGAGATCATCCCACACCAGAGCGGAGTGGTTATAACTCATCGGGGCTCCAAATTGAACCTAACCCCAAGTAAAAAGCATCAAGGCAAATTCCTAACGCTTGCTCTTCTAACAGTAATATGACCTAAGAAGATTACCTGAAGACGTCTTGTCCAGCCTCAGAAGGGATCAGAGATACGACAGTCACGGGGCTACTCAAACAGCAGCTTAAAGACTACATATCGAGGAATACATCAGTCAATGCGACGATACCACGGACTAAAACCCTAGTACCACAAACCTAACGGACCCCTGTCGTAAAGAATATGGGTTATCTATATTTCACGTTAAGATACACCAGCGAGATCCTCTCGACTCATCTCGACTCGTAGGGAAAAACATTTTTATGAAACTCTCATGGCTTATGAAGGTGAAAAGCCTTAGGCGACGGGGATATCAACCTGTTTTCTAAGCATTGTGGCCCTACAAGTAGGTCCAAACTGACTCTTGTATACTATCCACGGGCAATATTCTCCAAAATCGCATACCGATGAGGAGGAAAAACTACTTGCGAGTCTTCTCGACTCGTAAGGAGAAAATTCTCTTGTGAGATCCTTACGACTCTCAAGAGAAAACACACTTAGGAGTTCTCACGACTCTTAAGGAGAAAATACACCTACGAGATCCTCTTGACTCGTAGGAAGAAATATGTTTATGAGACCCTCACGGCTCATAAAGTTGAAAAATCTTAGGCGACAGATCTGAACCTGTTTTCTAAGCCATCGTTGCTCTATAAGTAGGTCCAAACTGGCCCTTGTATACTATCCACGGGTCCCATTCTCCAAAGTTGCATACCGATGAGGAGGAAAAACCACTTGCGAGTCCTCTCGACTCGTAAGGAGAAAATTCTCTTATGAGATCCTTACGATTCTCAAGAGAATACACACTTAGGAGCCCTCACGACTTCTAAAGAGAAAATACACCTACAAGATCCTCTCGACTCGTATGGAAAAAAGTCTTTATGAGACCCTCATGGCTTATAAAGTTGAAAAGTTTTAGGCGACATATCTAAACCTATTTCTGAAGCCATCGTTGCCCTGCAAGTAGGTCCAAATTGACCCTTGTATACTATCCACGGGCCCCATTCTCCAAAGTCGCATACCGATGAGGAGGAAAAACCATTTGCGAGTCCTCTCGACTCGTAAGGAGAAAATTATTTTGTGAGATCCTTACGACTCTCATGAGAAAACACACTTAGGAGCCCTCATGACTACTAAAGAGAAAATACACCTACAAGATCCTCTCGACTCGTATGGAGAAAAGTCTTTATGAGACCCTCATGGCTCATAAAGTTGAAAAGTCTTAGGCGACGGATCTAAACCTATTTCCGAAGCCATCGTTGCCCTGCAAGGAGGTCAAGATGGATTCTTGTATACTATCCACGGGCCACATTCGCCAAAGTTATATGCCAATGAAATGAAGAAGCTACTTACGGGTCCTCACGACCCGTAAGGAAAAAATACACGAGTAAGATCCTTATGACTCCTTGAGGTGATGAACACTTAGAAATCCTCATGATTTCTAGGAAGAATATGCACCTATGAGATCCTCATGACTCATAGAAAAAAAACCTTCTTGAGACCCTTACGGCTCATGAAGATGAGAAAACCCTGAGGCTACAAGGACCCTAAACTTGTCTCCTAAGCCATCAATTCTATAGCCATGCATAACTCAGCACTACTTCACCCACGTACATACTTACGTGGGCAAAATAGTGGGGGGCATTTGTTCCCGCCAAAATTTTTGGCTAAGAGATATTTGTTCCCTTATAAAAAAAGGGGAGAGAAAAGAAAGAGGAAAACAATCCTCATAGTTTAGAATCACGTATTAAACACGTGAGCGCTTAAGCACTGAAATAAATAACTAAGGGCCAAACTGGCATCACGTGTTAAACACGTACTTATATGCAAAACATATAAGCGCTGAAAACAAATAACTAAAGGCCAAACAGGCCTCACGTGTTAAACACGTGAGCGCTCATATACAAAGCATATTAGTGCTGAAAGTAAATAACAAAAAGACCAAACTGGCCTCACGTGTTAAACACGTGAGCACTTATATGCAAAGTATATGAGCACTGAACATAAATAACCAAAGGCCAAACATGCCTCACGTGAGCGCTCATATGCAAAGCATATGAGCACTGAAAGTAAACAGGCTAAAATCCACATTAGGGGTCACGTGTTAAACACGTGAGTTCTCTTGTCGCATTTTTTGGCAGCGCTCACCTGTAAAGCACGTGAGCGCCCCAATTTAAAATGCTCCCATCTGATAGAACTAAATTCTATGTAATAGAATTAAATCCTATTTGGGAAATATTTTCCCTGATCTTTCTAATTTGGAAAGATCTTTTTCTAACAGAGAATCTTGGATTTAAAATCCAATGGTGATAAAATATCACTAATTAAACCATCTAATAGAATTAAATTCTATGTAGGAATATTTTCATGATCTTTCTCAAACTAGAAAGATTTTCTCTGTTAAATAGAGGACCCTTGGATTAAAGATCCAATGGTGATTATAAAATCACCCATCGATCATCTGATAGAATAAAATTCTATCTTAGGAAAATACTTTCTTAATCTTGTTAAACTAACATGATATTCATATAACAAAATTAAATTCTATGTTTGGAAAATATCTTCCTAATCTTGTTAAACTAACAAAATATTCATATGATAGAATAAAATTCTATATGTTAGAATTAAATTCTATATTAGGAAAATATCTTCCTAATCTTATTAAACTAACAAGACATCCCATATGATAGAATAAAATTCTAATCTTTTTAAACTAACAAGATATTCATATGATAGAATAAAATTCTATCTCAGGAAAATATTTCCTAATTTTGTTAAACAAACAAAAAATCTTCTCTGTTAAACAGAGAGCTTTTGGATTAAAAATCCAACGGTGAATAAAATTCACCGATTAATCTAAAAGATCATTTTGATTGATTATAAAATCAATCATGATCTCTCAATGAGAGATTTTCTCAACAAATCGATTCATTTCTTTCTCCTATAAATTGGAGCAAAGAGATGACAAACGAAGAGAGGGAAAAAAGAAAGAAGGAGACCCCTCATAAGTTTCTGTAAAAGTACAGAAGGCTCTAAAAAACAGAGAATTTAATTCTCTCAAAGAAGAATATCTCCCTTCTAAAAACCCTAGGTAAAGAAAAAAGAAGAGATCATAATATCTCCTTTACCTAAGATACCATATATAAGGGTTTAACTCTTCTCAAAGAACTTAGTTCTTTCTCTGGATCTGAGATCCACAAGACAAGTCTCCCACAAGTTGAGAATTTAATTCTCATCGGAAAGATCTTGTTCTTGAGAATCAAAGATTCAGGGAAGAACAAAGAAGAACATGAAGTTCATAATATTCCAGGAACTTAGTTCTTCCAAATCAAGAACTTAGTTCTTAAAGAACATGATCCCGGATCTTCAAAATAATGATCTTGGTGATCGTTAATGGTCAAAATACCATTAACAGAAATTTTAAGTTCTCTAAACATATCAATAGAGATTAAATCACCAAAAAGAACTCAGCGCCTCACGTGAAAAGCACGTGAGCGCTCAAGGCCAAGTATATAGCGCCTCACGTGAAACACACGTGAGCGCCGGAAAAAGTTAGTGCTTAGCACTATTGGAGCGCCTCACGTGAAACGCATATGAGCGCCAAAAAACAGAAAAGTTAGTGCTTAGCACTAGTGCAGCTCCACAAAAGACTAGTGCTTAGCACTATTATAGTGCCTCACATGATTTACACGTGAGCGCTATAGATAACTGAGTGCTTGGCACTGCTGGGTGTTACAGAAACCTAATCTTAACCCAAATTGGCTAAGCATATATTTATGATATCCAAATTGATCTTAGTCTCAAATATGAATAATGATCTCTCATCGATGATATCCAAAATGATATCCATCGCATATCTCCTAAGTTAATCTTAGTCTTAAATATGACTAACGATTCTTAGGTCCATTCCTCAAATACGGGATTTGGTTTAAGGATACATATCTTCATACCTCTGATATATGTCGTTGTAATTCCCCAACGTCTTCAGAGAGGTAGCGGGTCCCGACAACCAACAGCTTCTTTCATCCCACATTGATGCACTTCCAAACTGACGTGCACATCTCAAATCGAATCATGCTCCAAATTGGGCACATTTTATATCACAATTTTTCACTTCGTCATATAACAAATACACGTGCGCACAATATGAACAATGGACCGAAATGTTCTTAAACTAACATTCATCCTAAACAGGGAATGTTGAACCGCGACGTCCTTAAACTAATATGTTTTGCTCTGTGAACTGTCTCCATAATGACTACCGTATACTATCCATGGGCTATTCATATATGTCACGCTCCGCTTCCTAGAGTGCGCAAAGATAGGCACGTGACAGAGCCAACCATGCTACCTGTGGATAGGAAACATCCCTCCACAGTCACATTACGGCTGTCAATAAGATATCAAGAACGGGAAAGTAAAATAAACTATCCAGTACATGTCCATATCCCAGAATAAACGAGTCAAGAAATAATGTGCGAAAGCAATAAATCCAATGAACAGTAACATCTGGAAAGTACGGAAATAACTAAACTAACTGGATACTAACAGGATCCTCACTGCTCGGCCTGATAGCGGAAATACTCCTGATCAGCCTGCGACAAAGGTAGAAAATCTGGGTCATGCAAAACCCAGACGTCAGTGCGCCATAATATCAACAATAATATAATCAGGTGGTAACAAGTCATGCAGGCATAAATTATAAAAAGGTACATGAATGTAATAAGTGAACAGGGATATAGAGCAGTGAAGTGTAACAGTATATGTGAAGTGCAGCGGTAAAACTAAATTGTGCTACTGGGTTAACTACTCTCAAGTCTGTGAAATCAATTTAATGAATCGTCGATGTAACTCAATAGTATCTCGTGCATGCCCGGGACCACGGTCAAGACTCTCGGGCTGAATTTGAGACGTGCCGCTAGGCAGTAAACAGGTAACATGTACAGACGAATGATGTCAGCAGCATCATCCCGAGGCTGGCCTAGCCCGTAAAACTGATCAGTATAAGTATCGAACTGTTGAGTTATAAGTCAGGTTTCATCATTGATTTCCCCATACCCCCAAGTTATGTGTTCAAGTCAGGTATTGATAAATCTGAAGCTAATGCCAACACAGGATCAAGCAGGAACAGGTTTGTCTATACAGACAACAGGATATGTCCATCGGGACAACATGTCAGGATTGTCGGCACTAGAAACAGAATCAGGTAATATGTCAAGTAGTGATATATCAGGTCATGTCAGGTAGTGTACATG
Organism: Agapanthus africanus; assembly: GCA_030015575.1. Classification (NCBI taxonomy): domain Eukaryota; kingdom Viridiplantae; phylum Streptophyta; class Magnoliopsida; order Asparagales; family Amaryllidaceae; genus Agapanthus; species Agapanthus africanus. Next base: position 133,929,661 of record JASDDO010000022.1, on the reverse strand, counting down.
TATCAAATCATGTCAGGTAGTGTACATGTATCAAGTCATGTCAGGTAGTGCACAGGTATCAAACGGGTGCTCATAATCAAACTGTAGCAAGTATTGAATCAGGGTGGAAGTACGGATGTACAATAAAAGCATGGATGCACAAATATCGATCAGGGGTTACATCATGACTATGTAGGGTGTACAATATCAAGCATGGGGTGTCGATATAACAACAATATGTAATAATATGACATGGTATGCGAATAGATATAGAATTAATGGTATGGATGCACAAATATCGATTAGGGGTTACATTTACAGTTCCAATACTAATTAGGATGCACTTTATTAAGCATGGGGTGTTATTACAATAATAATATGAATTAATGTGATCTATAGATGCAGTTATATATATTTTAAATGATATGGATGCAAACGGGTATCCGAAAACAGTAAAACTTCAGTATGGATGTACAATGTGATAAACGGGTAACATTTTACTTATATGGATGCATAATACTATACCTAGCATGTAGCAAGATAATTTAGCATGCGACTAGACATGTAAATAATGATACGGATGCACACGGACATCATATAACAGTAAAATGATAAACTGTAAATGCAGGATGTACAACTAAATAATATGAGATGTAAATATTCTTTTGGGTGCAGTATATTGTAATATAGTATGTAACAAGATAGGTTTGCATGCATTAGATGTGAAATAACTTGTACGGATGCATACGGATGTCGTAAAACTGTAAAACTAAACACGGGATGCATGATATAAAATACAAGTGTTATATGTTCCCCTCCGAACGGCGGCGCGACGCGGGCGTCCGTGCCTGAGGTTCGGGGCAGATGCTAATTGGTGCTATCCGTCCACCTCTCCGAAGATGCCAAGTTTTTTATGGCACCGTGCATCGGAGGTTTAGACGGATGCGGCCGATGTAGCAGACTTCGTCAGATTCCCCCTCGTTTGAGGGGTTTTTGATTGTGGGGACGCTCTTCCCTGCAGGCGCAATCCCCTGCAGTTAATTACGCTACCGCATCGCGGTAACAACTTTCTCCTTCTCCAGATGGTCGCTTTGTGTCGTGTGTGTTTGTTTCGTGTTTTTTTGCCCGTGGATTGTTTACGGAGACTGAGTTATGTCGTCGCCCGTAGGGCGTGGACTAGTCCAAATCCGTGTTTTTCTTAGATTTGGGTTTGGGGGTTTGGTTCGAGGATACGTCAGCCATACTTGAGGCTAAGATCAACTCAAACGTTTGTTAAGGATGCGTTAGTCTAATGTTGAGACTAAGATCAACTTAACGGGATCATTTAGATCCGACAAGGGAGTGTTTTAGGCTCCATTGTTCCAGTTTAGGGACATAGTGGTCCATCGTATATGTGTGGCCGTCGGGACCCGTCACCTCTCTAACGACGTTGAAGGATTACAACGACGGATGTCAGAGGAGTTCAGAGATGTACCCTCGAGCCAGAGTTAATTTGGGGGATTCATAGTCCAGTCTGTTTGAAGGTTTAAGGATACGTTAGCCCTCTTTGAGGCTAAGATCAACTTAAACGGGACCGTTTAGATCCGGCAAAGGAGCATGCTGGGCTCTATTGTTCTAGTTTAAGGACATTGCGGTCCATGGGTAGTTTAAGGACATTGCGGTCCATGGGTAGTTTAAGGACATTGCGGTCCGTGGGTAGTTTAAGGACATTGCGGTCCATTGTTAGTTTTAAGACATCTCGGTCAAGGTTAAGGACGTCATAGTCCATAGGTTTAAGGACTCCACAGTCCGGTATGTGCTCTGGATGCTTCACACGGGTTCACTGCCGCGCTTGGCGAGGACCAGGCTCCGCTCTGGGCGTTTTCCGCGGGGTCAAAGAGTGACGTTATCCACGTTCCACGTAACCAGGAATTTTGCACTAGATGCTTCACACGGGTTCACTGCCGTGCTCGGCGAGGACTAGGCTCCGCTCTGGGCGTTTTCCGCGAGGTCAAAGAGTGACATTATCCACGTTCCACGTAACCAGGAATTTTGCATTAGACATGGGTTTAAGGACCCCACAGTCCATATCGATGTGTGGTCGTCGGGACCCGTCACCTCTTTGAAGACACCGAGGGATTACAATGCCAAGTATCAAAGGAGTGAAGAGATGTACCCTAGAACCGGAATGGATTAAATAGTCCTTGGCCCAGTTTGGGATCAAGACCCATTAATTATATTATAAGCCCATTGGCCCAGTTAATTATGAATTGAGGACTTATGGCCAGCTTGGGCTAAGTCCTATCATGACTGGAATATTGACTTCTTGTTGGTCCATTGAGGGAGAGGCTTTGCCTCTATCCCTTTAGCCAATTGGGCCAAAGCCTAGTGTTAAACACTACAAAGCAATCAGTGTTGAACACTGGGAATGAGGTTGACAAGTTAGTGTTTAACACTAAAAGATAATTGGTGTTAAACACCAGCAACAAGGCTTTCAAATTAGTGTTAAACACTAAAACAGATCAGTATCAAGCATCGGCAACAGAGCCCTCGAATTAGTGTTAAACACTAAGGTAGCCAGTGTTGAGCACTGCAAATAAAGTCCTTTGATTGGTGTTGAACACTAAGGCCCAGCAGTATTTCAATACTGGATTCGAGAGTTCCAATTTAGTGTTAAACACTAAGGCAAAAAAGGGGTCACGTGGCAACACGTGAGAGCGCCCTTTCTCCACTCATTCTGCTGAGATTATTGCATCTTTCAAAGCATCATGTGCCATCACGTGACGGGCATTCATATGCTTATGTGTTAGAGCTTCTGTCAAGGGTCACGTGGGTCACGTGGGGTGCTGCCTCAAAGGGGCTTTCTGTAGATCTCTTGGGGGGGCACGTGGTGGAACGTGACCCTGCCTCTATGTATGTTGTTTAGAGGATCTGTTAATCTTTTTCCAGGAATTAAATTCCTCATAGGGTTGAACCCTGACAATAATTTCAGAGGAATTAAATTCCTACTTCCTTTTGAAGATTTATATTCTGAATAGAGTTAGACTCTGAATTTTCTGTAGGAATTAAATTCCTCATATATGTGAAGAACTGAATAGGGTTAAACCCTAATAAAAGCTTTTAAGGAATTAAACTCCCATTTTAAAGAATTATGATTAAGGGAATTAAATTCCCGCTGTTTCAACAGAACTATGTTCTTAATTAGGGTTCAACCCTGTTTCTTTTTGTTCTGAAGGAATTAAATTCCCATAACACAGGGTCAAGCCCTACTTTTATCTTAAAGGAATTAAATTCCTATAGTTCTGTGAGAATTAAATTCTCATGTTTCCATTCCCTCTCTATGTTTTGGATCTGCATGGCAGGATCTCGACCCATTGAGAATTAAATTCTCAACCTAAAGGGGAGATGTGCACTTTGCAGATCCTCTATCAAAGAGAGAAGAAATATGTTCTTCTGTTTTTATATTATCAGAGTTAAACTCTGTTGAGAATTAAATTCTCCTTCTTTCAAGATGCCTTCCCTTTCTTACGTAGAGTTTTCTTTTGCAGAAGCTCCAAATTCCTCCAAATATCAAAGCTCTCTCCCTTTTTTCTCTCTCTGTATGTATATCCCTTTTTTTGTGTCTCCTGGCTCCTATTTATAGGAGAAGCAGCCGAATCAATTAGTTTTTGATGAATCTTTATTAAGAGATTTGATTTGTATCCATCATTTGTTTTTGACCTTTGGATTATTAGGTGAATTTTATTCACCATTGGATTTCAAATCCAGGGATTCTCCTTTGTTATTTCTGTTAAATTTAAAGGGGAAATCTTTCCAAACTCGAGATTTTCCATAGATAGATGATATTTAATCATCTTTGAATCTTTAATTTGATCGGTTCCAGATAATTGCTTTCCTTTGGAAAGATTTGAATCTCTTTCAGAATTTAATTCTGTTAGCAAAATGGGCTTTGAAAGCCGGTCACGTGTGACCACGTGACCCATGGTCACGTGTGGACACGTGACCCCCTTGGAACGAGCCTTTTTCTTCTTTTGCACTCTGCCTTCTTCTGCTGCTTTAGTCATCACGTGTTAACACGTGACCATTGGTCACGTGTGAACATGTGACCCCTGTCGGGAGCCCCTTTCTTTGACTCAACTGGAGAACGAGTCTTCTCCTGGAGCCTTTTCCTTGACTTGATCAGGGAACCAAGGTGCCCTTTCCGCTGCTTTTATATGTCACGTGTCTACACGTGACCCTTTCTGAAGTCCCTTTTCTTCAGCGTAGTCAGAAAACTGAACTTGCCTTGATGATGCGTTTAGGTGTCACGTGCCAACACGTGACTGCTGGTCACGTGTAAGCACGTGACCCTCTTCTGAAGCTTTTCCCAGAAGCTTTCCTGATTTTAAATCAGGAAACAAATGCCCCCACAGCGTTGTTCTCACGTGTCTGCACGGGGGTGCAACGCTGTCACCTCTTATGACCGTTGGATTCCTCTAGGGATCTGGGGAGATGAAACATTTCCACTGCCTTCTATAAATACCTCTGTCTGCTTCATAGGAGCCTTCACTTTGCTCATCTTCTTCTTCCGAGAATTTCTTCTTTGAGAATTTAATTCTCGCTTTCAGAGCTTAGTTCTCTGTCTTGAAACAATCTTCAGAGTTTAACTTTGTTCGAAAAGAACCCTTTTTCTCAGGTAATGTTCTTGGACAACGATGGACCTTCACATTTCTCCGGATTTTAAATCCAAAACAAGGGTTTTCACCCTTTTTCCTTCATATTTTCCATAAGAACATGAAACCGCCTAACCTTCGAACTGTAGATCTCTTAGGGTTTAGATGATCTTTGGGGAGATGATGATGGCGTTTCAACCCCATGGAATTTAATTCCATCAAAAATGTTTCTGGGAATTTAATTCCCTTTTCTCAGAAAGGAATTTAATTCCAATGAAGAACTCAGTTTCTTCACACGGAGGCTTTCCCGGGGTCTCTTGGCCCTAGGTTGTTCTTCCTGCCATTAATACAATGGGGGCTTTGTAATGATTCTCGTGACTTTTATTTCAGGTGTCATGGATGCCCATCTGTATAGTCTTGACGAGATCATTTCCTACGGGAATATTCGTGCGCTGGGCCGCAGTCAGAACCAGGAGTTCACCGATGCTCAGTGTGCTGAGATCATGAGCCGCTTTGACGAGTACAACCATCGGCTACTCCCCCGTCGCTCTTCTCTTCTGAGGCTGATCGTGCTGGCGATCAGGGAGGCTCTCCCTTTATTTTGCGCTGGTGTGCCGCTTGGGTCATTGGACGCCGCCGAGGATAAAGTACACTCGGTGTATCTGATGCACTTGATCTCCAAGAGAAGGCGGAATAATCTCATTGATCTCCTGCATCAGATTTTTTAGCAATCAGCCATACTTGCCGCCTACCGGAGGATAGAGGACATCCGCGGGGACCCCGACGCTTGTGACCGTGAGAGAAAACATACTCGGGAGGTTCGAAATGCTTGGAAGATCTTGGATAAAGTTAATTTCTCGTTTCTCAACCCATGCCCCGCATCTGAAGCCTTGCCATTGTAAAAGTTTTCTTTTTATTTTGTATGGCCTTCTTGAAGTCTGGATGATAAGTTCTGTTGTGTCTTTGTATATTCGCATGCTTTTTCTCTGGGATTTTATTATTTTGCTACTATTGTTGTTTGTGCTTTTTTTTTTATATATGCAGGGTACTACTCCATATTTTTCCTTTTAAATGCACATCAGGTTTAGGCCTCACGTGTTCTACACGTGGGATCCCTTGATGTGGCCGTTCACAAGATTTTCCCCATGCCATATTTTCAGTGCGCAATATTAGATGCAGAAAAAGGGCCTTCGAAATAGTTCCATCTCCTTGATTTTCGATGCCTTTCCTTTTTTAGGCCTTGGAAATAACTTCACCATGCAAGATTTTCCGCGCACAGCACTTAATGCACTTCATTATATATGAGGCTATAGCTTTCTTTTCCTTTCACAGAGAGATTTATATCATATATATTTTTTTCCTTTGAGAGAGAAACGAGTGCCATGGCTTGTAATCGCCCTCATGCTCGTCGACAGCCATGGGAAGTTCCTCTTGAGGAGATGATCCCCCGCTTTGCTGCTCGGTTGGTGGACCCCCTCCTTTCCGACAACGAATGTGACTTGGCCATGCATGAGCTCTCGATCCGTAGAGGGTCTCCCCTCCCGATGGGTTCCCTCTGGCTCCAAATGATTCTCGCGGCCGTGCTTGCCGACATCCCTCCTCACCCGGAAGAGATGACCTTGGCGATACTTGACGCGGCTGAAGAAAAGCTCGAGGGCTTCCATGAGGCGCGCCTGATTACTCAGGATTTGAAGGATCGCTCAATTAATCTGCTGAGCCAGATAAAGGCCCGTCGAGCTGTTATGTCTGCTTTCGCAGACGAACACGGCGCCAATCGATGGGGAGCGACTCCTCGTGAGAACCGTCACTTTGACGTGCTGGAGAGAGCGGAGAGAGAGATGGAGAACCTTGTCCTTTGTTTTGTTAACCCTTGTGCCGTTGATCCCGTGTTTGGTGACCTTTTTCCACTAGCGTAGCATTTTTAAATTAGTCCTTCCTTTTTGCATGCTTTATGTTGAACTTCCATGTAGGCTTGGTACTCGTGTGTATGTTTCCGCTTGCATGAATAAATTTTGTGTTCCTCTTATGAGAACTTTCTTTAATTGCAAATGTTATCATCATTTTCCTGCGCATTAGACCTTTTTGGGCATTATGAACGTTCATGCGACTGCAAATGCCATTATTATTTTTTTTTGAATGCTCAGATGATTGCGAATGCATGCTCGAAATATGTTTGAGATCTTTCTTGTTGCCTTTCACGTTAGGAGATATGAGCTCGTTTTAGATCGATTATTCCCGTCGGCTGGAAGCCCATTTATACGGTCTTGTAATTGCCTTGTTTCCGAGGTCGTGGTCACGAACGCGAGCTTTCGTGGCCACGTAGCGAACATATCGTTATGCGAGAAAAAGGCTCGGCCGTAAATTTTCGGAGAGGGAGGTAGCTTCCGAGGCGCTGAGCGAGCTTCGCGCTACCCTTATCACCGAGGCCAACCAAGCGTATGAACTCTGGCGGTTGCTTCAGGAGTTCATCAAAGAGGTGGTGTCTCTCGATAAAGCCGCCACGTTCACTCGTGAGAGGGTTGAGGCTCATAAGGCCACCGAGAAAGAGCTCGAAGCTCGGCTCGCTTTGTATCAGGCTCAGCAAGCTCAGGCGGAGGCTCGTCTTCTGGAGATCTTGCGTCATGAAGCCGTAGCTCAGCAACAGAATGATGAGCTGGTAAAATTGTTGCACCGCCCGCCGGCTTGAGGACATGTATCTTTTCTCCTCTTTTTTTTTGTACATACTTATGGATGAGAGTATCCTTTCTTTTTTGTTTCTTTCATAAATTGTACTTTGTATCCATTTTGGTTTATGAATAAAAGATACAATTTTCCTCTCAATGATATGTCCCCTTTTTATTGAATGCATTCTACGGATACTATATCTTGATCTCCTTGCAGGACAGCGATGGCTTAGGGTTCAGGGTTAAGATCTGCTTCCTAAGACTTTTACATTTTATGAGCCACGAGGGTCTCGTAAAGAGTTTTTCTCCCTATAGGTCGAGAGGATCCCATAGGTGTAAGTTCTTCTTAAGAATCGTGAGGATTCTTAAGCGGGTTTTCCCTTGAGAGTCGTAAGGATCTCACAAGAGAGTTTTTTCTTTCTTACAGGTCGTGAGGACCTGCAAGTGCTGGCTGTGGTCGCCCTTATCCGTGTTTCACGGGGTCAGAGGCTGCTCCGGGTATTGTAGTTTAAAGACGTCGCGGTCAAGGTTAAGGACCTCATAGTCCGTGGATTTAAGGACTCCACAGTCCGATGTTAGTTTTAAGACATCGCGGTCAAGGATAAGGACCTCATAGTCCGTGGATTTAGGGGACTCCACAGTCCGATGTTAGTTTTAAGACATCACGGTCAAGGTTAAGGACCTCATAGTCTGTGGATTTAAGGACTCCACAGTCCGATGTGTGGTTGCAGGGACCCGTCACCTCTTTGAAGACGTTGAGGAATTACAACGCCAGGCATCAAAGGAGTGAAGAGATGTACCCTTAAACCAAGGCAAAATCAGTAGGGAATCGGGGTGGTTGATCGTTAGTTTTAAGACATCGCGGTCGAGGTTAAGGACGTCATAGTCCGTGGATTTTAAGGACTCCACAGTCCGGTATTTGCTCTGGATGCTTCACACGGGTTCACTGCCGTGCTTGGCGAGGACCAGGCTCCGCTCTGGATGCTTCACACGGGTTCACTGCCGTGCTCTGCGAGGACCAGGATCCGCTCTGGACGTTTTCCACGGGGTCAAAGAGTGACATTATCCGCGTTCCACGTAACCAGAAATTTTGCACTAGATGCTTCACACGGGTTCACTGCCGTGCTCGGCGAGGACTAGGCTCCGCTCTGGATGCTTCACACGGGTTCACTGCCGTGCTCTGCGAGGACCAGGATCCGCTCTGGACGTTTTCCACGGGATCAAAGAGTGACATTATCCGCGTTCCACGTAACCAGGAATTTTGCATTAGATGCTTCACACGGGTTCATTGCCGTGCTCGGCGAGGACTAGGCTCCGCTCTGGACGTTTTCCACGGGGTCAAAGAGTGACATTATCCGCGTTCTACGTAACCAGGAATTTTGCACTAGATGCTTCACACGGGTTCACTGCCGTGCTCGGCGAGGACTAGGCTCCGCTCTGGATGCTTCACACGGGTTCACTGCCGTGCTCTGCGAGGACCAGGATCCGCTCTGGACGTTTTCCACGGGGTCAAAGAGTGACATTATCCGCGTTCCACGTAACCAGGAATTTTGCACTAGATGCTTCACACGGGTTCACTGCCGTGCTCGGCGAGGACTAGGCTCCGCTCTGGATGCTTCACACGGGTTCACTGCCGTGTTCTGCGAGGACCAGGATCCGCTCTGGACGTTTTCCATAGGGTCAAAGAGTGACATTATCCGCGTTCTACATAACCAGGAATTTTGCACTAGATGCTTCACACGGGTTCACTGCCGTGCTTGGCAAGGACTAGGCTCCGCTCTGGATGCTTCACACGGGTTCACTGCCGTGCTCTGCGAGGACTAAGATCCGCTCTGGACGTTTTCCACGGGGTCAAAGAGTGACATTATCCGCGTTCCACGTAACCAGGAATTTTGCACTAGATGCTTCACACGGGTTCACTGCCGTGCTCGGCGAGGACTAGGCTCCGCTCTGGATGCTTCACACGGGTTCACTGTCGTGTTCTGCGAGGACCAGGATCCGCTCTGGACGTTTTCCACGGGGTCAAAGAGTGACGTTATCCGTGTTCCACATGACCAGGAATTTTGTTGATTGTATCCGGATTTCACGGGATGGAGGTTTGACTCTTGGTGATATGTATCGCCGAGCCATGGAACTGGGGGTTGCCGCTGTTCCGTTTCGCTTGATGTTGTGTCTGCTGCCATGAGACGGACGTCGAGATGATCTCTAGGCTACCTGTGAACCGTCGAGATTTGGCTTCTCCTTATGATGAAACCTGGAGAAGAAGTATGATCCCTTCTTTGTTTCCGCCCCTGGATTGTATACAGGGGTAGATGTAACATCACCTGTAGGGCGCGGATTTCACTTTTTATTTTATTTCTTTTTCCGCGATGCTCTATCATTTCAGCTTTTATATCGCGAAGGTCGCGATTGCCCCATCATTTCGGTTATTTTTCGCGGTGCCCAATCATTTCGGCTATTTATTTATTTTCTGCTCGCTGCTTTTTATTGCGAGTTGCCCCATCATTTCGGCTATTTTTCATGCCTTCATTTTTACTTGCTGCTTTTTATTGCAAGTTGCCCCATCATTTCGGCTATTTTGTAGGCATGTGTGGCTTGCTAGCTTTTTCGCTGCAAGCCTGGATTTTAGGCACCAGTTTCGGCATCAGCACCGCTACAACTGGAATGTTGCCAGGAGCGAATCATCATTTGCCTTTGTCGATGACGAACAAAGGTGGCTCAGCAAACAGGGTTAAGGGTCCTGTCGACCAAGGCTTTTGACTTCATGAGCCGTAAGGGTCTCACAAAGGTATTTCTTCCTACAAGTCGTGAGGATCTTGCAGGTGTATTTTCTCCTTAGGGATCGTGAGGATTCCTAAGTGTGTGCTCCTCTGTAAGTCGTAAGGATCCTACAAGAGGGTTTTCTCCTTATGGATCGAGAGGACCTACAAGGGTTGGACTTTGCTGGGGAAATGTTTATTCGCGCCCGTGGATTGTATACAAGGGTCAGTATTGAGTCCCTTGTAGGGCAATATCGAAGGTTGTGGAGGATTTTCTTAAGAACAGGTTTAGGTTTCTGTAACTTAAGACTTTCAAATCTTATGAGCCGTGAGGGTCCCATAAGAGAGTTCTCCTTACGAGTCGTAAGGATCTCGTAAGTGTATTTTCTCCTTAGGAATCGTGAGGATCCCTAAGTGTATTGCTCCTTTGTGAGTCGTAAGGATCTCACGCAGGTGGTTTCTCCTTACAAGGTCGAGAGGACCCTATAAGTGTCTTTTAACGAGGTTGCGCCCTTTCGGGTTTTCACAAACACTCGCCGGTAGTCCTGCTGTTTTTACTCACGGAGCCCTTTCGGGTTTTCATCCGTGCCCATTTTGCTTGTGGACATACCGTTTTTTTTTATTCTTTTTCATATATATTTTTTTTAATTTTTTTTTCTTTTTTTCTTTTTTTTTGTCAGCCTAAAGATGCTGCGGTAGTAGTTTCAGGGACGTTTCGGTCCGTCGTTAGTTTAAGGACGTTTCGGTCCGTCGATAGTTTAAGGACGTTTCGGTCCGTCGATAGTTTAAGGACGTTTCGGTCCGTTGTTAGTTTAAGGACGTTTCGGTCCATCGATTGTTTAAGGACGTTCCGGTCCGTTGTTAGTTTAAGGACGTTTCGGTCCGTCGATATGGGAGGGCCAGCCGCTGCTTGCGAAGTCTGAGCCTAGGAAGATAGCGAGCGGACATAGTCGTCGTCATCTATCATTGACCCAGGCCGTGGCTCATTAAGCATAGTATTTCTTTAAGAAACGGCCGTTTATTGGCCTGAAAGGTCTTTCACCGTGCATGTCCATGAGTAGATAGGCTCCACCCTGGTAGACCTTGTCTATGATGTAAGGGCCTTCGTAGTTTGGCTCAAATTTTCCCCGCTTGGCACGATTGGGGATCATAGGTCTCTTGACCACTAGCACGAGTTCGCCTTGGCGGAATGTCCTCGGCCTGGTCAATCTCTCGTACGAGCGCGTCATCTTTGCTTTGTAGGCTTCTAGATGTTGTTGTGCTATGAGCCGAGTTTCGTCGAGGGCATCAAGCTCCTCAAGCCGAAGGTGAGCATTTTCTTCGTCCGTCAGCTCGTGGTGGATTGCCACTCGTAGAGAGGGTAACTCTATCTCGAGGGGGAGTACTGCTTCCGTCCCAAATACCAACGCGTACGGCGTTGTGTTCGTGGCCGTCTTGAATGTAGTTCGATAAGCCCAAAGGGCCTCTTGCAGCCTCTCGTGCCAGTCTCTCTTATTCCGGGAAATGGTCTTTTTTATGATCTTCGTCAAGGTCTTATTGAAAGCCTCGGCTAGACCGTTAGCTCGTGGGTTGTAAACTGAAGAATATCTCCAGTCTATATTGTGCTGCTGCGCGAAGCGGCTAATCTTATGGCTTCTGTAGGCTGGCCCGCTATCGGAGATAATCCGCCGTGGGGTTCCGAACTGATAGATGACGTGCGTCTTGAAGAAATGGAGGATATTCTCCGTCTTCACTTCCCTCAATGGTATTGCTTCTGCCCATTTGGAGAAGTAATCAGTTGTCGCTAGGATAAAACGATGTCCCCGGGATGATGCTGGCTCGATGGGGCCGACTATGTCAGTCCCCCATTTTTCGAATGGCCAACTAGCCACCGTTGGATGTAGTGGATTCGGATGTTGGTGGATAAAGTCTCCATGAATCTGGCACGAGTGGCATTGCTTCGCATACTCGAGGCAGTCCTGGATCATCGTGGGCCAGTAGTAACCCATCCGTTTAATTTTTAACTTCATCTTTGGGCCTGCTTGGTGAGAACCGCAAAGTTCGTCGTGAACTTCTTAGACGACCCTTCTCGCTTCGTTAGGTCCTAGGCATCTCAGCCACAGAGAATCGAATGACCTCTTGTATAGAGCATTGTTGACGAAGGCAAAAGATAGAGCTCGTTTCATGAGTTGATGCCTCGAGGATGTATCTTTGGGCATTAGGTGGGACTTAAAGTAGTCTATGAAGACTTCCCTCCAGTCCTTGGCCTTCTCATGGTCTTTTATTTGCAGGGTCGTCTGCTCAGTCGCTCCCTTCTCTTTATATAATTCCGGAGGTATTTCTGCCGGGGCAAGCACTCGACGGCTTTGTACCACGATTCTTACATCATCGAGGTTTTCGTCCGCCAGTTCTTTAGCAAGTTTGGCTAACGCGTCTGCTTTGCTGTTTTCTGCACGTGGTATATTCTCTAAAGTGTAGGAGGGAATTTGAATCAATAGTTGTTGCACCTTTTCGCCGTACCTCAACAACTCCGGTTTGCACGTTTGGTAATCACCATTTACTTGACTAACAACCAGTTGAGAATCCCCGTATATAAGGAGGTCTTCAATTCCCAAGTCGATGGCGATTTCGAGGCCCGCTATCAGAGCTTCGTATTCAGCTTCATTGTTTGTCCTCGGCTCTGTTAAGGAGAAGGCGAAGCGCATTATCCCTCCTTGTGGAGTTGCAAAGATGAGGCCTATCCCCGATTTGATCATTGGGATACCCTGTTTCTGTTTCTTTACGGAGGACGCTCCATCGAAATAGAGTTCCCATCGGGTGCTACCGCCGCCAATCGCATCAAATGCATGCTCGTCCGGCAAATCACAGTTCAGAGGAGAATCGGTCGGTATTGGGTGCTCAGCGAAGAAATCGGCAATGGCTTGGCCTTTTACTGCCTTGATAGGTTGATACGTTATCGAGAACTCCATCAAGAGCAGGGCCCATTTAGCGAGTCGTCCCGTCAATATGGCTTTTGACATCAAGTATTTAAGGGGATCCACCTTTGAAATGAGACGGACTTCATGCGCCAACGCATAGTGCCTGAGCTTTGTTACCGCGAAGATTAAGGCCAAGCAATGTTTTTCAATGGGGGAGTAGTTGCTTTCTGCCCCCAGTAGAACTCGACTTAAGTAGTAAAGTGCTCTCTCTTTTCCCTGATTGTTCTCTTGCGTCCATAATGCGCCCAAGGAACCTTCGAGGGCGGTTGTATAAAGAATGAGGGGTTTTCCCTTGACCGGCGCGGCCAACACCGGAGGGCTCTGTAGGTATTGCTTGATCTCGTCTAGTGCACCTTGGCATTTGTGATCCCAAATGAACGGAGTTCCCTTCTTCATCAGGTGGCTGTAAGGACGGCATTTGCCTGAAAGATTTGCGATAAATCGCTGGATGTATGCGAGCTTCCCTTGGAGAGACCGCAACTGTTTGAGGGTTCTTGGCGGAGGCATTTCCATGATCGCTTTAATCTTTGACGGATCTATTTCAATTCCTCGGTGTCGAACGATGAATCCCAGGAATTTGCCCGAGGAGACTCCAAACGCGCATTTGAGGGGATTCATTTTCAAATTATATTGCCGAAGGCGTTGAAATACAGTCTCCAGATGCTTTAAATGATCTTCGTATGACATTCTCTTTACTACGAGGTCATCGATATAGCACTCGACGATGTCATGTATGAGGTCGTCGAAGATTTTTGTCATGGCCCTTTGATAGGTAGCGCCAGCGTTCTTTAGACCAAAGGGCATAACCCTGTAGCAGAATATACCCAAAGGGGTCCGGAAAGCGGTGTGCTTCTGGTCTTCGGGATGCATCTTTATCTGATTGTATCCTGACGAACCGTCCATGAAGGAGAAAACCTCGTGAGTGGACGTGTTATCTATCATTAGCTCGGTTACCGGTACTGGGAAATCATCCTTTGGACAGGCTTTATTGAGATCCCTGAAATCCACGCATATGCGTACCGTCCCATTCTTTTTCATTACCGGGACGATATTGGCGATCCAATCGGGATATTGGACTTCTTGAATAAATCCAGAATCGATCAGCTTCTTGACTTCGGCGTTGATGCTCATCTCAAGCTCGAGTCGCATCCTTCTTGGCGCTTGCTTGACTGGCTTGATATCTGGGGATATTGCTAATTTATGCACGGCAACCTCCGGATCTAATCCTGGCATCTCAGAGTAGTTCCACGCAAAGCAGTCTTTATGCCGTAGAAGCACGTTCTTTAACGCGGCCACCCTTTCTTCAGAGAGTAGCTTGCTGACAAATGTCGGTCGCGGGTCATCTGCCGATCCCAACTCAATCTTCCTGAGGTTATCCGCCGTAGTATGTATACCATCTTCCAGTTCTCTCGAAGCTTGCGGAAATTCTGAGATCACCTCGTCTTCGCTGTTCTCAAAGCACTGGGGAAAGTCATCCATGTTCTCGCGCTCTTCTTTTAATATCGTAATCGTATAACAGGTGCGAATCCGCTCCCAGGACTAAGGTGGATCCGGTTTTGCTCTTGCGGCCTTGGGTTCATGCTTTTGTGGCGGCCTTACCCTCCAGCCATTGGATAAAGCGAATCTGCCCTGTTGGTACTGGTCCTCGACCCAGTTCTTGAAGGTGAAGCAGTCTTCGGTAGGATGTCCTATGGCTCGGTGATAAGAGCAATAGCTCAAACGAGAAGCCTTGTTAGCTTGCTCAGGGTGTCTAGACTCTGGAAGCGCGATCATTTGATGTTTTAAAGCGAGCTTGAGTAACTTCTCCGTCTTGTCTCGGGGGAAGGAGTACGCTCGACTCATCTTTTCCATGAGGGACGAATCCGAGCCGCGCAGTACCCGTAACCCTCTAATCCTGCGTCGTTGTTGTCGGCTCCTCTTCCCGCTTCTTAATTTATTTCCGTCTCCGCATCGGGCCTTTCGCACAACGGGTTGACAAAGATGAGCATCTTTGTCTTTTGGAGCCTGTTGAAATAGACGTTGCGTCCTGGCCTTCTCGTAGATGGCCATTTCGCGGTTGTGGTTTTCCTGAGCTTTCGGACCCATTTTCCTGATAGGCTTGTCCGTTCGTTCTTCAAACGACGGACTCGGTGCTTCAATCGCGGGGTCTAGTTTTGATGAAGGGTTGGCATCTCCTGACAGGGCGTCCTCTTCTTCATCAAAGGTGTATATGGCGTAGCTACTGTGAGCCCGTTCCCGTTTTCCGGCTCTCGCGTATCCAAGCCCAAGTGTTTCCATTTTCCCATTGGGCAATTTGCGTTGAGTCCCAGGGACATCCCAAATCTTGTTGTAGAACCGAGCCTGCCGAACAGTCTGTTTTAAGGGTACTCCTTGGCGCTTCAATAGCTTCTTTAATCCATTTGTATAGTATCTGGGCAGACGGATGGGTTGGAGCCTGTCGAATGTAGCATCCGCGCCATGCCAGATCTCTCTCTCTATTTTCGACTCTGAGGATCGATAGAATAAGATCACCTTCTCACCCCTTTGCTTGGGAGGGATGTAAAATGTTTGCAGGTCCTGCACATTGTGAGCTTGAAGCGTGTCGAGATCCTTGTAGTGTTCTCGCGGTACCATGGTGATTTGCAAACTATGGTCATCGCCAAGGGGTGCTTGTATTGACAGCCGATTGGAGAACACGGCATTAACCTCATCTTCCGAGTCACTTCCGAAGACTAACATGGGGGCGGACGTTCCCGGGTTGCTGGGTTGAGATGGCCCTGCATAAACTATCTCTTCCTCTTCTTCGGTATCGCTCCCGAAAACAGGGATGGTGGCGGCGGCTTTGTTCTCCGGGTTGCGACACCTTTCTGTATCCTCGAAATCTGGCAAAAAGTACTTCGCATCTTCATATTTGCGGACTTCGTTCACGGAAAATGGGTTCAACTCACCTGTTACGGTATACTCGAAACCATCTTTAAAGTACTTCATACACTGAAGTTGTGTAGAAGGGATGATGTTGTATTCGTGTAGCCAAGGATGACCAAGCAAGGCGTTGTAGCAGGTCTTGGCGTCAATGACATGGAATTTGATGTCTGTGATGAGAAGTCCAAAGCGTAATGTTAGTATCACAGATCCGAGAGTCCGTGACGATTGTGAATCGAAACCGGAGATAGTAATTTTGTCACGAGCGAGATGTTGCACACTCATGCAGATTTCCTTCAACACCCGAACATTAAGGAGATTGACGGAGGATCCATTATCCACCAGGATCTTGCCTATCTTGATATCATGGCAGTATCCGGAGACATATAGGGGACGGTTATGGTCGCACGTCCCGAGAAGGAGGTCTTCATCACCGAAAGTGATATCGGCTGTATGCACTTCCTCCAGTTCATCCTTCATCTTTTCAGTGGAGAGGAAGGCTTGGAATTGTTCAGGTTCCTGTAATGCCTTAATTAGTGAGTCTCGCGCTTCTTTTGATAATAGGAGGGCGTCGAGAATGCTAAGCTGAGAAGGTAGCTTCCTTAGGTGCGCGAGGATGTTATAGTCCACTTTACTCCTCCTAGGAGGGTCTTTGGCAGCCAGTTCTTTCATGACTTGGTCATCTAAAGTGATATCTTCAGTGACCTTTTCCTTTCCTTTATCTTTTCTACTCACGGGCCCGAGATTCTTTTCTGGGAGTGTGCGATTGCGCAGCTGAATGTTTTCGCAGGCTTCTAGTTCTTCCTCTTTCTCCAAAACGGATTCTTTAAAGAGAGGGCCCAGAGCCATTTCTTCATCAGAGTCGCTCCCAAAGGTGAGAACTTGTGACCCCCCGGCGTTAACCATGTAACAGTTGCCAGTAGTCTTGTTGTGCCCTTCGACAGTACTTCTTCGCTCCCGACGGCTCTTGCGTTTCATGCGCTTAAAATGTTGCCGACGAGTAACATATCCTTGCCACCATATTTTAAAGGCGTCGCACTCCTCCGTGGGGTGTGAGATTCTCCGATGATATGCGCAATAATTAGGGTGCCTCTCCGCCCCATCGCGTGTGTTTCCTTCCGAGGGTGGTAGCTTCATTCCCATTGACATGGCTTTGGCGAACATTTTCCTCGTCTTGAATATCTTCTTGTCTACTTCGGATTCCTTTTGATCTGGCAGGGGTAGTTCAGCTCTTTCGTTCAGTCGCCTGCATTTGGCTCCTTCTGACGCGGCCATCTCACGCTCCTGATCCGCTTTACTTTTTAGACGAATCTCGTCTAGGAAGGCTTTGATCATTTCATTTGTCAGCCACGCACGCTCTGGTTCAGGTTCTGCCTCCAGCTTCTTAGTGCTAGGAGTTTTCTCATCATCGGTAAACGAGTGGAAGATTACGTTACAACTCGCCACATACTCTTCGGATTCATCCGATGAGCTCTCTTCATCATCTCCCTTTTGAAAGATGTGGTTGAGGAACTCTTGCAATGTGACAGGAGTTCACGCCTTTTGATTGTACTCTTCCAGCGCGTCGATTTGCTTCTGCAAGTTCGTGTGCTCGTCTCCAAGCTTCGCGGGCTTCTTGGATTTCTTCTTCTTTTTCTTCGAAGATTTTGACGGTTGGGCGTGAGTATTTGGGCCCTTATCACGAGCCTTCGTAGTTGTGCGGGGCTTCAACATCCCCTCGATAATTTAAGGTTCAAGAGGGTCTTTCCATTCGATCGTAGGGCACGCGTGAAGGTCTTTCAGCATTCTTTTGGTTTTCGTTGATAGCACGACCTACCATGGAGCTTCTTCAATAAAGGAGCAAGTTGCCCCCGATGTATCTGTTTTCTTGGGAGTATGCGGTTGTGGTGGGCTCACCTTCCACTTTTCGGATAATACAAACTTTCCCTGGAGGTATTGATCTTCAATCCATCCTTTGAAGACGAAGCAATCTTCAATCGGATGACTTACCGTTTGATGGTAAGGGCAATAGTTAGGGTTATTCACCTTGGTGGGTTGCGGCGGTCGCCTTGGATTTGGTAGGTTTATAAGTCTGTTGCGTATTGCCAGCTCGAATAACCGTTTCGTCTTGTCTCGTGGGAACGAGTAGGGACGCTTCATCTTCTCATTATAGTACCGACGTCTTTCTTCCAATTGATCTGCCGGTTTCGGGGCGTTAGGTTGCTGTTGGGCATTTGCGACGAAGGTTGCCCTTCCTTTACCCTTGTCATTCCGAGGTTCCGACTTCGGGGGAGGTGGTCTATGACCCATCTGGTCCATCTGAGCCAACTTGTCGATTAAAGCCTGGAATGTGGTTGGCTTAAAGAACATCATAAACTGGGAGATAGTTGCGTGGGGGTCTAGGGTTCCCACGAACATACCCACTGCGGGTGCTTCCTCAATGCGTTGCTCGCATCTTGACCACAAATTCCGCCAGCGTATAGCATACTGGACCCAGGTTTCGCCTGGTTTTACCCGGGCGTTAATCAATGCAGTTATTGGAGTGCGTTCGCTGGCACTTGCGAATCGCTGAGTGAACAACAGCTCCATTTCAGCGAACGTTTTGATAGAATCGTTCGGGAGTTCCGAATACCATTCGAACGCTGTTTCTGATAAGCTGCCCACGAACTGGCGGAGCAACAGTTTATCATCACCGCCAGTGTTACCGCAGAGGGCCCGGAACTGGGCAACATGTTGATGGGGATTGCCGGTCCCCTTGTACACGTGGAATTTTGGTATCGTATAGCTTTGCGGGTATTTGATTTGGTCGTACCAGCTTGGATATGGCCGCCCCGTTTTCACGACTTGACCAGCTGCCTCAGTCGCATGATGGACCCGGATTTGCTGGGTTATGTAGTCAGCCAAGTCAGCCTTAGAGATTGCCTCTTCCTTGGCCATTGAGAGGGCCGGCAGTGGATTTGACGTTTCTCCTCGGTCGTCTTCAAGAACGATTGGGGGATCCTCGGCGGGCAAGTCCTGTTGGATCATCATTTCTATCATATCTTGGAAGAGAAGGCCCATACGTTGTATGTTGGCCGCTTGTTCAGCAGCCTCTTTGTCCTTTTTCTCTAGTATCCGGCGAAGGAATTCAGCGTCGGTTTCTTCTTCTTGGCGCGCGTCTGAGGATGTTTCTGGGCTTTCTTTTGGCCCGGTAAGTGCGGCCATAGCATTCAACATTTCTTGGAGCTTTTGTTGCTGCTCCTGGGCTTTCGTCACGGATCGGGTAAGTGGTCGGTGGCCTGTAGAAGTGCGGCTCTCCTCCTTTCCAGAGGCCATGTATACGGTGTGGACCATCATGCCCCTAGACTTAGGACGTCTGGGCTCAGTGCCTTTAGCTGTCGTGGCGGGCTGGGGGATCTTCTTTGGCCTCCTCCTTTTATGAGCCATGGAGGTTGAGGGGACTGTCGAGGTGGGCGTCCCGACAGCCTTTCGGGGTTCAGCCTGGTGACCAGCTTCCGGTTGGATTTTCAGCTTCTTGTGCTGGCGGGAGGAGTTTGGATCGATGATCGAGTCTCGGGCCTGCCGCCAAACCTTATAGATTTTGGAAGACAGCCGTTGAGGAGATTGGGGCTGTTCTGATTCCATTTCCACAACCTTTTTTAACGGGGGAGGAGACCTCTTCAGCACTGCAGTAGGAGAATTTCTTCGCACCTTATTTAGCATTTCGAAGCTGTTCCCAGTTGGAACAGCAGCATTAACTTCTGCCACCGGGGCTGATGGAGTCAACCCAGAGCGGGAGTTGCCCCCAGCCTTCCTTACTCGGCGCCAATGGCGACGTCGAGCGTGTCGAGCGGACGGCGTTGGGTCAGCGGTAAGAATGGTTTTGTCTTGCCCCCTGTGTGGGTGGGGGGTTGGTGTTAGCCTGTCAAAGACCGACGTCCTTTGGATAGCAGGAGCGGGAGCTGAAGCCGTCAATCTTGTAAAGACCGACTTTTTGGCCGGAGAAGCCGCCTTGGCGATTTCGGGGGCAGGAGCGGCCACTTTCTTAGAAGTAGCCTCCTCTGAGATTGTAGGCCCTATGTTGAGTTCGCAGGATTTCCGGCCCAATCTAGAGAAGACCGAGGCGTTGACGTTGGGCGACTCGTTGAGAGGAGCCGCGGCAGGGGTAAGACGATCAAAGACTGACTTCTTGTGAGCTTCCTTTGTCAGTACCGGCGCCGCGAGGCTTGATGATGGGAGTACAGTCCCGAAGAACAATCCGGAAGTGGCTTGAGTCACTTGGTCCACCGGCATTGTGAACAACGAAGCAGCTTGGGGTCCATAGGCTATACCACCTGGCGAGGTAACGCGTTGGTCGCAATTGCAGTCTGAGCAGTTGGAGGATTTCGCAGAAGTAGAAGCCATCGATCCTTTACTTTCTGCAATAAGCAAGACGCCAATTCTTAGTATCTTGAAACCCAAGGGCAACCATTAGCGAACCGCGATCGGTTCGCGAACACGACACACAAAGTGTGGAGTGGAAAGAGGAAAAGGTCCCACCGTGCGTACCAGAATCTGTTCGCCTCCGAACGGCGGCGCGACGCGGGCGTCCGTGCCTGAGGTTTGGGGCAGATGCTAATTGGTGCTATCCGTCCACCTCTCCGAAGATGCCAAGTTGTTTATGGCACCGTGCATCGGAGGTTTAGAAGGATGCGGCCGATGTAGCAGACTTCGTCAGATCCCCCCTCGTTTGAGGGGTTTTTGATTGTGGGGACGCTCTTCCCTGCAGGCGCAAGCCCCTGCAGTTAATTACGCTACCGCATCACGGTAACAACTTTCTCCTTCTCCAGATGGTCGCTTCGTGTCGTGTGTGTTTGTTTCGTATTTTGTTGCCCGTGGATTGTTTACGGAGACTGAGTTATGTCGTCGCCCGTAGGGCGTGGAATAGTCCAAATCCGTGTTTATCTTAGATTTGGGTTTGGGGGTTTGGTTCAAGGATACGTCAGCCATACTTGAGGCTAAGATCAACTCAAACGTTTGTTAAGGATGCGTTAGTCTAATGTTGAGACTAAGATCAACTTAACGGGATCATTTAGATCCGACAAGGGAGTGTTTTAGGCTCCATTGTTCCAGTTTAGGGACATAGTGGTCCATCGTATATGTGTGGCCGTCGGGACCCGTCACCTCTCTGACGACGTTGAAGGATTACAACGACGGATGTCAGAGGAGTTCAGAGATGTACCCTCGAGCCAGAGTTAATTTGGGGGATTCATAGTCCAGTCTGTTTGAAGGTTTAAGGATACGTTAGCCCTCTTTGAGGCTAAGATCAACTTAAACGGGACCGTTTAGATCCGGCAAAGGAGCATGCTGGGCTCTATTGTTCTAGTTTAAGGACATTGCGGTCCATGGGTAGTTAAGGGACATTGCGGTCCATGGGTAGTTTAAGGACATTGCGGTCCATGGGTAGTTTAAGGACATTGCGGTCCGTGGGTAGTTTAAGGACATTGCGGTCCATTGTTAGTTTTAAGACATCTCGGTCAAGGTTAAGGACGTCATAGTCCATGGGTTTAAGGACTCCACAGTCCGGTATGTGCTCTGGATGCTTCACACGGGTTCACTGCCGCACTTGGCGAGGACCAGGCTCCGCTCTGGGCGTTTTCCGCGGGGTCAAAGAGTGACGTTATCCACGTTCTACGTAACCAGGAATTTTGCACTAGATGCTTCACACGGGTTCACTGCCGTGCTCGGCGAGGACTAGGCTCCGCTCTGGGCGTTTTCCGCGGGGTCAAAGAGTGACATTATCCACGTTCCACGTAACCAGGAATTTTGCATTAGACATGGGTTTAAGGACCCCACAGTCCATATCGATGTGTGGTCATCGGGACCCGTCACCTCTTTGAAGACACTGAGGGATTACAATGCCAAGTATCAAAGGAGTGAAGAGATGTACCCTAGAACCGGAATGGATTAAATAGTCCTTGGCCCAGTTTGGGATCAAGACCCATTAATTATATTATAAGCCCATTGGCCCAGTTAATTACGAATTGAGGACTTATGGCCAGCTTGGGCTAAGTCCTATCATGTCTGGAATATTGACTTCTTGTTGGTCCATTGAGGGAGAGGCTTTGCCTCTATCCCTTTAGCCAATTGGGCCAAAGCCTAGTGTTAAACACTACAAAGCAATTAGTGTTGAACACTGGGAATGAGGTTGACAAGTTAGTGTTTAACACTAAAAGATAATTGGTGTTAAACACCAGTAACAAGGCTTTCAAATTAGTGTTAAACACTAAAACAGATCAGTATCAAGCATCGGCAACAGAGCCCTCGAATTAGTGTTAAACACTAAGGTAGCCAGTGTTGAACACTGCAAATAAAGTCCTTTGATTGGTGTTGAACACTAAGGCCCAGCAGTATTTCAATACTGGATTCGAGAGTTCCAATTTAGTGTTAAACACTAAGGCAAAAAAGGGGTCACGTGGCAACACGTGAGAGCGCCCTTTCTCCACTCATTCTGCTGAGATTATTGCATCTTTCAAAGCATCACGTGCCATCACGTGACGGGCATTCATATGCTTATGTGTTAGAGCTTCTGTCAAGGGTCACGTGGGTCACGTGGGGTGCTGCCTCAAAGGGGCTTTCTGTAGATCTCTTGGGGGGGCAAGTGGTGGCACGTGACCCTGCCTCTATGTATGTTGTTTAGAGGATCTGTTAATCTTTTTCCAGGAATTAAATTCCTCATAGGGTTGAACCCTGACAATAATTTCAGAGGAATTAAATTCCTACTTCCTTTTGAAGATTTATATTCTGAATAGAGTTAGACTCTGAATTTTCTGTAGGAATTAAATTCCTCATATGTGAAGAACTGAATAGGGTTAAACCCTAATAAAAGCTTTTAAGGAATTAAACTCCCATTTTAAATAATTATGATTAAGGGAATTAAATTCCCGCTGTTTCAACAGAACTATGTTCTTAATTAGGGTTCAACCCTGTTTCTTTTTGTTCTGATGGAATTAAATTCCCATAACACAGGGTCAAGCCCTACTTTTATCTTAAAGGAATTAAATTCCTATAGTTCTGTGAGAATTAAATTCTCATGTTTCCATTCCCTCTCTATGTTTTGGATCTGCATGGCAGGATCTCGACCCATTGAGAATTAAATTCTCAACCTAAAGGGGAGATATGCACTTTGCAGATCCTCTATCAAAGAGAGAAGAAATATGTTCTTCTGTTTTTATATTATCAGAGTTAAACTCTGTTGAGAATTAAATTCTCCTTCTTTCAAGATGCCTTCCCTTTCTTACCTAGGGTTTTCTTTTGCAGAAGCTCCAAATTCCTCCAAATATCAAAGCTCTCTCCCTTTTTTCTCTCTCTGCGTGTATATCCCTTTTTTTTGTGTCTCCTGGCTCCTATTTATAGGAGAAGCAGCCGAATCAATTAGTTTTTGATGAATCTTTATTAAGAGATTTGATTTGTATCCATCATTTGTTTTTGACCTTTGGATTATTAGGTGAATTTTATTCACCATTGGATTTCAAATTCAGGGATTCTCCTTTGTTATTTCTGTTAAATTTAAAGGGGAAATCTTTCCAAACTCGAGATTTTCCATAGATAGATGATATTTAATCATCTCTGAATCTTTAATTTGATCGGTTCCAGATAATTGCTTTCCTTTGGAAAGATTTGAATCTCTTTCAGAATTTAATTCTGTTAGCAAAATGGGCTTTGAAAGCCGGTCACGTGTGACCACGTGACCCATGGTCACGTGTGGACACGTGACCCCCTTGGAACGAGCCTTTTTCTTCTTTTGCACTCTGCCTTCTTCTGCTGCTTTAGTCATCACGTGTTAACACGTGACCATTGGTCACGTGTGAACACGTGACCCCTGTCGGGAGCCCCTTTCTTTGACTCAACTGGAGAACGAGTCTTCTCCTGGAGCCTTTTCCTTGACTTGATCAGGGAACCAAGGTGCCCTTTCCGCTGCTTTTATATGTCACGTGTCTACACGTGACCCTTTCTGAAGTCCCTTTTCTTCAGCGTAGTCAGAAAACTGAACTTGCCTTGATGATGCGTTTAGGTGTCACGTGCCAACACGTGACTGCTGGTCACGTGTAAGCACGTGACCCTCTTCTGAAGCTTTTCCCAGAAGCTTTCCTGATTTTAAATCAGGAAACATTATATTTATTCAAATAGATGTAAATACAGTAACATAGCATGTAGCAAGATAAACTTGCCTCGATGAATCGCGATACGGATACGCATGGCACGTTCAACGTCGGTAAAACATCGCAACGCACACGTGGCACACAGGACGGGTCTAGGCAAGGCAAGAGGGTGATCACGCAGGCAAGGTACGTTCACTGGACTACTCAGATCGTCGGCAGCGGCATGGCTCCGGCGGGTGACCGGAAATCGGAATCAAGAAAGAGGAAGAGAAAGAAAAGAAGAAGAAAGAAGAAGAAGGAGAAGGAGAAGAGGGCTGTGGGCTCAAGGTGCTCTGAGGGTTTGCAGGGAGGAGAGGAGAAGGAGTGGTAACGATAGCGAAGTCGGAGGTCTCCGGCGATGAGAGGTGCCGGCGTCGGGGTTCTTGTTGCGAGGGGTTCTTGTTGCGAGGGTTCAAAGGTTGCAGGGGAAAGGGTGAAGGCGCTGGTGGTGGTGGCTGTGGTGATGAGGGTGAGAAGGGAAGAAAGTGGTGGAAAGTATGATTTGGTCAATGGGGAGGCGAGCTCCGACGAGGATGCAAGTGAAGGGTGCAAGCGAGGGTTTTCTGGGTTCTGGGGATTCAGTGCATGGGTCATGGGCTAGCAGGGGAGGATATGAGAGAGGTGTTGGTTAGGTGAGGCTGACGGAGTGAGGATGAGGTGACGACGACGTGGTTGCCGGCGGTGAGGCAGGGTGTGCATGCGAGGCCGGGGCTGCTAGGGTTGAAGGTTGCAGGGTTCTTGATAGGGTTGAGGGCGAGGAGGAGAGAAGACAGATGAGGTCGAGGAGGCGACGACGAGGTCGTCGGTGGCGAAGTGCAGGAGCGGGGAGATGGGTGCGAGCGAGGGCAGTCGGGGTTTTCTTGGGGTTTGGGGCTCGGGATCTTAGGGAGAAGGAGAGAGGAAGGTAAGGAGGTGGTGAGGAGGAATGTGTCGACGATGGTGGACGTGAAGATGAGGAGGTGGTCGACGAGAGCGACGAGGCGAGGCGCGGTGACGAGGGCAGGCGTGGGTTTTCTCATGGGCGCTGGGGTTTATAAAGAAGAAGAAGAAGAGAATGAAGGGAGATGACCACATGCGCTCGTCGGTGACCGCACTCGAGAGTGCCTCCGAGAGGAGAGAGAGAGGCGCGAGAGGAGAGAGAAAAGGGGGGAGAGAGGCTGAGTGGGGGGAGAGAGAGAGAGACATAATGTGATGTTAGTTAAGGAAAAGATTAATTGTTAAAGTTTTAGTTTTAAAAAATCTTTTAGTTATAAATTTTTTTTAAACTGTTAATTAAAAATTAATAAAATTCGATTTTCTGGTAAATACAAACTTAGTCCAAAATACGCCCGGGTCGGGTCTAAAAATTCAGTTTCAAAATATGAAAAATATACATGTCGACCAAAATTAAAATCGGATATCCGGGTAACGAAAATGCATACCCCCAAGAACGGATGCGCGTACGTACACGTAGCCATCCAAACAAGTCTGTTTCACTGAACGGGACGAGAACAAGATGCGCGGATGCTACCACAGGGTTAGGGGTATCAGGCAGGCCATACAATGTATTTTAAAAATATTTTATGTGACTTTAAATGTTATATATAAAAATGCAGATGCCAGATATAATGCGAGTATGCAATGTATAAATAAAAATGAAAGTGCACGAGTCTACGTAACAAGTTAGGGTAGATCATAAACATGAATCAAGACAGGTTTTAAGCAAGCGGGTCGGATGCAAATACAAAAGTCAAACACACTATTCGCACCCAAAACACTATGAATCAGGAAAATACCATAATAAAGAAATACTTGAACTAGAACTGATATAAATGAACTAGGGTGTTACATTATACCCAACTACAAAAAGAATTTCGTCCTCGAAATTCCCAAAACAAGATAAGATAAACAATCAAGAATCTACAAGAACAGGTGTGGAAACTTCTGTCGAATCTCGTCTTCTCGTTCCTAAGTCGATTCTCCATGCGAGCGATTTCCCCAAGAAACAAGTACGAAAGGGATAACCTTGTTCTTAAGGACCTTTTCTCTTCGATCAACAATCGACATTGGTCGTTCCTCAAAGGTTAAATCCTCCCTTACAGTCAGCTCCGAAAGATCCAGCACGTGTGTTTCATCTCGAACATACTTACGGAGTTGAGATACATGAAATATGTCATGAACATTCGCCAAAGATTGTGGTAACGCCAATCGATAAGCCACTTCTCTAACACGCTCCAAAATCTCGAAAGGCCCGACGAATCGAGGACTAAGCTTGCCTCAACTCCCAAAACGAATCACTCCTCTAGTCGGTGATATCTTCAAGAACACCATATCACCAACAGCGAACTCTAGAGGTCTTCTAGATGTATCGGCCCAACTCTTCTGCCGATCTTTTACCGCCTTCATGTGATTCCGGATAGTGTTAACTTTCTCTACTGTTTGCACGATCAAATCCGGTCCCAACAATCTTCGTTCTCCAACATCATCCCAACTAACGGGTGAGCGACACTTGCGCCCATAAAACGCTTCGAATGGAGCCATCTGAATAGACGCCTGAAAACTGTTATTGTAAGAAAACTCCATCAAGTGTAGATGATCCTCCCAGGAACCCTTGAAGTCTAACATGCAAGCTCTCAACATGTCTTCAACAGTTTGGATCATTCTCTCCGACTGGCCATCTGTCTGAGGATGATAAGCTGTGCTAAACTTCAATCGCGTCCCCAAACTTTCCTGTAAATTCCTCCAAAAGTGCGATAAGAATCGGGTGTCACGGTCGGAAACGATGCTCACAGGTACTCCATGCAATCTCACAATCTCCTGCATGTACCGTTCTGCTAACGCTTCCGTTGACTGACCAACTCAAAACGGTATGAAATGAGCTGTCTTGGTCAATCGATCAACAATCACCCAAACTGCATTGTTTCCTTTTGGACTCCGCGGTAAAGCTTTCATGAAATCCATGGTTATATGTTCCCACTTCCATTGAGGAACCGGAAGTGATTGCAATAAACCAGCTACTCTTTGATGTTCAGCCTTAACTTGCTTACACACCAAGCACTTTGCTACAAAGTGGGCAATCTCCCTTTTCATGCCTTCCCACCAGAAATGCTGTCGTAGATCACGGTATATCTTCATGCCTCCTGGATGTACGGAATATGCAGAACTGTGTGCCTCCTTCATCACTTCTTCACGAATGTCTCCTTTCGGCACACACAAACGGCTACCATAACGCAACGAACCATCTTCATGAATTAACAAGTCCGTTCGAAATCCTGCTTCAACCTGTTCTCGAAACTTTTGCAATCTTGGGTCCTGTGACTGCGCTGCTTTAATATTATCGATCAACGACTACTGCACTTGCAGCTGCATCAACTGTCCCGAAGAATGCGGTAGTACGATCTCCAGCTCGAATCTCCGAAAGTCTTCGATAAGCTCCTTCTGTGCAGTCAACATCCGAATTGCTGGAAACCGACTAAGCGCATCCGGCTCTACATTAATTTTTCCCGGATGGTACTTAAGATCAAGATCGTAGTCAGCCATCAGCTCCAACCATCTACACCGCCTCATGTTAAGCTCTTTCTGCGTGAACACATATTTTAGGCTTTTGTGATCGGTGAATACTTCGACTCTTTCGCCCAATAAGTAGTGTCTCCAAATCTTCAAAGCGAAAATCACTGCTGCTAGCTCCAAATCATGAGTTGGGTAATTCTTCTCATGGATCTTCAACTGTCTCGATGCGTAAGCTATAACTTTCCTATGCTGCATCAAAACACATCCCAAACCTTTCCCAGATGCGTCACTGTGAATCACCAATCCTCCGGAACCGTCTGGTACGGTCAAAATAGGAGCGGTTATCAATCTCTACTTCAACGCCTCAAAAGATGACGCACACTTATCCGTCCATACAAACGGTACTACCTTGCGCGTAAGCTTGGTCAAAGGCTCAGCCAAACGGGAAAAATTCTCCACGAATCTTCTGTAATACCCGGCAAGTCCAAGAAAACTTCCGATCTCTGCTACGTTCTTCGAAATCGGGCAATCTTGAACTACTGCAATCTTCTCAGGGTCAACGGCAATTCCATCTCCAGATATGACATGCCCCAAAAACATCACTTCTTCAAGCCAAAACTCGCACTTGCTCATCTTTGCATACAATCTTTCTTGCCTTAATGTCTGCAATGCGATCTTCAAGTGTTCTGCATGCTCTTCAATGCTCCTCGAGTAGACCAGAATATCATCGATGAACACCACTGTAAACTGGTCCAAGAACGGTGAAAAGATTCGGTTCATTAAGTCCATAAATATCGCCGGTGCATTCGTGACTCCGAATGGCATCACTAAATACTCGTAATGTCCATATCGAGTTCGGAACACATTCTTGCAAATATCCTCTGATTTAACTCAGACCTGATGATATCCGGATCGCAAATCCAGCTTCGAGAATACCCTCGCGCCACTAAGCTGCTCGAACAATTCGCCAATGCGAGGGATCGGGTACTTGTTCTTAATAGTCACCCGGTTTAATTCTCGATAATCGATGCACATCCTCCTTGTGCCATCTTTCTTCTTTACTAGAAAAACTGGAGCTCCCCAAGGTGAATTACTGCTGCGAATCCAACCCTTCTCAAGTAATCCGGTAACCTGCTTCTTGACTTCTTCCAACTCCATTGGTGCCATTGGATAGTACGCCTTTGAGATTGGCGCTGCACCAGGAACAAGATCGATTGCGAACACCACATCTCGTTTTGGCGGTAAACCCGAGATGTCCTTGAACACGTCCATGAACTCTCGAACTACAGCCGGCGCTTCTTCCTTATCAACTTCCATTAACGCAAGAACGGTGCTTGTCGGCCTAGCTCTAAACTTGACTGGCCCGACAGAACTGCTTCCTCCTACGAAGACAAATTCCGGATGTTCGGGAATCTGGAAAATCACTTTCTTTGCTCTACAATCTATGTGAGCATGGAAAGTACCGAGAAAATCCATTCTTAAAACAACATCATAACTGCCGGTATCGATCACCAAGAAATCTGCAAAACATGAACTGGTAAGCAAGAGAAGCAAGGCAATATAACGACCATGAAACAAGGAAGTGAATCAAGACTAGAACTCCAAGTTACTTAAATATAGTACCGCATTGTAACCATGCTGCAGTTCATAGTTACAATCACATAACTCCGTTCAAGTCGCCCAAATCCTAGTATCATAATCAAAGGAATAGGACAGGAGAAACAATAAGGAACAAAAGGATTTCAAGCCGAGATGCAAAGTTATTCCATCTCGTCAAGATAAAGGGTCAAGAGAAAGATAAGATTCAAGAATCACGACAACAATGTGGCAGGACATGTTCCTAATTACAGGTTTTCTGATTCGTGTATTTGGTCCAATACCCAACTACAAAAGAATCAAACTCGATTAACCTAAATCCTATGGCTCTGTCACAAACAAACCTTGTCACGCCCCGCTTCCCAGAGTGCGCTAAGATAGGCACGTGACAGAGCCAACCATACTACCTGTGGATAGGAAACATCCCTCCGCAGTCACATTACGGATGTCTATAAGATATCAAAAACAGGAAAGTAAAATAAACTATCTAGTACATGTCCATATGCCAGAATAAACGAGTCAATAAATAATGTACGGAAGAAATAAATCCAATGAACAGTAACATCTGGAAAGTAAGGAAATAACTAAACTAACTGGATACTAACAGGATCCTCACTGCTCGGCCTAACAGCGGAAATACTCCTGATCAGCCTGCGACAAAGGTAGAGAATCTGGGCCATGCAAAACCCATACGTCAGTGTGTCATAATATCAACAATAATATAATCAGGGGGTAACAAGTCATGCATGCATAAATTATAAAAAGGTACATGAATGTAATAAGTGAACATGGATATAGAACAGTGAAGTGTAACAGTATATGTGAAGTGCAGCGGTGAAACTAAATTGTGCTACTGGGTTAACTACTCTCAAGTCTGTGAAATCAATTTAATGAATCGTCGATGTAACTCAATAGTATCCCGTGCATGCCCTGGACCACGGTCAAGACTCTCGGGCTGAATCTGAGACGTGCCGCTAGGCAGTAAACAGGTAACATGTACAGACGAATGATGTCAGCAGCATCATCCCGAGGCTGGCCTAGCCCATAAAACTGATCAGTATAAGTATCGAACCGTCGAGTTATAAGTCAGGTTTCATCATTGATTTCCCCATACCCCCAAGTTATGTGTTCAAGTCAGGTATTGATAAATCTGAAGCTAATGCCAATACAGGATCAAGCAGGAACAGGTTTGTCTATACAGACAACAGGATATGTCTATCGGGACAACACGTCAGGATTGTCGGCATTAGAAACAGAATCAGGTAACATGTCAAGTAGTGATATATCAGGTCATGTCAGGTAGTGTACATGTATCAAGTCATGTCAGGTAGTGGTGTATCAGGTCATGTCAAGTAATGTACAGGTATCTAACGGGTGCTCATAATCAAACTGTAGCAAGTATTGAATCAGGGTGGAAGTACGGATGTACAATAAAAGCATGGATGCACAAATATCGATCAGGGATTACATCATGACTATGTAGGGTATACAATATCAAGCATGGGGTGTCGATATAACAACAATATGTAATAATATGACATGGTATGCGAATAAATATAGAATTAATGGTATGGATGCACAAATATCGATTAGGGGTTACATTTACAGTTCCAATACTAATTAGGATGCACTTTATTAAGCATGGGGTGTTATTACAATAATAATATGAATTAATGTGATCTATAGATGCAGTTATATATATTTTAAATGATATGGATGCAAACGGGTATCCGAAAATAGTAAAACTTCAGTATGGATATACAATGTGATAAACGGGTAACATTTTACTCATATGGATGCATAATACTATACCTAGCATGTAGCAAGATAATTTAGCATGCGACTAGACATGTAAATAATGATACGGATGCACACGGACATCATATAACAGTAAAATGATAAACTGTAAATGCAGGATGTACAACTAAATAATATGAGATGTAAATATTCTTTTGGGTGCAGTATATTGTAATATAGTATGTAACAAGATAGGTTTGTATGCATTAGATGTGAAATAACTTGTACGGATGCATACGGATGTCGTAAAATTGTAAAACTAAACACGTGATGCATGATATAAAATACAAGTGTTATATTTTTTCAAATAGATATAAATACAGTAATATAGCATGTAGCAAGATAAACTTGCCTCGATGAATCGCGATACGGATACGCATGGCACGTCCGACGTCGGTAAAACATCGCAACGCACACGTGGCACACAGGACGGGTCCAGGCAAGGCTAGAGGGTGATCATGCAGGCAAGGTACGTTCACTGGACTAATCGGATCGTCGGCAGCGGCACGGCTCCGGCGGGTGACCGGAAATCGGAATCAAGAAAGAGGAAGAGAAAGAAAAGAAGAAGAAAGAAGAAGAAGGAGGAGGAGAAGATGGCTGTGGGCTCAAGGTGCTCTGAGGGTTTGCAGGGAGGAGAGGAGTAGGAGTGGTAATGACAGCGAAGTCGGAGGTCTCCGGCGAAGAGAGGTGCCGGCGTCGGGGTTCTTATTGTGAGGGTTCAAAGGTTGCAGGGGAAAGGGTGAAGGCGCTGGTGGCGGCGGCTGTGGTGATGAGGGTGAGAAGGGAAGAAAGTGGTGCCAAGTATGATGTGGTCGATGGGGAGGCGAGCTCTGGCGAGGATGCAGGTGAAGGGTGCAGGCGAGGGTTTTCTGGGTTCTAGGGATTCAGTGGATGGGTTATGGGCTAGCATGAGAGGAGATGAGAGAGGTGTTTGTGAGGTGAGGCTGACGGAGTGAGGATGAGGTGACGACGGCGTGGTCACCGGCGGTGAGGCGGGGTGTGCATGCGAGGCCGGGGCTGCTAGGGTTGAAGGTTGCAGGGTTCTTGTTAGGGTTGAGGGCGCGGAGGAGAGAGGATAGAAGACAGATGAGGTCGAGGAGGCAACGACGAAGTCGTCGGTGGCGAGGTGCAGGAGCGGGGAGATGGGTGCGAGCGAGGGCAGTCGGGGTTCTTAGGTTTGGGGCTCGGTATCTTGGGGAGAAGGAGAGAGGAAAGTGAGGAGGCGGTGAGGAGGAAGGTGTCGACGATGGTGGCTGTGAGGATGAGGAGGTGGTCGACGAGAGTAACGAGGCGAGGCGCGGTGACGAGGGCAGGCGTGGGTTTTCTCATGGGCGCTGTGGTTTATAAAGAAGAAGAAGAAGAGAATGAAGGGAGGTGACCACATGCGCTCGCCGGTGACCGCCCTCGAGAAGTCCATAGTGCCTCCGAGAGGAGAGAGAGAGGCGCGGGAGGAGGGAGAAAAGGAGAGAGAGAGGCTGAGTGGGGGGAGAGAGAGAGATAGAAAGAGAGAGAGAGAGAGACAGAATGTGCTGTTAGTTAAGGAAAAGATTAATTGTTAAAGTTTTAGTTATAAAAAATCTTTTAGTTAGAAATTTTTTTTTAAACTGTTAATTAAATATTAATAAAATTCGATTTTCTGGTAAATACAAATTTAGTCCAAAATACACCCGGATCGGGTCTAAAAATTCAGTTTCAAAATATGAAAAATATACATGTCGACCAAAATTAAAATCGGATATCCCGGTAACAAAAATGCATACCCCCAAGAACGGATTCGCGTACGTGCGCGTAGCCATCCAAACAAGTCTGTTTCACTGAACAGGACGAGAACAAGATGCGCGGATGCTACCACAGGGTTAGGGGTATCAGGCAGGCCATGCAATGTATTTTTAAAATATTTTATGTGACTTTAAATATTATATATAAAAATGCAGATGCCAGATATAATGCGAATATGCAATGTATAAATAAAAATGAAAGTGCACGAGTCTACGTAACAAGTCGGGGTAGATCATAAACATGAATTAAGACAGGTTTCAAGCAAGCGGGTCGGATGCAAATACAAAAGTCAAACACACTATTCGCACCCAAAACACTATGAATCAAGAAAATACCATAATAAAGAAATACTTGAACTAGAACTGGTATAAATGAACTAGGGTGTTACAATAAATGATCTAATGATCGGTTGAGCCCCTACGCTCACTGCTCATAAGTCGATCTCAGTCTCAAATATGGCAAATGATCCTTAGATCAAACCAAAATATCCCATGAACCGATGGACCTCACAAATGTGAGATCTGCGTCCTAAGATCATTTCCGTTGGGAAACCAAGCTACCAACGTGATCCCCGTCAAGCAAATCCTTGACCAAACCCAAATCTTAAATATACGGATTTGGACTAATCCGCGCCCTACGGGCGATGACATAAATTAGTCTCTGTATACAATCCAAGGGCAACCCAAAATAAAACAAACATAACAAGACACGATGTGAGCTTCCGGAGTAGGAGAAAGTGGTTATCGCAATACGGTAACGTAATTAACTGCAGGGGCTTGCGTCTGCAGGGAAGAGCATCCCCGCAATAAAAAAACCCTCATAAACGAGGGGGAATCTGACGAAGTCTGCTACAATGGCCGCATCCGTCCAAACCTCCGATATATGGTGCTATAAATCAACTTGGTATCTTCGGAGAGGTGGACGGATAAATCCAAATGGCATCTGCCCTCAGAATTCAGGCCAGATGTCCAAACGTCTCGGTCTCTGTCTTCCGGCGATGAACAGTGATAAGGGCTTTGGATCCACAACGTTGTTGGGCAAGAAACTACCCATTGTGGATGAGCCGAGCAGGAAGCTACTCGGCGGCCTCGTGATGAAGGGTTTGGATCTACAACGTTGTTGGGCAGGAAGCTATCTACTGCGGATGGGCCGAGCAGGGGGCTACTCGGCGGCCCCGTGATGAGGGCTTTTGATCCACGGCGTTGATGTGCAGGAAGCTACCCACAGCGGATGGGCCGAGAAGGAAGCTACTCGGCGACCTCGTGATGAAGGATTTGGATCTACAGCGTTGTTGGGCAGGAAGCTACCCATTGTGGATGAGCCGAGTAGGAACCTACCCGGCCGTCTCGTGATGAGGGTCTTGGATCCACAGCGTTGTTGGGCAGGAAGTTACCCATTGTGGATGAGCCGAGCAGGAAGCTACTCGGCGGCCTCGTGATGAGGGATTTGGATCCACAACGTTGTTGGGCAGAAAGCTACCCACTGTGGATAAGTCGAGCAGGAATCAGCTTGGCGGCCTCGTGATGAGGGCTTTCTGAACTCTGTATTGCCTCCATGGGTCGTCGTTCAACCCTCCGTGGTCCGTATAGACGGGAATGATGACCAGCATGGCCGACACGTGGTAGTACTATATCGGGAAATTGAGATATTCCGTGATTTGCATCGCCGCACGAGTAGATCTCGGCCGTTGGAAGATATTTGTTGAGGCTACAAATATCGAAGGTGTATCACTAAGGGGGTGTTGGTTTCTTCCTAGTCTTGCGTTCCCCGAAGATGACCGAGCACATTTATACCATTAGGGAGATCGTTTCTCGTGACGACGTGCATTTTTATAGCCTTGATCGTTCCGTGGAGACGTACGAGGCGGTAATAGGCCGCTTGGAGGGCCACTTTGGACTCTTACTTCCCCGGCAATCTCCACTCCTCCAAGTGCTAATTTACGCGATATGGAGGACTTCCCCAGGTCTTTACAACACCCTATCTTCGCAGTTGATGGACGAGGCGTTTGACAAGATGCATATGGTCTACGATGTTGGTTTGATCTCGAAGAGCCGGCGGGACAGCTCGGTGGACCTTTTTCTTGAGAGTTTCTAGCAAAGGTTGGCCGATGTATCTTGCTCGGCGGATGGGGTCACCGGTGAGTCTGTGGCTTCTAGGGTCCACGGGCATCGTCAGAGGGAGCGGGCCGAGGCTGCTTGGGCTCTGCTGGAGGAGATTTCCTTTGAGTATCACTGGCAATGTTTTCTTAATTCTCGCCCTCCTCTGTTGTAATCGTTGTAAGGTTGGGGAGCCCCTAATACCTCTGAAATAAATAAATTTGTCTTTGGTTGTAGTGTATTGTCTCCTTTTCTCCCCTATGTACATTTTACATTAAAGCTTTTTTTTAAAAGAAGACAAAAAACCTTGGAGTCTCGGAACCGAGAAAAGAAACAAATGGCTGGAGCCCCACGGTAGTGCCTAGCTCGGAAGATTTAGTTAATGGAAAACTTCTCCTCTTTTAGCTAATGACGAAGTCGAAAAGGAATTACATTATTAAAAGAAGGTACATGCTTATTTATACAACTTGAGATTTTCTGCGTTATAAGGCCGAGGAAAGTTACGGCCCCGGGCGTCCTGCAGGCGGTATGCTCCTCCGGACAACGTTTCTGTTACGAGAAACAGTCCGTCCCACTTTGGAGAGAACTTATGCAGTCTCCCTTGGTCTATGAACTCGTTTCTTCGTAAGACCAAATCTCCCGTCTTGAAGGCCCGATGTTTAACTCGGGCGTTGTAGTAGCGAGCTGTCTGTTGCTGATAGGCGGCTGTTCTGATTTGCGCTCAATCTCGCTTTTCCAACAAGATGTCCAAGTTGCTTCGGAGTCCCGATGTGTTAGCTTCGTCGTCAAAGTATTCGACCCTATAACTGGGTAGCCCGATCTCGGCAGGGACCATTGCCTCGGTTCCGTAGTAGTGGCTAAATAAGGTTTCTCCTGTTGGTGTCTTTTTCGACGTCCGTAATGCCCATAGCACCCGTAGTAGTTTCTCGACCTAGCTTCCTTGCCTTCCTTCCAAACGGGCTCTGAGACTGCGGATGACACCTCGGTTCACTACCTTGGCCTGCCCATTGCATTGCGGATGTGCGACCGCAGCAAACTTCATCAATATATGGTAGTCGTTGCAAAACTCTTTGACTTTATCATTTTCGAAGTTGGTCCCATGGTCGGTAACCAAGTATCTCGAGATTCCAAATAAAGAGATTATGTTGTTCTGTAAGAACTTTATTGTAGAGGCGGCGTCCGGTTTCCTGATGGGCACGGCCTCTATCCATTTCATGAAGTAGTCCACGGCAACAAGGATGTATCTGTGTCCGCCCGTGCCGGTGGGGAGTTTGCCATATCCATCCCCCATTGTGCAAACGACCAAGGGGAGCTAAGTAGAGTTAGTTCAATGGCAGGGAGACGAGGTATGCTGCCGAAGAGTTGGCATTTCTTGCAACTTCTGACCAACTTCTCGACATCCTGGTGTATTCTCGGCCAGTAATACCCTTGGAGTAGTGTCTTCTGGACCAGGGTGCGGTCCCCTGATGCGATCCCCCAACCCCTTCATGTATCTCTCACAGAATGTAGACTGACTTGTGGGGGTCGATGCACCGGAGCTGGGGTTGAGTGTATGACTTCTTTGTTCCCCGCCGAAACACGGAGACGCGACCGCGCAGGTCCGTCTTGCCTGAATTTCGGAGGCAGATGCTAATTGGTGTTATCCGTCCACCTCTCCGAAGATTCCAAGTTGATTTATGATGCCATGTATCGAAGGTTTAGACAGATGCGGCCGATATAGCAGACTTCGTCAGATTCCCCTTCATTTGAGGGGTTTTTGATTGTGGGGACGCTCTTCCCTGCAGACGCAAGCCCCTGCAGTTAATTACGCTACCGCATCGCGGAAACCACTTTCTCCTTCTCCAGATGGTCACTTCGTGTCGTGTGTATTTGTTTTGTTTTTGGTTGCCCGTGGATTGTATATGGAGACTAATTTATGTTGTCGCCCGTAGGGCGTGGATTAGTCCAAATCCGTATTTTCTTAGATTTGGGTTTGGGGTAGGGTTTAAGGATACGTTAGTCTCATTTGAGACTAACATCAACTTAAACGTATGTTAAGGATACGTTAGTCAAATTTCAGACTAAGATCAACTTAACAGGATCGTTTAGATCCAATCAAAAGAGCATTCGGGCTTTATTGTTTAGTTTAGGGACATTGCGGTCGATTACCAGTTTAGGGCATTGCGCCAAGGTTAAGGACATCATAGTCCATGGGTTTACAAGACCCCACAGTCCGAGGTTAAGGACATCATAGTCCATGGGTTTAAGGACCCCACAGTCCGAGGTTAAGGACATCATAGTCCATGAGCATAAGAACCCCACAGTCCATGGAATGATTGGTTATAGGGACCCGTCACCTCTTTGAAGACGTTGAAGGATTACAACGACAAATATCAAAGGAGTGAAGAGATGTACCCTTGAACCAAAGTTGATTGGGAAATCTGTAGTCCAATTTGGAACTAAGATCAATTAATTAAATTATAAGCACATTGGCTCAGTCAAATCTGAATTGAGGACTTATGGCCAACTTGGGCTAAGTCCAATTAGATTTGAAATGTTGGCCCTTTGTTGGACTGTTGAACATTTGTCTGGGTTCAGCCCCTCATTATTTAGCAATGCTAAACAAGAGTTTGAGGGCTCTGATAACATTTTGTCTTTGGCTGAACACTAACCATTTATTATAGCTCTGGACTTTACTTTGCATATCATATGAACTGACCAATTTTGAGGTTCAGTTGAAGGGAAGATTTGTTTCTAGAAACACTTAACCAATTTGGGCTAAGCTGGTTTTAAAACAGTGTTAAACACTAAAAGTGGGGTGGTCACGTGGGGTCACGTGAGGCGCCTGAGAATTGGGCCAAACCTTATTTATTTTACCCTCAAATCTGCAAATAAGTGTTAAATACTTAGTCTTCAAGCCATCACGTGTGAGCACGTGAGGCATCTGAAGATGGGGGCCAGACTTCCTTTATTTTGTTCTCAGAATATTCAAATAAGTGTTAAACACTTTATCTTAACGGCCATCACGTGTGGGCACGTGATGGGTACCCATGTATTAATTATTATAGTGTTAATTAGGGGTCATGTGGGGACACGTGAGGGCGCCTAAAATTGATTCTGCCTTTAGCTTTGTTCCCTTTATTTTGAAGGTCACGTGGGAGCACGTGAGGCATTGCCTCTGGGCTAATTCCTTCTTATTCTGAGGAGTCCATTTAAAAGGTCACGTGGGGGCACGTGATCTAGTCTTGTTAGTTCTTTTTCATTCGTTGGGATGAAGGGTCACGTGTTACCACGTGATCACGTTGGATACTTTGATCTTTATGTGCATGGAGAGCTTTAAGTCTCTTGTTTTTTTTAAGAATTAAATTCTTTTATAGGGTTAAACCCTAGTTCTGTTTAGAGGAATTAAATTCCTTTGTATTTGGAAGAATTAAATTCTGATATAGGGTTAAACCCTAGTTTCATTTGGGGGAATTGAATTCCTATGAATTTGGGAGAATTAAATTCTCATATAGGGTTAAACCCTGGTTTCATTTGGAGGACTTAAATTCCTATGAATTTGGGAGAATTAAATTCTCTAAACTCAATTCTCCCTCTGAGTTTTGGATCTGCATGGCAGAATCTCCCGATGAGAATTAAATTCTCAACTTGTGGGGAGATTTGCTTCTGCAGATCTTCAACCAGAGGAAGAACTAAGTTCTTATTCAGAAGAGTTAAACTCTTAGATTGAGAATTAAATTATCTTTTTGTTTTATGGAGTTTAGATCTCTTTCCCCTTTCTCACCTAGGGTTTCTTTTCTTGAGAATTAAATTCTTCTTTCTTTTTTCTCTCTGTTGTTGTTTTTTCTCCAAAAATCCAAGATTCCAAGATCCCTTCTCCTATCTTCTTGGCTCCTATTTATAGGAGAAAGAAAAGAATCGGTTTGTTTAATCAATCTTTCATTGAAAGATTTTGGTTGTTTCTGTAACTAACATAATCTTTTAGATCACTTAGTGAATTTTATTCACCATTGGATTTTTAATCCAAAAGATATTCTGTCTGTTATTCTTGGTGAATTTCAGGGAAACATTTCCTTGTATAAAATCTTTCCATAAATTGGTGATTTTTAATCACCATTGGATTTTTAATCCAACGGTGCTCCACTTTACAGAGCACCATCTTTTTGTTTGGAAAGATTTAGAGAGATCTTTTTCCAGTTAAGGTTCTGGATTCCCATTTAATTAGAATTTAATTTTACTATTTCAAAAGGATTAAAAGCTCATCACGTGTTGGCACATGATCCCACTGTTTGATCATTGAAATAGAATTTAATTCTATCAATTAAAGAGTTTAGGAACCCGTCACGTGTTGGCACGTGACCCCCTTGATTAAACATTTTATTCAGAATTTAATTCTGCCGTTTAACAGAACTTAAGGAATCATCATGTGTCAGCACGTGACCCTTGGTCACATGTGAACATGTGATGCCCCATTGGGGGTTTTCCTTAGTGTCTTATTATATCTTTTAATCCCTTTTGGTGGGTTTTAAAGGGCCATCACGTGGGGGCACGTGACTCCACTAATTGCCTGCTTGATTAGAATTTAATTCTGTTATAACAGAGTCCCAGAAAGCCATCACGTGTCAGCACGTGACCCTTGGTCACGTGTGAGCACGTGATACCCCATTGGGGAATTTCTTGATATTTTATCTGGGAACAAATGCCCCCACAGCGTTGTTCTCACGTATTTGCACGTGAGTGCAACGCTGTCATCTTTGTGACCGTTGGATCTGTCTAGGGAATAGGGGAGATGAACCGTCCCCCATCACATCCTATAAATGCAGGAGTCCCTTCAGAAGCGCCTCCACTTTTTCCATCTTCTTCCTTGTTCGCTTTTCTTCTGAGAATTTAATTCTCTTTCCCAGACCTTAGTTCTCTGATTCAAAAATTTCCAGAGTTTAACTCTGTCAACAAAGATTTCCTTCTTCAGGTAAAAATCTTGAACGCCTGAGGAACTCCTTGTAGAAATTTGGATTTTAAATCCACACCAAGGGTTTTTCCCTTTAACAAGAACCCATCTTTTCCAAGTTCTTTTAAAAACCGCTCAATCTTTAAATAATGAATCCCTTTTGTTAGGGCTCTTTTGATCTCAAAGATCGATGGCAATACTTGACCTTTCTCTGGAATTTAATTCCATTCCAAAGAACCTTAGTTCTGAAAAATGTCTTCTGGGAATTTAATTCCCCTGTTCAAAAGGAATTTAATTCCTCTAAAGAACTTAGTTCTTTAAAAGAAGACTTCTTTGGATTTTTCCTCGTGAGTTGTTCTTTGCAAAAAAAAATCCAGAAAGATCCACCATGATTTGCATAGGGTTCTGCAGCGGGTCTTCTCTCTCTGTGGAATATGTAGAGTTGTTTGAAATCCACTGTTCATTTATTGAGAATCTTCCTTTTGTTCTCATAATGATTACTCTGCCTCATCATTAGTGAGCCGCCATCTTGATTTTGTGGGGCCCTTGTGTTTTGTAATCAATGGTCCCATAAAATAACTTATTTTTCGTTTTCTTCCACTCTTTTTATATATACATATGTATTTATAAATACATATATACGCGTGGGCTTCACTAACAGTTTCCTTTCCTTTGTTTCAGGAGTAATGGCTTCTCTCCCATACTTTCCCTTTACTCGCTCGGAGGCGGATTTTTCTTAATCACCGTCGGACGAAGAGGTGATGGCGATGATCAGGGCTCATGACCCGAATTGCACCAATCTACTTTTATGGGGGACCTGGTACGGGCATATCATCCGCGGTCGCCGCAGCTTTCTTTGCGAGATACCGACAGAGCCTACCTATCCATTTCTGCCGATGGATCATCCACGGACCACCTTTAATGTGGAGATGCTGAATTGGACCCCTACGGGACGGCTTGAGCCATCAACAACTGGGATTCTGAACCATCCTGTGCCGGCCATAGACATCTTAGGGCGCCGCATTTGCCAAGGAGAAGCCCAGCCATGGGGACAGATTTAAAAAATAGGGCTTACCCCTCGACATCCCACGGGCTACCTTCTCTGGGCCCGTTATATCATGTCCGCCCATCGTGCGCGACTGCAGAGGGTCAGACTCTATCAGGCGGTATATGCGTCTCTCTTCCACTATCAGTCCCCCCATGTCTGGTGGGTTAAGGCCTTCTTAAACCAATGGAATCTTCCCACGAATACCTTCTTTCTAGGGGACCGCGAAGTTTCAATTTCTCTGGAAGAGTTTCGCGAAATCTCGGGGTTGCCGGTCAGGGGGACGCTCTATGAAGAACTACTGCCTCCCGATGAGTATGTCTTCGAAACTGAGCCTGCCATGCTTGACGGCCTGTCGACCGAGAATGCCGTCCGCCATAAGCGCCCAAGTTTAATCAAGACTCTGAGCATTTTTGAGAAGCTATTCGCAGAGTCAGAGGAGCAGGGCGTCACTTTTAAGAGCTTTATCGCCTGCTTCCTTCGCGAAGATGTCCTATCGAAGACGGCTCCTTAGTTTGCGAATATCAACGACCCCTTTAGGTTCGGTTTGAATAAGCGGCCGGCTAAAGAAGAGGACTTGCCAAAGTTCTACATTCCCATCATGTCGGCCGTATCTTTCGAGTCGATCGCAGCTCCTGGTATGGATGAGGAGACTTTCTTCGTAGGATTCATCAGTGTTTGGCTCAGTTGGTTCACCATTCCCATGCACCGTCGTTTCATGAGAGCCTCAGTTATTTACCCCGCTCATCGCATTGCCGAGGGGACGCGACTAGCTATGGGTATTGCGGGGCTAGCGCATCTGTATCATGGGCTAAGCGCTGTGGCCAATACCTCAACCCCAGGCGTAAATGTGGTAAATTTCTTTCTTCATTACTTTACGTCCTGGATTGAGATGCACGTGCTGGGGGCATTTGCTACACACCAAAGACCCAGTTTTTATGACGCTTACACTTTTCCGCGATTCATGCGGCTGGTGGACGCTTCTGCCCCTGACCCGACTCGGTCCGGAGCTATTCGTGTGCTGATTAATCCCTATGCCAATACGGGCGGGATGGTATTCAACGATCGAGTCCTCTCTGCTCCCTCAGGACCGGTTCAACAACTCTGTGACTCGTAGAAAAAGGGAGTACCTTCTCTCATGCACCTATATTCGATCAGACCGGGTTATCTGGTATTTCGTAAGAACGGTGCGACTCTTTTTATGTGGTACAACCCACACTGCTTTTCTCGGCAACTCGGATATGACCAGGGCGTCCCCTTTGAGGCATTTATATTGGATCCTAGCCCGTCGTCAGAAGTTGTTCGTGACGCCGCTCATCACTTCATGCGGCTGAACACCGGATCTCGCTTTGTAATACCTGAAGCTGATCATATTCCTCGATGTGTGGGGTCTTTCACGGGCAGGTACCTCCACCGAGTCAGTCCAATTATTGCCGAGTAGAGGAGGGTGCTCCTCGGATATAGGGCTCCCACTCCGATTCAAGCCACGGGAGTTCCGCCGCGACCGCGTGCAGCGGTTCGCCCTCCCTTGAGAGATACTAGCATCGTGCTTATTCCGGAGGCGGCGGAAGTGGATTTAACTCCCACAGCTGGTATGCCACTGCGTACTAGAGCTCAATCAAGGGCCAATAGGGCGCTAGTAGCAGTGTCATCAGCTGCGGCGTCAGCAATGGCCATGTCGTCATCGGTAGCACCGCCGAGCGAGGACATTGAAGGCGAAGTGGGTCAACGCCGTACCAAAGCACCAAGGGGAAGGAAGAGATCGTCTTCGGTGGTTAGTTCTGGGCCTAAGAGGCGGAGGAAGACGGTCACCAATCTGCTCGACTCTTTAGTGGAATCCGAGCTATTTCTTCAAGATGAACCACTAGCCATGCAAGAATCGGCTGGTGGTCTACTTTTCCCGGGTTCATCTGCCGAGGAAGCCGCACAATTGGCTGAGGCTATAAGACGCTCACAGGATGAATCAGAGAATGTAAGGATCCCGAAGAGGCCTTATCCTGCCGTCATCTTTTACGAAGACCCTCCGTCGATACGGCGGATATTCATAGGTCCTTTGGAAGAAGAGGGCGAGAGAGCCCTTAAGTAGGCTGTCTCAGCAGACGCCGAAGATGCACTTTCGTTGTGGACCGGTGGCCACGAGTCTACCCTCGAACCTCGGCGAGCATACCTCCTCAGGAAGGAGCATCGGCTCGAAAAAGCCATACTAGAGGCTCCTTTGCGCATCGGTATGCTCATGTATCTCTTTGTAATATTTTGTATTGCTCATATACATATAAATATATATATCCTTATCTTCGTGAAAACTTTGCAGGGACTTCGGCAATGGCAGAGGATCTGAGTTCGAGTCGCGCTTTGACTGTGGACTCCGCAAATATCCCCAATGAGACACTAATCAGTGTGGAGGGGGTCGATGCAACTGTTGCTCCTACGATGGAGCTTCCCTCGGTGATTCTCGCTCCCTAAGTGCTTGCTCTTTCGGAAGAGGCATCTTCGTTGGTCGCCGATTCAATGGATCTTTCTGGGGATGACCCGGAGACTAGAGAACAGGTAGTTGAGGCTACCGTCCTTCCGCTGGAGCCTGTAGTGGCGGCCACTGCTCCTCGATCGGAAGTTATTATACCGGCCTACGTCCCCGATGATGTGCCTGGGGGCATGGAGGAGGCCGCCGAAGCTGCTATCCCTCCGGTCCAGAATGGGAGAAGCATCGAAGGTAGCATTCTATATTTTATATTAATAATCTCTCCATTATCTGAACCTTTCTGTATTTTCAGAATTGCGTGGATTGGCGGCGTCTATTGCCGATCTGTCTCCCAGGAAGTCTTTTCAGCGCTTGTTGGAGATGGCCGCTCCGCAGGCGATATCTCATCAACGCATCGTCCTTTCTTCCGGGCAAGGTTAGTGTCGTTTTCCCTCTCCTCACGGCATTATTGTTATTCTATATAATGACATTGATGTCTTCTACAGTTCTAGAAGCCGATGATGAGGTTGAGATTCTTGACGGGCCTGGGGAGCCTTCAGACCCCTCTTGCATGACTGTGGGTAAGTAAAGTCTCAACGTTGTTCCATCTGCTCTTTGCTTACAAGTCTCGCTGATTGTTTATAAATCTTAACAGCTTTTCCAGTTCTTACCATACTGGAATCTCGCATCGTCATACCACCCGGCCCCTATGCTCTACGTGCCTCGGAACGGATGGCAAAGCTAAGCCTTCACTCCCTATCATCCCTGATTGAAGACCTTCGTGCCGGCAGTCTGATCACGGCCGAAGCGTTTGCCGCTGAAGCCAACGGTTCTCTTCCCTTTCTTGCCACCTACCATAGTGAAACATTGGTGCAAGTCTGGGTTGAGTTTTGTCGGCAGGTGGAGGCTTGCTTGCATATTCTTGAATGTACGCGCCTTCCTTCAGAGGTTGTGGCCGCGAAGGCGAGCTTACGGGGGCTGATTGAGCGGTGCACTGCGAACATGATATCATGCGAGAAGAGGCTCAGCCGAAAGTTTTCGGAGAGGGAGCTGGCTTCCAAAGCGCTGAGGGAGCTTCAAGCCAATCTTACGGCCAAGACCAGTAGGGCATATGAACTTTGGCGGGTGCTTCAAGAGGCTATCAAGGAGGTGGTAGCCATTGATAAGGCCGTCATTTTTACTCGTGAAATGGTCGAAGCCCACAAGGTTACTGAAAAAGAGCTTGAAAGCCGACTTGCCTCATATCAGGCCCAACAGGCTCAAGCGGAGGCCCATCTTTTGACGATAATGAATCATGAAGCCGAGGCCCAGCGGAAAAGGGATGAATTAGTAAATCTATTGAATCGTCCGCTGGCTTGAAGAATTGTATATATATATATTTTTATTCTTCTTTTGTACATACTCCTGAATGAGAGTATATTTTTTTATTCTTTCATAAATTGTACTTTGTATTAATTTTTATTCTTGAATAAAAGACATATTTTGCTTCATGATGGTGTGTCCCTTTTAGTAAGTGTATTCTGTGGATAATTTATTTTGATTTCTTTGTGGGACAGCGATGGCTTA
Source organism: Agapanthus africanus (assembly GCA_030015575.1). Classification (NCBI taxonomy): domain Eukaryota; kingdom Viridiplantae; phylum Streptophyta; class Magnoliopsida; order Asparagales; family Amaryllidaceae; genus Agapanthus; species Agapanthus africanus. Next base: position 133,884,880 of record JASDDO010000022.1, on the reverse strand, counting down.
GAATTCAGAGTTAAGATCTGTCTCCTAAGACTTTTCAACTTTATGAGCCGTGAGGGTCTCATAAAGAATTTTCTCCCTACAGGTCGAGAGGATCCCGTAGGTGTAATTTCTCCTTAGGAATCATGAGGATTCCTAAGTGCGTTTTCTTCTGAGAGTCGTAAGGATCTCACAAAAGAGTTTTCTCCCTTACTAGTCGAGAGGACCCGTAAGTGATGGACGAAGTTGATATTATCCGCACTTCACGGAGTCAGGGGTTGCTCTGGCCATTTCCCACGGGGTCAAGATTGACTTTAGCCGTGTTCTATAGGACCAGGATTTGCTCTGGATGCTTTCCATGGGGTCAGGATTGACATTGCCGTGTTCTGCGAGGACCAGGCTCCGCTCTGGACGTTTCCCACGGGGTCAGGATTGACATAGGCCGTATTCCACGAAACCAGGATTTGCTCTGGATGCTTCCCATGGGGTCAGGATTGACATAGCCGTGTTCTGCGAAACCAGGATTTTGCTCTGGATGCTTCCTACAGGGTCTGATTGACATAGCCGTGTTCTACGAGGACCAGGCTCCGCTCTGGATGCTTCCCACGGGGTCTGTTGACATAGCCGTATTCCGCAAGGACCAGGCTCCGCTCTAGACGTTTCCCACGGGGTCAGGATTGACATAGGCCGTGTTCCACGAAACCAGGATTTTGCTTTGGATGCTTCTCACGGGGTCTGATTGACATAACCATGTTCTGCGAGGACCAGGCTCCACTCTGGACATTTCCCACGGGGTCAGGATTGACATAGGCCATGTTCCACGAAACCAGGATTTTGCTCTGGATGCTTCCCACGGGGTCTGATTGACATAGCCGTGTTCTGCGAGGACCAGGCTCCGCTCTGGACGTTTCGCACGGGGTCAGGATTGACATAGGCCGTGTTCCACGAAACCAGGATTTTGCTCTGGATGCTTCCCACGGGGTCAGGATTGACATAGGCCACGTTCCACGAAACTAGGATTTTGCTCCGGATGCTTCCTACGGGGTCTGATTGACATAGCCGTGTTCCGTAAGGACCAGGCTCCGCTCTGGACGTTTCCCACGGGGTCAGGATTGACATAGGCCGTGTTCCACGAAACCAGGATTTTGCTCTGGATGCTTCCCACGGGGTCTAATTGACATAGCCGTGTTCTGCGAGGACCAGGCTCCGCTCTGGACGTTTCCCATGGGGTCAGGATTGACATAGGCCGTGTTCCACGAAACCAGGATTTTGCTCTGGATGCTTCCCACGGGGTCTGATTGATATAGCCGTGTTCTGCGAGGACCAGGCTCCGCTCTGGACGTTTCCCATGGGGTCAGGATTGACATAAGCCGCGTTCTACGAAATCAGGATTTTGCTCTGGATGCTTCCTACGGGGTCTGATTGACATAGGCCGTGTTCCACGAAACCAGGAAGGGTTGACTTTATCCGCATTTCACGGAGTCGGGGTTTGACTCCCGGTCATCTGTGCACCGCCGAGTCATGGAACTGGGAATTGCCGCGGTTCCACTTTGCTTGATGGTGCGTCTGTTGTAATGAGACGAATGTTGAGATGATCTCCAGGCTATCTGTGAACAGTCGAGACTTGGCTCTCTTTCGAATGGAGCCTGGGGTGGGAAGGTGTGATTCCCTCTTTGTTTGCGCCCTTGGATTGTATACAGGGATTGATGCGATATCACCTGTAGCGCAAAAGGTTTCATTTTATATATTTTTCTTTCCGCGATGCTCTATCATTTCAGCTTTTATATCGCGAAGGTCGCGATTGCCCAATCATTTCGGCTATTTTTCGCGGTGCCCAATCATTTCGGCTGTTTGTTTTATTTACTCGCTGCTTTTTATTGCGAGTTGCCCAATCATTTCAGCTATTTTGCATGCATACATTTTTACTTGCTGATTTTGTTTACAATTTGCCCCATCATTTCGGCTATTTCGTATGCATTTGTGGCTCGCTGGCTTTTCACTGCAAATTTTAGGATTTGACACCGATTTCGGCATCAGCATCGCTACAATTAGAATATTGCCAGGAGCGAATCATCATTTGCCTTCGTCGATGTCGAACAAAGGTGGCTTAGTAGACAGGGTTAGGATCCTGTCGACTAAGGCTTTTGACTTCATGATCCGTAAGGGTCTCATAAAGGTATTTCTCCCTACAAGTCGTGAGGATCTCGTAGGTGCATTTTCTCCTTAGGGATCGTGAGAATTCCTAAGTGCGTGGTCTCTTATAAGTCGTAAGGATCTTACAAGAGTGCTTTCCCCTTATAAGTCGAGAGGACTTACAAGGGTTGTTCACTGTGCAAACATATCCCTAGTCACGGATGGGACTTTGTTAGGGAAATGTTTATTCGCGTCCGTGGATTGTATACAAGGGTCGAGACGCTTGTAGGGTAGAATTGGAGGTTGTGGTGGCTTAAGAACAGGTTCAGATCCCTGTAGCTTAAGACTTTTGAATCTTATGAGTCGTGAGGGTCTCATAGGAGGGTTCTCCTTACGAGTCATGAGGATCTCGCAAGTGTAATTTCTCCTTAGGAATCATGGGGATCCCTAAGTGTGTTGCTCCCTTTGTGAGTCGTAAGGATCTCACGCAGGTGGTTTCTCTTTACAGGGTCGAGAGGACCTTGCAAGTGTCTTTTAACGAGGTTGCACCCTTTCGGGTTTTCACAAAAACTCACTGGTAGCCCTGCTGTTTTTACTCACGGAGCCCTTTCGGGTTTTCATCCGTGCCCATTTGCTTATGGACATACCATTTTCTTTTTTTATATATTTTTTATATTTTATTATTGTTTTTTTGTGTCAGCCTTGGGATGCTGCAGTCCACAGTGGTTTATCGACGTCTCGGTCAACAGCCAGTTTTAGGACATAGTGGTTTATTGTTAGTTTAAGGATGTTTCGGTCCAACACCAGTTTTAGGACATAGTGGTCCATCGTTAGTTTAAGGACGTTTCGATCCATAAACCGGCTACTACTTATAGAGTTTGGGCTTAGGAAGATAGCGAGCAGACATAAGCGTCGTCATCTATTATTGACCTAGGCCATGACTCGTCAGGCGTAGTATTTTTTTAGGAAGCGACCGTTTATTGGCCTGAAAGGTCTTTCACCATGCATGTCCATGAGTAGGTAGGCTCCACCCTGGTAAACTTTGTCTATGATATACGGGCCTTCATAGTTCGGATCGAATTTCCCCCGTTTGGCACGATTAGGGATCATAGGTCTTTTGACCACTGGCACGAGTTTGCCTTGGCGGAATGTTCTCATCCTAGTCAATCTCTCATATGAGCGCGTCATCTTTGCTTTATAAGCCTCCAGATTTTGTTGCGCTATGAGCCGGGTTTCATCAAGGGCATCGAGCTCCTCAAGCCGAAGGTGAGCATTTTCTTCGCCTGTTAGCTCGTCGTGAACTGCCATTCGCAGAGAGGGTAGCTCTATCTCGAGGGGGAGTACCGCTTCCGTACCGAATACCAAAGCATACGGCGTTGTGTTCGTGGCCATTTTGAACGTAGTTCGATACGCCCAGAGAGCTTCATGCAGTCTCTCGTGCCAGTCCTTCTTATTTCGAGACACCGTCTTTTTCACGATCTTTGTCAAGGTCTTATTGAAAGCCTCAGCCAGACCATTAGCTCGAGGATTATAGACTGAAGAGTATCTCCAGTCTATGTTATGCTGTTGTGCGAAGCGGCTGATCTTGTGGCTTCTGTAGGCTGGCCCGTTATCGGAGATGATCCATCGCGAAGTTCCAAACCGATAAATGACGTGCGTCTTGAAGAAATGGAGGATATTCTCCGTCTTCACTTCCCTCAGCGGTACTGCTTCTGCCCAATTGGAGAAGTAATCGGTTATCGCCAAAATGAATCGATGTCCTCTGGACGATGCTGGTTCGATGGGGCCAATTATATCAGTTCCCCACATCTTAAACGGCCAGCTAGCCACCATTGGATGCAGTGGATTTGGATGCTGATGGATAAAGTCCCCATGAATCTGGCATGAGTGGCATTGCTTTGCGTATTCGAGGCAGTCCTGGATCATCGTGGGCCAATAGTAGCCTATCCTTTTGATCTTCAGCTTCATCTTCGGGCCGGCTTGGTGAGAACCGCAGAGTCCATCGTGAGTTTCTTGGACGACTCTCTTTGCCTCTTCAGGTCCCAGGCATCTTAACCATAGAGAATCAAATGATCTCTTGTACAGAGTATCATTGACGAAGGCAAAAGAAAGAGCTCGTTTCGTGAGCTGATGTCTCGAGGATGCATCTTCAGGTGTTCGACGGGATTTGAAGTAGTCTATAAAGACTTCTCTCCAATCCATAGCCTTTTCCTGGTCTTTTATTTGTAGAGCCATTTGCTCGGTCGCTCCCTTTTCTTCGGACGACTCCGGAGATATTTCTGCCGGTGCAAGAACCCGACGGCTTTGCACGACGATTCTCACGTCATCGAGGTTTTCATCGGCCAGTTCTTTAGCGAGCTTGGCTAATGCATCCGCCTTGCTATTTTCCGCACGCGGTATGCTCTCCAAGGCATAGGCAGGGATTTGAGTCAACAATTGCTGTACTCTCTCGCCGTATTTCACCAACTCTGGCTTGCACGTTTGATAGTCGCCATTTACTTAACTAACGACCAGTTGGGAGTCTCCGTATATGAGGAGGTTCTCAATTCCCATGTCGACGGCGATCTCAAGACCTGCTATCAAGGCTTCGTATTCTGCTTCATTGTTCGTTCTCGGTTCTGTTAAGGAGATGGCAAAGCGCATTATCCCTCCTTGTAGAGTCACGAAGATGAGGCCTACCCCTGATTTGATTATGGGGGTGTTTTGTTTGCGCTTCTTCATGGAAGATGCCCCATCAAAATAAAGTTCCCACTGGGTATCATTCTCTCTTCTCTCCTCGTCGATCGTGTCAAACACGTGCTCGTCTGGCAATTCGCAGTTCAAGGGAGATTCGGCAGGTATCAGATGCTCAGCGAGGAAGTCGGCGATGGCCTGGCCTTTCACTGCCTTGAGGGGTCGATAAGGTATCGATAACTCTATCAAGAGCATGGCCCATTTAGCGAGTCATCCCGTTTATATAGCCTTTGACATTAAATATTTGAGAGGATCCACCTTCGATATGAGATGGACCTCATGTGCCAACGCGTAGTGTCTGAGCTTCGTTATCGTAAAGATCAACGCCAGGCAGTGTTTTTCAATGGGGGAGTAATTATTTTCTGCCCCCAGGAGAACTCGACTTAAACAGTAGAGGGCTCTCTCTTTTTCCTGATCGTTCTCCTGTGCCCATAGTGCGCCTAAAGAACCTTCAAGGGCGGTTGTATACAGAATGAGAGGCTTTCCCTTGACCGGAGCGGTTAGCACCGGAGGATTCTGCAGGTATTTCTTGATTTCGTCCAGTGCGCTTTAGCATTTTCTATCCGAGACGAACGGGGTTCCCTTCTTCATTAGGTGACTGTAAGGACGGCACTTACCAGATAGATTGGCTATGAATCGCCGGATATACGCGAGCTTTCCTTGGAGAGACTGCAGTTGCTTGAGAGTCCTTGGCGGAGGCATTTCCATGATCGCCTTGATCTTCGAGGGGTCTGTCTCGATGCCTCGGTGTCGGACGACGAATTCTAGGAACTTGCCCGAGGAAACTCCGAACGCGCATTTGAGAGGGTTCATCTTCAAGTTGTATTTTCGAAAGCGCTGGAACACGATCTTCAGATGCTCTAAATGTTCCTCGTATGATTTACTTTTAACTACGAGGTCGTCAATATAGCACTCGATGACTTCATGTATGGGGCCATCGAAAATCTTCGTCATGGCCCTCTGATAGGTGGCACGACGTTCTTTAAACCGAAAGGCATCACCTTGTAGCAGAATATGCCCAAAGGGGTCCGGAAAGCGGTATGCTTCTGGTCCTCGGGATGCATCTTTATCTAATTGTATCCTAATGAGCCATCCATGAAGGAGAAAACTTCATGAGTGGACGTATTATCTATCATCAGCTCAGTGACTGGTACTGGGAAGTCATCCTTCGGGCAGGCTTTATTGAGATCCCGAAAGTCAACACATATGCGCACCGTCCTATTTTTCTTCATCACCGGAATGATGTTGGCGATCCAGTCAGGATATTGAACCTCTTGGATGAAGCCGGAGTCGATTAGCTTCTTGACCTCGGCGTCGATGCTCATCTCAAGCTCGAGCCGCATTCTTCACGGTGCTTGTTTGATCGGCTTGACGTCCGGGGATATTGCCAATTTGTGTACAGCAATCTCTGGATCTAGTCCAAGCATCTCGGAATAGTTCCATGCGAAGCAATCTCTATGCTGCATTAGCACGTCCTTTAGCGTAACCACCCTTTCTTCAGACAACAGCTCACCGACGAATGTCGGTCGCGGGTCACTTGCCGTCCCCAAATCAATTTTCTTGAGGTTATCTGCAGTAGTATGTATCCTATCTTCCAGCTCTTTCGGCGCCGGTGGAAACTCTGAGATCACCTCGCCATCATTGTTTTCGAAGCACCAGGGAAGGTCATCCATATTCTCGGGCTCTTCTTTTGACAGCGTTATCGCGTGACAGGTAAGAGATCGTTTCCAAGATCGATGTTGATCTGGTTCTACTCTCGCTATACGCGTCGCTTTCGGTTCATACTTCTGTGGCGGGCTTACCCTCCAACTGCTGGATAGAGCAAACCTGCCTTGTTGATATTGGTCTTCGACCCAATTCTTGAAGGTGAAGCGGTCTTCGAGAGGATGTCCTATTGCTTGGTGATAGGAGCAATAGTCTGGGTGAGAGACCCCGTTCGCTTGCTCGGGGTGCTTGGACTCCGGGAGTGTCATCATCTGATACTTTACGACGAGATCGAATATCTACTTTGTCTTGTCTTGGGGAAAAGAATATTCCCGACCCATCTTCTTTATAAGGGACGGATCCCGGCTGCTTGACTCTTGCTCGCGTGGCTTCTTAGACCCACTTGGCTGCTGTATAACATTTTTCTCGTTCTTTGGTTTATTTTTGCCTCTGCGCCGGCTCTTTTATATGACGGGTTGGCGACGAGGAGCATTGTCATTCTCCATGGCCTACTGAAGGAGGCGTTGTGTCCTGGCTTTCTCGTAAATGGCCATTTCACGGTTATGGTCATCCCGGACCTTTTGACCCGCTTTCCTTATTAGCTTGTCCATTCGTTCTTCAAACGACGGACTCGGCATTTTGATGGCAGGATCTTGTTTTGGTTCAGGGTCAGCGTCTTTTAACAGGACGTCTCCTTCTTCATCGAAGTCATGTATGACGTAGCTACCATGGACTCGTTCCCGTTTCTTGGATTGGACATATCCAAGCCCGACCGTTTCCATTTTCCCGTTGGGCAACTTTCGCTGAGTTCTGGGGACGTCCCAAATCCTGTTGTAGAACCGAGCTTGTCGAGCAGTCTGTTTAAAGGGTACACCTTGGCGCCTCAACAGCCTTCTCAAGCCTTCTGTGTAATATCTAGGCAGACAGATGGGCTGGAGCCTGTCATGTGTAGAATCCGCACCATGCCAAATTTCTTTCTCCACTTTGGTTTCCGTGGATTGATAAAAGAGGATCGCCTTTTCATCTCTTCGCTTGGGAGGGACGTAGAATGTTTGCAGTTCCTGCACACTATAGGTGCCAAGCGCGTCGAGCTTTTTGTAATGCTCTTGTGGAACCATGGCAATCTGCAAACTCCGATTATCGCTAGTGAGGACTTGCATTGATGGCCGAGCGAAAAATACAGCGTTGACCTCATCTTCCGAGTCGCTGCCGAAAATCAACATAGGGATGGACGGTCCCGGCTTGTTGCATTGGGGCGGCCCTGAATAAACTATCTCTTCTTCCTCCTCGGTATCACTCCCGAAGACCGGAATAGTAGTGATGGCTTTATTCTTCGGTCTGTGACATCTTTCCGTGTCCTCAAAATCTGGTAAGAAGTATTTTGCATTTTCGTACTTTCAGACTTTGTTCACGGAGAATGGGTTCAGCTCCCCTGTTACGGTATACTCGAGACCATCCTTGAAATACTTCATACACTGATGTTGTGTAGAAGGGATAATGTTGTACTCGTGTAACCAAGGCCTGCCGAGCAAAGCATTATAGCATGTCTTGGCGTCAATGACATGAAACTTAATGTCCGTGACAAGCAGCCCAAAGCGTAGTGTCAATATTACAGACCCAAGCGTTTGTGATGACTGGGAGTCAAACCCGGAGATGGTGATTTTATCACGAGCGAGGTGCTGAACGCTCATGCAGATTTCCTTCAACACTCTCACATTGAGGAGATTGACGGAGGACCAATTGTCAACCAGGATTTTGCCTATCTTGATATCATAACAGTATCCGGAGACATAAAGGGGACGGTTATTCTCGCACGTCCCGATGAGGAGATCTTCATTGCCAAAGGTGATATCGACTGTGTGCACTTCTTCCAGCTCATCTTTCATCTTTTCTTCGGCAAGGAAAGCTTGAAATTGCTCGAGCTCTTGTAGTGCCTTGATCAAAGAATCTCTTGCCTCTTTGGATAGCAGAAGGGCGTCGAGAATGCTTAACTGCGAAAGTAGCTTTCTCCAGTGTGCCAGAACGTTATAATCCACCTTACTTTTCTTTGGCGGGTCTTTGGCTGTCAGCTCTTCGATGGCTTGGTCATCAAGGATGATATCCTCATGGACCTTTTCTTTCCCCTTATCTTTTCTATTTGACCCACTATTCGAGGACCCAAGATTCTTTTCGGGCAGCGTACGATTGCGCAGCTGAATGTTCTCACAGCTCTTCGGTTCTTCCTCTTTTCCTGAGTTGGATTCTTTAAAGAGTGGGCCAAGAGTCATTTCTTCGTCAGAGTCGCTCCCGAAGGTGAGAACTTGCGATCCCCCAGCGTCGACCATGTGACAGTTGCCGGTAGTTCTTTTACACTCCCCGGTCGTATTTCTTTGCTCCCGACGAGTTTTGCATTTCATCCGCTTGAAATGTTGCCGGTGAGCAACATATCCCTGCCACCATCTTTTAAAGGCATTGCACTCTTTAGTGGGGTGCGCAATCTTTCGATGATATAAGCTGTAGCTAGGATGTATTTCCGCTTCACCAAGAGTATTTCCTTCGGAAGGTGGCAGCTTCATTCCTATCGATATGGCTTTGGCGAACCTCTTCCTCGTCTTGAACCTGCTTTTATTTGCGAAGGATGTACTTTGATCTGGCGGGAGTGTTTCAACCCTTTCGTCCAGTCGCCAGCGTTTGGTTTTTTCGAATATGGTCATCTCACGCTCTCGAGCAGCTTGGCTTTTAAGAAGAGCTTCGTCCAGGAATGCATCAATCATTTCGTCTGATGACCCTAGAAGTTCCGGTTCAGGATCTGCCCCTAATTTCTTTATGTAAGGAGCTTCTTCATTGTCTATTGACGAGTGAGAGATCACATGGAAACTTGCCACATAATCTTCAGATCCATCTGACGAGTCTTCTCCATTGTCATCATCTCCGTCCTCAAGGACGTGGCTGAGAAATTCTTGGAGCATGACTGGAGTCCGCGCTTTTTGATTATATTCTTCCAACACGTCAATCTGTTTTTGCAGGTCCGTGCGCTTGTCACCAGGCTTCACGGGCTTTTTGGTCTTCTTCTTCTTCTTCGAAAACTTTGATGGCTGGGTGTGAGCGCTTTGGCTATCACCACCAATCTTTGGGGTTGGGCACGGTTTCAGCATTCCCTTGATGATCTCAGGTTCCGGTGGATTTGTCCACCTAATCGCCGGACATGTTTGGAGATCCTTCAGCATTCTTTTAATCTTGGCTAAAAGAACGACCTCCCATGGAGCTTCTTCAACAAAAGATCATGATGCCCCTGGTGTGTCCCCCCTTTTAAGAGCATGTGGTTGAGGCGGGCTTACTTTCCACTTCTCAGACAGTGCGAATTTGCCCTGTTGATACTGGTCTTCAATCCAGCCCTTGAAGACGAAGCAGTATTCAATTGGATGGCCTATCGCTTGGTGATAGGGGCAATAATTGGGGTTATTAGCCTCGCCGGGTTGCAACGGTCGTTTTGGATTCGGCAGATTGATGAGCCTGTTACGCACCGCTAGCTCGAACAATCTCTTCGTTTTGTCCCGGGGAAACGAATAAGGGCGCTTCATCTTATCATTATAGAATTGCCGCCTCTCGTCTAGGCGATCAGTTAGTTTTGGGCCACTGGGCTGCTGTTGAGTATTCGCGTCGAAGGTCGCCTTCCCTTTACCCTTTTCGTTGCGCGGCTCCGTCTTTAAAGGAGACGGTCTATGACCCATCTGGTCCATTTGGGCCAGTTTGTCAATCAGGACTTGGAAGGTGGTGGTCTTGAAAAACATTATAAATTGCGAGATGGTCGCTTGAGGGTCAAGAGTACCCACAAACATACCTACTGCGGGCGCTTCTTCGATGCGCTGCTCGCACTTCGACCATAAATTCCGCCATCGTATCACGTACTGCACCCACATTTCGCCTGGCTTCACCCTGGCATTAATCAATGCGGTGATCGGGGTGCGCTCGCTAGCGCTCGCGAACCTCTGTGTAAAGAGCAACTCCATTTCTGCAAACGTCTTAACAGAATCATTCGGGAGCTCGGAATACCACTCGAATGCTGTCTCTGACAAGCTGCCAACAAACTGGCGGAGAAGTAGTTTATCCTCACATACAGTATTACCACACAAGGCTCTAAATTGAGCGATGTGCTGATGCGGATTTCCCGTCCCCTTATATACATGAAATTTAGGGATCGTATATCCCGGTGGGTACCTTATTTGGTCATACCGGCCTGGATAGGGTCGTCCAGTCTTCACGACCTGCCTAGCCGCTTTATTCGCCTGGTAAGCTCGTATTTTCTGAGCAATGTAATCATCCAGAGCGGCCTTAGAGATGGTCTCCTCTTTGGCTGTTGAAAGAGCCGGAGGGGGGTTCGATGTCTCCCCTCTGTCGTCTTCAAGGAAGATCGGGGGGTCTTCAGCTGGAGGTTCCGGCCGTAACATCATCCCAGCCATGTCTTGAAACAAAAGAGTCATTCGTTTTATATTGGCTGCCTGCTCCGCAGCCTCTTTTTCTTTCCTCTCGAGCATTATTCGGAGGAACTCGATATCAGTTTCTTGTTCCCGATGCTGCTCCGAGGTCTCTGGATTTACTTTTGGCCCAGTGAGTGCGACCATTGCAGTCAGCATCTCCTGAAGTTTCTGCTGCTGTTGTTTCTGAGCCTTCGTTATCGATCGGGTAAGCGGTCGATGACCTGTAGAAGCATGGCTTTCTTCTTTTCTGGAAGCCATATAAACAGTATATATTATCATGCCCCCGAACTTGGGGCGTTTAGATTCGACATCCTTGCGGTTTGCCGCATTCACGGGGGCTTTCTCTGGTCTCCTTCTCTTGTGAGCAATTGAAGTCGAGGGGGCCGTTGCAGCAGGCACCCAGACGGATGACGTCTTCTGTGGTACCACGAGATGGCTCTTTTCTTGCTGAGCTTTGAGCTTATTTGGCTGGCGAAAGTAGTCCTGGTTAATCACCGATTCCTGGACCTGTCACCAGACTTTATAAATTTTGGAAGACAGCCGCTGAGGGGGCTGCTCCATCTTCCTTTCTATAGTAATCTCCATAGGTGGAGGAGATCTCTTCAGCACGGCAGTCGGAGAGTTCTTGCGAACCCTCCTAAGCGGTTCAAAGCTGTTCCCAGTTGGAACAACCACATTGATTTCCACTATGGGAGCTGGCGGAGTTAGTCCAGAAGGGGAGCTGCCCCCAGCCTCCCTTACTCGGTGCCAGTGACGACGGCGAGCATTTCGTGAGGATGTGATTGTCTCAACCGTAGGGGTGACTCCCTCATGCCCCCTGTGTTGGTCAGAAATTGTCATTGTCGGTCTATTGAAGATTGATGTCCGCTGAGTAGGGATGGACAACCTATCGAAGGCAGACTTCCGAGTGGGGGAAGCAACCTTGACGATTTCACCTGGAACAAGAGCTGGAACAGTCAGCCTTATGAAGACCGACCCTTTGACTGGAGAAGCCGCCTTGACGACTTCGAGAGCAAGGATGGCTATCCTTTTTGGGATAACCCTTTCTGGTATCGCGGGCTTCTTCACAGGCCCATTAGAGTTTTGGCCCAGTCTGTCAAAGACTGAGGCGTTGGAGCTGGACGACCCGTTGAAAGGGGCCACAGTAGTTGGAAGCCGATCAAAGACCAACCTCTTCTGAGCTTCTTGTGTTGGTACAGGAGCGCTGAAGCTCGTTGGCAGGAGCATGGTCCCGAAGAACAATCCAGTGGTGGCCTGAGTGACCTGTTCCACCGGCATAGCGAAGATGGAGGACGCATGAGGCCCGTAAGTCACTCCTCCGGACAGGACGGAGTGAGAGTTGCAGTTGCAGTTAGTGCAGGTTGAAGCCATTTGATCTTCTGTTTTCTGCATGGAGCAAGACACCAAATCTTAGTAACTCGAAACCAAGGGCAACCATATCAAACCGCGATTCGTTCGCGAACACGACACCCGAAGTGTGGAGTGGAAAGAGGAAAAGGCCCCACCGGGCGTGCCAGAATCTGTTCCCCGCCGATACAAGGAGACTCGACCGCGCAGGTCCGTCTTTCCAGAATTTCGGGGGCAAATGCTAATTGGTGCTATCCTTCCACCTCTCCGAAGATGCCAAGTTGATTTATGACGCCATGTATCGAAGGTTTAGATAGATGCGGCCGATATAGCAGACTTCGTCAGATTCCCCCTCATTTGAGGGGTTTATGATTGTGGGGACGCTCTTCCCTGCGGGCGCAAGCCCCTGCAGTTAATTACGCTACCGCATCGTGGTAACCACTTTCTCATTCTCCAGATGGTCACTTCGTGTCGTGTGTGTTTGTTTTGTTTTTGGTTGCCCGTGGATTGTATACGGAGACTAATTTATGTTGTCGCCCGTAGGGCGTGGATTAGTCCAAATCCGTATTTTCTTAAATTTGGGTTTGGGTTGGGTTTAAGGATACGTTAGTCTCATTTGAGACTAAGATCAACTTAAACGTATGTTAAGGATACGCTAGTCTAATTTCAGACTAAGATCAACTTAACGGGATCGTTTTGATCCAATCAAAAGAGCATTCGGCTTTTATTGTTTAGTTTAGGGACAATGCGATCGATTACCAGTTTAGGGACATTGTGCCAAGTTTAAGGACATCATAGTCCATGGGTTTAAAAGACCCCGCAGTCCGAGGTTAAGGACATCATAGTCCATGGGTTTAAGGACCCCACAGTTCGAGGTTAAGGACATCATAGTCCATGGGCTTAAGGACCCCACAATCCATGGAATGATTGGTTATCGGGGCCCGTCGCCTCTTTGAAGACATTGAAGGATTACAACGACAAATATCAAAGGAGTGAAGAGATATACCCTTGAACCAAAGTTGATTGGGAAATCTGTAGTCCAATTTGGAACTAAGATCAATTAATTAGATTATGAGCACATTGGCTCAGTCAAATCTGAATTGGGGACTTATGGCCAACTTGGGCTAAGTCCAATTAGATTTGAAATGTTGGCCCTTTGTTGGACTGTTGAACATTTGTCTGGGTTCAGCCCCTCATTATTTAGCAATGCTAAACAAGAGTTTGAGGGCTCTGATAACATTTTGTCTTTGGCTGAACACTAACCATTTATTATAGCTCTGGACTTTACTTTGCATATCATATGAACTGACCAATTTTGAGGTTCAGTTGAAGGGAAGATTTGTTTCTGGAAACACTTAACCAATTTGGGCTAAGCTGGTTTTAAAACAGTGTTAAACACTAAAAGTGGGGTGGTCACGTAGGGTCACGTGAGGAGCCTGAGAATTAGGCCAAACCTCCTTTATTTTACCCTTAAATCTGCAAATAAGTGTTAAACACTTAGTCTTCAGGCCATCACGTGTGAGCACGTGAGGCATCTGAAGATGGGGGCCAAATTTCCTTTATTTTGTTCTCAGAATATTCAAATAAGTGTTAAATACTTTATCTTAACGGCCATCACGTGTGGGCACGTGATGGATACCCATGTATTAATTATTAAAGTGTTTATTAGGGGTCACGTGGGGACACGTGAGGGCGCCTAAAATTGATTCTGCCTTTAGCTTTGTTCCCTTTATTTTGAAGGTCACGTGGGAGCACGTGAGGCATTGCCTCTGGGCTAATTCCTTCTTATTCTAAGGAGTCCATTTAAAGGGTCACGTGTGGGCACGTGATCTAGTCTTGTTAGTTCTTTTTCATTCGTTGGGATGAAGGGTCACGTGTTACCACGTGATCACGTTGGATACTTTGATTTTTATGTGCATGGAGAGCTTTAAGTCTCTTGTTTTTTTTAAGAATTAAATTCTTTTATAGGGTTAAACCCTAGTTCTTTTTAGAGGAATTAAATTCCTATGTATTTGGAAAAATTAAATTCTGATATAGGGTTAAACCCTAGTTTCTGGGGGAATTGAATTCCTATGAATTTGGGAGAATTAAATTCTCATATAGGGTTAAACCCTGGTTTCATTTGGAGAAATTAAATTCCTATGAATTTGGGAGACTTAAATTCTCTAAACTCAATTCTCCCTCTAAGTTTTGGATCTGCATGGCAGAATCTTCCCGATGAGAATTAAATTCTCAACTTGTGGGGAGATTTGCTTCTGCAGATCTTCAACCAGAGGAAGAACTAAGTTCTTATTCAGAAGAGTTAAACTCTTAGATTGAGAATTAAATTCTCTTTTTGTTTTATGGAGCTTAGATCTCTTTCCCCTTTCTCACCTAGGGTTTCTTTTCTTGAGAATTAAATTCTCCTTTCTTTTTTCTCTTTGCTGTTGTTTTTTCTCCAAAAATCTAAGATTCCAAGATCCCTTCTCCTCTCTTCTAGGCTCCTATTTATAGGAGAAAGAAAAGAATCAGTTTGTTTAATCAATCTTTCATTGAAAGATTTTGATTGTTTCTATAACTAACATGATCTTTTAGATCACTTAGTGAATTTTATTCACCATTGGATTTTTAATCCAAAAGATATTCTGTCTATTATTCTTGGTGAATTTCAACCTTTCCTTGTATAAAATCTTTCCATAAATTGGTGATTTTTAATCACCATTAGATTTTTAATTCAACGGTACTCCACTTTACAGAGCACCATCTTTTTGTTTGGAAAGATTTAGAGAGATCTTTTTCCAGTTAAGGTTCTGGATTCCCATTTAATTAGAATTTAATCTTACTATTTCAAAACGATTAAAAGCTTATCACGTGTTGGCACGTGATCCCACTGTTTGATCATTGAAATAGAATTTAATTCTATCAATTAAAGAGTTTAAGAACTCGCCACGTGTTGGCACGTGACCCCCTTGATTAAACATTTTATTCAGAATTTAATTCTGCCGTTTAACAGAACTTAAGGAATCATCACATGTCAGCACGTGACCCTTGGTCACGTGTGAACACGTGATGCCCCATTGGCGTTTTCCTTAGTATCTTATTATATCTTTTAATCCCTTTTGGTGGGTTTTAAAGGCCCATCACGTAGGGGCACGTGACTCCACTAATTGCCTGCTTGATTAGAATTTAATTATGTTATAACAGAGTCTCAGGAAACCATCACGTGTCAGCACGTGGCCCTTGGTCACGTGTGAGCACGTGATACCCCATTAGGGAATTTCCTGATATTTTATCAGAGAACATTCTTGTATAGGTCTCCGTTGCTCCAGACGAAATGGCGCGCTTTCGCCCGAATCCGGTGAGCTTCTCCTCGATCTTCAGGGAGTACATCGTCTTTTAGGAATTCCACAAGGGGCTTTCTCCAATCTCGGCCTTCTTCCTGCGTTGTGTAGATCTGGAGCGTTACCTCTCCATCTTCTACGCTGGGTCGTGGCAAGACTTCGAAGAGAAATTTCTATTATGGTTGGCCGAATAGGAAGAAGCGAGCTTGCTCAAGGCGTCAGCCTGGGTGTTCAAGTTCCTGGGAATCTGCTCCACTTGGACTTCATCGAAATTTTTCCGAAGCCTTTTTACCTCGGCCAGGTATTTTATCATGAGTGGCTCCCGGGCCTCGAAACGCCCGGTTACTTGGCCGATGACTAGTGCGGAGTCGCTGCGAACCCTGATGGTCTTCAGCCCTACCCCGGAGGCGATTCGCAGTCCTGCCAACAAAGCCTCGTATTCCGCGGTGTTGTTTAACGCTCGGAACCCGATCTTTAAAAAGTATTCCATTTTCGCTTCTTCCGGTCCTCGAATGATCAAGCCAGCCCCACTCCCCTCCTCGGTGGAAGATCTGTCCATGTAAAGCACCCAATCCGGGATGGGGTCGGGCACCTCCTCGACCAAGGGACGTGGTTCGGGGGGCCGTACCGCCGTTTCTTCTTTGGTGGGGATGGTGCATTCGACAACAAAATCTGCTAAGACCTATGCTTTAATGGCTTGTCGGGGGCTGTATTTGATATCGAATTGGGACAATTCTCACCTCCATTTCTCCAGTCTATCTGACGATTCGGGGGAGGCAAGAATAGACCCTAAAGGTCACGCGGTGAGGATGAGGATTTTGTACGCTTGGAAGTAGTGTCGAAGTTTTCTGGAAGCTACGACAAGTGCCAGGACTATTTCCTCTATGGCCGGGTATCTTGTTTCCGCATCCTTGAAAACATGGCTCACGTAGTAGACAGGTCTCTGCGTGCTTTCGAATTCTCTGAAGAGCATTGAGCCTGCAGCTTGGTCGGAGATAGCTAGATGTAGCAATAGCTCGTCACCCTCGACCGGTCGGGTGAGTAGTGGTAGGGTCGCCGGGTGTGCCTTGAGTTGCTCGAAAGCACTCTGGCACTCTTCAGACCATTCGAACTTAGGAATTTTCCTTAGGGCCCTGAAAAACGGGAGGCATTTTTCTCCGGATCTGGACATAAAGCGGCTTAGGGCAACCACCCTCCCCGTGAGTCTCATGATGTCGACGTTGCT
Source organism: Agapanthus africanus (assembly GCA_030015575.1). NCBI lineage: Eukaryota > Viridiplantae > Streptophyta > Magnoliopsida > Asparagales > Amaryllidaceae > Agapanthus > Agapanthus africanus. The sequence continues at coordinate 133,867,985 of JASDDO010000022.1, read as the reverse complement.
CTTGGGTGTTACTATATTGAGTATGGCGCTGATCTTTTTAGGGTTCGCTTTGATTCCTCGATTGGTAACCATGAACCCGAGGAACTTCCCACTGGTGACTCCGAAAGCACATTTAGCTGGATTCAGCTTCATTTTGTACTTGCACAGGACGTCGAATGTCTCGCCGAGATCTTTAATGTGCTCAGCCGATGAGGTGGATTTCACGAGCATGTCGTCGACGTAGACTTCCGTGTTTCTACCAATTTGCGGTTTAAACAGCTTGTAAACAAGCCGCTGGTACGTGTCCTTGGCGTTCTTGAGTCCGAAGGGCATCACTTTGTAGTAGTAGACCCTCCGATCCGTGGTGAAGGCGGTAACTTATTCATCGGCCGGGTTCATCCGGATCTGATTGTAATCGGAGAAAGCGTCCATAAAGCTCAGTAGTTCGTGGCCGGCCAAACTGTCCACTATATGGTCTATCCGAGGAAGCGGATAGTTGTCTTTAGGGCAAGCCTTGTTCAAGTCCATGAAATCAACGCACATGCGCCATTTCCCGTTTGCCTTCTTGACCATAACTATGTTTTCCAGCCAATCAGAGTAATCCAGGTTCCTGATGAAGTTGGCGGCGAGCAATCAATCCACCTCGTTTTCTATCGCCTTTTGTTTAATTGACGCGAAACTTCTCTTCTTCTGTCGGATGGGCCAGGCCTTCGGGTCAACCACGAGCTTGTGAGAGATAACCTCGGGGTCGATTCTGGGCATATTCGCCGGTGCCCAAGCGAATACGTCTGAGTTTTCTTGGAGGAACCGGATCAGGTCTTCATGGTGGTCCCCCATCAAGAGCGAGCCGATCTGGACTGTCCGGCTATCGGTCCCCTCTACGAGAGGGATTTCTGTCAGTGCTTCTACCAGGGCGCCACGAACTTCCCTTTGGTCGTTGCGTGTATCTAAAGATTCCTGGAAGTCAGGCGTATCTCAAAAATCGTTGCCCAGCTCTCCGGTGAAGTCCGTCGAGGTGAGGAAAATCTTGGCGGTTCGCTGGTCCCTATAGACCCGGCCTATCCTTTCTTGATCCAAAGGGAATTTGAGCATGAGGTGATAGGTCGAGATCTGAGCCCGAAGGGCGTTCAGGGTAGGACGTCCCTAAAGAATGTTATAGGACGACGGGAACTTAGCAACAATGAAGTTCACCGGTATAGTCCGCGTTTTTCCCGCTTCCCCAATGTTGAGGAGGAGTGTGACCGATCCTTCTGCCGGGACAGAATGGTTAGTGAACCCGGAAAGGACATGGGAGGTCGGATGAATCCAACCCCATACGCCAGAAACAGTTAAAACATGATGTCCGCCGAGCTCCCAGAATCGATCAATATTCTCTGGATCTCGTAACGGTGGACTCGGGCCGCTATCACAAAGGGGTCATTATGAGGAAGTGATACGCCGCGAAGGTCTTCGTCGGTGAATATGATAGGATTTTCCTTCCTGCATTTCTTGTGGGGTGGATGTAACATTTTAGAAAATAAAATATTATTTTGGGAATTTAAATAATTAAAATAATAAATATTATGAATATTTTAAAGTATAGAGATTGGTTGTAAATGAAGTAGTATAATTATATACCGATAGTTTGGAAAATATTCGGAAAATTAATAAGAATTATTGTTTTTGAAAGAAATTGTGTGAATTGGATATTTTTTAAATTATTAAATAATTAATTATATACAAGTTTAATACAAAACTTGATTAATATGTATTAAATTGTGCATTAAGCATGTTACAAATACTTGCCACGTTTTTATTATATCCACAATGGTTCCTTTTTTAAAAATGATTTGTTTTGAGTTTAAAACAAAAAGAATAGAAAATAAATAGATGAGAGAAAAGAGTGATGGGACATGTATCATGGTTGATGTGAGAGAGAGAGAGAGTGAGTGAGAAGGCTCTAGATTTTCCCATGCTTTTTTTTATTTGTTCTTCATCATCTTCTTCATCTCATTCTCCTCCTCTTCCTCCACCCTCTCTACCCTCACAACCATCCCAAATCCACACCAAAACCTTATATCCCCTTCATTAAAATTGTTCATAAGCTCACTACAAGTATGGTGGACCAAACAAGTCAAGGTTTTGAGCACTTAGGGCAACTCAAGAATTTTATTGAGTTGCCAAATGAGATAATCTCTACACCATTAGTTTAGTAATTGAGTTTCTTTAGCATCTATTTTAGTTTAGAATTGGTTAAGTGAGGATTAGTGAGCTTTGAAAATTCCAAGATGAGATTTAGGATGGTATTATGAATTGTGATTGTGTATTGAGGTGTAATTAGTGATTGCAACTCCTGTAGTGTTAGTATTGTGAACTAAACCAGAGACTAAAACCCCAAGACATGAACTTAGAATCTCCGATGTCGGGTTTTGTGAGGAATTTTGGTGATATTTTGAGATCTGCTGTAACACGGGAACCGTAGAAATTATTTAGCAATTACAGTGATACAAGCATGTGACCTAGAAGCTAACCTAAAGACCCGAGCACCACATCTTCCATCATAGCCCCAGATTTAATCCCATTGGCCGCAAATTGCGGCCTGGGTATGAGGGAATCACCTCGTGTTTGGTCCATGGCTCCATTTTCAGTAAATTAGCCTACCCATATGCAAAGTTTGCTAATTTGACCTGAGGAAAAATCTGAAGATGTTTTTCTGAGTTACTGTTTTGGTTTTACGGCTTTTCTTGACTTGGATTTTGGTATTTGAGTTCTGAACCGATGGTTTGACGTTTGTATGTCAGCATCGAGGATTTTTGGCTATTCTTGTGTGCGTAAGCCGTAGGTTCTAACCTATGTGCACTTCGCGTGCCGTTCGGTTTTCTCGTGTTCATTGTTGTTTACGATGCGATGTCTTTAAAATATAGGTACCCCGCATGGACATCATACGACAAGGAAGAGCATGGCGTTATCGACTTCGGCAAGCGAGGATCAAGGTGAGTAGATGTATATCTACGGGGGAAGTCGGGTGGATGGCGTATAGCACCCCTGTAAATGTAGAATAGGGTTATTACCATGTTATTATGAGTTGAATGTGATATTGGATACTTAGCGAGTAGGGTATTTAGAAGACATTATGTTAGATTAGGTTGATCTAGGGAGACTTATCCATAGGATGATTACCTTGGTGGCGAATCACAGGTTTCATGTAGTCGCACGCACACGCACACTTGACTTTGTGTGTGTGTGTGTGTGTATGTGTGTAGGTTTATACACACACACACATACACGTGAGATGAGGATAGTATATGATACTCGGAGATGAGTCGATATGATCGGGTATGATGCCGTGAGATTTGATAAGTGATTGAGTCATGATATGATATATGACGTGATATTATATTGGATCGTTGGGCGATGTGTATTCATACATACGATGATATGTGTTGATGATATTGGAATGTACGAGACTTTAGAACAGTGCCCCTAATCATGATATTGTTCGATGATGATACCATATGAATGATGATGTATTTATGATTTGACCCGTACCCTCGATTTTGGAGATGTCCTACGATGGATTTATCGTATGAGGTATATATATGATGATTGATCTGCACTCTTGACTCGAGGATTCTGTACTATGTATTATACAGTACGTGACGCTATGAGGCTGGATCGCCGACTAGTAGGTATATCGACTCGGATTATATTTAGATTTTCTTCTCCTTCCGACTAGTTTCTTAGTTAGTCTCTTAATTGTTTAGGTAGATGCATGATTAGGCCCGAGTCATACTTATTTTCAAAAACTAAAGAATCGTGAGTATTTTCAAAAGACAATCCGAGAGATGCTACAAATTTTCAAAGGACATATCTTTTCTTAAAAACACCGTAGCCCCTATTTTTCTAAAAACCATGATTCGTGCTATTTCAAACACCAAAACTGTATGACTCGTATATAGATAAGTATATTCTTCAATGTTGAGTTTACTACTCATTTCTCCATTATATTCATATTGTTCTCATCGCGTTGCATATTTATACATGTATTTCTTTAACTATTATGATCTCGTATGTTAGGACACCGGCACCATTACCGATGATGCGTATGTTCCACGTACACTTGCTTGCCGGCTCACACACATCATCATCGGTAATTGTCATGTCACATACACTTTAGAAAACATTACTTCATTGGTATAAACCTGCTAGCTGGTGGTTTCAATATATTATTATTATGCTTGCTCTCATGCGCTAGTTTATATATTGCATTCCTTGCTTAGATACCCCATGCATTTATATGTTCATTCTGTTATGCAATATTGTGGGCTTTATGCCGATATTCACTGCTTATTGACTCTTGATTTTGGGATTTCGAATTTTCTATGAGATTTATGGATTTGGGGGAAAATCGCAAGACTTTTATAAACTCATTATCTTTTTAAAATGCAAGTTGCGGTTTTCTCGTGATATGATGTGTATGGCGTCCACCATGATTTTTCTCGGTTCTTGAGTTGTATCATATACCCGATTCGAGGAGGGGGATGTACCGTCTGTGGGTACATGGTGGACCCGGTGCGGTACCCCGGGGCAAGAAGATCGTATAGAAAGGCGTTGAGCCTGGCAGGGGAACACTACCGACCGGTGATGTCTGGCGCGGCGGATATTCGGAGGATACCGACCGTAGTCGTGAGATTTAATGATATGGGCTGATCCGTACTTACGGAGCCCGAGATATCGAGATATTGAGATATTGAGACATTGAGATATTGAGATATACATATATTGTGTCGATACTTGACACGGATTTTCTGTCGATTTCACCGATGATGTTCCAGTTTTATTATACAAGTTTTACTAAGATAAAAACACAGATTTTCTTATACCAGATATATCCAGATTTTGTGGTTGATTGTTTCATTCATGATGCATTCATACATCAGCTATATGACTTGTTGCTGCTTAGGGACACTGACACGAGTACTGAGTATTACACTATGCATAGATTATTACCCTGCCACTACTAGATGTCCAGTGTTATATTTGAGTACTTTATGGTATGACCTAGAAGACCGAAGGACATGGATCGCTCGGTATATCTCTCTACCCTTTCTCTTGTTAGCTAGGACTAGATTAATGGCCCGATCCGGGATTTTTGTGCGCGGTGGTGCCGGTTTACAAGTACGTAAAAAGTTTCGTTTCCGCATTCCGGCGTCGGATTGACGGCCGGGGCGCCGCTGTGCACTTACATGGTATCAGAGCCACGTCATTAACCTAGTCTATCTTGGTCTAACGTGTTTACACTTTCGATCGAACAAAATTCCAAAACCCGCGTTTTTCACAAGCATCAGTTTCTGAGGAAATATTTTTGGCTCGAAAAAATTTTCAGGTTGTTGCAGAATGATGTGCAGGGAATTATAAGCGTTCTGTAAACTTTTGGTCATGTGACGTCATCATCCCACCACGGAACCGCGGCCAAACCCATGCTTGGGCCGCGGTTCCGCCGCCATATTTACTGTTCATTGCACTAAACTTTTACAGAGAGCTCCTGTGTAGAAAATAGGGTTTTTGGAACATTCTTTTTGGGCCCAGAATTTCTTTAAGTGCTACAATAGTGCTTGGGGGCCCACTTAGGTAAATTTGATCGATCGAAAATTTTGAAACACATTAGTTCACAGTATTTACATTATATCTGCGACCGTGAATGTCACTCGATCGGTAAATCCTGTCTAACTGCTATAGCCCGGTTAGACGGATTTGCGAACGTGACATTCACGTTGATGTTCTGTGTTGTGCTGTGATGTTGCGGATTGGTCATGGGGGATAGCCTGGGTGCAATGCTAGTACAGTTTTGGTTGTATTATGTACATTTGATATTGCGGGGCGAGCGTCCGACATGTGGACTGCCGTCACTGCCTGTTTGTATTATTCTTTTGGGGCACGACCGGGTCGAGGTCGATGTACCCGTTGTATGTATATTTTACTTTCTGTACTAGGATTACCCCAAGGAGGGGTGCACGGATAGCCTGGTTCTAGAGGGCAACGAGCCCGCATCTCATGGCATTGAGACAGAGGGGGCTTTACTCTAGAATTGGCGGGCTATTCGCCGCAATCTTAGGGAGTACAGGTTGACCCAGGAGGGGTGCCCAAGTTACCGGATTCCGTGAAGTGCTGGGTGGTCCATTCACGTTGCTGAAGGGGGCTGCCTCGCTTCAGTTTTTGGCGGATAACTTGCAGCGCCCATAGGGTCTAGGATTTCATTGCACAGGCTATCCATACGACCAGGGGAACGTCGGGTTTCAGTAGTGGCTCTATGAAACCCGGGGATCTCAGATATCTGTATTGTTCTGTGATGCTGTACATTTCTGCGATGTTGCATTTTTTCACGCCTTGAGCGAAAATATTATATATTGATATATATACTAGTAGATGTTGTATATATTTTGCATCCGCGCTAGTCCAGTCCCCGCTCTGTCGTTAGTTAAGTAACCTAACGGGTAATGACGGGACCCAGTGGCGAATGCGGATGGCATATACGTACATCAATATTTTCGTTCTTTATTGGTGTGATCAATTGATGGGACTGCATTGATTTGGATCAATGCAAGTTAAACAAACATATTCTGATGTTGTTGTAACACTTTTCAAAAAGCTGTTATTGCAAGGACGTTCACTTTTGTTTTGCACAGTGGTATTCAGTTGGAATATCCTGCACCTCAGTCGACGAGGCAAGGGCCGAGATACCTTCACCGGGAGTGACCCCTTGGACAGAAGTTTGCGTCAGGGCAATAACTTCACTATAGCCGATTACTTTTGCTTTGCATCGTGGTATTCAGTTGGAATATCCTGCACCTCATTCTACGGGAAAAGAGCCGAGATCTCTTCACCGGGAGTAACCTCTTTAGCAAAGGTTTTCGCCACTATATTTTCATTAAAGCTATCCAGTTCCTTCAACGATATCAAGTTCATTACGTTAAAGGTTTTCTCCATTAACCATTCGTAGCTCTCCTTCGTTTCAGACGGGTAGCACGTAGTATTCATGCTATGTTTGTTGACCTTCGTCAAGGCATAGTGAATGGTAGCTGCTTGTTACCTTTCTGCTGCATAGATAGATGCGTTGGTTTGGGAAAGTCGTATAGCCTTGTTGACCTTCGTCAAGGGCTTGTACGGGTGGGTTCAAATTAACCTGGACAATGACGGGTAGAACTTGACATGTGACTTATGATTTGTTGACCTTCGTCAAGGTCATAAGAGCATGGGGCAGAAATCATATCGGGAGTTTCTAAAGAAACTGAAACTTGCCAGATATGCGCATACCTTCTGGAGTGTGATAACGTGAGCGGATTCCATCACGTTATCATGCGATGATAGTTGGATCCCGATTCCCACTGATGAGTTGGTTTACTCCTCGGATGATTCCGACTAATTCTTCTTTCAGGTTTGGAGGAGAATTTGAGGTTACAGTGGGAGGTTTCCAGATTAGATAAATTGGTAACCATTCTGATCTAGGTTAGAGTGCACGCTGAGTGTTTCTTTTCTCTCTCTCTTTGGCAGCGACCATTGACCCGACCCTAAGACTATGACTCAGTGACCAAAATTAACCGAACCTTCTTAAAACACTGGCTTTTGGATTGTCAGAGTTGTAAACCTCATTGCCACTCCTACTTTTACCCTTTTCTCTAGGACACCCCGTAGTACTACGAACTTTCACTTCCATTGGACAAAACCATCGTATGGTTATATACGAACTCGAAGGAATTTATTCAAGGATGGTTTCCGGTTCTGGAGAAAACGAATAGGACTATTCAGTTGTCTTTTCCTTTTACCTTCTCTCAGGTTGCGAGTACTCCTTGGTTTAGGAGATAGTACACCTATTACGCAAATTGGATAGTCTTCTTCCAAACCATAGGCAGGTGCCGACCGGTAGGGAATGAAGAAAACCAATTAGCATAACGATGGTGTACAGAAGGTATTAAGTAAAGACATAACAAGGGATTAGTAAGAGGGCAAAGTAAATTGCGACCGCTACTCACGACCAAACCAAGTATTTATTCGCCAATCCTAAATCACCTTTGTATTTCTCCAGAACACTCCGTATCACTACGAAGATCCACGGTTTATTGGATACTCCATCGTATGGTTATATACGAACTCGAAAGGAACTTGTTCCAGTTCGGGAATGGATTCTGGTTCAGGAGAAATAGGAATAAGGTTTATTCGGTTGTCTTTTATCTTCACCTTCTCTCTCATTACGAGTGCTCCTAGGATTAGGACAGTACACCCATTATGATTATTGGATAGTCTTCTTCCAAACCATAGGCTGGTGCCGAACGGTAGGGAAGGAAGAAAACCATTTAGCCTAAGAGGGTGTGCAGAAGGTAATGACTAAAGACATATAAAGGGATTTAGAAAGATAGCAAAGAATTACACGGTTACAGTTGTGAATCTGGATAATGGAAGAGGCATTGCTAGGAATACCAGGATACCCCTATGAAACATTTTAATGTTTCAGTTTCACTGTGTACTGTTAAAAGAAAACTGATTTCCCGATTAGTCCTTGCTCCAGAGTATGTATTTACCAGGTATGATTCTCACATCTGTATGGTTTTACAGATGATGAGTGGGAGTAAGTTATTGGGAATTAGGTGATCATCCTCATTATATCGGAATTCGTTGTAATTGGTGATATTTGAGGAAGTCACCTGGGTTGTTTGCCGAACGGCAAGTATTTGGTTTTTGAATATCCGTTGTTATGCACCAATTTCAAATTGATATATCTGTATGTCTACTTTTTATAGAGTGAGATATACCTTTTTGAAATTAGCTGTCTATGACATTTACCTATATCGGTGGATGGTTAGGTAAGGAGCATTGAACAGCGGTGTAATTCTTCTTAACCCATAAGTACAGTTTTTCAACCTGCAACACACAGGGAGTGAGTTATTAGACTCAAGGTACTTATACAGAGTATTGTTTGTTATCCAGTGTCCATTAGGACAGAGGGGTTGGTCCTCGTACTATATTCGGTTTACTTATGACTTCTCTAGTTTTTTAGACAGGTGTTTCGTAGAAACACAAGGTCCGAATTTTGAGAAGTTATAGGTATTTGAATAAAGTAGAGAACCAGGTATTGCAAGTATCGGGATTCTTCAAAGTGATCGAAAATGTAGACACTTGTGTATGGTATTCAGTTGATAGTAATGGTTAAGAGAACTTGCTTCTCTTATCAGGTTACTCATAATTGGAAGCATTCCTAAGTTGAGTAACGCTGATCGTCCTCTTTCCATTTAGTTGACATGCACTGGAAATAGCTGCATGATTTGAATCTGGTTTAATTAAATCAGTGCCTCTGTCTTCTGTATTGGATATATAACAGTTCATATCTTAACGATGTTAAGGTACGGGGAGTTGTCTGGCTTATGCTTAAAACCAGACCTCTGGATAACTCAAGGCACGTTTTCTGTAATGGTTGTTTGTGAGTTGACCCAGGCTATGACGAAGGGTTGACATTCTACCATCTGGAAGATCACAATAGAGATATTGTTCTAGACTCGCCACAGTTTTAATAAAAATGGATTTTTTTTTTCAGAAAAACAGTAGTGGGAGTATGGTAGATTTGGAAAGTAATTCCAGAAGCACAAACGATTACTGAAAATTTGATAAGAACCTAAAGATTCAATCTGATTTGACATTCCATTCGCCACTACCGCAGATACGGTGGGTAACCTCAGGCCACCGAGAGGTACTCAGGTAACCTCAAGGACGGTGACAGGGAGGTTCTTGTTTACCCCAGACTTGCCATTGCTGTTGTTCCAGACCGTGAGACCCGGCAGGAGGATGAGTATAGCGTCGTTCTAAAACTAGCTTTAGAAGTGTACGTCTATATGACTCTGCCAGAGGGTTGTCGTAGTCAGTGGGAGCAGCGGAAGCATTGGTGGACAGGTGGCTTATGTCTATTTATAGACTAAAGCAAATATAGCGGAGATAGATCCATCTATTTCTGATGTGACAGCTATAGGTTTGACTTCATCAGACGATAGGGGATGGATCTGTTAAGAAGGTAGTAAGGTGTGATGGTCCTGGTATCTTGGATGACATACACAGAGTAGGAAGTGATATTCCTATACTACGATCGGTTATACTTTGGTTGTCACACCAGTGGTTTCTCCACATAGGAATTGGATATCATATCAGACATTCTGGTTACTAAATCTATGGTTTTAGATCTAGATTTGGGTGGTTTCCCAATCTGGGTACTTTGACAGCATTCATAAGAGTATTTAGAATGGACGACTCCAGGTATGGTGGTGTGCCTGCAGGTGATGGAGTCACCCTCTCTAAAGGTGTCTTACAGACTAAAGGGGAGAGGGATGTGCATGATTGGCAGATCACTTGCTCAGGCAATTGAGTCAATAATGCGATGTCAAGTACCACACCAGATGTTGTTCGTTGCACTAGATGAAATAAGTTGACAATTGATCCTGTCCCTAGAGAAACAGTCGGAAGCAGTTTTAGAACATAAGTGGATGTTCTAGGGATATGATAACGACAGCCTCATTCGGGGAGACAGTTATCATTCCAGGCTTCCAAAGTGACCTGAGATAACAGAGAGGTTGTCAGAGTTATAGTTTTCCCTCTGACGAGGGGCGGTATTATGGACAGGCGGTCCAGGAGGATACTGGAGGGGAGGCATGACGTAGGATACTGATTAAGTTCAGTTGACGATACAGTCTAAGAAGTTTGGATTTGGAGTTCTTTTATGAGCTAGGTCCCATCAGATATCCAGACATACTCTAAGACAGGTATTGCTCATTTCGGGAGATGGCTTTCTCCGACAAACTTTAGATATAGAGAGACATAGAAAGGAACATCAAAGCGGATCTACTCACCGAGGCTATTCCTCGAACGCAATAGTTTCGCAAACGAGCTTTGTGAGACTGACTAGTAGAGGAGTTGGGTGTTCGGTATCACACGGGCTGTGAGTATGCGACATCGCAATAATTAGCCCTTGAGTGCAAGTGGGAGATTGTTGGAGATAGTGCCCTCAGAGTCAATTATTGGATCACAGGCACGTGATTGCAATGATTGAGGGAGGACCTATTCCGGTAGGACAGTCTTAGCTCAAGATGATAGTATGCTATCTAGTTTATCTTTATCATCGTGTACTGCTTTAGGTGACCTGACAGGTCGCCATTACACGTTGATAGAGCCCCTAGGATTCTTGCTTGACTGCCAGCAGTATGAGGGCTATCATATACGTGGGGAGCTGGTAGTCTATAAGTACATCCTTAAAAGGTCCCTAGTCGTGGGAGTTTCGAGACAGGGCATTGATACTCCAGAGTAAACTAGTGTATACAGTCGACACCCCGACAAGGGGCGGTGGCCGGTCTCACAAGCCACTGGGTGTCAGTTGGTTCACCTAAGATGTATACAGGTGATCATTGGGTTATGAGTACACCGGACAGGACTCGCCGGGAACATTGCTAGTTGGTCTTATACCTGACGTCAGATAGCAGTTCCCTGGTGACATGTGTAGGGATCCTAGGCACACTAATGAAGTCTCACAAGTGATCAAACATGGCTAATTCAAGTTTCACAAGTGCCTACAAACCCTAATACGGATCGTTAACTAGATATATAGGCGATACGATGCAAGTAAACAACTTTATCTAAAAGGAAAGTGGCTACAACCTTTGTAGATCCGGTCCTCCACCTCCTAGGCTCCGTGATGATGTCCCTCCGCAGTCCAAATCGAATCTTGGACTCTTGCATCGGCTTCATCGGAGAATGGCGCGGGCTAGGTCATCAACTACGATGCCGAAGATGATCTACGTCGAGGCATCACAAGATCAAGCTCCTACTTCACCAAGCCATGAAAAACTTGTGAAGAAAACACACTCTACTACTTGGCAAGAGGTAGAAGATGAAGAAATAGGAAGTGGGTAGACTTTAGAATTGGATTTCTCACTCATTTTCACTAGTTGCCATTGATGGTAGCTAGGTTTTCTTTCTTGCTCAAGATGAAGAAGAAGAAGAAAAGATATGATAAGTGTTATTAAAAATAGAAAAATAAAAACAACACTTATCATTTACTAACCTTAGTTAAGTGTAGAGAATGAACTAAGGTTAGTAGAATGGTTAGGTTTGGGAGATGAAGACAAAATGGTCATTAGGTCAAAGATGCTAGAAGCATCAAGAAAGTTCCAAAAGAAACCATTTTCTTTTCCTTATCTTTTAACAAAAATAAATAAGAGAAAATAAACCCTAACCATTCACTAAACATGGTTTAATTCTTTACACAAACCCAAGTGAGCATGTATCATCAAACATGATACAAACAAGTGCACATTAAAAATATATCACATATACAATGTGCATTTCAAGTGAGTAAATCCATTTAAAGTGAACCAATACTAGTTAATGTAAAGTAATATATCAAATATATAATTATACATTAAATCATTAAATCAACACTTGATTCAATGATCCGGTCATGTCGCATATAACCGGCTAGTATCCAATGTATCGGCTTATCGAATCAATTCTTGATTCGATAACTAGGTTATATCGCATATAACCATTCGACACATTCATCGCGAGAATGAAATACGGTATCACATACACCCATTATTCTCGGTCCCGCACATATCTCATATGTGCTCCTATTTCGTTTCCTTTGAGCCAGGAAACCTCTGTGTAGGACTCTAAAGACTCGTCAATACGCCGGCAGCAGATGATGATCATATCAAACACCCACAAGCCGCAAGCGGTCTGCTAAACGTAACGGCCACCCGGGTATTGAGCGATCAGAAGATCGACGAGCAAGCCCGCTCACACTCCTGTGAATCCAACCAGTAACACTTACCGTACAGTCCGGTCTGTTCGTCTGATATGTCGCATATCTCGTCTAGGGGTGGTAAACGTCAGACCCCAGTAGCTTGATAAGTCATGCCGACGTGAGGTCCATAACATTCGTGAAACTACTGATAACTCTTACCAGTATATCACTGCAACCCTGGCCGGGGATTTCCTGTTATGGCCAGTCGTGCATAGCGCAACATCAACCCCCAATACCGGGAGAGACGAATCCCCTCCTATCGCTCATTGCCTCCATGTGAATCGGGATTGTACCCAAAAACCACCCGTTTGCACGACTCAGTAGAGCCGTGGTAGGGTGGAAATCAAAGCACAGTGGGAGACATACAAGACTCTATGACGATCTCGGGTCTACAGACTAAGCTGTACCAGTGTCACCAGAGAACTGCCATCTGACGTGAGGTATAATATCATCTGGGAGTTCTCGGCGAGTCCGTTCAGTGTACCCAGTCTCCACTGAGCACCAGCATACCATCTCCGATGTCAAACACCAATGGATATGGGATCATCCATCGCTCATCATATGGGTCGAGAAGATATACGCTAGTCTACTCTAGAATATCGATGCCCCGTCTCGATATTCCCACGACTAGGAACAATGAAGGATGTACTGATTGACTACCCAGGCCCCACTAGTATGATCTTCATCATAGTCCTGGAAGTCGAGTACACATCCTAAGGGCTTTATCAACATGTAATCAGAGAGACAGAAAGTATACATGTTAAGATAAAGAGCAACCAGATAGCGTACTATCATGTCGAGCAAGAAAGTCCTACCTATATATGTCCCAGCATCCACTACAATATACATCCAATGTACAGTAATGGCCTCTAGGGCATACATATAACTAACAACATGTGTACAGGTTAGTTCATGGACCTGAGGATCGTCATTTGTCTCGTGTGAGTTCCCACTGTACTTTGATTACTACCCTACCACGCTCAAAGGAGACGTGCAAACAGGTTTTAGTTGGGTACAGTCCCGAGCCACATGGAGGCAGTGAGCGGATCTGCAGGGGTTCGTCTCTCCCGGTATTGGGGGTGAGGTCGCGCTGTGTCTAGGAGAGCCCTTACACGAAGTCCTTGGCCAAGGCAGGAGATTTACTGGTAGGTATTGCAGTAGTATCTCAGGGTGTTCTGGGCTACACTCCGACACGACTTGTACCGCTTTTGGGGGTCTGACTTTTACCAACCCCCTAGGCCCGCCATGCGATGCTCATAGACGAACGGACCGGACTGTACGGATATTGTCACTGACAGGCTCAGTAGGGTGTCAGGATGAGTTCGCTCATTGACGTCCCTTTTGATCAATACCTGGTAGCCCGTTACGTATAGGCTAATACCTCTGACGTGCTAGTGGTTAAATCCACAACCAAAGTATTGACGAGTGTTTAGAGTCCCCCACAGACCAGTTTCTCAATTTTCGGGCGAAACGCTGTAGAGGCCGTAAGGAGATATGGCAGGGTTCGATCAGATACGTGTGGCATTGCACGGATCAGGATCGGACGGTTAATACTAGCAGGCTTTGGTTTAAGCCGGATCCTAGTATTGTACAGTGTAGATTTTGTCTCATTATATTTGTATTTCGGTCGGAATACAAATGCGGGTGTGTATACACAGTTGCGGGGTTTTCCTGTAATTTATTACGGGACCAGTTTTATGAAGTTGCCAGTTTGCTTTCCGTTTCGGCCATTTTCCTTTGTATCTTTCATTGGCTGAAGATTGGTGGAGGAGGGCTTATTTGCAATTGTGCAAATTAGCATTTGTGGAGGGTGTTCTTTGCATTTTGTTGTGTCATGATGGTTGCACCATCCCTTGACTTTCTTGACTTCATCATTGATTGACTTTGGGTTCATGATGGTTGATTTGGAGTGAGGATATGGTTGTGATGATAATTCATCATCATCACATCTTTTTCTCTCTCATGCATGATAGCCTCTTCTCTTCCTCTCCCTTGGATTAGGGTGACTCTCCCTCATTCTCTCACTTTCTTCCTCATGCCATGGCCGGCCAAGGAGAAGGGGCTGCCCATTTTTTGTGGGGGATTTTTGGTTCTCTCATGCTTGCAAAAAATCCCCAAGTTCATCACAAAATTCCACAGTTCATTTGCTCCACCAAAGGCAACTTCCTCAAACCCCAAATGAGACATAGAGCACTACACGTATTCTACAGCAATCCTTGGGCACGTCGGCTCGCCAACTTCATGCCCGAGTTGCCTCGGTCCAGAGGTGGGAGCCCGTAAAAGAAGCCGACGAAGTGGTGCCCTTCCGACGAGGAGTTGAAGACCGGAGATTCCGCGGGGAGATCGGGACGATGATGAGAAGACCGAAGGACACAGATCACTCGGTATATCTCTCTACCCTTTCTCTTGTTTGCTAGGACTAGATTAATGGCCCGATCCGGGATTTTTGTGCGCGGTGGTGCCGGTTTACAAGTACGTAAAAAGTTTCGTTTCCGCATTCCGGCGTCGGATTGACGGCCGGGGCGCCGTCGTGCACTTACAATTGGAGCGTTGGATTTGAGAGAAGGTGTGTTAGAAAAATACGTAACTCAAGTTTTGGGTTAAAATACTTCCGTTGAGTCGATCCGCGATTGCTTGAGTGTTCACTTACACGGGTCAAACAACCGAGATCTTTGGCACTATAACTCCGTAACGCCTTGTTCTTGAATTTGCTCCTTACCCCGCACATCGCAGTTTGTAATTCCGTCGAAATATGAAAATGTCGGAAAATACGATATTTAGTGCAAAATACGATATTTGTGGCCAAAGTATTGTAAACACATAACTATGAGATTTTTCTTATCAAAATGGATCAACAACAGAACAAGAGAGAAAATACAAAAAGTTTGGTGCAAACTGGTACTGTTGGGCTTCAAATTGCGGCTATTGGGGTTTTTTTAGAGGCCAAAATGTGGGGTTTTGGCTCTAGTTTATTTGTGTGTTCTCCTAGTTCTATTAATGTCCCCTTTTTATATGCAAAATATTTCAATAACATTCATAACAACAGCAGATCAAAAACAGAAAGCAAAAGTTAGCAAAAGTCTTAATTTTTGTGTTGTTTTTAACATTTTTTTGTTTTTATTTGTTTTTTTGAAAGTATATACAGAGATAATTCAAAATAAACTTCGTGATGTTACCACTCCCCGGCAACGGCGCCAAAAGCTTGTTGGAGATTCGCGATGTCGTGCTTTAAGGAGGTAATTGTTCAATATCGAATATGTCGGTTTTGATTAAAAGATAGCACGCTATGATTCTCAAGTTATAAATTACTGCAAGTGCACCGTGCGTTGAAGCAATCCGGCAAGTACAGGTCGATCCACAGGGAATGGATTCACGACGTTCTTTTTGAGTTAGGAACAAATGCTTTAGAAGTTGGTTTTGTCACGCTTTAATAAAAAAGAATGCGATATAAAAGAGAAAAACGATATATACGGAATACTTAGGCTAAAATTTGGTAAATTGACTTGTGGTGTTACCCCCAACTCTCATTCTTGATTCAAACATACATTTCTAGTAAATACTACTC
Organism: Agapanthus africanus; assembly: GCA_030015575.1. Lineage (NCBI taxonomy): Eukaryota > Viridiplantae > Streptophyta > Magnoliopsida > Asparagales > Amaryllidaceae > Agapanthus > Agapanthus africanus. The sequence continues at coordinate 133,851,627 of JASDDO010000022.1, read as the reverse complement.
ACGCATCATGGTAAAGAGAGCACAAATCTTAATGTAACAAAAATGATATGTAAAGAAAGAATAGGATATGTGTTAAAAGTTGATTTGCAACCATTCAAAACAACATATCCTATCAAAGCAATAACACAATATATTGTAAACATTAAGAGAAGAAGTTCAATAAATGTTAAGAATCAAGAATGAGGGGTTGGAAGGCAAACCATTCATCAACATACCTCACCATTGCCTGAGTAAATACCACTCACACATCATGATAAAGAGAGCACAGATAAACAAATAACATATAAATCAATTGCAAGAAAAGTAAAGAAGAGAATACAAAGAACCGCAAATGAGCAAAAATGAAGCTTTTATTGAGGTTGAATCCAAGTACAAGCTAATGAGTTCAATTACCAAAATCTGACCTTACAAGCTCAAAATAGAAGTTACAAGATAAGAGGAAGGTAAAGAACTCAATTAATCACTAGAACTATAAAGTATCATCAAGAGTTTTACAAGTATGGAAATGTACATCCCTTTTATCCCAAATGATCTGCTATTTATTGGACTTGTACAAACAAAAGTTGAATATAAAAATGAGTTGATATGACCAAGATTAATGCTCAGAAGAAAATTGGCACCATCTGAGCTTGTGGGGACCGCAAATTGCGGCCAATTGTAATAAACCGACGGCCAAAAGGTAGGAAGTGGGGTCCGTCTTAGTTCTGTGGTCTTCTATTATCAATATCATCTCCCAGTATTTGCAATTTTATCTAATTATTAAGAAGATACAATCTGGAGTTTGGAGGGAAAATGTATAGCTTGAAATCCATCACATCAATACTTTTTAAAATTACTCATCATTCCAAGCCCACTTGTATGCCCACTTGCTAAAGTGTGTTCACACCACATCATTTCTGGCCACCAAGGTGCATGCATCTAGAAAAACACTTGTATTCACACTTGTAAACATGTTAGACCATTTGTATGAAAATTTTTGTGCACTTTTGATTTGTTGCAAAAAAACTCCTTGAATTCAGATCGGTTTTCTGTTCTGGTTGCAGTGTCGGCTCACAAATGTCGTATTCATGCATTTTGAGTGTATTTTCAGTGTTTTGTTACGAATACCTTTACCCTGTACTTATTGAGCAGACACGGGTTAATAGTACCGATATATGACAAAAATGATAACGAATGAGCGGTATTGAAATGCAGTTTTATATGATGAGCACTCCTTCATATAGAACATTTGTTGCTACTGTTGATTCTTATGATATTTCTTCTTCTACATCCGATGTTCTGGCTCATCCGGAATAGAGGAAAGCCATGGAGGAAGAAATGTTAGCCTTACGCTTGAATAGTACATGGAAACTTACCCAGTTGCCTGTTGGAAAGAGAGTAGTTAGTCGCAAATGGGTATATACCATAAAACTTAATCTAGACGGCTCATTGGCTCGTTTGAACGTCAGACTTGTTGCCAAGGACTATTCTCATACTTATGGAGAAGATTATGATGAGACATTTTCTTCCGTGGTAAAGATGTCGTTTGTACGGATATTCCTATCACTTGCAGCCACATACAATTGGCCACTACATCAGCTTGATGTGAAGAATACATTTCTTCACGGTAGCATGAAAGAGGAAGTATATATGGAACAACCATGTGGTTTTGTTGCTCAGGGGGTCTGGTAAAGTATGCAAACTTCAGAAATCTTTATATAGTCTCAAACAGTCTCTGCGTGCTTGGTTTGGGATACCAACTAGCATTGTTTAAGCGTTTAGGTTATGCAGAAGCGGTAATGATCATTTAGTTTTCTTTAGAAATCGATAAGGCTGCAGGATTTTGATGGTTGTTTTTGTTGATGATATTGTGATCACAGGCGATGATGCAAAAGGTATTACTGAGTTAAAAGCTTATCTTCAGAATAAGTTCAGCACTAAGGACTTAGATGAGTTGAAATAACTCTTTGGCATTGAGGTGGCACTTCTTCTCCTCAGGGCAGTATCTTTGTAACTCAAAAGACTTATGTTCTTGATATGCTTAAGGAAGCAAATTGTAGGGTTTCCTTAACACCTCGTTTAGGGTTTGGAAGTATCACACATGCCATAACTTTAAATTTATGAGGTGCTAAGTAAACTAAACTAAGAATCGAACTAGAATTATGAAGTAACAATTAAAAGTATCATATCTAAAAGATTAATTTATACTAAGTGGAGAGACTACAACCTTTGTAGACCTCCTAGGATGACTCCTTGGATCTCCTTTGGTTTGGAACGGTTCGCTAGATCACCTCCAAGTCCACGACGATCCACCAGAAGTCCTTTGCCCAAAGCTTGTTGCTTCACTTGATCTTTGAAAACCTTGAAGCAAAACACCCTACACAAAGTAGCAAGGGTTATGTAGGATGATGTAGTGGTTGCTAATTTCACTTAATACCCTTTCTTTTATTTTATCTAACTCAAAATAGAACTCAAAAGAGAGCTAGAGAGAGGAAGAAGAAGATGGCTTGATATTTTTCCTTTTGGAATCAATAATGAAAAAGAAAATGAGAGAGAGAGATAAATATCAAAAGAATAACCATAGTTAATAAATAATATCTAGATATTTCTTCTTGAGTTAAAGGCAAAGGAAAATAAACCATGGTTGAGTCAAAGTCAACCATGGAAAAGTGTAGAAGAAATGAGTCATGGAAAAAAAATGAGTCATTTTCTATTTTCCTTTATCTTTTACTTAATCCAAAAATATCCATATATATAATTATTTACCATGTGATTCTTATATTGCCATCTAACTTGTATCATCAACCATGATACATATGCATGTATGTATGTGTGTATGCACATCATCATGTGCATATATATGCATGCATCCATTAAAAGAAAAGGGTTTAAATAAATGAGATAAAAGTCAATATTAAATCAACACTTGATTTAATAAACCGGTCATATCTCATACGACCCGACTAGTATAAAACGCCCAATTAAAATACAGTATCACATACTCGTATTTAATCGAGCTTCCGCACGTATCTCATATGCGCACCACTTCGTTTCGCCTGAGCCGAGTAACTTCTATGTGGGACTCTAAGACTCGTCAATACGCCATCAGTAGGTGATGATCATATCAAACACCCACAAGCCGCAAGCGGTCAGCTAAACGTAATGGCCACCCGGGTATTGAGCGATCAGAAGAAGAACAAGCGAACCTATCAAAACTCCTGTCAATCCAACTAGCAACACTTACCGTACAGTCCGGTCTCTTCGTCAGATATGCTGCATATCGAGTCTAGGGATGGAATCGTCGACCCCAATAACTCAATAAGTCATGCCGGTATATGGTCTATAACAGATCGAGAAACTTACTCATAACACTTATCAGTAATATCTCAGCAGCCCTGACCAGGGACTTCCCATTATAGCCAATCGTGCACAGCACAGCATCAACCCTCAATACCGGGAGAGACGAAACCCCTCCTATCGCTCACTGCCTCCATATGCCTCGGGACTATACCTAAAATCCACCTATTTGTATGACTCAGTAGAGCCGTGGTAGGGTGGAGATCAAAGTACAGTGGGAGGACACACAAGACTCTATGACGATCTCGGGTCTACAGACTAACCTGTACCAGTGTCACCTGAGAACTGCTATCCGACGTATGATATAATACCACATGGGAGTTCTCGGTGAGTCCGTTCAGTGTACCCAGTCTCACTGAGCACCCGTATACTATCTTTGGTGTCATCACACCAGACGGATATGGGATCATCCATCGCCCATCATATGGAACAAGAATGGTATACGCTAGTCTACACTGGAATATCGATGCCCTGTCTCGATATACCTACGACTAGGAACATTTCAAGGATATGCTTATAAACTACAGATGTCCCACTAGTATGATCCGCATCATAATCCCAGTAGTCAAGCCAATATCCTTAGGGCTTTATCAACATGTACCAAATGAATATAAACATGATCAAGTGAACATATGATAAAGTGAAACCAAATAGCATACTATCATGTCGAGCAAGATTGTCCTCTGAATATATATATATATATACACACACACACACACACATACACACATCAGTACATACACTATCTCATAATGGCCTCTAGGGCATACATATATCCAACAATCTCCCACTTGCACTAAGGCAAATTATTGGCATATCTCATACTCAACATCTCAAAAAGTCGCTCATGCTGCGGGTGAGGGAGGGCCTTGGTGAATGGATCCGCAGCGTTGTTCTTTGTGTCTACTCTCTTAATCTCGATCTCGCGGCGATCAACTATCTCCCGGATCATATGATATCGCCTCAGGATGTGTCTGGACTTCTGATGGGACCTGGGCTCTTTGGCTAATGCCGTAGCCCCATTATTGTCACAATACAAAAGTATTGGATCAATAATGGTTGGAACTACTCCTAGCTCCGTGATGAACTTGCTCATCTAGACGGCTTCCTTGGCAGCATCATTTGCAGCAATATATTCAGCTTCCATCGTTGAGTCTGCAACGGTATCCTGTTTGGAACTCTTCCAACTCACCGTCCCTCCATTGAGGGTAAATGCAAACCCTGAGATAGACTTGTTGTCATCCTTGTCACTCTAGAAGCTCGAATCGGTAAAGGCCTCCATTTGGAGATCCCCGTTACCATACACCAAGAACAATTCTTTAGTCTTTTGCAAGTACTTAAGAATATTCTTCACAGAAATCCAGTGATTCTTCCCTGGGTTTGACTGATACCTGCTTACTACACTAAGTGCATAAGCAACATCAGGGCATGTACATAACATCACATACATTATCGATCCTACTGCCGAAGCATAGGGAATAATGCTCATGCGAGCTCTTTCTATATCAGACTTTGGGCAATCGTCCTTTGAGCCATGGCAAGCGGGTAAGGCACCCCGCTTGGAGTTTTCTATACTAAACCTCTTTAGGATGGTGTTAATATACTTGGTTTGGGACAATCCCAATAACCGTTTGGATCTATCCCTATAGATCCGTATACCCAATATGTATGTGGCATCACCCAGGTCCTTCATGGAGAACCTTTGTGATAAGAATGATTTGACCGACTGTAGCATAGGAATGCCATTTCCTATCAAAAGTATGTCATCCACGTACAATACGAGGAACGCGACATTTCTCCCTACAGTATTCTTATAAACACAAGGTTCATCTGGATTTTTGATGAATAAAACTCTTTGATAATATTATCAAAACAGATGTTCCAACTCCGTGATGCCTGCTTTAATCCATAAATGGATATAAGCAACTTACATGCTTTTCCGCTGCTCCCACTTTCAATGAAGCCTTCTGGCTGATCCATATAAACGCATTCATCTAAATCACCATTTAGGAATGCAGTTTTAACGTCCATCTGCCAGATTTCATAGTCGTAGTGAGCAGCAATAGCAAGTAGGATCCGAATGGATTTAAGCATGTCTACCGGAGAAAAAGTCTCGTCATATTCCAAACCTGGTCTTTGACGAAAACCTTTCGCTACCAACCTTGCCTTATAGGTCTCTACCTGTCCATCTACACCGATCTTTCTTTTAAAGATCCATTTGCAACCCACAAGTTTTATCCCGGAGGGTACATCTTCCAAAGTCTATACTTTTTTGGTATACATGGACTCCATTTCGAATCTCATGGCATCCAGCCATTTCACAGAGTCACCACTCGTGATAGCCTGATGAAAACAGGCAGGATCGTCATCATCCATGATGCAATCTTCTCTATCACCATCAATGAGAAAACCGTAGTATCTCTCCGGTGGGCGAGAAGTCCTACAAGATATACGGAGTGGCTGAGGCTCATTAGATTCTGTTATAACTTCAGGTTCGGCCAAGTCGTCATTTGTAACTTGTGTCTCTAGAACCTCTTCTAGATCTACCACATTGACATCAGCATCATTTGAAAAAATCTCATTTTCTAAAAATGTGGCATGCTGAGAAACAAACAACTTTTGTTCCTCCTTGTGGTAGAAAAGATACCCAAACGAATGTTTAGGATATCCTACAAATATACATTTGACTGATCGTGTCTCGAGTTTGTCTGGATTCTGCTTTTTGACAAAAGCCGGACAACCCCAAATCTTAACTCTTTTAAGAGATGGTTTCTTCCCATGCCATATCTCATATGGAGTGGTAGACACGGTCTTGGTTGGAACTTTGTTTAACAGAAAAGCTGTTGTTTCCAATGCATGCCCCCAAAACGAGAGAGGTAACTCAGAATCACTCATCATGGATCGTACCATATCAAATAGGGTAAGATTCCGCCGTTCTGACACACTGTTGTGCTGTGGTGTGTAAGGTGGAGTGAGCTAAGAGAGAATCCCATTTTCTTTTAGGAAGTCCAAGAACTCAGTACTTAAGTACTCTCCACCTCGATCCGATCGAAGTATCTTGATGCTCAATCCAGTTTGTTTTTCTACTTCAAGTTTGTACTACTTGAATTTCTCGAAAGCTTCAGACTTATGCTTTATCAAAAACACATGACCGAATCTTAAGAAATCATCAGTAAAAGTTATGAAGTAAGAAAAACCGCCTCTCGCATGTGTAGACATTGGCCCACATACATCACTATGTATGAGGCCCAAGAGCTCAGTAGCTCTTTCTCCATGTCCGGTAAACTGAGTTTTGGTCATTTTCCCTTTGATACAAGACTGGCAAGTCGCATAAGATTTATACTCATAAGAATTTAAATATCCATCTTTATGAAGCTTGTTTAGTCTTGTTTCATTAATATGACCAAGTCTACAATGCCAAAGAAAAGCTTCATTTATATCTGAAAATTTTCTTTTATTTGTGTGTTGTACGTTGAAAACTGTGTGTTGATTAAGGACGTATATCCCGTTATTTAATGTACCACAACCAATCAACTCTTGATTAAGTCTAATGTTCATAACATTGTGTTGCACAGCAAAATGATACCCTTCATTGTCTAACAAGGAAACAGATATAATATTACAAAGCATACTTGGCATAAAATAACACGGGTTCAAAACCAATATACAACCCGAAGGCAACCCTAGGTGATACTCTCCCACTGAAACTGCATTTACATTGGAACCATTTCCAACTTAGAGAGTATGATCACCTGTCTTCAGAACTCTGCTATTTCTCAACGCCTACACAGAATTGCAAATATAAGAACCCGAACCGGTATCCAATACTCAGGAAGCAGAGTTAATAGAAAAACAGTTTTCAATTACGAACACACCTGAAGCTGAAGCATCACCATGCTTCTTCTTGAGTTCTAGGTACTCAATACAGTTCCTCTTCCAGTGTCCCGTTTTTTTGCAGTGGAAACACTCTCTTTTCCCCGATTCCCCAACCTTGGACTTGCCTTTTCCCTTAACCTTTTTGACTCCACCCTTAGGTTTGGTGGGTTTCTTCTTCATCTTTCCCTTGGCCTTAGCCTTCGGGTAAGAGGAGGAGGATGGCCCAACACTCATAACGGGAGTCTTCACTGACTTCAGTGTGCTCTCTGCACTCCTTAACATATTAAGGAGTTCAGGCAGTTCCTTCTCCATGTTATGCATGTTGAAGTTAACAATGAACTGAGCAAAGGTGGAGGGGAGAGATTGCAGAATAATATCTGTATATTTTTCATTGTCCATTGTCCACCCAAGGTCCTCAAGCTCTTCTATGAGAGCTATCATTTTCAGAACATGGTCTCCTACTGCTGTGCCAGCGGTCATTCGCATCTGAAACAGTTTCTTAGATGCTTCGTATCGTAATACACGAGATTGCTCTCCATACAACTCTTTTGTATGGAGGAATATGGCTTGTACGTCCATATTCTCGTACTGCTTCTGATGTGTATTATCCATCGATGCAAGCACGAGACATTTAGCCGTAGCACAGTCAGCGTCCCATGTCTTGCGGATTTCCCTGTCCGCAACTGAAGGTTTAGGACCTAGAGTGGGCAGGGTTGGAGCCGTGAGGACATATGATACTTTATCATAAGTCAAGGCAATGTTTAAATTCCTCAGCCAGTCTTTATAGTTGGTCCCATTCAGCTTGTTTTTATCTAATAGAAGCTTAATTCCTTTCATAGGTATCTGCCATTAAGAGAGAGAAAAGAATACACTTAGAGAAAGCTCTTGCAAAGATCAGATTGGTTATTATCTTGTCTAATCGATGTCTCCCGCTGTTTTTATCAAATTTTCTTTAAAACCTTTTAAAAAGAAAACTAGCCGGGATTAATTACATTCTACAACTTCGCTAACCGTTCAGCCAGGCCAGTGCCGGTACTTGAGGGAGGTTCCCCGTGCTTTCGCACGGACCTAATTAAAATAAACCTCATCTTCCCAGAGGCGTAGTCCCATTTGACACCTTTCTAGACACCTACTGAGTTAGCTAATTGTAAAGTGCAAAATTCTCCTGGGAGCAACATTTGCTCGCAGTGGGATCGGGATCCTACTATCATATAGAAGATATACAATCTCATTGTAATTTTCAACTCTTGAAATTCCCGATATTATTTTTACCCCTAGTACTCATGACCTTAACTAAAGTCAACATATCATATGTTAGTTATATGTATGCCCTAGAGGCCATTACTGTACATTGGATGTATATTGTAGTGGATGCTGGGACATATATAGGGAGGACTTTCTTGCTCGACATGATAGTATGCTATCTGGTTACCCTTTACCTTAACGTGTACACTGATTGTCTCTCTGTTACATGTTGGTAAAGCCCTTAGGATGTGTACTTGACTACCTAGACTATGATGCGAATCACACTAGTGGGGATATGGTAGTCCATAAGTACATCCTTCAAAGTCCCTAGTCGTGGGTGTATCGAGATGGGGCATCGATATACCAGAGTAGACTAGCGTATACCTTCTCGACCCATACAGATGGGCGATGGATGATTCCATATCCATTGGTGTTTGACATCGGAGATGATATACGGGTGCTCATTGGAGACTGGGTACACTGGACGGACTCGCCGAGAACTCCCAGATGGTATTATACCTTACGTCATATGGCAGTTCTCTGGTGACACTGGTACAGAGTAGTCTATTGACCCGAGATCGTCATAGAGTCTTGTGTAGTTCCCACTGTGCTTTGATTTCAACCTTACCACGTCCAAGAGGGCGTGCAAAACGGTGGTTTTTGGGTACAGTCCCGAATCACATGGAGGCAATGAGCGATAGGAGGGGATTCGTCTCTCCCGGTATAGGAGTTGATGTTGCGCTGTATTCGATTGGCTATAACCGGAAGTCCCTGGCCAGGGTTGCTGAGATTTACTGGTAAGTGTTATCAGTAGTATCTCGAACTGTTATAGACCTCATATCGACACGACTTATCGAGCTATTGGGGTCTGACGTTTACCACCCCTAGGTAAGATATGCAACATATCATACGATCAGACCGGACTGTACGGTAAGTGTTACTGGTTGGATTCACAGGAGTGTGAGTGGGCTTGCTCGTCGATCTTCTGATCGCTCAATACCCGGGTGGCCGTTACGTTTAGCAGACCGCTTGCGGCTTGTGGGTGTTTGATATGATCATCACCTGCTGCCGGCGTATTGACGAGTCTTTAGAGTCCTACACAGAGGTTTCCTGGCTCAAGCGAAACGAAATAGGAGTGCATATGAGATATGTGCGGGACCGAGAATAATGCGTGTATGTGATACCGTATTGTATTCTCGCGATGAATGTATCGAATGGTTGTATGCGATATAACCTAGTTATCGAATCGAGGATTGATTCGATAAGCTGATACATTGGATACTAGTCGGTTATGTGCGACATGACCGGATCATTGAATCAAGTATTGATTTAATGATTTAATGTATAATTATATATATATTTGATATATTAATTTGCATTAACTAGTATTGGTTCACTTTAAATGGATTTTCTCACTTGATGTGCACATTGTATATGTGATATACTTTTGTACACTTGATTGTATCATGTTTGATGATACATGCATGTTTGTGTGTATGTTTAGTTTAAACCTTGGTTAAGTAAATGGTTAGGGTTTTGTTTAATTTATTTATTCATTTATTTATTTATTTCCTTTTAAGGCAAGAAAAGAAATGGTTGCTTTTGGATTTACTTGAAGCTTCTTGAAGCTTTGAATAAGTTCAACCATTTTTGTTTCTTAGCCTAACCTAACCATTCACCTAACCTTGGTTTATTCTCTACACTTAATCATGGTTGCCAATATGATAAGTATCATATTATTTTCCATTTTGAAATTAACTTATCATATTTCTTTCTTCTTCTTCATCATCTTCATCATGAAGAAACCTTGCTCCATCAATGACAACTTGAGAAATCAAGTGAGAAATCCAATTCTAAAGTGAACCCACTTTCTATTTCTTCATCCTCTACCTCTTGCCAAGTAGTATAGGGTGTTTTCTTCACAAGTTTCTTGACTTGGTGAAGTGGGAGCTTGATCTTGTGATGCCTCGACGTAGATCATCTTCGGCATCGTAGTCGACGACCTAGCCCGCCCATTTTTCCGATGAAGCCGACGCTAGAGCCCGGGATTCTATTTGGACAGCGAGGAGACATCATCACGGAGCTATGGAGGTGGAGCACCGGATCTACAAAGGTTGTATTTCCGTTCAACTCTTAGTTAAGTTGTTAACTACTTGCTAGTTTCGCCTAAAATTCTAGTTAACGATCTAGTCTAGGGTTTCTCGGCACCGTAAAATTTGAAATTGGCATGGTTGATGCCTTCTGAGACCTCTTGTGCGTGCCTAGGAACCCTATAGTGGTATCAGAGCCTAGCTAGAGCCTTAGGCGATGCGTAGACGAAGTTTGAAACCCGATCGACCCGAAACCCTAACATCAAAGTGCTCTCTGGACTTTTTCTAAAAACTGGGGTTTTTCGAAATTAAAAATATGCAGAAAAATCAGCAGGGAATTCTAAGAATTACGGTACAAAATTTTCCCCATGATGTATTTATTGCGCGGCGGAACCGCGGCAGAAGCCTAGCTTCTGCTGCGGTTCCGCGGCCAATTGATGGGACTTGCCTCCTCTCTTTGCACAGTAATTCCTATTTTAATATGCTGAGTTTTCTGGGAATTTTTAATATGCAGTCAACAGTTGAGTATTTTGGGGTTGTATTGGGAATCGCAGATTCGATCGGATTATCAAATTTTGTCTATGTGTACTTCCGGATAATTTTTGAATATGTTAAAAAGTTCGACCGGACAATAATACCCACCTTTTCCCCTGTCGGGAAATTTCCAAGTGTTGGATTTTTCCGTAGTTTAATGACGTTCTAAGTAGTGCAAGTAATGCAATGGACCCTCTAGAAGACAACAAACCTTAACTCGATTATGTGACCGTCTTGAACTGCCCTTTGAACCTTAGGGTTTGGGGCAGTACGGTGTGCCACATGTGAGGCGTTGGCTTGACCCTTCTACGGCTGGACCGTTGGTACTGAGGCATGAACTGAATGTTGTTAGACTTATTTCATGTGTTGAGCTGTTTCGGGAAAACTTGGGTGTTTGACTGTTCGATCGAAAAGTTTAACATTTTCTATTTTATCTGGAATGTGATACAATAATTGGAATTCACAAGTAGTTATGAGATAACTGAATGAATGTTATAAACACAGCGGTTTAGTCTCACTTGATCGGTTGCCACGGAATTTTGATGTGATCAAAAGTCCGTCGCAATCACGTAGCGTACGCGGATACTCGCCGGGTAAACTTAATAGACAGCCTCGCCCCATAGCCCCGACCAAGTGACTGTAGGAGAACCCCGTCGCCGAAAGCATCCATTCGGGTGCTTGCGGCAGCGGTGTTCCGCCTTGGTGCACTTCGTCGACGGCGTCGGGGGTGCAGCTGCCTAATTAAGTTTGCGACGAGCATTCGATCTGGATGTCGGGAATCTTGTTGAATTGCCCGACTTGATATTGAAAAGAGTTTTCGATAATGAGACTAAAATGTGGGGTTTATAATTGTTAGGCATGCGATGTCTAAGTAATTCATTTGATTAGGCATGCGATGTCTAAAGAGATTGCGGATTCTAACTGTTGTAGTTTTGCACTTTCTTTTCTGTGACCGTAAGTGTAATATGTGATATCGCCGGTTTCGTTGCTATATGTCAACGACAATTGGGATACGCATGTTTACTTACGTTGATGACATGTGATGTTATGTGTTGCTGGATATGTTATATTGGATCGTCGTGTTTGAATAGCCGGGGGTTTTTATGTGAGATGAGTGTTTTTCATTTTCATTCATGTAAAAACTTATATGTAATATTCTTTTATTGGGGCACTTCCAGGTTGCAGATGTTGTCACCTTTTGTATATTATTAACTTTTCCGCACTAGGATAGACCCAAGGAGGAGGGCACAAGTAACCGGGTTCTGGAGTCCAGTGGGAAGCCAACTCGAGGAGTCGAGTTCGGGTCTCCTAACTCTAGAATTGGTAGGGTTGCTTGCCGCTCTCGTAGGGGTCTAGGGGTGTGGGTTTGGCTATTCGTCATGACCGTGGAATCCGTGTTTTATACTGGCTCGTATTGAAAACACGGACGTCCTAGTATATCCAATATTTCATATGTTTCTTCTGCTGCGATATCTGTGATGTGATCATGTGATGTTCTATGATAGATACAGTATATAGTATATATGATATATTATATAGACGTTACTTATGTTTTGCACCCGTGCTAGCCCTGCCCCGCTCTGTCGTTAGTTACCTAACCTAACGGTGCACGAGGGGACATCGAGGCGAATGCGGATGGCATAAGTGTACGTCGTATTTATCTGTGATGTTTAGGTACTTAAATGATGGGACTTCATTGATGTGATTAATGAAAGAAAAGAAACCTAAGATGTTGTAGAATCGAATTTCAAAATAAAACAGGTAGCTACAGTTCTTGCTTTGCACAGCGGTATATATGATATATCCTGCACCTTATTCGATAAGGAAAGGACCGAGATCCCTTCACCGGGAGTGACTCCTTTAGCAATAACTGGCAGATGCTACACACTCGGTTTGTCTTTTGATTGTTTTTAAGAGTTTTTGCTTTGCACAGTAATATATATGATATATCCCGCACCTCATTCGACGAGGAAAGGACCGACGATCCCTTCACCGGGAGTGACTCCTTTAGCAAAACTAGAAAAGCCTCAAAAGCACTCCATTTCAAAATCATTTGATTCTACAACGATATAAAGTTCATTACGCAAAGGGTTTTCTTAAAAACCTGTCGTAGCCCTCCGTCATTTCAGATAAGTAATAGTTAGTATTCGTGCTGCGTTTGTTGACTCAGTCAAGGCGTAGTGTGCGGTAGCTGATTAGTGCTTATCTGCAAAGCATATGATGCGATTGGATTAGGGTAGTCGTGCGGCCTTGTTGACTCAGTCAAGGGTCATGCGGGTGGGTTTAATTCAATCAGAAATGATGGGTTGAACTTTACTTGCGGTCTATGGTTTGTTGACTCAGTCAAGGTCATAGATCGCTTGGGGCAAAATATTATCGAGAATTTCAAGTGTTGAAATTTGCAATGAGATTGCATACCTACTATGAGATAGTTGGATCCCGATACCCACTGCGAGTAAGAGTTACTCCTGGGAGAGTTTTACACATTACAATTAGCCGATCAAGTAGGTGTCTAGAAAGGTGTCAACGGGGTTACGCCTATGGAAAAACGAGGTTTACAGTAATTAGGTTCGTGCGAAAGCACGGGGGACCTCCCTCAAAGTACCGACACTGGCCTGGCTGAAAAATTGGCAAACTTGTAGTGTGTAATTAATCCCGGCTAGTCTTTCCTTTTAGGGTTTGAAGGAAGATTTGATAAAAAGCAGTGGGAGCCATCCTGATTAGATAAAATAAAAACCAATCTATTCTTGCAAGAGCGCACGCTGAGTGTTTTCTTCTCTCTCTCTCCTGGTAGCGACCATATCACGTCTTAATCAAGATAATAATACGGAATATTGACCGAACCCGCTTGTTTTACTGAGCTGGGGAACGTTGGTCCCGCTCCAACTTATAATAGTTATAAGACAGAGCAGGAAATAGGGAATACCAAGATTCCCATGCCGCCCAAACGAAGAGAGTGCATACTGATGCATCATCTTCGGGTGTGTTCATTACAAAGAACTGTTTCTCAGTATCCTCCGCATCCTGGGTATATGATACCGGATCAGGATCCCAGATATGTAATTTGATACATAGGGCTACAAAAAGGTAGAAAAACTGAGAACGGGTGATAAGTTTCATGAGGCAGAAAACGGGGCAAGAGTTGCAGCCAAGTCTGTTGGTCACTGTCACCCTGTATTATCGATACATTGATTCTGAACGAATGTTATTAGATACCGAACCTGATATACAAAATCATATCAGTCTCTTTATTAGTAAAGAAAGGATATAATTTTGTATTGTTGGATAATGTTTTGAACATTTCCTATATCAAAAGTTGATCGGTTTAGGCACGTTATCTAAAAGCGTTGATGTTCTAAATCAAACTACAGTTCTTAGTATACAGAACACACACAAGAGGAAGAGTTCAGAAATGAACGGATCCTTCTTGAGGTATTGTAGACTAGGTCATATCAATGCGACCCGACTGGCTGAAGTTACATGTAGATGCATATTTAAATCAGCTTGAATTTACATCTTGTGAAACTCGCAGGTCATGTCACAAACATCAGATGACCATAGCTCTGTTTATTGGAAACAGAGAAAGAGTTAGTGAACTCTTGGGATGATACATGTTGATATATGTAGGTCCCCTGTCTACACATACCAAGACGGGTTCTTTGTACTTCATTACATTCTCTGATGATCTCTCAAGATTCAGACATATGTTCCTGTTGAAACACAAGTCCGAACCTTTTGAGATATTCACAGAATATGATTTAGAAGTAGAGAACCAAAATACGGGTAAAAGTATTATGTCCTTTGATGTGATCAAGGAGGAGAATACTTGAGCACGGAAATCCTAGACTATTCTAAAGGAGAATGAGATTCTCTCTCAGCATTACTCCTCCGTATACACCATTGCACGATGGTATATCGGGGTGGAGCAATCACACCCTATATGATATGGTGTGCTCTATGATGAGTACTACTGAGTCACCTATTTCCTTTTTGGTGTTATGCGCTTGAGAAGTTGCATACCTATTGAAAAGAGTTCAAATCAAATCTGTTTCCTACCACTTCATATTTGATATGGTATGGGAAGAGCCCATGTCTTAAACTAGTTAAGATTTGGGGTTGTCCGGCCTATGTCTAAAAGCAAAATCCGGACAAGCTCGAGGCAAGGTCAGTTATGTAGAACTGGAAATGTTCCAGCTGTACAAACTGCAGCTGATGGTTTGATAGAACCAAAGGATTCAGTAGATTCCAACGAACCTCAGCCTCTCCGCCGATCTAGTAGGGTTCCTCACCCACCTGAGAGATACTTCTGTTTCTCTATGACAGTGGAAGCAAGGATTGCATCATGAGATGATGACCCAACTATTTTCGAGCAGGCCATCAAGAGTAGGGACTCTGTAAGAATGGCTGGATGCTTAGTGATCTGAGATAGAATCCTTATACACCAACAAAGTATGGACTTTGGTTGCTATATCTGAAGGGTTAAATCCCCATCTGGAGCAGGTATATCTTGAGAAGATTACTAGGTGTACTTGGAAAGGTTGTGACTTTCAAAGCTAGACTTGTTAAAGGTTTGCATCATTGATCGGGTAAGGATTATGTTGAAACCTTTTCTAAGGATCTATGCTTAAGTCCATCCAGATCCTACTTGCCACGGCTACCTACCATGACTACGATATCTGGCGATTGGGTGTCATGACTGCTTTTCTAAATGATGTTTTAGAAGAGTGCGTCTATAAGTACACAGCCAGAGGGCCTCGTAGACAGTGGGAGCAGCGGAAACGTGTGCAAGATGCTTTATAGGATAAAGCAGGCATCGCGGAGTTGGAACATCTGTTCTGATGGATAAGTCAAAGAAGTTGACATCATCAAAATGGTAGATGAACCTTGTATAAACAAAAAGGTAGTAGGGAGTATGGTGACGATCCTCGTAGAGTACGTGGATGACATACTCTTGATAGGGAGGGAGTTTCCTATGCTGCACTCGATCAATTTCCGCTTATCACTAGGATTCTCCATATAGGATCAAAGTGATACCTACTAAATCCTGGATTTTGG
This sequence comes from Agapanthus africanus, assembly GCA_030015575.1. Taxonomy (NCBI): domain Eukaryota; kingdom Viridiplantae; phylum Streptophyta; class Magnoliopsida; order Asparagales; family Amaryllidaceae; genus Agapanthus; species Agapanthus africanus. Next base: position 133,835,491 of record JASDDO010000022.1, on the reverse strand, counting down.
ATCTATGAAATAGATCTAATTGGATGTTAGAATACTTACTAGTTATAGTGAGATGGTATCAAATGATCCTAGGGAGAATCACTGGAAAGGTTCCAAAGTGATAAAGACGACTGAAAGTCAGTCACAGGCATTGTCTTTACCCTCTATCGAGGGACGGTATGTTGGAAGAGTTCCAATCTAGATACCGTGACATACTAGACGATAAAGGCAGGATACATCGCTACTAAAGATGCTACCAAAGAGGCTGTTTGGGTGTATAATGGTTCATGAGATGAACTATGTTCCTCCCATTGTGTGACAATGGAGTTGTGGCTTATACCAAGGAACGCAGGTCCCATCAGTGATCCAGACATATTCTAAGGCAGTGTCACCTGATCGTGGAGATGGTTGATCTCCAGGGTGATCGAGGTTAGGAGAGTAGACTCAGAGGACAACATGGCGGATCCACTCACGAAGACATATTCCCAGAGAGAGACTTTTATGGGATGGTTGAGTATGAGATACTGCAACCACTGCTATCAGATGGCCCTAGTGCAAGTGGGAGATTGTTAGTTATATGTATGCCCTAGAGGCCATTACTGTACATTGGATGTATATTGTAGTGGATGCTGGGACATATATAGGGAGGACTTTCTTGCTCGACATGATAGTATGCTATCTGGTTACCCTTTACCTTAACGTGTACACTGATTGTCTCTCTGTTACATGTTGGTAAAGCCCTTAGGATGTGTACTTGACTACCTGGACTATGATGCGGATCATACTAGTGGGGACATGGTAGTCCATAAGTATATCCTTCAAAGTCCCTAGTCGTGGGTGTATCGAGATGGGGCATCGATATACCAGAGTAGACTAGCGTATACCTTCTCGACCCATACAGATGGGCGATGGATGATCCCATATCCATTGGTGTTTGACATCGGAGATGATATACGGGTGCTCAGTGGAGACTGGGTACACTGGACGGACTCGCCGAGAACTCCCAGATGGTATTATACCTTACGTCAGATGGCAGTTCTCTGGTGACACTGATACAGAGTAGTCTGTTGACCCGAGATCGTCATAGAGACTTGTGTGGTTCCCACTGTGCTTTGATTTCCACCTTACCACGTCCAAGAGGGCGTGCAAAACGGTGGTTTTTGGGTACAGTCCCGAATCACATGGAGGCAATGAGCGATAGGAGGGGATTCGTCTCTCCCGGTATAGGGAGTTGATGTTGCGCTGTGTTCGATTGGCTATAACCGGAAATCCCTGGCCAGGGTTGCTGAGATTTACTGGTAAGTGTTATCAGTAGTATCTCGAACTGTTATAGACCTCATATCGACACGACTTATCGAGCTATTGGGGTCTGACGTTTACCACCCCTAGGCAAGATATGCGACATATCAGACGATCATACCGGACTGTACGGTAAGTGTTACTGGTTGGATTCACAGGAGTGTGAGCGGGCTTGCTCGTCGATCTTCTGATCGCTCAATACCCGGGTGGCCGTTACGTTTAGCAGACCGCTTGCGGTTTGTGGGTGTTTGATATGATCATCACCTGCTGCCGGCGTATTGACGAGTCTTTAGAGTCCTACACAGAGGTTTCCTGGCTCAAGCGAAACGAAATAGGAGCGCATATGAGATATGTGCGGGACCGAGAATAATGCGTGTATGTGATACCGTATTGTATTCTCGCGATGAATGTATCGAATGGTTGTATGCGATATAACCTAGTTATCGAATCGAGAATTGATTCGATAAGCTGATACATTGGATACTAGTCGGTTATGTGCGACATGACCGGATCATTGAATCAAGTATTGATTTAATGATTTAATGTATAAATATATATATATTTGATATATTACTTAGCATTAACTAGTATTGGTTCACTTTAAATGGATTTTCTCACTTGATGTGCACATTGTATATGTGATATACTTTTGTACACTTGATTGTATCATGTTTGATGATGCATGCATGTTTGTGTGTATGTTTAGTTTAAACCTTGGTTAAGTAAATGGTTAGGGTTTTGTTTAATTTATTTATTCATTTATTTATTTATTTCCTTTTAAGGCAAGAAAAGAAATGGTTGCTTTTGGATTTACTTGAAGCTTCTTGAAGCTTTGAATAAGTTCAACCATTTTTGTTTCTTAGCCTAACCTATCCATTCACCTAACCTTGGTTTATTCTCTACACTTAATCATGGTTGCCAATATGATAAGTATCATATTATTTTCCTTTTTGAAATTAACTTATCATATTTCTTTGTTCTTCTTCATCATCTTCATCATGAAGAAACCTTGCTCCATCAATGGCAACTTGAGAAATCAAGTGAGAAATCCAATTCTAAAGTGAACCCACTTCCTATTTCTTCATCCTCTACCTCTTGCCAAGTAGTATAGGGTGTTTTCTTCACAAGTTTCTTGACTTGGTGAAGTGGGAGCTTGATCTTGTGATGCCTCGACGTAGATCATCTTCGGCATCGTAGTCGACGACCTAGCCCGCCCATTTTTCCGATGAAGCCGACGCTAGAGCCCGGGATTCTATTTGGACAGCGAGGAGACATCATCACGGAGCTATGGAGGTGGAGCACCGGATCTACAAAGGTTGTATTTCCGTTCAACTCTTAGTTAAGTTGTTAACTACTTGCTAGTTTCGCCTAAAATTCTAGTTAACGATCTAGTCTAGGGTTTCTCGGCACCGTAAAATTTGAAATTGGCATGGTTGATGCCTTCTGAGACCTCTTGTGCGTGCCTAGGAACCCTACATCATAAGTACTAGTCAAGTTCTTCCCGTCATTTCGTGATTAACTAGACCCACCCATATGACCCTTAACTAAAGTCAACATAATCATATGAATGTCCTAACTAATCTGCATCATATGCAGTGTAGGAAGACATCACTTAGCTACCGTTCACTGCGCCTTAACTAAAGTCAAATGCGCGGCACGAATACTAAGTACTCTACTTCCTAAAATGACGGAGGGCTGCAGATAGTTTTAAAGAAAACTTTTAACGCTTTGAATTTGATATCGTTGTAGAATCTAATGGGTTTTAAAAGGAGTGGTTTAAGCTCCGCATTTTGAAACTTTCTTTTTCATAAAAGACCGAGTGTGTTTCAAATCCGATTCTACAACATCTTTTTAGGTTTATTTATCTTTTACATTAATCTCATTAATGTAGTCTTATCATTTAAATCCTATGCCATTACAGAAAGAAACGAAAATATAACGTACACTTATGCGACTCGCATTCGCCACAGTGTCCTGATATGCACCGTTAGGTTACTTAACTAACGGCATACCGGGACGGGGCTAGCGCGGGTGCAAAACATAAGTAACGTCTATTATATATCATATATATAATATCGCATTCATCTCAGATATTTATTAAAAGATCACATCAGATAATAAAAGCAGCAGAAGCACATTTAATATAGGATATCTAGGAGGTCCGTATTTTGTATTTAGCCAGCAATAAAAATACGGATTCTACGGTCGCGATGAATAGCCAAGCCCACACCCCTAGACCCCTACGAGAGCGACAAGCGACCCTACCAATTCTGGAGTTTAGGAGACCCGGTCTCGACTCCTCGAGATGGCCTCCTACTAAACCCTAGAACCCGGTCACTTGTGCTCTCCTCCTTGGGTCTATCCTAATGTGGAAAAGTAAATAATTTACAACACTGGTGACAGCAACTTCAACCCGGAAGTGCCCCAAATAAAAGATTATTACATACAATTTAATTTTACATGAATGAAAAGAAAACTCTCATCTCACATAAAACCCCCGGCTATTCATTCACGACAATCCTGCACATCAAATCTCATCGACACATAATATCAAATATCATCAACGTAAGTAAGTATGCATACACCGATCATCGTTGATGTATAGCAACGAAAACCTACAATACAACTACATACTACACTTACGGCCACAGAGAAATAAAATGAAAAACTACAGCAATTGGAATCTTAACTGCCTTTAGACAACACAAACCCGGAATATCACATATACAAGATTCCATGCCTAACAATGTAAAGCTCGCATTTGGGTCTCATCCAAGAAAACATCTTTTCAAAACAAACCGGATAATTCAACAAGATTTCTGTTTATCCCGAGACCGAACTGCTAGATTTACACGCAACAAACAAATTTGTAGATTCCAATTATTGTATCACATACTAATAAACTAGGCGCAGTTAAAACATTCGATCGAACGATTAAACACCCATAGACTGCTCAGAAAGCTCAACACTTGAGCAGCTTTAAAAAATACCAGTAACTGCACAAAATACATACGAGCCTGCACAAGAAATTACGGCCCAAGAATCACCTACTGCGCCGCGGAACCGCCGCAACAAGGCCAGTATGGCCGCGGTTCCGCGGTCATACGGTCGATTCAGGGCATCGTACTTCTTGTGGGCCCATAAAATACCCTGCTGAATTTTTTACGTATTTTTAATTTGAAAAATCGAGGTTTTTGAAAAATTTCCAGAGAGCACCCCCCAGGCGTCGTGTTTCGTTCGTTCGAGATTTTTAACGTCGTCTAGGTTACTCCAAAGCTCTAGCTTGGCTCTGATACCACTGTAGGGTTTTCTTAACACCTCGTTTAGGGTTTGGAAGAATCGCACATGCCATAAATTTAAATTTATGAGGTGCTAAGTAAACTAAACTAGGAATCGAACTAGAATTATGAAGTAACAATTAAAAGTATCATATCTAAAAGATTAATTTATACTAAGTGGAGAGACTACAACCATTGTAGACCTCCTAGGATGACTCCTTGGATCTCCTTTGGTTTGGAACGGTTCGCTAGATCACCTCCAAGTCCACGACGATCCACCCGAAGTCCTTTGCCCAAAACTTGTTGCTTCACTTGATCTTTGAAAATCTTGAAGCAAAACACCCTACACAAAGTAGCAAGGGTTGTGTAGGATGATGTAGTGGTTGCTAATCTCACTTAATACCCTTTCTTTTATTTTATCTAACTCAAAATAGAACTCAAGAGAGAGCTAGAGAGAGGAAGAAGAAGATGGCTTGATATTTTTCCTTTTGGAATCAATAATGAAAAAGAAAATGAGAGAGAGAGATAAATATCAAAAGAATAACCATAGTTAATAAATAATATCTAGATATTTCTTCTTGAGTTAAAGGCAAAGGAAAATAAACCATGGTTGAGTCAAAGTCAACCATGGAAAGGTGTAGAAGAAATGAATCATGGAAAAAAAATGAGTCATTTTCTATTTTCCTTTATCTTTTACTTAATCCAAAAATATCCATATATATAATTATTTACTATGTGATTCTTATATTGCCATCTAACTTGTATCATCAACCATGATACATATGCATGTATGTATGTGTATATGCACATCATCATGTACATATATATGCATGCATCCATTAAAAGAAAAGGATTTAAATAAATGAGATAAAAGTCAATATTAAATCAACACTTGATTTAATAAACCGGTCATATCTCATACGACCCGACTAGTATAAAACGCCCGATTAAAATACAGTATCACATACTCGTATTTAATCGAGCTTCCGCACATATCTCATATGCTCACCACTTCGTTTCGCCTGAGCCGAGAAACTTCTATGTGGGACTCTAAGACTCGTCAATACACCAGCAGTAGGTGATGATCATATCAAACACCCACAAGCCGTAAGCGGTCAGCTAAACGTAACGACCACCCGGGTATTGAGTGTAGGGTTCCTATGCACACTAGTGAAGGTTCATAAGGCATCAAACATGCCCGGATAAAATTTTAGATGTGCCGAACAACCCAAAGACGGGATCTTTGCTAGATTATTAGGGTTTAGCATGCAAGATAACAACTTTTTATCTAAGTGTGAGGGATTACAACCTTTGTAGTCCGCTCCTTCGCTTCACAAGCTCCGAGTAGAAGTCCCTTTGCCGCGATCCACGATCTCCCGGACTCAAGAGAGGCTCCACGACTCGAACGATCCATGCTAGCTTGAAGTGTTCCAAATCTCCGATGATCTACGTCGAAGTTGCAAAAACCCAAGCTTTCTCACTCTATAGAGATGAACACACTAATCTCATGGGCTAGATGAGATGAGGATGAGGGAGTAGTATTTATGCTTTTTTTTTAATTCACTTTCTCACAATTTATCATCACAAAAAGAATTTCTAGTAAGCTTTTTCTTTTTAACTCAAGAGAGAAGAAGATGATAATATGAAAGATAATTCCTTTTGTGATGAATAGAAAAGAAATGTATATGATTGATTATAGAACCATGGTCAAGGATGATAGGCTAAGAGTTTGTAGAGAATAAACTAGGGTTAGGGTTTGGTTAGGTTAGAAATGAGTCAAGGAAAAATATCAACCATAATATCTTAACCAAGACAAAAGCAAAGCTTCTAGAATGAACAAGAAGAAGCTAACCCTAATCAAACCCTAATCCCTCACTATCATCCTTAAACATGTTTAATAATAAATCATATCATGTTACAATAATATATATCACATATATATTATATATTTGCAACAAAAGAAAATAATACATTTAACATATATCGCATATATATCAATGTATTAATCCGGTGAGAAAATGAAATAATAAAGCGAGCCAATATTAGATAATGTAATACAATATATCATATATATTATTATACATTAAATCATCAAATCAACACTTGATCCAACGATCCGGCTATATCGAATATAACCGGCTAATATATCATGTACCGATTCATCGAATCAACACTTGATCCGATGTCCCGATTCATATCTAAATATCACGAGAATATAATACGGTATCTCATATCGCATTATCCTCGGTCCTGCACATATCACATATGTGCCTCTACTCCGTTTCGCCTGAGCCAAGAAACCTCTGTGTAGGACTCTAAAGAATCGTCAATACACCGGTAACAGGTGATGATCATATCAAACACCCACAAGCTGCAAGCGGTCAGCTAAACGTAACAGCCACCCAGGTATTGAGCGATCAGAAGATCAACAAGCTAGCCTCTGCGTTCTCCTGTGAATCCATTCAGTAACACTCCCGTACAGCCCGGTCTGTTCGTCTGATATGTCGCATATCAAGTCTAGGGGTGGTATACGTCAGACCCCAGTAACCGATAAGTCGTGTCAATGTGAGGCTCATAACAGGTCGAGAAACTACTAGTAACACTTACCAGTAAATCTCTATATCATCCCTGGCCAGGGACTTCCAGTTATAGCCAATCGAACACAGCACAACATCAACTCCCTATACCGGGAGAGACGAATCCCCTCCTATCGCTCATTGCCTCCATGCGATTCGGGACTGTACCCAAAAGCCACCGTTTTGCATGCCCTCGTGGACGTGGTAAGGTGGAAATCAAAGCACAGTGGGAATCACACAAGACTCTATGACGATCTCGGGTCTACAGACTACCCTGTACCAGTGTCACCGGAGAACTGCCATCTGACGTGTGGTATATTACCAACTGGGAGTTCTCAGCGAGTCCGTCCAGTGTACCCAGTCTCCACTGAGCACCCGTACACCATCCTTGATGTCAAACACCGATGGATATGGGATCATCCATCGCCCATCATATGGGTCAAGATGCGTATACGCTAGTCTACTCTAGTGCATCGATGCCCTGTCTCGATATACCCTCGACTAGGAACATTTATAGGATGTACTCATCGACTACCGTGGCCCCACTAGTATGATCTCATCATAATCCCAGTAGTTGAGTACAGATCCTAAGGGCTTTATCAACATGTGAGAGAAAGACAGTAAACCAATACAAGTCAACATGTTAAGATAAAGTGAAACCAAATAGCATACTATCATGACGAGCAAGAAAGTCCTCTCTGTATATATCCAAGCATCCATTATAATATACATCAAATGTACAACAATGGCCTCTAGGGCATATACATAACTAACATTGAGCGATCAGAAGAAGAACAAGCGAACCTGTCAAAACTCCTGTCAACCCAACTGGCAACACTTACCGTACAGTCCAGTCTCTTCGTCAGATATGCTGCATATCGAGTCTACGGATGGAATCTTCGACCCTAATAACTCAATAAGTCATGTCAGTATATGGTCTATAACAGATCGAGAAACTTACTGATAACACTTATCAGTAATATCTCAGCAGCCCTGGCCAGGGACTTCCCGTTATAGCCAATCGTGCACAACACAACATCAACCCCCAATACCGGGAGAGACGAAACCCCTCCTATCGCTCACTGCCTCCATATGCCTCGGGACTATACCCAAAATCCACCTGTTTGTATGAATCAGTAGAGCTGTAGTAGGGTGGAGATCAAAGTACAGTGGGAGGACACACAAGACTCTATGACGATCTCGGGTCTACAGACTAACCTGTACCAGTGTCACCTGAGAACTGCTATCCGACGTATGATATAATACCACATAGGAGTTCTCGGTGAGTCCGTTCAGTGTACCCAGTCTCACTGAGCACCCGTATACTATCTTTAGTGTCATCACACCAGACGGATATGAGATCATCCATCGCCCATCATATGGAACAAGAATGGTATACGCTAGTCTACACTGGAATATCGATTCCCTGTCTCGATATACCTACGACTAGTAACATTTCAAGGATATGCTTATAAACTATAGATGTCCCACTAGTATAATCCACATCATAATCCTAGTAGTCAAGCCAATATTCTTAGGGCTTTATCAACATGTACCAAATGAATATAAACATGATCAAGTGAACATATGATAAAGTGAAACCAGATAGCATACTATCATGTTGAGCAAGACTGTCTTCTGAATATATATATATATATATATATATATATAGACACACACACACACACACACATCAGTACATACACTATCCCATAATGGCCTCTAGGGCATACATATATCCAATACAAATATGTCTGACTGAAAGCCTATTAGCTTTTCTATGAATCCTAATATCAAGCTATTTCCAGGACAGGGAGAGACACTTATCGATCCAGGACTATATCGTAGATGGGTTAGTAAGCTTAATTATTTGACTATGACAAGGCCTGACATCTCTTTTCCTGTTAGTATAGTTAGCCGGTTTATGACTGATCCTAGAGATTCACATTAGAGTGCAGTGATGCATATCCTTCGCTATTTGAAAGCTACACCAGGGAAATGTATTATGTATAAAAACTTTGGGCAATCTAAAGTTACAGGGTTTACAGATGTAGATTGGGTCGGATCGTCAAGTGATCGAAGATCAATCACAGGTTTTTGTGTGTTTGTTGGAGGCAATTTGGTCTCATGAAAAAGCAAGAAACAGAATGGTGTCTCACGTTCAAGTGCTGAATCAGAATATAGAGCAATATCCAATACTACGAGTGAGCTAGTGTAGATAGCTTCTCTTCTTCAAGAACTTGGTTATCAATCTAAGGAGCCGGTAAAACTTTATTGTGATAACAAGATTGCAATTTATATTTCCAACAATCTAGTTTTTCATGACCGAACAAAGCACATCGAAGTAGATTGCCATTTTATTCGAGAAAAGATTGAATGAGGGATCATTGATACAGTACACATGAAAACGGACTATCAATTAGCAGACTTACTCACCAAGCCTTTGGCAAGGAGTCGAGTCAGTTTATTTGTACCTAGTTAGGTATGTGTGATATATATGCTCGTGGGAGTGTTAAGAATAATATATAGATTTAGATTTAATTAGATTGGTAAGATTTATATTTGAATAAATCTAATTAGATTATTTGTATTTCCTATTATTAGACAAGTAATAATATATATGAGGTAGAGGGGATTCTCTAGCTACCTCATAATTTTCCCTAAATCTAATTCTCTTTTACAGAATCCACTTATATCAAAAAGCCCAAGTACACTCATACGTAAAAATATATAATCACCCCCTCGAAATTTAACATTGTATCAAAGCCCTAATCGATCGAGACCTCAACAATACCTCTGAGAGAAGCAGTCTACAAGCACCAAAAAAGTACATCTGAGATGCCTAACTCTACAAGTGTTGTGCAATCCACATGACAACCACACCAAGAAAAAAGTGATGGTTGCACGTGAGGAGGGGTGTTGAAATGTGAGAGACTAAAATAGTCCCACATTGGAAAAACTATGAGAGGTACATGGGTATAAGATATAAGATGAGACAAATCTCAACATGACTCGAGTCTTATTGATGGAACTCACTTATATCAAAAAGCCCGTTTACACTCATATGTAAAAATATATAATCGCCCCCTCAAAATTTAACATGTGTTGAGATGTGTGGATTAAATATAGTCTCAAATTGAAAAAAGTATAAGAGGTACATAGATATAAGATATAAGATATAAGATAGGACAAACCTCAATAAGGCTTGAGTCTTATTGATGGAAGCCATTTATATCAAAAGCCCGTGTACACTCATATGTAAAAATATATAATCGGCCCCCTTGAAATTTAACATGGTATTAGAGCTAGGTCGAACACTTATGAGAGAGAGCAGTCTACATGCCTCTGAAAGACTGGCCTCTACATCTATCATTACACCTCTGAAAGAGGGCCGTCTACATGCCTCTGAGAGACACCTCTACACGTGTTGTACGATCCATAACGTCACCACGTTGCACATGAGGGGGTGTTAAGATGTGTGGATTAAACATAGTCCCATGTTGAAAAAAATATGAGAGGTACATAGGTATAAGATATAAGATGAGACAAATCTCAATAAGGTTTGAGTCTTATTGATGGAACCTTGTTCATCACAGAAAACTACATTTCAATACCGCTCATCCGTTATCATTTTTGTGAATATCGGTGCTATTAATATGTGTCTGCTCAATAAGTATAGGATACAAGTATTCATGACAAAACACTGGAAACACACGCAAAATGCACGGATACAACATTTGTGAGCCAATACTGTAACCCGAACAAAGAACTGATTTTTATTTAAGAAGATTTTACAACAAAAAAAGTGTATACAACTTTTTTTTATCTAAAATGGTCCAATATGATATAATGATTTTCAAGTTTGAACGCATGCATTTTCAAGTAGGCATAACATGTATCAATGGATCATGTATGTGGTTCATGGGTCATGGCACATCACAAGTGGGCAACACACTCATTATGTTGTGCAAGTAGGCAAGTAGGTGCACAATCTTATAATGGTAAGAAATAATCAAAAGAACAAGTTTTAAGATCAAGATATTTTATATTATGCAACTTGATACACAAAGGGGACAGCCATACCAAGTAGGGTGCACACGTAGGCACACACATTGGCTACAAAATCATGGTTTGTGCAGGTGGATCAAGGGATAATGCATTGATGTGATGCATGCTTTTGTGATGAAATTGCATGATCATTTGACTTCAGGACTCCAGAATAAAATGAAGTTGGATTTAGATGAAAAGAAATATGCTATAAATCAAGATTGAAGCTCATATGACCAGGGAAGCAAGACGAGCCCCAGACTCCATCTTCTAGCCGCAAATTGGCCGACAATGGCAGCCTCAACTCCTCCAGTAAGGACCGTGCTTCTCCTGTCACATCATCATCATGAGTAGAGTCCAGTTGCATACCTCCTTTTTAGTCTTGATGTGCCTATAAATACCAGATCAGTGAGCAAGCTTGGCAGTCTACATTTCTTTACCAAGTTCATTCTACATTTTGTAATTTTGTTCAAGTTCTATATACATAGTAGATAGATTGAGTTGAGTTCCTTGCTTTTATCTAATCTTACAACCTTTTAACTGAGCTTGGATTTTAGTATTTTGAATTCATTATCTTGTACTTGTTATTTGAACTTTAATGAAGCCTTCAATTTGATGCACTTTGGTTCCTAGTATCTTTTACTTTTATTTACATGTAATATTTCTTTTGATGTTCTTTACTTATCCTGTAATGTTTTTTATGATGTATTCTTCTCTCTTGTGTTTTATTTTCATTTTTGTGATGGTTTGTGAGTAGTTCCTTCTTATTAGTGAATGAGGAGGGTGTGTTTGAGTTAGTACAATCCAGTTTTACACTTCAATCATCACAGCCTGTACTAATTTATTCAATCGATTTTCAACCTCAAGTCAGTGTTCCGTTTCTTTCTCCCTTTCGTTCATCTTCTTATCACTATCTACCGAGACCACATACCACGTCCATCCACACACGGTCTCGAATATTCTTCATCTCTTTTCTCTACGCATTCTTTCACCAATCTTGGTGTCATCATGATAAGATATTTGAATGGTTGGTGTTAAATTTTGGTCTGTGTAATGCTTTATATAGACTAATGATGTTCCCCCCTATAACTTTGAAATTCAATACTTAACAGTGGAAACACTCTTTCACTTAAGCTTAGGGGGTCTTTTTGTATATATATTTTGTTTTGTTGTTTTCTTATATAAAAAAACCCAACAAATTTTGACCCCTCAACAATTTTAACCCTCTTTGTGTGGCATGATAGTGAGGGCATTATCAAGATTAAGTTTGGCGGTGTGTTCGGTAAGTATACTATCTTTTTAATTCATTTGTAAATTCCTCATTTGCATACATATTTGAAAAAACCCATAAAAATCGAAAAATTTCCAAAACATAAAAACTTTGACGTCAAGTTAGGTAGTGGAAAACATAGATTCAAAATTCTGATGCTTTAGTTTGATATGATAGGAACAACTAAATCCTATTTTTAAATATTGAAAATCGGAAACATAACTCTCCTTTGAGTTTAACCGTAACTAATATACGTCTTTATATCACACTACACGTGTCATGTGTCTTGAAAATTAGATGACTAGTTTGATATGTCTGAAAACTTTTAAAATTAATAAGCCTTCTTAGGATCAAATAGGTTTGTTTTGAAATAAATAATATTATGAATGGTTTATAAAGTATAGTGGATATGAAAGGATATTATTGAAACCTTAATGGAAGCTAAGTCTCAAAAATAACCCATCTGGAACTTAATTAGAGTGATTACTACACAAACACATCTTTTATCTTAAAAATAAATAACATTTGTCTATATCTCCATTTGCAGTGAACTGTTATGATTTTCACGCCAAAATGAGTTTTTTTTGTTTTAGGGCCCAAGTAACTTGGGCAATTATGCCCGCCGGGATGTTTTTACACCTTATGCCCTAAAACTAACTGATTTTGGTGCACTGGCCTAAAACTCCCTAAGAAGCCTAGAATGCCGATTTTAAAACAAAATCAAGCAAGTGTTCTCTCCGAGTTAAAATTTCTCGCTATTCTTTGTGTGAGAATAATCTTGATTAAAGACGCGTTTTTATAAAAATATTTTTAACGGAGATACGAAGGTTTTACTTGTTGATAAAGACTATTACACGTGCAAGAAGGTGTGTATAAACAAAAACAAGTAAAAGGTGGAGTGAAGAATAAAGCTTAGTTTTCTGTTAAAGACAATATAAATTCTGAATTTGAAACCATGCTGGAGAACAAAACTTGAGAAAAGCTTAACTCTTTACAAACTCGCCTGATCCTTTTGATGTTCTATCCGGTCCAAATCTTATGACATGATGACTCTAATCGAAGTTTTTGAAATGTAACAACGCTATTTGCACTGCACGTAAAGACGTATAGGATCTTAAGTTAAATAAGAAGAAAGGTGTGAAAAATAAGGGTTCGATATTTCTAACTTAAAATGATAGAATTTCTACCTTGGATACTAAACCCTAGGATTAGAATCGACCGTGATTTCAAGAAACTAGCTTGACAGGATTTTGTGGGTGTAATCCGCTGAAAACCCTCAGGAGACAACACTACTCCTAGTAGGGACACCTAGAGGTTTAACAGCTTGTTATACGGGCTCAGTGCAATCGTGTTCTCTGCGAAAGTGTGATTAGGATTTTATTTTACTCGGGACGAGCAAAAGATAAGTTTGTGGGTATTTGTTCATCACGAAAAACTGTATTTCAATACCGCTCATCCGTTGTCATTTTTGTGAATATCGGTGCTATTAATACATGTCTGCTCAATAAGTACATGATACATGTATTCATGACAAAACACTGAAAACACACTCAAAATGCACGGATACGATATTTGTGAACCGATACTGCAACCCTGACAGAGAATGGATCTTTATTCAAGAAGATTTTGCAACAAAATAAGTATGTACAACTTTTTATTTAAAATGGTTCAACATGATATAATGATTTTCAAGTGTGAACACATGCATGTGCAAGTGGGCATGACATGAATCAATAGATCATGTATGTGGTTCATGGGCTATGGCACATCACAAGTGGGCAACACACTCATTGTGTTGTGTGGGTGCACAATCTCATGATGGTAAGAAATAATCAAAAGAACAAGTTTTAAGATCAAGATATTTTATATTGTGCAATTTGGTACACAAAGGGGACAACCATACCAAGTGGGGTGCACACGTGGGCACACACATTAGCTACAAAATCATGGTTTGTGCAAGTGGATCAAGGGGATAATGCATTGATGTGATGCATGCTTTTGTGATGAAATTGCATGATCATTTAACTTCAGGACTCCAGAATAAAATGAAGTTGGATTTAGATGAAAAGAAATATGCTATAAATCAAGATTGAAGCTCATATGACCATGGAAGCAAGACGGGCCCCAGACTCCATCTTCTGACCGCAAATTGGCCGAAAAGGATGGCCTCAACTCCTCCAGTTAGGCCTATGCTTCTCCTATCGCATCATCATCATGAGTAGTGTTCAATTGCATACCTCATTTTTAGGCTTGATGTGCCTATAAATACCAGATCAGTGAGCAAGCTTAGCAGTTTACTTTTCTTTATCAAGTTCATTCTACATTTTGTAATTTTGTTCAAGTTCTTTGTACATGGTAGATATGTTGGGTTGAGTTCTTTACTTGTATCTAATCTTGCAATCTCTTAACTGAGCTTACAAGATTAGATTTTAGTATTTTGAATTCATTATCTTGTACTTGTTATTTGAACTTTAATGAAGCCTTCAATTTGATGCACTTTGGTTCCTAGTATCTCTTACTTTTATTTACTTGCAATATTTCTTTTGATGTTCTTTACTTATCTTGTATTGTTTCTTATGATGTATTCTTCTTTCTTGTGTTTTATTTTCATTTTTATGATGGTTTGTGAGTAGTTCCTTCTTGTTAGGAAATGAGGAGGGTGTGTTTGAGTTAAGTTTCTCTTTACGTTTTGCTTTGCTTATTGAACTCCGACCAAAACTCACACAAGCGCTCCGTTAGGCACCCTATCCTACCACGATAGTGGTGATTCCTAATCGTGACCGGTTGTATTTGGATTGGCCAAAGGTAAGGGTTAAGATACAAAAACGAAAGGACAAGCGTCAATAAGTCGGATTTCGCGCACAATCTTAAATACCGTACTTGAGCACTCTAATCCACATTGTTGCCGATTACCCTAACATCAATAGTCAAGTGAGGCACAAAGCAATATGTATGGATTTTCCTAATCTAAACTAACCTAACTCTATCCCTAACAAGCGTTCTTTTGCATATACAAAACACTTAGGTTAGAATTAAACAAATTCGGGCCTTTTTGTTGGAGATAGTGCCCTCATAGTCAATTATTGGATCGCAGGTACGTGATTGCAATGATTGCGGAGGACCTATCCCGGTAGGACAGTCTTACTCGAAATGATAGTATGCTATCTGGTTTGCCTTTATCAGTCGTGTACATGTTCAGGTGACTGATTGCATGTTACACTTTGATAGAGCCCTTAGGATCTTGCTTTACTACCAACAGTATGATGGCGATCATATACGTGAGAGTTGGGTAGTTTATATGCATATCCTTAATTGTGGTCCCTAGTCGTGGGAGTTTCGAGACAGGGCATCGATACTCCGGAGTAGACTAGTGTGTACAGTCGAGACCCCGACGAGGGGCGGTGGCCGGTCTCACAAGCCACTGGTGTCAGTTGGATCACCTAAGATGTATACAGGTGCTCATTGGGTTATGAGTACACCGGACAGGACTCGCCGGGAATCTGCTAGTTAGTATTATATCTATCGTCAGATAGCAGTTCCCTGGTGACATGTGTACAGGTTAGTTCATCGACCTGAGGTCGTCATTTGTCTCGTGTGAGTTCCCACTGTGCTTTGATTTCTACCCTACCACGGCTCAAAGGAGTCGTGCAAACAGGTAGTTTTTGGGTACAGTCCCGAGCCATATGGAGGCACGTGAGCGGATCGGCAGGGGATTCGTCTCTCCCGGTATTGGGGGCGAGATCGTGCTGTGTCTAGGAGAGCCATTACACAAAGCCCACGGCCGTGGCAGGAGATTTACTGGTAGGTACTCCAGTAGTATCTCAGGGTGTTATTGGGCTTCACTCCGACACGACTTATACTGCTATTGGGGGTCTGACGTTGCTAGCCCCCTAGGCGGATATGCGATACTCATTGACGAACGGACCGGACTGTATATACATTGTCACTGTTAGGCTCAGTAGGGTTTTCGGAGGAGTTCGCTCATCGGTCTCCCTTGAGTTCGCTCCTCGGCCACCCTTGAGGTCAGTCCATGGGCAGCCGTTATGCATAGCTAGTGCCGCTGACGGTTTGTGGTTAAACCCACTGCCAGGGTACTGACGAGTCATTAGAGTCCCCCACAGACAGTTTCCCAAGTTCGGGCGAAACGTTGTAGAGGCCGTATGGTTTTATGGCAGGATTCGGAAAATGCACGTGCGTTTACGCACGTGTCGATTTTCGGACAGGTGATACTGGTCGGCTTTGGTTTAAGCCGCATCCGAGTATTATATTGAGTAGGTATAATATCTTTGTCTCAGTTGCATTTGTATTCGGTCGTAATACAAATGCGGGTATATTTATACAGTTTCGGGGTTGTCCTGAAATTCGTTTCAGGATCACTTTTGGAAGTTGCCAGTTTCCAGTTTTCTATCAGCCGTCTTTTAACATTTGGTTAAAGACGGATTTATCTTTTCTACAGATAAGGTGAGTCAGTGTTCTAGAATATTCTAGATGAGGTGACTAGGCTTATTGGTGTAGGGTTTTCATTGGTTGCATTTATTAAGTGGTGAGTATGCTTAATGACTCATGCTTTGTAGTTAATGCATTTTGTTTTGGCTAAAGATATTTAAGTGAGAAGCTTTTGGTTTATGGTCACCTCCCTCCTCCTACGGTCACCTCCCTCTTCCTTATAAGGTGGCCGACCCCTCTCTCTCTCTCTTGATCGATCTCATTTTTCACTTGAGGTTTCATTTCGGTTAGAAAAGATATGATAGTTTTGGGGTGTATGGAATTCACAGTTCATTTCATTCCATCACCCGATTTCCACGGCAACTTCATTAACCGATCGTCCACGGATTTGGACGAAGTGAGACAAAGTTATCTACTCATTCTCTACATCAATCTTGGTCGTCTCTTTTAGCAAACTTGACGATCGAGTTGCCTCGAGTCAGAGGCGGGAGCCCGTTTAAAGAACCGATCATGTGGTGCCACCTCGACGAGGAGATCGGCGATCAGATCGGAGCAGCCGCAACGGAGCGTGGGATGATGGTTGAAGAACGAAGGACTCGGATCGTTCGGTATAACCATTCTACACTCTTTACAGTTTGTTAGTTTAGCAATAATGGCAGATCCGGGTTAAAGTATACGATAGCGCCAAGTTAAAAGTTTTTGTTCTGTATTTTGGCGTCTGTAGACTGCCGGGGCGCTAGCGTAGACTTACAGTGGTATCAGAGCCTCACCATTTTGCTATACTAACTTGTGCTAACGCGTTCAAAATATCGATCCGACCGAAAATCAAAAACGACAAAATCCTTGCACGACAGTTTCTGTTGATTTTAAACGGTGTCGAAATTAATTTCTGGATGTCTTAAAAATCCGTGCAGGGAATTCTAAGAACGACGAAGAAATTTGGGCACGTGACTCAATGATACCGCCGCGGAAGGGCGGTCAAACCATTGGTTTGACCGCGCTTCCGCGGCCAAACATTGAGCTCGTGGCCCCAAATTTTTCCAGTGGGTTCTTGGTGGGATTTTGTGGTTTTTGGTATATAAAGTTTTGGCCCAGATTTTGTTACTGTTCACCAGTAAGCTGTGGGGCCCACTTTTTGATATTTGGTCTTTGATCGATCGTAATTTAAACACGTTAGTTTACAGTGCTTACATTATATCTCCGACCGGGAATGTCATTTGATCGGTAAACCGCGTTTAATTGCTATAGTTCTTTTAGACGGGTTTGCGAACGTGACATTCGCGTTGATGTTCTGTGTTGTGCTGTGATGTTGCGGATTTGTCGTGGTGGATAGCAGTGTGCAATGGTAGTACAGATTGAGTTTATTTGTACATTTGATATTGCGGGGCGAGCGTCCAACTTGTGGACAGCCGTCACTGCCTGTTGTATAATATTCTTTTGGGGCACGGCCAGGATGCGGTCGATGTACCTATTGTACTGTTTTTCATTACTGTACTAGGTTTTGCCCCGCGACGGAGTGCACGGATAGCCGGGTTCGGGAGGGCAACGGGTCCGCATCTCATGGCTTTGAGAGGCAGAGGGGTCCCACTTCAGAATTGGCAGACTATTCGCCGCACTCGTAGGGGGTACAGGTTGACCCAAGGAGGGGTGCTCAATTTACCGGATTCCGTGAAGTGACGGGTGTTCCATTCACTATGCTGTGGCGGACTGCCTCGCTTCAGGTTTTGGCGGGTAACTTGCCGCACCCGTAGGGGTCTAGGTTTCATTGCACAGGCTATCCACACGACAGGGGAACGTCGAGTTTCAGCAGCGGCTCTGTGAAACTCGGGGATCCCAGATATCTGTATTGTTCTGTGATGCTTATTACTTTTCTGTAATGTTGCATATTATCACGCCTGGAGCGATTATGTATATTGGTTTATATACTATTAGATGTTGTATATGTTTTACACCCGCGCTAGTCCAGTCCCCGCTCTGTCGTTAGTTAAGTAACCTAACGGGTGATGACGGGACCCAGTGACGAATGCGGATGGCATATACGTACATTTTATTTTCGTTCTTTTCTGGTGTGATTGATTGATGGGACTGCGTTGATTCTGATCAACGCAAAGTAAAACAAACCTGTTTACAGTTGTTGGAACAATTTAAAAAGTGTTATTGCAAAGACGTTTCCTTTTGTTATGCATAGCGGTATTCGGTGTGAATATCCAGCACCTCATTCGACGAGGCAAGGGCTGATATCCCTTCACCGGGAAAGACCCCTTGGACAGAAGTTTGCGTCAGGGTAATAACTTTACTATAGTCGATTACAAGTTGCTTTGCATAGCGGTATTCAGTGGAATATCCTGCACCTCATTCCACGAGGAAAGAGCCGAGATCCCTTTACCGGGAGTGACCTCTTTAGCAAAAGGTTTTCGCCACTATATTTTAAAAAGCTATCAGGTTCCTTCAGCGATATCAAGTTCACTACGCTAAAGGTTTTTCGCCAAAAACCAGCCGTAGCCCTCCGTCACTTCTTTTGGGTATTCAGTAGTATTCAAGCTACGCATTTTGACCAACGCCAAGGCATAGTGTTTGGTAGCTGCTGGGTATTCAATTGTTGCATAGATAGATGAGTTAGTTTGGGACAGTCGTTCTGCCGATTGGCCAACGTCAGGGGCATGTGCGGGTGGATTCAAATTGACAAGATAGTGATGGGTAGAACTTGGCATGTGACTTATGACATTTTGACCAACGCCAAGGTTATAAGAGCATGGGGCAAAATTGATATCAGGAGTTTCTAAAGAAACTGAAACTTGCCGAGTATGCGCATACCTTCTGGAGTATGAGTAACGTGGATGCATTCCATCACGTTATCATGCGATGAGAGTTGGATCCTGATTCCCACTGATGAGTTGGTTTACTCTTCGGGTGATCCCGATTGATTCTTCTTTAGGTTTGGAGGAGAATTTGACAGGACAGTGGGAGTTTTCCGGATTAGATAAAATAATGACCATTCTGATCTAGGTTAGAGTGCACGCAGAGTGTTTCTTTTCTCTCTCTCTCTTTGGCAGCGACCTTTGACCGACCCTAGACTATGACTCAGTGACCAGGTTGACCGAACCTTCTTAAAATACTGACTTTTGGATTGTCTATGTTGCATAAGTCATTGCCACTCCTTCTTTTACCCTTTGAATTTCTCAGAACACCCGTATTACTACGGATATCCACTTCCATTGGATAGAGCCATCGTATGGTTATATACGAACTCGAAGGGACTTCTTCGGGGATGGATCCAGGTTCAGGAGAAATAGAATTGGTTTATTCAGTTGTCTTTTATTATCACCTTCTCTCAGGTTGCGAGAGCTCCTTGTTTTAGGAGAGTACACCTATTACGCTTATTGGATAGTCTTATTCCAAACCATAGGCTGGTGCCGAAAGGTAGGGAATGAAGAAAACCAATTAGCCTAAGTAGGGTGTGCAGAAGGCAATATGTAAAGACAAAATAAAGGGATTAGAAAGAAGGCAAAGTAAATTGCGACTGATATCATTCACGACCAAAACCGTGTACTTCATCGCCACTCCTATTTCACCTTTAAAAGAATAAGGTATTATTCAGTTGTCTTTTATCGTCACCTTCTCTCAGTTGCGAGTACTCCTTGGTTTAGGAGGGTACACCTATTATGCTTACTGGATAGTCTTCTTCCAAACCATAGGCTAGTGCCGAACGGTAGGGAAGGAAGAAAACCATTTAGCCTAACGATGGTGTACAGAAGGTAATGACTAAAGACAAATAAAGGGATTTGGAGAGAGGGCAATAAAAATACGGTTGAAGTCATGAATTGGATTATGGAAGAGGCATTACTATGAATACCAGGATACCCCTACGAAACATTTTCATGTTTCAGTGCATCGTTAAAGAAAAACTGTTTTCCCGATTAGACACTTACTCCAAGGGTATGTATTTACCGGGTTTCATTCTCATATCTGTATGATTTTACAGATGATGAGTGGGAGTAAGATATTAGGAATTAGGTAATCATCCTCATTATATCGGAATTCGTTGTAATTGGTGATATTTGAGGAAATCGCCAGGGTACAGTTTTCTACCTACGACGCACAGGTTTTGAGTTGTTTAACTCAGCGGACTTATACAAAGTATTGTATGTTGTCCAGTGTCCATCAGGACACAGGGGTAGGTCCTCGTACTATGTTCTATTTACTTATAACTTCTCTAGTATTTAGACGAGTGTTTCGTAGAAATACAAGGTCTAAGTTTTGAGAAGTTGTGGGTATAAGAATAAAGTAGAGAACCAGGTATCACAAGTATCGGGATTCTTCAAAGAGATCGAAGATGTAGATTCTTGTGATTGGTATTCAGATGATAGTGATGGTTTTGAGAAACGTGTTTCTCTTTCAGGTTACTCATAATTGGATGGATTCCTAAGTTGAGTAATGCTGATTAGCCTCTTTCCATTAAGTTGATATGCACTGGAGACAGCTGCATGGATTGAATCTTGGTTCCAATTAAATAAGTGCCAAATTTTCTATATTAGATATAGAATAGTTCGTACCTTAAAAGAAATTAAGGTACGGGGAGTTGTCCAGCTTATGATTAAAACCAGACACTGGATAACTCAGGGCACGTTTCTGTAATGGCTGTTTGTGGGTTGACCCTGGCTATGACGAGGGTTGATATTCTACCATTTCGAAGATCAATAGTGATATTGTTCTTGACTCGCCACAGTTTTAGTAAAAATGGATCTTTTTCAGAAAACAGTAGTGGGAGTATGGTAGAACTGGAAGTGATTCCAGAACCGCAAACGATTACGGAAAATTTAATAGGACCTATACATTCAATCAGGTTTGACATTCCAATAGCCACTCCGCAGGTGTGGTAGGTTACCTCAGACACCCGAGAGGTACTTCGGTAGCCTCAAGGACGGTGACAGGGAGGTTATTATCTACCAAGACTTGACACTACTGTTGTTCCAGGATATGAGACCCGGTAGGAGGGTTGTCGAAATCAGTGGGAGCAGCGGAAGCATAGTGGGCAAGATGCTTATATCTATTTATAGACTTGAGCAGTTATAGCAGAGATAGATCATCTAATTTTGATGTGACAGTCATGGGTTTGACTTCAATCAGAATAGGGGATGGATCAGTTAAGGAGGTAGTAGGGTGTGATGTCATGGTATCTTGATGACATACACAGAGTAGGAAGTAAAATTCCTATACTACGATCGGTTGGACTGTGGTCGTCACACAGTTGTTTCTTCAGACAGGATATGGATATAATATTTGACATTCTGGTTTCTGGATCTATGGTTTTAGATCTGGATTTGGGTAGTTTCCCAATGTGGGTACTTTGACAGATATTCTAATGGTTTTTGGAATAGTTGACTCCTAGCATGGTGGTGTACCTGCAGATGATGGAGTCACCCTCTCTAAAGGTATCGTATAGACTAAAGGGGAGAGGGATGTGCATGATTGGCAAATCACTTGCTTAGGCAATTGAGTCAATCATGAGATGTCAAGTACCGCACCAAATGTTGTTTTTGCACTAGATGCAATAAGTTTGTATTAATCCAATCCTGGAGAAACATAAGGAAGCAGTTTTAGAACATTAGTACATGTTCTACGGATTTGATAACGGCAGCCTCTTTCGGGAGACGGTTATCATTCCAGGCTTCAAAGGTGACATGGATGACAGAGTGATTGTCAGAGTTTTAGTTTTCCCTCTGACGAGGGACAGTATTATGGACAGGTGGTTCCAGAGGATACTGTGGGTGGCATGGTGCAGGATACTGATTAGGTTCAGTAATCCTTACAGTCTAAGAAGTTTGGATATGGAGTTCATTTATGAACTAAGGTCCCATCAGATATCCAGACATATTCTAAGACAAGTATTACTCAATTCGGGAGATGGCTTTCTCCGCGAACTTGAGATTATGAGAGATACAGAAAGAAACTTCTAGGCGGATCCACTCACTGAGGCTATTTCTCGAACACAATAGTTTTACAAACGGGCTTTGTGAAACTGATTAGTAGAGGAGTTGGATGTTCGTTTTCACACGGGCTGTGAGTAGTCGACATCGCAATATTAGCCTTGAGTGCAAGTGGGAGATTGTTGGAGATAGTGCCCTCATAGTCAATTATTGGATCGCAGGTACGTGATTGCAATGATTGCGGAGGACCTATCCCGGTAGGACAGTCTTACTCGAAATGATAGTATGCTATCTGGTTTGCCTTTATCAGTCGTGTACATGTTCAGGTGACTGATTGCATGTTACACTTTGATAGAGCCCTTAGGATCTTGCTTTACTACCAACAGTATGATGGCGATCATATACGTGAGAGTTGGGTAGTTTATATGCATATCCTTAATTGTGGTCCCTAGTCGTGGGAGTTTCGAGACAGGGCATCGATACTCCGGAGTAGACTAGTGTGTACAGTCGAGACCCCGACGAGGGGCGGTGGCCGGTCTCACAAGCCACTGGTGTCAGTTGGATCACCTAAGATGTATACAGGTGCTCATTGGGTTATGAGTACACCGGACAGGACTCGCCGGGAATCTGCTAGTTAGTATTATATCTATCGTCAGATAGCAGTTCCCTGGTGACATGTGTACAGGTTAGTTCATCGACCTGAGGTCGTCATTTGTCTCGTGTGAGTTCCCACTGTGCTTTGATTTCTACCCTACCACGGCTCAAAGGAGTCGTGCAAACAGGTAGTTTTTGGGTACAGTCCCGAGCCATATGGAGGCACGTGAGCGGATCGGCAGGGGATTCGTCTCTCCCGGTATTGGGGGCGAGATCGTGCTGTGTCTAGGAGAGCCATTACACAAAGCCCACGGCCGTGGCAGGAGATTTACTGGTAGGTACTCCAGTAGTATCTCAGGGTGTTATTGGGCTTCACTCCGACACGACTTATACTGCTATTGGGGGTCTGACGTTGCTAGCCCCCTAGGCGGATATGCGATACTCATTGACGAACGGACCGGACTGTATATTCATTGTCACTGTTAGGCTCAGTAGGGTTTTCGGAGGAGTTCGCTCATCGGTCTCCCTTGAGTTCGCTCCTCGGCCACCCTTGAGGTCAGTCCATGGGCAGCCGTTATGCATAGCTAGTGCCGCTGACGGTTTGTGGTTAAACCCACTGCCAGGGTACTGACGAGTCATTAGAGTCCCCCACAGACAGTTTCCCAAGTTCGGGCGAAACGTTGTAGAGGCCGTATGGTTTTATGGCAGGGTTCGGAAAATGCACGTGCGTTTACGCACGTGTCGATTTTCGGACAGGTGATACTGGTCGGCTTTGGTTTAAGCCGCATCCGAGTATTATATTGAGTAGGTATAATATCTTTGTCTCAGTTGCATTTGTATTCGGTCGTAATACAAATGCGGGTATATTTATACAGTTTCGGGGTTGTCCTGAAATTCGTTTCAGGATCACTTTTGGAAGTTGCCAGTTTCCAGTTTTCTATCAGCCGTCTTTTAACATTTGGTTAAAGACGGATTTATCTTTTCTACAGATAAGGTGAGTCAGTGTTCTAGAATATTCTAGATGAGGTGACTAGGCTTATTGGTGTAGGGTTTTCATTGGTTGCATTTATTAAGTGGTGACTATGCTTAATGACTCATGCTTTGTAGTTAATGCATTTTGTTTTGGCTAAAGATATTTAAGTGAGAAGCTTTTGGTTTATGGTCACCTCCCTCCTCCTACGGTCACCTCCCTCTTCCTTATAAGGTGGCCGGCCCCTCTCTCTCTCTCTTGATCGATCTCATTTTTCACTTGAGGTTTCATTTCGGTTAGAAAAGATATGATAGTTTTGGGGTGTATGGAATTCACAGTTCATTTCATTCCATCACCCGATTTCCACGGCAACTTCATTAACCGATCGTCCACGGATTTGGACGAAGTGAGACAAAGTTATCTACTCATTCTCTACATCAATCTTGGTCGTCTCTTTTAGCAAACTTGACGATCGAGTTGCCTCGAGTCAGAGGCGGGAGCCCGTTTAAAGAACCGATCATGTGGTGCCACCTCGACGAGGAGATCGGCGATCAGATCGGAGCAGCCGCAACGGAGCGTGGGATGATGGTTGAAGAGCGAAGGACTCGGATCGTTCGGTATAACCATTCTACACTCTTTACAGTTTGTTAGTTTAGTAATAATGGCAGATCCGGGTTAAAGTATACGATAGCGCCAAGTTAAAAGTTTTTGTTCCGCATTTTGGCGTCTGTAGACTGCCGGGGCGCTAGCGTAGACTTACACTTTTGACTTAACTCGTGAGAACAAGAATCGAAAACGTATCTTCTCCTTGCGGATGATCTGTACTCATCATGGATATCTACATGCGACACCGTCTTGATTTCGGTATCTTTAAACTTAGTACGACATAGCAAAAATCCCCTTTCAATCAAACCCACTTATATCAAAAGCCCGTATATACTCATATGTAAAAATATATAATCGCTCCACCTGGAAATTTAACACCTCAGAGATTTTGTGTCCACATCCTAGATAATAAAGATGAAGATAATGCGTGTTGATCGTGAAGGGTGTATTTTTTTCGACGCCATAAAAGGAAATTTTCTCCTATGACGCATTTTCTCCATTATCCTCTGAAAAAGTAGTGTTACTATTTTTTAGCCTAAGGTAAATACTTAATTCTTAACTAAATTTTAATGATCTTGAATCAGTTGACAATTTTCAAAATTTCGTAGTGTGTGAAAGAGTTGAAGAAAAAAATGTGAAGATTTGCTGTGGAAATTATATTGACGTCCAAGGCAAGAGATACTGCCAAGAGCGGTATGTATCATGTCCAAAATGTTGAGGTCGTTAATAATTTCTGCATTTACCGATAAATTTATCCATAAATCTAAATTCCAGTTAACCGCATTGTCATATTGATTACAATGTTGATTTACAAATCTCTTCTTCTTTATTATTTCCACACTAGAATGCAAAAAGGGTTGTAGTGCACTCCTGACCTTTTTCCAAGGAAATATTCAAACAAAAAGGAAAAACCATAATTACTCTTTACCCAAAATATGCCACCTCAACATATATATCTCCCCCCTCCTCCCTCCGCCCCCTTCCCTAGAAAGGCAAAAAAAGGCAAAAAAAACATCTTGAGACTTGAGTGTGTGTATTGATTGGTTCGAAAAAGTGTATTTGTAGTTAACCGCAATCAGAACGGTGTCGCGCATAGCTAGACCAAGATGAGTACGGGTCGTCCTCAGGGAAACGTGGAACCTTTTACTCTTACTTTAGATGTGTTGAAAAAGAGAAGAGGAAATAAGAATTTTGTGAATGGTTTCTAGATCTACGTTAAGCAAGAATGCAAAATATAGATCTAGATTATTTTAGAGATGTAGACAATATAATAAGAGGGCTTGTAGGGTTCGTTAGGATTTAGTAGTCATGGACGACTAATTAAAAGCTACCCTTTTTATCCATTAATAGATTTATAACTAGAACGACGGTGATGCATGTAGATTAGGGTTTCTGGAGGGAAAAGGAATCCCACTCTTAACCCTTACCTCGACACGGAACTCCGTTCATATCTAGCCTTTACTAAAACAATCATTAATCTA
Organism: Agapanthus africanus; assembly: GCA_030015575.1. Lineage (NCBI taxonomy): Eukaryota > Viridiplantae > Streptophyta > Magnoliopsida > Asparagales > Amaryllidaceae > Agapanthus > Agapanthus africanus. Next base: position 133,809,018 of record JASDDO010000022.1, on the reverse strand, counting down.
ATCTCTAATCGCGGTCGGAACTAACAAAGAATTGTTAGCGCGCCCGATTAGGATGTTAATGATTCTTTTGATAAAGTTCATAAACTTTATAGGACTTAAAAAAGGTTTAATTATTTTCATCGTCCATTAGCCTACCCTAATCCTACGAACCCTAACAAGCGGAGAATTACTCGCGCATGTTGGGAGAAAAAGAGATGGAGAGAAATTGCATAATTAAACTACGAAGAAATAGAATAAGAAAAAGAACTATCTTTATTAATCAACAAGATCAAGTACACTTTGATTCCTTAGAAAATGATTACAAAAACCTAGTTTGCTTCTTGATCTCTTCTAAGGAGGTAGATGAACCGTTGATGATCAGTCTGGATGCGTGAGCCGTCTTGGACTTCGTGATCGCGTCGACTTGATAGCTTTTCCAAGAGGCTCTCGGTGCCTTTTTATAGTGTAAAGCCAGAATCTTCTTGTTGAAAACTTGGTAAATTTCAGCAGAGATTAACCCTAAAAAATCTTTTGCTCTAACTCCATAAACTTGCGGCGGATCCGCGGCCCAAGGGGGGGTTTGGCCGCGGATCCGCGCTCAAAGGGTGAGATCTCTTGATGAGTTTTCTTGGGCTTGCATCTTGTGACATGTGGCAATTCTAGGCACCTTCAGAATTCAGAAATCTTCTCTTGGTTGCTTCCAGACTTGGTCTCCAAGTTTTGCTTCTTAATTTGGCAAGTTTTCTTCAACAAATTGATTTGTTTGATAAATTCTGCATAACAACTTGGAAAATTCTGCACAATAATCTCAAATAATATTTAGTAGGCTTATTTCTACTAGGATTTGGTCAATAGATTTATTTGCATACATTCTCCTACCAAATACTAATTAGAATATATTAACACATGGAAAATGGTATCTTTACACATAAACCCTCATATGTATGATATATTATAATAAAGTCATTTTTTTAATATGAAAATGGTAGGAAAAATGTAATACAAATGTGCAGTTTTATCAACTGAACAAATACCCCCAAACTTATCTTTGATCGTCCCGAGCAAACTAGTTTATTCAAGAGGAGAAAAAGAAAGGAGAAAACTAAGCACACTTTCGTAGGAAGACACGATTGCACTGAGCACGTGCAACAAGCCGTTAAACCTCTAGGTGTCCCTAGTAGGAGGAGTGTTGTCTCCTGAGGGTTTTCAGCGGATTACACCCACAAAATCCTATAACAAAAGAGAGATGGTGAAATTTACATATAAAGATAAGAACCATAAAAGAAAGACTTTGAAAATAAGAGTTTCCAATTATACTAGCTTTTCAGTTATCATGAGCCCTATCTTAATAGTCATGAAAAAATGTTAGAAATCACATCATCCCTCAATAAAACATCGTCTTTATTCTTCATTCCTACCTTTCATCCAAACATTGATCATATAACCCCACGTGTGTGTAAAGAACATCCCTACACTCGGAGAATTCAATTCAAGCTAGCATACTCTTGTCCATCTACCTTAGTACTTTTTAACTTGATGAATATTTAGATTTGCTCACACATTTTCATGCGACCGTTAATACTTCTTGAGGTACTAACTAACCGATTACTCATGTGCTTGCTGATTAGGTGATAATATTTTCCTCGTCTTGCACCACCTAAGGCTTAGCAGTGACTCCCAGACCAGTTGGCCTTAGGGCACTAGGTGAAGAGGCACCCTCGCAATATTTTTTTATTGCTGCCTTGGCGATACAAAACCAGTGTTCATTTTTTTTTCTTTCACCATTTTTATATTTTCTTCATTTTTTCACTTTCTTCATACTTTGGCTTTTAGACAAGAGCATTTCAAGGTATCCTCTACTATCCCGAGTTTCAAGACGTGTGTAAGTGCATATAGTAGGGTATCAACATTCAAATGTTTGGCTTCCAGAATAGAAATTATTTTTCAGACTTATTTTTATCCTCAGATTAGTGACTTCCTTCATCTTACTAACCCTTGGGACAACGGCTCATAACTACTTATTACCAGTTCGTTTAAGAAAACTTCTAATTATTTTGGTTTTCTTAAACTATTCCTATCTTTTGGATGTAATTTTTCACTTTCTACTCGTTTGTTATAAAAGAAATTTTTTTAAAAAAATTTTTGAAAATGTTGTGCTTATGCAAAATATGATGCAAATTGATGTGTAAATAAGCACAAACCTCCCCCAAACCTGTTTACAGCAGTGTCCTCACTGATGTCATCCGTTAAGCTCAAAAACCTGTAAACTTGGGAGGAAATTATTAATGGGGCAAGAATATATGAAAGTGAAAATCCTCCCCCAAACTTATTATAGGCTCACAATTTTGTAAAAATCATTTTCTTTCAGGAGCCAAAATATACCACCCCCCCCCAAACTTGAGTTAAACAATTTTAATCTTTAAAAATCACACGAGGGGGTCAAGGTTATTGGTCAATGCCAAGCTTTGCAAAGACCGAAGGTCAACACCAACCATTCAAAAAATTTACCAATGAAGCACCAAGGTTGGTGGAAGAACATGTCACCTTTCGACGTGAAGAAGTGGGGAGGTGACAAGAGGTGTAATGGAAAAGAATTGCGTCTCAATTTGGAGAGACGACACAGTGATAGTGATGATGGATTACTCGCATTATCATGATTGTTCAAAAGAAGGGGTGGAGGTTCAATTTCTTTAACTTGGAGTTGTTTTATCTCAACACCCGTATCTTTTAAAAATGCGAGTTCATCAGCGAAAATTTCCTCAAAGCTTTCATTGATACCCCGAAGAATGATATCATCAGAAAAAATGGGGTGATCGTCAGACTCTATAAAAAGTTCCTCATCAGCGTTATATGTTGACCCGGACAACTCGGTAGAAGAGTACATGGTTGGGTCAAACAACAACATATGAAAAGAGTCAGTATCATGAGGTTGATCAAATTCGCTGCTGTCGACATCCATTAATTCTACAGAACACACATGAGCATAGGGTTCGGAGGGTTCACTTCCCAACTTGTAAATGTTAAGCTCAATTGACTTCTTTCCAAAGGATAGGGTCATAGAGCCATTTCTACAATTGATTACTGCGTTGGAAGTGGCCAAAAAGGGTCGACCGAGTATCACCGGGATTTGATTGCGTGGGTTTGCCACAGGTTATGTATCTATAACAATAAAGTCCACAGGGAATATGAATTCCCCGACTTTGATTAACACATCCTTTAGCTCACCCCTAGGTTGGGTGATAGATCGATCGGGCATCTGAAGAGTGCAATGCGCAGGTTTTAACTCTCCGATCCCTAATTGCTCATAAACAGAATACGGAAGCAAGTTAACACTAGCACCTAAATCGAGTAGAGCACGATTGATATTTTTACCCCCAATAGAAATTGAAATTGTAGGAATTCTGGGGTCCTTTCGTTTCTTGGGTAGTTGTTGTGTAAAAGCTGTGCTCACACATTACTCGCAAGGAAAACTTTTTTAGGTACTTGAACGTTTCTCTTCCTAGTGCACAAGTCCTTTAGGATTTTCGCATATGACGGAACTTGTTGAATAGCATCTAGGAGAGGAATGTTTATGTTAACTTGCTTAAAAATTTCCACAATCTTCTACATTTGTGGACTTGGTCTGTTGCCCCTTAACCTGTTTGGATAAGATGCTTGATCAATAAGTTTTGGGTCCAACGTTTGTGGAGAAGACTGTGGGGACGGATTCGATCCCAAAACTGGAATGGGAATCGACTTAGATAGATTTGGCGAAATGGGCGAAGGGTTCGAGCCTTGGGGAAAATGGAGAATAGGCTCGGGTGAAGGTGGGGGACTAGACGAATTAGGGGAAGAGGAAGAAGAAGCTGGGGTATCAAATGTGTCACTAACATCAAACTGCTCACCCACTCGGTTATTCAGCTCTCTCCCCAATCTCAACGTAGTAACGGCATTCACATTATGATTTTGTGAATGGCCAGGATTCGGTAGAGGTTGAGATGGGAGTTTCCCTTTCTCTCTCGCACTCATTGCGGCGTTTAACTGTGCGATTTGGTTTTCTAATGATTTAATACTCTCACCATGGGAGGCGGAGTTTTTCGTTATGGTATCAATAGAAAACCTCATCTCAGCCGAAATTTGCATGGATTGTTTCATGAACATATCCAAAGTTTGTGCAAGTGAGTTGTCAGTACCGGCCACTTGTGGTGTAGAAATGTTGGCCGGATTTTGGAAATTCTGTGACTGAAAGAGGGGCTGATTCTGTGGTTGTGGTTGCTGTGGAGGAGGTCTTTGATAATTGCTTTGTTGGTTTTGATTCCAAGCAAAGTTAGGATGATTCCTCCATCCTTAATTGTACGTGGAAGAATAAGGGTCGTTTCTAGGTCGCTGCTGAAAAGCAGCATTAGCTTGAAATGATGCATTCATAGGACATTTTTCCGTTAAGTGTGAAGGATCCTAACAGCAACCACAAACGGTCTTAAGAAGCGTGACCTGATTTAGGGAGAATGATGAGAACTTGTTTTCAATAGCATCGAGTTTCTTCTGAATCGCTGCCATTTCGGCTTTTACTGCGATAGAAACATCGAGCTGGTGAATACCTCCCTTAGTTAAAGGTGGTCTTACGCTTTCCCACTGCAACGTGTGTTCAGCAAGGTCTTCCAGATATTTCCACGCTTCACCGTCATCTTTAGACATGAAATTGCATTGACACATTGTTTCAAGCATCTGCTTTGTCGCTGGATTAATGCCTCATATATAATCCGACATAAATCCCATCTTTGTATTCCGTGATGGGGGCATTGGACAAGCAGATCTTTGAAACGTTCAAAGCACTTCCAAAATGGTTCATTGGGAAGCTGGGTGAACTGGTTGATCTCGCTCCTAATATGGGCAGTCTTATAGTTTGGGTAAAACTTCTTAAGAAATGCTATGACGAATTCATCCCAATTAGTGATAGAGTGTGCAGCAGTATTATAAAGCCATTTTTCTGCCAAGTCGCACAGTGTGAATGGGAGAAGACGTAAGCGCATAGCATCTAAAGTCAATTGTGAAGTACCCATCATTGCGCATACGTTTTAGAATTTGGTGATGAAAACGTACGCGTCTTCCGACTCAAGCCCGTGAAATTTGGGCAGCATATTGATGTATTGGGGTTTAATTTCGAAATTATCCCCGTTAGGTGGTGGAAGAGATAGACAAGTGGGAAGAGGACCACAGATAGGATAGCATCTCTCTTGGAGAGAGATGAGCGGTGGATTCTGCGTACCTACGGACGGTGGCAGCGTTGTGTTATATTCTGATGGAGTGCCGTCCATCTCGGTCGTGGTGTGTAGTGGGGGAAAAGAAGATGAAGAAGTACCGACTTCGGTGTCGATAGCAGGAACGCGGACAAGACGGGCACTAGAATCCCGTGTCCAGCCGAGCATGCACTAAGCGGGTTTAGTGCAAGTGGCAGCATGTGTGTGATTTAAAATTGGTTTGTTTTTGAAAAAGTGGACTCAAGACAAATCACCCTAAGATGCACAAGCAACCCTAGAACTAAGGTCACCTAGGTCCAGTCTCTAGACCGCTCCTAGACTTCCAAAGGACAAGCCGCAGGACCAATCCTCTACCGCCTCTGTACTACCCTTGTAGCCAGGTAAGTGCCAGGTAAGTGGGAAGGAACCACAGTAGTAGGCCTAATTAATAACGACTAGCCTTTGACACACTTGCCTAGACACTACAAAAGTAATGCGGATAAGCGATAAATTTCCCACGACCTTCCTCTGTCCTTACTGAGCGCGACAGTCCTTAGAGTCTGGTCTAGATATTTTTTAAATTAATGAAGGGTTGATCTAGATGCTCGGTTTGTGATTTGTGGGGCTTAGGAAGGGTGATGAAATCCCCACCTAATCTTGATTTGGTCTTTGCCCCTTAAAAATCCGAATTAAAATATGCAAAAACAAACCGCAAAACAAAACTTTGCAAAAAGAATTTTGAGCGGCGATATTTTGCAAAGAATCCTGCAGAAAATAGATTTTATTGGATTTTAGAGGAGAGAGAAGGAGTTAAGAAAGATACCAGAGAAGTGTGAAACCCTAGATCTCCTGTTTCCTCAAGTCCGTGACTCCAGATTCCCTCACAAAATTCACACACAAATCGTTAAATATGCAATTTGCAGTTTTGTTTTAATAATGATATGAATCGTCTAAGAATTCAACACAAATAGCAAGAATAAAAAATTACGCACGTTTCCCCGGCAACGACGCCATTTGATTGATACGAAAAAGTGTGTTTGTAGTTAACCGCAATCAGAACGGTGTCGTGCGTAGCTAGACCGAGATGAGTACGGATCGTCCTCAGGGAAACGTGAAACCTTTTACTCTTACTTTAGATGTGTTGAAAAAGAGAAGAGGAAATAAGAATTTTGTGAATGGTTTCTAGATCTACGTTAAGCAAGAATGCAAAATATAGATCTAGATTATTTTAGAGATGTAGACAATATAATAAGAGGGCTTGTAGGGTTCGTTAGGATTTAGTAGTCATGGACGACTAATTAAAAGTTACCCTTTTTATCCATTAATAGATTTATACTAGAACGACGGTGATGCATGTAGATTAGGGTTTCTGGAGGGAAAAGGAATCCCACTCTTAACCCTTACCTCGACACGGAACTCCGTTCATATCTAGCCTTTACTAAAACAATCATTAATCTAATCTTTAATCGCGGTCGGAACTAACAAAGAATTGTTAGCGCGCCCGATTAGGATGTTAATGATTCTTTTGATAAAGTTCATAAACTTTATAGGACTTAAAAAGGGTTTAATTATTTTCATCGTCCATTAGCCTATCATAATCCTACGAACCCTAACAAGCGGAGAATTACTCGCGCATGTTGGGAGAAAAAGAGATGGAGAGAAATTGCATAATTAAACTACGAAGAAATAGAATAAGAAAAAGAACTATCTTTATTAATCAACAAGATCAAGTACACTTTGATTCCTTAGAAAATGATTACAAAAACCTAGTTTTCTTCTCGATCTCTTCTAAGGAGGTAGATGAACCGTTGATGATCAGTCTGGATGCGTGAGCCGTCTTGGACTTCGTGATCGCGTCGACTTGATAGCTTTTCCAAGAGGCTCTCGGTGCCCTTTTATAGTGCAAAGCCAGAATCTTCTTGTTGAAAACTTGGTAAATTTCAGCAGAGATTAACCCTAAAAAATCTTTTGCTCTAACTCCATAAACCTGCGGTGGATCCACGGCCCAAGGGGGGTTTGGCCGCGGATCCGCGCTCAAAGGGTGAGATCTCTTGATGAGTTTTCTTGGGCTTGCATCTTGTGACATGTGACAATTCTAGGCGCCTTCAGAATTCAGAAATCTTCTCTCGGTTGCTTCCAGACTTGGTCTCCAAGTTTTGCTTCTTAATTTGGCAAGTTTTCTTCAGCAAATTGATTTGTTTGATAAATTCTGCATAACAACTTGGAAAATTCTGCACAATAATCTCAAATAATATTTAGTAGGCTTATTTCTACTAGGATTTGGTCAATAGATTTATTTGCATACATTTTCCTACCAAATACTAATTAGAATATATTAACAAATGGAAAATGGTGTCTTTACACATAAACCCTCATATGTATGATATATTATAATAAAGTCCTTTTTTTAATATGAAAATGGTAGGAAAAATATAATACAAATGTGCAGTTTTATCAACTGAACATGTATATATATATATAGAGAGAGAGAGAGAATAATGTAGAAAAGAGGCCTTAGGAAGGAATTTCGTTAGGTGACATCGAAAAAATACACCATGCACCATTTTGTTCGACGATCGGCACCCATCATCATCATCTTTATCATCTAAGATGTGAATACACCAAATTTCATGTGATTCTACCACTTTTCACCATTGAATTAGCAATGTAAAATGTTCTATTGTCGATAAATCATTAATTTTGCACTCACAAAATCAATAGTGAAAACATGTTGGAATCATATGAAATTTAGTATATATACATCTTAGTCGAAAAGGATGAGAATGGTGTATGCCGATCGGTGAAAAAATATAAAAGGATAGACTTATTTCGCCGCCATAGGAGAAAATTTTCTCTTAGGGGCTTTGTCCTCCATTATTCTCATATAAAAATATATAAGACTAATGAAGAAAAGATGCTATATGAGGGAATTTCTATCTATGGCATCTAAAAAATACACGCTCCACTATTTTTTTCAACGATCGGCGTTCATCATCTTCATCTTTATCATCTAAGATATGGATACACCAAATTTTATGCAATTCTCCTACTTTTTCACCGTTGATTTAGTGGTGCGAAATTAACGGTTTACTGACAAAAGAACTTTTTATGCTAAACCAACGGTGAAAAAGTTATACAATCACATGAAATTTGATGATCTTAGACAATAAAAATGATGATGATGGGTACCGATCATTGAATAAAATATTGGAAGACATTTTTTCAATGCCACCTAACGAAAATCACTCCTAAGGCCTTTTTCCTTCAATATATATATATATATATATATATATATATATAGAGAGAGAGAGAGAGAGAGAGAGAGAGAGATCTATACACACACACACACACACATACATACAGAGAGAGAGAGAGAGATAGATTAGGATCCTATCGGAAAAATTTGGAAACAAATTCTTCACACGTTTTCACCATTATATTAATTTTGGGGTGTATGCTAACAATCACGAATAAAAGCTTTAATTTATTACCAAACATAACATAATTTAATGCACAAATCCTGAAAAAATAGGAAGGATTTGTTTCCAAATCCTTTCGATAGAATCCTAGTCGAACTATATATATATATGTATGTATATATATATATATAATGATCCTACGACGGTTTCTTATGTGAGACAAATGAGACGCACTTTATAACATCCTACCCTCCGTGTGTTTCACCAATCCTGACCGTTCGCCATAATCATTACGTCACGCATACCCTACGTATCAATTTTCATGAGATTTCTACACCTCTAGCACGCACGATCGATAATATCATTTTTTAGACTACCGAGAGACGTTCATTTTTCGTTCACTTGATCGCATATGCTAGAGGTATAGGAATCTCATGAAAATTGATACGTAGGGTATTCGTGACATGCAGATCACGGTGAATGGTTTGGATCGGTGAAATACATTGGGGTAAGGTGTTATAGAGTGCGTCTCATTTATCTCACATAAGAAAGCGTCTCACTGGATCAAGCGATCTTGTTTTTCATGCATCGTAAAACCGTCGGTTCTTTAATCTATTTGATGGATTAGTTAGAGGTCACCAAATCTCGTAAAATTTGGTACATAACCTATCTAACATATGTAGATCACGGTGGCCAAAGCGGATCAGTGAAAAACAAGGGGGTTTGGGTGTTTGAAAATTGGACCTCAAAATAAAAAAATGAGGCCGATACTCATAAGATAGGCTCCACACACACACACACACACACACACACACACACACATATATATATATAGAGAGAGAGAGAGAGGAAAAGGGCTATGAGCAGCCTCCTCAAAGTAGGAAATGGGCAGTCACCCACGTGACGCGTTCTCAGCCGTTGAAGAGATCATATACGAGATGGCTTCTACGGATGGAAAGGAAAAGGGGTTTTGTGTAAAAGGGCATAATTAATTTCCTTCAGAAGTTGCGGCTTTTTCTTCTCGAGGTGGAAAACCTTCACTGCTTTCTTCTCTTCAACGGCTGAGAACGCGGCTACCGTCGATCCTCTTCTGAAGTCGAAGGTAAGCCCCTCTCTCTATCGGCCCTTCATCGCTTCTTAGGTTTTTTTTTATACAAGCCGAATTCTTATAGAGTGTTTTTAAAAAAACCTAGCTATTCATGAGTCGAAGTCCATTTCTCCATCGGTTCTTAGATTTTTTTTATACAAGCCCAATTCGTATAGAGTGTTCTTTTTTTATATAAAAAAAACCCTAAGTTTTGCATGAGTCGTGACTAGAGCCATCCCTATATCACATCCTTTTGAGCACTCGTTATTGTTATTCTATCTCGGTAAGGTGTTTTTTTGCTTTCTATTTACGTATTAAATTAGCATTTGTTACGTAGAAATTTTCCATTATGTTCATCTTGGTATCATTTTTGCAAATTTTTTTTATTTGTTGATAACTTTCATGTTGATTCTTATATATTTATTTAAGATTTTATATATTTAGGAAGTATTGTTTGTCTTACAACTATGGAATATCACACATCACATGATCAAAGTCGTTTTCTTCCATGACACAATTCGATAAATTTCGTTATGCCATGGTATTTAATTTGATTTATTAGTTATTCATGAATTAATTGGCAGTTTGTCAAATATGTGGACATTTTATATTATATTAATGATTACAAACTAACTTAATAATTAGTCTTAGATAATAACATTATCAAAATTGGGTTTCAGGTGAACTCTATGGTAGATTCTGAAGTTACAGATCATACAGAAAATTCAAACAATTTAACTCATGAAAAAATATTCGTAAACCGGAATTAGGGATAGAGTTTGTTACTGATGATGCTGCATATGATTTTTATAACGAATATGCACTAAAGATGGGTTTCGGAGTTAGAAGATCAACAACTCATAATTCTAAATCTATTCCTAGTAAAGTTATAGAAAGACAGTTTGTGTGTAATAAATCTGGAAAGAGTGAACCCAAAAAACTGATGGAATGGAAGAAAGGGAAGTATCATGACGTCAATCCACGTGAGTAGAAGTCCCGCAAGAATAAAGGTTGTATTGACCGATCATGAGACCTGAAAGGTCACTATATTTAATGAAAAACATAATCATCACTTTACCACGCCGTCAAAAACCGCTAAACATCGTTCTCATAGGATGGTCCATCACAAACCCATTGTAAGAAATATGGTAACTAAACTGCATGATGGATGGCTTAAAAATAATGTCGCAGCATCATCAATTAATGTAATGGACAATACGGATCATGATATCATCACGCCACAGAAAGTTCATGATTACTTGAGGGTTGAAAGAAAAAATAATATAGGAATGATTGCATCCAAATTATCAAGCATTTTAAAGGAAAAAAGGCTACCAATCCATATTTTTACTTTAATTTCGAAGTTGAGGATGATAGAACTATAAGAAGTGTATTTTGGACTGATGGAAGATCTAGAATGTCAAACCTAAAATTCAGTGATGTTATTATATTTGATGTAATATACAAAACATATAACTTCAGCTTACCATTTGCACCATTCACTGGTATTAATCATCATAATCAATCTACATTATTTGGTTGCAAACTCTGTAAGTGCACGGCAGCTCCCCGGCCGTCTGTCCGAGGCCAAAATGCGGGAACGAAACTTTTCTTTTAACTTTAAAACTGGCGCTACCGCGTACTAAAAACCCGGATCAGGCCATTAACCTACTCCTAGCAAACTAGAGAATGGGAGGAAAGCTATACCGAGCGATCCGTGTCCTTCGGTCTTCGGCCTCCGTCCCGATCTCCTCGCAGAATCTCCGGTCTTCATCTCCTCGTCGGAACGAGCACCACATCGCCGGGTTCTTTTACGGGCTCCCACCTTTGGACCAAGGCAACTCGAGCACGAAGTTGGCGAGTCGACGTGCCCAAGGATGCTGTAGGCAAAGTGTAGAATCTTTTGTCTCTTGGGGTTTGAAGTTGCCATTTGATGGAGGTGGAATGAACTTTTAAATGAACTTGGGAATTTTGTAGCAAGCAAAAATATGAGATGAAGAAATTTCCCACACCCAAATGAATTCACTCTCTCTCTCCCAATGTGTGGCCGGCCATAACAAATATGGAGGAGGGAAAAAGCAAGGGAGGTGAGCACAAGAGAGTATGGAGGTAACCATAAAGAAATGGATGATAACAAGGAAATAATATCACATCAATTTCTAAATCAAAACCAAATCAATTTTCATCCCATTAATGCTAGCCATTATGAAGAAAAAAGCAAAAATGCTATATCTATCATAATCCCTCATTCACAAATAAACCCTCCACAATTACTAATTTGCAAATATGCAAATTAGCCCCTCCATCAATTATCAGCCAACGAAAGGAAGAAAGGAAAACTGGCCGAAACGGAATGCAAACCGGCAACTTCAGAAAACTGATCCCGTAATAAATTACAGGAAAACCCCGCGACTGTATATACATACCCGCATTTGTATTCCGACCGAATACAAATGCAATGGGACAAAATCTACACTGTACAATACTAGGATCTGGCTTAAACCAAAGCCCGCTAGTATTGTCCGTCCGATCATGATCCGTGCAATACCGCACGTATCTGATCGAACCCTGCCATATCTCCATACAGCCTCTACAGCGTTTCGCCCGAAACTTGAGTAACTGTCTGTGGGGGACTCTAAAGACCCATCAATACTTTGGCTGTGGATTTAACCACTAGCACGTCAGAGGTATTAGCCATACGTAAAGGGCTACCATGTATTGACCAAAAGGGACGTCGATGAGCGAACTCATCCTGACACCCTACTGAGCCTGTCAGTGACAATATCCGTACAGTCCGGTCCGTTCGTCTATGAGCATCGCATGGCGGGCCTAGGGGTTGGTAAAAGTCAGACCCCCAAAAGCGGTACAAGTCGTGTCGGAGTGTAGTCCAGAACACCCTGAGATACTACTGGAATACCTACCAGTAAATCTCCTGCCTTGGACAAGGACTTCGTGTAATGGCTATCCTAGACACAGCGCGACCTCACCCCCAATACCGGGAGAGACGAACCCCTGTAGATCCGCTCACTGCCTTCATGTGGCTCGGGACTGTACCCAACTAAAACCTATTTGCACGACTCCTTTGAACGTGGTAGGGTAGTAATCAAAGTACAGTGGGAACTCACACGAGACAAATGACGATCTCAGGTTGATGAACTAACCTGTACACATGTCACCAGGGAACTGCTATCTGACATCAGGTATAATTCCAACTAGCATGTTCCCGGCGAGTCCTATCCGGTGTACTCATAACCCAATGAGCACATGTATACATCTTAGGTGAACCAACTGACACCAGTGGCTTGTGAGACCAGCCACCGCCCCTCGTCGGGGTCTCGACTGTATACACTAGTCTACTCTGGAGCATCGATGCCCTGTCTCGAAACTCCCACGACTAGAGACTTTTTAAGGATTTGCTTATAGACCCCAGCTCCCACGTATATGATCGCCCTCATACTGCTGGCAGTCAAGCAAGAATCCTAGGGGCTCTATCAACGTGTAATAGTGATCGGTAATGTCACCTCAAACAGTACACGATGATAAAGATAAACTAGATAGCATACTATCATCTTGAGTAAGACTGTCCTACCGGTATAGGTCCTCCCTCAATCATTGCAATCACGTGCCTGTGATCCAATAATTGACTCTAAGGGCACTATCTCCAACAATTTCCTACTTGCACTCAAGGCTAATTATTGCGATGTCGCATACTCACATCCTGTGTGATACCGAACACCCAACTCCTCTACTAGTCAGTCTCACAAAACTCATTTGCGAAACTATTGCGTTCGAGGAGTAGCCTCAATGAGTGGATCCGCTCTGATGTTTCTTTCTATGTCTCTCTTTATCTCAAGTTCGCGGAGAAAGCCATCTCCCGAAATGAGCAATACCTGTCTTAGAATATGTTTGGATGTCTGATGGGACCTAGTTCATAAGTGAACTCCAAATCCAAAACTTCTTAGACTGTATCGTCAACTGAACTTAATCAGTATCCTGCGCCATGCCTCCCTCAGTATCCACCTGGACCACCTATCCAAAATACTGCCCCTAGTCAGAGGGAAAACTATAACTCTGATAGTCACTCTGTCATCCAGGTCACCTTGGAAGCCTGGAATGATAACCGTCCCCCAAAAGAGGATGTCGTTATCATATCCCTATAACATCCACTTATGTTCTAAAACTGCTTCCGAACGTTTCTCCAGGATTGGATTAATACCAACTTATTGCATCTACTGCAAAAACAACATCTGGTGTGGTATATGACATCTCATGATTAACTCGATTGCCTAAGCAAGTGATCTGCCAATCATGCGCATCCCTCTCCCCTTTAGTCTGTAAGACACCTTTAGAGAGGGTGACTCCATCACCTGCAGGTGTACTACCGTGCCAGGAGTCGTCTATTCTAAAACACCTTTAGAATGTTGTCTAAGTACCCAAATTGGGAAACTACCCAAATCTAGATCTAAAACCATAGATCCAGTAACCAGAATGTTTGATATGAAATCCATGTCCTATGTGGAGAAACCACTGTGTGATAACCAAAATATAACCGACCGCAATATAGGAATTTCACTTCCTACTCTGTGTATGTCATCCAAATACCAGGACATCACACCCTACTACCTTCTTAACAGATCCATCCCATATTCTGATGAAGTCAAACCTATGACTGTCACATCAGAAATAGATGATCTATCTCCGCTATATCTGCTTTAGTCTATAAATAGACATAAGCCACTTGTCCACTATACTTCCGCTGCTCCCTCTGACTACGACAACCCTCTGGCAGAATAACATACACGTACACTTCTAAAGATAGTTTAGAACGACGCTATACTTATCCTCCTGCCGGGTCTCATAGCCTGGAACAACAGTAGTGTCAAGTCCCCATTTAGCTTCCGCTGCTCCCACTGACTATGACAACCCTCTGGCGGAGTCATATAGATGTACACTTCTAAAGCTAGTTTAGAACGACGATATATTCATCCTCCTGCCGGGTCTCACAGTCTGGAACAATAGCAATGGAAAGTCTGGGTAAACAAGAACCTCCCTGTCACCGTCCTTGAGGCTACCGGAGTACCTCTCGGGTGCCTGAGGTTACCCACTATATCTGCGGAGTGGACAATGGAATGTCAAACCATATTGAATCTTTAGGTTCTTATCAAATCTTCAGTAATCGTTTGCGGTTCTGGAATCACTTCCAGTTCTACCATACTCCCACTACTGTTTTCTGAAAAATCCATTTTTATTAAAACTGTGGCGAGTCAAGAACAATATCACTATTGATCTTCCAGATGGTAGAAAATCAACCCTCGTCATAGCCCGGGTCAACCCACAATCAGCCATTACCGAAACGTGCCTTGAGTTGTCCAGTGTCTGGTTTTAAGCATAAGCTGGACAACTCCCCGTATCTTAACAACGTTAAGATACGAACTGTTCTATATCCAATACAGAAACAGAGGCACTGATTTAATTGAACCAGATTCAAATCATGCAGCTGTCTCTAGTACATGTCAACTGAATGGAGAGAGGTTGATCAGCATTACTCAACTTAGGAGTACTTCCAATTATGAGTAACCTGAAAGAGAAGCAAGTTCTCTTAATCATTACTATCAACTGAATACCATACACAAGTATTTACATCTTTGATCGCCTTGAAGAATCATGATACTTGCGACACCTTGTTCTCTACTTTATTCATATACCTATAACTTCTCAAAATTCGGACCTTGCGTTTCTACGAAACACTTGTTTAAAAACTAGAGAAGTCATAAGTAAACCGAATATAGTACGAGGACTAATCCCTCTGTCCTAATGGACACTGGACAACATACAATACTCTGTATAAGTCCCTTGAGTCTAATAACTCATTCCCTGTATGTTGTAGGTTGAAAACTGTATTTATGGTTAAGAATAATTACACCGCTGTTTAATGCTCCTTACCTAACCATCCACTGATATAGGTAAATGTCATGGACATAATATCAAAAAGGTATATCTCACTCTATAAAAATAGACGTACAGATATATCAATTTGAAATTGGTGCATAACAGCGAATATTCAAAATCAAATATTTGCCGTCTGGGAAACAACCCAGGTGATTTCCTCAAATATCACCAACTACAACGAATTCCGATATAATGAGGATGATCACCTAATTCCCAATAACTTACTTACACTCATCATCTGTAAAACCATACAGATGTGAGAATCAAACCTGGTAAATTCATACCCTGGAGCAAGTGTCTAATTGGGAAATCAGTTTTCTCTTAACAGTACACAGTGAAACTGAAACATGTAAATGTCTCGAAGGGGCATCCGGGTATTCCTAGTAATGCCTCTTCCATCATCCAGATTCACAACTGTAACCGTATATTTCTTTGCCATTTCTCCAAATCCCTTTATTTGTCTTTAGTCATTACCTTCTGTACACTCTCTTAGGCTAAATGGTTTTCTTCCTTCCCTACCTTTCGGCACCAGCCTATGGTTTGGAAGAAGACCATCCAATAAGCATAACAGGTGTACTGTCCTAATCCTAGGAGCACTCGCAATGCGAGAGAAGGTGAAGATAAAAGACAACCGAATGAACCTTATTCATATTTCTCCTGAACCAGAATCCATCCCCGAACTGGAACAAGTTCCTTTCGAGTTCGTATATAACCATACGATAGAGCATCCAAATAACTGTGGATCTTCATAGTGATACGGAGTGTCCTGGAGAAATACAAAGGTGAAGTGGGAGTGGTAATGAAATACTTGGTTTGGTAGTGGATAGCAGTCGCAATTTACTTTGCCCTCCTTCTAATCCCTTTATTTGTCTTAACTTAATACCTTCTGTACACCACACTTAGGCTAATCGGCTTTCTTCATTCCCTACCGTTCGGCACCAGCCTAAGGTTTGGAAGAAGACTATCCAATAGGCGTAACGGGTGTACTATCCCCTAATCTAAGGAGCACTCGCAACCTGAGAGAAGCTAAACGGAAAAGACAACTGAATAGTCCTATTCATTTTCTCCAGAACCGGAAACCATCCTTGAATAAATTCCTTCGAGTTCGTATATAACCATACGATGGTTTTATCCAATGGAAGTGGACGTTCGTAGTAATACGGGGTGTTCCGGAGAAAAGGATAAAAGTAGGAGTGGCAATGAGGTATGCAACTCTGACAATCCAAAAGCCAGTGTTTAAGAAGGTTCGATTAATTTTGGTCACTAAGTCATAGTGAAGGGTCGGGTCATGGTCGCTGCCAAAAAGAGAGAGAAAAGAAACACTCAGCGTGCACTCTAACCTAGATCAGAATGGCTATCAATTTATCTAATCAGGAAACCTCCCACTGTAACGTCAAATTCTTCTCCAAACCTGAAAGAAGAATTAGTCGGGATCACCCGAGGAGTAAACCAACTCATCGGTGGGAATCGGGATCCAACTATCATCGCATGATAATGTGATGGGCTCTACTCACGTTATCACACTCCAGAAGATATGCGCATATTTGGAAAGTTTCAGTTTCTTTAGAAACTCCCAATGTGATTTTTGCCCCATGCTCTTATGACCTTGACGAAGGTCAACAAATCATAAGTCACATGTCAAGTTCTACCCGTCATTATCCAGATTAATTTGAACCCACCCGTACAAGCCCTTGACGAAGGTCAACAAGGCTATACGACTGTCTCAAACCAACGCATCTATCTATGCAGCAGAAAGGTAACAAGCAGCTACCATACACTATGCCTTGACGAAAGTCAACAAACATAGCATGAATACTACGTGCTACCCGTCTGAAATGACGGAGGGCTACGAATGGTTTCTGGCGAAAAACCTTTAACGTAATGAACTTGATATCGTTGAAGGAACTGGATAGCTTTTATAAAAATATAGTGACGAAAATTTTTGCTAAAGAGGTCACTCCCGGTGAAGGGATCTCGGTTCTTTCCCCGTAGAATGAGGTGCAGGATATTCCAACTGAATACCATGATGCAAAGCAAAAGTAATCGACTATAGTGAAGTTATTACCCTGACGCAAACTTCTGTCCAAGGGGTCACTCCCGGTGAAGGGATCTCGGCCCTTGCTTCGTCGACTGAGGTGTTGGATATTCATAACCGAATACCACTGTGCAAAACAAAAGTGAACGTCCTTGCAATAACAGCTTTTTGAAAAATGTTCCAACAACATCAGAATAGGTTTGTTTAGCTTGCATTGATCCGAATCAACGCAGTCCCATCAATTGATCACACCAATAAAGAACGAAAATAATGATGTACGTATATGCCATCCGCATTCGCCACTGGGTCCCGTCATCACCCGTTAGGTTACTGAACTAACGACAGAGCGGGGACTAGACTAGCGCGGATGCAAAATATATACAACATCTACTAGTATATATATATCAATATATAATATTCGCTAAAGGCGTGATAAAATGCAACATCACAGAAATGTAATAAGCACACAGAACAATACAGATATCTGGGATCCCCGGGTTTCATAGAGCCGCTACTGAAACCCGACGTTCCCCTGATTATGTGGATAGCCTGTGCAATGAAATCCTAGACCCCTATGGGCACGGCAAGTTACCCGCCAAAACCTGAAGCGAGGCAGCCCCCTTCAGCAACGTGAATGGACCACCCAGCACTTCACGGAATCTGGTAAATTGGGCACCCCTCCTTGGATCAACCTATACCCCCTACAAGTGCGGCGAGTAGCCCGCCAATTCAAGAGTGAAGCCCCCTCCGTCTCAACGCCATGAGATGCGGGCCCGTTGCCCTCTAGAACCCGGCTACCCGTGCACCCCTCCGCGGGGTAATCCTAGTACAGAAAATAAAATATACATACAATGGGTACATCGACCTCAGCCCGGTCGTGCCCCAAAAGAATAATATACAAACAGTCAGTAACGACAGTCCACATGTCGGACGCTCGCCCCGCAATATCAAATGTACAAATACAACCAAACTGTACTGACATTGCACCCAGGCTATCCACCATAACAAAACCGCAACATCACAGCACAACACAGAACATCAACGTGAATGTCACGTTCGCAAATCCGTCTAAAAGGGCTATAGCAGTTTGACAGGATTTACCGATCAAATGACATTCACGGTCGCAGATATAATGTAAATACTGTGAACTAACATGTTTAAAATTTTCGATCGACTAAATTTCCCGAAATGGGCCCCAAGCACAATTGTAGCACTCAAAATAATCTGGGCCCAAACAGAACATACCAAAAACCCTATTTCCATGTCAGAAGCCCACTGTAAAAATTTGGTGCTGTGAACAGTTTAAATGGCAGAGGAACCGCGGCCAATGCGTGGGTTTGGTCGCGGTTCCGCGGTGGAACAGTGCCATCAAGCTACCAAATTTTCACAGAATGCATAAAAAACCCTGCACGTATTTTTACAATGTACCAAATAATTTTTAGAGCACTGGAAAAATTCGACAGAAACTGTGCTCGAAAATACGGTTTTTGGAAAATCCGTTCGATCGAACTTGTAAACACGTTAGAGCAAGCTAGACTAGGTTAATGGCGTGGCTCTGATACCAATGTAAGTGCACGGCAGCGCCCCGGCCGTCTGTCCGAGGCCAAAATGCGGAAACGAAACTTTTCTTTTAACTTTAAAACTGGCGCTACCGCATACTAAAAACCCGGAACGGGCCATTAACCTACTCCTAGCAAACTAAAGAATGGGAAGAAAGCTATACCGAGCGATCCGTGTCCTTCGGTCTTCGGCCTCCGTCCCGATCTCCTCACGGAATCTCCGGTCTTCATCTCCTCGTCGGAACGGGCACCACATCGCCGGGTTCTTTTACGTGCTCCCACCTCTGGACCGAGGCAACTCGAGCACGAAGTTGGCGAGTCGACGTGCCCAAGGATGCTGTAGGCAAAGTGTAGAATCTTTTGTCTCTTGGGGTTTGAAGTTGCCATTTGATGGGGGTGGAATGAACTTTTAAATGAACTTGGGAATTTTGTAGCAAGCAAAAATATGAGATGAAGAAATTTCCCACACCCAAATGAATTCACTCTCTCTCTCCCAATGTGTGGCCGGCCATAACAAATATGGAGGAGGGAAAAAGCAAGGGAGGTGAGCACAAGAGAGTATGGAGGTAACCATAAAGAAATGGATGATAACAAGAAAATAATATCACATCAATTTCCAAATCAAAACCAAATCAATTCTCATCCCAGCCATTATGAAGAAAAAAGCAAAAATGCTATATCTATCACAATCCTTCATTTACAAATAAACCCTCCACAATTGCTAATTTGCAAATATGCAAATTAGCCCCTCCATCAATTATCAGCCAACGAAAGGAAGAAAGGAAAACTGACCGAAACGGAATGCAAACTGGAAACTTCAGAAAACTGATCCCGTAATAAATTATAGGAAAACCCCGCGATTGTATATACATACCCGCATTTGTATTCCGACCGAATACAAATGCAATGGGACAAAATCTACACTGTACAATACTAGGATCGAGCTTAAACCAAAGCCCGCTAGTATTGTCCGTCCGATCATGATCCGTGCAATACTGAACGTATCTGATCGAACCCTGCCATATCTCCATACGGACTCTACAGCGTTTCGCCCGAAACTTGAGCAACTGTCTGTGGGGGACTCTAAAGACTCGTCAACACTTTGGCTGTGGATTTAACCACTAGCACATCAGAGGTATTAGCCATACGTAACGGGCTACCAGGTATTGACCAAAAGGGACGTCGATGAGCGAACTCATCCTGACACCCTACTGAGCCTGTCAGTGACAATATCCGTACAGTCCGGTCCGTTCGTATATGAGCATCGCATGGCAGGCCTAGGGGGTTTGTAAAAGTCAGACCCCCAAAAGCGGTACAAGTCGTGTCGGAGTGTAGTCCAGAACACCCTGAGATACTACTGGAATACCTACCAGTAAATCTCCTGCCTTGGCCAAGAACTTCGTGTAATGGCTCTCCTAGACACAGCGCGACCTCACCCCCAATACCGGGAGAGACGAACCCCTGCAGATCCGCTCACTGCCTCCATGTGGTTCGGGACTGTACCCAACTAAAACCTGTTTGCACGACTTTTGAGCGTGGTAGGGTAGTAATCAAAGTACAGTGGGAACTCACACGAGACAAATGACGATCTCAGATCGATAAACTAACCTGTACACATGTCACCAGGGAACTGCTATCTGACATCAGGTATAATTCCAACTAGCATGTTCCCGGCGAGTCCTGTCCGGTGTACTCATAACCCAATGAGCACCTGTATACATCTTAGGTAAACCAACTGACACCAGTGGCTTGTGAGACCGGCCACCGTCCCTCGTCGGGGTCTCGACTGTATACACTAGTCTACTCTGGAGCATCGATGCCCTATCTCGAAACTCCCACGACTAGGGACCTTTTAAGGATTTGCTTATAGACCCCAGCTCCCACGTATATGATCGCCCTCATACTGCTGGCAGTCAAGCAAGAATCCTAGGGGCTCTATCAACGTGTAATAATGATCGGTAATGTCACCTCAAACAGTACACGATGATAAAGATAAACCAGATAGCATACTATCATCTTGAGTAAGACTGTCATACCGGTATAGGTCATCCCTCAATCATTGCAATCGCGTGTCTGTGATCCAATAATTGACTTTGAGGGCACTATCTCCAACAAACTCTTGGCTGATGAGACGAAGACGCATTCATATGTTTGTTTCAACAATGGCTTCTATGTATGAATGGCGTAATGCCATATGCAATTATAATTGATCAAGATTCAGCTATTTGAAATGTTATAGCTAAAGTGTTTCCGACTACGAAACACCGTTTTTGTGATTGGTATTTGGATAAAAATTCAAACGAGCATATGATCCATCTAACAACAGATCATGGCATGCAGTTTAAAGAAGATTTTGAACGATTGAAAGGAAGTGAAATCATACAAGAAGCTGAGAAATGTTGGGAAGATATGTAGAAAAAGTATACAGTGGGGCAGCGAGATTGGTTGCCGAAACCATGGGACTGACAACATTGTTGGATTACATGCTTTCTAAAAGATATATTTTTTTGGTGGGGCAAGAACAAATCAACGAGTTGAAATCATTAATTCTTTTTTTGATGGTTTTGTGCATACAAATACCCCGCTGACTGAATTTGTAATTCAGTATGATGGAGCTGTAAAACGTCGTCGAAGAGTAGAGGAAGAAGAAGATTGTAAGACCATGAACTCAAATGCCGGATTATTAATAGAATAGGCAGTCGAAAAACAAGCTGGAAAATTATATCTAAGAAAATTATTTCAAATGTTTTCTCACGAGGTTAAAGATGACATTTTACACTATACGCATTAAAAGTTAAACAAAGATAGGTCATTGACTAAATATCTTATGGAACAAATGAATGCAGAAGAGAGTACTTATAAAGTCGTTAGTTATTATCTGAAGGAGTATCTAGTTTCATGTGTTTGAATCTTCTGGAATTTTATGTAGACATGCATTGAACATTATGTGGAAGAAAAATATAGCATAAATTCCTGATCGATATATTCTGAAGCGATGGACGATTGAGTCTCGACATCGTAATATTGCGTGTGTTAATGATGCAACGCAATCAACTGATGGGCGAAAGTGGTGGGATCTTCGAGCGTTGTGCAACATTGCTATGGAAGAAGCTTGCCGTTTGAATACATTTTATGATGAATTTCAAACATATTTATTATCAAAAGCTGCAGAAATTGAGGGTCAAAGAAAAATTGCTCAAGCGAATGAACCGTCTACTGCATCTTTAGTTGACAACGGAAGAGAAATGTCCATTAGACCTAATATTTCAACTTTGGAGCCGAATATCGAATATACATTTCATGATAAAATAAACAAAGGCCGATCAATGGGAGCAAAGAGATTACAAAGTGGTCTAGAGCTATCACAACATAAACGAGAGAAAGGTACAAAAGACTTGCAGTAATTGTCAAGAGAAGGGTCATTATCGTACAGGATGCAAAAAACCGAAGGTATTATTGTCCTTCATATTAAATTTAATTATAGAATTATTCACATTTCGTTTTATTTTCAGGCTGATGCTAAAAAAAATGGCTGCTGAAAAAATGACGATATTATGAGGTATAGAATCAGATATATGATATGAGTATCTCTTATTTGATTTACCCTAAGCCTGTAATTTACCATGATGTTTTTTTTTCCTTGCAATCTTATGTACTTACCAATTTCTTCGTAATTGAGTTTCTATGCTTGTAAGCTTTGCATTCTTGTTCCCTGAATGAAGTTAATCTGAGCATAGACTAAAAAATAAAAAGAAAACAAAACAAAAGGTATATAATATGAAGCTAGCAATGCCGCCCCTATATGATCTGTAGTCATCCAGGTAATTGGCAAAAGCTTTACACTTGACTACTTTTTATTTTATTGTTTTGTTTACTCTGGAGATCATTTTCAATGATTTCATGCTTTCAGGAGTCCGAGACAGGATCATGGCATGTGCCAGTAGCAGATGAAAAATGCGATGACGAGAGCATGAGAGTTTGGCTTTGTGTGATTAGATCAGAACTGTACACATTACGTTTTAATATTTTTAAATTAATTCGTATGGCACCGTAGGGACAACCGTGTGGACCTACGGAGTAATCCGTAGGGACATCATTTTATTGCCCCTACGGAAATCTTTATCCGTAGGGGCAACCCCTTATTGTAGTAGTGATGATGGTAACAAGAATC
This sequence comes from Agapanthus africanus, assembly GCA_030015575.1. Classification (NCBI taxonomy): domain Eukaryota; kingdom Viridiplantae; phylum Streptophyta; class Magnoliopsida; order Asparagales; family Amaryllidaceae; genus Agapanthus; species Agapanthus africanus. The sequence continues at coordinate 133,785,603 of JASDDO010000022.1, read as the reverse complement.
CTCATGAGGCCAGCAAACATCATGGTCATATCCCTAGCAAAGTATAACAGCTTTACTTGCAAAAACTCCCAATAGAGACTATCCAAGCATCATTATACAACAAACCATCGTATCATCTTAGTATCACATACTGCAGAGAGTGTGTATCATATACACAATACTAGAAACCGCATTATAATTCGGTTATCAAATCAACACTTGACTTGATATTCCGGCTTTTAAACTGTCATGCTCCGCTTCCCAGAAAACAGAAACGGTGACGTGACAAGCCCGCAACGTATTACTTTGGAAATACGTTAGGCGTAATTAAGCAATATAACAATGAGCAAGAATGACAAGAGTAATAAAATAAAACAACAACTTTATTTACATTCAAATTTATATACAACTGTCTTGAAAATAAAAGATACAATAATAATGCAAATGCATGAATAATGGCATAATGAAAATAAGTACAGGTAATAAGAAGCTAGTAATATGGCTAAGTAGCAAACTGGTCCTAATCCTTTTGACTCGGCTCTATGTCTTTAGAGTCCGGTCTTTCTGACGAACATTCCAAAGAAAGAAAACAGAGAGTAATGTCGTCGGCGAATTAGCGCTCGGTAAGTTTCAAAATAAGTAAGAGAAAATAGTATATAATGTGAATAGAAACCAAATGCACTAGTAAAATAAGGGGTTGCCCCTACGGATAACAACATCCGTAGGGGCAGTTAAAGTTTGGCCCTACGGATTAATCCGTAGGGCAAAGTGGTTGCCCCTACGGTCGTTCAATATTTATTTAAAATATATTAAATTTTAAAGTGTTTTTTGCCCCTACGGTGGCGCAAACCAAGCACCTACGGGTAAATCCGTAGGGGCATATAAATAGGGATTTAAGAGATCGATCCCTACGCCGATTATTTCTTATTCTCTTTCTTTCGCTCGAGCAAAACCAAATTCCCAAATCGAGATCGTCGTCGCCGCCGCGCTGCAGTGATCTCGTCGTCGCCGAATCCAAGCCGAATCGTCGTCGCCACGCCTGCAGTGATCTCGTGGTCGCCACCGTGCTCCGTTCTCGTTGTCGCCACCGCCCTCGTCGTCGCCGATTACCTCTCCGTCGTCGCCTACAGGTAATTAGTTAAACATTATTATAATGATGTTAGGGTAGCGATCGATGAGGGTTAGGATTAGGTATCGGTTGTGGTTAGGGTTAGGATTAGGGTTAGGGTATGGGTTCGATCGGTGGTTGGGGTTCGACTGGTGTTGGGGTTAGGGTTAGGGTTAGGGTTAGGGTTCGGTTGGGGTTTGGTGTTGGGGTTAGGGTTCGGCTGGGGCTGGGTTGGGGTTAGGGTTAGGCCGGGTTAGGGTTTGGTATTGGGTTGGGGTTCGGCTGGGGCTGGGTTGGGGTTAGGGTTAGGCCGGGTTAAGGTTTGGTGTTGGGTTGGGGTTCGGCTGGGGCTGGGTTGGGGTTAGGGTTAGGCCGGGTTAGGGTTTGGTGTTGGGTTGGGGTTCGGCTGGGGCTGGGTTGGGGTTAGGGTTAGGCCGGGTTAGGGTTTGGTGTTGGGTTGGGGTTCGGCTGGGGCTGGGTTAGGGTTAGGGTTAAGGATGATATTGGAATCGAGAATATGGAATTTGAACACCCAAACTAGAATGAACAAATGTAACAAATCTACTCAATTTTGTGATCTTTGCAATACCTAGCTATATTTTGATTCTCATGACTGCATATAACTGAAAAGGTTTGTGGTTTTGCAGGATGCTTCTATTATCAAGAATTTACATTGTGTAATTATCCTCATATATGATTTACAACTCTGTATGTGTCTGTGTGCATGTGCATGCGTGTGTGTGGAGGGGTTATTTGCCAGTGCATTTCAACTTGGCTCCTAGGCTTATGCCGTACCTCAGGAATGGGACATAATTCCCTATTGCAAAACTCTTTTTATCTCCCCCCTCATCAAGATGCTTTCCTGAGCTATGAGAGTATTTGGGGGACTGTACCTTTCTTTGCACTAGCTTAAACTGCATTATCCTTTCCTCTTTGTTGACTGGTTTGCTGGGGGTTCATCCCTTTTGTCCATAGTTTCCTTCACCAGGATGTGGGTAGGCTGGATACAGGTTCACTGTTAGTGATAAAATTTTGACAAAATTTCTAGCGATCCTTAATTTTTCTGTATGTAGTTTGATGTCGTTCCCAATAGACGGCTCTATTTTGACTACAAAATTTTTAATCCGTAGGGGCAGATTTAACTTGGCCCTACGGATTAATCCGTAGGGGTAACCCTATAGGGTTACCCCTACGGGCACAGACGTTCAAGAATTAAAATATTAATTCTTAATTTGGTGTTTGCCTTAGGGTTAGGGTTGGGGTTCGGCTGCTGCTGGGGTGGGGCTGGGGTTAGGGTTTGCCTTAGGGTTGGTGTTGGGGTTTAGCTGGCCACGTTGGGGTTAGGGTTGGGCTGGGCCTGGGGGCTGGGGCTGGGGCTGGGGCTGGGGCTGGGGGCTGGGGCTGGGCCACGCGGGGTTTTGGGATCTTTGTAATTTGCTTGCTCTGTTTGGGGTTTCAGTTGATCCTCATTAAAAAATTGGTGATTGATCTCTTCAATCATATTATTATCTGTATTTAAAATTTTTGTGAAGCCTTCAGAGTTTGGGAAAATTACTGGGGGAATTTTTCCTAAAATGTCTTGAGAGGGGGTTCAAGTGATGGGATAATTTCATTTGGTAATCTTTTACTTATTTTACATCTCTTATTTTTTCATGCAAAAATCTGAATAGGTTTCTTGCAATTTTGCCTATCGATCAATTATTATATTTATTTCTATTTTTTGTGGATGATTTGGCTTCAATTGAATGGAGGCGATGATGGCTTGCCCTCAAGCTTCCACTTTTATGAGCTTTATAGTTATGAGATTGGCGAGGCAAGCTGATTTGTAGCCATCTTATTTCTTTTCCTAAATTCAAATCCAAATATAAACTGTCTGATTGAGAGAGAGAGAGTATGGGAGATTATGTATTATTCTATGTGTTTGGAAGCTGGCATGTTCTGAGCGTCATCTCTGCATGAAAGCTATGGTTTTGCAAAGGGTTTGCCCTAACTATTTTCTGTGGGGAAGCTGAAGGCCTGAAGCTTCATCAAACTCAGGATTGGATTCTGGTCGGGTATTGTAAATTCTTGTGAAAGTTCCGTTCAAGATTTGTTCAGAGCTTGCATAACATCCAATATATGATACTCGATGATAATATGAAACCTTCATATTCCCATCGATACTCATATATGAAACTAAAAGCGCCACTTTGTCCCTACGGTGCCCGATATTTTAATTTAAAAATATTATATCTTAATTTGTTGTTTGGCCCTACGGGCACCTAAATGGGAATTTAATTAAAAAAGGCACAGAAATGCCCTACGCCTCGATATCTTTCCCTCTCGTTCCCAAAATTTTATCTCGTTCCCGCGTCTCCAATTTTCTCTTCGTCGCCACCGCGCGCCCTCCGTTCTCAGCCCGCCACCGCCCTCGTTCTTCCTCGTCGAGTTCCTTGTCGCCGATATTTGTGCCTACATTGATGCCTCAAGCAACGAATCAAATGATGTGGATCACAAACTAATTAAATAAATTTTGAATACCAATCTGGACTGGGATTTGAATACCAATCCTAGTTTGCTATATTATATCTTGAATTTGCACGCGCACATAATAAGAAGGAGAAGAGAATAATGTGGCAGAAGAAGAAGGAGAAGACAGTAATGTGGCAGAAGAAGAAAAAAATGACATTCCTCGTTCTCTGTTTCAGCATCAATCTTCTGATATGAACTAATGATGGTTTTCACATAGGCTTTTCCCATTAGAGACTTCTTAGTGTCCAATGGAAAGCATACATCAGATTTGTGCAGGTCGGGTTCTTCTATGACTTTCAAGAGTCTCAACTGATTCTGTTAATTACACTCTAGTTGGGTGGTACTTTTACCACTTCTCACTGCAGGTGCGCTCTCTAATATCCATTTTGAATGTAATATTATCGATATTCAAAATGGATATTAGAGAGCGCACCTGCAGTGAGAAGTGAGAAGTGGTAAAAGTATCACCCAACTAGGGTGTAATTTACAGAATCAGTTGAGACTCTTAAAAGTCATAGAAGAACCCGACCTGCACAAATCTGATGTATGCTTTCCATTTGACACTAAGAAGTCTCTAAAGGGAAAAGCCTATGTGAAAGCCATCATTAGTTCATATCAGAGGATTGATGCTGAAACAGAGAACGAGGAATGTCATTTTTTTCTTCTTCCGCCACATTACTGTCTTCTCCTTCTGCCACATTACTGTCTTCTCCTTCTTATTATGTTCGCGTGCAAATTCAATGACTATATTGAGAATATGGATTAATAGTGGGTAGGAAAAGTATTTCTCAAATGGCTTTTGCGTCTTAAAACCATAAACTACTAAGTAATGACATACATAATTTTTTTAGTATAAAGGTTGTTATTTTAAGTTTTCCCTTATAGAGATATGATCTAACTGCATCTATCAACTATAAGTGTGCAGAAAATTATGATAAGAAATCATAAGAAAGGGTCGTAGCCATGCATAACCTTGAATCTACATACCAAATCATGCAAAAGCATGCACTTATTGTCATCTTGCCTTGGAATATAAAATATCTTGGAAGACTATAAGCGAGCATTTAAATCTTGTTAGCTTTTGACTTCAACATATATTTTTCTCAAGTACCATAAAATATACTTGCTCCGTATAAACCATTTTCAGGAAGATGGATTAATAATGACAAATTATCCATTGTGACTCACTAGGTTAGAATTTTCTCTTCTATTAACCATCTTTCTAATCAGCTTGGTAAATTTATTCGGAACCGGCTGCGAATCATTAAAAGACATGCATAAGAAAGAAAACTAAAATACAGATATATAGCATACCGATACATCGAAACTTCATAGTTGCGATGGCAATCCAGAGATATTTATTTCTACACACGTGGTGCGCGTGCGAATGCGTCAGGCATCATGGACAAATATTTCAGAACATGAAAAGTATTATTCGTATAAAGTAATTAAAATTTTTAATCACCTTGGGTAGATATTTTCTTAGTTGATGCAATCATATCATGATGACTAAATTTAAGCTATTATACATATGCTTATGTATTTTTCTAATCTAATATATCACACACACAGAGAGAGAGAGAGAGGGGGAGAATACCAGGTAGATAGAGAAATCAGTTAGCAGGATCCTGAAGAAATGGAGTCCATAGCATTGCTCATCATCATCATCCGTGATCCCTTTGAAAAAATATTGTCAAAGGGATCATGGATGATGATGATGAGCAATGCTATGGACTCCATTTCTTCAGGATCCTGCTACCTGATTTTTTTACCTACCAGGTGTTCTCTCTCTCTCTTTCTGTGTGTGTGTGTGATATTTTAGGTTAGAAAAATACATATGCATATATATAATAGCTTAAATTTAGTCCTCATGATATGATTGCATCACCTAAGAAAATATCTCTACCCAAGCTGTTTAAAAGTTTTAATTACTTTATACGAATAATACTTTCCATGTTTTGAAATATTTGTCCATGTTGCCTGACGCATTCGCACGCGCACCACGTGTGTAGAAATAAATATCTCTGGATTGCCATCGCAACTATGAAGTTTCGATGTATCGGTATGCTATATATCTGTATTTTAGCTTTCGTTCTTATGCTACTCTTTTAATGATTCACAGCCGGTTCCGAATAAATTTACCAAGCAGATTAGAAAGATGGTCAATAGAAGAGAAAATGCTAACCTAGTGAGCCACAATGGATAATTTGTCATTATTAATCCATCTTCCTGAAAACGGTTTATACGGAGCAAGTATATTTCATGGTACTTGAGAAAAATATATGTTGAAGTCAAAAGCTAACAAGATTTAAATGCTCGCTTATAGTCTTCCAAGATATTTTATATTCCAAGGCAAGGTGACAATAAGTGCATGCTTTTGCATGATTTGGTATGTAGATTCAAGGTTATGCATGTCTACGACCCTTTCTTATGATTTCTTATCATAATTTTCTACACACTTATAGTTGATAGATGCAGTTAGATCATATCTCTATAAGGGAAAACTTAAAATAACAACCTTTATACTAAAAAAATTATGTATGTCATTACTTAGTAGTTTATGGTTTTAAGACGCAAAAGCCATTTGAGAAATACTTTTCCTACCCACTATTAATCCATATTCTCAATATATTCATTGAATTTGCACGCGCACATAATAAGAAGGAGAAGACAGTAATGTGGCAGAAGGAGAAGACAGTAATGTGGCGGAAGAAGAAAAAAATGACATTTCTCGTTCTCTGTTTCAGCATCAATCCTCTGATATGAACTAATGATGGCTTTCACATAGGCTTTTCCCTTTAGAGACTTCTTAGTGTCCAATGGAAAGCATACATCAGATTTGTGCAGGTCGGGTTCTTCTATGACTTTTAAGAGTCTCAACTGATTCTGTAAATTACACCCTAGTTGGGTGATACTTTTGCCACTTCTCACTGCAGGTGCGCCCTCTAATATCCATTTTGAATGTAATATTATAGATATCCATGCCTGTTTATGTCAAAATTACTTATATTGTCAATGTTTGATTGTCTAGTTGTTGGTGATGCGTCCATATCAGGGACAGAGGCCACTCCCGTTCCTCCAGGTATGTTTATATATTATATAGGGCATGTATATTGATTTAGAATGCTATATCATAAATATACACACATTTCTTTTGCTCTTAGTCGTCCAACTCATTATCATGGGCTGCTTGATGAGATTAGATTTGCGCCTGATGATCTACAAGAGCTTGTTCACTCCCTGTCATATGTGTAAGCAGCGCTATATGCGAGTTTACCTAGTTAGTATGTATGTACTGAAATTAATTAATATTATTCAAATTTTGATACATGCAGATACCAGAGGAGCACATCTTCTATCTCTGTAGGTAAGGCTTTGAATTTGTTGATTTTGGTGTTTCTTGTCAATTTTATAGACCAGTATGTGCTAAATATAATGTTCTGACAGTTGCTAGGGGAAGGCAACATTCGAGGCTGCTGACCCCAGTCCTGGACGCCGCACACGGACGGCACCACGGAGGTTGGGAGAGAGGCCGAGGACTAGGCTCTAGCAGGGCCCATATGAGGTTGGACTCCACCCCGGTGGTTACTTCCTCCGTCTCCAGTGAGCGACGTATCCATCATGAACTGGATAGCTTGAGGGCCAGCGTTCAGGAGTTGAAGGAGATGCTGGTATGTATACTACTTTATAGTAAAATATCATTTCATATTATATACATATCAACATATCCATAATTAGTACGTAGCTTGAGCTTATTTGGTTTTAGACTTAAGTTTGATTAATCATACATACATATGTAATTGAAATAAACAACGCTTTTCCAAACTAGATATCCAAACAGGGTTTCGAAATAACTTAATAATGATACGAATTCGAATAATAAACAGTTCTTACACGCTTCTTACACACATTATATCCAGACGCGACAGGGTAGATCGGCCGAGCCTCCACACGCAACTCCTTCGGCTGCGGCTCCGCAAGCCACTACATCGGCTGCGGTTCCGCAGACAGCTCATGTAGCTCCACCACCCACTCAGACTCCCGCAGCCGCGGCTCCGCAAGCGACTACCTCGACGGCGGCTGCGCAGACCACATGCCGCTCAGACTCCCGTTCGCGACAAATTGCATAGTTTATTGACCGAGGAGCAGGCGCGCGTTATTCTATCGTTATTCAGAGGTGGAGCTGGACCGAGCTAGGGTAGATTTTTGGTTCTTTTTTTTTGAAACATGTATTTATTTATATCATACACATTGTACTACATTTTGAAACGATATTGATATTGGTTTGTATTTATATCATATTCAGTTTTTGGGTTTCTTTTGTATATTATATATATGTGTGAGATGTGATTATGAATACTGCAATATATGATTTGATTGATGTATATATTATTGTGCACAGAGCGGGAAAAATCAAACAGCCCATTTTTAAAAAAAAAATTCAGATAATATGTACCTACGGATTAATCCGTAGGCAAACATGTTACCCCTACGGATATCGCCGTAGGGGCAAAATATCAGCAGTAACTGATATTTCCCCCAGATCTCAGTACCAGGGGGTTGGGAAAGCCCCTACGGATATATCCGTAGGGGCCACTGACTCTCCCCTACGGCTTTATCCGTAGGGGCTACATATCAGGAATCCTGAATTTATGCCCCTACGGAAACGTACCTATGCATATATCCGTAGGGGGTAGTACATGCCCCGACGGGTATATCCGTAGGGCAAAGTAATTTATTAAAATAAACCGTAAATAATATAAAATCTTATACCCTACGGATTAAGCCGTAGGGGCAACAGGACCTACACAGATATCTGTCGGGGCAAGAATTTGCCCGTAGGGGCAAGTTCATGGCCTCAACTTGCACCTGCGGCCTTTGCACCTACGGGGTATTTTTTCGCCCCTACGTATATATCCGTAGGGGCAGTGGGTTGCCCCTACGGATAAATCCATAGGGGCAACCCCTATTTGTAGTAGTGATGACAGTAGACGGTAAAGTTGTATATGATTATTCACAGGTATAAAATAATTATTCTGACATGATTATTTGTAATTTGATTAAAAAAAGGTATTCATGTATACGAGAAGCGTCTATCTTACCCCGTGGACCATGGTAAGATGTAGTACAAGTCTCCGTCATAACACACGGAACAACGGCACGTAAATTCATGTAGGTGTCTTTTAAAGTGACTTCACATATCACATTATACGTTCCGTGCTAATCTACCCCTTTATCCTCGTGTATTGTATTGTATATATTAAGATTACAGGTCTTGGCCGAATCTATGGATATAAAATGTACAGGTTCATAGTCGAGATGTAATCATGTATTCAGGTATTCATGTCAAGTTATAACCTTGGTTCGGTCAAGTCGAGTCAAGTATTCAAGTTTGAGTTTGATATTTGAATTCATGTGTCAGGTTCATGATCAAGTATTCAAGTTCGTATTTGATTTTGGATTCTGATTTTAGTTTGGATTCAGATTGGAGTCGGAATCTTATGAAAAAATTTAGTTCTTGAATTCTTAAGTTCGGGAGTAATCGGGCAACTGCTGCACATGGACGGCAGCATTTATGTTTTTTTCCAAGACAATTGTTATTGATAACTTCAATAAACTTGTCTAACCTGAATAGACAAGCACTCACTTTCTTCGGCTCGCTGGGGCTCAAGAGAAATGATACCGCTTAAAGCTATATTAATTTAGAGTCCTTAAATATATATTTTTTTGTTTACTTTGTATTTATATTATGTGCATTTCTCAAGGGTGTTTTGTGAAAAATACTTTAATGTTGTTTAGAAATAAATCTCGAGCGTGATTTATAATATTTAGAGTTTTTATGAACATTTATTTTAATTTAGATGGTGTTTTAGTGATAAAACCTAGTTTTTAAAAGTTCATGGTATTTTTATGAAAACTAGCTCTTTTGGAAACTTGATAGTATTTTATTAAAATTCTAATATTTCATTTTAAAAGTATAGTTTCATAATTTGTTTTTATTGAAAATACGAATTCATAGTTTTATATAATTTTCCAAAGATTGTTTTGTTTAGAAAAGTTGTATTTCTTAAAATTCGTATTTTTATTTCATTCGAGACCGAATACTCCGTGAGAAGCTCTGCATCTCGCTCTACTATCCCAAGAATATGCGATAATCCGCACCATCTATTAGCGGGTCCCCTAACGAGGGTTGTAGAGACGCAATTACCAAGAATTCAAAAATATCGATTAAAAGAAACCATTTTTGTAAAAATATGGTATTTTAATATTAAACCTATTTTTTGAATTAACTATATATTTAGAATATCGTGCTATGAAACCGTAGTATGCGTGTGGAATAGGTCGTTACCCAATGAAGGTTCTAGAGGTATATACACTAGTTATCAAAATAAGAGTTATACTAAATTTCATGGTATTTTTCTGAAAAAGTTCATTTATATAATCGTTGGACATGAAATTTTCGTTACATGAAAAGGCAATTGATATGCATATTATATTGAAGTGATATTAGAGAACTCGTATGAACTTTTAAACATGGTAATGTGATAAAATTTAGTTTAAATGTTTAGAATATATGTTAACTCCGTTTTTGTCGATATATTTTAAAAATTATTTTGAAGTGAAAAGAGAGAGAGAGATGAAAAGATTTACCGATTGAGTAGTGCTAGGAAGAGAGTAAAGAAGGGATAGAGGGCTCCGTAGCGTCGCGGTAGCTCCGGAAACAACTCCGATTTTCAACAAAAGAGGCTTGATCGCTAACTCCTCTTTGACCGGTCTTAACTCCACTTGTACTTAGAGAGTTTTGAGAATTTTTGATAGAATTCCATAATAGGGGAGAGCTAGGGAATTGGTGTGGTATTTTTAGTGAAGAATTTAGGGTTTGGGAATAAAAAAAAATTGGATTAAAAGAATTAAAATTGGTGTTAAATGATGAATTGAATTCGTGCTACGTGTTTTAATCAGTCTTTACTCTCCGTGTATTGCACATGCAACTTTTGGACTTCCAAAAAATTAGAAAGAAAAATCTTAAAATTAATTAGGATCGATAAGAATCGAAAACACGGGTGTCACAGCAGTGTAGAGGTTTTACCAATGAGTTACAAATTGCTACTTACTTTTATTGAACAAAAATAACTTATATCTCCTACACAGGCTGAAATACCATTTTCTATATATTTAAACAAATAATTCAGTACAGGGATTTCAGAGTCGTTATTGTGTGATTGGTTTGTCACGGACATTGTTCCGTGGATCAACTTGTTTCCAACAATTGTCAGGTTAGATTTTGTAGAGCTATTAAAAAAATAAAATTATGTTTATGTTCTAACGAGGCGGTTAATACATTTAATGATGTTACACTCTACGATACTGAAGAGGATATATACTGCTTTATGATCTGCATTCTAATAGTAAAGATGTTTCTACTCAAAACTGTTGTTGGAAATTAAAAATGATTCATAAAATTTAATGAAAAGGGGTATAAAAGAAAAAAGGTAAATTTTGAGGGGGAAGGGCGGTGTTTAAAGTTTAATGGTCTCAAAAGCACACAAAAAATCTATGTTGTTTTATAAAATTTACCCGAAAGAAAAACTTAACTTACTAGCTAAAAAATTTCTCAGCCATATTTTTTAAATTTTTTTTTTTGGCTCTTTAATGAAGTAAAGCCCAACCAATCAACTAACTTCATACAAAATTTTCAGCAGATCAGACATTTACAATGCAACTAAAATCAATTTATTAAGAATGAAGTTGTAGTAGCAATAGCAACATACAACCATAATACAATTTAAATATCTAATTCTTGGCAAAGAGGCCACCAAATTTCTTTTTGCTGCTAGGAACAGATACAGAGGTTGTAAAAAATGGCCCTGGGAAGCTCATCAGGGCCTGAGGCTTCGAATGCCCCCTGAGGAGCTCCCTAGGATCAGTAAGTTCATAAAAAAAGATTGGCATTTAATCTTATATCATCATTGAATTCATTCACCATTGCACCACTTCAAGAAAGATATCATGAGTTACATGTACCGATCTATGATGCATTTCTCATGCAGCTTTACATCCGTAAGTACTTTGCATTCTGTATTGAGGAATATTCTAGTCAATGTATGCAATTGATATATTCCCATTAGGGAAACGCAAATTAAATATAATAAATGAATCAAGATATAAAGATGATTTGGAATATTAATTATTGCCACCATGAATCCAATGTTCATTGTATGCATCTTCCCTCATGTGCTATAAATTTGAAGTGCTCGAGACACTAAGACACATCAAATTAATCGTAAGAAGAATTGTGAAGAAATATAATACAAAGTCCAATGTCGGCCTTCACGCACACGGCAATGATGGAGGCTCCAGCAGCGGCAAGCATGTAACATAGATTTTTGATCAACAAAAACGATGTTCAAGGCTCACATTCAGCGAAGAAAACTCAACATCTTAAGATCCAAAGTCCAATCCCAAGAATCAAGACAAAATACTCGGTAAGGAAAAGAAAAATAAATCCAAGAGTAGAGAATTATATGTTTTTTCCACCCAATTTTATTAAGATCTAACAAAACAACACCGATTTGAAAAATAAGATATTCCAGAATAACTATTTATTGTTTTATCAATGTGGTTTGTGATGGAGGATAAAGTTTAAGGATGAATTTATGTTCCATTTTTTTTTCTTTATTCTGAATTTAGAGTGCCTCTAACTGAACATCCAATACCGATTGCCTCGACTAACAAACACGTGCGTTATATTTTTCTTGAACATAAGTATCATGGCACAACTTTACCCACATTTGGAACTGTCGGTAATTCTTTAAACTGTTTGAAAGCTATAGTTACACCCGTTGATGAAACTTTATAGAGATACCAATAAGTTTTACCAACAATTAATCATGTATGGTGTTTTTTTTTCTATTATTATGTGCAGGTAATTAGGGTACAAACATTATGGAAAATTATAATGGGAAGGGAGCTGTGTCATGCCCAATTTGCTCGGCGTCCTTTGGTGGAGCATACATTTTAGGTCAATTTGATTTACTTTGTTTGTTGTAATAGTTTTTGTCTATGAAAAAACATGAAAAAATATTACAGGCGAAGGGGCCTGATTTGTGTGTTGTTTGTAATAATATTTAAAACTTTCATTGGTTTGGGCAATAAAAGAATATTGGATTTCTATTTGTTGATACTTAATTGATACTTCAAAACTATTGGATTTTCATGTTTTTTTGTTGAATCAAACTTTATTATCATTCTTTCAAGCACTATAGAGTGTAGAGTAACGTGGACCGAACCTTTCTTATGATTTTTAATTTGGGCGTGCAATGCAGCTGAACTGGGTTAGTTTCGTACATGCAAAAAGAAAGAAGAAACGAAGAAAACAAAATCTATACTATATAACTCAGAGGAGACAGTGAGTCTCAAATTGATATCCCAATTCAATTCTAGGCACGATATATGATGAGAGAAATTCTCATAAGCTTGAGAAAAATAATAGTAAGAAACTATCATTTATGATGATTTAAATCTTCTCAAATGTAAAAAGAATCATTTCTAGAAGATTTTTAAAATGCATGCTTCGTGTGCAATAGCTCAAAATTTGTATGGATCTTGGTATCATCCTTCTTTGCCACAACATTTTTCTATTGATCGTTTTTTCGAAATAATTTTCTATTGAACTTGTTGTTAATTTAAAGCGAAAAATGGGGCGCCCTCGCCTCACCCTACACCCAATTCCGCAACAACTCTGTTAAGCTCTAATTTAAATGGCATTTTAACTTTATTACTTTAAATAGGCCTTCTCCACGATAAAAAAAAACCTATCTTAATATCTTTATTTTAATTTGTGCATTAAAGAGTTGAATTCATTTATTAATGAGCCGGACATGAGCCAGAAAGCCTGGCTCGTTTATTAAACGAGCCGAACTCAAGCTCAGTCAGGCTCGTTCGGTATTGACTCAAGTTCAGCTCGGTTGCATAGTTTGAAAAAAAACAACAATAATATGTAATATAGAGCAGACTCTATACAACTCATAGGACACTTAATTTAGTTAAGAGACATCATATAAAGTGCAACTGAGGTGAATATAAAACCCATCATCTAGGCTCATTCCATACTCTATATGTTAAATTTTTCAATCTTTCCATATCTCAAAACCCTGGGTCTTAGGCTCTATGATTGTTGTCTCCGGCCTAGTCTTTTATAAAATACTTTCATGTTCTTAATTTTTCTGAAACATCTGTAATGACTATTGACCTATGCTCAATATCCACCAAATGCCTCTCTTTGTCATTTTCCTTTAAGAGATCGCTTAATAGAATATGCATCCGATCTCGACTTTGGTTCGTTTAAGACTCGATAAGCTAACGAGAACTGCTCAGCTCGAGCCGAGTTTGAGCTAGCATAAACTGAGCCGAGCCAAGCTTATGTCCAATCACATTTACTAGGGCAAACATACTTTTTGTACATTGATCCATGGATCAATGTACAAAAAAGGTTTCGTACAACACTCCACATATTTTATAATCCTCTCTCGGGACAAGGCAATGGCTTTAATAGGAGAAATGAGTTCGGAGAACTTGCTGGTACTGTAAGTGACACAACTGACTTTCCGTCCCAAAGCAACCGCGACGACGACAGGGTCGATCACAGTGCGGTGGTTGCAGACGAAGAGATAACCAGATGTCCTTTGTTAGGCGGAGGAGGCGGAGTTCCTTTCACGGTAAGCTTGATGCCCATGAGTTTGTAATTGTAGAAGACAATACGTTCGGGTAAGAAGATGTTGACGTAGAGACGGACTAGAGAGAGGGCGATGCCGATGGGGAGCCAGAGGAAGGTTAGGAGGGTGGCGAGGGGAGTCAGGTGTTGGACGAAGCGGCTGTCGTGGAGGATGACGGGGGATAGGAATTGGTTGCGAGGGGCTGGGTTGCATACGGTGTTGGGGTGTTGGGTACAAGGTAGCCTTCCTGTAACCATGGGAAATAAAGTAAATTAGAAATTTTGGCTTGAGATATGGATAACAATTTGAAATATATTGGTGCAAAATAAATTTACCAGGTTAATGGTTAACACGTGTGATTTCTGCAAACACAAGAAAACGGATAACACATTTTACTGTTTTGAGTCCCGCCGCAACTTAAAAGACGGGATCCATCCAAACAGTACAATTATTGTGCACTTCACGGCCAAGCTTAGCTGTAAAGCGCAAAGCTGCATTTTTGGCAAAATTTATTTGGGCTCTAGATGTTTTTCTATGATTCGGCCAAAATAAAACAATTTAATGCAATTTATAGCTTTTTCTTATTATTAATATGTTGTAACTTACAATTTATAGCCTATTGACAGCATTAAAATCTCAGTAGCTTTTATAAATAACTTATGTCCAATCGTTATGCTGCAATAAAGTTTGGGTCACTTGAGCTAATCTTTTGCAATGGGGAATCTTTTTCCAAAACACTACTTTATCCCTTTCCTTTTTTGCCCTAACATATTCATTTTATTATTTTTCCTACCATTTTCCAAATGGTCAATGTGAGGCCAAAAAAATGTGATTTTACCACTTTTCCTATTTGCACATCCATCATCTTCATCTTTGTCATCTAAGACAGGGACACACTGAATTTCATATAATTCTACCACTTTTCACCGTTTGATTAGCAATGCAAAAAGTTCTATTGTCGGACAACCGTTAATTTTGCATCCACTAAATCAACGGTGAAAATGTGATGGAATCACATGAAATTCGGTGTGTCCGCATCCTAGATGATATTGATGAAGATCATGAGTGTCGATCGTCGGGAAAAATTGCGAAAGCTGTATCTTTTCGACGTCATAGGAGTAAGTTTACTGCCATCTTTTTATTTCCTTACCCTCTAAAAAAGTAGTGTTGGTATTTTTTAGCCTAAGATAAATACTCAATTCTTAACTAAATTTTAATATCATTATCCGTTGAAATTTTTCAAAATTTCTCAGTAAAAGAGTTGGAGAAAAAATGTGAAGATTTGCTGTGGAAATTATATTGACATCCAAGAAGGAAAGATGCAAGGGAATATCCTTCTATGGCGTCGAAAAAATACACCATCCAAGATTTTTTTCGACGATCGACACCCATCATCAGTATCTTTATCATGTAAGATGTGATTACACTAGATTTCATGTGATTCCATCGCTTTTTCACCGTTGATTTAGATGGCGCAAAAATTATCGATTTACGGACAATAAAACTTTTTACATTGCTAATCCAACGATGAAAAAGTGGTGGGATCACATGAAATTTGATGTCTCCACATCTTACATGATAAAGATGATGATGATGGATGCCGATCGTCGAAAAAAATCATGGATACAAGTATTTGATGCCACCTAACGAAAAAGTTTTTCGGACCTCTTTTCTTCGATATTCTCAAGTAACTATAGCCTTTCAAAATCAATCACCAACACATCATTTATGCATGTGTTCTCATTATCATGTGCATCAATTAGCAATCCAGATATATAAATTCTTATGTCGGACATACATGCGTCTCTATCTGAATTATATATAAATAGTAAATAATATTAAAAATATGAATTTAAGCATTCTCCATTAGCACCTAAGAAAAATTATGCCGAGCTATATGCCTCCTTCATAATTTCTTCACGAATTTCTTCTTTTGGCACACACATATAGTTCCCATACCACAAGGACCCAGCTCCTTAAATTAACAAATCTGCCCCAAGCCTTGTGGGTCATAGGTATACCACGCTTCCGCTGCGCTATTATGATAAGTTTAGTCAGGTCTTCACAAGCTCTTCAATTGAGTATACTACGCTCGAGCGGCCTTGATGCGATCTATCAATAATGACTATACTTGTAGTCGATTTAACTTCCCGAAGAATTTGGTAAGACTAATTCCAATTCAAGTCCTCTTTCAACATCAACATCATTTCGGCTAGCAACTGACTTACAGCATCCGGCACTACACCTTCCTGTCCGGATGATGCTTCTAAATCCAGCTTGTAGTCAGTCATTAGATCCAATAATCTATATTACCTCATTTTAGGCTCCTTCCATATGAACACGCACTTTTAGGCTTTTATGATTGGTGGATGTCTCGACCTTCTCGCCCTAAGAGTGGTGTCTTTATAACTCTAATGCGAATAACACTGTAGTTAATTTCCGAGTAATGCGTCAGGCAAATTTTCCCCAATGTCTTCAGCTGTTTGACATATCGACCATCACCAGTCCTTATTACACCAATACACCATCCAATCTTTTCCCGATGCGTCGCTATGAATTACCAACCCTTTAAAACCATTCGGCGCAGTTAGATCAGGCGCGGTTAACCTATAATTCAACGTGTCGAAAACTTGCGCACACTTCTTAGACCAACCAACTAATCATCTTTTCTAGTCAACTTGGTCAACGGCACCACTTTCCACGTGAAATCTTACACGAACCTCCGATAGTAACCAGCGAGTCCAACTTATTCTTATTTCGAGTTTCTTCGGACTCGATCAATCTCAAGTTGCCGCAATCCTTCTGGGGCTACTGCGATCTCAACCCTCCATATGTAATCACCCAAGCACTTAACTTCATTGAATCAAAACTCGCAATTGCTCCTCCTAGCATACAGTTCCTTTTTCCTCAACGTCTGAAACCGACTTCCTTAAACACTTCTGAGAAATAGAAGGATCATACATGAATTTAAAGATTCAAGAATTCAAGAAGTGAACTTCAAAAGAATCAAATAAATGAGTAGGATTCAACTTTAAAGGTAAGATATAGGTTTAGAAATAATTGAATAGAGGGAAAAATAAGGTAGTACACTAAAATCAAAGAATGGATTAAGAGTAGAACTCTAAATTACTTAAGCAGAGTACCGCATTGTAATCATACCGCGGTACATGATTACAATCACATAACTCCATCTAAATCACCAAAACCCTACTATCAAAGTCAATAGAGTATGATTTAAGAATACAGAATCAAGAACATTACAGGATACCACTACTAAAATAGGGGTTGCCCCTACGGATAAAGGAATCCGTAGGGGCAGATTTCGTTTGGCCCTACGGATTAATCTGTAGGTCTAAACGGTTGCCTCTACGGTCCTTCCATATTTATTTAAAAATTATTAAATCTTAAAGTGTTGTTTGCCCCTACGGAGCCGCAAACCAAGCACCTACGGGTATATCCGTAGGGGCATCTAAATAGAGATTTAAGTTATCGATCCCTACGCTGATTATTTCTTATTCCCTTATCAGTTGCGCGCGAACCCAAATCCCCAAACCCTCGTTCCCGCCGATCGCCGTTCTCGTCGTCGCCGTTCTCGTCGTCGCCAGCGCCGGCCGAATCGTCGTTGCCACCGCCTGCTTCTTCCTCATCTCCGTTCGTCGTCGCCATCGCCTGCTTCTTCAACCTACGGCCGATTCGTCGTCACCACCGATTCGTCGTCGCCACCGCCTGCACAGGTTAGGAAATCTTAATTAAACAAATTTTTGATTGTTTTAGGTCTATGGTTCATGGTTTGGGTAGGTATCGATTGGGGTTAGCGTTAGAGTTAGGGGTGGGGCTGGGGGGCTGTTGTTGCGGTTGGGGTTGGGGTTCGGCAGGGGGTAGCGGTTGGGGTTGGGGTTGGGGTTGGGGTTGGGGTTGTGTGTCCCTGAGTACTTCTTGATTGGAGCTGGGGCTGGGGCTGCGGGCTGGGGCTCGGGCTCGGGCTCGGGTTGGGGCTGGGGCTCGGGGTTAGGGCTGGGGCTGTGGTTGGGGCTGGGGCTCGGGCTCGGGCTGCGGTTAGCGTTAGGGTTGGGGCTCGGGCTCGGGCTCGGGCTCGGGCTGCGATTGGGGTAGGGGTTCGGCAAGGGGTTGCTGTTGGGGTTGGGGTTAGGGTTAGGGTTGGGGTTGGGGTTTTGGATTTCAGGGTCTAAGTTAATTTCTATTCTAATTAGCATTAAGCTCGTTAATTGAAATGTTGATGATGATCATAAGAGGAAAATGTGTCTAGTTTGAGAAGGTGTTGGAAACTGGACTAATAATGTGGGTAAAGCCCAGTTTAATTAATAATTTTATTTGTCATTCTCAAATTTTCTTGGAAACGGAGACTGTTTTGTTGAACTTTTAGACATTGGACATGTTGGGTTGAATTTGTTTGCTAATTGCATAAGATGCTCATAAGATTCTGGATTTTGAGGATGGGCCGTTGTAATTGGAAATGCTTAGAATTATAGGAACTTCTTTGTTTTAGCTATATATAATTGCAAAAAAAAAAGACACATTTCTGATTTGAAGAAAAGGAAGGGCAAGATAGGGATTTAGTTATGGATTTTATTTGGGCGTCTCCTCTTTTAATACATGTCTATCT
The DNA here is from genome assembly GCA_030015575.1 of Agapanthus africanus. Classification (NCBI taxonomy): domain Eukaryota; kingdom Viridiplantae; phylum Streptophyta; class Magnoliopsida; order Asparagales; family Amaryllidaceae; genus Agapanthus; species Agapanthus africanus. Next base: position 133,766,666 of record JASDDO010000022.1, on the reverse strand, counting down.
TTACAAGAATATCGTGTCACATATTCGGTTTTAGCATCTGTACGCAACTGCTTTGATTATCATCATGTTATTAACATCTTTAACTTCTATCATTTTTCTAATATGTTTCATAGTTAATATAATAATCCTTTGTCTATATTTGTTGACAGTGGCCTTTCTTTTGGATGAACATGTTTTTTGATGCGTGTTTCAGTCATGTGAATTCATATGTTGCGTATAACGCTTTATGATATCAGTATCCTATAATCCATTTCCTTTTTTTTTTATCTCATATTAAAACATATGAGAGAATACTCTTCCACTCTCACTCTCACTCTCTCCTCTTTATTGTCATTCATAGTGTGAGAGGGAGGGCCCCACCATCACATGACACCATTATACACACAACAAATGAATTAGTTATCCATTTCTTTCTTTTAGGCCTGAGATTTAAAATGCAATGATTTCAGAATCATAACATTTTTCGTGAAATTCTAAAATGAAAAAGTAAATTATGAAAAAATAAAGTGCAAAAGAAAAAGACTAGTAATATAAAACAAGAAGAGTAAGTATGGTTTATATATGAATTTAAATCGCAATAGTCATGGAGAAAGTAAAAAATGGCCCTGGGAAGCTCCTCAGGGCCCGCGCCAGCGAATGCACCCTGAGGAGCTCCCCAGGATCAGTAAGCTCATAAAAAAAAGATTGGCATTTAATCTTGTATCATCATTGAATTCATTCACCATTGCACCACTTCAAGAAAGATATCATGAGTTACATGTACCGATCTATGATGCATTTCCCACGCAGCTTTACATCCGTAAGTGCTTTGCATTTTGCATTGAGGAGTATTCTAGTCAATATATGCAATTGATATATTCCCTTTAGGGAAACCCAAATTAAATATAATAAATGAATCAAGATATAAAGATGATTTGGAATATTAATTATTGCCGCCATGAATCCAATGTTCATTGTATGCATCTTCCCTCATGTGCTATAAATTTGAAGTGCTCGAGACATTTAAGACACATCAAATTAATCGTAAGAAGAATTGCGAACGAATATAATATAGAGTCCGATGTCGGCCTTCACGCCACGCGGAAATGATGGAGGCTCCAGCAGCGGCAAGCATGTAACATAGATTTTTGATCAACCAAAACGATGTTGAAGGCGAAAACTCAACATCTTAAGGTCCAAAGTCCAATCCCAAGAATCAAGACAAATTACTCCGTAAGGAAAAGAAAAATAAATCCTAGAGTAGAGAATTATATGTTTTTTCCTCCTGATTTTATTAAGATCTAACATAACAACACCGATTTGAAAAATAAGATAATCCAGAATGACTATCTTTATTGTTTTATCAATGTCGTTTGTGATGGAGGATAAAGTTTAAGGATGAATTTATGTTCCAATTTTTTTTCTTTATTCTGAATTTAGAGTGCCTCTAACTGAATATCCAATACCAATTGCAACTAACAAACACTTATTATATTTTTCCTCAACATAATTATCATGGCACAACTTTTACTTAAATGAACTTTGTAATTATCATCACCGACATTTGCAAGTAATTCTTTAAACTGTTTGAAACCTGTAGTTACACCTGTTGAAGAAACTTTATCACGATACCGATAAGTTTTACCAACAATTAGTCATGTATGGTATTTTTATACTATGTGCAGGCAATTAGGGCACAAACATTATGGAAAATTATAACGCGAAGGGAGCTGTGTCATGCCCATTTTGCTCGGGTGTCGTTTGGTGGAGCAAGCCTTTTAGGTGCATGATTTGTGTGTTGTTTATAATAGTTTTGTCTATAAAAAAACATGAAAAAATATTAGTGACGAAGAAGGGGCATGATTTGTGTGTTGTTTATAATAATATTTAAAACTTTCATTGGTTCTGGCAACAAAAGAATATTGGATTTCGATTTGTTGATACGTAATTGATACTTCAAAACCATTAGATTTTCAAAAGATTTTCATGTATTTTGTTGAATTAAACTTCAATTGCTATCAAACTTAATTATCATTCTTTCAAGCAGTTTCGTATTGAAAAAATTAAGCACTATAGAGTATATAGAGCAACATGAATCAAACCTTTTTTATGATTTTTAATTTGGGCGTGCAATGCAACTGAACTGGGTTGGTTTCGTACATGCAAAAGAAAAAGAAGAACCGAAGAAAACAAAGTCTATACTGTACAGCTCAGAAGAGACATGAGTCATATCCCAATTCAATTCTTGGCATGGTATAAGACGAGAGAAATTCTCATGAGCTTGAGAAAAATACTAAGTAAGAAACTATCATTTAAATCTTCTCAAATGTAAAAAAATTATTTCTAGAAGATTTTTAAAACGTATGCTTCATCCGCAAAATGCGCGCTCAGCTCACCCAACACCCAGTTCCCCAACATCTCTTAAATGGTTTTACCTTAAATGGGCCTTCCCTTATCTATTTTAACTAAGGCCAGAAATTAAATAATTGTTAGCAAAATAGCCCAACAGGCCTGAATTCAACTTGCTCATATACCCAAATTTTGATCATTTCTTGAATAAAATCATTTTATTAAATGTATTTTATTAGCGCTATTATATCCCAAACTAAAAATTTTTGATTGTTTCTTTCATCTCTTTTTTCTAAGAAAATTCAATAAAAATAAGGGAGTTTTGCTAAAAAGCTCTCTCATACTTCGCTAATTACTAAAAATACCCACATACATTTAAATTGCATTAAAAAACAAAGAATTTTTTTTTGGCATCTACCATTAACCCGTTAGGAGGCTAACAATGTGTATCGTGTTTAGGGTTTTAAAACCTTCACAATCTCTCTTCCTTCCCCAAAATTCTTAAATTTTCCGCCAAATTGGTTTTAGGATTAGGGTTTCAATCAAAGATCTCTCAAATTGATCATGGAAATCCGCTGACCGTTGTACTCACAACCTTTCTTCAGTGATATACAATATTGATGATACACAAGCACTCACCATCAACTTCTTATAAACTCCCGATGTGGGACTAAACACATACGTACGAGTCACACAACACAACAATCCCGAGCTTGGCTCGTATCATACATACTCACTTACACCGTTGTAGGTGACATACAAACATTGATGGTATTACAAACGCTTCAACACCAAGGAGGACCGTTGTACTCACAAACTTTCTTCAGTGATATACAATATTGATGATACACAAGCACTCACCATACAACATTGATGATACATAAGAACTCTAAAAATAAGGGATTTTTGCTAAAAAGTTCTCTCATACTTCGCTAATTACTAAAAAGACGCACATACATTTAAATTGCACTAAAAAACATAGTACTTTTTTTGGAATCTACCATTAACCCGTTACGAGGCTAACAATGTGTATCGTGTTTAGGGTTTTAAAACCTTCACAATCTCTCTTCTTTTCCTAAAATTCCTAAATTTTCCGCCAAATTGGTTTTAGGATCAGGGTTTCAATCAAAGATCTCTTAAGTTGATCATGGAAATCCGCTGACCGTTGTACTCACAACCTTTCTTCAGCGATATACAACATTGATGATACACAAGCATTCACCATCAACTTCTTATAAACTCCCGATGTTGGACTAAACACATACGAGTCACACAACCCAACAATCCCAAGCTTGACTCGTATCGTACATACTCACTTACACCGTTGTAGGTGACATACAAACATTGATGGTATTACAAGCGCTTCAACACCAAGGTGGATCGTTGTACTCAAAACCTTTCTTCGGTGATATACAGTATTGATGATACACAAGCACTCACCATCCACAATCTTTCTTCGGTGATATACAATATTGATGATACACAAGCACTCACCATACAATATTGATGATACACAAGCACTCTAAAAATAAGGGATTTTTGCTAAAAAGCTCTCTCATACTTCGCTAGTTACTAAAAAGACCCACATACATTTAAATTGCACTATAAACATAGAATTTTTTTTGGCATCTACCATTAACCCGTTTGGAGGCTAACAGTGTGTATTGTGTTTAGGATTTTAAAACCTTCACAATCTCTCTTCCTTTCCCAAAATTCCTAAATTTTCCGCCAAATTGATTTTAGAATTAGGGTTTCAATCAAAGATCTCTCAAATTGATCATGAAAATCCGCTGACCGTTGTACTCAGAACCTTTCTTCAGTGATATATAACATTGAAGAAACATAAGTACTCACCATCAACTTCTTATAAATTCCCGATGTTGGACTAAACACATACGAGTCACACAGCCCAACAATCCCGAGCTTGACTCGTATCGTACATACTCACTTACACCGTTGTAGGTGACATACAAACATTGATGGTATTTCAAGCGCTTTAACACCAAGGTGGACCGTTGTACTCACAACCTTTCTTCAGTGATATACAACATTGATGATACATAAGCACTCACCATCCACAACCTTTCTTCGGTGATATACAATATTGATAATACACAAGCACTCACCATACAACATTGATGATACACAAGCACTCTAAAAATAAAGGATTTTTGCTAAAAAGATCTCTCATACAACCTTTCTTCTTATAAACTCCCGATTTGGGACTAAACACATACGAGTCACACAACCCAACAATCCCGAGCTTGACTCGTATCGTACATACTCACTTACACCGTTGTAGGTAACATACAAACATTGATGGTATTACAAGCGCTTCAACACCAAGGTGGACCGTTGTACTCACGACCTTTCTTCAGTGATATACAATATTGATGATACACAAGCACTCACCATCCACAACCTTTCTTCGGTGATATACAATATTGATGATACATAAGCACTCACCACACAACATTGATGATACACAAGCACTCTAAAAATAAGGGATTTATGCTAAAAAGCTCTCTCATACTTCGCTAATTACTAAAAAGACCCACATACATCTAAATTGCACTAAAAACATAGAATTTTTTTGGCATCTACCATTAACCGGTTAGGAGGCTAACGGTGTGTATCGTGTTTAGGGTTTTAAAACCTTCACAATCTCTCTTCCTTCCCCAAAATTCCTAAATTTTCCGCCAAATTGGTTTTAGAATTAGGGTTTCAATCAAAGATCTCTCAAATTGATCATGGAAATCCATTAACCGTTGTACTCACAACCTTTCTTCAGTGATATACAACATTGATGATACACAAGCACTCACCATCTACTTCTTATAAACTCCCGATATGGGACTAAACACACACGAGTCACACAACCCAACAATCCCGAGCTTGACTCGTATCATACATACTCACTTACACCGCTGTAGGTGACATACAAACATTGATGGTATTACAAGCGCTTCAACACCAAGGTGGACCGTTGTACTCACAACCTTTCTTCAGTGATATACAGCATTGATGATACACAAGCACTCACCATCCACAACCTTTCTTCGGTGATATACAATATTGCACTCACCACACAACATTGATGATACACAAGCACCCTAAAAATAAGGGATTTTTGCTAAAAAGCTCTCTCATATTTCGCTAATTACTAAAAAGACCCACATACATTTAAATTGAACTAAAAACATAGAATATTTTTTGGCATCTACCATTAACCGGTTAGGAGGCTAACGGTATGTATTGTGTTTAGGGTTTTAAAACCTTCACAATCTCTCTTCCTTTCCCAAAATTCCTAAATTTTCCGCCAAATTGCTTTTAGGATTAGGGTTTCAATCAAATATCTCTCAAATTGATCATGGAAATCCGCTGACCGTTGTACTCACAACCTTTTTTATGTAATATACAACATTGATGAAACACAATCACTCACCATCAACTTCTTATAAACTCCCGATGTGGGACTAAACACATACGAGTCACACAACCCAACAATCCCGAGCTTGACTCGTATCGTACATACTTACACCGTTGTAAGTGACATACAAACATTGATGGTATTACAAGCGCTTCAACACCAAGGTGGACCGTTGTACTCACAACTTTTCTTCAGTGATATACAACATTGATGATACACAAGCACTCAACATCCACAACCTTTTTTCGGTGATATACAATATTGATGATACACAAGCACTCACCATACAACATTGATGATACACAAGCACTCTAAAAATAAGGGATTTTTGCTAAAAAGCTCTCTCATACTTCGCTAATTACTAAAAAGATCCACATACATTTAAATTGCACTAAAAAACATAGAATTTTTTTTGGCATCTACCATTAACCGGTTAGGAGGCTAACGGTGTGTATTGTGTTTAGGGTTTTAAAACCTTCACAATCTCTCTTCTTTCCCAAAATTCCTAAATTTTCCGCCAAAATGTTTTGAGGATTAGGGTCTCAATCAAAGATCTCTCAAATTGATCATGGAAATCCGCTGACCATTATACTCACAACCTTTCTTCAGTGATATACAACATTGATGATACACAAGCACTCACCATCAACTTCTTATAAACTCTCGATGTGGGACTAAACACATACGAGTCACACAACCCAATAATCCCGAGCTTGACTCGTATCGTACCACTACTACAATATGGGATTTCCCCTACGGACTAATCCGTAGGTCCCAATGGTTGTCCCTACGGTGCCCTTTGTTTTAATTTAAAAATATTAAATCTTAATTTGTTGTTTGGCCCTATGGAGCCGCAAACAAATGACCTACGGTGAAGTCCGTAGGGTAATATAAATGGGTATGTAATAAAAAAAAAGGCACAGAAAAGCCCTACGCCTCGATCTCGTTCCCAAAATTCTCTTTCTCAATCTCTCCCGCGTCTCGATCTCATTCCCGCGCCTCCAATTTTTTCCTCGTCGCCACCGCCCTCCACCCGCGGACCGCCACCGCCCTCGTTCCCAAAACTTCCTTGTCAACTTCCTCGTCGCCACCGCCCACGACTCGTCGCCAATTGCATCGTCGACTACCGGTCTCTTCTGTCATCTCCTCCATCGCCCGTTACAGCTTAGTAAATCTCCAATTATTTATAATTTTGATGATGTTAGGGCTAGGGTTCAGGGTTCGGGTAGGGGTGAGGGTTAGGGTTAGGCATCGAGTTCAGTTTAGGTTTAGGTTAGGGTTAGGGTTAGGGTTCGGTTGGGGTTGGGGTTGGGTTTGGGGTTCGGTTTGGGCTGGGGCTGGGGTTAGGGTTTTGTTGGTGTTGAGGTTGGGGTTGGGGTTGGGTTGGGGTTGGGGCTAGGGTTAGCATTAGGGTTAATTAGTTGGGCTTAGGGTTATGGTAGTTAGGGTTAGGGTTAGGGTTAGGGTTTGGTTCAGATTTAGGGTTAGAGGCTAGGGTTAATTAGAGGGTATGGTTAATTTCGGTTAATTAGTGATAATTTGAAAGGGTTATGGTGTTGATTAGGGTTAATTAGGTTAATTTGGGTTAAGTTTGACCTGATTAGGGTTAATTAGGTTAATTTGGGTAAATTGGGTTAAGTTTGGGTTAATTAGGGATAGTTTGTGTCAGGTTAACGATTATGGTTGATTGTGGTTAATTAGGTTAATTTAGGTTATTTAGGGTTAGGGTTTATGGTGCACTAGTTCATTCTGTAGGATACTCAATAATAACGTAAACGTACAACTTTACCGTAAACGCAAGAAAAATTTACCCTAAACTTGAAATTTCAAACCTTTAATAACGAAACGTAAACGTAAAACCTATTCATGTTAAATGTTCAAGTTAAAACCAATATATGATACTCGATAATAATATGAAACTTTCATATTCTCATCGATACTCATATATGAAACTCAAAGCGCCACTTAGTCCCCGTCTATCGGTTAACATACGTTCGATGTTCATCGTGACATAGAACTATACGAAGGTTGTTAAATATCAGACGGTATAGCTCGGTACTAACAACCGTCATGTAGTCTATGTGACGAGAAGATTCAATCGTATGATAGCCGATAGATTTGTCTCGTGTGGACAAGTTAGGAATGTATAAAGTAAACATCTACATTCACTTGTGTTTTCATCCGTTTCGAGATATTTCATCGGTACTTTTCCGCTCATTCTCTGTGTACAAAGATAGATTAGATGTTCATTCCAACGTTGTTTTACAGCTTTGAAATGATTATCTATTCTATTACGGTGTACTCGGAGAACAGCGGGGAGGTACTGCCGAAATTTACTCGAAACGGTTGAAAGCACAAGCGAATAGGTGTCTGCTCTATATATTCTTAATGGGATAGAAGCCTTACCCCCGATAGCCGAAACACACACATACAACATTAGTACACAACAAACGCACACACAACACATACACACTAACAACCCTACACTTATGCGAAATCATAAATTGAAACACACATATATAGAATACAACTCATACATGGGTATCCTCAAATCTAATTTTGATTATCGATAATTTATTCTTTTCAACGACAAACGCACACACAAAGCATATACACGGATTTTTTCCTTTGTCAGTAACCATCCCGTTCTTAGATTTCTCAATATAGTCATCATAACGTACAATTTATATGTTATACAGTCTAACATGGCCCATAAGTACGTCAGAGTTAATGACTGGATGTATGTAGATTGGCAACAACGTATGTAACCTAAGTTTGTCGCAGGAGTTGCTGCTTTTATTGAATTTGCACGCGCACATAATAAGATCGTGATAGAGAAGATTCTCTACCCGTGCAATAGATGTGGTAATAAGTACTGGCAGAAGGTAGAATTTGCAGAGCTTCATATCGTTAAATATGGTTTTACTAGACTTTATACAACTTGGCTTTATCATGGGGAAGGAGAAGAACACAGTAATGCGACAGAAGAAGAAAGAGAAGACGATAATGCGGCAGGAGAAGAAGGATAAGACGGTAATGCGGCAGAAGAAGAAGACTGTAATTTCTTTCCATCAGAAGAAATGGAGGATATGGTAGAGGCTGTCATAGGTGAATCTATTTGTACCGAATATGACATTCCTTCCGGTCAAGAACCGCGTGCGGATAAGTAAGAAAAATTCATGAATGATGCTAGAAAACCAATTTATGAGAATGCAAAGTATTCCACCCTCTTATGGTTCGTCCAACTTTTCCAGATTAAGTGTCTAGATGGATGGAGCAACAAGTCATTCACAATACTTCTTTCGTTCTTGAAAGATTCTATGCCTCCGGAAAATAACGTGCCCGATAGCTGGTACGGAGCCCAGAAGATAATGTCTAATTTGGGTCTGAAGTGTGAGAAGATTCAAGCATGTCCTAAAAATTGCGTGTTATATCGAAAAGAGAATTCAGATTTGAAAGAGTGTCCAACATGCGGAGAGACCAGGTATAAGCCGAAAGATTCTGATAAGAAGCCCGATATACCTGTCAAGATAGCACGATATATTCCCATAACACAGAGGCTGCAGAGGCTATTCAGGTGCAAGAAAACAGCCGAGGCAATGATTTGGCATCGCCGTGCTCCTCCAAGTGAAGATGGAAAAATGAGTCATCTAAGAGATTCACCGGTATGGAAGGATTTCGATAGGAGGCACGCAATATTCAGTAGCAATCCTCGCAATGTCAGGCTCGGACTGGCTAGTGATGGCTTCTGCCCATTCAACTATATGGATGGAAGCCACAGCACATGGCCCGTTGTAATGATAGTTTATAATCTGTCGCCTTGGTTGGATATGGACCAATCATACTTTATGATGCCTCTTCTTATTGACGGACCAAACTCACTGGGAAACAATATCGACGTTTATCTCCGACCTCTGATCGAGGAGTTAAAATCTTTATTCATTGATGGTGTAGAGACTTACGATGCAAACACAAATACAACCTTCATACTGCGTGCGGATTTAATGTGGACAATTAATGACTTTCCTGCGTATGGAATGCTATCAGGTTGGTCCGTACATGGTCAGAAATCAGGTCCTCGTTGCCATCAACATACAATATCGAAATTATTGAATTTTAGCAGGAAGGTTTGTTATTGCGGCCATCGACGTTTCCTGCCTTTAGACCACCCCTGTTTACCCCAATCAGAGCAAACCTCTGTTCAAACTCCAAGGCGGGAGATGAAGCAACGCTTCTGTTTCCCCCAATCAGAGCAAAGCTCTGCTTTGAAAATTGAAGTGAAAACTAAAGTTAAAATAAATGAAGCAACGCTTCAAATCCCCAGCGCTGCGCTCAGAGCGCCACGTGTCAAAATCAGACACTCCAGCGCAGGGAGCGCAACGCCCAAGGTAGCGCGCCCAATCAGAGCAAGGCTCTATTTAAAACAAAATTAAAGGAAGCAACGCTTCAGATGATCTGCGCTCTGCACGACACGTGGCAGCGCAGTCGCGCCGCGCTCTGCGCTGCGCGACACGTGTCAGGCGCAGGTGCGTTTGCGCCAAATAGAATTAAAATTCAGTAAGATCCATCTATTCTTGTTAAAACAAGAAGATTGTCTTCTGTAAAACAGAAGCCCTTGGATCAAAGATCCAACGGTGGGAAAAATTCCCTAAATCACTCAGAGAATGATTTCTTTAACAAACTTAACAAATCTATGGGCACTATATAAAGACCCCTAGACCCCAATTCAAAAGGAGGAACATTTTGTGAGAAATCAAAAATTTCAAAACAGAGAGAACTTTGAAGAAATTTCAAGAAGAAAAAGGTAAAAGACCTTTTAGATAGAAGAATTTCTTCTAATAGATCATTGATCTAAGAACAAGATCAATGATCTTCAATAAAAAATAAAAATAGTGCTTTGCACTTATGAACCATTGGTTCTCTAAGATCCAGAAAAACAAGAGAAACTTGTTTTCTTTGATCTAAATTAGATCAAGAAAACAAACAGTGCTTTGCACTTTCTTATGAACCATTGGTTCTGGAATCTAAAAAAATTCTCAAGTGAATAGTGTCTTGCACTTGCAAAACTGCGCTGTTGCGCTCTTGGGTTGGAACAAGCCACCAGAGAGCGCCATGTGTCAGCACCAGAACCACTTGCGCTCTGCGCTTTTAAGATAGAGCATTGCTCTCTGAGATTGGCGCAACTCACTAGAGCGCGCCACGTGTCAGCAGCGCAACAGCGCAGCGCACTGCGCTGTTGCGCTTGCGCTCACCAGAGCATGACACGTGTCACCTCCACATGCGCTTGCACTCAATGATTGGCGCAAAGCGCCTGACAAATGCACTGCATTGTTTACTGAGGGGCCAGGCCCAAGTCAAAAAGGCCTAGTAGGCCAAAATAAATTGCAATGCAATAAAAGAGGCAGAGCCCAAATAAAATTGATGCTCTGCATCATTTATAAAAGGGCAGAGCCCAAACACAATAAGAAATGCATTGCATTATTAAACAGGGGCAGAGCCCCAGTAAAGGCCTAACAAGCCAAATGTAAATAAAACGTTGAATACTCTCAACTGGACTTAGCCTAATCATAGCCGTAAGTCCTCAAATTAAATTGACTGAGCATAGTTGCTCTTTTAAATCAATTTACACTTGGTTCAAGGGTACATCTCCAAACTCCTCTGACACATGTCGTTGTAATCCTTCAACGTCGTCAGAGAGGTGACGGGTCCCGACGGCCATATATCCAATAGACCGCAATGTCCTTAAACTACCTATGGACCACTACGTCCCTAAACTGGAACAATAGAGCTCCCAAATGCTCTTTTGTCGGATCTAAACGATCCCGTTTAAGTTGATCTTATCCTCAAATATGACTAACGTATCCTTAAACATTCAAATATACTTTAGTCCCAAATTGGACTATAAGACCCCCAATCAACTTTGGTTCAAGGGTACATCTCCGAACTCCTCTGACACCTATCGTTGTAATCCTTCAACGACGTCAGAGAGGTGACGGGTCCCGATGGCCATGCATAAAATGGACTACTGCGTTCCTAAACTGGAACGATAGATCCCCTAAATGCTCTTTCCGTTAAGTTGATCCTAGTCTCAAACCAGACTAATGTATCCTTAACGAACGTTTAAGTTGATCTTAGCCTCAAATACGGCTAACGTATCCTTAAACTAAAACCCCAAACCCAAATCTAAGAAAGTATGGATTTAGACTAATCCACGTCCTACGGGCGACGAAATAAATAGTCTCCGTATACAATCCATGGGTAACCATAAACAAAACAAAACACACACGACACGAAGTGAAATTCTAGAGAAGAAGAAAGTGGTTACCGCGATGCGGTAGCGTAATTAACTGCAGGGGCTTGCTCCTGCAGGGAAGAGCGTCCCCACAATCAAAAACCCCTCTAGCGAGGGGGAATCTGACAAAGTCTGCTACATTGGCCACATTCGTCTAAACCTCCGATACACGGTGCCATAAATCAGGAGAGGTGGACGGATAAAACCAAATAGCATCTGCCCCGAATCTCAGCGTCAGGACTTCGCAGTCTTGTGCGCCCGTCTTTCGGAGGGGAACAGATTCTGGCACGCCCGGTGGGTCCTTTTCCTTTTTCCACTCCACACTTCGTGTGTCGTGTTCGCGAACGAATCGCGGTTTGTTGTGGTTGCCTGTGGATTCGACGTACTAAGATTTGGTGTCTTGCTTAGTGCAGAGAACTGAAGATCAATGGTTTCAAACTGCACTGCCTTCAACTGCAACTCTCGCTCAGTCCTCACTGGAGGGGTGACTTATGGGCCCCAAGCGGCCTCCCTTTTCAAGATGCCAGTGGAGCAGGTAACTCAGGCCACCGCTGGATTATTCTTCGGGACCATGCTCCCACCACCGAGCTTCAATGCCACAATGATGTTGCAAGAAGCCCCGGAGAAGTTGGTCTTTAATCGGCTTACCACTGCCGCGACCCCTCTCAACGGGTCGCCCAGTTTCAATACCTCAGTTTTCAACAGACTGGGCCAGAACGTCTGCAAACCTGCGATACTCGAAGCTGCCATCCCAAAGCGGATAGCTATCCCGGCTCAAGCGGACGAAATCATGGGAAGGGCTCCTCCTTCTAAGAAGTCAGTTTTTACAAGGATGGCCATTCCGGCTTCTGCTCCAGGCGAGGCCCTCAAAGCTGCTTCCTCTGCCCAGAGCAGGAGGCACGACGAAGTCACCCCTACGGTTAGAACAACTCCATTCGCACGACACGCTCGACGTCGCCACTGGTGCCGAGTAAGGAAGTCTGGGGGCAACTCCCCGTCTGGGATAACTCCGCCAGCTCCAACGGTGGGGATCGATGCTGCTGTTCCAACCGGAAACAGCTTTGAATTGCTGAACACGGTGTGCAGAAACTCTCCTACTGCGGTGTTGAAGAGAACTCCTTCGCCTGTGGGGAATGATACAGAGAAAAAGCTGGAGCAGCCCCCTCAACGATTGTCCTCTAAAATCTATAAGGTCTGGCGTCAAGTCCAAGAGTCAGTGATCGATCAAGACTACCTCTGCCGACAGAAAAAGATGAAGGTTCAGCAGGAGAAGGGTTACTCTGTCAAGCTAGAAAAAGCAACAGCTGGATGGATGCCCACTGCAACGGCTCCTTCAACGTCAATCACTCAGAAGAAAAGGAGGCCGCAAAATGCCCCTGTGAACATGGCGAACCGTAAAAGCGTTGAGCGCAAACGCCCTAAGTCTGGGGGCATGGTACTGCACACTGTTTATGTGGCTTCCGGAAAGGAGGAAAGCCGCGCTTCGACGGGTCACCGACCGCTCACCCGGTCATTGACAAAAGCCCAGGAGCAGCAACAGAAGCTTCAGGAAATGATGACTGTGATGGCTGCACTTACCGAAGCGAAAGAAAGTTCGGAAGTATCATCAGAGCGGCGTCATGAACAAGAAACTGACGCTGACTATCTACGCAGAGTATTCGAAAAGAAGGACAAAGAGGAAGTCGAACAAGCTGCCAACATAAAGCAAATGACGCTCCTCTTCCAAGATATAGTAGGGATGATGTTACACCCGGATCCTCCAGCTGAAGTCCCTCCGATCATTGTTGGAGACGACAGAGGGGAGACATCTAATCCTCCTCCCGCTCTTTCTGCGGCTAAAGAAGAAACCATTTCCAAGGCCATACTGGATGACTACATAGCTCAGCAAATACGAACTCATCAGGCGAGTGAAGCGGCCGGGCAAACTGTTAGAACTGGACGACCCTACCCAGGCTGGTATGACCAAATCAGTTACCCGCCGGGATATACGATCCCTAAATTCCATGTGTACAAGGGGCCAGGGAATCCGCATCAGCACGTCGCTCAATTTAGAGCCATGTGCGGCAACACTGGAGGTGATGATAAATTGCTGCTCTGCCAGTTTGTTGGCAGCCTGTCGGAAACGGCATTTGAGTGGTACTCTGAACTCCCAAATGACTCTATCAAGACATTTACGGAGATGGAGCTGCTGTTTACACAGAGATTCGCGAGTGCTAGTGGACGCACCCCGATAACAGCACCGATTAATGCCAGGATAAGGCCAGGCGAAACGTGGGTCCAATACGCAACACGATGGCGGAACCTATGGTCGAAATGCGAACAATGCATAGAAGAGGCACCTGCGGTAGGCATGTTTATGGGCACTCTCGATCCGCAGGCGACTATATCCCAATTCATGATGTTCTTCAGGCCGACCACCTTCCAGGCATTGATCGACAAATTAGCCCAAATGGACCAGATGGGCCACGGACCGTCTCCTCCAAAACCAGACTCTCGAAATGAGAAAGGAAAAGGAAAAGCAACTGTCATTGCCAATGCTCAACAACAGCCGAGCAACTCAAAGCCGGCCGTCCGCCAAAATAACGCGCATCCATGCCCGTCCCTCGAGGAGAGACTAGGACGTCCTTACTCGTTTCTTCAGAATAAAACGAGAAGACTGTTCGAACTGGCAGTACGCAATAGATTCATCAATCTGCCGAATCCAAAATGTCCGTTGCAGCCAGGCAATCTCAATAATCCCGATTACTGCCCTTATCACCAAACGGTAAGTCACCCGATCGAGGATTGTTTCGTCTTTAAGGGATGGATCGAGGATCAATACCTACAAGGCAAATTCGCGTTGTCTGAAAACTGGAAGGTAAACCCACCACAGCCACACACTCCAAAGAAGACGGACACGATGGGGGCAGCTTGTTCTTTTGTCGAGGACGAAAATGATGGAGAAGGCTCATCAGACGAGTCTGAAGACTACGTAGCGACTTGTCACGTGATCTCTCACTCATTGGCGGATGATAAAGAGGCTCCTTGCGCCGATAAACTGAGGGCGGACCCTGAACCGGAAATTCCGCGGCCGTCGGACGAGTTGATCGATGCCTTCCCGAATGAGATTCGTCTGAAAGTTAAAGCCAATCAATAGCGTGAGATGGCCATACTGGAAGGAGCCAAACACCGACGACTGGACCAAAGAGTCGAGGCACTCCCGTCAAATCGAAAGCCATCCGCTACGGATAAAAACAAATTCAAGATGAGGAAAAGGTTCGCTAAAGCCCTGTCAGCGGGAATGGTGCTACCACCCTCTGAAGAAAATACTCTCGGTGAAGTAGAGATGCATCCTAACTTCTGCTTATATCATCAGAAGATCATACATCCTACCGAAGATTGCGACTCCTTTAAGTGTTGGTGGCAAGGGTACGTCGCTCAAAAGCAACACTTCAATAGGACAAAGTGTCGAGCTCGTAGACATCAAAAAAATGCGATAGATGAGCGCAAGAGACCTGCCGCCGACTATCACAGAGCCGACTCCAAGGGATCGCAAATTATCACCTTCGGAAGCGACTCCGACGAAGAAGCTGCCCTCAACCCTCTCCTCAAGGAATCCATTTCAAAGATGAAAGAATTGAAAAGTTGCGATAACGTTCAGCCGTGTAATCGCACGCTTCTCGAAAAAAATCTCGGCCCCGTAAACAAGGGATCGAGTAAAAAGGATAAAGGGAAGGAAAAAACAGCCCTCGTAGCCAATACTCACCAGCAATCGAGTGGCCCTAAACCGGTTGTTTGCCGAAACAACAAGCAACAACCCCTCCAGGAAAAGTTGAAACGTCCTTACTCGTTTCTTCAAAATAAAACAAGGAGACTGTTCGAGCTGGCAATGCGCGACAGACTCATCAATCTGCCGAGACCAAAACGTCCGTTGCGGCCAGGCGATGTGAACGATCTCGATTATTGCCCTTACCACCAAACGGTAGGTCACCTGATCGAGGATTGCTACGTCTTTAAGAACTGGGTTGAAGATCAATACCAACAGGGCAAGTTCGTCATATCCCAAAACTGGAAGGTAAGCCCGCCACAACCGCACGCTCTGAGAAAGACGGATACGCCGGGGGCATCATGCTCATTCATAGAGAAAGCCCCAAAGACCGAAAAGTCAGTAAACTAGAGATTCGCCTCAAATATGGCGACAACGGACCGCAACGTCCTTAAACTAATGACGGACCGAAACGTCCTTAAACTACTACCTCAGTGTCTTCAGGCTGACGAGATGAATAAAAGAAAAAAAAAAATATATATATATATATATATATATATATATATATATAAACGGTATGTCCATAAGCAAAAAGGGCACGGATGAAAACCCGAAAGGGCTCTGTGAGTAAAAACAGCAGGGCTACCGGCGAGTGTTCGTGAAAACCCGGGAGGGCGCGACCTCGTAAAAAAAGAAAGAAAAGAAAAACATATATAAAAAAAGGGGTATGTCCATAAGCAAAAAGGGCACGGATGAAAACCCGAAAGGGCTCCGTGAGTAAAAACAGCAGGACTACCGGCGAGTGTTTGTGGAAACCCGAAAGGGCGCAACCTCGTTAAAGGACACTTACAGGGTCCTCTCGATCTTGTAAGGAGAAACCACCCGCGTGAGATCCTTACGACTCACAAGGGAGAAACACACTTAGGGATCCCCACGATTCCTAAGGAGAAAATACACTTGCGAGATCCTCACGACTCGTAAGGAGAACTCTCTTATGGGACCCTCACGGCTCATAAGATTTGAAAGTCTTAAGTCACAGAGACCTAAACCTGTGCTTAAGCAAACTCCACAACCTTCGATATTGCCCTACAAGTGGCTCAATACTGACCCTTGTATACAATCCACGGGCGCGAATAAACATTTCCCTAACCAAGTCCCACTCGTGACTACATTTCCCTAACCAAGTCCCACTCATGACTGGGGATATGTCCATACGGTCAACAACCCTTGTAAGTCCTCTCGACTTGCAAGGAGAAAACCCTCTTGTAAGATTCTTACGACTTACAGAGGAACATACATTTAGGAATCCTCACGATTCTTAAGGAGAAAATACACCTACAAGATCCTCACGACTTGTAGGGAGAAATACCTTTGTGAGACCCTTACGACTCATGAAGTTAAAAGCCTTAGTCGACATGACCTTAACCCTGTTCACTAAGCCACCTTTGTTCGACATCGACAGAGGCAAATGATGATTCGCTCCTGGCAATATCCCAGTTGTAGCGGTGCTTATGCCGAAATCGGTGTCTAATTTCAGGTTTACGGTGAAAAGCCGGTAGGCCGCACATGCATACGAAATAGCCGAAATGATAGGGCAACTTGCAATAAAAAGCAGCAAGTAAAAACGTATACACATGAAATAGCCAAAATGATTGGGCAACTTGCAATAAAAAGCAGCGAGTAAAAATAAAATAAATAGCCGAAATGATTGGGCGCCGCGAAAAATAGCCGAAATGATTGGGCAATCGTGACCTTCGCGATATAAAAGCTGAAATGATAGAGCATCGCGGAAATAAAATAATAATAATAAAAAAAATGAATGAAACTTCTGCCCTACAGGTTAGATCACATCGATTCCTGTATACAATCCAGGAGCACAAACAAAGAGGGAACCATACCTTCCCAACAGGCTCCACCAGAAAGCGAAGCCAAATCTCGACGGTTCATAGACAACCTAGAGACAACCTCGACATTTGTCGCAATATTGCAGACACAATGTTAACAAATGGAGCAAAAGCAAGATCCCTAGCTTCTGGGTCTTGACGTCAACAACCGACCTCAGAGTCGCAATGAAATGGAGCCACGGCATAGTCCCTAGTTCCAAATCTTAACGGCAATATCTACGGCCTAAGAATCAACAAAGGCGTTCATTCGCAGTCCATCAAGATGCAGATACAACGCCAACAAAAGGCCTAGCGGTCGAAACAAAGGGAAGCGACGGCAAAATCCCAGCTTCATCTCAACAATCGTCTCGATATAGCAGACGAGATGTTAACAACGGCGTTCCTTCGCAGTCCATCAAGATGCAGATACAATGCCGACGAAAGACCCCATGGTCAAATAAGCGGAGTAACGGCAAAATCCCAGCTCCACCTCGGTATTCGTCTCGACACAGCAGACGAAATGTCACCCCAGCGTTCTTCCTCCAGCAGGGTTCGGACGTGATAAAAGCAAACGAAGCGAAGGCCAAATTCCTAGCTTCAAGGTCTTAACGGCGAGTCATATAAAGCCTGAAAGACAACTGGAGATCGTCTCACACCAGTGCAGAATGGTCACCACTTCGACGTTCGTCTCGACACAGCAGATGCAACATCATCAAACGAGCGGAGTAACGGCAAAATCCCAGCTCCACCTCGGTATTCGTCTCGACACAGCAGACGAGATGTCACCCCAGCGTTCTTCCTCCAGCAGGGTTCGGACGTGACAAAAGCAAACGAAGCGAAGGCCAAATTCCGAGCTTCAAGGTCTTAACGGCTAGTCATATAAAGCCTGAAAGACAACTGGAGATCGTCTCACACCAGTGCAGAATGGTCACCACTTCGACGTTCGTCTCGACACAGCAGATGCAACATCATCAAACGAGCGGAGTAACGGCAAAATCCCAGCTCCACCTCGGTATTCGTCTCGACACAGCAGACGAGATGTCACCCCAGCGTTCTTCCTCCAGCAGGGTTCGGACGTGACAAAAGCAAACGAAGCGAAGGCCAAATTCCTAGCTTCAAGGTCTTAACGGCGAGTCATATAAAGCCTGAAAGACAACTGGATATCGTCTCACATCAGTGCGGAATGGTCACCATTTCGACGTTCGTCTCGATACAGTAGACGCAATATCATCAAACAAATGGAGCCACGACAAAATCCCTAGTTCCAAACCTCGACGGTTCACCAGCAACCTAGAGACAACCGCGACGTTCGTCGCGATAAAGCAGACGAGATGTCACTCCAGTGTTCTTCCTCCAGCAGGGTTCAGACGCGACAATCAAACAAGCGGAGTAACGGCAAAATCCCAGCTCCACCGCGACGTTCGTCTCGATACAGCAGATGAGATGTCACCCCAACGTTCGTCTCGACACAGCAGACGCAACATCATCAAACAAATGGAGCCACGGCAAAATCCCTAGTTCCAAACCTCAACAGTTCACCAGCAACCTAGAGACAACTACGACGTTCGTCTCGATACAGCAGACGAGATGTCACCCCAGCGTTCTTCCTCCAGCAGGGTTCAGACGCGACAATCAAACAAATGGAGCCACGGCAAAATCCCTAGTTCCCACCGCGACATTCGTCTCGATACAGCAGACACGATGCCAGCAAAACGAAGCAAATGCCAAATTCCTAGCTTCAGGGTCTTGACGGCAACTCACATAAAACCTGAAAGACTATCGGAGATCATCCCACACCAGCGCGGAGTGGATATGACTCATCGGGGCTCACCAAAATGAGCCTAACCTCAAGTAAAAAGCGGCATGGCAAATTCCTAATGTTTGCTCTTCCGACGGTCAAACTGCCAAGGAGGATTGCTTGAAGACGTCTTGTCCAGCCCCCGAAGGGATCAGAGACACGTCAGTCGCAGGGCTACTCGAACAACACGATTGCCTATCGAGGAATATATCAGCTGATGCGACGGTACGACGGCCAAAACCCTGAGTGCCACAGACCCTAACGGACTTCTGTCGTAAAGAGCACAGGTTAACTGTGACGTTAGGATATTCTTGTGAGAAATGCTCGATTCGTCTCGACTTGTGAAGAAATTGATGTCTTTGCGAGAAATTCTCGATGCGGCTCGACTCGTAAGATAAAGCCTTAGGCATTAAGGATTAAAAAACTTGTTCCCTAAGCACTGGGACTCTGCAAGTTGGCCCAAAACGGTCTCTTGCATACTATCCACGGGTCTCACTCTCCAAACTCGAATCTCGACAAGGAGGGAAACAACCGCTTACGAGTCCTCTTGACTCGTAAGAGGGAAAATTCTCTTATAAGATCCTTATGACTTATAAGAGAAAACGCACTTAGGAATCCTTACGATTCCTAAAGAGAAAATACACCTACGAGATCCTCTCGATCCGTAGGGAGAAAAGTCTTTATGAGACCCTCACGGCTCATAAAGCTGAAAAGTCTTAGGCAGCAGATATGAACCTGCAGCCTAAGCCATCGCTGCCTTTTGAAGAAGCCAATACAGGATGCTCGCTCTATCACCTATCAACCATGTTACTAAAGCAGTATACTGATAATAAAAGAAAGAGGGAAGCGACGGAAAGGACATTCGATTTGCATTTGATCAAGCGTTCGAGACACATCCATTCATGCGTGTGCAAAAGACTCAAAATGAGAAATAAGACAAGCTGAAATAAAAATTTTCCATTCATATTTCAAAGGGCTTTTACAATCATAAAGAAATAAATGACAACATTATTGAAATGTTTATAATAGTATGACCTCGGACCCATGACATAGATTAAGGAACTCGAAAGTAACCTTATCTAAGATTTTCCAAGCCTGGCGAACCATCCTAGTGTGCTCTCTTTCGCGAGCACAAGCGTCGGGGTCCCCGCGGATGTCCTCTTCCCTCCAATATGCAGCGAGTATGGCGGACTGTTGGAAGGCCTGGTGTAGGAGATCGACAAGATTGTACGCCGTCTCTTCGAGATTAAGTTCATCAGGTACACCGAGTGCACCTTATCCTCGGCGGCATCCAACGTCCTAAGCGGCACACCGGAACAGAATAGGGGAAGCGCTTCCCAGATGGCTCCCATGATAAGTTTCAGGAGGGAGGAACGTCGGGGAAGCAGTTGACCATTATATGCGTCGAAGCGGCTCATGATTTCAGCACACTCCGCGTTTATGAACTCTCGATTTTGAGAACGGCCAAGTCGGCGGATGTCCCCGTAAGAGATGATCTCGTCAAGATCGTACATGTGGGCGCCCATTGTTTCTGTGAAAGAGAATCAACAAAATTATCAGAAAGACTGATTAAGCAAAGCGATATAATGCACCGAGGAATAAAATGCCATCTTTAAACTCCGAGATCCATGAAAAACTCCTAAGAGTTCTTTTGTATGATTTGGAAGGAGCAAAGCTCCATTGATGAGATAAGAAAATACAAGGGAAATCTTTTAGAGAGCAGAGCTCTATTAACGGAACCCTAATTGGGTTCTCCTTAGTTCTCTTTAGACCCCTTTAGAGCAAAGCTCTGCTAAGTGAAACCCTAAATGGGTCTTCTTTAGATCAGGGATCTATTGAGAGCAAGGCTCTTAAAATTGATTTAATTTAATCCAAATTAATTTTTACCCAAAGTTCGAACTTTTAAAAGTGCTTAAGCAAAAGAGCAGGGCTCTGAACAAAATTCCTATGAAGAGATGAAAATCATCTAAGGGACCAAAGGTCCTATTTATAGGCATTGAAGAGCCGTTTCAACTTTCAAGAGATGGCGCGACGGTTGGGATTCTGCCACCGCTGCGCTCACGTTTGGAGGCCACGTAAGCGCAACGATGGGGGGGCATTTGTTTACCCCAATCAGAGCAAAGCTCTGTTCAAACTCCAAGGCGGGAGACGAAGCAACGCTTCTGTTTCCCCCAATCAGAGCAAAGCTCAGCTTTGAAAATTGAAGTGAAAACTAAAGTTAAAATAAATGAAGCAACACTTCAGATCCCCTGCGCTGCGCGCAGAGCGCCACGTGTCAAAATCAGACACTCCAGCCCAGGGAGCGCAACGCCTAAGGTAGCGCGCCCAATAAGAGCAAGGCTCTATTTAAAACAAAATTAAAGGAAGTAACGCTTCAGATGATCTGTGCTCTGCGCGACACGTGGCAGCGCAGTTGTGCTAGCGCAGTCGCGCTGCGCTGCGCGACACGTGTCAGGCGCAGGTGCGTTTGCGCCAAACAGAATTAAAATTCAGTAAGATCCTTCTGTTCTTGTTAAAACAAGAAGATTGTCTTCTGTAAAACAGAAGCCCTTGGATCAAAGATCCAACGGTGGGGAAAATTCCCCAAATCACTCAGAGAATGATTTCATTAATAAACTTAACAAATCTATGAGCACTATATAAAGACCCCTAGACCCCAATTCAAAAGGAGGAACATTTTGTGAGAAATCAAAAATTTCAAAACAGAGAGAACTTTGAAGAAATTTCAAGAAGAAAAAGATAAAAGACCTTTTAGATAGAAGAATTTCTTCTAATAGATCATTGATCTAAGAACAAGATCAATGATCTTCAATAAAAAATAAAAATAGTGCTTTGCACTTATGAACCATTGGTTCTCTAAGATCCAGAAAAATAAGAGAAACTTGTTTTCTTTGATCTAAATTAGATCAAGAAAACAAATAGTGCTTTGCACTTTCTTATGAACCATTGGTTCTGGAATCTAAAAAAATTGCCTTGCACTTGCAAAACTGCGTTGTTGCGCTCTTGGGTTGGCGCAAGCTACCAGAGAGCGCCACGTTCAGCACCAGAACCACTTGCGCTCTGCGCTTTTAAGATAGATCATTGCTCTCTGAGATTGGCGTAACTCACCAGAGTGCGCCACGTGTCAGCAGCGCAACAACGCAGTGCACTAGCGCAGCGCACTGCGCTGTTGCGCTTGCGCTCACCAGAGCATGACACGTGTCACCTCCACATGCGCTTGCGCTCAATGATTGGCGCAAAGCGCATGTGGAGGTGACACGTGTCATGCTCTGGTGAGCGCAAGCGCAACAGCGCAGCGCACTGCGCTGTTGCGCTTGCGCTCACCAGAGCATGACACGTGTCACCTCCACATGCGCTTGCGCTCAATGATTGGCGCAAAGCGCCTGACAAATGCACTGCATTGTTTACTGAAGGGGCCAGGCCCAAGTCAAAAAGGCTTAGTAGGCCAAAATAAATTGCAATGCAATAAAAGGGGCAGAGCCCAAATAAAATTGATGCTCTGCATCATTTATAAAAGGGCAGAGCCCAAACAAAATAAGAAATGCAGTGCATTATTAAACAGGGGCAGAGCCCCAGTAAAGGCCTAACAAGCCAAATGCAAATAAAACGTTCAAAACTCTCAACTGGACTTAGCCCAATCATGGCCGTAAGTCCTCAAATTAAATTGACTGAGCACAGTTGCTCTTTTAAATCAATTTACACTTGGTTCAAGGGTACATCTCCAAACTCCTCTGACACATGTCGTTGTAATCCTTCAACGTCGTCAGAGAGGTGATGGGTCCCGACGGCCATATATCCAATGGACCGTAATGTCCTTAAACTACCTATGGACTGCTACGTCCCTAAACTGGAACAATAGAGCTCCCAAATGCTCTTTTGTTGGATCTAAACGATCCCGTTTAAGTTGATCTTAGCCTCAAATATGGTTAACATATCCTTAAACATTCAAACAGTCTTTAGTCCCAAATTGGACTATAAGACCCCCAATCAACTTTGGTTCAAGGGTACATCTCCGAACTCCTCTGACACCTATCGTTGTAATCCTTCAACGACGTCAGAGAGGTGACGGGTCCCGATGGCCATGCATAAAATGGACCACTACGTCCCTAAACTGGAATGATAGAGCCCCTAAATGCTCTTTCCGTTAAGTTGATCCTAGTCTCAAACCAGACTAATGTATCCTTAACGAACGTTTAAGTTGATCTTAACCTCAAATACGGCTAACGTATCCTTAAACTAAAACCCCAAACCCAAATCTAAGAAAGTACGGATTTGGACTAATCCACGTCCTACGGGCGACGAAATAAATAGTCTCCGTATACAATCCACGGGCAAACACAAACAAAACAAAACACACACGACACGAAGTGAAATTCTGGAGAAGGAGAAAGTGGTTACCGCGATGCGGTAGCGTAATTAACTGCAGGGGCTTGCGCCTGCAGGGAAGAGCGTCCCCACAATCAAAAACCCCTCTAGCGAGGGGGAATCTGACAAAGTCTGCTACATCGGCTGCATCCGTCTAAACCTCCGATACACGGTGCCATAAATCAACTTGGCACCTCCGGAGAGGTGGACGGATAAAACCAAATAGCATCTGCCCCGAATCTCAGCGTCAGGACTTCGCAGTCTTGTGCGCCCGTCTTTCGGAGGGGAACAACCCCTACAGGTTAGACACTGTTCACTTTGATGGTCATCAGGAGCTTCTTGGACCTCCAGCCCCATTGTCCGGAGAGGACGTGACTGTTCAGTGGGATGGTTACAATAATGTGACCTTCGGGATGGATCCGACAAAATAGGTCAAACCACCATTCTGGAACAAGTTAAGCATTTTCTTTGAGCTTCCGTACTGGTCAACAAATTTAGTGCGTCATTGTCTGGACGTCATGCATATAGAGAAGGGAGTATCCGAGTACGTACTCAACTTGCTTCTTTGTAAAAATAGGAAATCGAAAGACAACCTCAATACTCGGATGGATCTACAGGACTGCGAAATTAGAAGTGAATTGCATCCTAAATCGGTAGCGGGTAAATCAGGCAAGTTTGTACTTCCCAATGCCGCTTATCATATGTCACAACTGGAGAAAAAAAGATTCCTGCAGGTGTTCCATGATTTGAAAGATCCCATGGGTTTCTCAAGATCATTCAGCAAGAAGATAAAAATTGTGAAAGACAAGATCAATGGGCTGAAAAGTCATGATCACCATGTTATTATGGAGCACATTCTCTTATTAGCCCTCAGGACTTCTCTCCCCGAATTGGTTGGTCTAGTAATCAATGACCTATGTTGTTTTTTCAGAGAATTATGCGCTAAAACACTGGAAGTTGTGACGCTGGAGAAACTAGAAAATTCTATTTCGTTGATACTTTGCAAGTTTGAGCATATTTTCCCACCGTCATTCTTCGATATAATAATACACCTGACGGTTCATCTTGCAACTGAGGCTAAGTTAGCCGGACCGGTACAATATCGATGGATGTATCCCGTCGAGAGGTACGTGGAATTTTCGTTTTGCGCAATTTGTAAAATTATTGTTGTCCTGTATGCCCGTATTTATTTATTTAACATATTTTTCTTTAAGTACCTATACACTCTTAAAAAGTATATACGCAATAGAAATCGACCAGAGGGTTCTATCATGCAAGGTTATCTTCTAGATGAAGCAACCGCATTTTGTTCCCGATATCCGGACGAGAACATTGAAACGAGACTTAACCGGCCTTGAAGAATTCAGGACGGGCCATATGGTAAAGTCGATTATAAAAGGGTAGACACTATGTTTATCAACAAGATATATCGGTTTATCCTCCTCAATAGCGCATGTCTTGAAAAATTAGAGAGTAAGTTTTTTTAGATTAATCGTTATATTTGTGTTTGTGTGTGTATGAAATGATATAATATTAATGTCATAATTTATTGTCGAGAACAGAATTCATTTTAACGAGGTACGTGCGGGGCATCCTGATTGGAACGATGAACGATTGGAAAAATATCATCAGGATAATTTTTGCGATTGGGTTGAGATCATGTAAGTTATTCGAATAACATGTTATTGCTATCAGTTTTAATCTAAACTTGTATCGTTATGTATTTGTCGTAAAATTTGTTTTGTTAGATCCACGATCCAAACTTGTCTACATCATTAGAGAGTGATTCAAGATGTTTAGCTCAGTTTCCTAGTATGGAGGTTGCATATTATAAATGATTCGGTGTCCTTGGATACAAATTCGAAGTTAAGGATATAGAAACATCTAGAACCACTCAGAATAGTGAGATTACGACGGTAGGATCGGATGATGTGATTTATTATGAATACTTAAATTTTATACTCTCCATCCAATATCCCGGACGATCAGAACCCTTTTATATATTTCAGTGTACTTGGTACGATACACGAACCGATACGGATAAGTGAAGAAGCAATCTCGGGACTTGGAAAGATGAATATGGATTGACCAGTGTGAACACACTTCGATTTTACGGTCAGGAAGACCCGTTTATCTTTCTGAACCAAGTGTTCCAAGTATACTACTCACAGTGTTTGAAGCATCCGGGATGGAGTGTCGTATGCTGTTGGAAACCCAGGAATGTTTACGATGTCCCAGAATTTGAGGACAGCGATGAGGATGAAGAAGAGAGAAGACTTAGAGTGCTCCTACCGTCTGTTTCGAAAGACGGGTTGTCTTCGGCTGATCATGAAGTTACGTGGGTTAGAAATGATATGGATGATGAAATCCAAGTAGATATGTCTAATGCGTCCACGAAACGAAAAAGGTTATCAGTAATGTTATATTATTACTTCACATTTTACGATCTATACATATATAGCATGCATATGTAATAATTGTCTAATGCGTCCACGAACCGTTTTATCTAGATTTGATGACGATGACGGGAGCAGCGAGTGGCGGCAGGAGCTCCAGCCGCGGCACCGGCAGAGGCAGAGGCAGAGCGGTTCTGCCGCCCGAAGAGCTGCGTAGGGAGCTTCAGAGAGCCGGTCTTGCACCCCGATCGGAGACCCCTTCGGATGCCTCCTTCCGTGTGGACTTTTCCATACCTCCAAGTATATTGCACGCATATTTATTTTGAATGTAATATTATAGATATACATGCATATTCATGTTAAATTTACTTACATAGTCAATGTTTGGTTGTCTAGTTGTTGGTGGTGCGTCCACATCAGGGACAGATGTCACTCCCGCACCTCCAGGTATGTTGCACGTATATTCATTTTGAATGTAATATTATAGATATACATGCATATTCATGTCAAAATTACTTACATAGTCAATGTTTAATTGTCTAGTTGTTGGTGCGTCCACATCAGGGACAGAGGCCACTCCCGCACCTCCAGGTATATTTATATATCATATAGTGCATGTATATTGATTTAGAATGCTATATCATAAATATACATACATTCTTTTTGCTCTTACGTACTTACATCAGGGGCAGAGCCTACCATCGCACCTGCGGGTATATTTATATATCCTATATTGTATACATGTTGATTTAGAATGTTATATTATCGATATACGCATTCTTTTTGCAATTACTTATATAGTCAATGTTTGATTGTCTAATTATAGGCGGTGAGTCCACGTCTGGTGCAGGGGGCACTCCCGTCACTTCCATACCCTCCGCTCAGTCTGCAGGTTTGTATGAATAAATATAAAATATTTATTCATTTTACATATCCTTTAAGAATACACATGAACTTCATGTAATTTTATCGATGTTTATTTTCTAGTTGGAGGGGATGCGTCCACGTCCGGGTCACCGACTGTTCCTCACCGGAGGAACTATCGTCCCGCTCGTACTGCTGCCTGGGCCCAGGCTCGTGCTTCTGTCGCCAGAGGTATATATCACACTTCAATTTTCGTTAAACCTTGATTTCTTAATACCACTTTGTCTTAATATTGATTGTCTTGATATTTCTTGTAGACGCTGGGCATCCCCATCCCGAGAGGGGGACTCGAAGCCCGAATCAGTCCCACAGGCTGAGGCCCGACAGTGCTGGGGGGAAGCAGCATTCCCCCTATTCTTTACCCCTGATTATCGCTATGCCGGCGATTATGCTGAGAGGTTCGGCCAGTATATGGGGGATGAGAGCCGCCTCGTGAAGAATTATCCACTTCACGTTGAGTGGGGCGACCAGCACTGGCGCTCATTCGCCCTTTTCTGGGATCATGCTCGGGTATTAATATATATTTTTATTTGATTTATCTAATATATTTATTATTAACACATGCGATTTAATAACATTGTTATTTTTGTATTTGCAGTTGGATTACGATTTTCAGCCTGTACCTAACCCTGATCATCCTGGGAGGGTGCTCGATCTTCACGCTCTGTATCATGGCCTGATGAAGAATATACAATCGAAGGTCCGATACAATAGGAACGAGCTGAAGATCGACTGCTATTCCCTGTGGATGGCGACCCCCGAGGCAGAGAGCGGCCCTCCTACATACTCCGGCCTTTGCGAGAGTCGACATAGATACATGGTCTCTATTGTGCCAATATTTCGACTCTCAGCGCAAACAGGTATGTATTTTATGTTAGTTATATGTATGCCCTAGAGGCCATTACTGTACATGAGATATATATTATAGTGGATGCTGTGACATATATAGGTAGGACTTTCTTGCTCGACATGATAGTACGCTATCTGGTTGCTCTTTATCTTAACATGTATACTTGCAGTCTCTCGATTGCATGTTGATAAAGCCCTTAGGATGTGTGCTCGACTTCCAGGACTATGATGTAGATCATACTAGTGGGGCCTGGATAGTCCATGAGTACATCCTTCAATGTTCCTAGTCGTGGGAATATCGAGACGGGGCATCGATATTCCAGAGTAGACTAGCGTATATCTTCTCGACCCATGTGATGGGCGATGGATGATCCCATATCCATTAGTGTTTGACATCAGAGATGGTATGCGGGTGCTCAGTGGTGACTGGGTACACTGAACGGACTCGCTGAGAACTCCCAGATGGTATTATACCTCACGTCAGATGGCAGTTCTCTGGTGACACTGGTACAGCTTAGTCTGTTGACCCGAGATCGTCATAGAGTCTTATGTGTCTCCCACTGTGCTTTGATTTCCACCCTACCACGGCTCTACTGAGTCGTGCAAACAGGTGGTTTTTGGGTACAGTCTCACATGGAGGCAATGAGCGATAGGAGGGGATTCGTCTCTCCCGGTATTGGGGGTTGATGTTGCACTATGCTCGACTGGCCATAACTGGAAATCCCTGGCCAGGGTTGCACTGATTTACTGGTAAGTGTTATCAGTAGTTTCGTGCTTGTTATGGACCTTATATCGGCACGACTTATCAAGCTACTGGGGTCTGACGTTTACCACCCCTAGGCGAGATATGCGACATATCAGACGAACAGACCGGACTGTGCGGTAAGTGTTACTGGTTGGATTCACAGGAGTGTGAGTAGGCTTGCTCGTTGATCTTCTGATCGCTCAATACCCGGGTGGCCGTTACGTTTAGCAGACCGCTTGCGGCTTGTGGGTGTTTGATATGATCATCACCTACTGCCGGCGTATTGACGAGTCTTTAGAGTCCTACACAGGGGTTTCCTGGCTCAAGCGAAACGAAATAGGAGCGCATATGAGATATGTGCGGGACCGAGAATAATACCAGTATGTGATACTGTATTCTATTCTCACGATTTGTATCATCAGACGGTTATATGTGATATAGCCGGGGTACCGAATCAAGTGTTGATTCGATATATTGATACACTACATATTAGTCGGTTATATGCGATATGACCGGATCATTAAATCAAGTATTGATTTAATGATTTAATGTATAATTATATATTTGATATATTACTTTACATTAACTAGTATTTGTTCACTTAAGATTTATTTTCTCACTTGATGTGCACAAGTTGTATATATGATATATGTTTGTGCACTAGTTTGTATCATGATTGATGATACATGCAAACTTGGGTGTGTGTATGACTTACACCATGTTTAGGTTAATGGTTAGGATTTTATTTGTTTTATTTATTTTGGCAAAAATAAAATGGTGGCTTTCTTTGTTTTATGCTTGAAGCTTCATGAAGCTTTTTAGCATCTTTGAAAAAGTCTAACCATTTTGTATTGTTCTTTGACCTAACCATCAACCTAAACTCTAGTTTAGTCTCTACAATGGTTTACTCACCCATGGTTGCAACATGATAGACTTCACTTGATTATTCATTTTCCATTATTCATTTTTATTCATATTCTTTTCTTTCTTCTTCATCTTCTTCTTGAAGTGAAGAAAGCTTTCTTGAAAATTTTCAAGTGAAGAAAAAGAGTGAGAAATCCAAATCCAAAGTGAACCCACTTCTTATTTCTTCATCCTCTACCACTTGTCATGTTGTATAGGGTGTTCTCTTCACAAAGTTCTTGACCAAGTGAAGGAATAGCTTGAGTTTGAGTCTCCCCGACGTAGATCATCTTCGGCCTCGAAGTCAATGACCTAGCCCGCTCATTTCTCCGAAGAAACCATCGCTAGGGTCCGGGATCCCGATGATCGCAGCGAAGGGACGTCAACACGGAGCTTTAGAAGTGAAGGACCGGATCTACAAAGGTTGTAATTCCTTTCACCTAGTAGTAAAGTAGTTTACTAGCTTTTTGTTTTGCCTTACCTCTAGTAAACGATCTTGCATAGAGTTGTTAGGCACATAAAAATTTGATTTTGGCATGGTTGATGCCTTGTAGAACCTCATGTGTGCGCCTAGTAACCCTACATTTTAAATGTAATTCATTGTTTAGTATATAATTTATTTTTTTGTGTTTCTTAATTAGAAAACTAAATCTGAATGTGTTGTGCAGAAACAGGCCGATCAAAATACAGAAGAATAAGAAGTCGGCGAAAAGGGGTCGCCCTACTTATACAGGTGGCTCGAGGAATATTACTCGTTCCATGGAGTTATCGGTAAATTACAATAGACCTACTGTGATATAATATAATATTAAGAGTTATTTTCTAATATATGTAAATTTTTTGCGAATTATAGAGAGCTCAAACCCTGGCGCAAGGTGGTACACCGAGCGTGATGTCCGCGTATCTTGCCGTCCACGGCACCTCGACAGATCCCGCCACGGGCGAGCTTCGATACCCCGACATCGCTACCCAGGAGTATTGCGTAAGTGTTAATATTTATTCAACCCCTATTTGAAATTTTTGTTTTGAAAAGTTCAAATTTAAATGATATAATTATATTTTACTGGTTAATATGGGTGTAGGAGCGGGTGGTTGAGCAGGAGGAGACATCGTGGATCGATTTTACTGGATAGAACGATCCGATGTTGCTGACCCCGGTCCTAGACGCCGCACACGGAGGGCACCACGGAGATTGGGAGAGAGGCCAGGGACTGGGTCCTAGCAAGGCCCATATGAGGTTGTACTCCACTCCGGCGGTTACTTCCTCTATCTCCCGTGAGCGACGTCTAGAGCAAGAAATTGACACCTTGAAGGCCACCGTCCAGGAGTTGAAGGAGATCGTGGTATGTATACTACTTAATAGTAAAATATTATGTCATATTATAGATAGCAACATATCCAATATTAGTACGTATCCTGAGCTTATTTGGTTGTAGACTTAGTTTTGATTAATTATACATACATAGAATTGTCTAATTAAAATAAACTACGGTTTTCCAAACTAGATATCCAAACGAGGCCTAAGTCCCTAAGTATTCATAGATTGGGGTTTCGCAATAACCTGATAATGATACGAATTCGACTAATACTAATATACAGTTCTTACTCATTTATTACACGCAAAACTGAATAGACGCGATAGGGTACTTCGGCTGAGGCTCCACATGCATCTCCTTCAGCTCCACAGTCCGCTCAGACTCCCGCAGCTGAGGCTCCGCAAGCCACTACCTCGGCTGCGGTTGCGCAGACCACTCCTATAGCTCCACTGCCCGCTCAGACTCCCGCACCGTCCGCATTTCTCGAGTTGTTGACTCAGGGTTTATCCGAGGAGCAGGTGCGCCAGATTACGTCGATTATCAGAGGTGGAGCTGGACCGAGCTAGGGTAGCTTTTTGATTTTTATATTTTAAACATGTATTTACTTATATGATACATATTGTATATATTTTGGACGATATTGGTGATGTTTGCGTGTTCATATTGATTTAAATTGATGTCGTATTCTGCTTGTTGAATTCTTTTATATATTATGCGTGAGATGTTGATTATGAATACTGCGGTATATATTCTGCTTGTTGATTACTTTCATATATGATGTATATATTATTGTCCATAGGGCGAAGAAAAAACGGGCAGCCCTTTTTAAAAAAAACATGATAATATGCACCTACGGATTAATCCGTAGGGTCCCTATTTGCTCCTACACATTTATCCGTAGGGACAAAATATCAGGATACCTGATATTTTGACCATATGGACTCAGTAACAGGTGTTAGTCTAGTCCCTACGGAGTAATCTGTAGGGCATTGGCTTTACCCCTACGCATTTCCCCGTAGGGACAAAATATCAGGATACCTGATATTTTGCCCCCACACATGAGGACCTACACATCAATCTGTAGGGGCATGTAGTTGTCCCTACGGAGTTATCCGGAGGGGAAACTATTTTATTTTATAAACCGATAAATTAAATAAATATTTTGTCCCTACGGATTAATCCGTAAGGACCAATGGACCTATGCATTAAGCCGTATGGGCAATTATTTCTCCGTAGGGGCATGTTTAAAGCTAAGACTTGCACCTGCGGCGTGTGCACCTATGGCGTATTTTTGTGCCCCTATGAATATAGCCATAGGGGCTGTGGTTTGCTCCTACGGCTTTATCCGTAGGGGCAACCCCTATTTGTTGTAGTGTACATACTCACTTACATCGTTGTAGATGACATACAAACATTGATGGTATTACAAGCGCTTCAACACCAAGGTGGACCGTTGTACTCATAACCTTTCTTCAGTGATATACAGTATTGATGATACACAAGCACTCACCATCCACAACCTTTCTTCGGTGATATACTATATTGATGATACACAAGCACTCACCATACAACATTGATGATACACAAGCACTCTAAAAATAAGGGATTTTTTTTCTAAAAAGCTCTCTCATACTTCGCTAATTACTAAAACGACCCATATACATTTAAATTGCACTAAAAAACATAGAATTTTTTTGGCATCTACCATTAACCGGTTAGGAGGCTAATGGTGTGTATCGTGTTTAGGGTTTTAAAACCTTCACAATCTCTCTTCCTTTCCCAAAATTCCTAAATTTTCCGCCAAATTGGTTTTAGGATCAGGGTGTTAACCAAATATCTCTCAAATTGATCATGGAAATCCGCTGACCGTTGTACTCACAACCTTTCTTCAGTGATATACAACATTGATGATACATAAGCACTCACCATCAACTTCTTATAAACTCCCGATATGGGAGTAAACACATACGAGTCACACAACCCAACAATCCCGAGCTTGACTCGTATCGTAGATACTCACTTACACCGTTTTATGTGACATACAAACATTGATGGTATTATAAGCTATTCAAAACCAAGGTGGACCGTTGTACTCACAACCTTTCTTCAGTGATATACAACATTGATGATACACAAGCACTCTCGATGTGGGACTAAACACATACGAGTCACATAACCCAATAACCCCGAGCTTGACTCATATCGTACATACTCACTTACACCGTTGTAGGTGACATATAAACATTGATGGTAATACAAGTGCTTGAACACCAAGGTGGACCGTTGTAATCACAACCTTTCTTCAGTGATATACAACATTGATGATACTCAAGCACTCACCATCCACAACCTTTCTTCGGTGATATACAATATTGATGATACGCAAGCACTCACCATACAACATTGATGATACACAAGCACTCTAAAAATAAGGGATTTTTGCTAAAAAGCTCTCTCATACTTCGCTAATTATTAAAAAGACCCACATACATTTAAATTGCACTAGAAAACATAGAATTTTTTTTGGCATCTACCATTAACTGGTTAGGAGGCTAACGCTGTATACCGTACTCACAACCTTTCTTCAGTAATATACAATATTGATGATACACAAGCACTCACCATCCCATCCCACATCGGTATTTCTTACTCCACCTTTCTCTCTAAACAAATCATGCTCTGATACCATTTGTTGGGGGTGGAGCTCGCACGTGACGGATACATAACACAACTTGGGTGCCCATTCTAACCCAAAATCCCGAGCTGATAGGTAGAGGTCCAAGTTATATTATATATCACATTAACTTTTTATAAACTCCCGATGTGGGACTAAACACATACGAGTCACATAACCCAACATAATACTTGTTTTATATTTGCAGCATCCTTTTCCCTCTCTCGAGACAACGCTACGGCTTTAATAGGAGAAATGAGTTCGGAGAACTTGCCGATACTGTAAGTCACAGAATTGACTTTCCTTCCTAAAGCAACCGCGACGGCGACAGGGTCGATCACCATGCGGTGGTTGTAGACAAAGAGATAATCGGGGTGTCCTTTGCTAGGCGGAGGAGGTGGAGTTCCTTTCACGGTAAGCTTGATGCCTATGAGTTTGTAATTATAGAAGACAATACGTTCCGGTAAGAAGATGTGGACGTAGACACGGACAAGAGAGAGGGAGATTCAAATGGGGAGCCAGAGGAAGGTTAGGAGGGCGGCAGGGGAGTCGGGCGTTGGACGAGGCGGCCATCGTGGAGGATGACATGTGATAGGAGTTGGTTGCCATGGACTGGGTTGCATTTAGTGTTGGGGGCCTTCCTGTTACTATGGGAAACAAAGTAAATTAGAAATTTTGGCTAGAGAGATGGATAACCAAAGAAAAATTGAAATATATTGGTGCTAAATGAATTTATTAGGTTAATGGTTAACACACGTGTGATTTCCGCATTCATGAGAAGATGGATAACCCATTTTACTGTTTTGATTCCCGCAGCAACTTAAAAAGCGGGACCCATCCAAACAGTAAAATGGTTATGCACTTCATAGCCAAGCTAGGTTATGAAGTGCACAATTACATTTTTGCCTATATTTATTTGGGATCTGGATGTTTTTCTATGATTCGACCAAAATAAAACAATTTAATGCAATTTATAGCTTTTTTTATTAATATGCCGTAACTTACTGCAAGCAGGATTAACTATAAGAAAGTTTTACGACTTGGTTATATTATAAGGGCATTAACAATTTATAGCCTATTGACAGCATTAAAATCTCGGTAGCTTTAATAAATAATTTCTGTCCAATTATTATACAACTATAAAGTTGGGACATTTAAGGTAATCTTTTGCATAAGACTATCTTTTCCAAAACACTATTTTGTTCCTTTCCCATTTTGTGCTTACCTTTTCATTTTATTATTTTTTCTACCCATTTTTCAAACGATCCATGTGAGGCCAAAAAAAAATGAGTGGGGCCTAAAAAGAAAAGAAATATGTGTGGATTTTCTCTAATTATTTGGTTTCAAATTTTATTTCTGTCCTTTTTTATTTCCTTAATTTATCCTTAAATCCTATGACAAGCTATGATTAGAAAGAAATTCTGGTGTTTTAATTTTTTTCTCAAGAAAACTGTTAGTATTTTTTTTATCTTCATACATATTTTTTAAAAAATAAAACATAATAGAATAAAATATGTTTACTAGACAATCCATTTTTTAGATTTGCTTATAAAAATTATAGTTGCTTTAAATTTGGTGCTCATATTTCATTATTTAAATAATTATTAATATTCCTTCAAAAAAAATTATCAATGTTTAAAGAGGCATACTTTAAAAAAAATTAATCATAATATAAATTTCTCAAAATGGAACTAAAACTAAATTTCCATGTTTTTAAAATGGGTACTGACTTCTTCTTGACAAAATGAATGTATATTGATTTTCTGTTTGCTTTTTCAATTCAGAAATATCTTGAATCATTTTGAACCCACGCGTTACACGTGGGGTCAAAGTCTAGTACTTTTAATATATGGAAGAGTTTAGAATCCTAATTGTCATCTAGATTTGGTCCCATTTTATGGGAGCCCAGCTCCAAAGACTTAAAAAAGTGAGAATAATGAAGAAAAGAGTCCCTATGAGGGTTTTTCGTCAGGCGACGTTGAAAAAATACATTCTTCAACATTTTATTCGACTATCGACATCCTTCATGTTCATCTTTATTATCTAAGATGCGGACACAACGAATTTCATGTGATTTTACCACTTTTTCTCCGTTGGATTAGCAATGCAAAAAGTCCTATTGTCAGTAAACCGTTAAATTTGCACCCACTAAATCAACGGTTAAAAAGTTGTGGAATCGCTATTAAGATATGTGGTTAAACATAGACATTGGAAAAACTATGAGATGCGTATGAGTCTAAGATAGAAGATGTGCCAAATCTTAATATGGCTTGAATCTCGGTGATGGAACCTATTAAGAATAAGATATATATTTAGAATTAATTAGATTGGTAAAAGATTTAGATTTGATTCAATCTAATTAGATTATTTGTATTTTCTATTATTAGAAAAGCAATAATATATATATATATATAAGAGGTAGAGGGAATTCTCTAGCAACCTCATAATTTTCTCTAAATCCAATTCTCTTTTACATGGTATCAGAGCCCAATATCCCTAACCCTACCTAGCCATCACCCTTCGCCTGTTCACCGCCGCCACTGCAACTAACTTATCGTGCCCTCACCTTCGCAACCATCACCACCGCGCCATCACCCTCGCAACCACAGCCGCTCACAAAGCCTAACCCCATCACCGCCACGCCCTCACCCTTGCAACCGCCGCCGCCGCCATCCCCCAACAACCCTCGCTGCCCTCGTTGCCCTAGCCGCCACTTTCGCTACTGCCACCACCAACCAACTTCGTTACCCACACTTCTGCCACCATCGATACCAATGCCTCGACCTGCCACCTCGCTACTCCTCTGTCGATCTTCCACTTATTTTTTAATGGGTTTTTGATTTTCCCCTTGCTGCCCATCAAATAAGTAATCATCCAGATCTATTTATTTAATGGTTTTTTGATGTTACGATGAATAGTTTACCAACTTGTTGCTTTTGAGGATTTGTGTTGGTGATTGCTTGGTATTCCGGGTTAGAAAATTTTCGTCTTGTTAATTATTGTGACGTTGTTAGCACTCTTTGATCATGAGTGATAAAGAGAAAGTCTATGAAGGATGCTCTAATGTTTTGTATCCTAATTTTATTATAAGAACCCTATTGAACACCGACAACTATTCTCATGGAAACAGCCTGTGGAAATGTTTGCTAAGGAGCGTAAATTAATGAAGCATCTTATTGAGCCATTTCCTTCAGATCCTTCTGAAGACTGGGTATCACATGATGCCATGCTGCATCGCTTGATGACTGAGATCATGGAGGAAAAGATTATATTGCAAGTATTCAAATACTCAACCGCTTACTCTATTTGAAGGGAAAATTAATGTTGATAGGGCTTTGATACTTGGAGAGCTTTAATTAAACTTGAGCGAGGAGATACATCTTTCTCCTTTTATTATAGTGAACTCAAGAAGCTTGAAGCAGAATTCCTTTTGATTTATCCTATTAGCAGTGAAGAGAAGCGATGGAAGACATTTTATGATCATATGATGGTGATGACGTTTCTTGCCGGTCTTGGTTCCGAATTTGATAGTATACGTCCACAAATTCTAGTAGGATCAGAGGTCCCCTCTCCCGCGGATGCTTATAGGGTTGTTCTTCGCGCCCATCCTTCCTATGTCGTTGAAGGTACTATTGATTCCGTTGCAAAAGAAGACGAAGGAAAATCTGCCCTTGATTCTTCTTATGGTAGTAGAAGATGAGGTGGAGGTAGTATACGAGGATGTGGTAGAGGAGGTTGAGGACCTTTTAGAGGAAAGGCGAGAAGGTGATCGTTTCTATGCACATTGTGAGATGACTGGCCACACTAAGGATACTTGCTATTCGCTTCATCCGGAGTTCCTACCTCAGTGAGCTGCTAGAGTAGCTACTTCACACCTGCCACTCTTACTTCTCATGGTGCTTCTGGACTATCTGATCAGGAGATATTGCGGCGTGGGTCTCTTCTTACAGGATCTATTTTTTCGAGCTCCACTACTATTCTGGCTAAAGGTAATACATGTCTTCTAACCCACATATCTCCATCCTAATAGATTATTGATTCGGAAGTATCAGATCATATGACTAGAACATTAGGTGTTTTCTCCTCCTTGTTTAAAATTTCATATGCCGGTGATATTACACTTGCAGACGGTTCAATCTCTAAAGTAGAAGGCATTGGTCATATTTCTCTTACCCCATCTTTATCTTTATCATCAGCAATATATATCACTTCATTTTCTTTTAGCCTGATGTCAGTAAGTAAACTTGTTCATACCTTGAATTGTTCAATAACGTTTTCTCCTTATGGTTGTGTCATGCAGGGTTTGAAGACGGAGGGGATGATTGGTTCAGGACGTGAACTTGGAGGCCTTTATTATTTTGATGGACAACTACTAAAGTTTTCTTGCTTAAAAAATAGTGATCTACTGGTTAACCACTGTCTCTTAGGTCATCCTGGTTTGTCTACTTTATAGAAATTAGTTCCTTTTTATTTAGTCCGTGATCGTTAGAGTGTGTCGCTTGTGAGATGGGAAAGCACACTTGTGCTTCTTATCAGTTTAGAGTCAATAAACATGCCGAGAAACTGTTTGATTTAGTGCATTCTGATGTTTGGGGGCCATGTCCCATTACGTCAAACCGTGGTTTTCGATATTTTGTTATTTTTATTGATGATTACTCTCGAGTGACATAGCTATATTTGTTGAAATCTAGAACCGAAGACTTTGATACCTTGAAATCATTTTTTACCGAGGTGAAAAATCAATTTGGTATTAATATCAAAACTCTGAGAAGTGATAATGCAAAGGATTACTTTAATAAAAAGTTTACTCATTTTTTTTGACACCTTTGGTATTATACATCGGTCCTCGTGCCCCTATAGACCTCAACAAAATAGTGTTTCTGAATGAAAGAATTGATATCTGTTGGAGGCTACACGTTCTCTTTTGTTCTATATGAATATTCCTAAACATTTTTGGGATGATGCCGTTCTAACTGCTTTCCGTCTTATCAATCGTCTACCAAGTTTAGTCTTAAGGGGAGAAATTTCAATCTCTATTTTATTTCCCTCTAAACCTTTATTCCTTCTTCCTTCACGTGTTTTTTGTTGTACTTGTTTTGTCTACAATCATCAAACTGGCTTATCAAAGCTCGATCCCAAGTCCATTAAGTGTGTTTTCTTAGGATATCCTGGAGTTAAAAGAGATACAAGTGTTATAGTAAAGAACTCAATAGTGTCTTCGTCTCTACAGATGTGCCCTTTCATGAAAGTACCCCTTTGTTTGGTACTAATGTAACGCCCCAGTCACTTAGAGAGGATTTTCCTATTAATGAAAATGATGTTCTTGTTATCGAATCTTCTCTACCCAATCCTTCTGTCTCAGTGGCACCAAATACTTCAGAACTAGATTATCATTTAATTGAGAAACCAACTCAAGTGGAAGAAAATGAGGAAGAGGGACCTCTAGTCATTGAAGAACTTACACCAGTGCTAGACTCAGATCCAATTCAGACTGATCTTGTTCTTCCAGTTTTCCTTCGCAAAGGTACCCGTACCACTAAGTCTCTGTATCCTCCATCAGATTATGTCATATATATTAGACTTTCTCCCCGTTGGAGATTCGCGATGTCGTTCTTTAAGAAGGTAATGGTTCAATATCGGATATGTCGGTTTTGATTAAAAGATAGCACAATATGATTCTCAAGTTATAAAATACCGCAAGTGCACGGTGCGTTGAAGCAATTCGGCAAGTACGAATCGATCCATTGGGAATGGATTCATGATGTTCTTTTTTAGTTAGGAACAAATGTTTTAGAAGTTGGTTTTGTCACGTTTTAATAAAAAATGTGATGTAAAAGAGAAAAAAGATATATACGGAATACTTAGGCTGAAGTTTAGTATATTGACTTGTGGAGTTACCCTTAACTCTCATTCTTGATTCAAACACACATTTTTAATTTCTATTTGAATTTGAAAAGCAAGGAAACAATAGTAAGCATGGACGGCTAGGCGTTCAAGCATCTGATCAATGAAGGGCAGCGGAAAATGATCTTTGCGAGTTGCAGTATTGAGATTTCTGAAATCAATACGGACCTCCAACCTGTTTGTGTGCGGGTTGGGATTAGCTCGTTCGCTTCATTCGTAATCACCGTGATTCCCGATTTCTTTGGTACGACATGAATGAGGCTTACCCATTTACTATCAGATATGGGATAAATGATCCCATTGTCAAGACACTTCAGCATTTATTTCCGTACGGCTTCTTTCATAACCGGGTTAAGTCGGCGTTGAGGATCCTTGAAGGGTTTAGAGTCATTGATCATATGGATTCTGTGCTGACAGATAGCGGGGCTGATTCCTTTGATATCAGCCATCGACCAACCAATTGCTTCCATGTTCTTTCTCAGAACATTCATGAGTGCCGACTTTTGCTAAGGCGCTAGGTCGGTTACGATTATAACTGGAAGCATTTCGTTATCATCTAAGTATACATACTTGAGGTGGTCAGGAAGAACTTTGAGGTCATGTTTAGGTGGCTCCTCCACTGATGGTCGCACTTCGGGGTCGGTTTAGTACGAAGTGGTTCGAATTGGGCCCCCAAATGTGCGTAGGAGGCCTGCTCAGGACTTAGCTTCTCAAGCAAGAGAAGTTCCTCAGAAAACAGTTCTTCAAAAGTTTCTTCAAGACACTCATTGTTGAAGTCAAATGTCTCCTCCTTAGCCATATCGTGTACAGCATTGACTTCATACATGTCATCATGTCTATCACTTGCTTAGTTTCCTAGGCTGAAGATGTTGAGGTCAAACATCATATTTACAAAAGAGAGTTTCATGGATCCATTACGACAATTGATCAACATGTTGGACGTGACAAGGAAAGGCCGCCCCAGTATGACTGGAATCTGACCGCTGGAATTGACGACGGGTTCAGTCTCCAATATGATGAAATCTACGGGGAATATGAATTCCCTGAGCTTAATCAGAACATCATCAATCTCTCCCCTTGGTATATTTGTGGATTGGTTTTCCAATTGCAGAGTCACTTTGGTCGGCTTCAATTCTCCCAAACCCAGTTGCTCGTAAACTGAGTAAGGGAGCAGGTTCACGCTCGCCCCTAAGTCTAACAAGGCTCGATTGATTTGCTTGTCCCCGATATTTCAAGAAATAGTAGGACAGCCAGGGTCCTTATATTTCACTGGAATGGATTTGGATAAGATATCGCTTAAAGTGGCGGCCAAGAAGACTGTTTTGGGCACATTCATGCGTATCCTTAAGGAATTTTGCATACGCCGGGACTTGTTGGACCACATCCAACAACGGAATGTTGACTTCACATCGTTTGAAGACTTCTAACACATTTTCCATACTTGCAGAGGGATTCTTCGATCTTAACCTATTGGGATAGGGAGCCTTAGGCTCAAACATTTGGTTCGAAGAAGATGCAGATGGAGTAGGTGTAGAAGGAGTGAGCGTTCTTGCTGGAACTGCTGGACTAATTTGTGGAAGTAAATCTTGTTGTTTCAAAGGATTTGCAACTGATGACAAAGAAGAAGAAGGTGAAGA
Source organism: Agapanthus africanus (assembly GCA_030015575.1). Classification (NCBI taxonomy): domain Eukaryota; kingdom Viridiplantae; phylum Streptophyta; class Magnoliopsida; order Asparagales; family Amaryllidaceae; genus Agapanthus; species Agapanthus africanus. The sequence goes on along the minus strand of JASDDO010000022.1, from coordinate 133,725,477 downwards.
AGAAGATGGTAAAGAAAACAAAGAAGTAGACGGACCGGAAGATGAAACAAGCAATGAGACATGTGCCGGTAAATCGACAACCGCACGTTTAGATGAATCATTAGGTTTGACAACCTTGTTGTCAATTGTGCATTCTGACCTTAAGACGGTGACGACATTCACATTCTCTATGTTGTTCTGTTGAACAACATGAGCGTTGTGGTTCCTCTGTTCTCTCGCATTCGTCACTGGCTAGGAAGAAAATGTTCCCTTATCTCGTTCATTCACTGCAGCAGCGGGTTGACTGATTTGAATTTCTAGCCTGGTTATGGCTTGTGTGTTAGTGCTATGCAACTGACCAGATGTTTGCATGAAAGTATCCAGACTAGATGTAGTCTGTGCGGAAGTTTTAATCAAAACTTCCAACCCTTTTTCAATTGTCGACACCCACTTGTCGTCTTGGACGAACCTAGGGGTGCAAAGGTTGGGTTGGGCTGATTCGGCTATTAGGGCTGGTTGTTGGAATATCCCAATTTCTGATTTTGAAAATTCAAAATTCAAAATTGTTGGAATAGCGGGTTTGAATTGTTGTTTTTAAAACGTGCCTGATTCCAAGAAAAATTGGGATGATTCTTCCAACCAGAATTGCATGTTTGTAAGAAAGGGTCGTTCCTAAGACGCTGGTTCTGATACAGCGCATTAACGTTTTCGTGTCCCTGGGACCCGACGAGAATCAGACATTCATCAGCTATGTGGCTAGGATGCTGACAATTAGCACACAACGGTTGAGAAACTTGGTTGACTGGTGACGGTGAATTTTTGCCCTCTAAAGTGTCACGACCCAAAGTTTAGGCACATGACCGACACTTAAACCACGTGACGTCAACAGGCGTAACACAATTTAAGTAAGCCAAAAACCCAGAAATCTAAACCATCAAAAGTATTAAGTAATAAAAACATTGTTAAAAACATTTGGAAATCTCAAGTAAAAATCTTAAAGCTTAAGTTTATTTTTTTCTTAAAAATTTCGGCAGCACCTCCTTTATAAAAACTAGCCCCGAAACGGATACAAACATAGAGTATAAATAAAGCATCCCCAAACGGGAGCAAATCACGCCCAAAGGCAGAAACAACCACTATAAGCATATATACGACGCCGTAGCGAAGAAATAGACAATATAAATAAAAAACAACATAAAGAGGTAAAACTACATAATAAAGGCCGGCTCATACGAGCACGACACCCAGAGTCACAAAATATACAATATCGTCCTCACAACTCATCTCTAAGTCAATACAGGAAAGTGGTAGATAGAGAGTACTAGATACAATGAGATATACAATGAACATAAACGAATAACCGTAAACCCACCTACAGCAAAAAGGCTTACAGCCAACCGTAGAGGTATCCGCTGAAAAAGATACAATAAGAAGCCCTGCCGCGACTACTCTGAGGGTCAAGCATGCAAAACACTGTGGCACAACGGGGGTGAGTTGCCAACTCATGAATAGTAAGTAACATCATACAGATAATCGCAGGTATGCACGTACAGCGATAATCTATCACATGCAATCTGGTAGCATAAGTATGGCAATACGGATATGCAACAATCATGATCAAGGTACTCTATCAGGTACTACAAATACATAAACAATGCATATCTAATAAATGCTGACTATGGGATAAAACATATCATCATCAATGAATCATCATCTTGGAAAAACCGGTGTCCATCAACGACACCCCAAATCCCAATACCTCAGACGTCATCACTCTGTTCGGCCATCATATCTTGTAAATCTCATGGAACCCGAGTGCCCAAAATCGGCACTCGAAAACATCATGAAAACTCGTGTCCAACATCGATACATAAATCCACATAACTCGGGCTCCGTCGGTCCGGATCGGCCCACGGGCTCCGTCGGTCCGGATCGGCCCACGGGCTCCGTCGGTCCGGATCGGCCCATATCCATCTCACGACTTCGGTCGGTATCCTACGGATAACCGTCAGGTCCAACCAATCACCGGTAGGTAGTAGTCCCTCTGCCAGGCTCATCTTCTACTGCACAACATCCATTTCTTGCCTCGGGGTACCATACTGGGTCCACCATGAACCCACAAACAGATCATCCAGCTACTCGAATCGGGTTTCTAACACAAGTCTCAGAACTGAGAAAACTCATGGTGGACGCATCGAAATATCATATCAAGAGAAACCGGGTTTTCAAAACAATGCATAATTTCTTGAAATATTCACATAGTTCTCAAATCCATAAATCACATGAAATCCGTATCTCAGTGCGTAAATCCATGAAATATGATATATGCAACATAAAACAGTAATATGAGCATATCAAGGGAAAGCCGCTCTTTTAAATGAATCTAGTTTTTAAATATATCACGTGGTTCCTAATTCCTCCAAAATCAAATGCAACATCATGTTGCCTCATGGGAACTGAATAAAACATATGAATAAAGCAACGAGGAAAGCCCCCAAGTGGAGCATCACGTGCCCACACGTGATCGGGCCTCACGTGCAGACACGTGACTTTTTATAGGCAAAGTCTATAGGCGCTGAATGAAATAAACAATTGGAGATGCTTAATTGGTGAGGTCACGTGCCAACACGTGATGGGTTTCTGAGCCCTCTGAACTAATAAAATTAAATTCTAATTAGAAGCTTTATGCTTAATTGGTGAGGTCACGTGTCAACATGTGATGGGCTCCTGAGCCCTCTGACTAATAGAATTAAATTCTAATTAATAAGCTTTATGCTTAATTGGTGAGGTCACGTGCCAACATGTGATGGGCTCCTAAGCTCTCTGAACTAATAGAATTAAATTCTAATTAAAAGGAATCAAAAGCCCTAATTGGAAAAATATTTCCCTAGATCTTTCCAAACAAAAAAGATTGCGCTCTGTAAAACAGAACGTCGTTGGATTAACAATCTAATGGTGATTAAAAGATCACCAATTTACAGAAAAATTATGTACAGGGAAATATCTTCCTAATCTTGCTAAGAACAACAAACAAGATATCTTCTGTAAAAAAGAAGTCTTTGGATTAAATCCAACGGTGAATAAAATTCACCGAGTGATCTAAAAGATCATGTTGGTTATAAAATCAATCAAAATCTCTCAATGAGAGATTGGCTGAACAAACTGATTCTTTTCTTTCTCCTATAAATAGGAGCCAAGAAAAAAAAAGAGGAGACACAGAAGGAAGGAGAGAGAAGAACCCCCTTGAAAGCAAAAAAAAAAAGAGAGAAAAGAGAATTTAATTCTCCAGAGAGAAGAAGGTCTCTTCAAAGAAGAAAGAAACTTTAGGTAAGAGAAGGAAAGAGATCACCCCATAAGCTCCCACAAAACAAAAGAGAATTTAATTCTCAAACCAAGAGTTTAACTCTTCTGAAAAGATCTTAGTTCTTCTTCTAGTTGAGATCTGCAGAAGCAGATCTCCCCACAAGTTGAGAATTTAGTTCTCATCGGGGAGATTCTGTTATGTAGATTCAAACCCAGGGGAAAGAACTAAGTTCAAAGTAATTCTTATCAGAACATATAGGAATTTAATTCCTCTAATAAAATTTGGGTTTAACCCTATAGAAGAATTTAATTCTTATAAAACAAAAGGGGCTCGAACGTCTCAAAACTCAAGATCTCCATGCACGTAAGGAAAATATTAGTGCTTGAACAAAAAGAGAACAAACTGAGATCGGCTCACGCGATCCCATGTGACCCCCTAAGCAGTGCTTAGCTTTCATAAAGCAGAAAGGGAATAGATCAAAGGCAATAGCGCCAAATTCGAGCGCCTCACGTGACCCCACGTGAGCGCCTCAAATTCTTAGTGTCTAACACTATTTCAAGCGCCTCACATGACCCCACGTGAGTGCCTCAAATCCTTAGTATTTAACACTACTTCAAGCGCCTCACGTGACCCCATGTGAGCGCCTTAAATTCTTAGTGTTTTACACTACTTCAAGCACCTCACGTGACCTCATGTGAGCGCCTCAGACTCTCAGCATTTAATGCTACTTCAAGCGCCTCACGTGACCCCACGTGAGTGCTCCAGATCATCAGTATTTAAAAAATACTTTAAAACCTCACGTGGTAGCACGTGAGCACCGAACATATGCTAGTGTTTTAGGCCAACCTTAGCCCAAGTTAGCTAAGTCTCCCAAAGCCAAAACTCTTTTTCAACCGAGCCTCAATTATACTCAGGTCTTTCAAAATTGATCTCAGATGGCATTCAAAGTAATGTTATCCCATTCCTTCTCAATCTGACATTTGGTTTAAGGGTACATCTCTCCACACCTTTGATACATGTCGTTGTAATTATTCAACGTCTTTAGAGAGGTGGCGGGTCCCGACAACCAACAACTTTTTTGGTACAATTCCAAACCCATGGATACACCCCATTAGACCGTAACGAATTTAAACTAACTACGGACCGCAACGTCTCTAAACTAAACTCTATGGACTATGAGGTTCTTAAGCTCATGGACTATGATGTCCTTAAACTTATGGACCGCAACGTCCTTAAACTAAACCCTACAGACTATGATGTCTCTAAACTAGACTATGATGTCTCTAAACTATGGACTATGATGTCCTTAAACTCCACGGACTATGATGTCCTTAAACTTATGGACTGTAACGTCCTTAAACTAAAACGATAGAACCCAAATGCTCTTTCGCTGGATCTAAATGATCCTAAAACCTTGTTAAGTAGATCTCAGTCTAAAATTAGACTAACGTATCCTTAACAACCATTTAAGTTGATCTTAATCTTAAACGAGATTAACGATCCTTAAATCAATCCAACTACAGATCCCTCAACTGACATTGGTTCAAGGGTACATCTCCTCACACCTCTGATATGTGTCGTTGTAACTCTTCAACGTCTTCAAGGAGGTGGCGGGTCCCAACAATCAATAAACCCAATGGATCACAATGTCCCTAAACTAAAACAATAGAGTCCAAATACTCTTTTATTGGATCAAAATGATCCTGTTAAGAAGATCTTAGTTTAAAATTAGACTAACGTATCCTTAACAAACATTTAAGTTGATCTTAGTCTCAAATGAGATTAACGATCCTTAAACCCAACCCCAAAACAAAATCTAAGAAAATACGGATTTGGACTAATCCACGCCCTACGGGCGACAACATAAATTAGTCTCCGTATGCAATCCACGGGAAACCAAAAAACAAAACAAACACACACGACACGAAGTGACCATCTGGAGAATGAGAAAGTGGTTACCGCGATGCGGTAGCGTAATTAACTACAGGGGCTTGCGCCTGCAGGGAAGAGCGTCCCCACAATCAAAAGCCCCTCACAATCAGGGGGAATCTGACGAAGTCTGCTACAACGGCCGCATCCGTCTAAACCTCCGATATACGGTGCCATAAATTAACTTGGCATCTTCGGAGAGGTGGACGGATAAAACCAAACAGCATCTGCCCCCAAGATTCAGTCCAGACGTCGCCACGTCCCGGTCGCATCTTTCGGCGGTAAACTGATTCTGGCATGCCCGGTGGGACCTTTTCCTCTTTCCATTCCACACTTCATGTGTCGTGTTCATAAAGAATCGCGGTTTGATATGGTTGCCCCTGGATTCGAGGTACTAAGATTTGGTGTCTTACTCCCGTTTAGAGAAAATGGCTTCCAACTGCACTAGCTGCAACAATAACTCCCACTCCGTCCTCGCCGTAAGAGTGACTTATGGGCCCCAAGCGGCCTCCATTTTCTCCATTCCAGTGGAACAGGTGACTCAGGCCACCATTAGACTGTTCTTCGGGACCATGCTCCCACCAATGAGCTTCAACGCCCTACTGCCATCGCAAGAAGCTCCAAAGAAGTCGGTCTTCAATCGGCTTGCAACTATCGCGGCCTCTCTCAACGGGTCACCCAAATCCAATGCCTCGGTCTTTAACAGACTAGGCCAAAGCTCCAATGGGTCCGTGAAAAAGCCCGCAATACCTGAAGGGGTTATCCCGAAACGGATGGCTATCCCTGCTCCAGTAAATGAAGTCATCAGAGAGACTTCTCCTGCTAAGGGGTCGGTCTTCACAAGACTGGCCATTCCAACTCCCGCTCCAGGCAAAGTCACCAAGGCTGCTACCCCTGCTCGAAAGTCTGCCTTCGACGGGTTGACCATCCCTTCTCAGCGGACGTCAGTCTTTGATAGGCTGGCACCAACAGCAACCCTTCACCAAAACAGGGGACATGATGAAGCCACCCCCCGTAACTGAGCCAGTGTCGTCTGCAAGACACGCTCGACGTCGCCACTGGCGCCGAGTGAAGAAAGCCGGGGGCAGTTCCCTATCTGGACTTACCCTATCGGCTCCGATGGTGGAAATTGATGTTGCTGTTCCAACTGGGAACATATTTGAACCACTTAGGAGGGTGCGCAAGAACTCTCCAACTGTCGCGCTGAAAAGATCTCCTCCACCTATGGAGAGCGCCACAAAGGAAAAGCCATAACAGCCCTCTCAGCGGCTGTTCTAAAAAATTCACAGGAAATCGACAAGGACTACTCCCGTCGATCCAAGAAAATAAAGATTCAGCAAGAAGGGGACCATCCCTCCGCCATGCTATGAAAGGTGTCGTCTGCATAGATGCCTACATCGCCAGCTCTCTCAACTTCAACCATCCACAAAAGGAGAAGACCGGAGAAGATCTCTGCGTCTGTGACAAATCTAAAGGGCACTCAACACCCCAAGTCTGGGGGCATGGTGGTGCACACTGTTTATATGGCATCCGGGAAAGAGGATAGTCATATCTCTACGGGTCATCGACCACTCACCAGATCCATAACAAAGGCCCAGGAGAAACAACAGAAGCTCCAGGAAATGTTAACACAGATGGCCACACTCACTAGGCCAAAAGAAAGCCCGGAGACATCGTCAGAGCAGCGTCATGAACAAGAAACCGATGCTGAGTTCCTTCGCAGAATCCTCGAAAAGAAAGACAGAGAGGCCGCGGAACAAGCGGCCAACATAAAATGAATGGCACTTTTATTCCCAGATATGGTCGGGATTATGATACAGCCGGATCTTCCAGCTGAAGACCCTCCGATTATCCTTGAAGACGACCGAGGGGAGACGTCAAACCCTCTTCCAGCTTGTTTAGCAGCCAAGGAGAAGACCGTCTCCAAAGCCGCCCTGGATGACTATATCGCTCAGCAGATACGAGCTCATCAAGCGAGCGAAGCGGCCGGGAAAATTGTTAAGACTGGATGACCCTATCCGGGTTGGTATGACAAAATAAAGTACCCGCCGGGATATACGATCCCTAAATTCCATGTATATAAGGGGACAGGGAATCCACACCAGCACGTTGCTCAATTCAGAGCCTAGTGCGGTAATTAGGGGGGGTTGACGACAAACTGCTGCTTCTCCAGTTTGTTGGCAGCTTGTCGGAGACATCGTTTGAATGATACTCTGGGCTCCCAAACGACTCCGTTAAGACATTTGCAGAAATGGAGCTACTGTTTACACAGAGATTCGCAAGCGCTAGCGAGCGCACCCTAATCACGGCATTAATTAACACCAGGGTGAAGCCAGGAGAAACATGGGTCCAGTACACGATACGATGGCAAAATCTATGGTCGAAGTGCGAACAACGCATCGAAGAAGCGCCTGCAGTGGGCATGTTCAATGGGTACTCTTGATCCGCAGGCGACCATATCCCAGTTCATGATGTTTTTCAAGCCGACTACTTTTCAGACTTTGATTGACAAACTGGCCCAAATGGACCAGATGGTCATAAGCCTTCCTTTTCAAAGAAAGAACCGCGGTATGAAAAGGGCAAAGGGAAAGAGACCTTTGTCGCCAATACTCAACAACAGCCGAGCAACTTAAAACCGGTTGTTCGCCAAAGCAACGTGCATCCACGCCAATTCCTCGAGGAGAGACTGGGACGTCCTTACTCGTTTCCCCGGGATAAAATAAGGAGACTGTTCGAGATGGCAGTGCGCAACAGACTCATCGATCTTCCAGATCCAAGACGTCTGCTGCAGCCAGACGATGCCAACAATCCTAATTACTACCCCTACCACCGAGCATTAGGCCATCCAATTGAAAATTGCTTCGTTTTCAAAGGCTGGATTGAGGACCAATACCAGCAGGGCAGATTCGCGCTGTCTGAGAAATGGAAAGTAAACCCGCCACAACTACACGCTCCTAAAAAGGTGGACACACCAGGGGTATCGTGCTCTTTTATAGAAGAAGCTCCATAGGAGGTTTCCCTTTCAGCCAAGACGAAAAGAATGTTGAAGGATCTTCAGACATGCCCGGCAATCAGGTGGAAAAGTCCGCTAGAACCCGAGGACGTTGAAGGAATGCTGAAGCCGCGCCCAACGCCAAGAGTTGGTAGCGATAATCAAAACGCTCAGGCCCAGCCGTCAAAGTCTTCGAAGAAGAAGAAGACTAAAAAGCCCGTCCAACCTGAAGACAGCCGTACAGGTCTGCAGAAATACATCGATGCACTGGAAGAATATAACCAGAAGGCACGGACCCCAATCACGTTGGACGAATTCTTTAAGCATGTTCTTGAGAATGAAGACGATGACGCTGATGACGGAGACGATTCTTCAGAAGGGTCTGAAGACTATATGGCGAGCTGCCACATGATCTCTCACTCGATAAATGGCAAAGAAGGTTCTGATGCAGAAAAACTGGGGGCAGATCACGAACCGGAACTCCTAGAACCGTCAGACGAGATGATTGACATGCTGTTGAACGAGGCCTGTCAAAAGAGCAAGGATGATTGAGAGCGCGAAATGGCCATATTTGAAAAAGCCAAACGCCGGTGACTGGACGAAAGGGTTAAAACACTCCCACCAGATCAAAGCACATCCACCGTAGACAAAAGCAGGCTTAAAACGAGGAAACGATTCGCTAAAGCCTTGTCAATAGGGATGAAGCCGCCAGCCTCTAAAGAAAACACTCCTGGTAGGATACACTTTGACGAAACGGATGTACATCCTAGTTACTGCTTATACCATCAAAGGATTGCACATCCTACCGAAGAATGCAATGCCTTTAAAAACTGGTGGCTGGAATATGTCGCCCACCGACAACATTTCAAGAGGATGAAGCATAAAGCTCGTCGACAGCGAAAAAATGCGACAGATGAGCACAAAAGAACTGCCGGTAACTGTCACATGGTCGATTTCGGGATATCGCAAGTCCTCACCTTCGGAAGCGATTCTGACGAGGAAATAGCCCTCGGCCCTCTCTTCAAAGAACCCACCTCCGAAGCAGAAGAGACGAAAACTTGTGAGAATATTCAGCTGTGCAATCGTACGCTACCCGAAAAGAATCTCAGATCCACAAACAAGGGATCGAACCGAAAAGATAAGGGGAAGGAAAAAGTCCCTGAGGATGTCACCCTCGATGATCGAGTCGTCAAGGAGTTGGCAGCCAAGGACCCGTCAAAGAAAAACAATGTGGATTACAACGTTCTGGCACACTTGAGGAACATACCCTCGCAGCTAAGCATTATCGATGCCCTTCTGCTATCTAAAGAGGCGAGAGATTCGTTGATCAAGGTGTTACAGGACCCTGGGCAGTTTCAAGCCTTCCTTGCCGAAGAAAAGATAAAGGACGAGCTGGAAGAAGTGTACACAGCTGAAATCACCTTCAGCAATGAGGACCTCCTCCTCGGAACGTGCGAGCACAACCGTCCCTTGTATGCCACCGGATACTGCCATAACATCAAGATAGGAAAGATCCTAGTTGATAACGGGTCCTCTGTCAACTTCCTAAATGTGTGGGTGTTAAAAGAAATCTGCATGAGTATTCAACACCTCGCTCGGGATAAAATCACTATCTCCGGTTTCGACTCCCAGTCATCACGAACGCTCGGGTCTGTGATACTGACATTACACTTTGGGCTGCTCGTCACTGACATCATGTTTCACATCATTGACGCCAAGACTTGCAACAACGCTTTGCTCGGTAGGCCTTGGTTACACGAGTACAACATCATCCTTTCTACACAACATCAGTGTATGAAGTATTTCAAATATGGTCTTGAGTATACCGTGACAGAGGAGCTGAACCCATTCTCCATAAACGAAGTCCGCAAATATGAAGACGCCAAGTACTTCTTACCAGACTTCGAAGACACGGAAATATGTCATAAGCCGGAGAATAAGAAAAAAGCTATCACCACTATTCCGGTATTCGGGAGCGATACCGAGGAGGAAGAAGAGATAGTCTATTCGGGGTCGCCCCAATGCAACAAGCCGGGACCATCTACCCCTATTCTGGTTTTTGGCAGTGACTCTGAAGACGAAGTCAATGCAGTGTTCTCGTTCTGACCATTAATGCAAGCCTTCACTGGAGATGATCAGAGTTTGCAAATCGCCATGGTTCCGTGACAACACTACAGAAAACTTGATGCGCTTGAAACATATAGCGTGCAAGAGCTGCAAACATTCTACATCCCTTCCAGGTGAAAAGATGAAAATATGATCCTCTTTTATCGATCCGCAGAAACTAAAGTGGAGAAAGAAATCCGGCATGGTGCCGATTCTGCACTTGACAGGCTCCAGCCCATCCGTCTGCCCAGATACTACACAGAAGGATTAAAAAGGTTGTTAAGGCACCAAGGCGTACCCTTTAAGCAGACCGCACGTCAAGCTCAGTTCTACAACAAGATCTGGAACGTTCCCAGTACTCAGCGAAAATTGCCCAACGGAAAGATGGAAGCGATCGGGCTTGGATATGTCCGATCCAAGAAACGGGAGTGATTCCATGGCTCCTACCTCATACACGACTTCGATGAAGAAGGAGGGGCTCTGTTAGAAGACGCTAATCCTGAACCAAAACGAGGTCCCGCCATGAAAGTGCCAAGTCCGTCGTTCGAAGAACAAATGGACAAGCTAATAAGGGAAGCGGGTCAAAAGGTCCGGGATGACTATAACATCGAAATGGTCATTTACGAGAAAGCCAGGATGCAGCGCCTCCTTCAGCAGGTTACGGAGAATGACGATGCCCTTCGTCGCCAGCCAGTCATACAGAAGACCCGACGCGGAGGCAAAAACAAGTCAAAGAACGGAAAAAACGTTCAACAGTTGCAAAACGGATCCAAAAGGCCACGTGATCAAGAAAAGGTCATCCGGAATCCGTCTCTAATAAAAAAGATGGGTAGAGCATATTCTTTCCCTCGAGACAAGACAAGGAGAATCTTCGACCTTGTCATAAAACATTAGATGATAACGTTCCTGGAGTCCAAGCACCCCGAACAAGCAGACGAGGTCTCTCACCCGGATTATTGCTCCTATCACCGAGCGATAGGACATCCTCTCGAAGACTGCTTCACATTCAAAGACTGGGTAGAAGACCAGTATCAGCAAGGCAGGTTCGCTTTATCCAGCAGTTGGAGGGTAACCCCGCCACAGAAGCATGAACCGAAAGCCACGTATGCATCGAGAGTAGAACCGGATCAACATCGGTCTGGGAAGCGATCTCGTACCTATCACGCGATAACGCTGTCAGGAGAAGGAGTACGCGAGGATACGGCTGACCTACCCTGCTGCTTCGAAAATGATGATGATGAAGTAATCTCAGAGTTTCCACCGGCGCCAAAAGAGCTGGAAGATGGGATACATACTACTGCAGATAACCTCAGAAAAATCAACTTGGGGACAGCAAACGACCCACGGCCGACGTTCGCCAGTGAGCTGTTGTCTGAAGAAAAGGTGGCTATGCTCAAAGACGTGCTCATGCAGTATAAAGACTGTTTTGCATGGAACTACTCTGAAATGCCGGGACTAGATCTAGAAATAGCGGTGCATAAATTGGCGATATCTCCGGACGTCAAGCCAATCAAACAAGCGCCAAGAAGAATACGGCTTGAACTTGAAATGAGCATAAACGCTGAGGTCAAGAAGCTAATCGACTCCGGCTTCATCCAAGAAGTTCAGTACCTCGACTGGATTGCCAACATTGTCCCAGTAATGAAGAAAAATGGGACGGTGCGCATCTGCGTCGGATGATTTTCCTGTACCGGATACTGAACTGATGATAGACAACACGTCCACTCACGAAGTTTTCTCCTTCATGGATGGCTCATCACAGTACAATCAAATAAAGATGCATCCCGAACACCAGAAGCATACCGCTTTCCAGACCCCTTTGGGAATATTCTGCTACAAAGTGATGCCTTTCGGTCTGAAGAACGCTGGCGCCACCTATCAGAGGGCCATGAAAAAGATTTTCGATGACCTCATACACGAAATCGTCGAGTGCTATATTGACGACCTCGTGGTAAAAAGTAGATTGCATGAGGAGCATTGGGAGCATTTGAAGATAATGTTCCAACGTCTTCAGAAATACAACCTGAAGATGAACCCTCTCAAATGCACGTTCGGAGTTTCCTCAAGCAAGTTCCTGGGATTCATTGTACGACACCGGGGCATTAAAATAGACCCATTAAAGATCAAGGCGATTATGGAAATGCCTCCGCTAAGGATTCTGAAACAACTGCGGTCTCTCCAAGAAAAGCTCGCGTATATCCGACGGTTCATAGCTAACCTCTCCGGCAAGCGTCGCCCCGATAGTCATCTAATGAAGAAAGAGACTCCGTTCATTTGGGATCGCAAATGCCAAAGCGCACTAGACAAAATCAATCAACACATGCAGAACCCGCCAGTACTGACCGCTCTAGTCAAGGGAAAGCCTCTTATCCTGTAGACAACAGCCCTTGAAGGTTTTTTAGGCGCGCTATGGGCATAGGAGAACGACCAAGGGAAAGAAAGAGCCCTCTACTATTTGAGTCGAGTTCTCCTGGGGGCAGAAAACAATTACTCCCCCATTGAAAAACACTGCCTGGCGTTAATCTTCGCGATAACGAAGCTCAGACACTACGCATTGGCGCATGAGGTCCACCTCATATCAAAAGTGGATCCTCTCAAATATTTGATGACAAGAGCCATAAAAATGGGACGACTCACTAAACGGGTCCTCCTCTTGATGGAGTTCTCGATAACATACCATCCTTTCAATGCAGTGAAAGGACAAGCCATCGCCGACTTCCTTGCTGAACAGCCGATACCTGCCGATTCACCTTTAATTTGCGAATTGCCAGACGAGCGTGCGTTTGACACGATCGACAGGGAAAAAGAAGAAAGTGATACCCGATGGGAACTCTACTTTGATGGGGCATCTTCCATGAAGAAGCGAAAGCACAACTCCCCTATAATCAAATCTGGGGTAGGCCTTATCTTCGTGACTCCGCAAGGAGGGATAATGCGCTTTTCCTGTTCCCTAACAGAGCCGAGGACAAATAATGAAGAGGAATATGAAGTTTTGATAGAAGGTCTTGAGATCGCTGTCGACATGGGAATCGAAAACCTCCTTATATACGGAGACTCCCAGTTGGTCATTAGTCAAGTAAACGACGACTATCAAACATGCAAACCGGAATTGGTAAAGTACCGTGAGAGAGTGCAGCAATTGCTGACACAAATCCCCGCCTACGCTCTGGAAAGCATACCGCGTGTGTAAAATAGCAAAGCAGATGCGTTAGCCAAACTCGCTAAAGAACCGGCCGACGAAAACCTCGATGATGTAAGGATCGTGGTACAAAGCCGTCGAGTTCTTGCACCGACAGAAATATCTCCAGAGTCGTCCGAAGAAAAGGGAGCGACCAAGCAGACGACCCTACAAATAAAAGACCAGGAAAAAGCTAAGGATTGGAGAGAAGTCTTTATAGACTACTTCAAATCCCGTCGAACACCTGAAGATGCGCCCTCAAGACATCAGCTCATGAAACGAGCTCTGTCCTTCGCCTTTGTCAATGACACTCTGTATAAGAGATCGTTCGACTCCTTGTGGCTAAGATGCCTGGGACCGGAAGAAGCAAGGAGAGTCGTCCAAGAAACTCATGACGGACTCTGCGGTTCTCATCAAGCCGGGCCAAAGATGAAGCTGAAGATCAAAAGGATGCGCTACTATTGGCCCACGATGATTCAGGACTGTCTCAAATACGCGAAGCAGTGCCACTCATGCCAAATTCACAGGGACTTCATCCACCAGCATCCGAATCCACTACACCCAACGGTGGCTAGCTGGTCGTTCGAAATGTGGGGAACTGACATAATCGGGCCCATCGAACCAGCATCGTCCAGAGGACATCGGTTCATATTGGCGACAACCGATTACTTCTCTAAGTAGGCAGAAGCCATACCGCTAAAAGAAGTGAAGACGGAGAATATTCTCCATTTCTTCAAGACGCACATCATCTATCGGTTCGGCACTCCGCGACGGATTATCTCCGATAACGGGCCAGCCTACAGAAGCCACAAAATCAGCTGCTTCGCACAACAACATAACATAGACTGGAGATACTCTTTGGTCTATAATCCCCGAACTAACGGTCTGGCTGAGGCTTTCAACAAGACCTTGATGAAGATCATAAAGAAGACGGTGTCCAAAAATAAAAAGGACTGGCACGAGAGACTGCATGAAGCTCTTTGGGCGTATCGAACTATGTTTAAAACGACCACAAATACAACGTCGTATGCATTGGTATTTGGCGCAGAAGCGGTACCTCCCTTGGAGATAGAGCTACCCTCTCTATGAGTGGCAGTTCATTACGAGCTAACAGAAGAAAAGAACGCTCATCTTCGGCCGGAGGAGCTCGACGCCCTTAACGAAACCCAGCTCATGGCGCAGCAAAACCTGGAGGCTTACAAAGCAAGGATGACGCACTAGTACGAAAGATTTACTAGGCCGGGAACATTCCGCCAAGGCGAACTCGTGCTAGTCGTAAAGAGACCTATGATCCCCAATTATGCCAAACAGGGGAAATTCGAGCCAAACTATGAGGGCCTGTATATCATAAACAAGATCTACCAAGGTGGGGCTTACTTGCTCATGGATATACATGGCGAAAGACCCTTTAGGCCAATAAACGGTCGGTTCTTGAAAAAATACTACGCTTGACCGAAGCGTCTATAAACTACTACGAAACGCAGCATCCTAAGGCTGACAAAAAAATGGTACGTCCATAAGCAAAATAGGCACGGATGAAAACCCGAAAGGGCTCTGTGAGTAAAAACAGCAGGGCTACCAGCAAGTTTGTGAAAACTCGAAAGGGTGCAGACTCGTAAAAAAATTCATGCACACTTGCAAGGTCCTCTCGACCCTGTAAGGAGAAAATACCTGCGTGGGATCCTTACGACTCACAAAGGAATGACACACTTATGGATTCCCATGATTCCTAAGGAGAAATTACTTTTACGAGATCTTCATGACTCGTAAGGAGAATTCCCTTGTGAGACCCTCACGGCTCATAGGATTTTAAAGCCTTAAGCTACAGGGATCTGAACATGTTCTTAAGCCATCACAATTCACAGATTGCTCTACAAGCGGTTCAATATTGACCCTTGTATACAATCCATGGGCACAAATAATCATTTCCCTACCAAGTTCCACCGATGACGTGAAATGTCCTCATTTGGTGAATGCCACTTGTAAGTCCTCTCCATTTACAAGGAGAAAAAACTATTGTAAAATCCTTACGACTTATAAGAGAACACATACTTAGAAATCCTCACGATTCTTAAGGAGAAAACGCACCTACAAGATCCTCACAACTTGTAGGGAGAAATATCTTTATGAGACCCTTACGGCTCATGAAGTCAAAAGCCTTAGTTGATAGGATCTTAACCCGGTCTACTAAGCAACCTTTGTTCAAACCGACAAAGGCAAATGATGATTCGCTCCTGGCAATATCCCAGTTGTAGCGGTGCTGATGCCTAAATCGGTATCAGATCCCAAGTCTCATACTCGCGGCAGGAAATCAGTGAGCCATAAATGCATATGAAATAGCCGAAATGATAGGGCAACTTGCAACAAAATCAGCAAGTAAAATATATGCTTACAAAAATAGCCGAAATGATTGGGCAACTCGCAATAAAAAGCAGCGAGTAAAAAGAAAAAAATAGCCGAAGCGATTGGGCACCGCGAAAAATAGCCGAAAAGATTGGGCAATCTCGACTTTCGAGATACGAAAAGCTGAAATGATAGAGCATCGCGGAAATAAATAAAAAAGGGAATGAAATATTTGCCCTGCAGGTAAGTCCATACTGACCCCTATATACAATCCACGGGCATAAACGAAAAGGGAATCATATGTCCCAAACGAACTCTGTCAAAAGGAAAGTCAGATCTCAACAGCAACATCTATAGCCTAGAGATCAACAACGGCGTTCTTCCTCCAGCAGGATGCAGACGCGACATCAACAAATGGAGCCACGGCATACCCCTAGCTCCAAATCTCGACAGTTCACAGATAACCTAGATACTACCTCGGAGCCATAGCAGAGTCCCTAGTTCCAAGTCTCGACGACAACATTTACAGCCTAGAGATCGCCAACAGCGTTCTTCCTCCAGCAGGATGCAGACGCGACATCAACAAATGGAGCCACGGCAAAGTCCCCTAGTTCCAAATCTCGACGGTTCACAGGCAACCTAGAGATCAACATCGACGTTCCTTCTCAACTCCAGCAGGTTGCAGATGCAACGTCAATAACTGACCCTAGGGTCAAAACAATGGAGCCATGGAAAAATCCCTAGTTCCAAGCCTCGACGGTTCACACGCAACCTAGAGATAACCACGACATTCGTCTCGTTACAGTAGACGCAATGCCAGCAAACGAAGCAAAGGAAAATCTCTAGCTTCAGGGTCTTGACGAAAACTCAAATAAAACCTGAAAGACTATCGGAGATCATCTCACACCAGCGCGGAGTGGTTATGACTCATCGGGGCTCCTAAACTTAGCCTAACCTCAAGTAAAAAGCGACATGGAATATCCCTGTTCCCCGCCGGAAGACGCGACCGGGACGTTAGGATGTCGGGCGTGAATTCTGAGGGCAGATGCTATTTGGTGCTATCCGTCCACCTCTCCGAATATGCCAAGTTAATTTATGGCATCATGTATCGAAGGTTTAAACGGATGCAACTGATGTAGCAGACTTCGTCAGATTCCCCGTCGTTGAGGGGTTTTTGATTGCGGGGACGCTCTTCCCTGCAGGCGCAAGCCCCTGCAGTTAATTACGCTACCGCATTGTGGTAACCACTTTCTCCTTCTCCAGATGGTCACTTCGTGTCGTGGGTGTTTGTTTTGTTTTTGGTTGCCCATGGATTGTATACGGAGACTAATTTATGTTGTCATTCGTAGGACGTAGATTAGTCCAAATCCGTATCTTTTTAGATTTGGTTTTGGGGTTGGGTTTAAGGATACGTTAGTCTAATTTTAGACTAAGATCAACTTAAACGTTTGTTAAGGATACGTTAGTCTAATATTAGACTAAGATCAACTTAACGGGATCGTTTAGATCCAGCAAATGAGCATTTGGGCTCTAATGTTTTGTTTAGGGACATTGCGGTCGATTACCAGTTTAAGGTCATGGTGGTCCATTACCATTTTAAGGACATGGTGGTCCAAGGTTAAGGACATCGTAGTCCGTGGGTTTAAAGGGACCCCACAGTCCGAGGTTAAGGACATCGTAGTCCGTGGGTTTAACCACAGTCCAAGTTTAGAGACGTCATAGTCTATAAAGTTTAAGGACATCGTAGTCTATGAGTTTGAGGACCCCACAGTCCATGGGATGTTTGGTTATCGGGACCCGTCACCTCTTTGAAGACGTTGAAGGATTACAACGACAAATATCAAAGGGGCTCAGAGATGTACCTTTTAACCAATGTTGGTTGAGAGATCTACAGTCCAATTTAGGGCTGAGATCTGTAAAAATATTTATGAGCAGATGGGCTCAATTAATCTAAGTTGAGGACTTATGGTCAATCTTGGGCTAAGTCCATTCAAGTTAAAATGTTTAACATTTATTTTGGGCTGTTGAGCATTTGTTTGGGCTTGGCCCTTTTAACAATGCTGAGCATTGATTTAGATTTTGACAGTATTTCTGTCTTTTAGTGCCGAGCACTCATAATAGCTCTAAGGCTTATTAAAGAAAAATTTATGTTCTGTCAGCGCCCACGTGAGGGACACGTGGTGCGCTTGGCGCTTTGCGCCAGTTAAAGAGCGCAGCGTGCTTCTGCTGAGTAGCGTACACGTGAGTGACACGTAGCGCGCTTGGCGCTGAGCGCCAGATGATGAGCGCATTGCGCTTCTGCTGAGTAGTGCACACGTGAATGACATGTGGCGCGCTTGGCGCTGAGCACCAGATGATGAGCGCATTGCGCTAATTTATGAGCGCATTGCGCTATTAGTTCAGTGGCGCAAACGTGAGTGACACGTGGTGCGCCTGGCGCTAAGCGCCAGCCCATGAGCACAGTTCGCTATTTCTAGAGCGCAAAGCGCTAGTAGTTAATTGGCGCATACATGATTGACACGTGGCGCATTTGGCGCTGAGCGTCAGTCCATAGAGCGCAGAAGCGCAGTTCAAGAGCGCAGAAGCGCATCTTGATCAATTTTATGATCTGAGTAACAATTTTATGTTCTTTTAAAAGAGACCGTCTCAAGCTCCAAGAACAATCGTTCTTATTTTGTTTCAATCTCTTATATTGATGAAAGGCTTTGCCTTTATGGATCTATGACCCTTAAGAGAATTGAATTATTCTTCCCTTCTTTTATGTTGAGATGTTCATGATCCCAGAAAGACAATTTGTCCTATAGATCTATGATCTGTGAAAGAAGTAAGTATTTCTTTTATTTTATGATGAGATCTTTTGATCTCTTTGTGAAAGACTTTTTGTCTTTGTAGATCTATGATCTTTTTAAAGAAATGAATTCTTCTTTCTTAATCATGAGATGATTTCATCTCTGTGTTCATCATCATTCATTCTTACCTTGAAGAAAAAATCTTCTTTTGCTGAAAGCTATGCTTCTCTTCCTGAAATCTCAAAGCTTATCAGGGGGTTTTTCAGTACAAGACTTGAAGTCTTGGGTCCTTTATATAGGCGAGGCTGATTTGTTGAATCGGTTAAGGAGATTTTTTCTCCAATTGATTTGGGGAATTTCCTACCGTTGGATCTTTGATCCAAGCGCTTCTGATTTACAGAAGGCAATCTTCTTGTTTTTAACAAGATTGGGAAATCTTCTTAAACAGAATTTATTCTGTGTTTTTGGTGATTTTTAATCACCATTGGATTATTGATCCAACGGTGCTCTGATTTACAGAGAACAATTTTGTTATTTGGAAAGATTTTGAGAAATCTTTCCTTAACAGAATTTAATTCTGATTAATTAATGATTTATCATTATTATTATATTTTTGATCTGTCGGTAGGGAGCTTTTAGTTCCAGCGCTAGCGCACCCGTGCTTTGCGAAACCCAGAATTCAAACCATTAAAAGTATAGAGTGTTTAAAACATTTATTAGAATATTTGTTAAAATATTTAGAAAACTTTAGGTTGTTTAGTAGAATTCTTTAAAGTTCAAGTTATCATTTAAAAAATTTTGGCAGCATTTCCTTTGTAAAACTAGCCCTGAAATCGGATACAAGGCAATATATGAGTAACATGATACACAATAAGAAATAAGCATCCCAGACGGAAGCAATCACGGGAAACAACACCACAATGATAATATACGACGCCGTAGCGAAGAAAGAGTAAAAAAAATAAGTGAAGACAACATGAAACATAAAACTGCATAAATAAAGTCGGCTCACAACGAGGTCGACACCAGAGTACAACAATATGCATCGTCCTCACAACTGGTCTCTAAGTCCATACATAAGTAGTAAATGGAGAATACTAGATACAATGATGTATACAAATGAAAAAAATAAACAGATACCGCACAAAAACCCACCTATCAGCAAAAGCGCTAGTATGCCAACCGCGGTGGTATCTGTGTCAAAAGATATAAGAAAGCAGCCTGCCGCGACTACTCCGAGGGGAAACCTGCAAACACTGTGGCACAACGGGGGTGAGTTGCCAACTCGTGAATAGTAGATAATATATAAAGGTAATCGCGAGTATGCACGTGCTGCGATACTCTAACCTATGCCAACAGATAACATCTATGTGATGAACTGGATGCTCAAATCATGCAACAATTGCGATCTAATAACATCTCTATGTGATGAGCAAGGTATGCAATAATCGTGCATAGCATGTGTACTCTAACAGGTACTACAGATACAGGATGAGATGTGCAATACTAAATATTGAGCATGGGAATAAGTAATATCTACACGAAATATCAACGTGGAAAATAACTGGTGTCCATCAATACACCCAAATCCCAGAAAAGACTCAGGCGCCGTCATCCTCATTGGCCCTCTAATCCTGTAAATCTCATAGAATCGTGAGTGCCCAACACCGGCACTCGAAATATCATAAAATCTGTCGTGTCTAGCATCGACAAAAAAATTCTCAAGTATCGGGCTCCATCCATCGGATCGGCCCACGGGCTCCGTCTGCGGAATTGGCCCTCGGTCCCGGCAGTACGCGTCGTCCCGTATCCATCTATCGACTCTGGTCGGTATCCTCCGGATAATCGCCAGGTCTAACCAATCACCGGTAGGTAGTAGTCCCTTCGCCGGGCTCACTGTCTAACAATATGAGTCTTCTTACCCCAGGGTACCATACCGGGTCCACCATATACCCGCAATCGTTGCCTACCGCTCCTCGAATCGGGTATACTCACGCAAGCTCTTTGGAATCGAGAAAACTCATGGTGGACGCACTGAAATATCATATCAAGAGAAACCGGGTTTTTAAAACAGTGCGTATTTTCTTAAAATGATACCACGGTTCTCAAATCCAGAAATCATATGCATCCAAAACTCAATGCGTAAATCCATGCAATGTGTCGTATGATACTGAGAGTAAAAGAAAGGGAAAACCGCTCTTTTAAAAGATCCAGTTTTGAAATATCCCATGCGGTCCCTTAGTTTTTAAAACATGTCAATGTCATCCATGTATGTAACATATGTATGTGTATATGTATGGATGTGCGAATGGATAGGTACGAAATGTGAGTGTAGCAATGTACATGTGCACTAATATGGACATACAATGTATATGCGCCCAAGTATGGATATATGATGTATATGTGCACAAGGGTAAATATATCAAGGTATGTATGCACTAAGATGAATATAAGGGTGCATGTGCGCAGGTAGTGATATATCAGTGACGGTATGCACAAAAGTGAACATACAGTGTGCATGGTATGAATATAAAAATATATACCAATATGCGGCATGTCATGACAATCATCAATGAAGAGGAATCAAGACGATATATGATTCGTAGCAATCCTATAATGTGAGTGTCATGACAATCACTAACGGTGTGAGTGTAGCATAAAAATAGTGCTCGTGCAGCTTGAACCGTTAGTGACAGTGTAGTGTTCTAGACTACCAATTCTATATGCAACAAGAAGGTATGCCACTATAGTATATCTACATGAACACATACAACTAAAACTATCCTATTACGCCCTGACGCTTAACGCCATACAGGCGATTTTCCCGTAGATGTTAAATCTACTCACCTGGTCGCGTTCTACACGTAGCCGACCACTTGCTTCCCTTTCTTGGCTGCGTCCGACGCACCTGCCTGCGAACCTGAAATTTACACAAAGAATCCATATATAAGCAAATATCTCGCAAAACGCGATATCGAAACAAAACGAGAAACACGCGTCGCGAATTAACGCGCGTGTGTACGATACGCTGAAACGTGTGTATACGCGTTTAAAACTAACCCGACACGTCGCGACACGCTGAATCACAGAACCCACTCACGTATCGCGCAAACTAAACGTACTTGAAAAATGATATATTGTCCCAGATTCTACCCTGGTTAAAAACTTACAAAATTGCATATACCATAGACCTTAGAAATGTAGCAGACACCTACAGAACAAACCCTAACACCTAGCTCCCCTGTCTGGCCGCAATTTGCGGCCAGAAGGAATATTCCGGCAGCCTAAAGGTGGAATGGGGGTCTCATGCTCTGGGGGTGTGGTCTAGACCTAGTATTCATGCTCCAGTTTCCTCAATTTTTACCTGAACAACCCAGATCTAAAGCAGATTACAGAAAGGCTAAGTTTTGCTCTAAAACGATATATTTTGCACAATTTGAAACCCTATGGTATTTTGGTGAAATCTGGGGTTTAACTAGGTTTAAGTGGCCCTAATAATACTTAATTAAGTTAGTCTAACCAATACTAATCTCACTTAACCAAAGTTCACACTAATCACCATTTTTAGCACTAAAACGCATAATTAATCACCAATCGAAGCTATAAACACACAAACTAAGCAAACTAGGAAGTAGGTTGAAGAAATATACCCCAAAAGACCTTAGGAAGCAGGAGGAAGGAGGAGGAGAGGAAGGGAAGAAGGTGCTGCTGCTGGTCACTGCTGCTGCTTGCTTCTCCTGCTGTTGTTATTGCTTTTGCTGCTGATGCTGCTGCTCATCTTGTTGCTGCTGCTGTGCTGGGGCTGCTGCTGCTGTGCTCAGGCTGCTGCTGAGTTGAGTTGTGTGTGTGAGTGAGGGAGGGAGTTGTGAGAAATGAGTGGCAAAAGAGATGAGAGAAACAAGAGTCAACCCCCCTCTCTCTTCATTTAATACAAGCATGGCACTTGCCATGATGCCCATTCTCCCTCTCTCTCTCTCACCAAGTCAACATTTTCAAATCATTTCAAAAACACCCTTTAAATAAAATAACCAATTAAACTTAATTAAAACCCAAATAACCTAATTCTCATGTTTTAAACTACCATGGTTGCTAATCAGGGTCTAACCCCATTTTAACCCTAGTTTACATGCACAAGTGTGTGCAAGCCTAGGAAAAATCTAATAAAATATTCATTAAATTTGATAAAATATTTGAAAATCAATTTGGTAAACTTTTTATTAAAAACCATATATTAAAATATAATTAGCCACTAAACACATCCTAAGGTGTTACATCTTGAAGATCTCAGAATTTTTCATTCATGTAGAAAAAATTAATTTCAATTTTTCTGATGGGTTATTCCATCATTTTATAGAGCCAGGCTCTTGAGGAACCTTTTTATTCCTTCGTGATTAGAGTTTGACAAGTTTCACTCTGTCACAGAGCACTTCTCTCAATGGGAGTTTTACTCCTCAGCCCTGAGGGGCTTACATGGGAGTCTTTTGAGGGTTTTCTTCCTTACTTGCACAAATTTAAATTTGTTCATTGCTTGACAGAACTTGTCTCCCTGAGAACTTGTTTAAATTCCAATGTCTTATTTTCCTCATTACTAATCTTTCAATGATGTTTTTTTTCAGGCACTATGGTTGTTCATTTATATAGTCTGAACGAATTTATCTCTTATGAGGATATTCGCGTACAGGGCCGTTGCCAGAACCAAGAGTTTACAGATGTCCAATGTGCGGAGATTATGGCTCGTCTGTATGCACACAACGGTCGACTGCTTCCTCGTCGCTCCGCTCTCTTGAGAATCGTAGTGGGAGCAATTTGGGAAGCACTTCCTGGGTTTTACGAAGCCATACCGCTGAATGCGCTGGATAATGCTGAAGACAAGGTGCACTCGGTGTACCTGTCGGGCTTGATCTCGAAGAAGCGTCGAGATGACCTAATTGATATTCTGCATCAAACTTTCCAACAGACGACGTTAATCGCTTCTTATCAAAGGGAGGAGGACATTGGCGAGGATCTCGACACCAGCGATCGCGAGAGGATGCATACGAGAATGGTCAGAAAAGCCAGAAAGATTCTAGATGGCCTTACTTTCGAATTCCTCAATCCATGCTCTGGATCTGAGATTTTACTATTGTAAACATCTCGATGCTTCTTTTGTTTATTGTCTTTATCGATGTAAGAATTTTTCGAAGTATGAATGACAAATCTTTCGCTTCCTTTCCTTTATTTTCTGCTTTATTGTTGGCATATTACTTTAGTAAACGTACCCTGCAGATGATAGAGAGCATTCCGTATTGAACTCTTCGAGAGGTAGTGATGGCTTAGGAAGCAGGTTTAGATCTGTTGCCTAAGGCTTTTCAACTTTATGAGCCGTGAGGGTCTCATAAAGACTTTTCTCCCTACGAGTCGAGAGGATCTCGTAGGTGTATTTTCTCCTTAGGAATCGTGAGGATTCCTAAGTGCATTTTCTCTTGAGAGTCGTAAGGATCTCACAAAAGAGTTTTCTTCCTTACGAGTCGAGAGGACCCGTAAGTGATTAATGATGTTGATATTTCACGGAGTCAAAAGTTGCTCCGGGTGTTTCCCACGGGGTCAAGGTTGACTTTGGCCTTATTCCACGGGGTCATTGGATGACGTATTTCCGCGACGGGGTCATGTGGATGACGTATTTCCGAGACGGGGTCATTGGATGACGTATTTCCGAGACGGGGTCATTGGATGACGTATTTCCACGACGGGGTCATGTGGATGACGTATTTCCGAGATGGGGTCATATGGATGACGTATTTCCGTGACGGGGTCATTTGGATGACGTATTTCCGAGGCGAGGTCATTGGATGATGTATTTCCGCGACGGGGTCATGTGGATGACGTATTTCCGTGACGGGGTCATGTGGATGATGTATTTCCGTGACGGGGTTATTTGGATGACGTATGTCCGAGACGGGGTCATGTGGATGACGTATTTCTGCAACGGGGTTATGTGGATGACGTATTTCCGAGACGGGGTCATGTGGATGACGTGTTTCCGCGACGGGGTCTTGTGGATGACGTGTTTCCGAGACGGGGTCATTGGATGACGTGTTTCCGCGACGGGGTCATGTGGATGACGTGTTTCCGCGACGGGGTCATGTGGATGACGTATTTCCGAGACGGGGTCATGTGGATGACGTATTTCCGCGACGGGGTCATGTGGATGACGTATTTCCGCGACGGGGTCATTTGGATGACGTATTTTCGTGACGGGGTCATGTGGATGACGTATTTCCGCGACGTAGTCACGTGGATGACTTATTTCCACGACGGGGTCATGTGGATGACGTATTTCCGTGACGGGGTCATTTGGATGACGTATTTCCGCGACGGGGTCATGTGGATGACGTTTTTCCACGACGGGGTCATGTGGATGACGTATTTCCGCGACGGGGTCATGTGGATGACGTATTTCCGTGACGGGATCATGTGGATGACGTATTTCCGCGACGGGGTCATTTGGATGACGTATTTCTGCGACGGGGTCATGTGGATGATGTATTTCCAAAACGGGGTCATGTGGATGACGTATTTCCGCGACGGGGTCATTTGGATGACGTATTTCCGAGACGGGGTCATGTGGATGACGTATTTCCGAGACGGGGTCATTTGGATGACATATTTCCGTGACGGGGTCTTGTGGATGACGTGTTTCCGCGACGGGGTCAATGATGACTTTTGCCGTGTTCCACGGTTGACTGTAGCGTCTGAATCCTGCTGGAATGGGGAAGAATGCTGTTGATGATCTCTAGTCTGTCTATGAACCGTTGAGATTTGGCTTCTTCTTCTGATGGAGCCTGGGGAGGGAAGGTGTGATTCCCTCTTTGTTTGCGCCCCTGGATTGTATACAGGGATCGACGTGATATCACCTGTAGGGCAAAAAGTTTCATTTTATATATTTTTCTTTTCCGTGATGCTCTATCATTTCAGCTTTTATATCGCGAAAGTCGCGATTGCCCAATCATTTCGGCTATTTTTCACGGTGCCCAATCATTTCGGCTATTTGTTTTATTTTTACTCGCTGTTTTTTATTTCGAGTCGCCCAACCATTTCGGCTATTTTGTATGCATACATTTTTACTTGCTGATTTGCAAGTTGCCCAATCATTTCGGCTATTTCATATGCATTTTCCTTGCTGCGAGCTTGGGATTTGATACCGATTTAGGCATCAGCATCGCTACAACTGGGATATTGCCAGGAGCGAATCATCATTTGCCTCTGTCGATGTCGAACAAAGCTGGCTTAGTAAACAGGGTTTGGATCCTGTCGACCAAGGCTTTTAACTTTACAAGCCGTAAGGGTCTGATAAAGGTGTTTCTCCCTACTAGTCGTGAGGATCACGTAGGTGCGTTTTCTCCTTAGGAATCGTGAGGATTCCTAAGCGTGTGTTCTCTTATAAGTCGTAAGGATTTTACAAGAGTTTTTTCTCCTTATAAGTCGAGAGGACTTACAAGTGTTGTTTGCTGTACGAGCATATCCCTAGTCACGGATGGAACTTTGTTAGGGAAATGTTTATTCGCGCCCGTGGATTGTATACAAGGGTTAGCATTGATCCGCTTGTAGGGAAAAATTGGAGGTTGTGATGGCTGCTTAAGAACAGGTTCAGATCCCTGTAGCTTAAGGCTTTTGAATCTTATGAGCCGTGAGGGTCTCATAAGAGGGTTCTCCTTACGAGTCGTGAGGATCTCGCAAGTGTAATTTCTCCTTAGGAACCGTGGGGATTCCTAAGTGTGTTTCTTCCTCGTGAGTCGTAAGGATCTCACGCAGGTGGTTTCTCTTTACAGGGTCGAGAGGACCTTGCAAGTGTCTTTTAACGAGCTTGCGCCATTTCGGGTTTTAACAAAACTCGCCGGTAGCCCTGCTGTTTTTACTCACGGAGCCCTTTCGGGTTTTCATCCGTGCCCATTTTGCTTATGGACATACCGTTTTTCTCTTCTTTTATTTTTTATTTTTTTTGTGTCAGCCTTAGGATGCTGCGGTCCGTAGTAGTTTATCGACGTCTCGGTCAATTGCCAGTTTTAGGACATAGCGGTCCATCGTTAGTTTAACGACATTTCGGTCTGAAGCCAGTTTTAGGACATAGCGGTCCAATGTTAGTTTAACGACGTTTCGGTCCGCTGTTAGTTTTAGGACATCTCGGTCCGATGTTAGTTTAACGACGTTTTGGTCCGAAGCCAGTTTTAGGACATAGCGGTCCAATGTTAGTTTAACGACGTTTCGGTCCGTCGCCAGTTTTAGGGCATAGTGGTCCATTGTTAGCTTAAGGACGTTTCGGTCCGCAAACCGGCTACTACTTATAGAGTTTGGGCTTAGGAAGATAGCTAGCGTACATAGGCGTCGTCATCTATCGTTAACCTAGGCCGTGACTCGTCAGGCGTAATATTTTTTCAAGAAGCGGCCGTTTATTGGCCTGAAAGGTCTTTCGCCATGCATGTCCATGAGTAGATAGGCTCCGCCTTGGTAGACCTTGTCTATGATGTACGGACCTTCATAGTTCGGCTCGAATTTCCCCCGTTTGGCACGATTGGGGATCATATGTCTTTTGACCATTAGCACGAGTTCGCCTTGGCGGAATGTCCTCGGCCTAGTCAATCTTTCATATGAGCGCGTCATCTTTTCTTTACAAGCCTCCAGATTTTGTTGCGCCATGAGCCGAGTTTTGTCAAGGGCGTCGAGCTCCTCAAGCCGAAGGTGAGCATTCTCCTCGCCCGTTAGCTCGTAGTGAACCGCCACTCGCAGAGAAGGTAACTATATCTCAAGGGGGAGTACCGCTTCTGTGCCGAATACCAATGCATACGGTGTTATATCCGTGGCCGTTTTGAACGTAGTTCGATACGCCCAGAGAGCCTCATGTAGTCTCTCGTGCCAGTTCCTCTTATTTCGAGACACCATCTTTTTCACGATCTTCGTCAAGGTCTTGTTGAAAGCCTCAGCTAGACCGTTAGCTCGGGGGTTATAGACCGAAGAGTATCTCCAGTATATATTATGCTGTTGTGCGAAGCGGCTGATCTTGTGGCTTCTATAGGCTGGACCGTTATCAGAGATAATTCGTCGCGGAGTGCCGAACCGGTAAATGACGTGTGTCTTGAAGAAATGGAGGATATTCTCCATCTTCACTTATCTCAGTGGTATCGCTTCTGCCCACTTAGAGAAGTAATCGGTTGTCGCCAATATGAACCGATGTTCTCTGGACGATGCTGGTTCGATAGGGCCGATTATGTCAGCTCCCCACATTTCGAATGGCCAGCTGGACATCGTTGGATGTAGCGGATTTGGATGCCGGTGGATAAAGTCTCCATGAATCTGGCACGAGTGGCACTGCTTCGCGTATTCAAGACAGTCTTGGATCATCGTGGGCCAATAGTAACCCATCCTTTTGATCTTCAGTTTCATCTTCGGCCCAGCTTGATGAGATCCACAGAGTCCATCATGAATTTCTTGGACGATCCTCTTTGCCTCTTCAGGTCCCAGGCATCTTATCCATAAGAGTCAAACAATCTCTTATACAGAGTATCATTGACGAATGCGAAAGACAGAGCTCGTTTCATGAGCTGATGTCTTGATGACGCATCTACAGGTGTTCGACGGGATTTGAAGTAGTCTATAAAGACTTCTCTCCAATCCTTAGCCTTCTCCTGGTCTTTTATTTGTAGAGCCGCTTGCTCAGTCGCTCCCTTTTCTTCGGACGACTTCGGAGATATTTCTGCCGGTGCAAGAACCCGACGGCTTTGCACAACGATCCTTACATCATCGAGGTTCTCGTCGGCCAATTCTTTGGCGAGCTTGACTAATGCATCCGCTTTGCTATTTTCCGCACGCGGTATGCTTTCCAGGGTGTAGGAGGGAATTTGAGTCAGCAGCTGCTGCACTCTCTCGCCATACTTCACCAGCTCCGGCATGCACAGTTGGGAGTCTCCGTATATGAGTAGGTTTTCAATTTCCACGTCGACGGCGATCTCAAGACCTGCTATCAAAGCTTCATATTCGGCTTCATTGCTTGTCCTCGGTTCTGTTAAGGAGAAGGCAAAGCGCATTATCCCTCCTTGTGGAGTCACGAAGATGAGGCCCACCCCGGATTTGATTATGGGGGTACTTTGTTTACGCTTCTTCATGGAAGATGCTCCATCGAAATAGAGTTCCCATCGGGTGCCATTTTCTCTTCTCTCCCCGTCGATTGTGTCAAACGCGTGTTCGTCTGGCAATTCGCAGTTCAAGGGAGAGTCGGCAGGTATCGGTTGCTCAGCGAGAAAGTCGGCGATAGCCTGGCCATTTACCGCCTTGAGGGGACGATAAGTTATCAAGAACTCCATCAAGAGCAGGGCCCATTTAGCGAGTCGTCCTGTTAGTATGGCCTTTGACATCAAATATTTGAGAGGATCCACCTTTGATATGAGATGGACCTCATGCGCCAAAGCATAGTGTCTGAACGTAGGGATAATGTTGTACTCGTGTAACCAAGGCCGGCCGAGCAAAGCGTTATAGCAGGTCTTAGCGTCAATGACGTGAAATTTAATGTCCATGACGAGCAGTCCGAAGCGCAGCGTCAGTATCACAGACCCGAGCGTCCGTGATGACTGTGAGTCAAACCCGGAGATAGTGATTTTATCACGGACGAGATGTTGAACGCTCATGCAGATTTCCTTCAACACTCTCACATTGAGGAGGTTGACGGAGGACCCATTGTCAACCAGGATTTTGCCGATCTTAATATCATGACAGTATCCGGAGACATAAAGGGGACGGTTATGATCGCACGTCCCGAGGAGGAGATCTTCATCGCCAAAGGTGATATCGGCCGTGTGTACTTCTTCTAGTTCGTCCTTCACCCTTTCTTCGGCGAGGAAAGCTTGAAACTGATCAGGCTCTTGTAACGCCATGTCACGACCCGAAAGTACGGAACATGACCGGCACTTAGACTATGAAACGTCTCGAGGCGTACGTAATCTAAGTAAGCCGAAAACCTAGAAAACCTAACCAAAAAAATAGTAGAGTGAAGGAAAACCAATTAAAATCAAGTAGTTTTAATAGCATAAGCCGAATTATGCGTTTTTAAAAAATATCAAATATTTCTTGAAAATTTCGGCAGTCTCTCCTTTGTAAATACTGGCCCCCAAACAGGATACAATATGAATAGTATACGAAATCAGTAAAAAGGCATCCCCAAGCGGGAGCTAGCTCTTCGTCAATCGACGGTCACAATCATACAAGCAATATAATATACAAAGCCAAGGGTGAGGATCAAAACTCAAAAGGAAACTCGAAAACAACAAGAAATCCACAGAAATATAACGCGCGACTCTAAGGTCGAAAGAATAACATCACTGGTCTCTATCTCGAAAATAAATACATGTTTGGTTGATGGAACTTCTAGATACAACAGAATAATAATATACAAGGTATAATGGTGGGTATGATACAAATAAACCCACCTGCTAGCAAGTCATCCGAAAATAAGCAGTGCCAGCAAAACCGTAATGAAACCTGTACGGCAAAACCTGCAAGAAACTGTGGCACAACGGGGGTGAGTTGCCAACTCGTGAATAGAATACATCTACGAACAGGAATCGCATGTATGACGCAATCCTAGGTCATACGATCATAATATAACCTCAAATATATAACCAGCAGCCTATAACAATGGCTAGGGTAAATGTCTAACCCAAGTGTAATCACATATGCCCGTGTCAGTGCCTCAGGTAGCAATGTATCATATGGATGATGTATGAATGCATGAAACAGAATGCATGTACTGAAGAAAACTACTTTCATAAATTAGTAAGATTTCTGTATTTTTAAAATGAGGTATCATAAATTAAATCAGCATAAACAGTGCCTAGCATCGACACAAAACAAGTATCCAAATATCTCGATATCTCTGTGTCGCAATCTCTGTACCTCAATATCTCAAAATCTCAATGTCTCAATCACAATATCTAGGGCGCCGACAGTCCAGACCGGCCCCTACCATCCATCTCAAGACTACGACGGTATCCTCCGGATATCCGACGCGTCGGGTAAAATCACCGGTAGGTAGTGCTCCCCTGCCAGGCTCAACGTCAGCAACACGACCTTCTTGCCCCGGGGTACCTTACCGGGTCCACCATGTACCCGAAACGGTTCATCCAACTCCTCGAATCGGGTCTCGAAATCCATCAGCAAACTCATGGTGGACGACTCATACATCATGGGAAAACCGCACTTTTTCTTAAAAAAAAAAGAGAAAGAAGTTTATAAGTGTTTTTGCGGTTTTCCCCCAAATCCAGGAAATCTCATGAAAATCCGAATCCAAATCCTCAATAGCATGTAAACAGTCAATATGGACATAAAAATCCATGAATGCGGCATATCAATGAATAATAACATGCATGAAGTAGCAAGTAATAACTACAATGTCTAAACTAGCATATAAGGCAAGTACACTAATATCATGTCTAAACTATTAGCAAACAACCTATGTCAAATGAAATAGTATTTTCTAAAGTGTTCGTGACATGGCAATTACCGATGAAGATGTGTGTGAGCTGGCAAGTAAGTGTACGTGGTACATACGCATCATCGGTAATGGTGATGGTGTCCTAATAGCATGATATCAATAATGAAATATGAATTACAAGAAGTATGCGATGTAGAGCAACAACAATAATATGCGGGAGCTGAATACTAGACACAACGATAACTAAACTGCATTACCCTAATATAAGTCCTACAATAGTGCCTTCGAAATAACACGAATCGCGGTGTTTTGAAAATAAGGGCTACGGTGTTTTTAAGAAGAGATACGTCTTTTGAAATGTCCGTAGAATCCCTTGACCTGTCTTTTAAAATACCCACGATTCGTTAGTTTTGAAATAGGTAGGAGTCTAATCTAGTCTAACAACTACACTAAACTATACGGCTGAACTAACAAGCTGAACTACAGGTAAGGAAACCGCCTAACATCTGAGTCGATACGTGCACATACCTGTATATATATTAGTCGGTGATCCCGCCTCAATAATATCATATCCAATACCATATCTATAATCAGACATCCCAAGTCAAGAGTGCGGATCAATCATCAATATATAACTCGTACGTAAATCCGTCGTACGGTATCCCCAAATCTGGGTACGGGTCAATATCATACTCATCACACTGTTCATCCGGTATCCTCTTTATCAAGATCATCATCTGGGGTACTGACCAACGTCTAGTACACTACTAATATCACTATTCACATAGCATTGTCATCCGAAGATCCGCTATAACATCAGGACGTATCTCAAGTACGAATCCTGCCATATCACCGATCTCACGGCCTCAACTCAAATCTCATCGACTCATCTCAAACCCAAGTATCATCCGCAAATCCAGTATGTGAATACCTAGTCCCATACCCACGTGAACACATAACCACATCTCCCCATATACACACAGGTAATAACATAGATGTATGCATGTGTGTGCGTGCGTGTGTGGGTGTAACAACTACTCTAGGCTTTCGCAACTAACACTAAACTAATCCATGAACACCTAGAATCCACCTTTATCATCAAGTCTCATATCAACATAATATATATAATCAAAATATATATGTGTATACGTATTCGTATACATCACCACGAACTTCGGGGGTGCTATACGCCATCCACCCGACTTCTTCCCGTAGATATAAATCTACTCACCTGGTCCTTGCTCGCCGGTGCCGACGTCGCCACGCGCTTGCTTGTTGTCTCAAAGTCCACATGGGGTACCTATATATCATAACACACCGTATCACATTAAAATCCGACTCATGACCAAAACGACACACAAATCCCACATAGGTCAAAACCTATGATTGCTTTCACAAATCAACCCAAAAACCCTTGACGTCGGCGTACAAATGCCAAACCATCGAGAAAAACCCAAACACACTCATTTACACAATCACAAGCACTAATTATAATATAAAATAGCTTAAAATTCACAAAAACCTCGAACTCACTTTAAAAGCTATTTTTCCGAAAATCTAGCAAGCCAAATTACCCGTTTTAGTACAAAACTCGACGTTTAAACAAATCTAGCGGCCGCAATATCCACTCAATATCTTAACCAAGTCATATAAACCATTCTAATAATTTATTCTCATCAATTTCCATTAATCCCAAAAACCTAGTTTGCAAAACTTATCCAATTTTAACAATTTCATAGTAAAAATGCACAAACAACAATTTATCTTGGTTTTGCATGAACTAAAATATTAAACTACAATTTATAATATTAATAATGTCATGAAACCTTAATTAGATTTTTAATCTCACATTTGCAATTAAATTCCAAAACGTAATTTGCTTAAAATTCCAATTTTAACAATTTACAAGCATCAATTAGTAAACTAGCAACTAGGTTAGTTTTAGAATATCAATAACATGTTAAACTACACATTTACCCCATGATCAATTTATAAAAACCCCAACTTGAATTCACAAACCCTAATCTTGAATCTTTTCAATTTGCAAAATAGATCCATATTAACACTAAATTACATTAGATTAAGGAAATTAAGCAACAAGGTAAGTATCGTGTTAAGATTTATACCTCCACAAATTTAGAGATCCCACTTGAAATCTAGTCTCCCAAACTTGCTTCTTTTCACCATGTTTAGCTGAAGGACTTCACCGAGATGTCATAAGCTTCAAATCATTTCCATCAACACCCAATATAAGCTTTCAATCAACAACCATACTTGGCCGGATCATTTCAATCCAGATGAAGCAAGTATATTTTTTTTTGAATCAAAGAAAGTGCCATGACAGAATAGCTCTAGAGCAATTGAATGAACACAAAAAAAATGATGTTGAATGTCACTATTATAATATGGGGAAACTCATAAGGAGGTGCAGTGAAACAAACTGCAAGTTGTATGGAACTAGATAGGAAGGGGGGTTAATTTTATTTTGGAGAGAGAAGGAGAATAGAGTGTTTGAGGTGATGGATCGGCCGAGGCTGCTGGGGGAGGTGATGGGCAGCTATAGGAATGGTGATGGCTTGATATTGTTGACTTGAGAAGGTATGGAGAAAGAGTTGGACATTCAATATATCATACATATAAGTTTAATATATATATATATATATATATATATAAACTACAACCATAACATTTTGTGGCAACAAACTGCTCAGGCACAGATATTTTTAGGCCAATCACTGAAAATATTTTTATTATTTTACACAAACTCATTATTTTATTTATTTAAATTCCAAAAATAATATTTTAATTTTCTGAAACGTTACAATCTTCCCCCTTTAAATAAATTCGGTCCCCGAATTTAAATTTAAACCCCCCAAATACTTAAACATTTCAGCAAAACCATGAAATGAAATCGTCGGGGCTCCGAAATCACAAATACATGAACATGTCATGGCGTAATGCATCCACAATGAGAACGAGTGTAAAACTTAAAATCGAAACTCCGTCAAGTATCACGCAATCATCGGAGTTATGGCAGAAATACAAATGTCAAAATTAATACGAAAACCAACACGATATACTCAAAACACTAACATGTATATAGTACGCATTGTTGTAAAATCGTCAAACATCCAAATAGAAGTACATGCAAAAACCTTTTCAAATCACCATGCGAGGTGCGCATCACTGCACAGTGGCGGATGTCCATTGTGAGAAAATAACTATATATATATGCTTTGTTTAACATACACGTCCCGCCGTTTTGGAAACAATTTAGAAGGGTCTCCTTGTTTTAAATATTTCTTGTCATATCAGACACGTAGGTAAATACTGATACTATAGCTCGCTTTTTTGGAAATCCCTTCAATAACTATCAATGCATGCAAAATATATTCAGGTACTGTCCTCTGACTAGTCCTGCTCAGTACGAAAGCACATAGCAAATATCATACAAACGTATTGCTCTATAAGAAATCAATCCCAAAATATGCATATGAAAACTACGTGCGTCTGGTGCGCACGGAAATCAAAATCCATGAATGTGCTATACATATGCACAGAAGCAACATCTAAGCGCATCGGGTGTCCACGAAACATCTGTCAAGGGCAACAGGTGTGCCTGACAGCAAAACAGGTGCATCTGACATGCACGAAGAATATCGATATAGTGCATCTGGTGTGCACCAAAATCGTATCTCATAACATGCGCCCAACATGTGCGAAAATCCAAATCAGGTGCATCCATCGTGCACGAAATCATGAAATCCAATATCAAGCACCGAACATGTGCAAAATCCAAGGTGCACAAAATAAATATCGAACATCATAATTGAAATCGAAGTCCAGTGCATCTAAGTGCACAAAATGCGAATCACTGCACTGCAAGTATATGTGAACTATACCGAGTGCAAGAATCAAATCGTGTGCGTACAGATGTACAAAATCAACTCAACTGTATGAAATCCATATAATCACAAACATGAGGAACTAAGGCACGAAAACTATCTCAAGTGCAACAAGTGCAAAAATCGTAAATACTCAGTAGGTGCAACCATGGTGCATGAAAATGATATCATGAAACTCAATCATCAAAACAAAATCATGCGAATAGATCGCTCAAAATACCAAAATCAAGTATGGCGGAATAGTCCCGCTCAAGCACATCCTCCAAGAATCTCTGGCCAACTGTCGTGGTCACTCATAGCATATCTCGTCGACGATCCTGAAATCTGGCCTGCTGGTGTGCGTAACATGACCACTCCTGGGTCCGAGTCTTTTCGTAATTTATTCCAGAAAAGTCTTATCGAGGTCTATCCCAAATCTCGTCTCTGCCGAACTGTCTGGAATTCATCGTCCTTTACTATATCTGTTTCTTGTTCCGGAATGGCTGCATACTCATCGCGACTCCTTCTGGAAGGTACATCCCAGTACAATGCCTCGGCATGCGTATCGCATCTCTGATGTCGGCGGAGTGGGACGTCGTCTTATCAAGATCTCGTACGAACCTCTTACTCCACTTTCTCTACTGTCGACTGCTTCGGACTCGTCTCTTCGTGGCTGCATGGACTGAGCTCCTACGGCCATCCTCGTATCTGGAGTCTCCCAAGAATGCATATCACCACCTAGCATCCGAATGAAGTCGAACCATCCGATTGATTGTCAAAACCTCATAATCCCCCAAGAGCTCAACATCTTGGGCACAGTTTAATAGTATCGAGTACATACCACAGCATCGGTGGTCCAGCCGTAGAAGGGCAAACCCAAGCCTCACTAATGGCGCCGCGGAACTGCCGCAAACCCTAAGGTTCAAAGGCTTTCACACAGTCATTAAGTCGAGTTAGGGTTTCATTCATCTAGAGGGTCCATAGAATTGCCTGCATGTCTTTCCGAATACTTTAAACTTGGAATAATAGGTTTCCAACATTCGATCGTCTCCGTCGACTCTTTACGTCTCCGCGTGAAGTCGTCTCTAGCTGGAATCAATCTATCTGATGACCTCGCATCGGGGTAGGCGAACGAACCACATGTCCTAGTCATTCATCCTCGGGTGACTAGCGACCTTCTATCATCTCGTAGTACAACCCGTACTGCAATAGCTCCAACATCTGGGGCGATATCTCGTCGTTCGCAACAACAACTGGCTCATTCGTCTGCACGCTGAACAGTGCCTCAATCATCATGAAGAAGCAATACATCAACGGTCATCAAAATCCGGTTGGCCTCTATCATTGGCTCAATCCTCCGGTGCTGATCAGCACAACCGAGTAATCTCATACAGCGATCCATCAAACGATCGTGGCGCGAAAACACAATAAAAAGACACATCTCTGCAATCGGGTGTCGCCGGAATTACGCCCTGGTCAGTCCTCGTTCATGACGAGCTCGTTCTGACCGCAACTATAGCCTTAGCTCTCCACGCCCGTACCACCGTGATAACAAAACCATAACTGGTACTGATGAGGCTAGATTATAAGAATGAATATAATACTGGGCAAGGAAATGTACATCCTAAGGCTTCTTAAGTGGAGTATCGTATCGTAAATATGCCGCGGAACATATGTACAGTATGTCACTCTACTCAAGCTACCTACTCCATCAACCAAGGGTCATTCTACACTCCGAAGGTAAAACCTAACGCTCTGATACCAAGTTTGTCACGACCCGAAAGTACAGAACATGACCGGCACTTAGACTATGAAACGTCTCGAGGCGTACGTAATCTAAGTAAGCCGAAAACCTAGAAAACCAAACCAAAAAAATAGTAGAGTGAAGGAAAACCAATTAAAATCAAGTAGTTTTAATAGCATAAGCCGAATTATGCGTTTTTAAAAAATATCAAATATTTCTTGAAAATTTCGGCAGAGTCTCCTTTGTAAATACTGGCCCCCAAACAGGATACAATATGAATAGTATATGAAATCAGTAAAAAGGCATCCCCAAGCGGGAGCTAGCTCTTCGTCAATCGACGGTCACAATCATACAAGCAATATAATATACAAAGCCAAGGGTGATGATCAAAACTCAAAAGGAAACTCGAAAACAACAAGAAATCCACAGAAATATAACGCGCGACTCTAAGGTCGAAAGAATAACATCACTGGTCTCTATCTCGAAAATAAATACATGTTTGGTTGATGGAACTTCTAGATACAACAGAATAATAATATACAAGGTATAATGGTGGGTACGATACAAATAAACCCACCTGCTAGCAAGTCACCCGAAAATAAGCAGTGCCAGCAAAACTGTAATGAAACCTGTACGGCAAAACCTGCAAGAAACTGTGGCACAACGGGGGTGAGTTGCCAACTCGTGAATAGAATACATCTACGAACAGGAATCGCATGTATGACGCAATCCTAGGTCATACGATCATAATATAACCTCAAATATATAACCAGCAGCCTATAACAATGGCTAGGGTAAATGTCTAACCCAAGTGTAATCACATGTGCCCGTGTCAGTGCCTCCAGTAGCAATGTATCATATGGATGATGTATGAATGCATGAAACAGAATGCATGTACTGAAGAAAACTGCTTTCATAAATTAGTGAGATTTCTGTATTTTTAAAATGAGGTATCATAAATTAAATCAGCATAAACAGTGCCTAGCATCGACACAAAACAAGTATCCAAATATCTCGATATCTCTGTGTCGCAATCTCTGTACCTCAATATCTTAAAATCTCAATGTCTCAATCACAATATCTAGGACGCCGTCAGTCCAGACCGGCCCCTACCATCCATCTCAAGACCACGACGGTATCCTCCGGATATCCGACGCGTCGGGTAAAATCACCGGTAGGTAGTGCTCCCCTGCCAGGCTCAACGTCAGCAACACGACCTTCTTGCCCCGGGGTACCTTACCGGGTCCACCATGTACCCGAAACGGTTCATCCAATTCCTCGAATCGGGTCTCGAAATCCATCAGCAAACTTATGGTGGACGACTCATACATCATGGGAAAACCGCACTTTTTCTTCAAAAAAAAGAGAAAGAAGTTTATAAGTGTTTTTGCGGTTTTCCCCCAAATCCAGGAAATCTCATGAAAATTCGAATCCAAATCCTCAATAGCATGTAAACAGTGAATATGGACATAAAAATCCATGAATGCGGCATATCAATGAATAATAACATGCATGAAGTAGCAAGTAATAACTACAATGTCTAAACTAGCATATAAGGCAAGTACACTAATATCATGTCTAAACTATTAGCTAACAACCTATGTCAAATGAAATAGTATTTTCTAAAGTGTTCGTGACATGGCAATTACCGATGAAGATGTGTGTGAGCTGGCAAGTAAGTGTACGTGGTACATACGCATCATCGGTAATGGTGATGGTGTCCTAATAGCATGATATCAATAATGAAATATGAATTACAAGAAGTATGCGATGTAGAGCAACAACAATAATATGCGGGAGCTGAATACTAGACACAACGATAACTAAACTGCATTACCCTAATATAAGTCCTACAATAGTGTCTTTGAAATAACACGAATCGCGGTGTTTTGAAAATAAGGGCTACGGTGTTTTTAAGAAGAGATACGTCTTTTG
This sequence comes from Agapanthus africanus, assembly GCA_030015575.1. Classification (NCBI taxonomy): domain Eukaryota; kingdom Viridiplantae; phylum Streptophyta; class Magnoliopsida; order Asparagales; family Amaryllidaceae; genus Agapanthus; species Agapanthus africanus. The sequence goes on along the minus strand of JASDDO010000022.1, from coordinate 133,686,837 downwards.
AAATGTCCGTAGAATCCCTTGACCTGTCTTTTAAAATACCCACGATTCGTTAGTTTTGAAATAGGTAGGAGTCTATCTAGTCTAACAACTACATTAAACTATACGGCTGAACTAACAAGCTGAACTACAGGTAAGAAAACCGCCTAACATCTGAGTCGATACGTGCACATACCTGTATATATATTAGTCGGTGATCTCGCCTCAATAATATCATATCCAATACCATATCTATAATCAGACATCCCAAGTCAAGAGTGCGGATCAATCATCAATATATAGCTCGTACGTAAATCCGTCGTACGGTATCCCCAAATCTGGGTACGGGTCAATATCATACTCATCACACTGTTCATCCGGTATCCTCTTTATCAAGATCATCATCTGGGGTACTGACCAACGTCTAGTACACTACTAATATCACTATTCACATAGCATTGTCATCCAAAGATCCGCTATAACATCAGGACGTATCTCAAGTACGAATCCTGCCATATCACCGATCTCACGGCCTCAACTCAAATCTCATCGACTCATCTCAAACCCAAGTATCATCCGCAAATCCAGTATGTGAATACCTAGTCCCATACCCACGTGAACACATAACCACATCTCCCCATATACGCACATGTAATAACATAGATGTATGCATGTGTGTGCGTGCGTGTGTGGGTGTAACAACTACTCTAGGCTTTCGCAACTAACACTAAACTAATCCATGAACACCTAGAATCCACCTTTATCATCAAGTCTCATATCAACATAATATATATAATCAAAATATATATGTGTATACGTATTCGTATACATCACCACGAACTGCGGGGGTGTTATACGCCATCTACCCGACTTCTCCCCGTAGATATAAATCTACTCACCTGGTCCTTGCTCGCCTGTGCCGACGTCGCCACGCGCTTGCTTGTCGTCTCAAATTCCACATGGGGTACCTATATATCATAACGCACCATATCGCATTAAAATCCGACTCATGACCAAAACGACACACAAATCCCACATAGGTCAAAACCTATGATTGCTTTCACAAATCAACCCAAAACCTCTCGACGTCGGCGTACAAATGCCAAACCATCGAGAAAAACCCAAACACACTCATTTACACAATCACAAGCACTAATTATAATATAAAATAGCTTAAAATTCACAAAAACCTCAAACTCACTTTAAAAGCTATTTTTCCGAAAATCTAGCAAGCCAAATTACCCGTTTTAGTACAAAACTCGACGTTTAAACAAATTTAGCGGCTGCAATATCCACTCAATATCTTAACCAAGTCATATAAACCATTCTAATAATTTATTCTCATCAATTTCCATTAATCCCAAAAACCTAGTTTGCAAAACTTATCCAATTTTAACAATTTCATAGTAAAAATGCACAAACAACAATTTAGCTTGGTTTTGCATGAACTAAAATATTAAACTACAATTTATAATGTTAATAATGTCATGAAACCTTAATTAGATTTTTAATCTCACATTTGCAATTAAATTCCAAAACGTAGTTTGCATAAAATTCCAATTTTAACAATTTACAAGTATCAATTAGTAAACTAGCAACTAGGTTAGTTTTAGAATATCAATAACATGTTAAACTACACATTTATCCCATGATCAATTTATAAAAACCCCAACTTGAATTCTCAAACCCTAATCTTGAATCTTTTCAATTTGCAAAATAGAACCATATTAACACTAAATTACATTAGATTAAGGAAATTAAGCAACAAGGTAAGTATCGTGTTAAGATTTATACCTCCACAAATTTAGAGATCCCACTTGAAATCTAGTCTCCCAAACTTGCTTCTTTTCACCATGTTTAGCTGAAGGACTTCACCGAGATGTCATAAGCTTCAAATCATTTCCATCAACACCCAATATAAGCTTTCAATCAACAACCATACTTGGCCGGATCATTTCAATCCAGATGAAGCAAGTATATTTTTTTTTTGAATCAAAGAAAGTGCCATGACAGAATAGCACTAGAGGAATTGAATGAACAAAAAAAAATGATGTTGAATGTCACTATTATAATATGGGGAAACTCATAAGGAAGTGCAGTGAAACAAACTGCAAGTTGTATGGAACTAGATAGGAAGGGTGGTTAATTTTATTTTGGAGAGAGAAGGAGAAGAGAGTGTTTGAGGTGATGGATCGGCCGAGGCTGCTGGGGGAGGTGATGGGCAGCTATAGGAATGGTGATGGCTTGATATTGTTGACTTGAGAAGGTATGGAGAAAGAGTTGGACATTCAATATATCATACATATAGGTTTAATATATATATATATATATATATATATATATATATATATATATATATATATATATATATATATAAACTACAACCAAAACATTTTGTGGCAACAAACTGCTCTGGCACAGATATTTTTAGGCCAATCACTGAAAATATTTTTATTATTTTACACAAACTCATTATTTTATTTATTTAAATTCCAAAAATAATATTTTAATTTTCTGAAACGTTACACGCCTTGATCAAAGAATCTCTCGCTTCTTTTGATAGCAGAAGGGCGTCGAGGATGCTTAGTTGTGAGTGTAGCTTCCTCAAGTGTGCCAGAACGTTGCAATCCATCTTGTTTTTCTTAGGCGGGTCCTTGACTGTCAGATCTTTGACGATTTGATCATCTAAGGCGATGTCTTCAGGGATTTTTTCTTTCCCCTTATCTTTTCTATTCGACCCATTGTTCGTGGGCCCAAGATTCTTTTCGGGCAGCGTGCGATTGCGCAGCTGTATGTTCTTACAGGTCTTCATTTCTTTCGCCTCGGAGGTGGGTTGTTTAAAGAGAGGGCCAATGGCTATTTCTTCATCATAATCGCTCCCGAAGGTGAGAACTTGCAATCCCCCAGAGCCAACCATATGACAGTTGCTGGGAGTTCTTTTGCGCTCTTCGGTTGTATTTCTTTGTTCCCGACGAGTTTTGCGTTTCATCCGATTGAAATGTTGTCGGTGAGCAACATATCCCTGCCACCAGTTTTTAAAGGCATTGTACTCTTCGGTGGGGTGCGCAATCCTTCGATGATATAAGCAGTAGTTAGGATGCACATCCTCTTCGTCAGGAGTGTTTCCTTCGGAGGGTGGCAGCTTCATTCCTACCGATATGGCTTTGGCGAACCTTTTCCTCGTTTTGAACCTACTCTTGTCTGCCATGGACATGCTTTGATCTGGTTGGAGTGTTTTAACCCTTTCTTCTAGTCGCCGGCATTTGGCTTTTTCAAATATGGCCATCTCGTGCTATCGATCAGCTTTGCTTTTAAGAAGGGCTTCGTTCAGGAATGCATCAATCATTTCGTCTGATGGTCCTAGAAGTTCCGGCTCAGGATCTGCCCCAAACTTCTCTGCGTAAGGGGCTTCTTCATCGTTTACCGACGAGTGAGAGATCACATATCGTTTACCGACGAGTGAGAGATCACATGGCAGCTTGCCACATAATCCTCAGGTTCATCTGACGAGTCTTCTCCATTATCATTATTTTCGTCTTCAAGGACGTGCATGAGAAACTCTTGAAGTGTGACCGGGGTTCGCGCTTTCTGGTTATATTCTTCCAGAGCGTCGATATGCTTTTGCAGGTCCGTGTGCTTGTCATTAGGCTTCACGGGCTTTTTGGTCTTTTTCTTCTTCTTCGAAGATTTTGACGGCTGGGTGTGGGCGCTTTGACTGTCATCACCACTTTTTGGAGTTGGGCGCGGTTTCAACATTCCCTCAATGACCTCGGGTTCCAGTGTATTTTTCCACCTGATTGCAGGGCATGTTTGGAGATCCTTCAGCATTCATTTCATCTTGGCTGAAAGAGCGACTTCCCATGGAGCTTCTTCGACAAAAGAACATGATGCCCCCGGAGTGTCCGCCTTTTTGAGAGCGTGCAGCTGGGGTGGGTTCACCTTCCAGTTTCCGGATAATATGAACTTGCCCTGTTGGTACTGATCTTCTATCCAGCTTTTGAAGATGTAACAATCTTCGATCGGATGACCCAACATTCGTGTAGGGTGTTTTTCGTCACCCCATTGAGATAGGAATACGCGCGCGCTTGTGAGGCGTACTGCAGATTCCCCCTGCCTAGGATAGGCCGGGGTTTAATGATTATGGGGATCCGAATCTCCGGCAGCCGCGGACTAAGCTGCCGTTAATTACGCCCCGCCTTTGGGGAAAAGGGAACCTCCGATTAACGGGTTAAACTGGTCATGCGAACTCAATGTGCAGTGTACGTGTGTTTTGTTTTGGAGGGGATTTTAAATATATCGGGAGCCACGCAGAGTTTTTACGGGGGTCCCGCTACCCGGATAGCAGGCTGGGGGTCAAGGGGGCTAGCAGCCCCCTTGCGGGGTGCGCGGCATCGCCCCGTTAGAAATTTTTTTCTAACAGGGACAATGTCGTGGAGTATGTGTGTATGTACATATGTATACATATGTATAGATATACATGTATATATAAAAAAAGGGGAAAAGACATCCAAAGGATGCGTGGGGGCAGCACCTTGGACGCTGTGCGCCTAGGTGCTGTGCGCTCAGGTGCTAGAGTGCCACGTGTCGGCACGTGGGCGCTCTGCGCTTGAGCGCTGGGCGCTGGAGCGCAAGCGCGCAACGTGTCGGCACGTGAGCATTTTTGCGCTTCAGCGCCTGACGCTCGAGCGCAAGTGCGCCACGTGTCGGCACGGGGGCGACTTGCGCTTGAGCGTTGGGCGCTTGAGCGCAAGTGCGCCACGTGTCGGCACAGGGGCAACTTGCGCTCGAGCGCTTGCGCTGGAGCGCAAGCACGCCACGTGTCGGCACCGGGACGACTTGCGCTTGAGTGCTTGCGCTTGAGCGCAAGCGCGCCATGTGTCGGCACGCGGGCGCTCTGCGCTTGAGCGCCGGCGAGAAAAAGAGGCTTTTAGCCTAAAAAATTTTCTCGGAAGAGAAATCAGAGAGGAGTTGGACTCCTGAGTGTTTTTTTTGGGGTTTAGTGAAAGATGTTCTTCTTCTTCCTCCTCTGTTAGCTGGATCTTGAAGATCAAGAGATATGAGATTTTTTAAAAATCTCTTCTTTTTGAGATCTAATGGAAGATCTGAGTTCCCCTTTATGGGTTTTGTGATGAAAAACTAATTTGTTTTGTAAAAAGAAGAGTAAAACTCTTGATTTAATTCAAGAGAAAAAAGAAGGTTTTGGAACCTTGAAGAAGGAGTAGAGATCTCAGATCTGAAAAATTTTGAGAGAGAGAGAAAAGTTGTTGAGATATTTCATTTTCTTTGCCTTTATAGGCTATACACTTTACACATAACCCTGGCTCATGTGCCATTTCTTTTTGCACATAAGCCCTGGGCTTTACAAAAATTTGGCTTTATGCCCATTTCTCTTACATTCATCCGTAAAATAAAAATAAAAGAAATACAATAAAATTATTTATTACAAAATTTTTATCTTGGCATGGGGGAGGCCGGCCGCTTCATGTTCGGGCTCGCTCCGGGCATTGGCCCACTTGACCTGGGTTTGGGCCCACCTGGCTTGGGGTTGACTTTGATTTTGACTTGGTCAACCGGGGGGTAAATTTTTACCCCAACAAATTGCCCCCATCAATAAATGCACACCACACATGTGGGTCGTGTGCATGAAATTGATGGATCTTCTTTCATGTGGAGGCGACTTGATTTGGTTCCCACTTTTGGGAAGCTGGCACTGCCCTTTTTACGACATGGACTGTCGATGCTGCCCTTTTAGCGACTTGGACGGTCGATTCTGCCCTTTTAGCGACTTGGACGGTCGTTGCTGCCCTTTTAGCGATGTGGACGGTCGGTTCTTCCCTTTTTGCGACTTGGACAGTCGACGCTGCCCATTTTGTGACGTGGACGGTCGGTGCTGCCCATTTTGCGACTTGGACGGTCGACGCTGCCCTTTTAGCGACTTGGACGGTCGACGCTGCCCTTTTAGCGACTTGGACAGTCGATGCTGCCCTTTTTGCGACTTGGACGGTCGATTCTGCCCTTTTTGCGACTTGGACGGTCGGTGCTGCCCTTTTAGCGACGTGGACGGTCGGTGCTGCCCTTTTAGCGACGTGGACGGTCGGTGATGCCCTTTTTGCGACTTGGACGGTCGGTGCTTCCCTTTTAGCGACGTGGACGGTCGGTGCTGCCCTTTTAGCGACTTGGACGGTCGATTCTGCCCTTTTTGCGACTTGGATGGTCGGTGCTGCCCTTTTAGCGACGTGGACGGTCGAATCTGGATTTGACTTGCTCCGCTTCTTGCGGTGTCGGGGATGAAGTTGACTTGTTTCCGAGGTGGAATTTGATTCTGCCAGGGAGGTTATTGGTTGTTTTGCTGATTTGATGTGATTTGGATTGACATCAGCACCAATACACTGGAATATGGTACCAGGAGCGAATCATCATCTGTCTTTGAGAGGATTTGGGGATTGGTTTTTTTTGTTTGGCATCTGCATTGCTTTACTGGAATAATGCCAGGAGCAACTCATCATTTGCCCTGAGAGGATTTGTGAATTGATGGCTTAGGAGGCAGGTTTAGATCCCTATCACCTAAGGCTTTTCAATTTTATGGGCCGGAAGGGTCCCATAAAAGCATTTTCTCCCTACGAGTCGAAAGGATCTCGTAGGTGTATTTTCTCCTTAGGAGTCGTGGGGACTCCTAAGTGTGTTGCTCCTTTGTGAGTCATAAGGCTCTCACGCGGGAATCTTCTCCTCTCAAAGTCGAGAGGACTTTGATAGTGCATTTCATCTCCTTTTCACGAGTTTGCGCCCTTTGGGGTTGTCACAAACTCGCCGGCAGTCCTGCTGTTTTTACTCATGGAGCCCCTTTCGGGTTTTCATCCGTGCCCGTTTGCTTGTGGACATACCGTTTTTTTAGAGCCGGTGGGACTTTAAAAGTAATCTCACCGGCTGGACTTAGGAGAGATGGGGATTGTTTTACGCCCGTGGATTGTATACGGTTTTGCAGGATGTATGATCCAGACCGTAGGGCCGGAAAAATTTTGAGATTTTGTTGGCGTCTGCATCGCTGCACTGGAATCTGGTACCAGGAACGACTCATCATTCGCCATTGGGGTATGGGAGTTGGAATTTGGTTGGCGTCTGCATCGCTGCACTGGAATATGGTACCAGGAGCGACTCATCATTCGCCGTTGGGGTATGAGGGTTGGAATTTGGTTGGTGTCTGCATCGCTGCACTGGAATATGGTACCAGGAGCGACTCATCATTCGCCATTGGGATTTGAGTTTGGAATTTGGTTGGCGTCTGCATCGCCGCACTAGAATATGGTACCAGGAGCGACTCATCATTCGCCATTAGGATTTGGAATTTGGATCTTGTTTGGCATCAACATTGCTGCACTGGAATAATGCCAGGAGCAACTCATCATTTGCCCCGGGAGGACTTGGGATTTGGTTTTTGGTCGGCATCAGCACCGCTAACACTGAAGCGAAATGCCAAGAGCGACTCATCATTTGCCGTTGCCCGTTGGGGAACGATGGCTTAGGAGACAGGTTTGGGTCCCTATCACCTAAGGCTTTTCAATTTTATGAGTCGTGAGGGTCTCATAAAAGCATTTTCTCCCTACGAGTCGAGAGGATCTCGCAGGTGTATGTTCTCCTTAGGAATCGTGAGGATTCCTAAGTGTGTTGCTCCTTTGTGAGTCGTAAGGATCTCACGCAGGGGTTTTCTCCTCACAAGGTCGAGAGGACTTTGTGAGTGTATTCATCTCTTTTTACGAGTTTGCGCCCTTTCAGGTTTTCACAAACTCGCCGGTAATCCTGCTGTTTTTACTCACGGAGCCCTTTCGGGTTTTCATCCGTGCCCATTTTGCTTGTGGACATACCTTTTTTTTTCCTTCTTTTTTCTTTTTCTTTTTTTTCTTTTTTTTTTGCCGCTGGTGGGACTTTGAAAGTAGTCTCACCGGCAGGATTTGGGAGATATAGGGGTCATTTATGCCCGTGGATTGTATACGGTTTTGTAGGATGTATGATCCAGACCGTAGGGCTGATGTGCTCAATTCTCCTGCGACTTAGAGCATTCAAGTGTAGTATTTCTTGAGATATCGGCCATTGATGGGTGGCATGGGCCTTTCTCCCTCGGCACTTATTAGTTGGTAGGATCCTCCGTCGAATACTTTCTCGATGACGTATGGTCCTTCCCAGTTTGGCTCGAATTTTCCCTTGGCATGTCGATTGGGGATGATCGGTCTTTTGAGGACCAACACCAATTCACCTTTCTTGAAAGCACGGAGACGGGTTATCTTGTCATAGGCCCGTGACATTTGGGCTCGGTATAGCTCCAGATTTTGCTGCACCGCGAGCCTCTTTTCTTCGAGGGCATCGAGCTCATCAAGTCGAAGGAGCACGTTTTCCTCCTTCGTCAACTCGTGCTGAACGGCCATTCTTAAGCTTGGAACTTCGACTTCGAGGGGAAGGACCGCCTCCACTCCGAAGAGCAATGAGTATGGAGTGGACTGAGTTGGAGTATGGTGCGTGGTACGATATGCCCACAACGCCTCATGAAGTTTGAGATTTCAGTCTCTCTTGTTGGCTGAAGCATTTTTCCTCAGGAGCTTGCATAGAGTCTTATTGAAGGCTTCGGCTAGCCCATTGGCTCTTGGATTATAGATGGAGGAATATCTCCAGTCTATCTTGTGCTGAGTAGCGAACCTTGAGACATTGAAGCTCTTGAAAGAAGGCCCGTTGTCAGAAATGATTCTTCTTGGTGTACCGAAGCGGTATAGAATATTATGCTGGAAGAATGTCAGAATATCTTTTGTCTTGACTTCTTTTAGCTGGACAGCTTCAGCCCATCTGGAGAAGTAGTCTGTCGCGACCAGTATGAACAGGTGGCCTTTGGATGACGGAGGATCAATTGGGCCAACAATGTCGGTGCCCCAGACTTCGAAGGGCCACGACGCCACCGTAGGATGCAACGGATTGGGATGCTTGTGAATGAAATCACCATGGATTTGGCAGATCTGACATTTCTTTGCATGTTCTCCGCAATCCCGCATCTGTTGGATATATATACCCTAGAGGCCTTCATTGTATAGGATACTGGGGATATGTATGTACATAACAGTCTTGCTTAATATGATAGTACACTATTTGGTTTGTCTTTATCTTAACGTATGATATGTTTTACTTGGTATTTGTATATATACGTGTTGATGAAGCCCATAGGGTGTATGCCTGACTTCCGGCTTTATGATGGCAGTCATACTAGTGGGAGCTGGATAGTCAACAGGCACATCCTTAGATGTCCCTGGTCGCAGGAGTATCGAGACTGGGCATCGATACTCCGGAGTAGACTGGTGTATACATATCTAGACCCTGAGGAGGGACGATGGATTGGTCCCGCAGCCATTGGTGGAGTGCACCTAAGATTGTATACAGATGCTCACTGGGTGTGAGTACACCGGACAGGACTCGCCGAGAACTGACTGGATGGTATTTATACCTAATGTCAGATAGCAGTTCTCAGGTGACATGTGTGCAGATAGTCCGTTGACTTAAAGTCGTCATTTGTCTCGTGTGAGTTCCCACTGTGCTTTGATTACTACCCTACCACGGTTCAAAGGAGTCGTGCAAACAGGTTTTAGTTGGGCACAGTCCCGAGCCACGTGGAGGCAGTGAGTGACTGTTAGGGATTCGTCTCTCTCGGTTTAGGGAGTTGATATCGTACGGTGATCGGTTGGTCATTACCATAAGTCCCTGGCCAGGGCTGATTGAGAATTACTGATAGATTGATCAGTAGATTTTCGGATGGTGATAGAGCCATACCGACACGACTTGTACGGTTATTAGGGGTCTGACGTTCACCACCTCCCTAGACCATACATGCGATACTCTTAGACGAACAGACCGGACTGCACGGATATTGTCACGCACAGGCTCAGTAGGAGTTCGGATGAGTATCCTCACCGGCCTTCTTATCGACATCTACCTGGGGACCGTTACGTACAGCTAGTGCCGCTTGCGGTCTGTGGTTAAACCTACTGCCAGCGTAGTAGTCGAGTCTTTAGAGTCCCACACAGAGTTTTCCCAACTCCAGGCGAAATGATATAGAGGTCGTACGGTTTATGACAAAGGGTTCGAACGCATATGTGTTTAAACGCACGTACGACATTCGGACAGTTATTACTAGCCGGCTTTGGTTTAAGCCAGATTCTAGTATCGGGTTATTGGATTTATACAGTCTAAAGTTTTTCCGTGTTTTCACGGATGCAAAGGGCGTTCTCGTAATTATCCGAGAAGCTTCTAGAAGGAGAGTGACTAAGGAGGTTAAGGTGGCATTATCATTAATTGCTTTTGTGACTCATTTATATGATTCATCATATCATTAAATGAATCATTAATGATCTAATGACTCACATAATGAATCACTCTTCTTGAATAAATGAAGCATTGTGAATAATCATTTAATTGATATTATTTGATAATTCATTATGTTTGATATATTCAAGTGAGAAGCTTTTCTCTTCTCATTATCATCTCCACCTTCTCTCTCCTCAAGCTCTCTCTCCTTCTCCAAACCCTAATCCTACCACTCATGAGTTGAGTACAAGGATTAGTAAAGACTAAACACTCCATAACCTAACTCTACATCATCTTAGTTACTTTGGTTAGCAACTAGAGAAACAAAGTAACCTCAAGTCTTGAGGTGTAGCTTAGATTAGGGTACTCGGGTGGATCATCTATCACGGATAGGAGGCCGATGAGGACATAGAGATCACAAAGACGAAGGAATAGAATCATTTGGTATAATCTCTTCATATAGTAGCTTAGAACTCTATGCTTATTGTTAATTATCGTTTAGAAAAGATCTTCGGTTAGTCGATATATGCTACAAAACAAGATCGTTTTTCATATTTCCGCCACCCCATAACTCGTGGGGTGTTGCACATCGACTTACAGTGGTATCAGAGCCTCACTAAACAATAGTTAACTTACTTGCAAAGTTGTATGAGTTTCAAACGGAAAACAAATCGGAGAAAAGACGAATATCATGAAGTTTCTGTCGATTTTAAAATAAGGTCCAAAAATTTTTCAGGGACCTCCAGAATGACCAGTGAGAAAATATAAGAACACACAAGAAAAATGGGCTCCTGAATCGGCCAAAGAGCCGCAGAACCACGGCCGATCCGCCGCGGATCCACGGCCGAGTTGGGGCCGATTCAGCCCAGTTTTCTTCTGTGCATCTGTTGTGATATTTTGTATTTTCTGTTCAGGTTTCAAATTTACAGAGAAGATTTGGAGTAGAATTTAAAGTGTTTAATCGATCGAAATTATACGATGTTTGCTTGTTTGATTATATCGGTTTTGTATTATGTGTTCGTAAACCTCCCCTAACTGCTAGTATGTCGGTTGGCAGGGGGTTGCACATATCAGTGATGTTATTTATAACTGTTTGTGTATATAAACTGTATTGGACTGTTGTGATGATTAGTCGGGTTTTGTGATGAGTTATTGTATTAATTCATTCGATGTAATTGTAATAAGTTGTAATATTATTTTGCGGGGCACATCCAGGTTGCGGTTGTAGCCACTGTTGTATTATTTCTTTTTACTGTTTTTGCTCCTAGGATAGACCCAAGGTGGGGTGCACATACTACCGGGTATTTTGAAGTGTTTAGCGGCCTACTCACGTCGTTGAGGGAGACCGCTTCACTTCGGGTACTTGGCGGGTAGTTTGCCGTACCCGTAGGGGTCTAGGGTGGGGTAATGACTATTCATCACAACTGTGTAATCCGTCTTTTCTTACGGGCTCAAAAGAAACGCGGATTGCTTGCAAATCCAATATTGTTTATCTGTGATCTGGAATGCCTATTATTGCATCTGACGAATGTACAATATCTATATATGATAGCTATTTAGACGTCAGTTATGTTTTACACCCGCGCTAGCCCAGCCCCCGCTCTGCCGTTAGTTAAGTAACCTAACGGGTGATGACGGGACTCCGTAGCGAATGCGGATGGCATACGAGGACGTTGTATTTTCGTTGTTATCTGTAATGATAGGTTAAAGATGGGACGCATTATTTTAATGCAAAGAAAAATAAAACCTAAACTGAATCGTTGGAACAATTTCTAAAAACCACTCGGTTTTCTTGAAAAAGCAAAACTTTAAATGCGGAGCTTAAACCACTCCTTTTAATAAAAGCTATCTTGGTTCCTTCGATCAAATCAAGTTCACTACGTTAACGGTTTTTTGCCAAAAACCAGCCGTAACCCTCCGTCGTTTCAAATAGACAGCACATCGTATTCATGCTATGCTTGTTGGCCTACGTCAAGGCATATTGTATGGTAGTAGTGTGTGTGTCTATTTGTTGCATAGATAGATGCATTAGTTTAAGACAGACGTACACCTTGTTGGCCTACGTCAAGGGCTTGTACGATGTACTTAAATTGATCAGGACAACGACGGGTAGAACTTGACTTGCGTCTTATGACTTGTTGGCCTACGTCAAGGTCTATAAGAGCTTGGGGTAAAAATCACATCGGGAGTTTCAAACATAAAGGAAACTTGCAGATTAAGCATACCTTCTGGAGTGTGGTGACTAGAGTGGCTTCCATCTAGTGCATCATGCAATGATAGTTGGATCCCGATCCCACTGATGAGTAGGATTACTCTCGGGAAACATTCTCACTTAACAATCAATGCTATAAACCAAATAGGTGTCCAGAAAGGTGTTAGAGAGGCTACACCTCCAGGGAAAAGATGTTATTTAATTAAGAAACTTCGCGAAAGCGTTGGAAAACCTCCCTCGAAGTACCAACACCAGCCTGGCTGAAAGGTTAAGCAAGTATTGTGACGTGTGATTAAATCCTGACTAGTTCTTCTTTTAGGTTTTGAAGAAGGATTTGAGGAAACAGTGGGAGCCATCCTGTTTAGATAAACTAATAACCAATCTAAACTTGCAAGAAGCATATGCTAAGTGTTTTCTTTTCTCTCTCTCTAGCAGCTACCATGACAGGATTAAAACTATTACTTGAGAAAAATATACCGACCGGACAGAACTATAAAGATTGGCTAAGGAACGTCAATATTGCGCTGACTTATAACAAAGTAGCATATGTTACCACCGCTGTTCCTCCCCTTATCCCTGAACCAGATTCCTCAGTTGTGGACAAGGAAGTTCGCAAAACTTGGGATCTGGATTGTGAGCGAGCTAAGTGTATCGTGCTGGCGTCCATGAACAATGAACTCCAGAAACAACACGAGAGTATGGATGTTGTATCCATCTTTCTCCATTGCAAGGATTTGTATGGAGAGTACTCCCGTATCGCGAGGTACGAGACCTCAAGGAAACTCTTCCAGATGAGGTTAGCTCCAGGATCGCCTGTAGGAGAGCACGTCCTCAAAATGATCAGCCTCATTGAGGAACTCACAAACCTGGGATGCGTGCTAGAGAATGATTTATATATCGACCTGATTTTGCAGTCCCTTCCCCACACCTTCTCTCAGTTCGTGCTTAGCTTCAACATGCATGAAATGGAAGCTGATCTTCCAAAGCTCCTCAACATGTTGAGGGTAGCAGAGACCTCCTTGAAAAAGGAGAAGACCCCCGTTCTGTATGTTGGCTAATCATCCTCTTCTAAATCTAAAGCGAAAGCTAAAGGGAAGAAGAAGATGAAAGCCACCAAACCGAAGGGTGGGGTCAAGAAGGTGCAGGGAAAGAACAAGGCAGGAAGGGTGAAAGCGGATATAAACGAATGCTTTTATTGTCACAAGCAAGGACACTGGAAGAAGGACTGTATGACCTTCAAGGCAAAGGACATGAAGCAAGCGGTTGCTTCTGCTTCAGGTGTGTTCGTAATCGAAAATTGTCTTTCAGTAAACTCTACATCATGGGTACTTGATACCGGTTCTAGTTCTCACATCTGTAATTCATTGCAGGATCTGAGAAATAGTAGAGTACTGGGGGCAGGTGATATGACTCTCCGGATAGGCAATGGAATGCATGTAGATGCTGTTGCAATAGGGGAGTATCACCTAGGGTTGACTAGTGGGCACGTTTTGGTGTTGTACAGCTGTTTTTGTATTCCCAGTATGCTGTGTAATATTATATCAGTATCTTTGTTGTCTAATAAAGGATATAATTTTGCGCTTGAAAGTAATGTCATGAACATTCTCCTAAATCAAGAACTGATTGGGTATGGCACACTGGAAAACGGCATATACATACTTAATCAACCTCGAATTTTCAATATTCAAAACACACATAAAAGAAAGGCTCTAGATTCAAATCAAGCCTTCTTATGGCATTGTAGACTTGGTCATATAAACGAAACAAGGTTGACTAAGTTACATAAAGATGGATATCTAGATCCGTTTGAATATTCATCATATGCAACTTGTCAATCATGTATCAAAGGAAAAATGACCAAATCTCCGTTCTCCGGACACGGAGCAAGAGCTACCGAACTCTTGGGACTTGTACACAGTGATGTATGTGGTCCAATGTCTACACATGCGCGAAGCGGTCACTCCTACTTCATCACTTTTACTGATGACTTCTCTAGGTATGGACATGTGTTCTTAATGAAACATAAATCAGAGACCTTTGAGAAGTTTAAGGAGTATAAAAATGAAGTAGAGAAACAAACTGATAAAAGCATCAAGACACTTCGATCTGATCGAGGTGGAGAATACTTAAGTACCAGTTTCCTTGAATACTTAAAAGAGAATAGAATTCTCTCTCAGCTTACTCCGCCTTATACACCTCAGCATAATGGTGTATCAGAAAGGAGGAATCGCACGCTATTAGATATGGTGCGTTCAATGATGAGTAGTGCTGAGTTACCACTTTCCTTCTGGGGATATGCTCTAGAATCAGCAGCATACTTATTGAATAGAGTTCCAACTAAGTCTGTGCCTACCACTCCATATGAAATGTGGAGCGGGAAGAGACCATATCTCAAGTATATTAAGATATGGGGGTGCCCGGCATATGTTAAAAAGCATAAACCGGACAAGCTCGAGTCACGATCGGTTTTATGCAAGTTTGTAGGATACCCCAAACATTTAAGGGGGTATATGGTCTACCACACTGAAGAACAAAAGGTGTTTGTCGCTCGCCACATTGTCTTCTTAGAGAGCGAATTTCTTGCAAAAGAAATTAGTGGGAGCACGGTAGAGCTGGAAGAAATTCCAGAACCTCAAACTGCTACCGAGGACTTAGAAGAACCTCATATTTCAATAGAACATGACGAACCAACGCCACTCCGCAGATCTAGTAGGCTTTCTCATCCTCCAGAGAGATACTATGGTTTTCTTCTAGATGGGGATCGAGAAGATTGCATCATCGATGATGATGAGCTTACTAGTTTTCAGCAGGCTATCACGAGTATTGACTCAATGAAGTGGCTGGATGCTATAAGATCCGAAATGGAATCCATATACACCAATAAAGTATGGACTTTAGAAGTTGCTCCTCCTGGGGTTAAACCAGTTGGATGCAAATGGATCTTCAAAAAGAAGATTGGTGCACTTGGACAAGTGGAAACCTACAAAGCTAGACTCGTTACAAAAGGTTTTCGTCAAAGACCAGGACTGGACTATGATGAAACCTTTTCACCTGTAGCTATGCTTAAATCCATTCGGATCCTGCTTGCCATTGCTGCCTTCCATGACTATGAAATCTGGCAGATGGACGTAAAAACAGCTTTTCTAAATGGACATTTAGAAGAGAGTGTTTACATGGATCAACCAGAAGGTTTCTTAGACAGTGGGAGCAGCGGAAGGGTGTGCAGGTTGCTTAAATCCATTTATGGATTAAAGCAAGCATCGCGAAGTTGGAACATCTGCTTTGATGAGACAGTCAAAGAGTTTGACTTTATCAAAAATGTAGATGAACCATGTATTTATAGGAAGATTGTAGAAGGAGCAGTAGTCTTCCTCGTTTTGTACGTCGACGACATACTACTGATAGGGAATGATGTCCCTATGCTACAATCAGTAAAGCTCTTCTTGTCACAGAAATTCTCCATGAAAGACTTGGGTGATGCAACCTACATTTTGGGCATTAAGATCTATCGTGATAGATCTAATAGAATGTTGGGACTTTCACAGTCCAGGTATATTGACACTATACTAAAGAGATTTAGTATGGAAGATTCCAAGCGCGGTAACATGCCCGCTTGTCACGGGATCACCCTCTCCAAAGAGATGTCTCCAAAGACTAATGAAGAGAGAGATCGCATGAGCATTTTACCCTACGCTTCGGCGGTAGGATCTATAATGTATGCTATGTTATGTACAAGACCGGATGTAGCTTACGCACTTGGTGTGGTAAGCAGGTATCAGTCTGACCCAGGTGAGAAACATTGGATAGCGGTAAAGAACATTCTCAAGTACCTAAGAAGGACTAAGGAGATGTTCTTGATTTACGGTAATGGAGACCTCCAGGTAGAGGCTTTTACCGACTCCGGCTTCCAAAGTGACAAAGATGATTCTAAATCCATTTCGGGTTTTGTGTTTACCCTCAATTTAGGGGCGGTATGTTGGAAGAGTTCCAAACAGGATACCGTCGCAGACTCAACTATGGAGGCTGAGTATATAGCTGCTAGTGAAGCTGCAAAAGAGGCTGTCTGGATGAGGAAGTTTATTTCTGAACTTCAGGTGGTTCCGTCCATTGCCAATCCAATACCTTTGTATTGTGATAACAATGGGGCCGTAGCATTGGTAAAGGAACCCAGGTCCCATCAGAAATCCAGGCATATCTTAAGGCGTTTTCACCTGATCAAGGAGATCGTTGATCGTCGGGAGATCGAGGTACGGAGAGTGGATACAAAAGACAACACGGCAGATCCATTCACAAAGGCCATTCCTCAAGTTCAGTTTGAGAGGCTATTTGAGATGTTGGGCATGTGGTACTCCAGTAATTGGATATAGTGAAGACAGTGAGTACTCATTGCGCCAATTATAGGCCCTAGTGCAAGTGGGAGATTGTTGGATATATATGCCCTAGATGCTTTCATTGTATAGGATACTGGGGATATGTATGTACATAACAGTCTTGCTTAATATGAGAGTACGCTATTTGGTTTTTCTTTATCTTAACGTAGATATGTTTTACTTGGTATTTATATATATACGTGTTGATGAAGCCCATAGGGTGTATGCCTGACTTCCGGCGTTATGATGGCAGTCATACTAGTGGGAGCTGGATAGTCAACAGGCACATCCTTAGATGTCCCTGGTCGCAGGAGTATCGAGACTGGGCATCGATACTCCGGAGTAGACTGGTGTATACATATCTAGACCCCGAGGAGGGGCGATGGATTGGTCCCGCAGCCATTGGTGGAGTGCACCTAAGATTGTATACAGATGCTCACTGGGTGTGAGTACACTGGACAGGACTCGCCGAGAACTGACTGGATGGTATTTATACCTAACGTCAGATAGCAGTTCTCAGGTGACATGTGTGCAGATAGTCCGTTGACTTAAAGTCGTCATTTGTCTCGTGTGAGTTCCCACTGTGCTTTGATTACTACCCTACCACGGTTCAAAGGAGTCGTGCAAACAGGTTTTAGTTGGGCACAGTCCCGAGCCACGTGGAGGTAGTGAGTGACTGTTAGGGATTTGTCTCTCCCGATATAGGGAGTTGATATCGCACGGTGATCGGTTGGTCATTACCATAAGTCCCTTACCATGGCTGATTGAGAATTACTGATAGATTGATCAGTAGAATCTCGGATGGTGATAGAGCCATACCGACACGACTTGTATGGTTATTAGGGGTCTGACGTTCACCACCTCCCTAGACCATACATGCGATACTCTTAGACGAACAGACCGGACTGAATGGATATTGTCACGCACAGGCTCAGTAGGAGTTCGGATGGGTATCCTCACCGGCCTTCTTATCGACATCTACCTGGGGACCGTTACGTACAGCTAGTGCCGCTTGCGGTCTGTGGTTAAACCCACTGCCAGCGTAGTAGTCGAGTCTTTAGACTCCCACACAAAGTTTTCCCAACTCCAGGCGAAATGATATAGAGGTCGTACGGTTTACGACAAAGGGTTCGGACGCATACGTGTTTAAACGAACGTACGACATTCGGACAGTTTTTACTAGCCGGCTTTGGTTTAAGCCAGATTCTAGTATCGGGTTATTGGATTTATACAGTCTAAAGTTTTTCCGTGTTTTCACGGATGCAAAGGGCGTTCTCGTAATTATCCGAGAAGCTTCTAGAAGGAGGGTGACTAAGGAGGTTAAGGTGGCATTATCATTAATTGCTTTTGTGACTCATTTATATGATTCATCATATCATTAAATGCATCATTAATGATCTAATGACTCACATAATGAATCACTCTTCTTGAATAAATGAAGCATGGTGAATAATCATTTAATTGATATTATTTGATAATTCATTATGTTTGATATATTCAAGTGAGAAGCTTTTCTCTTCTCATTATCATCTCCACCTTCTCTCTCCTCAAGCTCTCTCTCCTTCTCCAAACCCTAATCCTACCACTCATGAGTTGAGTACAAGGATTAGTAAAGACTAAACACTCCATAAACTTTCTCTACATCATCTTAGTTACTTTGGTTAGCAACTAGAGAAACAAAGTTACCTCAAGTCTTGAGGTGTAGCTTGGATTAGGGTACTCGGGTGGATCATCTATCACGGATAGGAGGCCGAGGAGGACATAGAGATCACAAAGACGAAGGACTAGAATCATTTGGTATAATCTCTTCATATAGTAGCTTAGAACTTTATGCTTATTGTTAATTATCGTTTAGAAAAGATCTTCGGTTAGTCGATGTATGCTACAAAACAAGATCGTTTTTCATACTTCCGCCTCCCCGCAACTCGTGGGGTGTTGCACATCGACTTACAGTATCATGGTGGGACAGTAATACCCAAGCCGTTTGATTTGAAGTCGCATCTTGGGGCCAGATTGATGAGCACCGTAAACGCCCGAGTGAACATCTTTCATGACTTTTTGGGCTTCGGCCAATAACAGACACCTGAGCCATAGTTGGTCATATGACCTGCGGTATAACGTGTCATTTACAAACACGTATCGGAGAGCTCTTTTCTTCGGCTGAATCCTCGCAGATTTTTCTTCGGGCAGCTTGTCGTATCGGAGGTACTCTATGAAGGGTTCTCTCCAATCGGGCTCGTCTTGGATGATCGAAACTTCTTCGGCAGGACCGCTTTTCTGTTCCGCGCTTTCCTCTTCTTGTAGAGAGACTGGGGGTAGAATTTGTCGGCTCCTGACTGTGATCAGAATTTCGTCCATGTCAGGATCAGCCAGCTCCTTGGCTAGGCGAGCGAGTATGTTGGCTTTTCCGTTCAACGCTCTAGGGACTCTCGTTAGTTCAATATGAGTGAACCGTTTCATGAGTTCCACCACTCGGCCTCTGTACCGAGCTAATTCGGGTTTGTATATCTTATAATCGCCGCTTACTTGGTTGACGACAAGCTGGGAGTCACTGTAAACCCGTAGCCGAAGGATTTCTATTTCTATGGCGAGCTCCAAACGAGCTATCAGAGCTTCATACTCGGCCTCATTGTTTGTGCGAGGCTCGGTGAGAGCAAAAGAACGCCGTAGGGTTCCTATTGATGGCGTGATGAACACCAATTCTATCCCTGCTTTTATCTCCGGGCACTTGATTTACTGGAGGTCCTTATTGATGAGGCTCAATCGAAGTAGAGCTCCCAACATGGCCCATCTTTCTCGAGGTGCAGCACTTGTTCGTCGGGTAACTCACAATTTAGCGGCGACCCTTCTGGTATAGGATGAGCGGTAAGGAAGTCTGCAAGAGCTTGCCCTTTTACTGCTTTCTGAGGAGTATATACTATGTCAAACTCAAGTAAAATGACGGCCCATCTTGCCATTCTGCCGGCTAGGCTTGCTCTGGTCATCAAGTGTTTGAGCGGGTCGACCTTAGAGATTAGCATAACCCGATGAGCCAGCAGATAGTGCCTCATCTTCTTCACAGCAAATATCAGAGTCAGGCATTGCTTTTCGATTGGGGAATAGTTGTGTTCCGCCCCGACTAGAGTTCGACTGAGGTAGTAGAGGGCATGTTCCTTTCTCTCCTCGTTATTCTGGGCAAGGAGCGCACCGAGTGACTCATTTAGTGCGGCAGTGTAGAGAATCAACGGTTTATTTGGAATGGGAGCAGCCAGCACTGGAGGGTGCAACAAGTATTGCTTGATGCTTTCGAACGCTTCTTGACATTCGGCATCCTAGATAAAAGGAGCACGTTTCTTCATGAGCTTTGAGAAGGTCCTACACCTTTCCGATAAATTTGAGATATACCTCCGTATATAAGCAAGCTTGCCTTGAAAAGATCTTAGCTGCGTCAGACTCTTTAGAGGGGGCATCTCCATGATGGCCTTTATCTTTGATGGGTCAACTTCGATCCCTCGATGTCGGACTATGAAGCTCAGGAATTTTCACGATGACACACCAAAAGCGCACTTCAGATGATTCATCTTTAGATCGTATTCCCTCAGTCTGGTGAGAACAGTCCTAAGATCTTGGATGTGGTCGGCCCTGGCTTTAGTTTTGACGACCAGATCATCAACATAGCATTCGACGACTTTATGAATTAGATCATCAAAGATATTAGTCATTGCCCTTTGATATGTAGCACCTGCGTTCTTCAGTCCGAACGGTATCACCTTGTAGCAATATATTCCGATCGGGGTTCGAAATAATGTGTGTTTCTCATCCTCAGGCGACATCTTGATCTGATTGTATCCGGACGAGCCATCCATAAAGGTGAACAGTTCGTAATTTGAAGTGTCATCGACCATCATTTCCATGACCGGTAGCGGGAAGTCGTCTTTAGGGCATGCCTTATTGAGGTCCCTGAAATCGACATAAACTCGGATCTGCCCATTTTTCTTCTTCATTGGGACGATGCATGCGATCCATTCCGCATATTTCTCTTCCCTGATGAAGTCGGCATTGATGAGCTTCTTGGTTTCCTCGATGACCTTTTCTTCTAGTTCCCTTCTCATTCTTCGAGGAGCTTGTTTGACTGGCTTAGCATCAGGAGATATAGCCAGCTTATGCACGGCCACTTCAGGGGAAAGGCCAGGAATTTCTTTGTATGTCCTGTTGGAGATAGTGCCCTCAGAGTCAATTATTGGATCACAGGCACGTGATTGCAATGATTGAGGGAGGACCTATCCCGGTAGGACAGTCTTACTGGAGATGATAGTATGCTATCTGGTTTACCTTTATCATCGTGCACTGCTTTAAGTGACCTGACATGTCGCTATTACACGTTGATAGAGCCCCTAGGATTCTTGCTTGACTACCGGCAGTATGAGGGCGATCATATACGTGGGAGCTGGTAGTCTATAAGCACATCCTTAAAAGGTCCCTAGTCGTAGGAGTTTCGAGACAGGGCATCGATACTCCAGAGTAGACTAGTGTATACAGTCGAGACCCCGACGAGGGGCGGTGGCCGGTCTCATAAGCCATTGGTGTCAGTTGGATCACCTAAGATGTATACAGGTGCTCATTGGTTTATGAGTACACCGGACAGGACTCGCCGGGAACATGCTAGTTGGTCTTATACCTGACGTCAGATAGCAGTTCCCAGGTGACATGTGTACAGGTTAGTTCATCGACCTGGGGATCGTCATTTGTCTTGTGTGAGTTCCCACTGTGCTTTGATTACTACCCTACCACGGCTCAAAGGAGTCGTGCAAACAGGTTTTAGTTGGGTACAGTCCCGAGCCACATGGAGGCAGTGAGCGGATCTTCGGGGGTTCGTCTCTCCCGGTATTGGGGATGAGGTCGCGCTGTGTCTAGGAGAGCCATTACACGAAGCCCTCGGCCGAGGCAAGGAGATTTACTGGTAGGTATTCCAGTAGTATCTCAGGGTGTTCTGGGCTGCACTCCGACACGACTTGTACCGCTTTTGGGGGTCTGACTTTTACCAACCTCCTAGGCCCGACATGCGATGCTCATAGACGAACGGACCGGACTGTACGTATATTGTCACTGACAGGCTCAGTAGGGTGTCAGGATGAGTTCGCTCATCGACGTCCCTTTTAGTCAATAGCTGGTAGCCCGTCACGTATTGGCTTATACCTCTGACGTGCTAGTGGTTAAATCCACAGCCATAGTATTGACGAGTCTTTAGAGTCCACCACACTTTCAGTTACTCAAGCTTTCGGGCGAAACGCTGTAGAGGCCGTATGGAGATATGGCAGGGTTCGATCAGATACGTGCGGTATTGCACGGATTGTGATCGGACGGTTTTTGCTAGCCGGCTTTGGCTTAAGCCGGATCTTAGTATTTGACAGTGTAGTTTTGTCTCTTTGCATTTGTATCCGGACGGAATACAGATGCGGGTGTGTATGCACAGTATGGGGGTTTTCCTGTAATTTATTACGGGACCAGTTTTCTGGAGTTGCCAGTTTGCATTCCGTTCCGGCCGGTTTTTCATTGTTCCTTCACGGCCGGACTTTTCGTTGGAAGGGGTTATTTGCAATTGTGCAAATAACACTTTGTCGAGGGGTTTATTGCAAAAGGATTGATTATGAAATCTTTTTGGCTTTTCATGCATTAATTAA
Organism: Agapanthus africanus; assembly: GCA_030015575.1. NCBI lineage: Eukaryota > Viridiplantae > Streptophyta > Magnoliopsida > Asparagales > Amaryllidaceae > Agapanthus > Agapanthus africanus. The sequence continues at coordinate 133,664,284 of JASDDO010000022.1, read as the reverse complement.
GGTATGGATGGGTATGGGTTTTGATGTGATTTGGGAATGGGGGGGGGGGGGCGGCCACTGTTGGGGATTGGAGTGTGCTGGATTGGTTTTTAATGGTTTGAATTAATTAATATAGATATATGATTGCATTGTGTTAAAATGAGAGGGCTGGGGCTGATGTATTTTTGCTTGATTCATTCATTTCCAGTGAGCACAATATACATGTGCTGGCTTCATTTTCTTTTTGTCAAGAGAGCCTTTTCTCTTGGTTGGCCGAGCCCATTTTTGAGAGCTTGCTCAATTCTTCATCAAGCTTTCATCCATGATTATTCTTGCACAAATCCCTCCAAATTGGCAACCTCCTAAACCCCAAAGAGACAGCTATTCTACGCTATTCTACAGCAAATCTTGGGCGCGTCGGCTAGCCTACTTCGCGCCCGAGTTGCCTCGGTATTGAGGCGGGAGCCCGTAAAAGATGCAGACGATGTGGTGCCCTTCCGGCGAGGAGGCGACGACCGGAGATCCCGCGAGGAGATCGGAGTGGAGATGAAGACCGGAGGACTCGGATCACTCGGTATATCTCTTCCCCTTTCTTGTAGTTGCTAGATCTAGTTTAATGGCACGATCCGGGGTTTAGTGCGCGGGGGTGCCGGTTTGCTAAGTCCGCAAAATTAAAGTTTATCACCGCTTCCGTATTTGGCCGTCGGGTTGACGGCCGGGGCGCCGCCGTGCACTTACAGTGGTATCAGAGCCTCGCCATTAACTTAGTCTAGCTTGGTTTAATGTGTTTTGCATTTCCGATCGACCAAAATTCCAAAAACTACATTTTTGCTAGCGACAGTTTTCTGTTGAAATTTTTTGGTCTCCAAAAATTTTTCAGGTTGTATAAAAGTACTGTGCTGGAAGACCTAAGACTACTGTAGAAATTCGAGACACTGATCTCTTCATGGGAGCGCGGAACCGCGACATAACCCTACTTGTTGCCGCGGTTCCGCCGCTGATTTGTTGGATCAGTGTGTACAATTTTTCCAGTGGGCTTATGGGCTTAAAATATGGGTTTTGGAATATTAATATTAGGCCCAGAATATCTTGAGTGCTACAGTATTGCTTGGGGGCCCACTTGTTAATTTTTGGTCAATCGGAAAATTTTAAACACATTTTTCACAGTATTTACATTATATCTGCGACCGTGAATGTCACTTGATCGGTAAATCCGGTCTAACTGCTATAGCCCGGTTGGACGGATTTGCGAACGTGACTTTCACGTTGATGTTCTATGTATTGCTGTGATGTTGCGGATCGGTCGTGGGGGATAGCCTGGATGCAATGCTAGTACAGTGCTGTTGTATTATGTACATTTGACATTGCGGGCCGAGCGTCCGACATGTGGACTGCCGTCACTGCCTGATTGTATTATTCTTTTGGGGCACGACCTGGTTGCGGTCGATGTACCCGTTGTATGTATATTTTACTTTCTGTACTAGGATTACCCCGCGGAGGGGTGCACGGATAGCCGGGTTCTGGAGGGCAACAAGCCCGCATCTCATGGCATTGGGACGGAGGGGGCTTTACTCTAGAATTGGCGGGATATTCGCCGCACTCGTAGGGGGTACAGGTTGACCCAGGAGGGGTGCCCAAGTTACCGGATTCCGTGAAGTGCTGGGTGGTCCATTCACGGCGCTGAAGGGGGCTGCCTCGCTTCAGGTTTTGGTGGGTAACTTGCCGCGCCCGTAGGGATCTAGGTTTTCATTGCGCAGGCTATCCACACGACCAGGGGAACGTCGGGTTTCAGTAGTGGCTCTGTGAAACCCGGGGATCCCAGATATCTGTATTGTTCTGTGATGCTATACATTTCTGTGATGTTGCATTTCTTTTCACGCCTTGAGCGAAATATAATATATTGGTATATATATTAGTAGATGTTGTATATGTTTTTCATCCGCGCTAGTCCAGTCCCCGCTCTGCCGTTAGTTAGCTAACCTAACGGGTGATGACGGGACCCAGTGGCGAATGCGGATGGCATATACGTACGTCAGTATATTTTCGTTCTTTGTGGTGTGATTAATTGATGGGACTGTGTTGATTCGGATCAATGCAAGTTAAAACAAACCTTATCTGATGTTGTTGGAACACTTTTCAAAAAGCTGTTATTGCAAGGACGTTCACTTTTGTTTTGCATCGTGGTATTCATTTGGAATATCCTGCTCCTCAGTCGACGAGGCAAGGGCCGAGATCCCTTCACCGGGAGTGACCCCTTGGACAAACAGTTTGCGTCAGGGCAATGACTTCACTATAGCCGATTACTTTTTGCTTTGCATCGTGGTATTCAGTTGGAATATCCTGCACCCCATCCTACGGGGAAAGAGCCGAGATCCCTTCACTGGGAGTGACCTCTTTAGTAAAGGTTTTCGTCACTATATTTTCTAAAAAGCTATCCGTTCCTTCAACGATATCAAGTTCTTTATGTTAAAGGTTTTCGCCAGAAACCATTCGTAGCCCTCCGTCGTTTCAGACGGGTAGCACGTAGTATTCATGCTATGTTTGTTGGCCTTCGTCAAGGCATAGTGTATGGTAGCTGCTTGTTGCCTTTCTGCAGCATAGATAGATGCGTTGGTTTGGGACAGTCGTATAGCCTTGTTGGCCTTCGTCAAGGGCTTGTGCGGGTAGGTTCAAATCAACCTGGAGAATGACGGGTAGAACTTGACATGTGACTTATGATTTGTTGGCCTTCGTCAAGGTCATAAGAGCATGGGGCAGAAATCACATCGGGAGTTTCAAAAGAACTGAAACTTGCCAGATATGCGCATACCTTATGGAGTATGATACCGTGAGCGGATTCCGTCACGTTATCATGCGATGAGAGTTGGATCCCGATTCCCACTGATGAGTTGGTTTACTCCTCGGGTGACCCCGACTAATTCTTCTTTCAGGATTGGAGGAGAATTTGAGGTACAGTGGGAGGTTTCCAGATTAGATAAATTGGTAACCATTCTGATCTAGGATAGAGTGCACGCTGAGTGTTTCTTTTCTCTCTCTCTTGGCAGCGACCATTGACCCGACCCTAAGACTATGACTCAGTGACCAAGTTGACCGAACCTTCTTAACACTGGCTTTTGGATTGTCAGAGTTGCGAACCTCATTGCCACTCCTACTTTTACCCTTTTCTCCAGGACACCCCGTATTACTACGAACGTCCACTTCCATTGGACAAAACCATCGTATGGTTATATACGAACCCGAAGGAATTTATTCGAGGATGGTTTCCGGTTCTGGAGAAAACGGATAGGATTATTCAGTTGTCTTTTCTTTTCACCTTCTCTCAGGTTGCGAGTACTCCTTGGTTTAGGAGCAGTACACCTATTACGCAAATTGGATAGTCTTCTTCCAAACCATAGGCTGGTGCCGACCGGTAGGGAATGAAGAAAACTAGTTAGCCTAAACGGTGTACAGAAGGTATTAAGTTCAGACAAAGCAAGGGATTAGTAAGAGGGCAAAGTAAATTGCGACTGCTATTCACGACCTAACCAAGTATTTCTTCGCCAATCCTAAATCACCTTTGTATTTCTCCAGGACACTCCGTATCACTACGAAGATCCCATTTTATTGGATAATCCATCGTATGGTTATATACGAACTCGAAAGGAACTTGTTCCAGTTCGGGGATGGATCCTGGTTCAGGAGAAATAGGAATAAAGTACATTCAGGTGTCTTTTATCTTCACCTTCTCTCGCATTGCGAGTGCTCCTAGGATTAGGACAGTACACCCTTTATGCTTATTGGATAGTCTTCTTCCAAACCATAGGCTGGTGCCGAACGGTAGGGAAGGAAGAAAACCATTTGGCCTAAAGGGGTGTACAGAAGGTAATGACTAAAGACATATAAAGGGATTTGGAGAGGTGGCAAAGAATTATACGGTTATAGTTGTGAATCTGGATAATGGAAGAGGCGTTACTAAGAATACCGGGATACCCTACCGAAACACTTCAATGTTTCAGTTTCACTGTGTAATGTTAAAAGAAAACTGATTTCCCGATTAGATACTTACTCCAGGATATGTATTTACCAGGTATGATTCTCACATCTGTATGGTTTTACAGATGATGAGTGGGAGTGAGTCATTGGGAATTGGGTGATCATCCTCATTATATCGGGATTCGTTGTAATCGGTGATATTTGAGGAGATCATCTGGCCTGTTTGCCGGTCGGCAAATATTTGGTTTTGAATATCCGCTGTTGTGCACCAATTTCAAATTGATATATCTGTACGTCTATTTTCATAGAGTGAGATATACCTTTTGATATTATGTCGATGACATTTACCTATATCAGTGGATGGTTAGGTAAGGAGCATTAAACAGCGGTGTAATTCTTCTTGACCGTAAGTACAGTTTTCAACCTACGACACACAGTGAAAGAGTTGTTAGACTCAGCGGACTTATACAGAGTATTGTATGTTTTCCAGTGTCCATTAGGACAGAGGGGTTGGTCCTCATACTATATTCTGTTTACTTTTAACTTCTCTAGTTCTTAGACATGTGTTTCGTAGAAACACAGAGTCTAAGTTTTGAGGAGTTATAGGTATTTGAATAGAGTAGAGAACCAGGTATAGCAAGTATCGGGATTCTTCAAAGTGATCGAGGATGTAGATACTTGTGTATGGTATTCAGTTGATAGTAATGATAAAGAGAAATTGCTTCTCTTTCAGGTTACTCATAATTGGAAGCATTCCTAAGTTGAGTAACGCTGATCGGCCTCTCTCCATTTAGTTGACATGCACTGGAGATAGCTGCATGATTTGAATCTGGTTCAATTAAATCAGTACCTCTGGTTCTATATTGGATATAGAACAGTTCATATCTTAACGTTGTTAAGGTACGGGGAGTTGTCCGGCTTATGATTAAAACCAGACTCTGGATAACTCAAGGCACGTTTCTGTAATGGCTGTTTGTGGGTTGACCCAGGCTATGACGAGGGTTGACTTTCTACCATCTGGAAGATCAATAGTGATATTGTTCTTCACTCGCCACAATTTTAAAAGAAATGGATTTTTTCAGAAAACAGTAGTGGGAGTATGGTAGAACTGGAAGTGATTCCAGAACCGCAAACGATTACTGAAGATTTGATAAGGAACCTAAAGATTCAATCTGATTTGACATTCCATTGGCCACTCCGCAGATAAGGTGGGTAACTTCAGGCACCCGAGAGGTACTTCGGTAGCCTCAAGGACGGTGACAGGGAAGTTTTTGTTTACCCACACTTGCCATTGTTGTTGTTCCAGGCTGCGAGACCCGGCAGGAGGATGAGTATAGCGTCGTTCTAAACTAGCTTTAGAAGTGCACGTCTGTATGACTCTGCCAGAGGGTTGTCGTAGTCAGTGGGAGCAGCGGAAGCATTGGTGGACATCAGGCTTATGTCTATTTATAGACTAAGGCAGATGTAGCGGAGATAGATCATCTATTTCTGATGTGACAGTCATAGGTTTGACATCATCAGAATGGGGGATGGATCTGTTGAGAAGGTAGTAGGAAGTGATATTCCTATATTACGATCGGTTATACTTTGGTCGTCACACAGTGGTTTCTCCACAAAGGACTTGGACATTATATCAGACATACTGGTTACTAGATCTATGGTTTTAGATCTAGATTTGGGTGGTTTCCCAATCAGGGTACTTTGACAGCATTCTAAGAGTATTTAGAATGGACGACTCCGGGCACGGTAGTGTACCTGCAGGTTATGGAGTCACCCTCTCTAAAGGTGTCTTATAGACTAAAGTAGAGAGGGATGTACATGATTGGCAGATCACTTGCTTAGGCAATTGAGTCATTTATGAGATGTCAAGTACCACACCAGATGTTGTTCTTGCACTAGATGCAATAAGTTGATATTGATCCAATCCTGGAGGAACAGTCGGGAGGCAGTTATCATTCCAGGCTTCCAAGGTGACATGGACGACAAGGAGATTGTCAGAGTTGTAGTTATCCTTCTGACGAGGGGCAGTATTTTGGACAGTTGGTCCAAGGTGATACTGAGGGAGGCATGGCGCAGGATACTGATTAAGTTCAGTTGACGATACAGTCTAAGAAGTTTGGATTTGGAGTTCATTTATGAGCTAGGTGTTCATCACAGAAAACTGCATTTTATACCGCCCATTCTTATGCTCGTTTGTTTATAGGCAGGTGCTTTTAATCCGTGTTTGCTACATATTTACAGGCTACAGGTTCCTAGTGCAAAATAACGCAAATAATACAAAATCTTTACTGTTACTCTAAAATCCAGGACATCTGTTGCCAGCAGAAAAAATCCGGGTTCCGATCATCCGTATCCGTCCAGTGCCGCGTACCTGTTCCAGAGACAAGACAAATGACAGTGGTCATTCATGTCTCAGACAAGCACAAAGCACGAGAGGGGCAGCACAAAGCACGAGATGGTCTAACACAAAGCACGAGAGGGACAAGCACAGAACACGAGAGGGAATGGTGCATTCAATGCATAAAGTGTTGATTCAAAAATTCAAACTTCCCTCCAAATTTTGGATGCATTCAAATTCAAAAATTCAAACTTCCCTCCAAATTTTGGATGCATTCAAATTCAAATTAAAGGAAAGGTCTCTTTCTTTGCCTATAAAAGCAAACCATGGGCAAAGGAGAAGGGGGTCCAATTTTGTGTCCACTCTTTTGTAGTTTTTTGTATAGTTCTTCTTCTTCTTCTTCATTCTTTTTCCATGAAATTGTAGTGAGAGCTTTTGAGTGGGAGATCAATGAAGATGAAGGTTTTGTATCATTCTCTTTTGTTCCTTCTTCCCCTTGAGATCCTTGCTTTCTCTTGATCATTCAACCTCTTCATTGAGCTTGAATGGTTAAGGGTTAGTTATTGATCTCAAGGGTCGTATTTTCTCACGGGACTAGCGCTTCAATTCACATGCGTTCTCTACCCTTCCCTTGATCTTGCAACCTCTTGATTGAGCTTGCAAGTTTAAGGGTTGGCTATTGATCACATGCTTGTCTTGAGTTCTACTTTCTTGTTCTTTTTATTGTTTATTTATTACTTGCATTTTTCATTCTTGCTTTACTTACTTGCAATTTAATTCCATGCACTTTAATTACTTGTAATCTTTTCTTTTCTTTTCTTTGTTCTTTTATTTTGCTCTCTTTTGTTCATTTTGTGAATGAATGTAATTATTATTGTTAAGAAGAAATACGATATTATAAGTTAAAGATTTTCTTTTCTCTTTTCCTTTTCCCGTTATTTTCCATTGAACTCCGCCCACACCATACGCAAGCGCTCCGTTAGGCACCCTACCCTGACAAGGTAATGGTGATTCCTAACCGCGACCGGTTGCGTTCGGTTTGACCGGAGGCGAAAGCAAGAGACAAGAACGGAAGGACAAGGGTAAATAAGCCGTATTCCACGAATACCGCGCTTAAATCCCCTAATCCACGTTGTTGCCGATTGCTTAGCTTCAGTTGGTCAAGACTCGGCTCAAAGGTTTTGAGTACGGATTTCTTTAGCTTATAATCTCGTATCTTTTCTTAACAACTTTATACTTGCAAATAAACACATAGGTTAGTCTGAACAAACATACTGATTCTTTATTGACTCGTCTAAGACAAGAAAGGAAATACAACCATCTCCCTGTGGATGGACCCGTGCTCAACCGGCTAGCTGCGAAGCGACACCGTCTTGATTGCGGTTAACTTTAATTCTTTCAATCAAATGGCGCCGTTGCCGGGAAAACGATAACGTATTTCTTTTCTTGTTATGTGGGTTAATATTCATTTTGTATATATTTAAAAAAAAAAATTCTTTTTGTGTTTTTTGATAATTTTTGTGGGCAAGTGTGCAGATTTTTGCGTATTTACAAACTGCAATTGTGGGGAGCAAAGTGTACATTCAAAGTTAAGATGAGTACGAAGTACAGTGCCAAAGATCCGGGTAGTTTGACCCGCGCAAGCGAACTTTCCAAGCTTACCGGATTTGATTCAACGGGGGTTTCCTAACCCAAAAACATAACGGTACGTACTTTACTAACACCTTCTTCTCAAATCCGACGCATCCAATATACTATTCTTTGCAGGATTCTTTGCAAGTTCGCTAGCAAACGCTAAAAATTGACTAACCCGTATTTGTTGCAGCGCCGCGCTTAAACTAAAAAACGATTGTTTGATTCTTTATAAGAATTTTTTTGAATTGCGCATTGCATCAATTAATACGGACTTAAGGGAAAGCGAACCCCACAACATACGGTAAAGGATTTCATCACCTTTTCCGTGGCCCACAAATCACGAACTTAAGCATAACGTTTACCCACACAAAATTTAAAAGAAACTAGACTTTCAGCCTTAAGGACTTCGCGCTCACTAGGAGAAGTTAACTGTGTTTAGAACCTTGCTTAACGGTATATTGTTTATGGGGTGTCTAGGAAAGTGTTAACGGCGCATCCGCCAAAAGAGAAAGGGTTATTTAATTAAGGAACTTCGCGAAAGCGTTGGACAACCTCCCCTTATCTCTGCACTTACCTGGCCTCGTGATCAGTGTATCTTGAGCCTGTTTCTCGACATAGTTTTACTTCGACAATCAAGTTCTGGAGCAGGTCTAGTTGACCTAGGTGAACCCTAGAACGATTAGGTGTGTGGTATTTTTGTGTCGTGATTATTTTTGTCCATATTCTTTTTATGTATATTTCATTCTTTTGTTAAAAAAAAAAATCACATTCTTTTTCCTCTCCTTTTCTCTTCCTTTCTTTCATTCTCTCTTCATATCATGGGTACCCCACCTCGCAAAACTCTTGCCGAACTTTGGTACCCACAACCAGACATTACTTCATACGGTTCTTGCTTTGGCCGAACATCGAACGACCCCTCCATGCCCAAAGTTTCACTGAAAGATCGCATAGCAGCGTCTAGGACAAACCCTTGCACTCCTCATTCCACTTTGTATCAACCTTTTCAACCTCCCACACCCGCTTATGTTGATACCCCTTCTGCAAGTCGTCCTTTGTCCATCGCTGAACGTATTGAACAATCCCGTAGCCGATCTTTCACTCCTTTCACCACTTCAAATTCTTGGGATCAACAATTCCATTCACCTTCTTATCCAAATGTTGATCCTGCTCCTGTCCAGCCATTCAATTCCTACCAATCCTACCCTATTTTTGCACCTTCCGTAGACATTGCATCAGAACCGCCATTTGGGAGTTTTCAGTATCCAAACAACTTTGAATCTTTTACTGAAACCCCTTCACAACCAATGTCTAGTCTAGAACAGTCGTTGGAAGACTTTAGGGTAGCGTCAAACCAACAGATGATGGATTTGAATGCGTCCATGGCCGCCCTCATGCAACCTAGTGACCCGGTAGCTAGTTTTCAACTAGCTCCAACTTTTTCAATGTATGATGAGGCGGCAGGACAGGATGTGAATTTGAGTGGAGAGAGTGAGATGTACCCCCTTCCAAATCAAACCTACCCGTCCCAAATTGAATCCCACAACTCCTGTTTTGAAAGTCTATCTAGTATCCCACATGATTTATCAATTGAAGATAGAATTATGAATGAGTTGTGCGACTTCGTAGTGTTTGATTTGCCCGATTGTGAAGGGTCCCTTCCAAGTGAAACCATACCTAATCATTTTGACCTCTACACCTATATCTTAGAACCAGAATCGATTAATATCCATGCTTTTGATGAGGTGTCAGAGAATTTTGATTTTCACTTGATTGAGGATATTGACGCTGGGGATATTTTGGATGATGAACCCGTAAATTTGGCTGAGTTTGTCTCTCCAAGTCATCATCCCGAGTCATTAAATGTTTTTCCCGAACCCCATATGCGTCCGGACTTTGATGAAATGTGCATGGATGTGCTAAATTTTGAGGAGAATTTTGTGGATAGTTTTGAGGATGAACCAGTTTTAATTGATGAGTCGGATTTTCCAATTCATCCTGTTCCTTTCACTGACTGTGTACACCCTCCAGAACCCTTAACCGATACCCTTCCTCAACCACTTCCCTCCATCCTTTCCATCGTTCCGACCTTGCAAGAACCCGTATCACTTACATTTCATATGTCTGGTTTACCAGGTTCGGCGTACCCATGGTTTCTCACGAACCTTGAGGGATTTGACCCCATTTCTCGACGGGTAAATATATTAGCACAATCACTTTTCACACATCGGTCATCACAAATTGTGCTAATCTATTTACTCCATTTGCACCCTCAAGTTCGTATTCCACTTCTTTTTCCCTTCCGCCATTCTTTTTTCTCTCATATACCGAGACCGTATCCCGCTTCTCTTCGCATACAGTCTTGCGTATTCTCCATCTCTTTTCTCTACGCCTTCTTTCACCAACCAGCACATTATAGAGATAAAATCTTTGAATGGTTGGTGCTCACTTTTGGCCTGTGTAAGGCCTTGTATAGCTTGATACTGTTCTTTCCCCCCTAATCCTGAATTTCAACGCTTAATAGTGGGAACACTGTGTTACTTAAGTTTGGGGGGGACACCTTTTTTGTATATATCTTTTTGGTTTTTGTTTTGTATATAATTTGTTTCTAGGGAGCGCCGGCAATTTTGACCCTCTTGGTATAGCCTGACAGTGAGGGCACTGTCAAGTTTAAGTTTGGGGGTGTGCTCGGTAAGCTTTCTTCCTTTGCATTCATATGTATATTTTGCATCTGCATAGTAAATCCGTAAAATCCATAAAAATCTGAAAATTTTCTAAAAATATAAAAACTTTTTGTCAAGTTAGCTTGTGGAAGAACTCTGATTCAACATTCGACGGTTTTTGTTTGAAAAAATAGGAATAACTAAATCTATGTTTAGATTTTGAAAACCTGGAAGATAACTCTCCTTTGAAGTTAACTATAGCTGATATAAGTCTTTACATCACACTACACGTGTCGTGAATTTTGGGAATTAGATGACAAGTCTTTCATGTTTAAACTTTTAAACAGATAAATGATTTTCTGAGGATCAAATAGATTTGTTCTGAAATAAGTAATGTCAAGAATAGTTTATGAAGTAAAGCGAATATGAAGGAATGTTATTGATGCCGTAATTAGAGCTAAGTCTGAAAAATAACCCATCTAAAACTTGATTGGAATGATTACACACCAAACCCACTAAACACGTCTTTTATCCAAAAAAATATTTGAACTGCCGGTTATATCTCCGTTCGTATCAAATCATCTGATTTTCACGCCAAACTGTCTTTTGTTTTTTGGACCTAGGTAACTTGAGTAATTAAGTCCGCTGGGGTGTTTCTACACCTAATGCCCTAAAACCAACTGGTTTGGGTGCATTGGCCCAAAGCTCGCTAAGAAGCCTAGAAAGTTCAGTTTAAAACAAAGTCAAGCAAGTGTTCTCTCCGTGTTAAAATTCCTAACGGTTCTTTGTGTGAGAATAATCTTGATAAAAGACAGGCTTTTATAAAAATTTTAACGGAGATACGAAGGTTTTATTCTATGATAAAGACTATTGCACGTTCACAGAGGTGTGTATGAAATGAAAACAAGAAAAAGGTGGAGTGAAAAATACGACTTAGTTTCCTGTTAAGGAAGATAGAAATTCTGAAGTTGAAACCTTACTGGAAAACGAAACTTAAAAAATGCTTAACTCTTTATAAAACTTATGTGATCCTTTTAAAATTGTTATCTGGGCTTTATTGTGCGACATGATGACTTTAATCGATCCTTCTGGAACTTAACGACACTAATTGCACTGCACGTAAAGACATATAAAATCTGTAGTTAAATAAGAAGCGAGGTGTGAAAAATAAAGGTTCGATAGTCTAAACTTAGGATTATAGAATTGTTATTTTCTGAAACAAAAACTTTAGGGTTTGAATCTTAGTTATTGTACAAAACCAACTTGACCGGATTTTGTGGGTAGTATCCGCTGAAAACCCTCAGGAGACAACACTCCTCCTACTAGGGACACCTAGAGGTTTAACGGCTTGTTGCACATGCTTAGTGCAATCGCGTTCCCTGCGAAAGTGCGGTTTGGATTTTATTTTTGTGAATAATTGGTTTTGCTCGGGACGAGCAAAAGATAAGTTTGGGGGTATTTGTTCATCACAGAAAACTGCATTTTATACCGCCCATTCTTATGCTCGTTTGTTTATAGGCAGGTGCTTTTAATCCGTGTTTGCTACATATTTACAGGCTACAGGTTCCTAGTGCAAAATAACGCAAATAATACAAAATCTTTACTGTTACTCTAAAATCTAGGACATCTGTTGCCAGCAGAAAAAATCCGGGTTCCGATCATCCGTATCCGTCCAATGCCGCGTACCTGTTCCAGAGACAAGACAAATGACAGTGGTCATTCATGTCTCAGACAAGCACAAAGCACGAGAGGGGCAGCACAAAGCACGAGATGGTCTAACACAAAGCACGAGAGGGACAAGCACAGAGCACGAGAGGGAATGGTGCATTCAATGCATAAAGTGTTGATTCAAAAATTCAAACTTCCCTCCAAATTTTGGATGCATTCAAATTCAAAAATTCAAACTTCCCTCCAAATTTTGGATGCATTCAAATTCAAATTAAAGGAAAGGTCTCTTTCTTTGCCTATAAAAGCAAACCATGGGCAAAGGAGAAGGGGGTCCAATTTTGTGTCCACTCTTTTGTAGTTTTTTGTATAGTTCTTCTTCTTCTTCTTCATTCTTTTTCCATGAAATTGTAGTGAGAGCTTTTGAGTGGGAGATCAATGAAGATGAAGGTTTTGTATCATTCTCTTTTGTTCCTTCTTCCCCTTGAGATCCTTGCTTTCTCTTGATCATTCAACCTCTTCATTGAGCTTGAATGGTTAAGGGTTAGTTATTGATCTCAAGGGTCGTATTTTCTCACGGGACTAGCGCTTCAATTCACATGCGTTCTCTACCCTTCCCTTGATCTTGCAACCTCTTGATTGAGCTTGCAAGTTTAAGGGTTGGCTATTGATCACATGCTTGTCTTGAGTTCTACTTTCTTGTTCTTTTTATTGTTTATTTATTACTTGCATTTTTCATTCTTGCTTTACTTACTTGCAATTTAATTCCATGCACTTTAATTACTTGTAATCTTTTCTTTTCTTTTCTTTGTTCTTTTCTTTTTCTCTCTTTTGTTCATTTTGTGAATGAATGTAATTATTATTGTTAAGAAGAAATACGATATTATAAGTTAAAGATTTTCTTTTCTCTTTTCCTTTTCCCGTTATTTTCCATTGAACTCCGCCCACACCATACGCAAGCGCTCCGTTAGGCACCCTACCCTGACAAGGTAACGGTGATTCCTAACCGCGACCGGTTGCGTTCGGTTTGGCCGGAGGCGAAAGCAAGAGACAAGAACGGAAGGACAAGGGTAAATAAGCCGTATTCCACGAATACCGCGCTTAAATCCCCTAATCCACGTTGTTGCCGATTGCTTAGCTTCAGTTGGTCAAGACTCGGCTCAAAGGTTTTGAGTACGGATTTCTTTAGCTTATAATCTCGTATCTTTTCTTAACAACTTTATACTTGCAAATAAACATATAGGTTAGTCTGAACAAACATACTGATTCTTTATTGACTCGTCTAAGACAAGAAAGGAAATACAACCATCTCCCTGTGGATCGACCCGTGCTCAACCGGCTAGCTGCGAAGCGACACCGTCTTGATTGCGGTTAACTTTAATTCTTTCAATCACTAGGTCCCATCAGACATCCAGACATTCTAAGACAGGTATTGCTCATTTCGGGAGATAGTTTTCTCCGCGAACTTGAGATATAGAGAGACATAGAAAGAAACACCACAGGCGGATCCACTCACTAAGGCTATTCCTCGAACGCAATAGTTTCACAAACGAGTTTTGTGAGACTGACAAGTAGAGGAGTTGGGTGTTCGGTATCACACGGGCTGTGAGTATGCGACATTGCAATAATTAGCCTTGAGTGCAAGTGGGAGATTGTTGGAGATAGTGCCCTCAGAGTCAATTATTGGATCACAGGCACGTGATTGCAATGATTGAGGGAGGACCTATCCCGGTAGGACAGTCTTACTCGAGATGATAGTATGCTATCTGGTTTACCTTTATCATCGTGCACTGCTTTAAGTGACCTGACATGTCGCTATTACACGTTGATAGAGCCCCTAGGATTCTTGCTTGACTACCGGCAGTATGAGGGCGATCATATACGTGGGAGCTGGTAGTCTATAAGCACATCCTTAAAAGGTCCCTAGTCGTAGGAGTTTCGAGACAGGGCATCGATACTCCAGAGTAGACTAGTGTATACAGTCGAGACCCCGACGAGGGGCGGTGACCGGTCTCATAAGCCATTGGTGTCAGTTGGATCACCTAAGATGTATACAGGTGCTCATTGGGTTATGAGTACACCGGACAGGACTCGCCGGGAACATGCTAGTTGGTCTTATACCTGACGTCAGATAGCAGTTCCCAGGTGACATATGTACAGGTTAGTTCATCGACCTGGGGATCGTCATTTGTCTCGTGTGAGTTCCCACTGTGCTTTGATTACTACCCTACCACGGCTCAAAGGAGTCGTGCAAACAGGTTTTAGTTGGGTACAGTCCCGAGCCACATGGAGGCAGTGAGCGGATCTTCGGGGATTCGTCTCTCCCGGTATTGGGGGTGAGGTCGCGCTGTGTTTAGGAGAGCCATTACACGAAGCCCTCGGCCGAGGCAAGGAGATTTACTGGTAGGTATTCCAGTAGTATCTCAGGGTGTTCTGGGCTGCACTCCGACACGACTTGTACCGCTTTTGGGGGTCTGACTTTTACCAACCCCCTAGGCCCGACATGCGATGCTCATAGACGAACGGACCGGACTGTACGGATATTGTCACTGACAGGCTCAGTAGGGTGTCAGGATGAGTTCGCTCATCGACGTCCCTTTTAGTCAATAGCTGGTAGCCCGTCACGTATTGGCTTATACCTCTGACGTGCTAGTGGTTAAATCCACAGCCATAGTATTGACGAGTCTTTAGAGTCCACCACACTTTCAGTTACTCAAGCTTTCGGGCGAAACGCTGTAGAGGCCGTATGGAGATATGGCAGGGTTCGATCAGATACGTGCGGTATTGCACGGATTGTGATCGGACGGTTTTTGCTAGCCGGCTTTGGCTTAAGCCGGATCTTAGTATTTGACAGTGTAGTTTTGTCTCTTTGCATTTGTATCTGGACGGAATACAGATGCGGGTGTCTATGTACAGTATGGGGGTTTTCCTGTAATTTATTATGGGACCAGTTTTCTGGAGTTGCCAGTTTGCATTCCGTTCCGGCCGGTTTTTCATTGTTCCTTCACGGCCGGACTTTTCGTTGGAAGGGGTTATTTGCAATTTTGCAAATAACACTTTGTCGAGGGGTTTATTGCAAAAGGATTGATTATGAAATCTTTTTGTCTTTTCATGCATTAATTAAGGTATGGATGGGTATGGGTTTTGATGTGATTTGGGAATGGGGGGGCCGGCCACTGTTGGGGATTGGAGTGTGCTGGATTGGTTTTTAATGGTTTGAATTAATTAATATAGATATATGATTGCATTGTGTTAAAATGAGAGGGCTGGGGCTGATGTATTTTTGCTTGATTCATTCATTTCCAGTGAGCACAATATACATGTGCTGGCTTCATTTTCTTTTTGTCAAGAGAGCCTTTTCTCTTGGTTGGCCGAGCCCATTTTTGAGAGCTTGCTCAATTCTTCATCAAGCTTTCATCCATGATTATTCTTGCACAAATCCCTCCAAATTGGCAACCTTCTAAACCCCAAAGAGACAGCTATTCTACAGCAAATCTTGGGCGCGTCGGCTAGCCTACTTCGCGCCCGAGTTGCCTCGGTATTGAGGCGGGAACCCGTAAAAGATGCAGACGATGTGGTGCCCTTCCGGCGAGGAGGCGACGACCGGAGTCCCGCGAGGAGATCGGAGTGGAGATGAAGACCGGAGGACTCGGATCACTCGGTATATCTCTTCCCCTTTCTTGTAGTTGCTATATCTAGTTTAATGGCACGATCCGGGGTTTAGTGCGCGGGGGTGCCGGTTTGCTAAGTCCGCAAAATTAAAGTTTATCACCGCTTCCGCATTTGGCCGTCGGGTTGATGGCCGGGGCGCCGCCGTGCACTTACATGTCTACGCGAAGCAGTCGATGAACTCATGCAGCAGGGCAATTATCTGCGCTTTCATTTCCTCTGACAAGAGCGAGCTGATGTAGATCGGTCTTGGATTATCGGGCGTTCCTAAGTCAATCTCGGTTAACTCGTCAAAGGTTGCTTGTCCGCCATCTTCGAGCTCTTGAGAAGCTTCTTCTGGATCGGCTATCTCGTCATCATCATTTGATCTTTCGCTGGCCTCACCAACATGGATCATGTAGCACGCTTTGGAATCAGGTTGAATGTAGCCTATGCCCCGTTTATCTAGAATTCGTCCATCGATGAGTACTCGGACCTAGGGTGGATGCCATAGCCCTTCGTAAAACTTTGCTTCGGACTCCGTTTGATATAACCGGCATCCGCACTTTTTAAAGTATTCCCGCATCTCGGTCGCATAGTATCTGGGATTGAGGACGGCTCTTATGCCTCTCTCATAGGGAAGGAACGCGATAGAAAGATCGTCCGGGTGCACAACGGGGGTTGACCCGTAAAACAGGATGCCTTTCTGTCCATTTTTCCTCCCGGGGACGTAGAAAGTTTTCAGCTGGTCCACGGTAGAGACTGACAACGCATCGAGCTCTTTTCACATCTGCTCCGGCA
This sequence comes from Agapanthus africanus, assembly GCA_030015575.1. Lineage (NCBI taxonomy): Eukaryota > Viridiplantae > Streptophyta > Magnoliopsida > Asparagales > Amaryllidaceae > Agapanthus > Agapanthus africanus. The sequence goes on along the minus strand of JASDDO010000022.1, from coordinate 133,647,586 downwards.
CCCTTGTGACGGCTAGGGACCCTTCTGCAATTTCGAGGGTCTCTCGTAGTTTCGCTTTTTGCATGGGGGTCCAATCTGCACCGTTGTTGCACGACAGGTCCTCTTCCTCTGACTCTTCAGTGTCGCTGCCAAGATGAGGGCGGACTTTACTGCTAGATGGGGCTTCAGTGACAGATTCATCCGTATCGCTACCGAAATGAAAGCGAGTTTTACGGAAGGACGGACTTCCAGCGTCGGACTCATCAGTGTCGCTACGAAATGAGGGCGCACTTGGGCATTTTTGCTTTTGAAAGTGACAGCCGGCGCAGATTTGCTTTTGAGTCTTGGGGCCGGTCTATCCTCAGTTAGTTGTGGCCTAGCATTTTGGTGGTTCATAAAGTACCGGGAATCTTCATATCGGACATCATGCACACCGAACGGTTGGATGTCTCCGTCAATGCGTCTTTCTTCGCCATTTTTAGTATACTGCATGCATTGATGGAGAGTTGACGGAATGATGCCGTAATCGTGGAGCCACGGCCGCCCCAAGAGAATCTTATAAGACGTGTCGGTGTCGATCACGTATATCTTAGCTTCAGTTTGCAGATCCCCGAATTTGATTGGCAGAGCTATGGACCCTAGAACTTGCTGGCAATTTTTGTTGAAGCCTTGAATGACAATCATTTCCCTTGACAGGTGTCGGACGTCCATTGACAAACTCTTCAGCGTCCGCAAGTTCATGATGTTCACTGAAGACCCCGGATCAATCAATATGTGATTAATCCAATCTCCGTCGCCGTACCCGGTCACGTAAAGCGGCCGATTATGCTCAGCCGTTCCCAGTAGCAAGTTTTCATCCTTAAATGTGACTGCGGCGGCATGCAAAGCGTGCTGGGCTTCTTTCATATTAATTTCCGCAAAGTGAGCTTGATACCGCTCGGGGTTTTGTAGAGCGTGAATGAGAACATCTCTAAGCTCCTTAGATAGGACCAAGGCGTCGTAGATGCTCAGGGGAGACGGAAGCTTCCGGAGATGTGCCAAGACATATAGTCCACCGAGGAAGGACTTATGTTTTCATCAGCCAGTTCTCTGCCATCTTCTTCATTAGTGACTTGTTTTTCCTTCCCTTTTGGGGCGTTGCCCTGATTTGGCGGTAGAGCCCTGCTGCTTCTGAGCTAGATTTGATTGGCCGTTGTGGCGAGCTCCTCGTCCTCTTCAGGAAAACAGAGCTCCTCTTCCGAGTCGCTGCCAAAATGGATGGCGTAGCAGGTCACTACTGGGATCTCTTCATTGGAGTCTTCTTCTAACTCCTCCAGAATTTCAGCCGCTTGTACAGGAAAGAACTCCTTCAATTGAATCAATGTTCTTTCCTTTTGTTCATATTCTTCGAGGGAATCGATATATTTTTGAATGGTCGATCTCCCTGCAGACTCTTTTTCACGCCGAGCTGCACTTTTCTTCTTCTTGAGCTTCTTGGATTTTGAGCCTGATGGAGCCGCATTGGCAGCTGGACTGGTAGGATTCTTCTGTCCTTCCCATTCTATTCTGGGCTCTTTCTGAAGCAGCTTTAGCATCTTCTTTATCTTATTAGATATGTGCGTACTCCATGGAGGCTGCGATGAGTCAGTTTCATTTGTCAGGGCAGCAGGTTCAACTGTCTGCTCCCAGAAGGCTTCAACTTCTGTCTGTATAAAGTTGGCGGTTGCAACTTGATTGTTCACCAACACACTTTTGGACAGCTCGATCTCTCCAGCCTTGTACTGCTTCTCGACCCGGTCCTTGAAGATATAGCAATCCTCGATCGCATGGCTCACTACTCGGTGGTACGGGCAATACAGGGGATTGTCGGTCATTTTTGCTTCTTGGGGTCTTTTCGACACCGGCAATTGTAGGCCAATGTTTAAGGCATCTTTAAATATCTTACGGACCTTGTCCCTTCTGAAAGAGTAAACCTTGTTCTTCTTGTCCTCTAGGGAAGGCCCATCTCCTCCCAGCAATGGCTTTCAAGACCGGTTGGTTTTGGATTCGCTCGCCCTTCGCTTTTTTTCATTGTCGGACACATTGAAGACATCGGTACTGCTGAAACTCCCGCTTCTACAGTTGTCGTCCCGCTTGCTTTTCCAAGTTTTCTCTCTCTGAGGATCCGGCAGGGACTCTTTCTTCGAGCGTTCCAGCATTTGGACTTTCTTGGTTAGCTCCTGAAATGTCTTAAGGCCCGCCGTACATAAGAATGGGACCATCTAATTGCTGAGGTTCCCAATGAGAAGGCTGACGGACTGCTCCTGCTCCAGCGGCGGTTCGCACTTGACTGTGAGATTACGCCATCGAGCGATAATGTCGGTGTTGCTTTCATTCTTCCCCGTCTTGGTCCTCACAAGGTCAGCAATGGAGATTTTATCACTGACACTCATGAACTTTTGTCGAAACAGAGATTCCATTTGGGCAAAGGTAATGACGGACCCATCTGGTATGCTCGCGTACCATTCGAAAGCGACACCGGTCAGGCTGTTGACAAACTGACGAAGAAGGAGCGCGTCATTGCCCCCTGTATTTCCGCACGATGCTTTGAAGTGGGCGACGTGCTGATTTGCATTCCCCTTTCCATCAAATCTTCCGAACTTAGGAATGACGTAGCCGCTTGGGAACTCAATCAGATCGTACTGCGCGGGATATGGCCGCCCACTACTGCCGATTTCTTTCTGAGCTTCAGCTTCGGCCACCAATGTTTTAACCTTGCTGGTGACCAAATCCATTATCCGATCCTGTGTTAGCGGGATAGTGCTATCTGGGGCTAAGGCGTCCCCATAAGCGGAGTGTGGCCTGCTTTCATGTGGCTCGACCAGTCTTAGACCCGAAGGAACAGGCATTGGCTGCCTCGGATTGTCATCACCCGGCTAATTAGTAGCGGCTTGTGCTTGATTGGGAGGCGCTCGAGCAATTTGAGCCATAAGCTGCATCACCACGTTCGTTAAGTCGTCAATCTTTGAATATAGCTTGGCCATCTCTGTTAGTGTTTATGCCCTAGAAGGCCATTACTGTATCATACTAGCTTGTATATTACTTAATGGAAGCTTGGGATATTCACATGTATATAACAGTCTTGCTAAACATGGTAGTATGCTACTTGGTTTTTCTATCTTAATATGTGAGTATACGTATTGATAGAGCTCTTAGGATCTTGCTTGTCTACCAGCGTTGTGATGGCAGTCACACTAGTGGGGGCTGGGTAGTCTACAAGCACATCCTTATTCAGGTCCCTGGTCGTTGGATTATCGAGACAGAGCATCGATACTCCGGAGTAGACTAGTGTGTACGCTTCTCGTCCCAGTTGGGGAGATGGTCTGTCCCACAGCCATCAGTACGTCGTACTGGAGATAGTATACAGGTGCTCGTTAGGTTACGGGTACACCGGACAGGACTCACAGGGAACTGTTGGTTGGTTTGATACCAGTCGTCAGTGAACAGTTCCCAGGTGACATGAGTACAGCGTAGTCCGCAGACTTGACACTGCTACTTCGCCTCGAGTGTGTCCCACTGTTCTTAGATTGCTACCCTACCACGGCTCAAAGGAGTCGTGCAAACAGGTAGCAGTTGGGTGCAGTCCCGAGCACTTGGAGGCAGTGGCGGTTAGACAGGATTCGTCCCTCCCGGTATTGGGAGTAGATATCGTGCTGTGTCAGAGAGCCATTACGCAAAGTCCCTGGCCAGGGCAAGCGAGATTTGCTGGTAGGTTCCAGCAGTTTCTCAGGGTGTAATGGGCTTCACTCCGACACGACTTATACCGCTATTAGGGGACTGACGCTTGCCGCCCCCCTAGGCCCGATATGCGATAGTCTTGGACGAACGGACCGGACTGTATGGAGATTGTCACATCAGACTCAGTAGGAGTTCGGATGGGTTTACTCATCGGCCTTCTTATCGACAACTACCTGGGGACCGTTACGTACAGCTAGTGCCGCTTGCGGTCTGTGGTTAAACCCACTGCCAGCGTAGTAGTCGAGTCTCTAGAGTCCCACACAGAGAGTTTCCTACTCCAGGCGAAACGATATAGAGGTTGCATGGTTTTGCGACAAAGGGTTCGGACGCATACGTGCGTTTACGCGCGTACGACTTTCGGACAGTTTTTACCAGTCGGCTTTGGTTTAAGCCAGTTACTGGTATCCGGTTATTGGATTTTTACAGTCTAAAGTTTTTCCGTATTTTTACGGATCGGAGGGGCGTTCTCGTAATTACTCGAGAAGCTTCTAGAAGTGGTGACTAAGGAGGTTTAGGTGTCATTTGCATTTAATGAGTTTAGTGAGTCATGAGGGTGATTCATGCATATCATTAATGCATGATAAATGCTTAATGAGTCATGGTTATGAATCACCACTTGATATTTATGAAACTTCATTATTCATCATTTTAGTTTTTCTTTAATGGATGAATTTTAAAGGTTCATATATATTATGATAGATTTACTATTCTCATTATGCTTATTCTCACCTTCTCTCTCCTCAAGCTCTCTCTCTTCAAAAGACTAATCCTCACCCTCATGTGTTGAGATCTAGGATTAGTAAGACTAATCAATCCATAACCATCTCTATATTACACCTAGCTTCTTTGATTAGCAATCCAAGAAGGTTAGTTACCTCAAGTTAGAGGTTTAGCTTGGAGTTTTGCTCTCGGGTGGATCGTCTACTACCTAGAGGAGGTCGAGGAGAACGAAGGAGGACGTAAAGAAGAAGGACCGGTTCATTAGGTATAATCCCTAATCTCTTATGAAAAGAAACTCATAGAATACGGTTTTTTAGAGTTTAGCTTCGATTCAAGCGGTTAGTCGATGTTCGTTGTTTAAACTTGATCGTTTTTGTAAATTCCGCCTCCCCACAAGTACTGGGGTGTACTACATCGACTTACAGTGGTATCAGAGCCTCGCTAAACACTAAATAACTTAATCGCAAATTTGTACGAATTTCGAACGAAAAAACGAAGCCGGAAAACCCTAATTCTGTTTAGTTTCTGTCGAACTTAAAATCAAGTCCTAAAATTTTTCTGGTGTGTTCAGAGAGCTAGAAAGGAGTCCAGGAGAACACCCAAGAAATTCGAGCCCATGAATCGGCAACTCGGCCGCGGAAGCGCGGCGGATCGGTGGGATCCGCCGCGCTTCCGCGGCGCTTTGGCCGAGTCATGGACTCGTCTTTCTTGTGTGGGTCCCCTGTGACATTTGGGGTTTTCTGGAATATTTAATTATTGCTCAGGTTACTGTTTAACAGAGCAGATTTTGGAGCAATATTGAAGTTGTTTATTCGATCGAAAAATACAGTATTTGCGTATTGGATTATATCTGTGATTGTATAATGTGTTCGTAAACCTCCCCCAACTGCTAGTATGTCGGTTGGCAGGGAGTTGCACATTTCTGAAATGGTTATATCTGTTTGTGCATATAAACTGTATTGGACTGTTGTGGTGTATAGCCGGGGTTAGCAATGGGTTATTGAATAATTCATTTGTTGTAAATGTAATTTGTTGTAATATTTTTTTTTGCGGGGCACTTCCAGGTTGCGGTCGTAGCCACCGTTGTATTATTTCTTTTTACTGTTTTTGCTCCTAGGACTGACCCAAGGTGGGGTACACAGACTGCCGGGTGGGTAGTTTGCCGTACCCGTAGGGGTCGAGGGTGGGGTAACGGCTATTCATCACAACTATGTAATCTGTCTTTTCTTGCAGGCTCAAAAGAAATACAGATTGCTTGCAAATCCAATATTGTTTATCTGTGTTCTGGAATGAATATCATTGCGTCAGACGAATGTAAAATATCTATATTTATTATAGCTATTTAGACGTCACTTATGTTTTACACCCGCGCTAGCCCAGCCCCCGCTCTGTCGTTAGTTAAGTAACCTAACGGGTGATGACGGGACCCCGTGGCGAATGCGGATGGCATAAGAGGACGTTATATTTTCGTTGTTTTCTGCAATGATAGGTTAATGATGGGACGCATTATCTATAATGCAAAGTAAAACAAACCAAAGTTTAAATCGTTGGAACAATTTAAAAGAAACCACTCGGTTATTTTTTAAAACAGATATTTTTAAATGTCGAGCTTTAACCACTCCTTTTAAAAGCTATCAGGTTCCTTCGGTTATATCAAGTTCACTACGTTCACGGTTTCGCCAAAACCAGTCGTAGCCCTCCGTCATTTCATTTGGGTATTCAGTAGTATTCAAGCTATGCAGTTTTGGCCAACGTCATGGCATAGTGTTTGGTAGCTGCTGGATATTCATTTGTTGCATAGATAGATGAGTTGGTTTGGGACAGTCGTATTATCATTTGGCCAACGTCAGGGATATATACGGATGGGTTCAAATTAACAAGATAATGATGGGTAGAACTTGACGTGTGACTTATGACATTTTGACCAACGCCAAGGTCATAAGAGCATGGGGCAAAAACTTATATCGGGAATTTCTAAAGAAACTGAAATTTGCAAAGAGATGCATACCATTTGGAGTTTGATGAATGTTGGTAGGATTCCTTCAACATTATCATACGATGATATTTGGATCCCGATCCTACTGTGAGTATATGCTACTTATCAGGATATTCGTCGCTTAACGATCAATGCTATAAACCTAGTAGGTGTCCAGAAAAGTGTCAGTGGGGTTACGCCCCCAGAGAAAAGAGGTTATTTAATTAAGGAACTTCGCGAAAGCGTTGGAAAACCTCCCTCGAAGTATCGACACCGGCCTGGCTGAACGGTTAAGCAAGTATTGTACGGTGAGAATAGTCTTGGCTAATTCTTCTTTTATGGTTTGAGGAAGGATTCGAGAAACAGTGGGAGCCATCCAGTTTAGATAAACTAAAAACCACTCTAAACTTGCAAGAGCATCATGCTAAAGAGTTTTCTTCTCTCTCTCCTAATTGCAGCAACCCTGAAAATGACTGGACTTAAGTTACTTTTAGAGAAAAATATACTGACGGGGCCAAACTATAAAGATTGGCTGCGGAATGTCAAGATGGCTTTGACCTATGACAAACTGGGGTACGTCCTCACCGCTACAGCACCTGCTGTCCTTGGTCCCAAATCCAGCAATACGGATAAGGAAATCCGTAAAACCTGGGATTTAGATTGCGCGAGAGCCAAGTGCATCGTGCTTGCCTCGATGAACAATGAACATCAGAGGAGGCACGAGGATATGTCCCTAGATGGCATATTTCTCCATACAAAGGAACTTTATGGAGAGCAATCTCGTATAGCAAGATACGAGACCTCTAAGAAATTGTTTCGAGCGAGGTTGGCTGTCGGGTCATCGGTAGGTGAACATGTCCTACAGATGATCGGCTATATTGAAGAGCTCGCGGATCTTGGGACGACTTTGGATAATGAGCTCTATACAGACCTTGTTCTCCAGTCCCTTCCTCCCACCTACGCCCAGTTTATCCTCAACTTCAATCTTCAAGGAAAAGAAGTTGAACTTGCGGAACTCCTGAACATGTTAAGGAGTGCAGAGGGCACCTTGCAGAAGGCAAGGGAAACACCCGCTATGTTTGTTGGCGGTTCATCTTCTTCCGGGTCCAAGGCTAGGGCCAAAGGAAGGAAGAAGAAGGCCGCACCCAGACCTAGAGGAGGTGTTAGTAAGGTGGGAAAGAAGGGAAAGAAAAAGTTTACAGCACCGGTAGTTGGCCTGGATGAGTGCTTCCATTGTCACAGGAAAGGGCACTGGAAGAAGGATTGCAAGGCGTGGAACGCCAAGAACCAGGAACCGAAGCAAGCTGTGGCTTCGACTTCAGGTGTGTTTGTAATTGAGAATTGTCTGTCGATCAACTCTACTTCCTGGGTATTGGATACCGGGTCAGGATCTCATATTTGCAATTCATTGCAGGCACTGAGAAACCGTAGAGTGCTGAAGGAAGGTGATATGATCCTCAGGGTTGCTAACGGAGCTAGCGTGGGAGCTGCGTCCGTCGGGGATTATCACCTAGGATTGACAAGTGGACACATTTTGGTTTTACATAACTGTTATTTTGTACCCAGCTTAACGTGTAATATCATATCAGTTTCCTTGTTATCAAATAAAGGTTATGATTTCACGTTTGTAAGAGATGTTGTCAACATCCACCTTAATCATGGTTTGATTGGGTCCGGTACTCTAAATAACGGCATATATGTGTTAAACCAACTCCAAATTTTCAATGTCCAGAACACACTAAAAAGAAAGTCTCCAGATTTAAATAAAGCTTTCTTATGGCATTGTAGACTGGGTCACATCAATGAGAGAAGGTTGACTAAGTTGCATAGAGAAGGATATTTGGACACGTTCGATTATCAAACTTATGACACTTGTCAATCTTGTCTCAAAGGAAAGATGACAAAGACTCCATTTACTGGACAAGGAGTAAGAGCGAGCGAGCTCTTAGGACTCATACACAGTGATGTATGTGGTCCAATGTCTACACATGCAAGAGGTGGTTATTCCTACTTCATTACTTTTACAGATGATTTCTCTAGGTATGGATATGTTTTCCTAATGAAGCATAAATCAGAGGCCTTTGAGAAATTCCTGGAATTTAAGAGTGAAGCGGAAAACCAAACAGGCAAAAGTATTAAGACACTAAGATCTGATCGAGGTGGAGAATACTTAAGTGCCGAGTTCCTAGGTTACCTAAAAGAGAAAGGAATTCTCTCTCAGCTTACTCCTCCATACACTCCACAGCACAACGGTGTATCGGAGAGACGGAATCGAACCCTATTGGATATGGTACGATCCATGATGAGTAATACTGAGTTACCGCGATCTTTCTGGGGATATGCGCTAGAATCAGCGGCATATATTTTGAACAGAGTTCCAACCAAAACTGTGCCTACCACACCATATCAGATGTGGAGTGGGAAGAAACCCTATCTTCAGTATGTAAGGATTTGGGGATGTCCAGCTTTTGTAAAAAAGCAGCATGTGGACAAGCTCGAGGCACGATCAGTACTGTGTAAGCTTGTAGGATATCCAAAGAACTCCAAGGGATATTGCTTCTATTACGCAGAGGAACAAAAGGTTTTTGTTTCTCGTAATGCCCATTTTTTAGAACAACAAGTTTTAGAAAAGGATACAAATGGGAGCGAAATAGAACTGGAAGAAATTCCAGAACCACAAGCTGCTACTGAAATTTTGGTAGAACCAGAGGTTCAAGAAGAACAGAACATTCCCGCACCCCTCCGCAGGAGTAGTAGGCCGTCTCATCCGCCTGAGAGATACTACGGTTTTCTCATTGACGGGGATAGAGAGGATTGCATCATAGATGATGATGAACCTACTGACTTCCAGCAGGCCATCCAGAGCGGCGACTCGGTACGATGGCTAGATGCAATGCGGACCGAAATGGAGTCCATGTACACCAACAAAGTATGGACTTTGGACTTTGCTCCAGATGGGGTAAAACCCATAGGATGCAAATGGATCTTCAAGAAAAAGATTGGTGTAGATGGACAGGTGGAAACCTATAAGGCTAGACTTGTTGCAAAGGGTTTTCGTCAAAGACCTGGTTTGGACTATGACGAAACCTTTTCTCCAGTGGCTATGCTCAAATCCATTCGGGTCCTTCTTGCTATTGCTGCCTTCCATGATTATGAAATCTGGCAGATGGACGTAAAGACGGCTTTTCTAAATGGAAATTTAGAAGAGAGCGTCTATATGGATCAGCCAGAGGGTTTCAATCAAAGTGGGAGCAGCGGGAAAGTATGCAAGCTGCTTAAGTCCATTTATGGACTAAAGCAGGCATCGCGGAGTTGGAACATCTGTTTTGATGAGACAGTCAAAGAATATGACTTTATCAAAAATCCAGATGAACCGTGCATATATAGTAAAGTTGTGGCCAGAAGTGTCGTATTCCTCGTCTTGTACGTGGATGACATTCTATTGATAGGAAATGACATTCCTATGCTACAATCTGTCAAAGGATTCTTGTCACACAGGTTCTCCATGAAAGACCTGGGTGATGCCTCTTACATTCTGGGGATCCGGATCTATCGTGATAGATCCAAGAGGATGTTGGGACTTTCACAGTCCAGGTATATCGACACTGTACTGAAAAGATTCAGTATGGAAGATTCTAAGCGCGGTAATCTACCGGCTTGTCACGGAATCACCCTCTCCAAAGAGATGTCTCCCAAGACTGATTTGGAAAGGGAACGCATGTCTATTATACCCTACGCTTCTGCGGTAGGCTCTATAATGTATGCGATGTTGTGTACCAGACCAGATGTAGCTTATGCACTGAGCGTGGTAAGCCGGTATCAGTCAGACCCAGGGGAGAAACACTGGATAGCAGTAAAGAACATTCTCAAGTACCTGAGGAGGACTAAGGAGATGTTCTTGGTTTACGGCGGAAAAGACCTCAGGTTGGAGGCCTTTGCTGATTCCGGCTTCCAGAGTGATAAGGACGATTCCAAGTCCATGTCGGGTTATGTCTTTACCCTCAATGGAGGGGCGGTGTGCTGGAAGAGCTCCAAGCAGGACACCGTTGCTGACTCGACGATGGAAGCGGAGTATATAGCTGCTTGCGATGCCGCAAAAGAAGCAGTCTGGATGAAGAAGTTCCTAACAGAACTTCAAGTGGTTCCTACCATAGTTGATCCAATACCTCTGTATTGCGACAACAACGGAGCTATAGCTTTAGCGAAGGAACCAAGGTCCCATCAGAAGTCCAGACACATCTTAAGGCGGTATCACCTGATCAGGGAGATCATTGATCGTCAGGAGATCGAGGTTCGGAGAGTTGCTTCAGAAGAGAACATTGCTGATCCATTCACGAAGGCCCTTCCTCAGATTCAGTTCGAGAGGCTACTCGAGATCATTGGTCTGCGATATGCCAGTACATGGCCCTAGTGCAAGTGGGAGATTGTTAGTGTTTATGCCCTAGAAGGCCATTACTGTATCATACTAGCTTGTATATTACTTAATGGAAGCTTGGGATATTCACATGTATATAACAGTCTTGCTAAACATGGTAGTATGCTACTTGGTTTTTCTATCTTAATATGTGAGTATACGTATTGATAGAGCTCTTAGGATCTTGCTTGTCTACCAGCGTTGTGATGGCAGTCACACTAGTGGGGGCTGGGTAGTCTACAAGCACATCCTTATTCAGGTCCCTGGTCGTTGGATTATCGAGACAGAGCATCGATACTCCGGAGTAGACTAGTGTGTACGCTTCTCGTCCCAGTTGGGGAGATGGTCTGTCCCACAGCCATCAGTACGTCGTACTGGAGATAGTATACAGGTGCTCGTTAGGTTACGGGTACACCGGACAGGACTCACAGGGAACTGTTGGTTGGTTTGATACCAGTCGTCAGTGAACAGTTCCCAGGTGACATGAGTACAGCGTAGTCCACAGACTTGACACTGCTACTTCGCCTCGAGTGTGTCCCACTGTTCTTAGATTGCTACCCTACCACGGCTCAAAGGAGTCGTGCAAACAGGTAGCAGTTGGGTGCAGTCCCGAGCACTTGGAGGCAGTGGCGGTTAGACAGGATTCGTCCCTCCCGGTATTGGGAGTAGATATCGTGCTGTGTCAGAGAGCCATTACGCAAAGTCCCTGGCCAGGGCAAGCGAGATTTGCTGGTAGGTTCCAGCAGTTTCTCAGGGTGTAATGGGCTTCACTCCGACACGACTTATACCGCTATTAGGGGACTGACGCTTGCCGCCCCCCTAGGCCCGATATGCGATAGTCTTGGACGAACGGACCGGACTGTATGGAGATTGTCACATCAGACTCAGTAGGAGTTCGGATGGGTTTACTCATCGGCCTTCTTATCGACAACTACCTGGGGACCGTTACGTACAGCTAGTGCCGCTTGCGGTCTGTGGTTAAACCCACTGCCAGCGTAGTAGTCGAGTCTCTAGAGTCCCACACAGAGAGTTTCCTACTCCAGGCGAAACGATATAGAGGTTGCATGGTTTTGCGACAAAGGGTTCGGACGCATACGTGCGTTTACGCGCGTACGACTTTCGGACAGTTTTTACCAGTCGGCTTTGGTTTAAGCCAGTTACTGGTATCCGGTTATTGGATTTTTACAGTCTAAAGTTTTTCCGTATTTTTACGGATCGGAGGGGCGTTCTCGTAATTACTCGAGAAGCTTCTAGAAGTGGTGACTAAGGAGGTTTAGGTGTCATTTGCATTTAATGAGTTTAGTGAGTCATGAGGGTGATTCATGCATATCATTAATGCATGATAAATGCTTAATGAGTCATGGTTATGAATCACCACTTGATATTTATGAAACTTCATTATTCATCATTTTAGTTTTTCTTTAATGGATGAATTTTAAAGGTTCATATATATTATGATAGATTTACTATTCTCATTATGCTTATTCTCACCTTCTCTCTCCTCAAGCTCTCTCTCTTCAAAAGACTAATCCTCACCCTCATGTGTTGAGATCTAGGATTAGTAAGACTAATCAATCCATAACCATCTCTATATTACACCTAGCTTCTTTGATTAGCAATCCAAGAAGGTTAGTTACCTCAAGTTAGAGGTTTAGCTTGGAGTTTTGCTCTCGGGTGGATCGTCTACTACCTAGAGGAGGTCGAGGAGAACGAAGGAGGACGTAAAGAAGAAGGACCGGTTCATTAGGTATAATCCCTAATCTCTTATGAAAAGAAACTCATAGAATACGGTTTTTTAGAGTTTAGCTTCGATTCAAGCGGTTAGTCGATGTTCGTTGTTTAAACTTGATCGTTTTTGTAAATTCCGCCTCCCCACAAGTACTGGGGTGTACTACATCGACTTACAATCTCTTTATCTTTGCTCCTGAGCTGTTTTCGAAGCTCTTGAAGCAGCTCTTGATCCGCAGTCCTGGGGCGGAAAGTCGGCTCTTCCTCGCTGTCCGAGCTTGACTCTGAATGGACCGAGGGGTCTTTCTGCCTATCATCCTCATCGAGAGGGTTTTCTTCATCCAGCGGGGGCGGCTGTTCTTGGGAAGCAGCAACCAGATTCAGGCTAGATTGGGCTTGGGATGTGGTGGCCCTATCCTTGTTTTGCTGCGAAGGTTGTCGCTGGGGCGCCCGCCCGCCATATAGACCGTATGGATGATATATCCGTCCGTCTTTCTATCATTGGCAGCAGATTTCACGGATCACTGTCTTGACCCCTTGTTTCGGTAGCTGGTAGTTGATTGAAGGCGGCTGGCCTAACCAGGTTCTTGAATGGTGCTGGCGCTTCTTTTCTGGGTTTGCCCCGCTGCTTTCGTGCGGCACAAAGTGCTTGATAGACTCTTGAAGAGACAGTGTCATACTTTTTCTGTTGGGGCCGGGACACGTCTCTTTGTGGCACTGTTCGGACCGCTGTCTTCTTGATTCTGGCGGTTATGGCATTTTTCTGAACCCACTTCAGAGGCTCGAAGGAATTGCTGATTCTTACGTCTGACTCAGCCGTCGTCGCGAGGCAACCCTGCACTTGGAACTTCACACGATTCCATTTGGCCGAAGCCTTGGCCCTCTTGTTGGCTCGATACCTGAGCCGCTTCTGCCTTAACTTTTCTGTTCTAAGCACCTGGCGGACTTCGGCTCTTTGGGAAGACGCCGCAGACCGGGCGATGGAGGGCCTTGGAGATACGCTTGATTGTGCATTTGTTGGAGTCATCGCCTGAGCTCGTCTGCAACATTTGATGCTGCCCTTTGTACCGAAGTTCTTGCCCCCCGCTGGAGCACTAGAGAATCGTTCAGATACCGTCTTAAGTTTCGGTTGTGGTGCCTTGGTGATCACGACATTCGGCCTCTTACCCCTTGAGACAGGCTTGGTCACCTGTTCCGCCGGGATCTCCGCCAGATGAGCGCTTCCGGCAGGGTAGATGATGACGGAGCCAAACTGGCGGGGCGGTTCCTCCCACTGTCGACTGAGGCTTGCGGGGAGAACCACACGAGCGTTGATCTTGACCACATACGGAATCGGGGTCGCTTTAGAAGTTGAATTCATCTTGGGAGACATTGTCGTTGAAAATTGATTGCTGCACGAAAAGAAAACATCATTTCAGTATATGCAATCGATATGTATACTGATTGAGTTCGCATGAACGTTTAACCCGAAATATGGGAGGAGAGAAGTGTCTCACCAGGCGTGCCAAAATCTGTAGGGTGTTTTTCGTCACCCCATTGAGATGGGAATACGCGCGCGCTTGTCAGGCGTACTACAGATTCCCTCTGCCTAGGGTAGGCCGGGGTTTAATGATTATGGGGATCCGAATCTCCGGCAGCCGAGGATTAAGCTGTCGTTAATTACCCCCCGCCTTTGGGGCAAGGGAACTTCCGATTAACAGGTTAAACTGGTCATGCAAACTCAATGTGCAGTGTATGTGTGTTTTGTTTTGGAGGGGATTTTAAATATATCGGGAGCCACGCAGAGTTTTTACGGGGGTCCCGCTACCCGGATAGCAGGCTGGGGGTCAAGGGGGCTAGCAGCCCCCTTGCGGGGTGCGGGGCAGCGCCCCGTTAGAAATTTTTTTCTAACAGGGACAATGTCGTGGAGTATGTGTGTATGTACATATGTATACATATGTATAGATATACATGTATATATATAAAAAGGGGGAAAGATATCCAAAGGATGCGTGGGGGCAGCACCTTGGGCGTTGTGCGCCTAGGTGATGTGCGCTCAGGCGCTAGAGTGCCATGTGTCGGCACGTGGGCGCTCTACGCTTGAGCGCTGGGCGCTTGAGCACAAGTGCGCCACGTGTCGGCACGTGAGCGTTTTTGCGCTTCAGCGCCTGATGCTCGAGCGCAAGTGCGCCACATGTCGGCATGGGGGCGACTTGCGCTTGATCGCAAGTGCGCCACGTGTCGGCACGGGGGCGACCTGCGCTCGAGTGCTTGCGTGCCACGTGTCAGCACCGGGGTGACTTGCGCTCGAGCTCTTGCGCTTGAACGCAAGCGCGCCACGTGTCGGCACCGGGGCGACTTACGCTCGGGCGCTTGTGCTTAAGCGCAAGCGCACCACGTGTCGGCACGTGGGCGCTTTGCGCTCAAGCGCTGAGCGCTGGAGCGCAAGCGCGCCATGTGTCGGCACGTGGGCGCTTTGCACTCCAGCGCTCAGCGCTCGAGCGCAAAGCGCCCACGTGTCGGCACGCGGGCGCTCTGTGCTTGAGCGCCGGCGAGAAAAAGAGGCTTTTAGCCTAAAAAATTTTCTCGGAAGAGAAATCAGAAAGGTGTTGGACTCCTGAGTGTGTTTTTTTTTGGTTTAGTGAAAGATGTTCTTCTTCTTCCTCCTCTGTTAGTTGGATCTTGAAGATCAAGAGATATGGGATTTTTTAAAAATCTCTTCTTTTTGAGATCTAATGGAAGATCTGAGTTCCCCTTTATGGGTTTTGTGGTGAAAAACTAATTTGTTTTGTAAAAAGAAGAGTAAAACTGTTGATTTAATTCAAGAGAAAAAAGAAGGTTTTGGAACCTTGAAGAAGGAGAAGAGATCTCAGATCTGAAAAATTTTGAGAGAGAGAAAAGTTGAGATATTTCATTATCTTTGCCTTTATAAGCTATACACTTTACACATAACCCCATGGGCTTCACAAAATGGCATTTTGCCCATCCCATGGCTCATGTGCCATTTCTTTTTGCACATAAGCCATTGGCTTTACAAAAATTTGGCTTTATGCCCATTTCTCTTACATTCATCCATAAAATAAGAATAAAAGAAATACAATAAAATTATTTATTACAAAATTTTTATCTTGGCATGGGGGAGACCGGCCGCTTCATGTTCGGGCTCGCTCCGGGCATTGGCCCACTTGACCTGGGCTTGGGCCTACCTGGTTTGGGGTTGACTTTGATTTTAACTTGGTCAACTGGGGTGTAAATTTTTACCCCAACAATTCGGTGATAAGAGCAGTAGCTAGGATTGTTAATGTCGCCTGGTTGCATTGGGCGTCTTGGCTCCGGTAGAGTGATGAGCCTGTTGCGTAGTGCCAGCTCGAATAACATCTTCGTCTTGTCCCGAGGGAACGAGTAAGGTCGTCTCATATTATCTCCAAGAGATCGTGTTCTATCATTTTGGCAATCAATTGGTCTTAGACCACTGGGCTTCTGTTGAGAATTGGCGACGAAGGTCGCTTTCCCCTTTTCTATTTCGTTTCGAGGCTCTGATTTCGAGGAAGATGGTCTATGACCCATCTGGTCCATTTGGGCCAGCTTGTCAATCAAGGCCTGGAAAGTAGTCGGCTTGAAAAACATCATGAACTGGGAGATGGTCGCCTGCGGATCAAGAGTGCCCATGAACATGCCTACCGTAGGCGCTTCCTCGATGCGCGCTCGCATTTTAACCATAAATTCCGCCACCGTATTGCATATTGCACCCATGTTTCGCCTGACTTCACCCGGGCATTAATTAGTGCGGTAATCGGAGTACGCTCGCTAGCGCTTGCGAATCTCTGTGTAAACAGCAGCTCCATCTCCACAAATGTCTTGATAGAGTCATTTGGAAGTTCAGAATACCACTCGAACACCGTCTCCGACAAGCAGCCAACAAACTGGTGGAGCAGAAGTTTATCATCACCTCCGGTGTTGCCGCACAAGGCTATGAATTGAGCGACATGATGGTGAGGATTGCCCGTCTCTTTATATACATGGAACTTAGGGATCGTATATCCCGGCGGATACCTTATTTGGTCATACCAGCCCGGATAGGGTCGTCTAGTTTTAACGATCTGCCCAGCCGCTTCATTCCCCTGGTGAGCACGTATTTGCTGAGCAATGTAATCGTCCAGGGTGGCCTTGGAGATGGCCTCCTCCTTGGCTGCTGAAAGAGCCGGAAGAGGGTTTGATGTCTCCCCTCTGTCGTCTTGAATGATAATCGGGGGGTCTTCAGCTGGAGGTTTGTTAGTTATATGTATGCCCTAGAGGCCATTACTGTACATACGATGTATATTGTAGTGGATGCTAGGACATATATAGGGAGGACTTTCTTGCTCGACATGATAGTATGCTATCTGGTTGTACTTTATCTTAACATGTACTCTGATTGTCTCAATGTTACATGTTGATAAAGCCCTTAAGATATGTACTCGACTACTGGGACTATGATGAGATCATACTAGTGGGGCCACGGTAGTCGACGAGTACATCCTATAATTGTTCCTAGTCGAGAGTGTATCGAGACAGGGCATCGATACACCAGAGTAGACTAGCGTATACGCATCTTGACCCATATGATGGGCGATGGATGATCCCATATCCATCGGTGTTTGACATCAAGGATGGTGTACGGGTGCTCAGTGGAGACTGGGTACACTGGACGGACTCGCCGAGAACTCCCAGATGGTATTATACCATACGTCAGATGGCAGTTCTCCGGTGACACTGGTACAGAGTAGTCTGTTGACCCGAGATCGTCATAGAGTCTTGTGTGGTTCCCACTATGCTTTGATTTCCATCATACCACGTCCAAGAGGGCGTGCAAAAAGGTGGCTTTTGGGTACAGTCCCGAATCACATGGAGGCAATGAGCGATAGGAGGGGATTCGTCTCTCCCAGTATAGGGAGTTGATGTTGTGCTGTGTTCGATTGGCTATAATCGGAAATCCCTGGCCAGGGTTGCTGAGATTTACTGGTAAGTGTTATCAGTAGTTTCTCGAACTGTTATAGACCTCATATCGACACGACTTATCGAGCTACTGGGGTCTGACGTTTACCACCCCTAGGCGAGATATGCAACATATCAGACGACGAGACCGGACTGTACGGGAGTGTTACTGTTTGGATTCACAGGAGAATGTACAGGCTTGCTTGTTGATCTTCTGAGCGCTCAATACCTGGGTAGCTGTTACGTTTAGCTGACCGCTTGCAGCTTGTGGGTGTTTGATATGATCATCACCTACTGCCGGCGTATTGACGATTCTTTAGAGTCCTACACAGAGGTTTCTTGACTCAGGCAAAACGGAGTAGGAGCACATATGTGATATGTGCGGGACCGAGGATAATGCGATATGTGATACCGTATTCTATTCTCGCGATATTTGATATCAGCCGGGTCATCGGATCAAGTGTTGATTCGATGAATCGGTACGGATAAATATTAGTCGGTTATATGCGATATAGCCGGATTGTCGGATTAAGTGTTGATTCGATAATTTAATGTATAATAATATATTTGATACATTAAATTGCATTAACTAATATTTGCTCACTAAAAGATTCTTTTTCTCACTCGGGTAATACATTGATATATATGCGATATATGTTAAATGTATTATTTTATTTTGTTACGATAAATATTATATATGTGATATATAATATTGTAACATGATATGATAAATAATGCAACATGTTTTGTAAAGATTAATCAAGATTAGGGTTTGATTTGGGTTAATGACTTCTAGTAGATTCTAGAAGGTTTTCGTTTTGTTTTGTGTAAGATATTTACAAATGACTCATGCTTTAACCCAACCCAAACCCTAACCCTAGTTAATTCTCTACAAAGGTTTACTTGACCATGGTTGCATAATTTCATCATATTATTCTTTTCCTATTCATCACAAAAGGATTCTAATATTATTCATCTTCTTCCTCCTTCATTCTTTGATGAAAAAGCTTACTTGTTTTTCAAAAGGTGATGAATAAATATGAGAAAAAGATAAATAAAGAGAGCAAAAATCCTACTTCATCATCCTCATCTTCCCTTGCCATTTAGATGAGGGTGTTCACATCATTTCATGAGTGTTAGCTTGTGTTAAAGAAAACTTCAAGGTAGATCATCTTAGTATCGAAGATCGGAAGCAAAGGTTGCGTCTTTCTCTTCGTGGAACCTCTCGAGAGTCCGGATCCCGATGATCGCAGCGAAGAGACCACAGCACGGAGCATATGAAGTGAAGGACCGGATCTACAAAGGTTGTAATCCCTCTCACCTAGTGTTAAAGTGTTTAGCATGCTAGTTTCGCCTAATCTCTAGTTTAAAGTTCCGTATTCGGGTTGTTCGGCACGGCTAATTTTTAAATTGGGCATGGTTGATGCCTCGTAGACCTTTGTGCGTGTGCCTAGCAACCCTACAGTGGTATCAGAGCCAAGCTAGAGCTTTAGGCGAAGTCTAGACGAAGTTTAAAGTCCGATCGAACCCGGAAAACCCGATAAAACCTACTTTCTGGAAATTTTTTCAAAACTGTGATTTTTCCATATTAAAAATATGCAGAAAATTAAGCAGGGTCTAATATGAATTACTGTGAAATACGAGGGCCTAATTCAATTAAACCACCGCGGAACCGCGGCACGAGCCAGGCATGTACGGCGGTTCCGCGGTCGTACGGTCTCCTGTTGCATTGATATTTGCGCAGTAATTCCTATTTTCTGGTGCTGAGTTCTCTGGGAATTTTTAATATCTTTTCAACTGTTGAATTATCTGGGTTGTATTGGGGACTTAAAGATTCAATCGGATTTTATAATTTTGTTTAGTTTGTCCTGATAACTTTTAGAAACTGTTAAAAAGTTCGAACGGATATCAATAACTCACTTTTTCCCCTGTCGGAAAATTTTTCAAAAGTTGGATTTTTTTTCTCGTGTTTAAGAATGTTCTAAGTCATGCAAGTAACTCGGTGGACCTTCTAGAAGACAACAAACCTTAACTCGATTATGTGACTGTCTTGAACTGCCTTTAGAACCTTAAGGTTTGGGGCAGTACGGCGTGCCACATGTGAGGCGTTGGCTTGACCCTTCTACGGCTGGACCATTGGTACTGTGGCATGTGATGAATGTTTTTAAACTGATTTCAAGTGTTGAGATATATTGGGGAAATCTTGGGTGTTTGATGATTCGATCGGAAAGTTTAACTTTATCTATTAATCTGGAATGTGATACAATATTTGGAATCCACAGGTAGTTATGAAATAACTGTTTTGAATATTATAAATATAGCAGTTTAGTCTCAGATGATCGGTTGCCACGGAATTTTGATGTGATCAAAAGTCCGTCGCAATCACGTAACGTACGCGGATACTCGCCGGGTAAACTTAATAGACAGCCATGCCTCATAGCCCCGACCAAGTGACTGTAGGAGAACCCCGTCGCCGAAAGCATCCGTTCGGGTGCTCGCGGCAGCGGTGTTCCGCCTTAGTGCACTTCGTCGACGGCATCTGGGGGTGCGGCCGTCTACTAAAGTTTGCGACGAGCATTCGATCAGTTCGTCGGGAATCCTGTTGAATTGCCCGACTTGATATTAAAAAGAGTTTTCGATAATGAGACTAAAATGCGGGGTTTATAATTGTTAGGCATGTAATGTCTAAGGAATTCATTTGGTTAGGCATGTGATGTCTAAAGAGATTGCGGATTCCAACTGTTGTGGTTTTACACTTTATTTTCTGTGACCGTAAGCGTAGTATGTGGTGTATCGCCGGCTTTGTTGCTATACATCAACGACAATCGGGATACGCATACTTGCTTACGTTGATGATATGAGATATTATGTGTTGCTGTGATATGTTGTATTGGAACGTCGCGTTTGAATAGCCGGGGGTTTTATGTGAGATGAGAGTTTTTTCTTTCTCATTCATGTAAAATTCATTTGTATGTAATATTCTTTTATTGGGGAACTTCCAGATAGCGGAAGATGTCACCGTTGTATATTATTTACTTTTCCGCATTAGGTAGACCCAAGGCGGGGAGCACAAGTAACCGGGTTCTAGGGTCCAGTGGGAGACCATCTCGAGGAGTCAAGACCGGGTCTCCTAACCCTAGAATTGGCGGTGTTACTTGCCGCTCTCGTAGGGGTCTAGGGATGTGGGTTTGGCTATTCATCGCGACCGTGGAATCCGTGTTTTATACAGGCTCGTATTGAAAACACGGACGTCCTAGTATATCCAATATTTCATATATGTTCTTCTGCTGCAATGTTCTGTGATGAGATCATATTACTGCCTGAGACGAATGTTTATATTATATATATGAGATATATGTTATATTGCAGATTTCGTTTCAAAAAGAGATGCTTGTGAAGCATATTAAAATGGGACTTCATTAATGAGATTAATGAAATAAAAGAAACCTAAGATGTTGTAGAATCGAATTTCAAAATAAAACAGGTAGCTACAGTTCTTGCTTTGCACAGCGGTATATATGATATATCCTGCACCTTATTCGATGAGGAAAGGACCGAGATCCCTTTACCGGGAGTGACTCCTTTAGCAATAACTGGCAGATGCTACACACTCGGTTTGTCTTTTGATTGCTTTTAATAGTTTTTGCTTTGCACAGTGATATATATGATATATCCCGCACCTCATTCGACGAGGAAAGGACCGACGATCCCTTCACCGGGAGTGACTCCTTTAGCAAAACTAGAAAAGCCTCAAAGACACTCCATTTCAAAATTCATTCGACCCTACAACGATATCAAGTTCATTACGCAATAGGTTTTCAGAAAAACCTGGCGTAGCCCTCCGTCATTTCAGATAAGTTGTATATAGTATTCGTGCTGCATTTGTTGGCTTTTGTCAAGGTGCAGTGTGCGGTAGCTATATGCTGCTTATCTGCTAGCATACGATGCGATTGGATTAGGGTAGTCGTGCGGCTTTGTTGGCTTTCGTCAAGGGTCATGCGGGTGGGTTTAATTCAATCAAGAAATGTACGGGTTGAACTTGACTAGCGGGCTATGGTTTGTTGGCTTTCGTCAAGGTCATAGCACGTTAGGGGCAAAATATTATTGGGAATTTCAAGTGTTGAAATTTGCAATGAGATTGCATACCTTCTATGAGATAGTTGGATCCCGATACCCGCTGCGAGTAAAAGTTACTCCTGGGAGAGTTTTACACATTACAATTAGCTGATCAAGTAGGTGTCTAGAAAGGTGTTAACGGGGTTACGCCCCTGGGAAAACGAGGTTTACTTTAATTAGGTTCGTGCGAAAGCACGGGAGACCTCCCTCAAAGTACCGACACTGGCCTGGCTGAAAGATTGGCGAACTTGTAGTGTGTAATTAATCCCGGCTAGTCTTTCCTTTTAGGGTTTGAAGGAAGATTTTGTAGGGTTCCTAGGCACTCTTGTGAAGGTTCATGAGGCATCAAACATGCCCGGATTAAATTTTAGACGTGCCGAACAACCCAAAGCCGGGATCTTTGCTAGATAATTAGGGTTTAATATGCAATAAGATAACTTTTATCTAAGTGTGAGGGATTACAACCTTTGTAGTCCGCTCCTTCACTTCACAAGCTCCGAGTAGAAGTCCCTTTGCCGCGATCCACGATCTCCCGGACTCATGAGAGGCTCCACGACTCGAACGATCCATTCTAGCTCGTCGTAATCCAAATCTCCGATGATCTACGTCGAGGTTTCGAAGAACTCAAGCTATCTCACTCTGAAGAGAAGAACACCCTAATCCCAAGGGCTAGATGAGATGAGGATGAGAGAGTAGTGATTTTGCTTTCTTTCTATATCATTTTCTCATATTTTATCATCACTTAAGAAAATCAAGAGAGCTTCTTCAAGAGAGAAGAAGAAGAAGATGATAATGGAAAAAGAATAATGATTATTCATTTTCTTTTGTGATGAATAGAAATATAAACATATGATTTAATTATTAACCATGGTCAAGGATGAATGGATGAGAATGTGTAGAGAAACAACTAGGGTTAGGGTTTGGTTAAGTTAAAAAATGTGTCATCCAAAATATCTTAAGAATGACAAAATAAAATGCTTCTAGAAGCAACTTGAAGCAACTAAACCAAATCAAACCCTAACCTCAATTAATCATCCTTAAACATGTTTAACAATTAATCATATCATGTCACAATAATATATATCATATATATATTATATATTTGCAACAAAAGAAAATAATACAATTAACATATATCGCATATATATCAATGTATCATCCACTGAGAAAATGAAATAATAAAGTAAGCCAATATTAGTTAATATAATAATATATCATATATATTATTATATATTAAATCATCGAATCAACACTTGATCCGACGATCCGGCTATATCGAATATAACCGGCTAATATATCATGTACCGATTCATTGAATCAACACTTGATCCGATGACCCGATTCATATCCTTAAATCGCGAGAATCTAATACGGTATCCCATATCGCATTATTCTCGTTCCTGCGCATATCACATATGTGCCACTACTCTGTTTCGCCTGAGCCAAGAAAACTCTGTGTAGGACTCTAAAGAATCGTCAATACGCCGGTAGCAGGTGATGATCATATCAAACACCCACAAGCTGCAAGCGGTCAGCTAAACGTAACAGCCACCCAGGTATTGAGCGATCAGAAGATCAACAAGCTAGCCTGTGCGTTCTCCTGTGAATCCGATCAGTAACACTCCCGTACAGTCCGGTCTGTTCGTCTGATATGTCGCATATCAAGTCTAGGGGTGGTATACGTCAGACCCCAGTAACCGATAAGTCGTGTCGATGTATGGCTCATAACGGGTCGAGAAACTACTAGTAACACTTACCAGTAAATCTCTATATCAGCCCTGGCCAGGGACTTCCAGTTATAGCCAATCGAACACAGCACAACATCAACTCCCTATACCGGGAGAGACGAATCCCCTCCTATCGCTCATTGCCTCCATGTGATTCGGGACTGTACCCAAAAGCCACCGTTTTGCACGCCCTCTTGGACGTGGTAAGGTGGAAATCAAAGCACAGTGGGAATCACACAAGACTCTATGACGATCTCGGGTCTTCAGACTACCCTGTACCTGTGTCACCGGAGAACTGCCATCTGACGTGTGGTATATCACCATCTGGGAGTTCTCGGCGAGTCCGTTCAGTGTACCCAGTCTCCACTGAGCACCCGTACACCATCCTTGATGTCCAACACCGATGGATATGGGATCATCCATCGCCCATCATATGGGTCAAGATGCGTATACGCTAGTCTACTCTGGTGTATCGATGCCCTGTCTCGATATACCCTCGACTAGGAACAGTTATAGGATGTACTCATCGACTACCGCGGCCCCACTAGTATGATCTCATCATAGTCCCAGTAGTCGAGTACAAGTCCTAAGGGCTTTATCAACATGTGAGAGTAAAACAGTAAACCAGTACAAGTCAACATGTTAAGATAAAGGGAAACCAAATAGCATACTATCATGACGAGCAAGAAAGTCTTCTCTATATATAACCAAGCATCCATTATCATATACATCATATGTACAACAATGGCCTCTAGGGCATATACATAACTAACAATCTCCCACTTGCACTAAGGCCAGCTGCTGTAGTATCTCATACCTAGCATCCCGAATAATCTCTCAAACTGTATCTGGGGAATAGCCTTCGTGAATGGATCCGCAGTGTTGTCCTTCGTATCTACTCTCCTGACCTCGATCTCCCGGCGATCAACTATCTCCCTGATCAGGTGATACCGCCTCAGAATATGTCTGGACTTCTGATGGGACCTGGGTTCCTTGGCCAAAGCCACAGCTCCATTGTTATCGCAATACAGAGGTATTGGATGCTCAATGGATGGAACCACACCAAGTTCACTAATGAACTTCTTGATCCAGACAGCCTCTTTGGCAGCATCGTTGGCAGCGATGTATTCAGCCTCCATCGTTGAGTCTGCAACGGTATCCTGTTTGGAACTCTTCCAACATACCGCCCCTCCATTGAGGGTAAAGACAAAACCCGAATGCGACTTAGAGTCGTCCTTATCACTTTGGAAGCTGGAATCGGTAAAGGACTCCACCTGGAGTTCTCCGTTACCATACACCAAGAACATCTCCTTAGTCCTTCGCAAGTACTTGAGAATGTTCTTCACTGCTGTCCAATGACTCTCTCCAGGATCTGCTTGATACCGACTCACTACACTTAGTGAGTATGCTACATCGGGTCTGGTACATAGCATCGCATACATGATAGAGCCTACTGCCGAAGCATAGGGTATCCCTTGCATGCGAGCTCTCTCCAAATCAGTCTTGGGAGACATCTCTTTGGAGAGAGTGAGTCCAGATATCGTGGGCTGATTCCCACGTTTGGATTCTTCCATACTAAACCTCTTTAGTATGGTGTCAATGTACCTGGATTGGGACAATCCCAGTATCCGTTTAGATCTATCTCTATAGATCATGATTCCCAATATGCAGGAGGCATCACCTAGATCTTTCATTGAGAATCTTTGTGATAAGAAGAGCTTGACTGATTGCAGCATAGGAATATCATTTCCTATCAAGAGTATGTCATCTACGTACAATACGAGGAAGACTACCTTACCCTCTGCCACCTTCTTATAGATACAAGGTTCATCTATATTTTTGATGAAGTCAAACTCTTTGACTACAACATCAAAACAGATGTTCCAACTCCGCGATGCTTGCTTTAATCCATAAATGGATTTAAGCAGCTTGCACACCTTTCCGCTGCTCCCACTATCTACGAAGCCCTCTGGCTGAGTCATGTACACGCACTCTTCTAAATCACCATTTAGAAAGGCGGTCTTAACATCCATTTGCCAGATTTCGTAGTCATGGTATGCAGCAATGGCAAGTAAGATCCGGATGGACTTAAGCATAGCCACTGGAGAAAAGGTTTCGTCATAATCCACACCTGGACGTTGACGAAAACCCTTTGCTACAAGTCTAGCTTTGAAAGTCTCAACTTTTCCATCTACACCAAATTTCCTTTTAAAAATCCACTTGCTCCCAATGGGTTTTACCCCTTCAGGAGCATTTTCTAAAATCCATACTTTATTGGTGTACATGGATTCCATCTCAGATCGCATTGCATCCAGCCATTTCACAGAGTCACCACTCGTGATGGCCTGCTCGAAACTAGTCGGTTCATCATCATCCATGATGCATTCCTCGCTTCCACCATCAATGAGAAAACCGTAGTATCTCTCAGGTGGACGAGAAACCCTACTAGATCTGCGGAGATGCTGGGGTTCGTCGGGTACTACTGAATCCTCTGGTTCCACTAAATCTTCTGTTATAGTTTGTTCTGCTGGAACTTCTTCCAATTCTACCTCAGAGCCACTAATTTCTTTTTCAAGAAATTCCTTTTCTAAAAAGGTGGCATGTTGAGCAACAAACACCTTTTGTTGTTCAACGTGGTAGAATAGATATCCATACGAATTGCTTGGATATCCTACAAACTTACAAAGAACTGATCGTGCCTCGAGTTTGTCCGGATTTTGCTTTTTAACATAGGCCGGACAACCCCATATCTTAACTCTTTTAAGAGACGGTCTCTTCCCATTCCATATCTCATATGGAGTGGTAGGCACTGATTTAGTTGGAACTCTATTCAATAGATATATGGCTGTCTCCAGCGCATACCCCCAAAAGGAAATAGGTAACTCAGCCGTACTCATCATAGAGCGCACCATATCTAATAGGGTGCGATTCCTCCGCTCAGATACACCGTTGTGCTGTGGTGTATAAGGAGGAGTACGCTGAGAGAGAATCCCATTCTCTTTTAGATAATCTAGGAACTCACCGCTTAAGTATTCACCTCCTCGATCAGATCGAAGAATCTTAATACTTTTGCCCGTTTGGTTCTCTACTTCGTGTTTATATTCTCTGAATTTCTCAAAAGCTTCAGATTTGTGTTTCATCAGGAATACATATCCGAATCTTGAGAGATCGTCAGTGAATGTAATGAAGTAGGAAGAACCGTTCCTGGCATGCGTAGACATGGGACCGCATACATCACTATGTACCAGTCCTAAGAGTTCAGCAACTCTTTCTCCGTGTCCACTAAACGGAGCTTTGGTCATTTTTCCTTTGAGACATGAATGGCAAGTATCATAAGATGATAATTCGAACGGATTCAAATAACCATCTCTATGTAACTTAGCCAGTCGTGTCGCATTGATATGACCAAGTCTACAATGCCACAAGTAGGATTCGTTCACATCTGAACTTTTCCTCTTGTGTGTGTTTTGTATATTCAGGACTGTATTCTGATTTAGAATGAATATGCCATTATGTAACGAGCCTGATGCAATCAACTTTTGATCTAGGAATATGTTCATAACATTATCCTGTACTACAAAATTATATCCCTCTTTACTCAATAAAGAAACTGATATAATGTTGCACATCATGTTCGGTATATAATAGCATTCATTTAGAATCAGTGTATTACGACTCGGCAATACAAGGTGATATTCGCCAACTGCTTTGGCTGCAACATTTGCACCGTTCCCTACTAGAACGGAATGATCATCTTTTCCCAGTTCTCTACCTTTACGTAGCCCATGTAACTGTTTACATTTATGGGATCCTGATCCGGTATCTAATACCCAGGACGTAGGGTGAACTGAGAAACAGTTCTCAATAACTAACACACCTGAAGAAGATGCATCAACATGCATGTTCTTTTGGGCGGCGTGAGAATCTAGATATTCTCCTGTTTCCTGTTCAGTCTTATAACTCTTATAAGAAAGAACGGGTCTGACGTTCCCTTGCTCAGTACAATAATCAGGTTCAGTCAATACATCCATATTATTATCTTGATTATGGCCTGAAATGGTCGCTACCTGGAGAGAGAGAGAAGAAAACACTTTAGCGTATGCTCTTGCAAGATTAGATTGGTTATTATCTTATCTAATCAGGATGTCTCCCACTGTTTTTATCAAATCTACCTTAAAACCCTAAAAGGTAAGATTAGCCGGGATTAATTACACCCTACAATTTCGTCAATCTTTCAGCCAGATCAGTGTCGGTACTTTGAGGGAGGTTCCCCGTGCTTTCGCATGGACCTAATTAGCAAACCTCGTTTTCCCAGAGGCGTAACCTCGTTAACACTTTTCTAGACACCTACTTGAATGACTAATTGTCCTGTGTAAAACTCTCCCAGGAGTAACTCTTACTCGCAGTGGGTATCAGGATCCAACTATCTCATAGGAGGTATGCAATCTCATTGCAAATTTCAACACTTGAAATTCCCGATAATGCTTTTGCCCCTAGCAACTTATGACCTTGGCTAAGGTCAACAAATCATAAGCGCTAGTCAAGTTCAACCCGTCATTTCTTGATTGAATTAAACCCACCCGTACGACCCTTGGCTAAGGTCAACAAAGTCGCACGACTACCCTAACTCAATCACATCTTATGTTTTAGCAGATAAATACTAATTAGCTACCGTACACCACGCCTTGGCTAAGGTCAACAAACGCAGCACGAATACTAACTAGTCTCTATCTGAAATGACGGAGGGCTATGCAGGTTTTTCAGAAAACCCTGAGCGTAATGAACTTGATATCGTCGTAGAATCGAGTGAAGTTTTGAAAAGGAGTGTTTTTGAGGCTTTTCTTAGTTTCGCTAAAGGGGTCACTCCCGGTGAAGGGATCGTCGGCCCTTTCCTCATCGAATAAGGTGCAGGATATATCATATATACCGCTGTGCAAAGCAAAACACTAAAAGCAATCAAAAGACAAACCGCGTTTTGTAGCATCTGCCAGTTTTGCTAAAGGAGTCACTCCCGGTGAAGGGATCTCGGTCCTTTCCTCATCGAATAAGGTGCAGGATATATCGTATATATCACTGTGCAAAGCAAAACTGTAGCTACCCTTTTTATTAAGTTTTGATTCTACAACATCTTTAGGTTTCTTTTCTTTTTATTAATCTCATTAACAAAAATCCCATCAGCTTATGCTTCCTAAGCATCACAGAAGAAACGAAAGCAGTAATATTTATATATCAGCATATATATATATAGTATAAGCATTCGTCTCAGGCAGTAATATGATCTCATCACAGAACATTGCAGCAGAAGTACATATATGAAATATTGGATATACTAGAACGTCCGTGTTTTTAATACGAGCCTGTATAAAACACGGATTCCACGGTCGCGACGAATAGCCAAACCCACATCCCAAGACCCCTACGAGAGCGGCAAGTAACTCTGCCAATTCTAGGGTTAGGAGACCCGGTCTCGACTCCTCGAGATGGCCTCCCACTGGACCCTAGAACCCGGTTACTTGTGCTCCCCTCCTTGGGTCTACCTAATGCGGAAAAGTAAATAATATACACTGGTGACAGCAACCGCATCCTGGAAGTGCCCCAAATAAAAGAATATTACATTACAAATGAATTTTACATGAATGAAAATGAAAACCCTCATCTCACATAAAACCCCCGGCTATTCTGATCACGACGATCCAATATAACATATCACAGCAACACATAATATCTCATATCATCAACGTAAGCAAGTATGCGTATCCCGATTGTCGTTGATGTATAGCAACGAAGCCGGCGATACACCACATACTACGCTTACGGTCACAGAAAAGAAAGTGTAAAACTACAATATTTGGAATCCACAATCACTTTAGACATCGTAAATCCGAAATATCTCATATTCCGCATTTCATGCCTAACTCTATGAATTCCACATATTGTATCACATTCCAGATAAATATACGGTATTAAACTATTTGAACAGATAATCAAACACCCAAAATTTCCCGAAGTGCTCAACTCTTGAGCGGAGTTCAAATAATCCCAGAATATGTCACAGTACCAGTGATCCAGCCGTAGAAGGGCCAAGCCAACGCCTCACATGTGGCACGCCGTACTGCCCCAAACCCGAAGGTTCAAAAGGCAGTTCAAGACGGTCACATAATCGAGTTAAGGTTTGTTGTCTTCTAGAGGGTCCACCGCTTAACTTGTACAATTTTTCCGAAAGATTTAAACCCAATAAAAATTCAACGCTTGAAAGTTTGCCGTACCAGAATAAAGTGGGTTAATGATATCCGTTCAACCAGTTTAACAGTTTCTAAATATCCGGAAAGAAATACGAACTTAAAATTTCCGATCGAGTCTACTATTACAAAACAAACCCCAGAATTTTAAACACCTGGAACAGAATAAAAATATCCAGAAGCCTCAGCAAGTACCTACGGACATTACCATGAAGCCACGTGTCCTGATGTTACTGTTCCGCCGCGGAAGCGCCGCGCAAGCCATGCTTGCGCCGCGCTTCCGCCGCCGTTTGGTCGAATTAGGGGCTCGGGTTTTATGGTAATTCTTAGATTTCCCTGCTGATTTTTTTACATATTTTTAATTCAGAAAAATCCCAAAATTTAAAAAATTTCCAGAGAAGGGTTTTGTTTCGTCGCTTCGGGTTCGATCGGAGTTTTAACTTCGTAAACACATCGCCTAATGCTCTAGCTAGGCTCTGATACCACTGTAGGGTTCCTAGGCACTCTTGTGAAGGTTCATGAGGCATCAAACATGCCCGGATTAAATTTTAGACGTGCCGAACAACCCAAAGCCGGGATCTTTGCTAGATAATTAGGGTTTAATATGCAATAAGATAACTTTTATCTAAGTGTGAGGGATTACAACCTTTGTAGTCCGCTCCTTCACTTCACAAGCTCCGAGTAGAAGTCCCTTTGCCGCGATCCACGATCTCCCGGACTCATGAGAGGCTCCACGACTCGAACGATCCATTCTAGCTCGTCGTAATCCAAATCTCCGATGATCTACGTCGAGGTTTCGAAGAACTCAAGCTATCTCACTCTGAAGAGAAGAACACCCTAATCCCAAGGGCTAGATGAGATGAGGATGAGAGAGTAGTGATTTTGCTTTCTTTCTATATCATTTTCTCATATTTTATCATCACTTAAGAAAATCAAGAGAGCTTCTTCAAGAGAGAAGAAGAAGAAGATGATAATGGAAAAAGAATAATGATTATTCATTTTCTTTTGTGATGAATAGAAATATAAACATATGATTTAATTATTAACCATGGTCAAGGATGAATGGATGAGAATGTGTAGAGAAACAACTAGGGTTAGGGTTTGGTTAAGTTAAAAAATGTGTCATCCAAAATATCTTAAGAATGACAAAATAAAATGCTTCTAGAAGCAACTTGAAGCAACTAAACCAAATCAAACCCTAACCTCAATTAATCATCCTTAAACATGTTTAACAATTAATCATATCATGTCACAATAATATATATCATATATATATTATATATTTGCAACAAAAGAAAATAATACAATTAACATATATCGCATATATATCAATGTATCATCCACTGAGAAAATGAAATAATAAAGTAAGCCAATATTAGTTAATATAATAATATATCATATATATTATTATATATTAAATCATCGAATCAACACTTGATCCGACGATCCGGCTATATCGAATATAACCGGCTAATATATCATGTACCGATTCATTGAATCAACACTTGATCCGATGACCCGATTCATATCCTTAAATCGCGAGAATCTAATACGGTATCCCATATCGCATTATTCTCGTTCCTGCGCATATCACATATGTGCCACTACTCTGTTTCGTCTGAGCCAAGAAAACTCTGTGTAGGACTCTAAAGAATCGTCAATACGCCGGTAGCAGGTGATGATCATATCAAACACCCACAAGCTGCAAGCGGTCAGCTAAACGTAACAGCCACCCAGGTATTGAGCGATCAGAAGATCAACAAGCTAGCCTGTGCGTTCTCCTGTGAATCCGATCAGTAACACTCCCGTACAGTCCGGTCTGTTCGTCTGATATGTCGCATATCAAGTCTAGGGGTGGTATACGTCAGACCCCAGTAACCGATAAGTCGTGTCGATGTATGGCTCATAACGGGTCGAGAAACTACTAGTAACACTTACCAGTAAATCTCTATATCAGCCCTGGCCAGGGACTTCCAGTTATAGCCAATCGAACACAGCACAACATCAACTCCCTATACCGGGAGAGACGAATCCCCTCCTATCGCTCATTGCCTCCATGTGATTCGGGACTGTACCCAAAAGCCACCGTTTTGCACGCCCTCTTGGACGTGGTAAGGTGGAAATCAAAGCACAGTGGGAATCACACAAGACTCTATGACGATCTCAGGTCTTCAGACTACCCTGTACCTGTGTCACCGGAGAACTGCCATCTGACGTGTGGTATATCACCATCTGGGAGTTCTCGGCGAGTCCGTTCAGTGTACCCAGTCTCCACTGAGCACCCGTACACCATCCTTGATGTCCAACACCGATGGATATGGGATCATCCATCGCCCATCATATGGGTCAAGATGCGTATACGCTAGTCTACTCTGGTGTATCGATGCCCTGTCTCGATATACCCTCGACTAGGAACAGTTATAGGATGTACTCATCGACTACCGCGGCCCCACTAGTATGATCTCATCATAGTCCCAGTAGTCGAGTACAAGTCCTAAGGGCTTTATCAACATGTGAGAGTAAAACAGTAAACCAGTACAAGTCAACATGTTAAGATAAAGGGAAACCAAATAGCATACTATCATGACGAGCAAGAAAGTCTTCTCTATATATAACCAAGCATCCATTATCATATACATCATATGTACAACAATGGCCTCTAGGGCATATACATAACTAACAGATTTAACTAAAACAGTGGGAGACATCTTGATTAGATATATTAGATAACCAATCTAATCTTGCAAGAGCATACGCTGAGTGTTTTCTTCTCTCTCTCTCCAGATAGCGACCATATCACGCCTTAATCAAGATAATAAAACAGATATATTGACCGAACCCGCTTGTTATACTGAGCTGGGGAACGTTGGTCCCGCTCCAACTTATAATTGTTATAGGACAGAGCAGGAAATCGGGGATTACCAGAATTCCCGTGCCGCCCAAACGAAGAAAGTGCATGTTGATGCATCATCTTCGGGTGTGTTCATTACACAGAACTGTTTCTCAGTATCCTTTACGTCCTGGGTATGTGATACCGGATCAGGATCCCGTATATGTAATCTGTTACATGGGCTACAGATAGGTAGAGAACTGAGAACGGGTGATAAGTTTCATGAGACAGAAAATGGTGCAAGTGTTGCAGCCAAGTCTGTTGGTCACTGTCACCCTGTATTACCAGAATACATTGATTCTGAACAAATGTTATTAGATACCGAACCTGGTATACAAAATCATATCAGTCTCTTTATTAGTAAAGAAAGGATATAATTTTGTATTGTTGGATAATGTTTTGAACATTTCCTATATCAAGAGTTGATCGGTTCAGGCACGTTATCTAAAAGCATTGACGTTCTAAATCAAATTACAGTTCTTCGTATACGGAACACACACAAGAGGAAGAGTTCAGAAATGAACGAATCCTTCTTGATGCATTGTAGACCAGGTCATATCAATGCGACCCGACTGGCTGAAGTTACATTTAGATGCATATTTAAATTAGTTTGAATTTACATCTTGTGAAACTTGCCGGTCATGTCACAAAGATAAGATGGCCATAGCTCCGTTTATTGGAAACAGAGAAAGAGTTAGTAAACTTTTGGGATTGATACATGCTGATGTATGAAAGTCTCCTGTCTACACATGCCAAGATCGGTTCTTTGTACTTCATTACATTCTCTGATAATCTCTCAAGATTCAGACATATGTTCCTGTTGAAACACAAGTCCGAACCTTTTGAGATATTCACAGAATATAAGTTAGAAGTAGAGAACCAAAATACGGGTATAAGTATTATGTCCTTTGATAAGATCAAGGAGGAGAATACTTGAGCACGGAATTCCTGGACTATTCTAAAGGAGAATGAGATTCTCTCTCAGCATTACTCCTCTGTATACACCATAGCACGATGGTATATCGGGACGGAGCAAACTCATCCTATTAGATATGGTGTGCTCTATGATGAGTACTACTGAGTTTCCTATTTCCTTTTGGGAGTTATGCACTTGAGAAGCTGCATACCTATTGAATAAGGTTCAAATCAAATCAGTTACCTACCACTTCATATATGATATGGAAAGGGAAGAGCCCATATCTTAAGTTTGTTAAGATTTGGGGTTGTCCGGCCTATGTCTAAAAGCAAAATCCGGACAAGCTCGAGGCAAGGTCTGTTATGTAGAACTGGAAATGTTCCAGCTATACAAACTACCGCTGATAATTTGGTAGAACCAAAGGATTCAATAGTTTCCAACGAACCTCAGCCTCTCCGCCGATCTAGTAGGGTTCCTCATCCACCTGAGAGATACTTTAGTTTCTCTATGACAGTGGGAGCGAGGATTGCATCATGAGATGATGACCCAACTAGTTTCGGGCTGGCCATCAGGAGTGGGACTCTGTAAGAATGGCTGGATGCTTATCGATCTGAGATGGAATCTTTATACACCAACAAAGTATGGACTTTGGTTGCTTTATCTGAAGGGTTAAATCCCCATCAGGAGCGAGTATATCTTGAGAAGATTACTTGGTGTACATGGAAAAGTTGAGACTTTCAAAGCTATGCTTAAGTCCATCCAGATCCTACTTGCCACGGCTACATACCATGACTACGATATCTGGTGGTTGGGTGTCATGACCGCTTTTCTAAATGATGTTTTAGAAAAGAGCATCTATAAGTACCCAGCCAGAGAGCTTCGTAGATAGTGGGAGCAGCGGAAACGTGTGCATGATGTTTTATGTGATAAAGCAGGCATCGCAGAGTTGGAACATCTGTTTTGATGTGGTAGTCAAAGAGTTTGACTTCATCAAAATGGTAGATGAACCTTATATATACAAAAAGGTAGTAGAGAGTATGGTGGTGATCCTCGTAGAGTACGTGGATGACATACTCTTGATAGGGAAGGAGTTTCCTATGCTACGTTCGGTCAATCTCCGCTAATCACAAGGATTCTCCATATAGGATCAAAGTGATACCTCCTAAATCATGGGTTTTGGATCTATGAGATAGATCTAATTGGATGTTAGGATACTCACTAGTTGTAGTGAGATGGTATCAATCGATCCTGGGGAGAATCACTGGAAAGGTTCCAGGGTGATAAGGACGACTGAATGTCAGTCGCAGGCATTGTCTTTACCCTCAGTGGAGGGACGGTATGTTGGAAGAGTTCCAAGCTAAATACCGTGACATACTAGACGATTAAAGGCAAGCTACATCGTTACCAAGGATGCTACCAAAGAGGCAGTCTGGATATATATATAAGTTCATAAGATGAACTTCGTTCCTACCATTGTGTGACAATGGAGTTGTAGCTTATGCCAAGGAACTACCGTCCCATCAGAAATCCAGATATAAATCTTAGGCAGTATCACCTGATTATGGAGATGGTTGATCTCCAGGGAGATCGAGGTTAGGAGAGTAGACACAGAGGACAACAGCGCGGATCCACTCACAAAGGCCTTTTTCCCAGTAGAGACTTTGATGGGATTGTTGAGTATGAGATACTTCAACCGCAGCTAATTATTGGGTATGCGATACCATAACAGATGGCCCTAGTGCAAGTGGGAGATTGTTAGTTATATGTATGCCCTAGAGGCCATATCTGTACATACGATGTATATTGTAGTGGATGCTAGGACATATATAGGGAGGACTTTCTTGCTCGACATGATAGTATGCTATCTGGTTGTACTTTATCTTAATATGTACTCTGATTGTCTCTATGTTACATGTTGATAAAGCCCTTAGGATATGTACTCGACTACTGGGACTATGATGAGATCATACTAGTGGGGCCACGGTAGTCGACGAGTACATCCTATAATTGTTCCTAGTCGAGGGTGTATCGAGACAGGGCATCGATACACCAGAGTAGACTAGCGTATACGCATCTTGACCCATATGATGGGCGATGGATGATCCCATATCCATCGGTGTTTGACATCAAGGATGGTGTACGGGTGCTCAGTGGAGACTGGGTACACTGGACGGACTCGCCGAGAACTCCCAGATGGTATTATACCATACGTCAGATGGCAGTTCTCCGGTGACACTGGTACAGAGTAGTCTGTTGACCCGAGATCGTCATAGAGTCTTGTGTGGTTCCCACTGTGCTTTGATTTCCATCATACCACGTCCAAGAGGGCGTGCAAAAAGGTGGCTTTTGGGTACAGTCCCGAATCACATGGAGGCAATGAGCGATAGGAGGGGATTCGTCTCTCCCGGTATAGGGAGTTGATGTTGTGCTGTGTTCGATTGGCTATAACCGGAAATCCCTGGCCAGGGTTGCTGAGATTTACTGGTAAGTGTTATCAGTAGTTTCTCAAACTGTTATAGACCTCATATCGACACGACTTATCGAGCTACTGGGGTCTGACGTTTACCACCCCTAGGCGAGATATGCAACATATCAGACGACGAGACCGGACTGTACGGGAGTGTTACTGTTTGGATTCACAGGAGAATGTACAGGCTTTCTTGTTGATCTTCTGAGCGCTCAATACCTGACTAGCTGTTACGTTTAGCTGACCGCTTGCAGCTTGTGGGTGTTTGATATGATCATCACCTACTGCCGGCGTATTGACGATTCTTTAGAGTCCTACACAGAGGTTTCTTGACTCAGGCAAAACGGAGTAGAAGCACATATGTGATATGTGCGGGACCGAGGATAATACGATATGTGATACCGTATTCTATTCTCGCGATATTTGATTCAGCCGGGTCATCGGATCAAGTGTTGATTCGATGAATCGGTACGGATAAATATTAGTCGGTTATATGCGATATAGCCGGATTGTCGGATCAAGTGTTGATTCGATAATTTAATGTATAATAATATATTTGATACATTAAATTGCATTAACTAATATTTGCTCACTAAAAGATTCTTTTTCTCACTCGGGTAATACATTGATATATATGCGATATATGTTAAATGTATTATTTTATTTTGTTACGATAAATATTATATATATGATATATAATATTGTAACATGATATGATAAATAATGCAACATGTTTTGTAAAGATTAATCAAGATTAGGGTTTGATTTGGGTTAATGACTTCTAGTAGATTCTAGAAGGTTTTCTTTTTGTTTTGTGTAAGATATTTACAAGCGACTCATGCTTTAACCCAACTCAAACCCTAACCCTAGTTAATTCTCTACAAAGGTTTACTTGACCATGGTTGCATAATTTCATCATATTATTCTTTTCCTATTCATCACAAAAGGATTCTAATATTATTCATCTTCTTCCTCCTTCATTCTTTGATGAAAAAGCTTACTTGTTTTTCAAAAGGTGATGAATAAATATGAGAAAAAGATAAATAAAGAGAGCAAAAATCCTACTTCATCATCCTCATCTTCCCTTGCCATTTAGATGAGGGTGTTCACATCATTTCATGAGTGTTAGCTTGTGTTAAAGAAACTTCAAGGTAGATCATCTTAGTATCGAAGATCGGAAGCAAAGGTTGCGTCTTTCTCTTCGTGGAACCTCTCGAGAGTCCGGATCCCAATGATCGCAGCGAAGAGACCACAACACAGAGCTTATGAAGTGAAGGACCGGATCTACAAAGGTTGTAATCCCTCTCACTTAGTGTTAAAGTGTTTAGCATGCTAGTTTCGCCTAATCTCTAGTTTAAAGTTCTGTATTCGGGTTGTTCGGCATGGCTAATTTTTAAATCGGGCATGGTTGATGCCTCGTAGACCCTTGTGCGCGTGCCTAGCAACCCTACAAGGTTCCGGCTGTAACATCATCCAGGCCATATCTTGGAACAAAAGAGCCATTCGTTTTATGTTGGCCGCTTGTTCCGCGGCCTCTTTTTCTTTCCTCTCGAACATTCTTCGGAGGAAATCAGCATCAGTCTCTTGTTCCTGACGTTGCTCTGGGGTCTCCGGATTTTCTTTCGGCCCAGTGAGTGCTGCCATTGTAGTTAGCATCTCCTGAAGTTTCTGCTGCTATTGTTCCTGAGCCTTAGTTATCGATCGGGTAAGCAGTCGATGACCCGTGGAAGTACGGCTTTCCTCCTTTCCGGAAGCCATGTAAATAGTGTGGACCACCATGCCCCCAGACTTGGGGCGTTTAGATTCAGCATCTTTGCGGTTTGCCGCGGTCACAGGGGCTTTCTTTGGCCTCCTTCTCTTGTGAGCATTTGAAGTCGAGGGGGCCATTGCAGCGGGCACCCAGATGGCTGTTGCCTTTTGTGGCTTGACCGGATGGTTGTCTTCTCACTGAACATCACCTTTTTCTGTCGGCGAGAGTAATCTTGATCAATCACCGAGTCTTGGACTTGACGCCAGACCTTGTAAATCCTGGAGGATAGCCGCTGAGGGGGCTATTCCAGCTTCGCCTTTGGGGCATTCTCCACAGGTGACGGAGATCTTTTCAGCACGGCAGTCAGAGAGTTCCTGCGTACCTCGTTAAGCAATTCAAAGCCGTTCCCGGTTAGAACAACAGTATCGATTTCCACCGTTGGAGCTGGTGGAGTCAGTCCAGAAGGGGAGCTGCCTCCAGCCTTCCTTACTCGGCGCCAGTGACGACGGCGAACATGTCGCGCGGATGGTGTTGGTTTAGCTATGGGGATGGCTTCTTCATGCCCCCTGTTCTGGTCAGGTGCTGCTGGTATTAGCCTCTTGAAGACCGACGTCCGTTGAGTGGAGACAGCCAACCTATCAAAAGCAGACTTTCGCGCAGGAGGAGAAGTTTTGATGACTTCGTTTGGGGCGAAAGCCGGAACAGTCAGTCTAGCGAAGACCGACTCCTTGGCAGGAGAAGCCGCTTTGACGACTTCGGGAGCAGGGATGGCTATCCTTTTTGGAATAACCCTTTCTGGTATTACGGGCTTCTTCATGGGTCCGTTGGAGCTCTGGCCCAGTCTGTTAAAAACTGAGGTAGTAGAGTTGGGCGACCCGTTGAGAGGGGCCGCAGTAGTAGTGAGCCGATCGAAGATCGACTTCTTGGGAGCTTCTTGTGATGGTACAGCGGCGTTGAAGCTCATCGGCGGGAGCATGGTCCCGAAGAACAATCCGGTGGTAGCTTGTGTTACCTGTTCTACCGGCATTATGAAAAGGGAGGCCGCTTGAAGCCCGTATGTTACACCTCCAAATGAGGCGGAACGAGAGTTGTAGTTGCAGCTGGTGCAGGTTGAAGCCATTGATCTTCTGTTTTCTGCACGGAGCAAGACACCAAATCTTAGTACCTCAAACCCAAGGGCAACCATATCGAATCACGATTCGTTCTCAAACACGAGAGAT
The DNA here is from genome assembly GCA_030015575.1 of Agapanthus africanus. Classification (NCBI taxonomy): domain Eukaryota; kingdom Viridiplantae; phylum Streptophyta; class Magnoliopsida; order Asparagales; family Amaryllidaceae; genus Agapanthus; species Agapanthus africanus. The sequence goes on along the minus strand of JASDDO010000022.1, from coordinate 133,608,736 downwards.
GAAGTGTGGAGTGGAAAGAGGAAAAGGTCCCACCGGGCATGCCAGAATCTGTTCCCCGCCGGAAGACGCGACCGGGACGTTGGGACGTCGGGCCTGAATTCCGAGGGCAGATGCTATTTGGTGTTATTCGTCCACCTCTCCGAAGATACCAAGTTGATTTATGGCACCATGTATCGAAGGTTTAAATGGATGCGACCGATGTAGCAGACTTCGTCAGATTCCCCCTCGTTGAGGGGTTGTTGATTGTGGGGGCACTCTTCCCTGCAGGCGCAAGCCTCTGCAGTTAATTATGCTACCGCATTGCGGTAACCACTTTCTCCTTCTCTAGATGGTCACTTAATGTCGTGGGTGTTTGTTTTGTTTTTGGTTGCCCGTGGATTGTATACGGAGACTAATTTATGTTGTCGCCCGTAGGACGTGGATTAGTCCAAATCCGTATCTTTTTAGATTTAGTTTTGGGGTTGGGTTTAAGGATACGTTAGTCTAATTTTAGAATAAGATCAACTTAAACGTTTGTTAAGGATACGTTAGTCTAATTTTAGATTAAGATCAACTTGACGGGATCGTTTAAATCCAGAAAAAGAGCATTTGGGCTCTAATGTTTAGTTTAGGGACATTGCGGTCGATTAACAGTTTAAGGACATGGTGGTCCAAGGTTAAGGACATCGTCGTCCGTGGGTTTAAAGGGACCCCACAGTCCGAGGTTAAGGACATCGTAGTCTGTGGGTTTAACCACAGTCCAATTTTAGAGACGTCATAGTCTATAAAGTTTAAGGACATCGTAGTCCATGAGTTTAAGGACCCCACAGTCCGTGGGAAGTTTGGTTATCGGGACCCGTCACCTCTCTGAAGACGTTGAAGGATTACAACGACAAATATCAGAGGGGCTCAGAGATATACCCTTGAACCAATGTTGGTTGAGAGATCTACAGTCCAATTTGGGGCTGAGATCTTTAAAAATATTTATGAGCAGATAGGCTCAATTAATCCAAGTTGAGGAGTTATGGACAATCTTGGGCTAAGTCCATTCAAGTTAAAATGTTTAACATTTATTTTGGGCTGTTGAGCATTTGTTTGGGCTTGGCCCTTTTAACAATACTGAGCATTGATTTGGATTTTGACAGTATTTCTGTCTTTTAGTGCTGAGCACTCATAATAGCTCTAAGGCTTATTAAAGAACAATTTATGTTCTGTCAGCGCCCACGTGAGGGACACGTGGTGCGCTTGGCGCCAGTTAAAGAGCGCGGTGCGCTTCTACTGAGTAGCGCACACGTGAGTGACACGTGGCGCGCTTGGCGATGAGCGACAGATGATGAGCGCATTGCGCTTCTGCTGAGTAGCGCACACGTGAATGACACGTGGCGCGCTTGGCGTTAACACCAGATGATGAGCGCATTGCGCTAATTAATGAGCGCATTGCGCTAATTTATGAGCGCATTGCGCTATTAGTTCAGTGGCGCAAACATGAGTGACACGTGGTGCGTCTGGCACTAAGTGCCAGCCCACGAGCGCAGTGCGCTATTTCAAGAGCGCAGAGCGCTAGTAGTTAATTGGCGCATACATGATTGACACGCGGCGCATTTGGCGCTGAGCGCCAGTTCAGAGAGCGCAGAAGCGCAGTTCAAGAGCGCAAAGCGCATCTTGATCAATTTTATGATCTGAGTAACAATTTTATGTTCTTTTAAAAGAGACTTTGTCTCAAGCTCCAAGAACAACCGTTCTTATTTTGTTTCAATCTCTTATATTGATGAAAGGCTTTGCCTTTATGGATCTATGATCCTTAAGAGAATTGAATTATTCTCCCCTTCTTTTATGTTGAGATGTTCATGATCACAGAAAGACAATTTGTCTTATAGATTTATGATCTGTGAAAGAAGTAATTACTTCTTTTATTTTATGATGAGATCTTTTGATCTCTTTGTGAAAGACTTTTTGTCTTTGTAGATCTATGATCTTTTTAAAGAAATGAATTCTTATTTCTTAATCATGAGATGATTTCATCTCTGTGTTCATCATCATTCATTCTTATCTTGAAGAAAAAATCTTCTTTTGCTGAAAGCTATGCTTCTCTTCCTGAAATCTCAAAAGCTTATCAGGGGGTTTTTCTGTACAAGACTTGAAGTCTTGGGTCATTTATATAGGGGAGGCTGATTTGTTGAATCAGTTAAGGAGATCTTTTCTCCAATTGATTTGGGGAATTTCCCACCGTTGGATCTTTGATTCAAGCGCTTCTAATTTACAGAAGGCAATCTTCTTGTTTTTAACAAGATTGGGAAATCTTCTTAAACAGAATTTATTCTGTGTTTTTGGTGATTTTTAATCACCATTGGATCGTTGATCCAACGGTGCTCTGATTTACAGAGCACAATTTTGTTATTTGGAAAGATTTTGAGAAATCTTTCCTTAACATAATTTAATTCTGATTAATTAATGATTAATCATTATTATTAGATCTTTGATCTGATGGTGGGGAGCTTTTAGTTCCAGCGCTAGCGCACCTGTGCTTTGCACGTGGTGCGCTGCTTAGAGTGCAGCACACTTAGCACTAGCGCACCCGTGCTTTGCACGTGGTGCGCCACTTAGAACGCAGCGCACTTGGCGCTAGCGCACACGTGCTTTGCATGTGGTGCGCTTCTCAGAGCGCAGCGCACTTGGCGCTAGCGCACACGTGCTTTGCACGTGGTGCGCTGCCTAGGGCGCAGCACACTGGGCGCTGGATCTAAAGCGTTGCTTCATTTTAAAATTTGAATTTTGAACAGAAATTGCTCTGATTGGGGGAAACAATCCCTAACGCTTGCTCTTTCGACGGTAATACTACCTGGAAGATTGCTTGAAGACGTCTTGTCCAGCCCCCGAAAGGATCAAAGACACGACAGTCGCAAGGCTACTCGAACAACAAGATTTCCTATCGAGGAATACATCAGCCAACGCGACGGTACGATGGACAAAACCCTAGTACCACAGACCCTAACGGATCTCTGTCGTAAAGAGCAGAGCTTAACTGTGACGTTAGGACATTCTTGCAAGAACTTCTCGATTCGTCTCGACTCGTGAGGAAATTAGTGTCCTTGCGAGAACTTCTCGATTCGTCTCGACTCATAGGGAAAAGCCTTAGGCAGTGGGGATTAAAAAACCTGTTTTCTAAGCACTGGGGCCATGCAAGTCAGTCAAAGATGGGCGCTTGCATACTATTCACGGGCCACACTCTCCGAAGCCGAAAATTGACAAGGAGGGAAACAACCACTTACGAGTCCTCTCGACTTGTAAGCGAGAAAATTCTCTAATGAGATCCTTACGACTCTCAAGAGAAAGCACACTTAGGAATCCTCATGATTCCTAAGGAGAAAATACACCTACGAGATCCTCTCGACTCGTAGGGAGAAAAATCTTTATGAGACCCTCACGACTCATAAAGTTGGAAAGCCTTAGGTGGCAGATCTGAACCTGACTCCTAAGCCATTGTTGTCCTGCAAGGAGATCAAAATAGATTATCTACAAAATGCATTTGCTAAAAGGGACACACTGTCACGACCCGAAAGTACGGAACATGACCGGCACTTAGGCTACGAACGTCTCAAGGCATACGTGCTCTAAGTAAGCCGAGCCCAGAAATCCAAACCAAGAAAAGTAGTGGAGTGAAGGAAAACCATATGTAAATCAACCAGTTTGCAACATAATATACAACGCCTAAAGGCGAGGATCACAACAGAAAAGCGAACTCAACAGCAAGAAACCCAGAGAAATATAACGTGCGACTCTAAGGTCGAAAGAATAATCAACACCGGTCTCTTTCTCAATAAGTACATGTTTGGTTGATGGAACTTCTAGATACAACTGAAATATAATATACAAAGTATAATGGTGGGTATGATACAAATAACCCCTACTAGCAAGTCACCTGAAGAAGCTGTGCCCGCAAAGCCGTAATGGAACCCGTACGGCAAAACCTGCAAGAAACTGGGGCACAATGGGGGTGAGTTGCCAACTCGTGAATAGAAAACATCTACGAACAGAAAATCGTATGTATGACACAATCCTAGGTCATACGATCATAATATATAATCCTCAATTATATAACCAGCATTCTATAACCATGACTAGAGTAACTATCTAACCCAACTGTAATCCTATGTACCCGTGTCAATGTCAATGCCTCGGGTAGCAATGCATCATATGAATGATGTATGAATGCATGAAAAGTATGATCAATGTAATCAAGTCTGTATGTGATCAATGTCTGTATATAGGTGGATCCCGTCCACGTATCACCCAATGACAATAAACATCATGCATGTAAATATGAGGATATAGTCAAAATCATGAAAACACATAATGAAACCTGTGCCCGGCATCGGCACGAAACATAGCCTCAATCTCAATATCTCTGATAAGTCTCACTATCTAGGGCGCCATCAATCCAGACCGGCCCCTACCATCAATCTCAAGACCACGACGGTATCCTCCGGATATCCGACACGTCGGGTAAAATCACCAGTCAGTAGTGCTCCCCTGCCAGGCTCAACGCCATCTCCTGTGATCTTCTTGCCCCGGGGTACCGTACCGGGCCCACCATGTACCCGCAATCGGCCTCATCGGCCTCCTCGAATCGGGTTTCGCATGTCGCTCTCAGCACCGAGAAAACAGATGGTGGACGCACTGAAATATCATATCAGGGTAACCGGGTTTTTATAACAATTACATAATCTCTTTGAAATACCCATGGTTCCTAAATCCAGAATATCATAGAAACAACATATCTCAATGCGCATAATCAGAAAACATGATGTATGTGACATATCAATGAAGTGCAAGTATAACAATATATCATGCAACATGGAATAATAGTATGCACATAGAAGGGTCATATCCTGCAGCAATAATACTACCGTGTAGTGACATGGCAATTACCGATGAAGATGTGTGTGAACTGGCAAGTAAGTGTACGTGGTACATACGCATCATCGGTAATGGTGCTGGTGTCCTAACAGCATAATGTCAACAATAGAATATGAATCAAGATAAGTATGCGATGCAGAACAACAAGAATAATATGCGGGAGCTGAATACCAAATGCAATGATAGCTAAACTGCATCTAATGTCATAAGAGTCATATACCTACACCACTATAAGGCTGAGCTGAAGCTAACAGTAGGTAAGGGAAACCGCCTAACCTCTGAGTCGATACATATATATACATATAGTCGGTGATCCCGCCTCGATAATATCACATCCGATACCATATTGCTATAATCGGTTATTCCCAAGTCAAGAGTGCGGATCAAACATCAAATTACAGTTCGTACGTAAATCCGTCTTACGGCATCCCCAAATCTGGGTACGGGTCAATCTCACATTCATCATGTCATTCATCTAGTATTCTCAATATCACATATCATAATCTGGGTACTGACCTACGTCTAGTACAAAGCTAACATCATCACTATCATCATGATCTGACTACTGATCAACGGTCTCGTATGAATCGATATCATCAGCACATTTCATTTCAAGGAGTAAACAACGCCCAAGGCGGCCTATCATAAATATCTTATCATCTCATATCATATCATATTCTATCTCGTATCATAATCACATGTCGATCATTTTATATATATCACTATTCTTATGGCATTATCATCCAAGACCCGCTAACATATCGGGACGTATATCAAGTACGAATCCTGCCAATCACCGATATCATAATCTTAGATCGACTCTCATTGACTCATCTCAATCCCAAGTATCATCCTCAAATCCGTATGTGAACACATGGTCCCATACCCACGTGAACACATATCTATAAGAATCCCATAACCACATATGTAATAAGGATGTATGCAAGTATGTATGTGTAGTGCACCCACTACCCTAGGGTCCGTAACCTTTCACCAATCCAACACACCAATATCCATTTTAATATTATCATTAATCCCAAATAACATATAATATTTGTAAGTGTGTATACGCATCCGTATACATCACGACGAATTGCGGGGGTGCTATACGCCATCCACCCGACTTCTCCCCGTAGATATAAATCTACTCACCTTTCTTTATGCGTGCTGGTACCGATGTCGCCATTTGCATCTCCAACGCTTCGACGCCACGTGGGGTACCTACAAGGATATCACACGCTAAAACACATGAAAATCTTGTCGGAAACCAAAATGGTGAGCGCTACGCTCATAGGTAAAAACCTGTAGCCTTGCGTGCAAACACGGTCAATACCCCTCTGCCATCGGCGTTCAAACGCCACCCGACAGAAACGAATCATCGAATACCAAAATCCATACGAAAACAAGTCGTAAATCATGCGCCAACTCAAGAAAAACAACCCAGATTCTACCCTAACTGGAATCAGTCAAAACTAGACATACCCAGGGTCAAGTTTACATGAAAAAGAGCCGTGCACGCAAAACGAGGGGGTTCCCTACTGTTCTGGCCGCAAATTGCGGCCAGAGGAAATTTATCTGCGGCCTGGTATGGGAGTTGGGGTCTAGGTCTTTGTGGGATGGTTCCAGGATGCCTGCACAACTCACTGCCAAGTCAATTTTATTTTAGGTGGTCTTGGGTTGAAGCAGATACCAGAAAGGTCACAAAATCGACAAAATCGCTAAAATATGCCAAGTATAACAATTCTGGTAACTAACTGGAAATCTAGGGAAATCTTGGTTAAACTGGTCTCAAATACACCTAATAAGGTTATACTAACCATCACAACCATCTCTTGGCCAAATCTCACTCAATTTTATTTAAATTAGCACTAATCCACTTAATAACACTAAGTTTCAGTTTTACGACCATAATCAAGCAAGAAAGGAGTTGGGTTGTGAGATTATACCTCAAGAGGGTCCTAGGATGTAGGAGAAGAGAGGATGAAGGAAGGAGGAGGGGTTGCTGCTGCTGTGGAGTGCTGCTGCTACTCAAGCTGCTGCTGCTTGTTATTTGTTATTTTCTGTTGTTGATGAAGTAGCAGCTAAGGAAGGGGTTTGAGGTATTTGTGGTGAAGTGTTGGAGTTGTGTGCAGCTGGTGTAGAGTAGCTAGTGGGGTGTTGATGGCTGATGGTATTGTTGTAGCTGAAAAATAGGGGCTGGGGTAGCTGCTGATGCAGCTGATGTGTTGATATGGGGGCTGAAGTTTGACATTGGGGGCTGAAGCTGTTACATCAGCTACTGTTGCAGCAGTTGATGTGGCTGTTGCTTTTGTTTGGCTGAGGTTGCTGCTGTGGCTGATGTATGGTGTATAGGTGTTGGGCTATGGTGTTAGGAGTAGGTGTAGGGTTGACTGAAGTATTGTTTCAGCTGCTGATGTTGGCTGATGTAGCAGCTGATGTGTTGCTATGGGGCTGAATTTGGAGAATTTGGGGCTGATGTGTGAGAGGGGGTAAAAGAACACAAGGGGTTATGAAGTGGGATGGATCATGGAACACCCTAACCACCTCTCTCTCTCACTTAACACATGTTAGCACCCACAAGCCATCATGGCTCACTCTCTCCCTACACAAGGTCAACTAACCCTAATCACCCTTAGACAAGGCCAAATCCCTTAGGTTAAAACTAATTAACCTAACGAAATGGTTCAACCCACCATGGTCATCTAAGCATGGTTCAACCCTAGGTTACCATGACCAAAACATGAAACAAGTGTGGAAAATGTTATGTGCACATTTTTGCACAAAAAAACAAAAATCCAATTAGCGATTTTTGATCGCGGCTAACACTAAAGTCGCATATAATTCATCATAAAAACTATCAAATGGCATATCTCCCCAAAATAACCTATTTTAGAATTTCCAAAATTTTCTCTGGAATTTTCACCATTTATCGGTATCTAATTATACCGACTATTAAAATATTCATTAAAAATTAATATTAAATTATGGCAATTCCCAAAATAATATTTTATTTTTTTGAAATGTTACACACACTGTTCATACCATAATATTGCATTATTATATTCCCCATTCTTATGTATTTTACAAATAAACAGGTGCTTTTGACCCATGTCTGCTACTTAGTTATAGGTTACAGGTTCTCGGAACGATAACAATGAAAAAGATAAAAGATGATGCAAAAGTGAGACTTCGACCAACAAACAGAAGGATCTTGATCAAGCCTACATGAAGATCAGTTCACAAAGCAAGGTTCAAGATTTCGATACAAAGCAAGCGGTAAAAGTCCACGACTTTACTCACTGTGGAAATCTGGAAGAGAACCAGAAGCTATTATGAAGAATAAAGTGAAGAACAAAGTAGCCCAATACAACCAGAGCCAAGCCTAGAACTTTCATCCATCAAGTCCTCCTTTTGGCCGCGGAACCGCGGCCAAACCCTGGCTGCGGCCGCGGTTCCGCGGCCGTACTAAGCCTGAGGTGGAAATATTTTTTACCATAATTCAAGGCGGTACTGACTAGTCGACCTAGGGGTATTTTGGTAAATGCAGACATGCGGCAATTGTAAACCTAGGGTTTTCTATATCCTATAAATAGAAGCCTAAATCATTGTAAACCTAGGGGTATTTTGGTAAATGCAGACATGCGGCAATTGTAAACCTAGGGTTTTCTATATCCTATAAATAGAAGCCTAAATCATTGTATTAGTTCATGCCTCCTTTCATTAATAAAATTCAGATTTCTTTGGAGAGCATCAATTTGTAAGTTCTTAATTTATTTTCTACCCTAGGTAATTTCTATTCCTTGCCCTAGTTAGATAGTTAGATTTTTTATTCTCTGCCCTAGATAAATGTTTTTCAATTCCCTAATGAGCGAGTAGTCTCCTCGCTTGTTAGGGTTAGATTTGGGGAAGGTTGAGAGATGAAGATCTCTCACCCCTTTCTTGCCCATCACATATAATTAATAGGACTCCATGCATACATGCACACACCGCTCCCTACGGCACCCTATCCCACGAGGTAGCGGTGATACCGTAGTATAAAGACCCGGTTGAGCGTGTTTTCCATGGAGGTTAGGGTAAGGATTGTTAAAGGAAGGACAAGAAGTTAGAGGAAGAAACATCTTCCCGATGATTCTAATCCCTTTTATTAATAATTACCATAACTCCTAATAAATCTTAATATGGGTATAGAAAGAGGTGAGATTTATTGACTTTTCAAACTTAACCTAAACCTAACCCTAGCAAGACTTAGATCTAGATTAATTTAGTTTTTAGATTAAATCAATCCGGCTTCCATCGGAATTAACTCGTTAGAGCGATTAGAAAATTTACAAAATCCCTGTAGACCGACCCGTACTCACCGGCTAGCTACCAAGCGACGCCGTTCTTGATTGCGGTTATAATTATTTTTGAGATAAATCAAATGGCGTCGTTGCTGGGGATGGCGTGTTATTTTCTTTTTGCAATTTCGGGTTAATATAAATCATAAAAAAATCATAAAATATAAAAATTTATCATCTTTGTATTTTGTGAAGGGTATTGTTGTTTGAATTTTGCAGGATCTACAATCGAGTTCGCATCTGGAAATATACAAAAATCAAAACAGGAAATAGACGATCCTAACAACAGAAGATTACAACAACCGAGGAGCACAAAAAATCTGGAGAGCTGAAACTATTAGCCAACCGTGGATCCGCCGCGCCAAGCCGCCTAAGACCGCGGAACCGCCGCCGTCTGGAAAACTCAGAACTTCAGAAAAAATTTCGGGATCCGCAGTGGTCACGTGACTGCCTTTCCGCCGCGGGACCCCACTTAAGACCGCGGAAACGCGGCTGTCTCGTGACATCGGCTTGAGAAATTTGCACTGTAAGCTTCTCTGTTCTTCCTCTGCAATTCTAGATATATCTTCTGTAAAAATCGCCTGCAGAATTCTCCGCGCTTAAAAATCTTCCCCCTTCCAACTAACAAGTCTTGTGCAGGATTCTTTGCGCCGCGCTTAAAAATACAAAATTGATTGCAAGTGATTTTTTCTGTTTTGCATATCTTTTATCAAAAATCTTTTTGCTAACAGGTCTAAATAAAGAGAAAAAGAAAAAAGGAAACTTTTAATAAAGACTTGCAACTTTTGTCGCTAAGAAATCCTTGCACCACCTGCCTTCTTTATCCTCTCCTTCTTACATCATGGGTACCCCACCTCATAAATCTCTTGCCGAACTTTGGTATCCCGAACCTAACTTTGCCTCGTACGTCAATTGTTTCGGTCGATTTAAGGAAAATCCCTCCATGCCCAAAATTTCTTTGAAAGATCAAATAGAAGCGTCTAGGAGAACCAGTTCTACAATGCAATCCACTTTGTGTCAACCATGTCAACCTTCACCACCTTCGCATGTTGATACCACTTTTTCGAGTCCTATTGTAACTCCTAAACCGATGTCTATTGCTGAGCATATCGCACATTCTCGTAGCCAATCTTTCACCCCTCTCCATACATCCAGTTCTAGGGATCAACAAGTCCATTCACCTTTTTATACAAATGTTGATCCTACTCCTGTCCAACCATCCAATTCCTATCAGTCCTATCCGACTTTCCCACCTTCACTAGACATTGCTTCTACACAACCATTTAAGAGTTTCACGTATCCAAACAATTTTGAATCTTTTACCGAAACCCCTTCACAACCCATGTCTAGTTTGGAAAAGTCGTTGGAAGCTTATATTTTAGCAACAAACAAAATGATGAGGAATGTGGATGAGTCCATATCCGCCCTTATGCAACCTAGTGAACCGGCAGCTAGTTTCCAACTAGCTCCAAATTTTCCAATGTATGAGGAGGCGGTTAGACAGAGTGAGAATTTGAGAGGAGCGAGTGAGTTTTACACATTTCCAAATCAAACCTACCCTTACCAAATTGAAGCCCACAACTCCGGTTTTCCCTCGATTGTCCCAAGCGATTCACAAGATAAAACATCTAACGAGTTGTGTGACTTTGTAGTGCTTGATTTTCCAGATTGTGAAGAATCCCTTTCGAGTGAAACCACACCTAACCCTTTTGACCTTTACACCTCCACTCTAGAACCTAAAATGATAAATATCCATGCTTTTGATGAGGTGTCAAAAAAAATTGATTTTCACTTGATTGAGGATATAGACGCCGGGAATACTTTGGATGATGAACCCGTAGATTTGATTGAAATTTTATGTCCAATTCATCATCCCGGGTCATTAATTGTTTCTCCCGAACTTCATATGCATCTTGATTTTGATGATAATGGTATGGATGAGCTAAATATTGAGGAGAATTATGAGGATAGTATAGAGGATAATATTGAGGTTGAACCATTTTTGTTTGATGTGTCGGATTTTCCAATTCATCCTCCTGAACCTTTAACTGTTATATCACCCTCCCTCCTTTCCATCGTTCCGACCACGCACAAGATCACGCTTGAAGACTGTGAGCTTGAAAAATTTCCCTTTGAATCTGACACAGTTTTCACAGCCGATAACACTTACGAGTGTTTCACTTTTTCGGACGATGTTGAAGACTCACCGTCCGAGTTTGAGTCCTTTGAATTTTCAGATGAGTTAGTTGAACCATCAGACTCGGTTGCTTACATTCGTTTCGAACCATTGATGGAATCTTTCAAGTTCGAGACAGTTTACTACAGTGAGAATGAGACTATCCCTAATTCACTCCCTTTCATACTTCCTATCGTTCTGACCGTGCAAGAGACCGTTACGCTTTCATCTCCAATACCAAGTTCGACGTACCCATGCTTGCTCACGAATCTTGAGGGAGTTAATCTCATTTTTCCTCGGGTCGATAGATTAGCACAATTGCTTTTTACACATCGGTCATTACAAATTGTGCTAATTTATACACTCCATCCCCACCCTCAAGTTCGTATTCCCACTTTCTTTGGTTCTTCTAATCTTCCTTTAATGATACCGAGTGTTGATGAATCACAATCTGATATTTTGAGTTCGATAATTTTCAATTGGACATTCGATGAAAGTTTCGAAGATATTTTCGCCGACGAACTCGCATTCTTAAACGATACGAATTTTGTGATTAATCAACCTCCACTCGAAGAAATAGAACCACTACCATTTCTTTTTCCCTTCCATCATTCTCCTCCTCCACCGAGACCATCTTCCACTCTTCTTCCCACACGGTCTCGTGTGATTCTCATTTCCTTTCTTTACACTCCATTCTTTCAGCAACCCCACCATTATCACGATAGAATTTTTGAATGGTTGATACTAACTTTTGGTCTGTGTAAGGCCTTGTATAGTTTGATTTTTCTCCTCCCTAACTCTGAACCTTCACGATGTTTTACTTAAGTTTGGGAGGGAACCTTGTTGTATATATATTTTATTTTTCTTTAAACAATAAAAATTAAAAAAAATTATAAATAAATAAACAGGGGAGTGCCGACAATTTTGACCCTCTTGGTGTAGCATGACAGTGAGGACACTGTCAAGTTTAAGTTTGGGGGTATGCTCGGTAAGCCTTCTTCCTTCGCATTCATATGTACATTCCGCATTTGCATACTTATTTGAAAACCCATAAAAATTTGAAAATTTTTAAAATTTTCAAAATTAATGTATTCAATTTTGGCCTTATTTGATTTGAGTTTGACAAATAAGTTAACTGGCTAGGAACAACTAGATCTTAGACTTAGTAAATTAAAAACCCTAAAAATAACCTTCCTTAAAGTTTAACGGTAGAAAGTATATGTCTTTGTAGTTTATTTAGAAATACACAAATTTTGAGTTCACTTCTTGGGCTAAGTCAAAACAAAGGAAAAGTATTGATATTTTTATTAGAGTATAAGTTTGAAAAATAATTCCTAGCTTAAGTCTAGATTCTGAAAATGTATACCCTAAAAATTGCACAAACACGCACCTTGAAACTTGGAATAGTAGAAGAGACCTTGAAATGCTCTTGTCTAAAGTCCTTAGTACGATGAAAATAAAAAAATACAAGTGTGAATAAAGAAAAAAAATGAACACTGGTTTTTGTGACTACTTAAGGCTGCAAAAATAGAAAAATATTTAGCGAGGGTGCTTCATCACCTAGTGCCTAAGACCAACTGGTTTTGGAGTCACTGCTAAAGCCTTGGGTGTTGCAAGACTAGGAATTACGCTTTAATGTGCAAACACATCTTGTAATCGGTTATTGGTACCTCAAGAAGTATTGACGATCGCATGAAGGATGTGTGAGCGAAATTCACCAATTAAGAAGTACTTTGGACAATGGACAAGCGTATGATTGCTTGATTTGAATTTCCAAGTGTAGGAGTGATATACACACACACGTAGGGATATGTGATTGGAGTTTAGATAAGAGATAGGAGTTAAGAATAGAACTTGTATCTTTAGTAGAGTTGATAAAAATTCCTAAGTGGAGATGGAACCCTAGAAGGAAAACTTCAGAGATGCTGAAAGCTAAGTAAGTCTATAGAACATATATAATCTTAAGTTAAATGATGAGGAAGTGTGAAGAATATGGGTGGATAATTTATGAGTCGATGATAATAGAATTCCTTGTTAGAAAACCTAGTTGGAGAATAAAAGTCGATAGGCCGAATTGATAGGATTTTGTGGGTAGTATCCGCTGAAAACCCTCAGGAGACAACACTCCTCCTATTAGGGACACCTAGAGGTTTAATGGCTTGTTGCACGAGCTCAGTGTAATCGCGTTCCCCAGCGAAAGTGCGGTTAGGTTTTTGTCGAGAATAAAACTAAGTTTGCTCGAGGACGAGCAAAAGATAAGTTTGGGGGTATTTGTTCATACCATAATATTGCATTATTATATTCCACATTTTTATGTATTTTACAAATAAACAGGTGCTTTTGACCCATGTCTGCTACTTAGTTATAGGTTACAGGTTCTCGGAACGATTACAGTGAAAAAGATAAAAGACGATGCAAAAGTGAGACTTCGACCAACAAACAGAAGGATCTTGATCAAGCCTACATGAAGATCAGTTCACAAAGCAAGGTTCAAGACTTCGATACGAAGAAAGCGGTAAAAGTCCACGACTTTACTCACTGTGGAAATCTGGAAGAGAACCAGAAGCTATTATGAAGAATAAAGTGAAGAACAAAGTAGCCCAATACAACCAGAACCAAGCCCAGAATTTTCATCCATCAAGTCCTCCTTTTGGCCGTGGAACCGTGGCCAAACCCTGGCTGCTGCCACGGTTCCACGGCCATACTAAGCCTGAGGTGGAAATATTTTTTACCATAATTCAAGGCGGCTTTGACTAGTCAACCTAGGGGTATTTTGGTAAATGCAGACATATGGCAATTGTAAACCTAGGGTTTTCTATGTCCTATAAATAGAAGCCCAAATCATTGTATTAGTTCATGCCTCCCTTCATTAATAAAATTCAGATTTCTCTGGAGAGCATCAATTTGTAAGTTCTTAATTTATTTTCTGCCCTAGGTAATTTCTATTCCTTGCCCTAGTTAAATTTAATTCCTTGCCCTAGTTAGATAGTTAGATCTTTTATTCTCTACCCTAGATAAATGTTTTTCAATTCCCTAATGAACGAGTAGTCTCCTCGTTTGTTAGGGTTAGATTTGGGGAAGATTTGAGAGATGAAGATTTCTCACCCCTTTTTGCCCATCACATATAATTAATAGGAATCCATGCATACATGCACACACCGCTCCCTACGGCACCCTATCCCATGAGGTAGCGGTGATACCGTAGTATAAAGGCCTGGTTGAGCGTGTTTTCCATGGAGCTTATGGTAAGGATTGATAAAGGAAGGACAAGAAGCTAGAGGAAGAAACATCTTCCCGGTGATTCTAATCCCCTTATTAATAATTACCATAACTCCTAATAAATCTTAATATGGGTATAGAAAGCGGTGAGATTTATTGACTTTCCAAACTTAACCTAAACCTAACCCTAGCAAGACTTAGATCTAGATTAATTTAGTTTTTAGATTCAATCAATCCGTTCACAGCGTTCGGAATTAACTCGTAAGAGCAATTAGAAAATTCACAAAATCCCTGTGGACCGACCCGTACTCACCGGCTAGCTACCAAGCGACGCCGTTCTTGATTGCGGTTACTAAATATTTTTTAGATAAATCACACACCAACATGAAACAAAATATATCTTTTATTCATGAATCAAAATGAATACAAAGTACAATCTATAAAAGAATAAAAAATACTCTCATTCAGGAGTAAGTACAAAAGGAGAATAAAAAGAAACATATATATTTTTTTAAGCTGGCGGACGATTTAATAAATTCACCAGTTCATCTTTCTTCCGCTGGGTCTCGGCTTCATGTTTTGTTATTGCTATGAGACGGGTCTCCGCCTGAGACTGTTGAGCCTAATACGAGGCGAGCCGACTTTCAAGCTCCTTTTCAGCGACTTTGTGAGCTTCAACCATCTCGCGAGTAAAAATAACGGCTTTGTCAATAGCTACCACCTCCCTAATAGCTTCTTGAAGCACCCGCCAAAGTTCATACGCACGAGTGGTCTCAGCCGTGAGTTCGGCTTGAAGTTCCCCTAAAGCATTTGAAGCTGGCTCCCTCTCCGAAAATTTTCGGTTGAGCCTCTTCTCACATGACTGCAGATTTGCGGCGTACCGCTCAACCAGCCCCTGAAAGCTCGTCTTTGCAGCCACGACCTCTGAAGGAAGGCGCGTGCACTCAAGACCATGTAAGCAAGCCTCCACTCGACGACAAAACTCAACCCAGACATGCACCAATGTTTCATCATGGTAAGTGGTGAGAAAGGGCAGAGAAATGTTGGCTTCAGCAGCGAATTCTTCGGCTGTGATCGAACTACTAGCACGAAGATCTTCGATAAGAGCCGACAAGGAGTTAAGGCTTTGCTTCGCCATCCGTTCAGATGCGCGCCGAGCATAAGGGCCAGGTGGCATAATGATGCGAGATTCCAGCGGGATAAGAACGGGCAAAGCTGTCAAGATTCATAAACAATCGGCGAGATTTGCAAGCAAAGAATAGATGGAACAACGTCAAAACTTTACTTACCCACAGTCATGCAAGGAGGGTTTAAAAGATCCCCAGGCCTGTCGAGGATCTCAACTTCGTCGTCAGCTTCCAGAACTACAGAAGGCATTAGCATCGTTATACGAAATAATGATAATGCAATGAGGGGGTCAAATAACACTAACCCTGCCCAGAAGAGAGGACGATGCGTTGTGGGGATATTTCCTGTGGAGCGGTCATCTCGAGCAGACGCTGGAAAGACTTTCCGGGGGATAGATCCGCGATGGACGCTGCCAATTCTCGTAATTCTGAAAACACAGAAAGATTCAGATAATGAAGAGATCATTAAAACAAAATATAGAAGACTACCTTCGATACTTTTCCCGCTTTGAACTGGAGGGATAGCAGCTTCGGCAGCCTCTTCCGTACCCTCAGGCACATCACCGGAGACGTGGACTGGTGTAACAGCTTCCAGTTGAGGGGCAGCGGCCACCGCTTCTTGCTCCAATGAAGGGACGGTGGTCTCGGCTACCTGTTCCACAATCTCTGGGCCGTCACCAGAAAGATCCATTAAATCTGCGGCCAATAAGGATGCCTTTTCTGGGAGAGCAAGCACCGGGAGAACAGAAGCCACCAATGGAAGCTCTGCAGCAGGAATAGCAGCCATGACGACCTCCTCCGCAACTACTAGTGCCTCATCGGGGACATTTACAGAGTCCACAGTCAGGAAGCAACTCGAATTCAGATTCTCTGCCATTGCCGAAGTCCCTGCAAAGTTTTACGAAGATAAGAAGACATAAAAAGTGATACAAAATACTTGCCAAAGGAAAAATACAGAAAACATGCATACCGATATGCCAAGTGTTTACCGCCGGAAACTGGGAAGACGAACGTCTTGCCTGAATCTGGAAGTAGATGCTAATAAGTGCTATCCGTCCAGCTCTCCAAAGATGCTAAGTTGATTTATGGCACCATGTATCGAAGGTTTAAACGGATGCGGCCGATGTAGCAGACTTCGTCAGATTCCCCCTCGTTTGAGGGGGTTTTGATTGTGGGGACGCTCTTTCCTGCAGGCGCAAGCCCCTGCAGTTAATTATGCTACCGCATTGCGGTAACAACTTTCTCCTTCTCCATATGGTCATTTCGTGTCGTGGATGTTTGTTTTGTGTTTGGTTGCCCGTGGATTGTATACAGAGACTAAGTTATGTTGTCGCCCGTAGGGCGTGGACTAGTCCAAATCCGTATCTTTCTTAGATTTGGGTTTGGGGGTTTAGGTTTTAGGATACGTTAGCCTCATTTGAGACTAAGATCAACTTAAACTTTTGTTAAGGACACGTTAGTCTAATTCTAGACTAAGATCGACTTAACGGAATCATTTAGATCCGACAAGAAAGCAATTGGGCTCTATTGTTTAGTTTAAAGACATTGCGGTCGATAATTAGTTTAAGGACATTACTGTCCAATGTTAGTTTTAAGACATCGCGGTCGAGGTTAAGGACATCATAGTCCATGAGTTTAAGAACCCCACAGTCCGATGTTAGTTTTAAGACATCACGGTCGAGATTAAGGACATCATAATCCATGGGTTTAAGGACCCCACAGTCCGACGTTAGTTTTAAGACATCACGGTCGAGGTTAAGGACATCATAGTCCATGAGTTTAAGGACCCCACAGTAGGACATCATAGTCCATGGGTTTAATGACCCTACAGTCCGATGTTAGTTTTAAGATATCACGGTCGAGGTTAAGGACATCATAGTCCATGAGTTTAAGGACCCCACAGTCCGATGTTAGTTTTAAGACATCACGGTCGAGGTTAAGGACATCATATTCCATGAGTTTAAGGACCCCACAGTCCGTAAAATGTGTGGTTGTCGGGACCCGTCACCTCTTTGAAGACGTTGAGGAATTACAACGACAAATATCAAAGGAGTGAAGAGATGTACCCTTGAACCGAGGTGATTTGGTTGAAAGAGCATATGTGCTCAATCCAAAATAAGTTGAGGATTTATGGCCATAATTGGACTAAGTCCAATTAAAATGTTTTAACATTTTATTTTTGTTCTGGCTATTAAGCCTTTATTTGGGCTCGACCCTTTTTAATAATGCTAAGCACTGGGCTCAGATATTTTGTCTTTATCAGAACAGAGCACGTTCTGACAGTGCGTCACGTGGCGCGTCAGGCGCTTTGCGCCAATTAAAGAGCGCATTGCGCTAGCGCACACGAAGGTGACACGTGTCGTGCTCAGCGCTGGTTCATTAGCGCATTTGCGCTTTCCATTTATGAGTGCTTTACGCTAGCGCGCCAGCGAGCGACACGTGGCGCTCTTGGCGCTGAGCGCCAGTATATAAGCGCAGCGCTCTGTTTTAAAAGCGCAAGTGGTGTCTATGGTTGACACGTGACAAATTATGGCGCTGTGCGCTAGTCCAATAAGCGCAAAGGCACAGTTCATGAGTGCAAGACACTTTTCAATAGCGCAAAGCGCATCTGATCAATTTTAAGATCACAGAACAACTTTTATGTTCTTCTAAGGAGGCTTTACCTCAAGATCCAAGAACAAAAGTTCTTGTTTTGATAAAAGGCTCTGCCTTTATAGATCAAAGATCGGTGGACGAAGTAAAAATACTTCTTTTCTTATTTTTTTATAATTAGATCTTTTGATCTTTTCTCTTATCATCAAAAACCTTGGTCTTTTTTCAGATCTATGATCTTTTTAGAAGAGGGTTCTTCTTTTTATGAGATGATTTCATCTTTGGTTTTCAAGAACATAGTTCTTTTATACATTGAATATGAAGAAAAATCTTCTTTTCTTAAGAGCTTGCTCTTTTTTGCAGAGGGTTTTTCTCTCACTTCTTCTGTATTCTCTATCTCTTAGGCTTGAAGTCTAGGGTCCTTTATATAGAGCCAAATGATTTGTTAAATCAGTTTTGAAAGATCTTTCTCTGATTGATTTGGGAATATTTCCCACCGTTGGATCTTTGATCCTAGGGCTTCTGCTTTGCAGAAGATAATCTTCTTGTTTTAATAAGATTGAAAAGATCTTTCCATAACAGAATTTTAATTCTGATTAATTAATAATTTATTATTATTAGATCTTTTAATCTAACGGTGGGGAATTTTTTTAATTCCAACACCAGCGCACTTTGCGCTGGCGCACCTACGTTCGACACGTGGCGCGGAGCGCTCGCGCAACTGCGCCAGCGCACCTGTGTTAAACACGTGGCGCGCAGCATAACTGCGCCAGCGCACCTGTGTTTGACACGTGGCGCGCATTGCAGAGCGCTGGATCTGAAGCGTTGCTTCAACTTTTAAATTTTGAATTTTGAAACAGAGCTTTGCTCTGATTGGGGGTGTGCTGCCTAGGGCGCAACGCTCCTGGCGCTGACGTGTCTGCTTTTGACACTCATCGCGCAGCGCACGGGATCTGAAGCGTTGCTTCAATTTTTGAATTTTGAAATTCAAAACAGAGCTTTGCTCTGATTGGGGGAAACAAATGCCCCTACCGTTGCGCTCACGTGGCGCACACGTGAGTGCTGCGGTGGCAACATCTGATCTTTTGGATCAACTCAGAAGTTGAGGAGGCGGTTCAGCGCCTATTAATAGGACCTTTTGGTCCTTAGATGATTTCCATCTTCTTCTTAAGAATTTTATTCAGAGCCTTGCTCTTTTGTTCAAGAACTTTCAAGAGTTAGAACTCTACCAAACTTAGATAAAATTAAATTAATTTTAATAAATTAGGGTTTTTACCCATTAACAGAGCCTTACTCTACATAGATCTTTGATCTAAAGAAAACCCCTTTAGGGTTTCATAAACAGAGCCTTGCTCTCATGAACCCATAGATCTAAACAGATTTTTTGTTAGGGTTTCTGAGCCTATGAATCAGAGCTCTGCTCTTTTGATAATATGAAGATCTTTTGATCTTTTGATGAAGAACTCTTAAGAGTTTTTTTTATGGATCTTTAAGATCCCAGAATTTTAATTCTCAAGGATTAATTTTAATTAATCTTTGATGAATTTTTCATCATCATTACAGAGCTAGGCTCTTTAAGGAATTTTATTCCTTCATGACCAGAGTTTGACAAGTGTCACTCTGTTATAGAGTTTTGCTCTCAAAGGGAGATTTTCTCCTTTTCTCGAGGGATTTCTCATTCAATGAGAATATTCCTTGAGGATTTCCTTATTAATTGACAGTCTCATCTAATGATGAGGTTGTTTTATTAATTGATGCATTGTCATCTGGATTTTGTGGGTCCCCCTTGGGTCCCATTTCCACTGCACTGCAGTGTGGTACAGATTTTAAAGTGCCGAGTATCAGAATTTTGAAATTAAATTGTAATACTGATAATTGAATTCCGTTCTTTTTCGCAGGCTACATGTCTTCTGATCTTTCTTTCCTATTTTTCCGTTCATAGGGAGGATTCCATGAGACACAGGCGGACCCGGAGGTTCTCGCGCTCATTAGAGATTATGATCCGGAACACTAAAACCTTCACCTGTAGGGTAGGTGGTACGACCAGAAAATCAAAGGTCGTCGAAGCTTCTCTTGTACGACACCGTCGGATCCGATCTCATCGATTTCGTATGCAGATGCACCCCTGGTGAACTATGCCGTGGAGGTTGTCAATTGGACTTTGGAAGGTCTTCTCCAACCTTCGATTGCCTCCATACACATGCAGCTGCCGGCGGCTTTGGATACTCTGGGGCGACGCATATGCCAGGGCGAGTTGCGCCTTTGGGGACAACCTTAAAACATCGGGTTAACTCCCTGACATTCGGCCGGATATTTGCAGTGGGCCAGGTACATCTTGTCGGCGAAGAAAACACACTTGCTGAAGCTCGGCCTATATCCTGCAGTTTACGTGTCGTTGTTCCAATATTCTGCTCCTCCGACATGGTGGATTAAGGCGTTCGTGGAGCAATGGAACATCCCAACCCATACCTTTCTTCTACTGGACAGAGAAGTTTCCATCTCTTTAGAAGAATTTGCTGAGATTTCCGGTCTGCCGGTGAGGGGGAGCACTATGAGGAGCTGCTTCCTCCAGATGAATACGTTTTTGCCACCAAGCCGTTGGTGATGGGCCTAACGCCAAAGAACGCTATTCAGCACCAGTTTCCGTGTCTGATAAAGGTGCTGAATATGTACGAGAGTCTCTTCTTGGAATCCGGAGGTCGGGGGGTTAGTTTCACAGACTTCATTGCCCAGTTTCTTCGCCCGGAGATTCTATCGCAACGAGACAAAAAAATTTCCAAGCTCGAAGATCCCTTCGGCTTTGGCTTGGACCGTCGACCAATACTGGAAGATGATCATAAGGGGTTTTATCTTCCCGATGCCGCGATCATCCCTCTGTCTGAAATCGCCGCTCCGGGCATTGACGAGGAGACTTTCTTTATCGGGTTTCTCAGGCTATGGTTGTGTTGGTTCGCACTCTCCATGCACCCTTGCTATATGAGGCCGTCCGTCTTCTACCCAGCACATCGAATGGTGGCCGGAATACAAGTGGCCATCGGGATTGCCGGGCTGGCCCACCTGTACCATGGTCTTAGCGTGGCGGCAGATACAACTGAACCGGGGGTGCAAGCTGCCAATTTCCTGATGCACTACTTTACTTCGTGGATGGAAACGCACGTGCTCGGGGTGTTTGGTATTTATAAAAGACCCTCATTTTACGAGAAGTGCAGATTCCCGAGAATTATGCGGCCGATCGACGCTTTTATCGTGAATCCGTCTTAGAGGGAGGCTAGGGGCTTACTTCTTTGTCCGCGCATGGTCGGGGCCGGTATGTCTTTCACGGAAAAAGTCCTGACAATCGGCCAGTAAACTTCCAAAACGGTGCTGGCATTGCGCGACTCTTTTAAGGACGGGGCCTCCGTGTTGAAAGCCCGGGAGATTCTTCACCTATACTCCATTAGACCGGGCTTTCTCGTATTCAGGCAAAATGATGCGGCGCTTTTTATGAGATATAATTCCCATCATTTTGCCCAGCAGCTGAGTTATAACCAGGGGGTTCCACTGGAGGCGTTTTTGGAAGAACCTGCTGCCACCAGAGAGGGAATACGAAGTGCACTGCATCACTTTATGCGGTTAAATACGGGCTCCCACTTCTTCATTAGCGAGCCGAGTTGCAATCCAAGGGCCCTCAACGTATACGGGGCCTGGTATCAACATGCGATGGGCACTGTTATCAGGGAAGAGAGGGGCTGCTGCTCGATCACAAGAGTGCGCCCCCGCCAGCGATCGCAACGTCCCTTTAAAGCGATAGATCGTTGTCCCTCCTCCACTAAGAGGAGATGCTGCAGTTGAGCCTCCACGTGTTCTAAGCCCCACGCGTGGATTGCCCCGTAATCCTGTGGACGTGCCATCAGCGCCCCGTGCTCCCGTGGAGATGGTAACCGTTGTTAGTTATATGTATGCCCTAGAGGCCATTACTGTACATAGGATGTATATTGTAATGGATGCTGGGACATATATAGGGAGGACTTTCTTGCTCGATATGATAGTATGCTATCTGGTTACTCTTTACCTTAACGTGTATACTGATTGTCTCTCTGTTACATGTTGGTAAAGCCCTTAGGATATGTACTTGACTGCCTGGACTATGATGCGGATCATACTAGTGGGGACATGGTAGTCTATAAGTACATCCTTCAAGGTCCCTAGTCGTGGGTGTATCGAGACGGGGCATCGATATACCAGTGTAGACTAGCGTATACCTTCTCGACCCATACAGATGGTCGATGGATGATCCCATATCCATTGGTGTTTGACATCAGATATGATATACGGGTGCTCAGTGAAGACCGGGTACACTGGACGGACTCGCTGAGAACTCCCAGATGGTATTATACCTCACGTCAGATGGCAGTTCTCTGGTGACACTGGTACAGGTTAGTCTGTAGACCCGAGATCGTCATAGAGTCTTGTGTGATTCCCACTGTGCTTTGATTTCCACCTTACCACGTCCAAGAGGGCATGCAGAACGGTGGCTTTTGGGTACAGTCCCGAATCACATGGAGGCAATGAGCGATAGGAGGGGATTCGTCTCTCCCGGTATAGGGAGTTGATATTGCGCTGTGTTCGATTGGCTTTAACCGGAAATCCCTGGCCAGGGTTGCTGAGATTTACTGGTAAGTGTTACCTGTAGTTTCTCGAACTGTTATAGACCTCATATTGACACGACTTATCGAGCTATTGGGGTCTGACGTTTACCACCCCTAGGCGAGATATGCGACATATCAGACGACGAGACCGGACTGTACGGTAAGTGTTACTGGTTGGATTCACAGGAGTGTGAGCGGGCTTGCTCATCGATCTTCTGATCGCTCAATACCCGGGTGGCCGTTACGTTTAGCAGACCGCTTGCGGCTTGTGGGTGTTTGATATGATCATCATCTGCTGCCGGCGTATTGACGAGTCTTTAGAGTCCTACACAGAGGTTTCCTGGCTCAAGCGAAACGAAATAGGAGCGCATATGAGATATGTGCGGGACCGAGAATAATGCGTGTATGTGATACCGTATTCTATTCTCGCGATGAATGTATCAATATGGTTGTATGCGATATAACCTAGTTATCGAATCAAGGATTGATTCGATAAGCCGATACATTGGATATTAGTCGGTTATATGCGATATGACCGGATCGTTAAATCAAGTATTGATTTAACGATTTAAGCATAATTATATATTTGATATATTACTTTGCATTAACTAGTATTGGTTCACTTAAGATGGATTTTCTCACTCGGTTGTGCATATTGTATATACGATATAATTTTTGTGCACTAGTTTGTATCATGTTTGATGATGCATGCAAAATTGGCTAAGTGTAAAGATTAAACCATGGTTGTGTAATGGTTAGGGTTTTGTTTTTACTTATTCATTTATTTATTTATCTATTCTTTTTGAGAAATGAATAAAAGAAAAGCAAAATGGTTTCTTTCTTTGTTTTCTTTCATGAAGCTTGTTGAAGCTTCATGAAGCTTTGACCAAGTGACCATTTTGTCTTCTTCTTTTAACCCTAACCATTCACATAACCTTAGTTAATTCTCTACACTTGACCATGGTTAATTATATGATAAGTATTATTTTCTTTTCACTTATTATATGATTATGATCTTCTTCTTCTTCTTCTACACAAGAAGAAAAGCTTGCTTCATCAATGGTGATTTGATAAAATCAAGTGAGAAATCCAATTCTAAAGTGAACCCACTTCCTATTTCTTCATCCTCTACCTCTTGCCAAATAGTATAGGGTGTTTTCTTCACAAGTTTCATGACTTGGTGAAGTGGGAGCTTGATCTAGTGATGCCTCGACGTAGATCATCTTCGGGATCGTAGTCGATGACCTAGCCCGCCCATTTCTCCGATTAAGCCGACGCTAGAGCCCGGGATTCCATTTGGACAGCGAAGAGACTTCATTGCGGAGCTATGGAGGTGGAGGACCGGATCTACAAAGGTTGTATTTCCGTTCTTTTAGTTAAGTTGTTAACTATTCGCATTTGTTTCGCCTAAAATCTAGTTAACGATCCGTATTAGGGTTTCTCGGCACTTGTAAAAACTGAAAAATTGGCATGGTTGATGCCTTGTGAGACCTCATTAGTGTGCCTAGGAACCCTACAGTGGTATCAGAGCCTAGCTAGAGCCTTAGGCGAAGTGTAGACAGTTTGAAGCCCGATCGAACCAAAACCCAAACCCTAAAATGCTCTCTGTACATTTTTGAAATTCGGGGATTTTTTAGAATTAAAAATATGCAGAAAACTAAGCAGGAATATCTAAGAATTACTGTGAAGTTCGACCACTTGATTCCATTAAAGTGCGGCGGAACCGCGGCATTAGTATGCCTAATGCGGCGGTTCCGCGGCAACTTTGTCGCTTCTCTTTTTGGTTTTTACACAGTAACTCTTATATCTTCTTCCTGTATTTTCTGGGAATTTTTATATCTGACTCAAGAGTTGAGTTTTCTGGGGTTGTATTGGGAATCGAAAATTCGATCGGATTATCAAACTTTGTCTATGTGTCTTTTCCGGATAATTTGTTGAATATGTTAAAAAGTTCGACCGGATATAAATACCCAATTTTTCCCCTGTCGGGAAATTTCCAAGTGTTGGATCTTTCCGTGGTTTAACAACGTTCTAAGTAGTGCAAGTAACGCAATGGACCCTCTAGAAGACAACAAACC
Organism: Agapanthus africanus; assembly: GCA_030015575.1. Classification (NCBI taxonomy): domain Eukaryota; kingdom Viridiplantae; phylum Streptophyta; class Magnoliopsida; order Asparagales; family Amaryllidaceae; genus Agapanthus; species Agapanthus africanus. Next base: position 133,583,683 of record JASDDO010000022.1, on the reverse strand, counting down.
TTAACTCGATTATGTGACCGTCTTGAACTGCCCTTTGAACCTTCGGGTTTGGGGCAGTACGGCGTGCCACATGTGAGGCGTTAGCTTGACCCTTCTACGGCTGGACCGTTGGTACTGAGGCATGAACTGAATGTTTTTAGACTTATTTCATGTGTTGAGCTGTATCGGGAAAACTTGGGTGTTTGACTGTTCAATCGGAAAGTTTAACATTTTCTATTTATCTGGAATGGGATACAATAATTGGAATTCATAAATAGTTATGAGATAACTGAATGAATGTTATAAATCTAGCGGTTTAGTCTCATTTGATCGGTTGCCACGGAATTTTGATGCGATCAAAAGTCCGTCGCAATCACGTAGTGTACGCGGATACTCGCCGGGTAAACTTAATAGACAACCTTGCCCCATAGCCCCGACCAAGTGACTGTAGGAGAACCCCGTCACCGAAAGCATCTGTTCGGGTGCTCGCGGCAGCGGTGTTCCGCCTTGGTGCACTTCGTCGACGGTATCGGGGGTGCGGCCGCCTACTAAAGTTTGCGACGAGCATTCGATCAGTTTTTCGGGAATCTTGTTGAATTGCCCGACTTGATATTGAAAAGTGTTTTCGATAATGAGACTAAAATGCGGGGTTTATAATTGTTAGGCATGTGATGTCTAAGGAATTCATTGAATTAGGCATGCGATGTCTAAAGAGTTTGCGGATTCCAACTGTTGTAGTTTTACACTTTCTTTTCTGTGACCGTAAGTGTAATATGTGATATCGCCGGTTTCGTTGCTATATGTCAACGATAATTGGGATGCGCATATTTACTTACGTTGATGACATGTGATGTTATGTGTTGCTGGATATGTTATATTGGATCGTCGTGTTTGAATAGCCGGGGGTTTTTTATGTGAGATGAGTGTTTTTCATTTTCATTCATGTAAAAATCTGTAATATTCTTTTATTGGGGCACTTCCAGGTTGCGGAAGTTGTCACCGTTGATGTATATTATTTACTTTTCCGCACTAGGATAAACCCAAGGAGGGGAGCACAAGTAACCGGGTTCTGGAGTCCAGTGGGAGACCAACTCGAGGAGTCGAGTCTGGGTCTTCCAACTCTAGAATTGGTAGGGTTGCTTGCCGCTCTCGTAGGGGTCTAGGGGTGTGGGTTTGGCTATTCATCGCGACCGTGGAATCCGTGTTTTATACTGGCTCGTATTGAAAACACGGACATCCTAGTATATCCAATATTTCATATGTTTCTTCTGCTGCGATATCTGTGATGTGATCATGTGATGTTCTGTGATAGATACAGTATATAGTATATATGATATATTATGTAGGCGTTACTTATGTTTTACACCCGCGCTAGCCCTGCCCCGCTCTGCCGTTAGTTACCTAACCTAACGGTGCACGAGGGGACATCGAGGCGAATGCGGATGACATAAGTGTACGTCGTATTTATCTGTGATGTTTAGGTATTTAAATGATGGGACTTCATTAATATAATTAATGAAAGTAAAAGAAACCTAAAGATGTTGTAGAATCGAATTTCAAAAATAAAACAGGTAGCTACAGTTCTTGCTTTGCACAGCGGTGTATATGATATATCCAGCACCTTATTCGATAAGGAAAGGACCGAGATCCCTTCACCGGGAGTGACTCCTTTAGCAATAACTGGCTGATGCTACAACACTCGGTTTGTTTTTTGATTACTTTTAAGTGTTTTTGCTTTGCACAGTGATATATATGATATATCCCGCACCTTATTCGACGAGGAAAGGACCGACGATCCCTTCACCGGGAGTGACTCCTTTAGCAAAACTAGAAAAGCCTCAAAGACACTCCATTTTAAAATCATTTGATTCTACAACGATATCAAGTTCATTACGCAATAGGTTTTCAGAAAAACCTGTCGTAGCCCTCCGTCATTTCAGATAAGTACTATTTAGTATTCGTGCTACGGTAGTTTGGCATTCGTCAAGGCGTAGTGTACGGTAGCTAACTAGTATTTATCTGCTTATGCATATAATGCAGATTGGATTAGGGTATTCGTACGGCGTTGTTTAGCATTCGTCAAGGGTCGTGCGGGTGGGTTTAATTCAATCAAGAAATGTACGGGTTGAACTTGACTAGTGGACTATGGGTTGTTTGGCATTCGTCAAGGTCATAGAACACTAGGGGTAAAATATTATCGGGAATTTCAAGTGTTGAAATTTGCAATGAGATTGCATACCTTCTATGAGATAGTTGGATCCCGATACCCGCTGTGAGTAAGAGTTACTCCTGGGAGAGTTTTACACATTACAATTAGCCGATCAAGTAGGTGTCTAGAAAGGTGTTAACGAGGTTACGCCTCTGGGAAAATGAGGTTTACATTAATTAGGTTCGTGCGAAAGTACGGGGGACCTCCCTCAAAGTACCGACACTGGCCTGGCTGAAAGATTGGCGAACTTGTAGTGTGTAATTAATCCCGGCTAGTCTTTCCTTTTAGGGTTTGAAGGAAGATTTGATAAAAACAGTGGGAGCCATCCTGATTAGATAAAATAATAACCAATCTATTCTTGCAAGAGCGCACGCTGAGTGTTTTCTTCTCTCTCCAGGTAGCGACCATATCACGCCTTAATCAAGATAATAATACGGAATATTGACCGAACCCGCTTGTTATACTGAGCTGGGGAACGTTGGTCCCGCTCCAACTTATAATTGTTATAAGACAGAGCAGGAAATAGGGGAATACCAAGATTCCCATGCCGCCCAAACGAAGAGAGTGCATGCGGATGCATCATCTTCGGGTGTGTTCATTATACAAAACTGTTTCTCAATGTCCTTTACGTCCTGGGTATATGATACCGGATCAGGATCCCGCATATGTAAGATGTTACATGGGCTACAGAAAGGTAAAGAACTGAGAACGGGTGATAAGTTTCATGAGGCAAAAAACGGGGCAAGAGTTGCAGCCAAGTCTGTCGGTCACTGTCACCCTGTATTACCAATACGTTGATTCTGAACGAATGTTATTAGATACCGAACCTGATATACAAAATCATATCAGTTTCTTTATTAGCAAAGAAATGATAAAATTTTGTATTGTTGGATAATGTTTTGGACATTTCCTATATCAAAAGTTGATCGGTTCAGGCACGTTATCTAAAAGCATTGATGTTCTAAATCAAACTACAGTTCTTAGTATACAGAACACACACAAGGGGAAGAGTTCAGAAATGAACGAATTCTTCTTGAGGTATTGTAGACTAGGTCATATCAATGCGACCCGACTAGCTTGAGTTACATAAAGATGCATATTTAAATTAGTTTGAATTTACATCTTGTGAAACTTGCCAGTCATGTCACAAAGATAAGATGACCATAGCTCTGTTTACTGGAAACAGAGAAAGAGTTAGTGAACTCTTGGGATGATACATGTTGATGTATGTAGGTCCCCTGTCTACACATGCCAAGACCGGTCCTTTGTACTTCATTACATTCTCTGATAATCTCTCAAGATTCAGTCATATGTTCCTGTTGAAACACAAGTCCGAACCTTTTGAGATATTCACAGAATATGATATAGAAGTAGAGAACCAAAACACGGGTATAAGTATTATGTCCTTTGATGAGATCAAGGAGGAGAATACTTGAGCACGGAAATCCTGGACTATTCTAAAGGAGAATGAGATTCTCTCTCAGTATTACTCCTCCGTATACACCATAGCACGATGGTATATCGGGGTGGAGCAATCACACCCTATATGATAAGGTGTGCTCTATGATGAGTACTACTGAGTTACCTATTTCCTTTTGGGAGTTATGCACTTGAGAAGCTGCATACCTATTGAATTAGGTTCGAATCAGATCACAGCCTACCACTCCATATAAGATATGGTATGGGAAGAGCCCATGTCTTAAGCTAGTTAAGATTTGGGGTTGACCGGCCTATGTCTAAAAGCAAAATCCGGACAAGCTCGAGGCAAGGTTGGTTATGTAAAACTGGAAAGGTTCCATCTATGCAAACTACAGCAGTTGATTTGAAAGAACCAAAGGATTCAATAGTTACCGACGAACCTCAGCCTCTCCGACGATCTAGTAGGGTTCCTCACCCACCTGAGAGTTACTTTGGTTTCTCTATGACAGTGGGAACAAGGATTGCATCATGAGATTATGACCCAACTAGTTTCGAGCTGGCCATCAGGAGTAGGACTCCGTAAGAATGGCTGGATGCTTAGCGATCTGAGATGGAATCCTTATACACCAACAAAGTATGGACTTTGGTTGTTATATCTGAAGGGTTAAATCCCCATCAGGAGCAAGTATATCTTGAGAAGATTATTTGGTGTAAATGGAAAAGTTGAGACTTTCAAAGCTAGACTTGTTAAAGGTTTTCGTCGTTGACCAGGCATGGATAATGATGAAACCTTTTTGAGTGCCTATGCTTAAGTCCATCCAGATCCTACTTGCCACGGCTACATACCATGACTACGATATCTGGCGGTTGGGTGCCATGACAGCTTTTCTAAATGATGTTTTAGAAGAGTGCGTCTATAAGTACACAGCCAGAGGGCCTCGTAGACAGTGGGAGCAGCGAAAACGTGTGCAAGATGTTTTATGTGATAAAGCAGGCATCGCGGAGTTGGAACGTCTATTTCGATGAGTTAGTCAAACAGTTTGACATCATCAAAATGGTAGATGAACCTTGTATATACAAAAAGGTAGTAGGGAGTATGGTAGTGATCCTCGTAGAGTACGTGGATGACATACTCTTGATAGGGAAGGAGTTTCCTATGCTACGCTCGGTCAATCTCCGTTTTTCACAAGGATTCTCCAGATAGGATCAAAGTGATACCTCCTCCATCCTGAGCTTTCATCTATGAGATAGATGTTATTTGGGTGTTAGTATACTCACTAGTTGTAGTGAGATGGTATCAATCGATCCTGGGGAGAATCACTGGAAAGGTTCCAGGGTGATAAGGACGACTGAATGTCAGTCGCAGGCATTGTCTTTACCCTCAGTAAAAGGACGGTATGTTGGAAGAGTTCCAAGATAAATACCGTGGCATACTAGACGATAAAGGCTGGATACATCGCTACTTAAGACGCTACCAAAGAGGAAGTCTGGGTGTATATTTGTTCATGAGATGAACTTCGTTCCTTCCATTGTGTGACAATGGAGTTGTGGCTTATGCCAAGGAACGTCCGTCCCATCAGTGATCCAGACGTATTCTTAAGCAGCATCACCTGATCATGGAGATAGTTGATCTCCAGGGTGATCGAGGTTAGGAGAGCAGACTCAGAGGATAACACGGCGGATCCACTCACGAAGGCCTATTCCCAGAGAGAGACTTTTATGGGATGGTTGAGTATGAGATACCACAACCACTGCTACAGATGACCCTAGTGCAAGTGGGAGATTGTTAGTTATATGTATGCCCTAGAGGCCATTACTGTACATAGGATGAATATTGTAGTGGATGCTGGGACATATATAGGGAGGACTTTCTTGCTCGATATGATAGTATGCTATCTGGTTACTCTTTACCTTAACGTGTATACTGATTGTCTCTCTGTTACATGTTGGTAAAGCCCTTAGGATATGTACTTGACTGCCTGGACTATGATGCGGATCATACTAGTGGGGACATGGTAGTCTATAAGTACATCCTTCAAGGTCCCTATTTGTGGGTGTATCGAGACGGGGCATCGATATACCAGTTTAGACTAGCGTATACCTTCTCGACCCATACAGATGGGCGATGGATGATCCCATATCCATTGGTGTTTGACATCAGATATGATATACGGGTGCTCAGTGAAGACTGGGTACACTGGACGGACTCGTCGAGAACTCCCAGATGGTATTATACCTCACGTCAGATGGCAGTTCTCTGGTGACACTGGTACAGGTTAGTCTGTAGACCCGAGATCGTCATAGAGTCTTGTGTGATTCCCACTGTGCTTTGATTTCCACCTTACCACGTCCAAGAGGGCGTGCAAAATGGTGGCTTTTGGGTACAGTCCCGAATCAAATGGAGGCAATGAGCGATAGGAGGGGATTCGTCTCTCCCGGTATAGGGAGTTGATGTTGCGTTGTGTTCGATTGGCTATAACCGGAAATCCCTGGCCAGGGTTGCTGAGATTTACTGGTAAGTGTTATCTGTAGTTTCTCAAACTGTTATAGACCTCATATCGACATGACTTATCGAGCTATTGGGGTCTGACGTTTACCACCTCTAGGCGAGATATGCGACATATCAGACGACGAGACCGGACTGTACGGTAAGTGTTACTGGTTGGATTCACAGGAGTGTGAGCGGGCTTGTTCGTCGATCTTCTGATCACTCAATACTCGGGTGGCCGTTATGTTTAGCAGACCGCTTGCGTCTTGTGGGTGTTTGATATGATCATCATCTACTGCCGGCGTATTGACGAGTCTTTAGAGTCCTACACAGAGGTTTCCTGGCTCAAGCGAAACGAAATAGGAGCGCATATGAGATATGTGCGGGACCGAGAATAATGCATGTATGTGATACCGTATTCTATTCTCGCGATGAATGTATCGATATGGTTGTATGCGATATAACCTAGTTATCGAATCAAGGATTGATTCGATAAGCCGATACATTGGATATTAGTCGGTTATATGCGATATGACCGGATCGTTAAATCAAGTATTGATTTAACGATTTAATGCATAATTATATATTTGATATATTACTTTGCATTAACTAGTATTGGTTCACTTAAGATGGATTTTCTCACTCGGTTGTGCACGTTGTATATACGATATAATTTTTGTGCACTAGTTTGTATCATGTTTGATAATGCATGCAAAATTGGCTAAGTGTAAAGATTAAACCATGGTTGTGTAATGGTTAGGGTTTTGTTTTTACTTATTCATTTATTTATTTATCTATTCTTTTTTTGAGAAATGGATAAAAGAAAAGCAAAATGGTTTCTTTCTTTGTTTTCTTTCATGAAGCTTGTTGAAGCTTCATGAAGCTTTGACCAAGTGACCATTTTGTCTTCTTCTTTTAACCCTAACCATTCACATAACCTTAGTTAATTCTCTACACTTGACCATGGTTAATTATATGATAAGTATTATTTTCTTTTCACTTATTATATGATTATGATCTTCTTCTTCTTCTTCTACACAAGAAGAAAAGCTTGCTTCATCAATGGTGATTTGATGAAATCAAGTGAGAAATCCAATTCTAAAGTGAACCCACTTCCTATTTCTTCATCCTCTACTTCTTGCCAAGTAGTATAGGGTGTTTTCTTCACAAGTTTCATGACTTGGTGAAGTGGGAGCTTGATCTAGTGATGCATCGATGTAGATCATCTTCGGCATCGTAGTCGATGACCTAGCCCGCCCATTTCTCCGATGAAGCCGACGCTAGAGCCCGGGATTCCATTTGGACAGCGAGGAGACTTCATTGCGGAGCTATGGAGGTGGAGGACCAGATCTACAAAGGTTGTATTTCCGTTCTTTTAGTTAAGTTGTTAACTATTCGCATTTGTTTCGCCTAAAATCTAGTTAACGATCCGTATTAGGGTTTCTCGGCACTTGTAAAAACTGAAAAATTGGCATGGTTGATGCCTTATGAGACCTCATTAGTGTGCCTAGGAACCCTACAACCGTAGCTTCACCCGAATCTGGCATGGGCTCGGATATCGGGACTCGCCGTCCTAAGGTGCCTACGAAACACAAGCTGGTGCCGGCTGCGACCAGAGCTCGCTCACAGAAGAAGAAAAAGAAGTCGCTCTTCTCCACCGATGTCGTATTTGGTCAGGAGCCTCATTCTCCTTATAGTGAGGGCTTGAGCAAGTACGGGACAAATGAGAGCCTATTTATGCCACCAGATGACACTGATCTGGCGGCCGCCATCGCAGCTTCCGAGCGATTGGTAAGACGCGAAGAGGGGTTGGCTAACTTCGCACGCTCAGGTAGTCATTAGTTGTATTTTTCGCCATCATATCATATCTCTATCATTGTTTTTTAACTAACGCTTTTCCTTCTTTAATAGGTATTTCCACCGAAGAAGCTCTCGCTGTGCCTCTCAAGACTTTTGAGGAGGAGGGACGACTTCGAGCATCATTAGGCCTTTGTACATTTCGGTTCGCCATGTTTCTGCTTCCGTTTCTTATGAGTAATCTGACCCTCTCTTTGTCTTATTGCAGGGACCTCAATTCCTATCCCGCAAGCCGATGCGGAAATTCTCCCCGGGCCAGCTACAGAAGTCCCGGCCTCTTCGGCATTGCCGCAAGAGGCCTTACTTAAAAAATCGATGACGGGAGCCTTGACGGCTCCAGAGGTAACCCTGAATGCGGACGGCGATGCCTTACTGAAGGAGGCTTCTAAAAGGTCTGTTTTGACGGCCCGGGAGGAAAGGAAGCGCCTGAGGCGCACAGCAAGGGAGCGTAGTGCTGCTTTGGCTGCGGGGGCAGGTTCAAGTGCCTTTACGCCCGCTGCTACTCCTTCAGAGGAGTTCCCGGTTGCCTTGTCTACTGCTCATAGATGGGCGGCACGTGCGGCTCGGGAAGCCAACGGTAAATCAACCCCAGGTAATGTGCTTTGAGGCTTCGTTGTCAGAGTTTTAAACTATCAGTTCTTATATATCTTGTCCTGCAGGGCCGAGCCTTACTGAAAGAGTGGCGGCGACCGTTGAGCGTGAGGGGGCGGTGGAGGAGGTAGCTGCAGAACCCGGGGTGATGGTAGGCGATGTAGCCATAATTGCCGGGCCCGAGATAGTGGCTGACGAGACAGTCACGATTGCTATGCCCGAGATAGCTAACACTGCCGAGCCCGAGGTGGCGGCGGGTGAGACGACTACCACGGCCGAGCCTAAGGCAGCGGTGGATGAGACGGCTACCACGGCTAAGCCTAAGGCAGCGGTGGATGAGATGGCTGCGATCAATGAGCCCGAGGTGGTAGCGAGCGAAACGGGTACGATTGCTGGGACCGAGATGGCCGCCCTTTCTTAAGAGTCGGGCACCGCTCTGATCATCGCCCTCCCCGCCTATGGTTCCTTATCATCTCCTGGCATCACGAGCGTGACGACGGATCTTGTAGAGTCAGGGGATGAGACGACGGGAGGTGAGACCACCCCGATGGAGGAGGGAGATGCCACCGTTGTATCAAGTGACGCCCTTGTCACGGCTCCGGCTGGTGACTCATCAGGTAAATTTTAGATCACCGCCCTTCTTTTTATTCTGCAATCTTTCCTAATAAGGTTTATCTTGTTTCTAATGCAGGTGCGGCTAGTGCTGATGTCGAGCTACTCGAGACAGCGCCGTCAGTTACCGCCCTGACGGTGGCCACCTCTCTACCTTCTTTCATACCGTCGCAGATACTGGAAGGTATGGATTTGTGACCCATTGGTCTTATTTCTCGGCTGTATAATTCATGTGTTGACATTGCGTTATCACGTTTTTGCAGGAGTCCTTTTTGACCATCTGTACCAGGTGCTGCACCCACACTTCTTCTTCTTGTCAGAGATTAGTCCACCTGCCGGTATAGGTGAGTATTTTCTCTAAACGACGTCCTTTTCTTCAATGGGCAATCGCATTACTGCTAACTCTTCTTCATATTTCTTGTAGCCTTACGAATTGAAGGGGGGACAAGGCCGTTGTTGCGCCACCAGCACTCCCAGCTCTGCCCCCAGCTGCAGCCGGTATGGTAGACTCTACTTTTTGCGTATTTTCTTTATTTCCTGAGCCGACATCTGATTATGATCTATTTTGCAGCAATCACATCGACTCTAGCCCCGTTCGAGTCTCTCATTATAATGCCGGCAGGGCCTTTTTCCAGGCGTCCATCATCCAAAGGTGTTGTGACCAGTATACGCATGTTGAGCGAATATATTGAGGAGTTTGACGCAGAGACTCCCCCATCTGCTACGGATTTTGCCGCAGAGGTTAACCCTATGCTGGCGACGCTCATGAACTTTCATGGTAAGGGCGTCGTTGAGTCTTGGGTTAATCGCTGCAGGGAAATTGAGGCTTGCTTGCATGAACTTGAGCTTAGGCGTCCTGCACAAGAGATTCTGGCTATGAGCACTCAACGGGTTGCATGGATCGAGCAGAGCACTTCTTACTTCCGCCATCTTGAACAAGAAGTGGCTTTAAAGCAAAGGGAATGTAAAGAAACTTCAAGCGAGTCTGCTCGACTGCATGCTGAGGTTGATGCGAATGCTGCCCAGTTGAAAGTATCTTCGAAGGCCTTCTGCGATGTATCTCTGATGGGTTAACATTGAGGCAGAAGCTCGACGTCGTCGAGCGGGATGCACAAGATCGTGAAGCAGCTCAGCGGGCCGTTGAGGGACAACTCTCGTCTTACTTGCAGCAGCGAGCCGAGGTCGAAGCGGAGTTGGCCGTGGTAGCTGATCAAGAAAAGGGGCTGAGGGAAGTGCGCGAGCGGCTGACTAGATTATTGAAAGCGCTTTCCTCTCAATAAAAATTTTGTACCATTTGTAATTTTGAATAAAATGTATTTGTTATTTTATTCTTTCATATGATGTATTTTGTACCCAATCGAATTCATGAATAAAAGATACACGTTCTTCGTAATGTCTTGTGTCATCTCTCTGCTTTCTTCTTTCTTGCTGTGTTGTTTGCCATGTGATTTTAGAAAGTGTGGTCTATAGATAATATATAACTGTCAATCTTGTGCTCTTTGTAAGGTAGTGATGGCTTAGAAAACAGGGTTAGGATCTATCACCTAAGACTTTTCAACTTTATGAGCCGTGAGAGTCTCATAAAGAATTTTCTCCCTACCGGTCGAGAGGATCCTGTAGGTGTAATTTCTCCTTAAGAATCGTGAGGATTCCTAAGTGTGTTTTCTCTTGAAAGTCATAAAGATCTCACAAGAGAATTTACTCCCTTACGAGTTATGAGGACCCGCAAGTAATGGATGAAGTTGTCCTTATCCGCATTTCACGGAGTTAGGGGTTGCTCTGGATGCTTCCCACGGGTTCACTACTGTGTTCTGCGAGGGCCAGCCTCCGCTCTGGACGTTTTCCAAGATACCGTAGTTTAAAGACATCGCGGTCGAGGTTAAGGACATCATAGTCCGTGGATTTAAGGACTCCACAGTCCGTTGTTATTTTAAGACATCACGGTTGAGGTTAAGGACATCATAGTCCATGAGTTTATGGACCTCACAGTCCAATGTTTGCTCTGGATGCTTCCCATGGGTTCACTGCCGTGTTCGGCGAGGACCAGGCTCCGCTCTGGATGCTTCACACGGGGTCATTGCCGTGCTCTGCGAGGACCAGGATCCGCTCTGGGCGTTTTCCAAGATACCGTAGTTTAAAGACATCGCAGTCGAGGTTAAGGACATCATAGTCCATGGATTTAAGGACTCCACAGTCCGTTGTTAGTTTTAAGACATCACGGTCGAGGTTAAGGACATCACAGTCCATGAGTTTAAGGACCTCATGGTCCAATATTAGTTTTAAGACATCACGGTCGAGGTTAAGGACATCATAGTCCGTGAGTTTAAGGACCTCACAGTCCAATGTTAGTTTTAAGACATCACGGTCGAGATTAAGGACATCATAGTCTGTGAGTTTAAGGACCTCACAGTCCAATGTTAGTTTTAAGACATCACGGTCAAGGTTAAGGACATCATAGTCCGTGAGTTTAAGGACCTCATAGTCCAATGTTAGTTTTAAGACATCACGGTCGAGGTTAAGGACATCATAGTCCATGAGTTTAAGGACCTCAGAGTCCAATTTTTGCCCCGGATGCTTCCCACGGGTTCACTGCCGTGTTTGGCGAAGACCAGGCTCCGCTCTGGATGCTTCACACGGGTTCACTGCCGTGCTCTACGAGGACCAGGATCCGCTCTGGACGTTTTCCATGGGGTCAGAAGTGACATAATCCGCGTTCCACGTAGCCAGGAATTTTTGCTCTAGATGCTTCCCACGGGTTCACTGCCGTGTTTGGAGATGACTAGGATCCTCTCTGGATGCTTCACACAGGTTCACTGCCGTGCTCTGCGAGGACCAGGATCCACTCTGGATGTTTTCCACAGGGTCAGAAGTGACAAAATCCGCGTTCCACATAGCCAAGAATTTTGCTCTGGATGCTTCGCACGGGTTCACTGCCGTGTTCAGCGAGGACCAGGCTCCGCTCTGGATGCTTCACACGGGTTCACTGCCGTGCTCTGCGAGGACCAGGATCCTCTCTGGACGTTTTCCATGGGGTCAGAAGTGACATAATCCACGTTCCACGTAGCCAGGAATTTTGCTCTAGATGCTTCCTACGGGTTCACTGTCGTATTCGGCGAGGATTAGGCCCCGCTCTGGATACTTCATACGGGTTCACTGCCGTGCTCTGCGAGGACCAGGATCCGCTCTGGACGTTTTCCCAGGGGTCAGAAGTGACATAATCCGCGTTCCACGTAGCCAGGAATTTTGCTTTAGATGCTTCCTACGGGTTCACTGCCATTTTCGGCGAGGACTAGGCTCCGCTCTGGATGCTTCACACGGGTTCACTGCCGTACTTTGTGAGGACCAGGATCCGCTCTGGACGTTTTCCACGGGGTCAGAAGTGACATAATCCGCGTTCCACGTAGCTAGGAATTTTGCTCTAGATGCTTCCCACGGGTTCACTGCCGTGTTCGGCGGGGACTAAGCTCCGCTCTGGATGCTTCACACGGGTTCACTGCCGTGCTCTGCGAGGACCAGGATCCGCTCTAGACATTTCCCATGGGGTCAGAGTTGACGTTATCCGCGTTCCACATAGCCAGGAATTTTGCTCTAGATGCTTCCCACAGGTTCACTGTCGTGTTCGGCAAGGACTAGGCTCCGCTCTGGATGCTTCACACGGGTTCACTGCCATGCTCTGTGAGGACCAGGATCCGCTCTGGACGTTTCCCACGGGGTCATTGCCGCGTTCCACGTAACCAGGAATTTTGCTCTAGATGCTTCCCACGGGTTCACTATCGTGTTCGGAGAGGACTAGGCTCCGCTCTGGATGCTTCACACAGGTTCACTGTCGTGCTCTGCAAGGACCAGGATCCTCTCTGGACATTTCCCACGGGGTCAGAGTTGACGTTATCCGCGTTCCACGTAGCCAAGAATTTTGCTCTAGATGCTTCCCACGAGTTCACTGCCATGTTCGGCGAGGACTAGGCTCCGCTCTGGATGCTTCACACGGGTTCACTGCCATGCTCTGCGAGGACCAGGATCCGCTCTGGACGTTTTTCACGGGGTTAGGATTGACATAAGTCGCGTTCCACGTAACCAGGAATTTTGCTCTGGATGCTTCCCACGGGTTCACTGCCGTGTTCGGCGAGGACCAGGCTCCGCTCTAGATGCTTCATACAGGGTCATTGCCGTGCTCTGCAAGGACCAGGATCCGCTCTGGACGTTTCCCACGGGTCAGGATTGACGTTATCCGCGTTCCACGTGACCAAGAATTTTGCTCTGGATGCTTCCCACGGGTTCACTGCCGTGTTCAGCAAGGACCAGGCTCCACTCTGGATGCTTCACACGGGTTCACTGCCGTGCTCTGCGAGGACCAGGATCCGCTCTGGACGTTTTCCACGGGGTCAGAAGTGACATAATCCGCGTTCCACGTAGCCAGGAATTTTGCTCTAGATGCTTCCCACAGATTCATTGCCGTGTTCGGCGAGGACTAGGCTCTGCTCTGGATGCTTCATACGGGTTCACTTCCATGTTTTGCGAAGACCAGGATCCGCTCTGGACGTTTTCCTTGGGGTCAGAAGTGACATAATTCGCGTTCCACGTAGCCAGGAATTTTGCTCTAGATGCTTCCCACGGGTTCACTGCCGTGTTCGGCGAGGACTAGGCTCTGCTCTGGATGCTTCACACGGGTTCACTGTCGTGCTCTGCGAGGACCAGGATCCGCTCTGGATGTTTTCCACGGGGTCAGAAGTGACATAATCCACGTTCCACGTAGCCAGGAAATTTTGCTGATCATATCCGCATTTCACGGAGTTGGGGTTTGACTTTCGGTCGTTTGTGCACCGCCGAGTCATGGAACTGGGTGTTGTCGATGTTCTTCTTTACTTTATTTCATGTCCGTTGTGATGAGACGAATGTCGAGATGACCTCGAGATTATTTGCAAATCTTCGAGATTTGGCTTCTCCTTCTGATGAAAACCTGGGGAGGAAAGGTGTGATTCCCTCTTTGTTTGCGCCCCTGGATTGTATACAGGGATTGATGTAATATCACCTGTAGGGCATAATTTTCATTCATTTTTTTATTTCTTTCCGCGATGCTCTATCATTTCAGCTTTTATATCTCGAAGGTCGCGATTGCCCCATCATTTCGGCCATTTTTTGCGGTGCCCAAACATTTCAGCTATTTGTTTTATTTTTACTCGCTGTTTTTTATTGCGAGTTGCCCAATCATTTCGGCTATTTTTCATGCATACATTTTTACTTGCTGATTTTGTTGCAAGTTGCCTCATCATTTCAGCTATTTCGTATGCATGTGTGGCTCGCAAGCTTTTTGCCGCAAGTTTAGGATTAGAAACCGATTTCGGCATCAGCGCCGCTACAACTGGGATATTACCAGGAGCGAATCATCATTTGCCTCTGTTGATATCGAACAAAGGTGGCTTAGCAAACAGGGCTAAGATCCTGTCGACTAAGGCTTTTGACTTCATGAGCTGTAAGGGTTTCATAAAGGTATTTCTCCCTGCGAGTCGTGAGGATCTCGTAGGTGCGTTTTCTCCTTAGGGATCATGAGGATTCCTAAGTGTATGTTCTCTTATAAGTCGTAAGGATCTTACAAGAGTGTTTTCTCCTTATAAGTCGAGAGGACCTACAAGGGTTGTTCACCGTGTGATCATATCCCTAGTCACGGGTGGGACTTTGTTAGGGAAATGTTTATTCGCGCCCGTGGATTGTATACAAGGGTCAGTATTGAGCCGCTTGTAGGGAAGTATTGGAGGTTGTGGGGGCTGCTTAAGAACAGGTTCAGATCCCTGTAGCTTAAGACTTTCAAATCTTACGTGCCGTGAGGGTCCCGTAAGAGGATTCTCCTTACGAGTCGTGAGGATCTCGCAAGTGTAATTTCTCCTTAGGAATCGTGGGGATTCCTAAGTGTGTTGCTCCCTTGTGAGTCGTAAGGATCTCATGCAGGTGGTTTCTCCTTACAAAGTCGAGAGGACCCTGCAAGTGTCTTTTAACGAGGTTGTGCCCTTTTGGGTTTTCACAAACACTCGCCGGTAGCCCTGCTGTTTTTACTCACGGAGCCCTTTCGGGTTTTCATCTGTGCCCATTTTGCTTATGGACATACTGTTTTCCTTTTTTGTTTTTTTTTATTCTAACGAGGTTGCGCCCTTTCGGGTTTTCACAAAACTCGCCGGTAGCCCTGCTATTTTTACTCACGGAGCCCTTTCGGATTTTCATCCGTGCCCATTTTGCTTATGGACATACCATTTTCTTCTCTCTTTTTTTATTCTCTTTTTTTATCAGCTTTGGGATGCTGCAATCCACCATAGTTTATCGACATCTCGGTCAACAGCTAGTTTAAGGATGTTTCGGTCCGTTGTTAGTTTTAAGGACGTTTCGGTACGTTGCTAGTTTGAGGACGTTTCGGTCCGCTGGTAGTTTAAGGACGTTTCAGTCCGTTGTTAGTTTAAGGACGTTTCAGTCTGCTGTTAGTTTAAGAACGTTTTGGTCCCCTGTTATTTTAAGGACGTTTTGGCCCCCTGTTAGTTTAAGGACGTTTCGGTCCGCTGTTAGTTTAAGGACGTTTCGGTCCGTTGTTAGTTTAAGGACGTTTCGGTCCGCTGTAAAGGAAGCTGGCTATTACCTACGAAGTTTAGACTTAGGAAGATAGTGAGTGGACATAGGCGTCATCATCTATCATTGACCTAGGCCGTGACTCGTCAAGCGTAGTACTTCTTCAGGAAGCGACCATTTATTGGCCTGAAGGGCCTTTCGCCATGCATGTCCATGAGTAAATAGGCTCCACCATGGTAGACCTTATCTATGATGTACGGGCCTTCATAGTTCGGCTCGAATTTCCCTCGTTTAGCGTGATTAGGGATCATAGGTCTTTTGACTACTAGCATGATTTCGCCTTGGCGGAATGTCCTTGGCATGGTCAATCTTTCATATGAGCGCGTCATCTTTGCTTTATAGGCTTCCAGATTTTGCTGCGCCAGGAGCCGGGTTTCATCAAGGGCATCGAGCTCCTCAAGCCGAAGATGAGCATTCTCTTCATCCGTTAGCTCATAATGAACTGCCACTCGTAAAGAGGGTAGCTCTATCTCGAGGGGGAGTACCGCTTCTGTACCGAATACCAATGCGTATGGAGTTGTGTTCATGGCCGTCTTGAACGTAGTTCGATACGTCCAGAGAGCTTCTTGCAGTCTCTCGTGCCAGTCCTTCTTATTTCGGGACACCGTCTTTTTCACGATCTTTGTCAAGGTCTTGTTGAAGGCCTCGGCTAGACCGTTAGCTCGGGGATTATAAACTGAAGAGTATCTCCAATCTATGTTGTGTTGTTGTGCGAAGCGGTTGATCTTGTGGCTTCTGTAGGCTAGCCCGTTATCGGATATGATTCGTCTCGGAGTTCCAAACCGATAAATGACGTGCGTCTTGAAGAAGTAGAGGATATTCTCCGTCTTCACTTCCCTCAGCGGTACTGCTTCTGCCCATTAGGAGAAGTAATCAGTTGTCGCTAAAATGAATCGATGTCCTCTGGACGATGCTGGTTCGATGGGGCCGATTATGTCAATCCCCCACATCTCGAACGGCCAGCTAGCCACTGTCGGATGTAGTGGATTTGGGTGCTGATGGATAAAGTCCCCATGGATTTGGTATGAGTTGCATTGCTTCGCATACTCAAGGCAGTCCTGAATCATTGTGGGCCAATAATAACCCATCCGTTTGATCTTCAGCTTCATCCTCGGCCCGGCTTGGTGAGAACCACAGAGTCCGTCATGAGTTCTTAGACGACTCTTCTTGCTTCTTCAGGTCCCAGGCATCTTAGCCATAAAGAATCAAATGACCTCTTGTACAGAGTATCATTGACGAAAGCGAAAGACAGAGCTCGTTTCATAAGCTGATGTCTTGAGGACACATCTTCAGGTGTTCGACAGGATTTGAAGTAGTCTATAAAGACTTCTCTCCAATCTTCGACCTTTTCTTGGTCTTTCACTTGTAGAGCCATTTGCTCGGTCGCTCCCTTTTCCTCGGACGACTCCGGAGATATTTCTGCCGGTGCATGAACCCGACGGCTTTGTACCACGATTCTTACATCGTCGAGACTCGTCGGCCAGTTCTTTAGCGAGCTTGGTTAATGCATCTGCTTTGCTATTTTCTGCGCGAGGTATGCTTTCCAAGGTGTAGGAAGGGATTTGAGCCATCAGTTGCTGTACTCTCCCACCGTATTTCACCAGTTCTGGCTTGCACGTTTGGTAATCGCCATTTACTTGACTAACGCCCAGTTGGGAATCTCTGTATATGAGGAGGTTCTCAATCCCCATGTCGATGGCGATCTCGAGACCTGCTATCAAAGCATCGTATTCGTCTTCATTGTTCATCCTCGGCTCTGTCAAGGAGAAGGCGAAGCGCATTATCCCTCCTTGTGGGGTTACGAAGATAAGGCCTACCCCCGATTTGATTATAGGGATGCTTTGTTTGCGCTTCTTCATGAAAGACGCTCCATCAAAATAAAGTTCCTATCGGGTATCACCACCGTCGATCGCATCAAACGCATGTTCTTCTGGCAGTTCGCAATTCAAAGGGGAATCGGCCGGTATCGGATGCTCAGTGAGGAAGTCGATGATGGCATGGCCTTTCACTGCCTTAAGAGGTTGATAAGTTATTGAGAATTCCATCAGGAGCAAGGCCCGTTTAGCGAGCCGTCCCGTCAATATGGCTTTTGACATCAAATATTTGAGAGAATCCACCTTCGATATGAGACGGACTTCATGCGCCAATGCATAGTGCCTGAGCTTCGTTATCGCGAAGATCAACGCCAGGCAGTGTTTTTCGATGGGAGAATAATTGCTTTCTGCCCCCAACAGAACTCGACTCAAATAGTAGAGGGCCCTTTCCTTCCCTTGGTCGTTCTCTTGTGCCCATAATGCGCCTAAGGAACCTTCGAGGGCTGTTGTATAAAGAATGAGAGGCTTTCCCTTGACCGGAGCGGCCAGTACTGGCAGATTCTGCAAGTATTTCTTGATTTAGTCCAGCGCGCTTTGGCATTTGTGATCCCAGATGAACGGGGTCCCCTTTTTCATCAGGTGAATGTAAGGACGGCACTTGCCTGAAAGATTGGCTATAAATCGCCGAATATACACGAGCTTCCCTTGGAGAGACCGCAATTTCTTGAGAGTTGTTGGCGGGGGCATCTCCATAATTGCCTTGATCTTTGACGGATCTATCTCGATGCCTCGGTGTCGGACGACGAATCCTAGGAATTTGCCCGAGGAAACTCCAAATGCGCATTTGAGAGGGTTCATCTTCAAGTTGTATTGCCGAAGGTGTTGAAATACGATCTTCAGATGCTCGAGATGTTCCTCGTATGATTTGCTTTTCACCACGAGGTCGTCGATATAGCATTCGATGATTTCATATATAAGGTCATCGAAGATCTTCGTCATGGCTCTCTGATAGGTGGCACCGGCGTTCTTTAGACCGAAAGGTATCACCTTGTAGCAAAATATACCCAAAGGGGTCCGGAAAGCGGTGTGCCTCTGATCCTTGGGATGCATCTTTATCTGGTTATATCCTGACGATCCGTCCATGAAGGAGAAGACTTCGTGAGTGGACGTGTTATCTATCATCAACTCAGTGACTGGTACTGGGAAGTCGTCTTTCGGGCAGGCCTTATTGAGATCCCGAAAGTCCACACATATGCGCACTGTCCCATTTTTCTTCATCACCGGGACGATGTTGGCGATCCAGTCAAGGTACTGAACCTCTTGGATGAAGCCGGAGTCGATTAGCTTCTTGACCTCAGCGTTGATACTCATCTCAAGCTCAAGCCGCATTCTCCTTGGTGCTTGTTTGATTGGCTTAACGTACGGGGATATCGCCAATTTGTGCACAGCAATCTATGGATCTAATCCTGGCATTTCGGAATAATTCCATGCGAAGCAATCCTTATGCTGCATGAGCACGTCTTTTAGCGTAGCCACCTTTTCTTCACACAGCAGCTCGCTGACGAATGTCGATCACGGATCACTTGCCATCCCCAAATCAATTTTCTTGAGGTTATCTGCAGTGGTATGTATTCCATCTTCTAGCTTTTTCGGCGCCGGTGGAAACTCTGAGATCATCTCGTCATCATTGTTTTCGAAGCACCAGGGGAGGTCATCCATATTCTCGGGCTCTTCTTTTGATAGTGATATCATATGACAGGTACGAGCTCGCTTCCAAGACCGATGTTGATCTGGTTCTACTCTCGCTGTATGCGCGGCTTTTGGTTCGTGCCTCTGCGGCGGAGTTATCCTCCAACTGCTGGATAGAGCGAACTTGCTGAGCTGATATTAGTCTTCAACCCAGTTCTTGAAGGTGAAGCAGGCTTCGAGAGGATGTCCTATCGCTTGGTGATAAGAACAATAGTCTGGGTGAGAGACCTCGTTAGCTTGCTCGGGGTGTTTAGACTCCGGAAGTGTAATAATTTGATGTCTTATGGCAAGATCAAGTATCTTCTTTGTCTTGTCTTGAGGAAAAGAGTATGCTCGACTCATCTTCTTCATAAGGGACAAATCCAGACCGCTCGATTCCCGATCGTGTGACTTCTTGGTCCTGCTTTGTCGCCGTCGAACGCCTTTTCCGCTCTTTGGTTTGTTTCTGCCTCTGCGTCGGGCCTTTTGCACAACAGGTTGACAGGGAGGGGCATTTTCATCTTTCGCAGCCTGTTGAAGAAGGCGTTTCGTCCTGGCTTTCTCGTAGATGTTCATTTCGCGATTATGGTCGTCTCGAACTTTTTGACCAGCTTCCCTTATAAGCTTGTCCATTTGTTCTTCGAACGACGGACTGGGCATTTTCACGTCGGGGGCTTTTTCTAGTTCAGGGTTAGCATTCTTCCATTGAGCATCTCCTTCTTCATCAAAGTCATTTACGACGTAGCAGTCGCGGAGTAGCTCCCGTTTCTTGGACTAAACATATCCAAGCCCGATCGCTTCCATTCTCTCGTTGGGCAACTTGCGCTGAGTTCCGGGAACGTTCCAGATCCTATCATAGAACTTAGCTTTTCGAGCGGTCTGTTTGAAGGGTATCCCTTGGCGCTTCAATAGCCTTTTCAAGCCTTCTGTGTAATATCTAGGCAGACGGATGGGCTGGAGCTTGTCAAGTGTAGAATCCGCGCCATGCCAAACTTCTTTCTCCACTCTTGTTTCCGTGGATCGGTAGAATAGGATTGCCTGTTCACCTTTTCGCCTGAGAGAGATGTAAAATGTTTGTAACTCTCACACGCTATAAGATTCAAGTGCGTCGAGATCTTTGTAGTGCTCCCGCGGAATCATGGTAATTTGCAAACTCTGATTATCACCAGCGAATGCTTCTATTGGTGGCCGAGCAGAGAATATAGCATTAACCTCGTCTTCTGAGTCGCTGTCGATGATTATCATAGGAGCGGACGGTCCCGGCTTGTTGTACTAGGGTGGACCTGAACAAACTATCTCTTCCTCTTCCTCAGTATCACTCCCGAAGACCGGAATGGTAGGGATAGCTTTGTTTTCCGGTTTGTGACATCTCTCTGTGTCCTCGAAATCTGGCAAGAAGTATTTTGCATCTTCGTATTTCCGGACTTCGTTCACGGAGAATGGGTTTAGCTCTCCTGTCACAGTATACTCGAGACCATCCTTGAAATACTTCATACACTGATGTTGTATAGAAGGGATGATGTTGTACTCGTGTAACCAAGGCCGGCCGAGCACAGCATTATAGCATGTCTTAGCGTCAATGACGTGAAATTTAATGTCTGTGACAAGCAGCCCGAAGCGCAGCGTCAGTATCACAGACCCGAGAGTCCGTGATGACCGGGAGTCAAAACCGGAAATGATGATTTCATCACGAACGAGGTGTTGAACGCTCATGCAGATTTCCTTTAACACCTGTTCATACCAGAATATTGCATTTTATACCGCCCATTCTTATGCTCGTGTGTTTATAGGTAGGTGCTTGTAATCCGTGTTTGTTACATATTTACAGAATACAGGTTTCCAGTACAAATATTGCAAATCAAGACAAAATCTCCACAGTTACACCAAATACAGAACATCTGTCACAGCAGATAAAAGCCGGGTTCCGGTCATCCATATCCGTCCAGTGCCGAGTACCAGTTCCAGAGACAAGACATATGACAGTGGTCATTCGTGTCTCGGACATGCACAGAGCACGAGGGGGGCTGCACAAGAATCAATGGGTGCGCGGAGCTCGAGGGAGATAAAGTCAAAAGTAAAGAAAAGAAAGCAATCTTGGACTAAGAATTCTGAAGATATTCTGGAAAGATTATCAGAAAATACATGTACCAGACAAAAGGGGACAGCGGATCAGGGCAGTACAAGAAAGCCCATGCCCTGAATCCACCATAGGGCCGCGGATCCGCGGCCAATAGGGGGTATAGGCCGCGGATCCGCGGCCGTACTGGCGCCTCACATGATGAAATTTCAGGGGCTATTTGGTCTTTCTATGTTTGTTCTGATGGTTGCCCTAGATTGCCAGTTCACCTCCTATAAATACCCCAGAACTTGCCAAGCTTTTGGTGTTCATTCTTTGTTCCTCTTTTGTAGTTTTTTGTGTAGTTCTTCTTCTTCTTCTTCATTCTTTCTCCATGAAAATTGTAGTGAGAGCTTTTTGAGTGGAAGATTAATGAAGATGAGGGCTTTTGTATCATTCTCTTTTGTTTAATTTCCCCTTGAGATTCTTGCTTTCTCTTGATCTTTCAACCTCTTCATTGAGCTTGAAAGGTTAAGAGTTTGTTATTGATCTCAAGGGTCGTATTTTCTTATGGAATTAGCGCTTCAATTCACATGCGTTCTCTACCCTTCTCTTGATCTTGCAACCTCTTGATTGAGCTTGCAAGTTTAAGGGTTGGCTATTGATCCCATGCTTGTCTTGAGTTCTACTTTCTTGTTCTTTTTATCGCTTTTTATTACTTGCTTATTATTATCTTGCTTTTCTTTCTTGCAATTTATTTCATGCACTTAAATTCATGCACTTAATACTTGTAATCTTTTCTTTTCTTTGTTCTTTTCTTTTGCTCTCTTTTGTTCATTTTGTGAATGGTTGTAATTATTGTTGTTAAGATGAAATACGGTATTGTAAGTTAATATCTTCTTTCTCATTTCCTTTTCCCGTTATTTTCCATTGAACTCCGCCCAAACCATACGCAAGCGCTCCGTTAGGCACCCTACCCTAACAAGGTAACGGTGATTCCTAACCGCGACCGGTTGCGTTCGGTTTGGCCGGAGGCGAAAGCAAGAGACAAGAACGGAAGGACAAGGGTAAATAAGCCGTATTCCACGAATACCGCGCTTAAATCCCCTAATCCATGTTGTTGCCGATTGCTTTAGCTTCAATTGGTCAAGACTCGGCTCAAAGGTTTTGAGTACGGATTTCTTTAGCTTACAATTTCGTATCTTTTTCTTAACAACTTTATACTTGCAAATAATACACATAGGTTAGAATCGAACAAACATATACACAAATTCTTTATTGACTCGTCTAAGACAAGAACGGAAATACAACCATCTCCCTGTGGATCGACCCGTGCTCAACCGGCTAGCTGCATAGCGACACCGTCCTGATCGCGGTAATAACTTTAGAACTTTGAACATCCGACACGCCAAAAGCGTGCGATCAAATGGCGTCGTTGCCGGGGAGACGGTAGCATATTTTCTTTCTTGTTATTCGGGTTAATATTCTTTTTGTACATATATAAAAAAAAAAAAATCTTTTTGTTATTTTTGATAATTTTTGTAGGCAAGTGTGCAGATTTTTGCGTATTTGCAAACTGCGATTGTGGGGAACAAAATGTACGTTCAAAGTTAAGGTGATTACGAAGTACAGTGCCAAAGATCCGGATAGTTTGACCAGCGCAAGCGAACTTTTCAAGCTTACCGGATTTGACTCAACGGGGGTTTTCTAACCCAAAACTTAACGGTACGTACTTTACTAACACCTTCTTCTCAAATCCGACGCATCCAATATACTATTCTTTGAAGGATTCTTTGCAAGTTCGCTAGCAAACGCTAAAAATTGACTAACCCGTATTTGTTGCAGTGCCGCGCTTAAACTAAAAAAACAATTGTTTGATTCTTTATAGAATTTTTGAATTGCGCATTGCATACATTAATACGGACTTAAGGGCAAGCGAACCCCATAACATACGGTAAATGATTTCATCACCTTTTCCGTGGCCCACAAATCACGAACTTGAGCATAACGTATTACCCGCACAAATTCTAAAAGAAATTAGACTTTAAGCCTTAAGGACTTCGCGCTCACTAGGAGAAGTTAACTGTGTTTAGAACCTCGCTTAACGGTATATTATTTACGGGGTGTCTAGGAAAGTGTTAACGGCGCAACCGCCAAAAGAGAAAGGGTTATTTAATTAAGGAACTTCGCGAAAGCGTTGGAAAACCTCCCCTTATCTCTGCACTTACCTGGCTTCGTGATCGGTATATCTTGAGCCCGTTTCTCGACACAGTTTTACTTCGACAATCAAGTTCTGGAGCAGGTCTAGTTGACCTAGGTGAACCCTAGAACGATTAGGTGTGTGGTATTTTTGTGTCGTGATTGTTTTTGTCCATATTCTTTTTGTGTATATTTCATTCTTTTGTTAATATTTAACTATAAAAAAAATCACATTCTTTTTCCCTCCTTTTCTCTTCCTTCCTTTCTTCCTCTCTTCATATCATGGGTACCCCACCTCGCAAAACTCTTGCCGAACTTTGGTACCCACAACCAGATATTACTTCTTACGGTTCTTGTTTTGGCCGAACATCGAACGACCCCTCCATGCCCAAAGTTTCACTGAAAGATCGCATAGCAGCGGCTAGGACAAACACTTGCACTCCTCATTCCACTTTGTATCAACCTTTTCAACCTCCCACACCCACTTATGTTAATACCCCTTTCGCAAGTCATCCTTTGTCCATCGCTGAACGTATTGAGCAATCCCGTAGCCGATCTTTCACTCCTTTCACCACTTCAAATTCTTGGGATCAACAATTCCATTCACCTTCTTATCCAAATGTTGATCCTGCTCCTGTCCAGCCATTCAATTCCTACCAATCCTACCCTACTTTTGCACCTTCCCTAGACATTGCATCAGAACCGCCATTTGGCAGTTTTCAGTATCCAAACAACTTTGAATCTTTTACTGAAACCCCTTCACAACCAATGTCTAGTCTAGAACAGTCCTTGGAAGACTTTAGGGTAGCGTCAAGCCAACAGATGATGGATTTGAATGCGTCCATGGCCGCCCTCATACAACCTAGTGACCCGGTAGCTAGTTTTCAACTAGCTCCAAAATTTTCAATGTATGAAGAGGCGGTAGGACAGGCTGTGAATTTGAGTGGAGAGAGTGAGCTGTATACCCTTCCAAATCAAACCTACCCGTTTCAACTTAAATCCCACAACTCCTGTGTTGAAAGTCTATCAAGTGTCCCAAATGAATTTTCTATTGAAGATTGAATGTTTAATGGGTTGTGCGACTTTGTAGTGTTTGATTTGCCAGATTGTGAAGGGACCTTGCCAAGTGAAACCACACCCAATCCTTTTGACCTCTACACCTCCATCTTAGAACCTGAATTGATTGAAATCCATGCTTTTGATGAGGTGTCTGAGAAAATTGACTTTCACTTGATTAAGGATATTGACGCTGGGAATATTTTGGATGATGAACCCACAAATTTGACTGAGTTTTTCTCTCCAATTCATCATCCCGAGTCATTAAATGTTTTTCCCGAACCCCATATGCGTCTGGACTTTGAAGAGAAGAGCATGGATGTGCTAAATTTTGAGGAGAATATTGAAGATAGTTTTGAGGATGAACCAGTTTTGCTTGATGAGTCGGATTTTCCAATTCATCCTGTTCCTTCCACTGATTGTGTACACCCTCCTGAACCTTTAACCGATACCCTTCCTCAACCACTTCCCTCCATCATTTCCATCGTTCCGACCTTGCAAGAACCCGTCTCACTTTCATTTACTGTGTCTGGTTTACCAAGTTCGGCGTACCCATGGTTTCTCAAGAATCTTGAGGGATTTGACCCAATCTTTCGACGGGTTAATAGATTAGCACAATCGCTTTTTACACATCGCTCATCACAAATTGTGCTAATCTATTTACTCCATTGGCACCCTCAAGTTCGTATTCCACTTCTTTTTCCCTTCCGCCATTTTTCTTCCTCTCATATACCGAGATCGTATCCCGCTTCTCTCCGCATATGGTCTCGCGTATTCTCCATCTCTTTTCTCTACGCCTTCTTTCACCAGCCACTGCTTTATCACGATAAGATCTTTGAATGGTTGGTGGTCACTTTTGGCCTGTGTAAGGCCTTGTATAGTTTGATACTGTTTTCTTTCCCCCCCTAATACTGAATTTCAACGCTTAACAGTGGAAACACTGTTTTACTTAAGTTTGGGGGGGCATTTTTTTTGTATATATTTTTTGTTTTTCCTTTTTGTATATAATTTATTTTTAGGGGGAGCGCCGACAATTTTGACCCTCTTGGTATAGCCTGACAGTGAGGGCACTATCAAGTTTAAGTTTGGGGGTGTGCTCGGTAAGCTTTCTTCCTTCGCATTCATTTGTATATTTTGCATTTGCATACCTTATTAAAAACCCACAAAAATCGAAAATTTTCCAAAAATATGAAAACTTTGTCGTCAAGTTAGCTAATAGGGTAACTTTGATCTTTATTCCGAAAGATTAGTTGATATGATAGAAATAACTAAATTCTAGACTTAGGAATTGAAAACCCTAAAAATAACCCTCATTCTGTTTAAATTTGGTAAGTATACGTCCTTACAGTTTTTTTGAGAAATAGGTAATCTTGAGTTCAGTTCTTTAGTTAAGTCAAGATGAAGGGAAAGTATTGATGCTTTACTGAAGGATAAGTCTGAAAAATAATTTCTTTTCTTGAGTTCAAATTTAGAAAGTATATACCTACAAACTGCACTTACACGCACCTTGAAACTTGGGATAGTAGAGCATACCTAGAAATACTCTTGCCTGAAAGCCTAGTATGAAAGAAAAAACGGTATTTAAAGCTAAACACCAAAAGAGCGTATTGAAAAATATATCCGGTCTTGAAAAAGAAAAAAGAAGAAAAAGAAAAAGAAAAAAAATAGAATAAAGTCAAGACCTGGAAACTGCTATTTACGCTTTAAATGTTCACACATTCAGTAATCGGCCGTTAGTGCCTCAAGAAGCATTAATAGTCGCATGAAAGGTGTGTGAGCAAATCCGTCCATCCTTAATGAAAAGAAGTAGTATTAGGTATTAGGGCAAGGGTATTATAGCTTGAATTGAATTCTTGAGTGTAGGGGTGCAAATATACACACACGTAGGGGTATACAATCGATGTTTGAATAAAAGATAGAAATAAAGAATAAGACTTGTGTTTTCTGTAAAGTTGATAAAAATCCCTGATTTGAGGCCGCACTTTAGAAGGAAAACTCAGGAGAACCAATATCTTTCTAAACTTTTTTGGAACGTATAGGACCTAAGGTTAAATAGATAGGAGGTGTGAAAAATAAGGGTTGGATATTTCTAACTTAGGATGATAGAATTTCTAACATAAATACTGAACTGTAGGAGTAGAATCAATGTTAACTTATGACACTAGCTTGACAGGATTTTGTGGGTAGTATCCGTTGAAAACCCTCAGGAGACAACACTCCTCCTACTAGGGACACCTAGAGGTTTAACGGCTTATTGCACGTGCTCAGTGCAATCGCGTTCCCTGCGAAAGTGCGGTTAGGATTTTATTTTTGTGAATAATTGGTTTAGCTCGGGACGAGCAAAAGTTAAGTTTGGGGGTATTTGTTCATACCATAATATTGCATTTTATACCGCCCATTCTTATGCTCGTGTGTTTATAGGTAGGTGCTTGTAATCCGTGTTTGTTACATATTTATAGAATACAGGTTTCCAGTACAAATATTGCAAATCAAGACAAAATCTCCACAGTTGCACCAAATACAGAACATCTGTCACAGCAGATAAAAGCCGGGTTCCGGTCATCCATATCCGTCCAGTGCCGAGTACCAGTTCCAGAGACAAGACATATGACAGTGGTCATTCGTGTCTCGGACATGCACAGAGCACGAGGGGGGCTGCACAAGAATCAATGGGTGCGCGGAGCTCGAGGGAGATAAAGTCAAAAGTAAAGAAAAGAAAGCAATCTTGGACTAAGAATTCTGAAGATATTCTGGAAAGATTATCAGAAAATACATGTACCAGACAAAAGGGGACAGCGGATCAGGGCAGTACAAGAAAGCCCATGCCCTGAATCCACCATAGGGCCGCGGATCCGCGGCCAATAGGGGGTATAGGCCGCGGATCCGCGGCCGTACTGGCGCCTCACATGATGAAATTTCAGGGGCTATTTGGTCTTTCTATGTTTGTTCTGATGGTTGCCCTAGATTGCCAGTTCACCTCCTATAAATACCCCAGAACTTGCCAAGCTTTTGGTGTTCATTCTTTGTTCCTCTTTTGTAGTTTTTTGTGTAGTTCTTCTTCTTCTTCTTCATTCTTTCTCCATGAAAATTGTAGTGAGAGCTTTTTGAGTGGAAGATTAATGAAGATGAGGGCTTTTGTATCATTCTCTTTTGTTTAATTTCCCCTTGAGATTCTTGCTTTCTCTTGATCTTTCAACCTCTTCATTGAGCTTGAAAGGTTAAGAGTTTGTTATTGATCTCAAGGGTCGTATTTTCTTATGGAATTAGCGCTTCAATTCACATGCGTTCTCTACCCTTCTCTTGATCTTGCAACCTCTTGATTGAGCTTGCAAGTTTAAGGGTTGGCTATTGATCCCATGCTTGTCTTGAGTTCTACTTTCTTGTTCTTTTTATCGCTTTTTATTACTTGCTTATTATTATCTTGCTTTTCTTTCTTGCAATTTATTTCATGCACTTAAATTCATGCACTTAATACTTGTAATC
The DNA here is from genome assembly GCA_030015575.1 of Agapanthus africanus. NCBI lineage: Eukaryota > Viridiplantae > Streptophyta > Magnoliopsida > Asparagales > Amaryllidaceae > Agapanthus > Agapanthus africanus. Next base: position 133,555,583 of record JASDDO010000022.1, on the reverse strand, counting down.
TTTTCTTTTCTTTGTTCTTTTCTTTTGCTCTCTTTTGTTCATTTTGTGAATGGTTGTAATTATTGTTGTTAAGATGAAATACGGTATTGTAAGTTAATATCTTCTTTCTCATTTCCTTTTCCCGTTATTTTCCATTGAACTCCGCCCAAACCATACGCAAGCGCTCCGTTAGGCACCCTACCCTAACAAGGTAACGGTGATTCCTAACCGCGACCGGTTGCGTTCGGTTTGGCCGGAGGCGAAAGCAAGAGACAAGAACGGAAGGACAAGGGTAAATAAGCCGTATTCCACGAATACCGCGCTTAAATCCCCTAATCCACGTTGTTGCCGATTGCTTTAGCTTCAATTGGTCAAGACTCGGCTCAAAGGTTTTGAGTACGGATTTCTTTAGCTTACAATTTCGTATCTTTTTCTTAACAACTTTATACTTGCAAATAATACACATAGGTTAGAATCGAACAAACATATACACAAATTCTTTATTGACTCGTCTAAGACAAGAACGGAAATACAACCATCTCCCTGTGGATCGACCCGTGCTCAACCGGCTAGCTGCATAGCGACACCGTCCTGATCGCGGTAATAACTTTAGAACTTTGAACATCCGACACGCCAAAAGCGTGCGATCAACACCCGTACGTTAAGGAGATTGACGGAGGACCCATTGTTGACCAGGATTTTGCCTATCTTTATATCGTGGCAGTACCCTGAGACATAGAGGGGACGGTTGTGCTCGCACGTTCCAAGGAGGAGGTCTTCATCGCCGAAGGTGATATCGGCTGTGTGTACTTCCTCCAGCTCGTCCTTCATCTTTTCTTCGGCGAGAAAAGCTTGGAATTGCTCTGGCTCTTGTAGCGCCTTGATCATTGAATCTCTTGCTTCTTTTGATAGTAAAAGGGCGTCGAGAATGCTGAGTTGTGAGGGCAACTTCCTCAAGTGCGCCAGAACGTTATGGTCCACCTTACTCTTCTTTGGCGGGTCCTTGGCGGTCTGCTCTTTCATGACTTGGTTATCTAGGGCGATATCCTCAGAGACCTTTTCTTTTCCCTTATCTTTTCTATTTGTGGGTCCGAGATTCTTTTCAGGCAGTGTATGATTGCGCAGCTGGATATTTTCGCAGGTATTCGGTTCTTCCTCTTTTCCCGAAGTAGATTCTTTGAAAAGAAGGCCAAGAGTCATCTCTTCGTCGGAGTCACTTCCAAAGGTAAGAACTTGCGATCCTCCGGCGTTGACCGTGTGACAGTTACCGTTAGTTCTTTTATGCTCCCCGGTCGCGCTTCTTTGCTCCCGACGAGTTTTGCGTTTCATCCGCTTAAAATGTTGCCGGTGAGCAACATACCCCTGCCACCATCTTTTAAAAGTGTTGCACTCTTCGGTGGGGTGTGCCATCTTGTGATGACAGTCGTCTTAGAAATGAAGTCGGTTGGACAGAATCTCGTACTATACTGATCCATTTTTTGAAACTTCTTTATAGACTTGTTTGTAGATACCCTAGTCGGATGATTCTTCTCTGGTAGAGGGATTTGACAAGCAACGGAGTGAGCGCCGAGCGCCCGTTGCGCTTAACGGGATGGTACTGACTTTCATACAGTCTCAGATCTTTGGTTGGCGGACCATCGGCTGGCGCATTCGAGACGTCCTGTCTGTAAGTCAAGAAGCTGACTTTCACGAGTGTCAAATCAAAACTAGCTGAAAGTTTGAGCCTGATAAGTCATCCCAAAGGTAGTTGACTTGCTGACTTGTGTGAGCCAACAAGCAAGGGATGAGCGCGACTGAATATAGAATGCGATATTGGTTTGAATAACGCGTGCTATATTTTCCACTTCCGTCGTTCAGGAACAAACACTTCGCCTAATTCTTTCTTTTGAATCCCGGTTTGGCGCTTAACGGAACACTAAGTCAATCTCGACTTTTCGGTGATATAGGAAGTAGCTAGGATGCATCTCTGCTTCACTGGGAGTGTTTCCTTCGGAGGGTGGTAGCTTCATTCCCATTGATATGGCTTTAGCAAACCTTTTCCTCATCTTGAACTTGTTTTTATCCGTGACGGATGTCCCTTGATTCGGCGGGAGTGTCTCGACTCTTTCGTCCAGTCGCCGGCGTCTGGCTTTTTCAAATATGGCCATCTCACGCTCCCGATCTGCTTTACTTTTCAGATGAATTTCATTCAGGAAGGCGTTGATCATTTCGTCTGACGGCCATAGAAGTTCCGGCTCGGGACCTGCCCCCAGTCTCTCTGTGCAAGGAGCTTATTGATCATCTGTAGACGAGTGAGAGATCACATGACAACTTGCTACGTAATCCTCGGATCCATCTGATGAGTCTTCTCTATCATTTCCGTCCTCAAGGACGTGGCTGAGGAACTCTTGGAGCGTGATTGGAGTCCGCGCCTTCTGGTTATACTCTTCTAGCGCATCAATCTGTTTTTGCAGGTCCGTGCGCTTGTCGTCAGGCTTCATGGGCCTCCTGGATTTCTTCTTCTTTTTCGAAGATTTCGACGTCTTGGTATGAACACTTTGGCTATCACCACCAATTTTTGGCGTTGGGCACGGCTTCAGTATCCCTTCGATGATCTGGGGTTCCAGCGAATTCTTCCACCTGATCGCCGGGCATGTCTGGAGATCATTCAGCATCCTTTTAGTTTTGGCCGAAAGAATGACCTCCCATGGAGCTTCTTCAACAAAAGAGCATGTTTCCCCCGGTGTGTCCATCTTCTTAGGAGTGTGCGGTTGTGGTGGGCTCACTTTCCACTTCTCAGACAGCGCAAACTTGCCTTGTTGGTACTGATCCTCGATCCATCCCTTAAAGACGAAACAATTTTCGATTGGATGTCTTACCGTTTGGTGTTAAGGGAGATAATTTGGATTATTCACTTCGCTGGGTTGCGATGGTCGCCTTGGATTCGGCAAATTGATAAGCCTGTTGCGCATCGCCAGCTCGAACAGCCTCTTCGTTTTATCCTGCGGGAATGAGTAAGGGCGCTTCATTTTCTCATTGTAATAGCGTCGTCTCTCTTCCAATTGATCCGTTAGTCTTGGAGCACTGGGCTGCTGTTGGGTGTTCGCAACGAAGGTCGCCTTCCCTTTACCCTTTTCGTTCCGCCGCTCCAGTTTCGGAGGAGACGGTCTGTAACCCATCTGATCCATCTAGGCTAGCTTGTCGATTAAAGCCTGTAATGTGTTCGGTTTGAAGAACATCATGAACTGTGAAATAGTTGCATGAGGGTCTAGGATGCCCACGAACATGCCCACTGCTGGTGCTTCCTCGATGCGCTGTTCGCACTTCGACCACAGATTTCGCCATCGGATTGCGTATTGAACCCAAGTTTTACTGGCTTCACCCTTGCATTGATCAATGCCGTTATTGAAGTGCGTTCACTAGCACTCGCGAATCGCTGGGTGAATAACAACTCCATCTCTGCGAAAGTTTTGACGGAGTCGTTTGGAAGTTCGGAGTACCACTCAAACGCCGTTTCCGACAAGCTGCCAATGAATTGACGGAGCAAAAACTTATCATCACCCCCGGTGTTGCCGCACAGATCTCTGAATTGGGTGGCGTGCTGGTGGGGATTGCATGTCCCCTTGTATACGTGGAATTTGGGGATCATGTATCTCGGCGGGTACTTTATCTGATCATACCAGCCTGGATACGGTCGCCCAGTTTTGACAACTTGGCCGGCTGCTTCATTTGCCTGGTGAACTCTTATTTGCTGAGCAATATAGTCATCCAAGGCAGCTTTAGAGATTGTCTCCTCCTTGGTTGTTGACAGAGCTGGCAGGGGATTCGATGTTTCTCCTCTGTCATCTTCAATTATTACTGGAGGATCTTCGGCTGGGGGATCCGGCTGGATCATCATGCCCACCATATCTTGGAATAGAAGGGCCATTTGCTTTATATTGGCCGCTTGTTCCGCAGCCTCTTTGTCCTTCTTCTCAAGCATTCTCCGAAGGAATTCAGCATCAGTTTCCCGATCACAACACTGCTCCATGGATGTTTCCGGGCTTTCTTTTGGCCCAGTGAGTGCGGCCATCACAGTCAGCATCTCCTGAAGCTCCTGCTGCTATTGTTCCTGAGCTCTTGTGATGGATCGGGTGAGTGGTCGGTGGCCCGTAGAAGCACGGCTATCCTCTTTCCCGGATGCCATGTAAATAGTATGGACCGTTATGCCCCCATACCTAGGGCATTTGGGCTCAGTGCCTTTGACATTTGTCGCAGGCATGGGGATTTTCTCCGGCCTTCTCCTCTTATGAGCGGTCGAAGTTGAGGGGGCCGTTGCAGTGGGCACCGAAGTAGCCGTCGCCTTTTGTGGCTTAACAGGACGGTTTTCTTCCTGTCGGACCTTCAGCTTCTTCTGCTGGCGAGGATAGTCTTGATCCACTACCGACTCTCGGACTTATCACCAGATTTTGTAAACTTTGGAAGACAGCCGTTGAGAGGACTGCTCCGGCTTTATTTCTGTGACAGTCTCCACCGGTGGCGGGGATCTTTTTAGTACGGCAGTAGGCGAGTTCCTGTGTACCTTGTTCAGCAGCTCAAAATTGTTCCCGGTTGGAACAACAGCATTAATTTCCACTGTTGGAGCTGGTGGAGTTATCCCAGAGGGGGAGTTTCCCCCGACCTTCCTTACTCGGCGCCAGTGGCGACGTCGAGCGTGTCGAGCCGTTGGTGTTGGTTTGGTGATAGGGACGGCTTTGTCTTGCCCCCTGTCCAGGTGAAGGGCTGCTGCTGGCATCAGCCTATTAAAGACTGATGTCCGTTGAGAAGCAGTATCCAATCGGTCGAAAGCAGGCTTCTGAGCACGGACAGGAACCGTAGTGGAAACCGGAACAGCCAGTCTTGTAAAAATTGACCCTTTGGTTGGAGAAGCCGCCTTGACGACTTCGGGAGCAGGGTTGGTCACTCTTTTCGGAATAACCTTTTCTTGAGGTGCAGGCTTCATCATGGGCCCACATGAATTTTGGCCCAGTTTGGCGAAGACCGAGGTGCTGGAGCTGGACGACCCGTTGAGAGGGGGCGCAGTAGCTGTAAGCCGATCGAAGACCGACTTCTTGGGAGCTTCCGGTGTTGGCATAGCAGCGGTGAAGCTCGTTGGCAGGAGCATGGTCCTGAAAAACAATCCCATGGTGGCTTGAGTGACCTGTTCCACCGGCATTATGAACAGGGAGGCTGCTTGGGGACCGTAGGCTATGACTCCAGATGAGGCAGAGCGCGAATTGCAGTTGCAGTTAGAGCACTTTGCACAAGAGAACGCCATTGATCCTTCGCTTTCTACACCAAGCAAAACTCCAAATCTTAGTATCTCGAAATCTAAAGGCAACCATTAGCAAATCGCGATTCGTTCGCGAACACTACACACGAAGTGTGGAGTGGAAAGAGGAAAAGGTCCCACCGGGCGTGCCAGAATCTGTTTACCGCCGGAAAGCGGGAAGACGAACGTCTTTCCTGAATCTGGGGGCAGATGCTAATTGGTGCTATCCATCCACCTCTTCGAAGATGCCAAGTTAATTTATGCCTTTTAATTCTGATTAATTAATAATTTATTATTATTAGATCTTTTGATCTAACGGTGAGGAATTTTTTTAATTCCAGCATTGGCGCACATTACGCTAGCGCACCTACATTCGACACGTGGCGTGCAGCGCGGAGCGCAGCGCAACTGCGCTAGCGCACCCGTGCTTGACACATGGCGCGCAGCGCGGAGCACAGCGCAACTGCGCTAGCGCACCCGTGCTTGACACATGGCGCGCAGCGCGGAGCACAGCGCAACTGCGCTAGCGCACCCGTGCTTGACACGTAGCGCACATCGCTGAGCGCAGCGCAACTGCGCTAGCGCACCCGTGTTTGACACATGGCACGCAGCGCGGAGCGCTGGATCTGAAGCGTTGCTTCAACTTTTAAATTTTGAATTTTGAAACAGAGCTTTGCTCTGATTGGGCGAGCGCTGCCTAGGGCGCAGCGCTCCTGGCGCTGGCGTGTCTTCTTTTGACACGTGGCGCGCTGCGCACGGGATCTGAAGCGTTGCTTCAATTTTTGAATTTTGAAATTCAAAACAGAGCTTTGCTCTGATTGGGGGAAACACCAAGATGCCTCTAGTAGGGCTTCTTCAAGCCGACGTTCCTTCCTGAGAAGGTATGCTCGTCGGGGTTCAAGTGTAGATTCATGGCTGCCGGTCCATAATGACAACTCATCTTCGGAAGCGGTTGAGATAGGCTGCTTGAGAGCTATCTCGCATCCCTTTTCCAGAGGACCTATAAATATTCGCCGTATTGATGGAGGATCTTCGTAGAATATGATGGCAGGATAAGAACTCTTCGGGACGCGCACGTTCTCGGTCTCATCCTGAGAACGCCTTATAGCCTCAGCCAATTGTGCGGCTTCCTCGGTAGATGAACCCGGAAAGAGAAGACCATCATCCGGCTCTTGCATAGATATTGGTTCGTCTTGAACAATAGGATCGGATTCCACCAAAAGGTCAAGCAGACCGGTGATCATCTTCTTTCTCCTCTTCGACCCAGAACTAACACTGGAAGATGATCGCTTCCTTCCCTTCGGCGCTTTGGCGCGATGTTGACCCACTTCGCCTCCACTATCCCCTTTTGGCGACACCCTTGCTGATAACGTCGCCACTAATGGAGGGGCCGCTGGCGCCTCGGCAGAAGCCTTCGCTCGAGCTCTAGTACGCATCGGTATCCCTGCAGAGGGAGGAATCAACCCGGCTTCTGTGGCCTGCGAGATGAGGACCGCACCACCATCCCTCAAAAGAGGGCGAACGACTGACCGCGGTTGCAACGGAACGCTGGCAGCTTGGGTCGGGGCAGGAGTATTATATTCGAAGAGTACTCGCCTTTCTTCAGCAATGATAGGACCAACCCGGTGGCGATACCATCCCACAAAGGAGCCCACAGACCTGGGGAGATAGTCAGGTTCTGGGATCATGAACACGGAACCAGTATTCAGCCGCATAAAATGACGAATAATGTCGCAAATAACTCCCAACGATGAAGTAGGCTCAACCAAGAACGCTTCGAAGGGGACGCCCTGATTATAGCCCAGTTGCCGGGCAAAGCGGTGCGGATTATACCGTATAAGGAGAGCCGTATCCTTCTAGCGGAATGATTGAATTGATTTCGGATTGTGTAGTAAGAAAATTGCGTAGAAATCACAACAAAAAATTATTTTGACCGCAATCAATAACGGTGTCGAATGTAGAGCGTTAGTAAGTGCGGATCGTCCACAGGGAAAGTGTAATCGTTCGTGTTTCGATTTAGATGAGTTGAAACTTTAAAGAAAAGAAAAGAAACAATTCATGATTTGTAAATTGAATTTCAAGAATTAGAAAAATCTAGATCTAATAACAAGAAAACATTAAAATCAAGAAATGAGAATTCGTTATGATTTCCAAATCAAATATCAAGAATCGAAGTGAGGCTCGTAGGAATCGATCGGATCTATAGATGTGATGAAATCTAGCGATTACGTATTCTTATTCATCGATGAATTGATACTAGATCGATGATGATCGACGAGAATTAGGGATTTCTTGTGAAACTAGGGTTTCATCATCTATCCCTTGTTCCTTCGTCGATATCATTCATATTCTAGCCTATAGTAAATTCAAGAATCGATCGTGGATCCCTAATTTCGAGCGATCACAATCAAGAAAGCATCGCAACGAAACTAGGTCGTCGATTCTTCAATTTGCTAGGGTTTACAAAACTCGTAGGACTTAAGAATCGTTTTAAGATTTGTTACATCATCATTCTATTGATCGTCTCGACTCCTTTACGAGCGGAGTTTTACTCAAACATCACAATAAGAACCACAATCACAAAATGAGATCGAATCATGATGCAAGAATTTAAAGAAAGAAAGATTAAAGAATTTCACCTTTTATTTATCAACAATTCCGTTACAAATCGCTCAAGAACTACAAGAGGAATGAACTCGATCGTCGATTTGGCTTCGCTCGTCTCCTTGAGTCGCGGATCGGCTTGGATCACTTGCTCGATTGAAGATCGGCTCCGCTCCTAAAAGGTTGAAGGCTTCTCGCTTGAATGGTACTCGGGATCTTGAATTTGGCTTTGGATTTTGGATTAGGGCTACCAGATGTGTCACTCAACTTGTAGATGGAAATGGGGAGATGAAGAATTAATGAACAACCCTTAACCTTAGATCTAGGCTCCCTTTTATAAGCTTTCATAACCCTAGATCGAGAATTCAAATTTCAAATTTCCCTCCAAAATGAACAACTTTTCCCTCCAAAATGAACTACCTCATTTGAATTTTCCCTCCAAAATGAACCACCTCATTTGAATTTTCCCTCCAAAATGAGGTTGTTAGAAAGAATCTTCTAGAAGAAGTTTGTTCGAAGGAATATTCTAGAATGAGGTTGTTACAAGGAGGCTTCTAGAAGAAGGTTGTTATAAGGAGGCTTCTAGAAGAAGTTAGTTGGAGGGAGGCTTATAGAACTAGGTTGTTAGGCCGAGCCTTCTAGATGAACCCACGTGGAGTTTCTGGAGAGTTCTGGAAGCTTTGCCGTTAGAAATAAGCACATAGGGAAAATCTGCTTCTCTACTGACATCATCATGCCGCGGATCCGCGGCGGGAAGCGCCCATTGGCCTTGAATAAATTTCTGGAATAGTTTTACACCTTATTGTTTACTGCCAGATCACTAGACTTAGACTTGGTGTAATTTTGATCAGCACTTTTGACAATTTGGCTCGGTTTCTGGAATTTCCTGCACAGACTTCGAAACAAGTGTTGCGCTACAAGAAAGATATGATGCCATGATAAACAGTCAATTTCCCTAAAAATGCCGGTTTTAGAGTACAACACATGTAATTCGGTATTTTACTATTGTTTTGGTAATATGTGTAATATGCAAACCGAACATCTCTAGATGAATGCAAAAGATAGGGAAATTGACGTGTTAAAAATACATTATTTTCGACTGATCAAATTCCCCCAAACTTATTTTCGATGGTCTCGAGCGAATTGTTTTATTAAAAAGAGAAGGAGAAAATAAAGAAAGAGAAAAACTAACTAGCACACTTTCGTAGGCAACACGATTGCACTGAGCACGTGCAACAAGCCTTTAAACTTCTAGGTGTCCCTAGTAGGAGGAGTGTTGTCTCCTGAGGATTTTCAGCGGATTGCACCCATAAAATCCAATAATAAAAGGAAGATCATGAATATTACATTTAAAGAAAAGAATTGTAAAAGAAAATTTTTGAAAATTAGGGTTTCCAACTAAGCTAGTTTTTCGGTTGTCATGAGCCCTATCTTAATAGTCATGAAAAGATGTTAGAAATCACATAACCCCTCAATAAAACATCGTCTTTATTCTTCATTCATATCTTTCTTCCAAACATCGATCATATCACCCTACGTGTGTGTAATAGACATCCCTACACCCGGAGAATTCAATTCAAGCTATCATACTCTTGTCCATCAGCCTCGGTACTTTTTTAATTAATGAATATTTAGATGAATTTGCTCACACACTTTCATGCGACCGTTAATACTTCTTGAGGTACTAACCGACCGATTACTCCTGTGTTTGCTTATTTGGTGTTTTTCCTCGTCTTGCACAACCTAAGGCTTAGCAGTGACTCCCAGACCAGTTGTCCTTAGGGCACTAGGTGAAGAGGCACCCTCGCTATATTTTTTTATTGCTGTCTTGGCGATAACAAAACCAGTGTTCATTTTTCTCACCATTTATATTTTATTCATTTTTTTATTTCCTTCATACTTTGGCTTTTGGACAAGAGCATTTCAAGGTATCCTCTACAATCCCAGGCTTTAAGACGTGTGTAAGTGCGAATAGCAGGGTATCAACGTTCAAAATGTTTGGCTTCCAGAATAAAAACTATTTTTCAGACTTATTTTTATCCACAGATTAGTGACGTCCTTCATCTTACTAACCCTTGGGACAACGGCTCATAACTACTTATTACTAGTTCGTATAAGAAAACTTCTAATTTTCTTGGTTTTCTTAAATTTTTCTAATCTCATGGATATAATTTTTCACTATCTAAACTTTTATTATCTTATTTATGTACAAAAAATATTTTTATCTTTTGAAATTTTTTAAATTTTTATAGGTTTTCAAAAAATGTTTTGGCTTATGCAAAGTATGATGCAAATGATGCGAAAATAAGCACAAACCTCCCCCAAACTTGTTTTCAACAGTGTCCTCACTGCTGCCATCTGCTAAATCTCGAAAAAACCTGTAGGCTTTGGAGGAATTTATTAGTGCGGGCAAAATATTTAAGTAAAGATCCTCCCCCAAACTTATTTTTGGCTCACCATTTTGTAAAAGTTTTTCAAGAGCCGGAAAAAATGCCCCCCCCCCCCCAAACTTGAGTTATGCAATGTTAATCTTTGAAAATCATATGAGGGGGCAAAAAATCAGTGGTCGATGCCAAGCTTTGCAAAGACCGAAGGTTAACACCAACCATTCAAAAATTTTATCGATGCAGTGCTCTGGTTGGTGGAAGAAGAAGTGGGGAAAGGTTAAGTGGTGGAATAGAATGTGTGTGCGTCTCATTTTGGAGAGACGATGCAGTGTATGTGATGGATTACTCGCATTCTTTTTATAGTTCAAAAGAAGGGGTGGAGGTTCAATTTCATTGATTGGGAGATGATTCATCTCAACACCCGTGTCATTTAAAAATGCGAGTTCATCAGCGAAGATTTCCTCAAAAGTTCCATCAATACCCCGATGAATAATGTCATCACAAAGTGCGGGGTGATCTTCAGACTCTAAGAACGGTTCATAATCAGTGTTAGTTATTGACCCGGACAACTCAGTGGGAGAGTCTGTATGTGTATGATACATAGTTGGGTCAAACAATAACGTATAAAAAGAGTCTAGATCAGTATCAGGAGGATCATCAAATTCGCTGCTGTCAACATCCATTAAGTCTACAGAACAAATCTGAGCAGTAGGTTCGGAGGGTACACTTCCCAATTTGTAAATGTTCAGCTCTATTGACCTATTCCCGAAAGATAGGGTCATAGAACCATTACGACAGTTGATAATAGCATTGGAAGTGGCCAAAAAGGGGCGATCTAAAATCACCGGAATTTGGTTCCGTGGGTTCGCTACAGGCTGTGTATCAATTACAATAAAGTCCACAGGGAATATAAATTCCCCGATTTTTATTAACACATCCTCCAGTTCACCCCTAGGTTTGGTGATTGATCGGTCAGCCATCTGGAGAGTGCAATGGGCTGGTTTCAACTCTCCGATTCCTAGTTGCTCATAAACCGAATATGGAAACAAGTTAACACTAGCTCCAAGGTCTAGTAGAGCCCGGTTGATGTGTTTTCCCCCAATAGAAATGGAAATAGTAGGACAACCAGGGTCCTTACGTTTCCTCGGTACTTGTTGGGGGAAAGCAGTGTCTACTTTTTTTGCCATGAAAATCTTCTTGGGCACTTGAGTCTTCCTCTTCCTAGTGCACAAGTTCTTAAGAGTTTTCGCATAGGACGGAACTTGTTGGATGGCATCTAGGAGAGGGATGTTGATGTTAACTTGCTTAAAAATGTGCATAATCTTCTCCATATGTGGACTCGATGTGTTAGCCCTTAACCGATTAAAATAAGGTGCTTTAGCAATAAGCGCTAGGTCCATCATAGGGGAAGGAAGTGTGTATGGACCCGATCCCAGAATAGAAGTGGGGATCGTCGGTGGAAGAGTAGAAGAGGTGGGCTGAAGTACCGAGCCTTTTGGGAAACGAAGAATAGGCTCGGAAGAAGATAGTGAGGTAAAAGAACTGGGGTCAGAATTAGAAGTAGAAGTGGAAGGAAAGGTCTCAGCCGGGGTGTTATTGATTGATTTTTCTGTATCATCAAACTCTTCCCCAACGTGAGTGTCAAGCACTCTTCCAAATCTCAACGTGATTGCACTCACATGATGTGAATAGCCAGGATTGGGTAATGGTTGAGCTGGAAGTTTCCCTTTCTCTCTTGCACTCATTTCGGCTTTTAGTTGTGCAATTTGTGCTTCCATCAATTTGATATTCTCATTTTGAGAGACAATGATCTTCATCACATTCTCGACGGAAGATTGCAAACTTATCGTCCCTTGGATGGATTGTTTCATGAAGGTATCAAAGGTTTGTGCTAGTGCAGAGATATTATCTGTACCGGTCAATTGCAAAGAGTTTTCATGTGGTGCAAAAGTGTTGGCCGGATTTTGGAAGTTTTGTGATTGGTAGGGGTGCTGACTCAATTGCAGTTGTGGTGGAGGGACCCTTTGGAAATGGTTTTGGGTTGGAACCGTGTTTTGAGATTATGATTGGTTCCAAGTAAAGTTAGGTTGATTCCTCCAACCCTGATTCTATGTGGAAGAAAATGGATCGTTTCTAGGTCTTTGAAATGCGGCATTGGTATGCTCGTGACCTTGAAACGGACATTCTTCCGTTAAGTGAGAAGGATCAGAACAGCATCCACATACAGTTTTGGAGAGTGACATTTGATTTAGGGTGGCAGCTAAAAATTTGTTTTCCATAGTCTCGGGTTTCTTATGTATAGCTGAAATGTCAGCTCTAACTCCTATGGAAATATCATTGCCATCCCTAGACGATTGACTCATACCCTCCCACTGTAAAGATTTTTCAGCGAAATCTTCTAGAAATTTCCAGGCTTCCCCATCATCTTTGGTCATGAAGTTGCCTTGACACATGGATTCAAGGGTCTGTCTTGTGTTAGGATTAATGCTCTCATAAATGATTCGGCACAGTTCCCATCTCGGGATGCCGTGATGTGGACATTGGACTAACAGATCCTTGAAGCGTTCAAGACATCGTGAAAATGTTTCATTTGGAAGCTGGTTGAATTGATTGATTTCGCTGCGGACTCGAGCTGTTTTATGATGTGGGTAGAATTTCTTAAGGAATGCTTTGACGAATTCTTCCCAGTTTGAGATGGAATGTGCGGTAGTGTTATACAGCCACTTCTCGGCTATATCGTACAAGGTGAATGGGAGAAGACGTAGACGCATAGCATCTATAAAAAGCTGTGAGGTACCCATCATTGCGCATACATTTTCAAATTTGGTGATAAATGCATATGCGTCTTCAGACTCGAGACCATGAAATTTTGGTAGAAGGTTGATGTATTGGGGTTTTATTTGAAAATTTTCCCCGTTGGCTGGTGGAATAGAAAGACAGGTGGAAAGTGGACCTCGTGTAGGATAGCACCTCTCTTGGAGAGAGATGCGAGATGGATTCTGCGCACCAACGGAAGGCGGCAGAGTAGTGGAAAAGAAGTTCGATGGAGATGGATCCATCGAAGTGGGTGTGGTGGTGGGTAAAAGAAAGGGTAAATGTAGAGATACCGACTTTTGGGTCGATGAGGGAACGCGGACTTAACGGGCACTAGAATCCCGTGTCCAGCCTATCTTGCACTAAAAAGGGTTAGTACAAGTGGCAGCGTGAATTTATAATTAGGGGAATGATATGAATGCGTTGTTTGTTTTGAAAATTGATACAGATTTTTTTTTAAAAAAATGATGTAATCACAACAAATGCAACAAGCAAAACCCTAAAATCTAGTGGTCACCTAGGTCAAAGCTCTAGACAGCTCCTAACTGCCAAAAGACAAGTCGCGAGATAAATCCTCCACTGCCTCTTTGTCTCTCCTGTGGCCAGGTAAGTGTCAGGTAAGTGGGAGGTTCTCCACTACGAAAGTAGTAGACCTAATTAAGTAACCACTAGCCTTCGACACACTTGCCTTAAACACCACAAAAGAAACGCGGATAAGCAATGAATTACCCACGGCCTTCTTCTGTCCTAAGTGAGCGCGACGGTCCTTAGAGTCATCTCTAGATTTTTTTAGTTAATGAGGGTAAATGCGGATGCAAGTTTGTGATTTTTGGGGCTTAGGAAGGGTAATGAACTCCCCACCTATTCTGGATTTGGACTTTGCCCCTTAATTTCCGTATTAATATGCAAACAACCAAAAATCAAAAACACGCACAATTTTTATTGCTTTTTGCAGCGCTGCGATTTATTTGCAAAGAAACCTGCAGCAAATTGTTAATTGGAGCAGATGAGGGAGAAGATAAGAAAGCAGAGGAGTCACCTGAGAATTTTTTTACTGTAGCGCCGCGGTTTAGCTACAATAAGTGCCTAATGCCGTGGAACTGCCGTAGGTTTGAAAAATCTCTGCACCAAAATTTTACAGTGTGCCTCTTTTCACCTTCTAAGCTCTCTGGAATTTGCAGAAAAAAATTTCCACAGCTCCACAAGTTCCAGATTTCCTCGCAACAAATCACAACAACACGTTTAGTGTTTGCGCGAATTTTGATCTCAAAAATTATAATGGAATAAACTTTTCAACTAAAATTTCAAAAAAATGAACAATTAGCGCACTATCCCCGGCAACGGCGCCATTTGATTGAATTGATTTCGGATTGTGTAGTAAGAAAATTGTGTAGAAATCACAACCAAAAATTATTTTGACCGCAATCAATAACGGTGTCGAATGTAGCGCGTTAGTAAGTGCGGATCGTCCACAAGGAAAGTGTAATCATTCGTGTTTCGATTTAGATGAGTTGAAACTTTAAAGAAAAGAAAAGAAACAATTCATGATTTGTAAATTGAATTTCAAGAATTAGAAAAATCTAGATCTAATAACAAGAAAACATTAAAATCAAGAATTGAGAATTTGTGATGATTTCCAAATCAAATATCAAGAATCGAAGTGAGGCTCGTAGGAATCGATCGGATCTATAGATGTGATGAAATCTAACGATTACGTATTCTTATCCATCGATGAATTGATACTAGATCGATGATGATCGACGAGAATTAGGGATTTCTTGTGAAACTAGGGTTTCATCATCTATCCCTTGTTCCTTCGTCGATATCATTCATATTCTAGCCTCTAGTAAATTCAAGAATCGATCGTGGATCCCTAATTTCGAGCGAGCACAATCAAGAAAGCATCGCAACGAAACTAGGTCGTCGATTCTTCAATTTGCTAGGGTTTACAAAACTCGTAGGACTTAAGAATCGTTTTAAGATTTGTTACATCATCATTCTATTGATCGTCTCGACTCCTTTACGAGCGGAGTTTTACTCAAACATCACAATAAGAACCACAATCACAAATTGAGATCGAATCATGATGCAAGAATTTAAAGAAAGCAAGATTAAAGAATTTCACCTTTTATTTATTAACAATTCCGTTACAAATCTCTCAAGAACTACAAGAGGAATGAACTCGATCGTCGATTTGGCTTCGCTCGTCTCCTTGAGTCGCGGATCGGCTTGGATCACTTGCTCGATTGAAGATCGGCTCCGCTCCTAAAAGGTTGAAGGCTTCTCGCTTGAATGGTACTCGGGATCTTGAATTTGGCTTTGGATTTTGGATTAGGGTTACAAAATGTGTCACTCAACTTGTAGATGGAAATGGGGAAGATAAAGAATTAATGAACAACCCTTAACCTTAGATCTAGGCTCCCTTTTATAAGCTTTCATAACCCTAGATCTAGAATTCAAATTTCAAATTTCCCTCCAAAATGAACAACTTTTCCCTCCAAAATGAACTTCCTCATTTGAATTTTCCCCCCAAAATGAACCACCTCATTTGAATTTTCCCTCCAAAATAAACCACCTCATTTGAATTTTCCCTCCAAAATGAGGTTGTTAGAAAGAATCTTCGAGAAGAAGTTTGTTGGAGGGAATATTCTAGAATGAGGTTGTTACAAGGAGGCTTCTAGAAGAAGGTTGTTATAAGGAGGCTTCTAGAAGAAGTTAGTCGGAGGGAGGCTTATAGAACTAGGTTGTTAGGCCGAGCCTTCTAGATGAACCCACGTGGAGTTTCTGAAGAGTTCTGGAAGTTTTGCCGTTAGAAATAAGCACATAGGGAAAATCTGCTTCTCTGCTGACGTCATCATGTCGCGGATCCGCGGAGGGAAGCGCCCATTGGCCTTGAATAAATTTCTGGAATAGTTTTACACCTTATTGTTTACTGCCAGATCACCAGACTTAGACTTGGTGTAATTTTGATCAGCACTTTTGACAATTTGGCTCGGTTTCTGGAATTTCCTGCAGACTTCGAAACAAGTATTGCGCTACAAGAAAGATGCGATGCCATGATAAACAGTCAATTTCCTTAAAAATGCCGGTTTTAGAGTACAACACAGGTAATTCGGTATTTTACTATTGTTTTGCTAATATGTGTAATATGAAAACCGAACACCTCTAGATGAATGCAAAAGATAGAGAAATTGACGTGTTAAAAATACATTATTTTCGACCGATCACGGAACACCAAATAGCCCGGCCTAATTGAGTATAGATGCATGATCTTCCTAGGCTTTAAAGAGGGTGCTCCCCCTTTCAACAAGTCGAATAGCTGCTGAACTGGCCCCGCTGGAGCAGAAAGAACGCGATCAACAAACACCATTCCTCCCTCATGGGTATATGTATTGAGCAGAACACGAAGGGCCCCTAATTGAGTCGGATCGGGAGCGGAGGCATCCACCAATCTCATAACTCGAGGGAAGGTGTAGGAGTCATAGAAGTTCAGCCGTTAATGTGCCGCGAATGCCCCCAGCACATGCATTTCGATCCATTATGTGAAGTAATGAAGGGGGAGATTCACAACATCTACACCTGGAGTCGAAGTGTTGGCCGCAACACTTAACCCATGATAAAGATGCGATAGTCCCGTGATGCCGACGGCCAACTTTGCCCCTTCAGCTACATAATGGGCGGGATAGAAGACGGAAGCTCTCATGAAGCATCGGTGTGACGGTATCACAAACCAGCTGAGCCAAAGGCTGATAAAACCGACAAAGAAGGTCACTTCATCATGTCGGGAGCCACAATCGAACCAAAAGGAACGACTGACAAGATTGGGATGTAAAACTGTGGTAGATCTTCTGTTTTAACCGGCAGTCTATCCAAACCAAACCCAAAAAGGTCATCGATACTCGCAAACTTCGGGGCCTCCTTGGATAAAATATCTCCCCGAATGAAACAGGCGATAAAGCTCTCGAAAGTGACACCCTGCTCTTCTGACTTCGCAAACAATCTGTCGAAAATACCCAGGGCCTTGATCAGACTGGGGTACTTATGACGGACGGAGGTTTTGGCTGTCAGACCATCAAGCACAGCCGGCATGGTGGAGAAAACATATTCATCAGGAGGCAGCAATTCCTCGTATTGCTCCCCCCTAATGGGCAGTCCTGAAATCTCACGGAATTCATTTAATGAGATAGACACCTCTCGATCCCCTAGCAGGAAGGTGTTGGTGGGCAGATTCCATTGGTTTAAGAAGGCTTTGATCCACCAGACGTGAGGAGCATGGCAATGAAAGAGCGATGCATACACTGCCTGATATAGTCTGACCTTCTGCAGCCTTGCGCGGTGGGCAGAAAGAATATAACGAGCCTAAATAAGATAGCCCACAGGGTGCCGGGGGGTGATACCCACTTTATAAACTTGCCCCCAAGGTCGAGCTTCACCTTGGCAAATCTGACGCCCCAAGATGTCTATAGCAGGTAAGGGCTGGTTAGGTATCCTAGAAGTAGAGGGCTCCAACCGGCCCGAAAAAGTCCAATTGGTCACTTCCACTGCATAAGCAATCTGTGGGCGTTCCATCGGCAGTATAGGGCGAAGAGGTTCCACCGGCTCCACGCAAATAAAACTTCGGCGACCCCGGATGATGTGACCGTATTAAGTGCCCCATAAGAGCAGATTTTTTCAATCTTTATCATGAGCTCTGATCATCGCCATTTTCTCCTCATCTGACGGCGATTGTGGAAAAGCGGGGTCTGAGTGGGTGTAAGGGAAATAAGGAAGAGAAGCCATTGTGCCTGAAATAAGGAAAAGAGGAAGCTATTAATAAAACCCATGCACATACATATATATATATATATATATATAATAAAACAGGATGTCTGTTTTGCGGGGCCACTGCCTACGAAACACATAGACCCCACAAAATCAATATGGCGGCTCACTAATGATGAGACGGAGCAATCATTGTGAGAATCAAAAAAGATCCTCGTTAAACAGACATTGGAATTCAAACAACTCTTGGAAAAACCACCTCTGATAAGACACCTAACAAAATTAAAAATCTGCGCGAATGAAGGGAAACCCCTATGAAAAGATTATCAAGAACACCAAGGAATAAAATTCCCAAGGAGTCCTCCTGATCTTTCAGAGCTAATCTCTTCGCCTTAGGAATTAAATTCCCTTTACATGATGGAATTAAATTCCAGGAACTCACAAAAGAAAAACTTATATGAGAAACAAAATCTCATGAATCCCTAAAAACAGAGGTGAATGTTCGAGATATGGAGGTTAACTAATCAAAGATCACATCTTTGGATCCCTAAGCGAATGGGTCTTTGAAGAGAGCAAAGCTCTCATGGTGGATTTAAAATCCAGATTTTTTGTTTAGAAAGAATTTTTTTTTTATTAGCAGAGAGTCCTTACCTAAAAAAAGGGTTTCTTTTTAACAGAGTTAAACTCTGGAATTACAATGGCAGAGAACTAAGCTCTGAGGAGGAGAATTAAATTCTCGAAGAGGATGAAGAAAGAAGAAGATGAGCGAACAGTGGCTGCCTCAAGAATGAGACCTCTGCATTTATACGACATGATAAGAAACGGTTCATCTTCCCCGTTCCCTAGGCAGATCCAATGGCCATAAAGGTGAAAACATTGCACTCACGTGCAAACACGTGAGAACAATGCTGTGGGGGCATTTGTTCCCTCATGGGAACTGAATAAAACATATGAATAAAGCAACGAGAAAAGCCCCCAAGTGGAGCATCACGTTCCCACACGTGATCGGGCCTCATGTGCAGACACGTGACTTTTTATAGGCAAAGTCTATAGGCGCTGAATGAAATAAACAATTGGAGATGCTTAATTGGTGAGGTCACGTGCCAACACGTGATGGGTTCCTGAGCCCTCTGAACTAATAGAATTAAATTCTAACTAGAAGCTTTATGCTTAATTGGTGAGGTCGCGTGCCAACACGTGATGGGCTCCTGAGCCCTCTGAATAATAGAATTAAATTCTAATTAAGAAGCTTTATGCTTAATTGGTGAGGTCACGTGCCAACACGTGATGGGCTCATAAGCCCTCTGAACTAATAGAATTAAATTCTAATTAAAAGGAATCAAAAGCCCTAATTGGAAAAATATTTGCCTAGATCTTTCCAAACAAGAAAGATTGCGCTCTGTAAAACAGAACGCCGTTGGATTAACAATCCAATGGTGATTAAAAGATCACCAATTTAAAGAAAAATGCTGTACAGAGAAATATCTTCCCAATCTTATTAAGAACAACAAACAAGATATCTTCTGTAAAAAAGAAGTCTTTGGATTAAAAATCCAACGGTGAATAAAATTCACCGAGTGATCTAAAAGATTATGTTGGTTATAAAATCAATCAAAATCTCTAAATGAGAGATTGGCTGAACAAACTGATTCTTTTCTTTTTCTTATAAATAGGAGCCAAGAAGAAAAAAAGGAGACACGGAAGGAAGGAGAGAGAAGAACGCCCTTGAAAGCAAAAAAAAGAGAGAGAAAAGAAAATTTAATTCTCCAGAGAGAAGAAGGTCTCTTCAAAGAAGAAAGAAACTTTAGGTAAGAGAAGGAAAGAGATCACCCCATAAGATCCTACAAAACAAAAGAGAATTTAATTCTCAAACCAAGAGTTTAACTCTTCTGAAAAGAACTTAGTTCTTCCTCTAGTTGAGATCTGCAGAAGCAGATCTCCCCACAAGTTGAGAATTTAATTCTCATCGGGGAGATTCTGTTATGTAGATTCAAACCCAGGGGAAAGAACTAAGTTCAAAGAATTTAATTCTTATCAGAACATATAGGAATTTAATTCCTCTAATAAAATTAGGGTTTAACCCTATAGAAGAATTTAATTCTTATGAAACAAAAGGGGCTCGAACGTCTCAAAACTCAAGATCTCCATGAACGTAATGAAAAGATTAGTGCTTGAACAAAAAGAGAACAAACTGAGATCGGCTCACGCGATCCCATGTGACCCCCAAAGCAGTGCTTAGCTTTCATAAAGCAGAAAGGGAATAGATCAAAGGCAATAGCGCCAAATTCGAGCGCCTCATATGACCCCACGTGAGCGCCTCAAATTCTTAGTGTTTAACACTGTTTTAAGCGCCTCACATGACCCCACGTGAGCGCCTCAAATCCTTAGTGTTTAACACTACTTCAAGCGCCTCATGTGAGCGCCTTAAATTCTTAGTGTTTAACACTACTTCAAGCACCTCACGTGAGTGCCTCAGACTCTCAGTGTCTAATGCTACTTCAAGCGCCTCACGTGACCCCACGTGAGCGCTCCAGATCTTCAGTTTTTAAACAATAATTTAAGACCTAAGGTGGGAGCACGTGAGCACCGAACATATGCTAGTGTTTTAGGCCAATCTTAGCCCAAGTTAGCTAAGTCTCCCAAAGCTAAAACTCTTTTTCAACCGAGCCTCAATTATACTCAGGTCTTTCAAAATTGATCTCAGATGGCATTCAAAGTTATGTTATTCCATTTCTTCTAAGTCTGACATTTGGTTCAAGGGTACATCTCTCCGCACCTTTGATACATGTCGTTGTAATTATTCAACGTCTTCCGAGAGGTGGCGGGTCCCGATAACCAACAACTTTTTTGGTACATTTCCAAACCCATGGATACACCCTATTAGACCGTAACGTCTTTAAACTAACTACGGACCGCAACGTCCCTAAACTAAACTCTATGGACTATGAGGTCCTTAAGCTCATGGACTATGATGTCCTTAAACTTATGGACCGCAACGTCCCTAAACTATACCCTACAGACTATGATATCTCCAAACTAGACTATGATGTCTCTAAACTATGGACTATGATGTCCTTAAACACCATGGACTATGATGTCCTTAAACTTATGGACCGTAACGTCCTTAAACTAAAACGATAGAACCCAAATGCTCTTTCGCTGGATCTAAATGATCCTAAAACCCTGTTAAGTAGATCTTAGTCTAAAATTAGACTAACGTATCCTTAACAACCATTTAAGTTGATCTTAATCTCAAACGAGATTAACGATCCTTAAATCAATCCAACTACAGATTCCTCGACTGACATTGGTTCAAGGGTACATCTCCTCACACCTCTGATATGTGTCATTATACGCTTCAACGTCTTCAGGGAGGTGGCAGGTCCCGACAATCAATAAACCCAATGGACCGCAATGTCCCTAAACTAAAACAATAGAGTCCAAATTCTCTTTTGTTGGATCAAAATGATCCTGTTAAGTAGATCTTAGTTTAAAATTAGACTAACGTATCCTTAACAAACGTTTAAGTTGATCTTAGTCTCAAATAAGATTAACGATCCTTATACCCAACCCCAAAACCAAATATAAGAAAATACGGATTTGGACTAATCCACGCCCTACGGGCGACAACATAAATTAGTCTCCGTATATAATCCACGGGCAACCAAAAAAATAAAACAAACACACACGACATGAAGTGACCATCTGGAGAAGGAGAAAGTGGTTACCGCGATACGGTAGCGTAATTAACTGCAGGGGCTTGCGCCTGCAGGGAAGAGCGTCCCCACAATCAAAAACCCCTCACAATGAGGGGGAATCTGACGAAGTCTGTTACAACGGTCGCATCCGTCTAAACCTCCGATACACAGTGCAATAAATTAACTTGGCATCCTCGGAGAGGTGGACGGATAAAACCAAATAGCATCTGCCTCCAAGATTCAGGCCAGACGTCCCAACGTCCCGGTCGCGTCTTTCGGCGGTAAACACATCATATAAAGGTGTACATGTAGCTATGTATGCACGATACATTTCATATGCACAATAGAACAATAATCAACGTCTCAATGTCAAAAACGAATACAATACCACATATGTGTATAGGTTGTGTGTGTCATAGCAATTACCGATGGTGTGGGTGTAGCATACAATTTAGTACTCGTGCAACATGAACCGTTAGTAATGGTGCAGTGTCCACTAGGTAGAAGCTCCATCCTTGAAGACATCGTGGAGTGGTTGGATTACTTTGGAGGGTTCCTTACCAATGGTCAGGACCTTGTCGACGAAGGTCATGCTGTCCCCAACCATGCGGGAGCGAAGAAGCAATCGCCGAGCCTCTTGCTGTGTTAGGTCTTGAGAAGAAGTATCGACCAATTCCATGACCCGAGGGAAGTTGTATCCTTCATAAAATCTAGGCCGTTTATGCACGCCAAAGGCACCCAACACGTGCATCTCGATACACGAGGTGAAGTAGTGCAATGGAAGATTTACGGGCTTCAATCACGGCTGAGCGGTGTCGGCCGCTATACTCAAACCATGATACAAATGCGCTAATCCTGCAGCCCCAATAGCCATACGTATCCCTGCCGTAATGAGATGAGCCGGATAAAAGACAGACGGTCTCATATAGCGAGGGTGCATTGGAAGTGCAAACCAGCTCAACCACAAGCCAATGAACCCCATAAAGAGCGTCTCCTCAACAATGTCCGAAGCAGCAATTTTTGCAAAAGGGATGATTGGGGTATCCGGAATAAAGAATTTCTTTAAATCTGCCTCCGCAGTCGACAGTTTGTCCAAGCTAAATCCGAACTAATCATCAAGCTTGGCAAACTTCACAGCTTTCTTCGATAAAGCCTCCGAACGAAGGAAACGGGCAAAAAAGTTCATAAAGCTAACTCCATGCCCCCGGACTCCAAGAAAAAGCTCTCATATATGTTCAACACTTTGATCAGGCTCGGAAACTTGTGTTGAACAGCATTTTCCGGGGTAAGACCATAACCACCGATTTAGTAGCAAAGACATACTCGTCAGGAGGATGTATCTCCTCATAGTGCTCTCCTCTTACAGGTAACCCAGATATTTGCATGAATTCCTCCAGCGAAATTGATACCTCCAGATCCGATAAAAGTAAGGTGTGGGTCGGAATATTCCACTGCTCCAGAAAGGATTTAACCCACTACATATGATGAATGTGGTAATAAAAGAGAGACGCGTAAATCGCTGGGCATAACCCAGTCTTCAACAACGGCGACTTCTTGGCCGACAAAATGTAACGGGACCACTGCAGATAACCAGCCGGATGTTGGGGGGTCACTCCTATCGTATAAACCTGACCCCAAGGACGCGCTTCTCCTTGACATATGCAACGCCCCAGAATGTCTAGGGCCATCAGCGGCTGGACTGGTATCGACGCCATAAAAGGTTGGAGACGTCCTTCCGAGATCTAGTTGACCTCTTCCACTGCATAAGCGACCTGCAGAGGGTCAGCGTAATGAATCGACGGGATCGGTTCTGATGGCACCGCACAAGTAAAGTTGCGCCGACCCCGGATAATATAATTGTACCATGATCTCCATAGATGAAGAGACTTCTGCACTAGGTCGTAGTCCCAGATTAGCGCAAAGACTTCCCGATCTGTAGGCGCATCGACAAAAGCACTCTCCAAACGAACGTAAGGGAAAAGGAATCAGAAGCCATAGTACCTGAAAAGAAAAACCCGCAGAGAGTTAGTTATCGGCACAATGTAATTAACTACAACTAAGGTCCTTAGCATTTTCAGTACACCCAAATCTGTACTCCACTATAGCATATTAAAATCACTATAGTCCAAGAAAAAATGGGGATAATAGGCCCCACAAAATCAAGGTGATGCATCATCAATGATGAGACATGCACCCATTGTAAGAATCCAAAAGGATTCCCATTAAATAAATGATCTTACTGAGCAGTGGAGTTCAAAACAACCAATGTTCTTGAAAAACGTGTTCTGTAACATATCCAAATCTGTAAGAAGAGTTGTAGAACCCTAAAAAATATAATAAGAAAGAGGAATAAAATTCCCAAAAATTTTCAAAATTTCCTAGAGCTAAGCTCTGTAATACAAAATGGAGTTAAATTCCTTCGACGATGGGATTAAATCCCAGAAATCCCCATAGGAAATAAAATGGAATTAAATTCCAGAGAACCCTCAAAGATCAGAGCCAATAACAGGGTAAAACCCTAAGATCTCTAAGACCCACGGTCTACCCAAATAAAAAGTTTTTTAAAATATCAAACAGATCATTTCAAGAAAAGAGTTAAGCTCTGTTAATGGGTTAAAAATCAAAAACAAAAAAGGAGATCTTTTTAAGAGTTAGATTTTGGTCATAATCCTTACCAATTTTTTTTAACAGAGTTCAACTCTAAGAGGTCCTGTGGGCAGAGATCTAAGCTCTGAGAAGAGAATTGAATTCTCAATGAAGAAGAAAGAAGATAATGAAACGACAACCATCTCAAGGGCCAAAGGCCCTATTTATAGGATGTGAAGGGACGCTTCAACTCTATAGGAGATCAAACGGTGGAAAAAGTGACACCGTTGCACCCACGTGTGAACCACGTGAGAATAATAGTGGGGGGCATTTGTTCCCCCAAAATTTAAACAATATAAAAAGAGCTAAGCTCTGTTGAATTTGTTAGTTATATGTATGCCCTAGAGGCCATTACTGTACATACGATGTATATTGTAGTGGATGCTAGGACATATATAGGGAGGACTTTCTTGCTCGACATGATAGTATGCTATCTGGTTGTACTTTATCTTAACATGTACTCTGATTGTCTCTATGTTACATGTTGATAAAGCCCTTAGGATATGTACTCGACTACTGGGACTATGATGAGATCATACTAGTGGGGCCACGGTAGTCGACGAGTACATCCTATAATTGTTCCTAGTCGAGGGTGTATCGAGACAGGGCATCGATACACCAGAGTAGACTAGCGTATACGCATCTTGACCCATATGATGGGCGATGGATGATCCCATATCCATCGGTGTTTGACATCAAGGATGGTGTACGGGTGCTCAGTGAAGACTGGGTACACTGGACGGACTCGCCGAGAACTCCCAGATGGTATTATACCATACGTCAGATGGCAGTTCTCCGGTGACACTGGTACAGAGTAGTCTGTCGACCCGAGATCGTCATAGAGTCTTGTGTGATTCCCACTGTGCTTTGATTTCCATCATACCACGTCCAAGAGGGCGTGCAAAAAGGTGGCTTTTGGGTACAGTCCCGAATCACATGGAGGCAATGAGCGATAGGAGGGGATTCATCTCTCCCGGTATAGGGAGTTGATGTTGTGCTGTGTTCGATTGGCTATAACCGGAAATCCCTGGCCAGGGTTGCTGAGATTTACTGGTAAGTGTTATCAGTAGTTTCTCGAACTGTTATAGACCTCAAATCGACACGACTTATCGAGCTACTGAGGTCTGACGTTTACCACCCCTAGGCGAGATATGCGACATATCAGACGACGAGACCGGACTGTACGGGAGTGTTACTGTTTGGATTCACAGGAGAATGTACAGGCTTGCTTGTTGATCTTCTGAGCGCTCAATATTGTGTTTGATATGATCATCACCTACTGCCGGCGTATTGACGATTCTTTAGAGCCCTACACAGAGGTTTCTTGACTCAGGCAAAACGGAGTAGGAGCTCATATGTGATATGTGCGGGACTGAGGATAATGCGGTATGTGATACCGTATTCTATTCTCGCGATATATGATATCAGCCGGGTCATCGGATCAAGTGTTGATTCGATGAATCGGTACGGATAAATATTAGTCGGTTATATGCGATATAGCCGGATTGTCGGATCAAGTGTTGATTCGATAATTTAATGTATAATAATATATATGATATATTAAATTACATTATCTAATATTTGCTCACTAAAAGATTCTTTTTCTCACTCGGGTGATATATTGATATATATGCGATATATGTTAATTGTATTATTTTATTTTGTTACGATAAATATTATATATGTGATATATAATATTGTAACATGATATGATAAATAATGCAACATGTTTAGTAAAGATTAATCAAGATTAGGGTTTGATTTGGGTTAATGGTTTCTAGATGATTCTAGAAGGTTTTTGTTTTGTCATGGAAAAGATATTTACTTATGACTCATTCTTAACTCAACCCAAACCCTAACCCTTGGTCAATTCTCTACAATGGTTAAGTCAACCATGGTTGCATAATTCATCATTATCTCTTTTGCATTATTCATCACAAAAGGATTTCTATTATTATTCATCTTCTTCTTCATTCTCTTTTCATGAAAAAGCCTGCTTGATTTTTCAAAGGTGATGAATAATTGTGAGAAAAATATAAATAAAGAGAGCAAAAATCCTACTTCATCATCCTCATCTTGCCTTGCCATTTAGATGAGGGTGTTCACATCATTTCATGAGTGTTAGCTTGTGTTAAAGAAACTTCAAGGTAGATCATCTTAGTATCGAAGATCGGAAGCAAAGGTTGCGTCTTTTTCTTCGTGGAACCTCTCGAGAGTCCGGATCCCGATGATCGCAGCGAAGGGACCACAACACGGAGCATATGAAGTGAAGGACCGGATCTACAAAGGTTGTAATCCCTCTCACTTAGTGTTAAAGTGTTTAGCATGCTTGTTTTCGCCTTATCTCTAGTTTAAAGTTCCGTATTCGGGTTGTTCGGCACGGCTAATTTAAAAATAGGGCATGTTTGATGCCTCGTAGACCCTTGTGCGCGTGCCTAGCAACCCGACAGTGGTATCAGAGCCAGGCTAGAGCTTTAGGCGAAGTCTAGACGGAGTTTGAAGTCCGATCGAACCAAAAAGATAACCCGAAACATGCTCTCTGGACTTTTTCTAAAAAGTGGGATTTTTCCAAATTAAAAATGCGTAAAAAATTCAGCAGGGAATTCTAAGAATTACGGCGCAAAATTTTTTCGATGAACAGTAAGAATCGCGGCGGAACCGCGGCAGAAGTATGCCTTCTGCGGCGGTTCCGCGGCGAAAAGGTGACGTCATCAATTCTTTTTTGCACAGTAACTCTTATTTAATTATGCTGGATTTTCTGGGAATTTTTAATATTTATTCAAGAGTTGAACTTTCTGGGGTTGTTTTGGGGATTCGATGTTTCGATCGAAGTATCAGATTTTGTCTATGTGGTTTTCCGAATAACTTTTAGAAACTGTTAAAAAGTTCGAACGGATATCAATAACTCACTTTTTCCCCTGTCGGAAATTTTTTCAAAAGTTGGATTTTTCCTCGTGTTTAAGAATGTTCTGAGTCGTGCAAGTAACTCGGTGGACCCTCTAGAAGACAACAAACCTTAACTCGATTATGTGACCGTCTTGAACTGCCTTTTGAACCTTAGGGTTTGGGGCAGTACGGCGTGCCACATGTGAAGCGTTGGCTTGACCCTTCTACGGCTGGACCATTGGTACTGTGGCATGTGATGGACGTTTTTAAACTGATTTCAAGTGTTGAGATATATTGGGGAAATCTTGGGTACTTGACAATTCGATCGGAAAGTTTAACTTTTTCTATTTATCTGGAATGTGATACAATAATTGGAATCCACAGGTAGTTATGTGATAACTAATTTGAATATTATAAACATAGCAGTTTAGTCTCAGATGATCGGTTGCCACGGAATTTTGATGCGATCAAAAGTCCGTCGCAATCACGTAGCGTACGCGGATAATCGCCGGGTAAATTTAATAAGACAGCCTCACTCCATAGCCCCGACCAAGTGACTGTAGGAGAACCCCGTCGCCGAAAGCATCCGTTCGGGTGCTCGCGGTAGCGGTGTTCCGCCTAGGTGCACTTCGTCGACGGTATCGGGGGTGCGGCCGTCTACTAAAGTTTGCGACGAGCATTCGATCAGGACGTCGAGAATCTTGTTGAATTGGCCGACTTGGTATTGAAAAGAGTTTTCGATAATGAGACTAAAATGCGGGGTTTATAATAGTTAGGCATGCGATGTCTAAGGAATTCATTTGGTTAGGCATGTGATGTCTAAGGAATTCATTTGGTTAGGCATGTGATGTCTAAGAAGGTTGCGGATTCCAACTGTTGTAGTTTTACACTTTCTTTTTTGTGACCGTAAGCGTAGTATGTGGTGTATTGCCGGCTTCGTTGTTATACATCAACGACAATCGGGATACGCATACTTGCTTACGTTGATGATATGAGATATTATGTGTTGCTGTGATATGTTGTATTGGATCGTCGCTTTTGAATAGCCGGGGGTTTTATATGAGATGAGAGTTTTTCCTTTTTCTTTCATGTAAAATTCATTTGTATGTAATATTCTTTTATTGGGGCACTTCCAGGTAGCGGAAGATGTCACCGTTGTATATTATTTACTTTTCCGCATTAGGTAGACCCAAGGCGGGGAGCACAAGTAACCGGGTTCTAGGGTCCAGTGGGAGACCATCTCGAGGAGTTAAGACCGGGTCTCCTAACCCTAGAATTGACGGTGTTACTTGCCGCTCTCGTAGGGGTCTAGGGATGTGGGTTTGGCTATTCATCGCGACCGTGGAATCCGTGTTTTATACAGGCTCGTATTGAAAACACGGACGTCCTAGTATATCCAATATTTCATATATGTTCTTCTGCTGCAATGTTCTGTGATGAGATCATATTACTGCCTGAGACGAATGTTTATATTATATATATATATGAGATATATGTTATATTGCAGATTTCGTTTCAAAAGAGATGCTTGTGAAGCAAAATAAAATGGGACTTCATTAATGAGATTAATGAAATAAAAGAAACCTAAGATGTTATAGAAACTTGTTTATAAAAACCGGTAGCTACAGTTCTTGCTTTGCATAGCGGTGTTTCTTGTAGAAAATCCAGCACCTTATTCGATAAGGAAAGGACCGAGATCCCTTCACCGGGAGTGACTCCTTTAGCAATAACTGGCAGATGCTACAACCCTCGGTTTGTCTTTTGATTGCTTCTATAGTTTCTGCTTTGCACAGCGGTATATATGATATATCCTGCACCTTATTCGATGAGGAAAGGGCCGACGATCCCTTCACCAGGAGTGACCCCTTTAGCAAAATTAGAAAAGCCTAAAAAACACTCCATTTAAAATCACTCGATTCTACAACGATATCAAGTTCATTACGCAAAGGGTTTTCTGAAAAACCCGTCATAGCCCTCCGTCATTTCAGATAAGTACTGGTTAGTATTCGTGCTACGTTTGTTGACCTTAGCCAAGGCGTAGTGTGCGGTAGCTAATTAGTGCTTATCTGTATATGCATATGATGCGATTGAGTTAGGGTAGTCGTGCGACTTTGTTGACCTTAGCCAAGGGTCGTGCGGGTGGGTTTAATTCAATCGGAAAATGACGGGTTGAACTTGGCTAGCATTTATGATTTGTTGACCTTAGCCAAGGTCATAAGATGCTAGGGGCAAAATATTATTGGGAATTTCAAGTGTTGAAATTTGCAATGAGATTGCATACCTTCTATAAGATAGTTGGATCCCGATACCCGCTGCGAGTAAGAGTTACTCCTGGGAGAGTTTTACACATTACAATTAGCCGATCAAGTAGGTGTCTAGAAAGGTGTTAACGGGGTTACGCCTCTGGGAAAACGAGGTTACTTTAATTAGGTTCGTGCGAAAGCACGGGGGACCTCCCTCAAAGTACCGACACTGGCCTGGCTGAAAGATTGGCGAACTTGTAGCGCGTAATTAATCCCGGCTAGTCTTTCCTTTTAGGGTTTGAAGGAAGATTTTGTTAGTGTTTATGCCCTAGAAGGCCATTACTGTATCATACTAGCTTGTATATTACTTAATGGAAGCTTGGGATATTCACATGTATATAACAGTCTTGCTAAACATGGTAGTATGCTACTTGGTTTTTCTATCTTAATATGTGAGTGTACGTATTGATAGAGCTCTTAGGATCTTGCTTGTCTACCAGCGTTGTGATGGCAGTCACACTAGTGGGGGCTGGG
This sequence comes from Agapanthus africanus, assembly GCA_030015575.1. Taxonomy (NCBI): domain Eukaryota; kingdom Viridiplantae; phylum Streptophyta; class Magnoliopsida; order Asparagales; family Amaryllidaceae; genus Agapanthus; species Agapanthus africanus. The sequence continues at coordinate 133,525,762 of JASDDO010000022.1, read as the reverse complement.
TAGTCTACAAGCACATCCTTATTCAGGTCCCTGGTCGTTGGATTATCGAGACAGAGCATCGATACTCCGGAGTAGACTGGTGTGTACGCTTCTCATCCCAGTTGGGGAGATGGTCTGTCCCACAGCCGTCAGTACGTCGTACTGGAGATAGTATACAGGTGCTCGTTAGGTTACGGGTACACCGGACAGGACTCACAGGGAACTGTTGGTTGGTTTGATACCAGTCGTCAGTGAACAGTTCCCAGGTGACATGAGTACAGCATAGTCCGCAGACTTGACACTGCTACTTCGCCTCGAGTGTGTCCCACTGTTCTTAGATTGCTACCCTACCACGGCTCAAAGGAGTCGTGCAAACAGGTAGCAGTTGGGTGCAGTCCCGAGCACTTGGAGGCAGTGGCGGTTAGACAGGATTCGTCCCTCCCGGTATTGGGAGTAGATATCGTGCTGTGTCAGAGAGCCATTACGCAAAGTCCCTGGCCAGGGCAAGCGAGATTTGCTGGTAGGTTCCAGTAGTTTCTCAGGGTGTAATGGGCTTCCCTCCGACACGACTTATACCGCTATTAGGGGACTGACGCTTGCCGCCCCCCTAGGCCCGATATACGATAGTCTTGGACGAACGGACCGGACTGTATGGAGATTGTCACATCAGACTCAGTAGGAGTTCGGATGGGTTTTCTCATCGGCCTTCTTATCGACAACTACCTGGGGACCGTTACGTACAGCTAGTGCCGCTTGCAGCCTGTGGTTAAACCCACTGCCAGCATAGTAGTCGAGTCTCTAGAGTCCCACACAGAGAGTTTCCTACTCCAGGCGAAACGATATAGAGGTTGCATGGTTTTGCGACAAAGGGTTCGGACGCATACGTGCGTTTACGCGCGTACGACTTTCGGACAGTTTTTACCAGTCGGCTTTGGTTTAAGCCAGTTACTGGTATCCGGTTATTGGATTTTTTCAGTCTAAAGTTTTTCCGTATTTTTGCGGATTGGAGGGGCGTTCTCGTAATTGTACGAGAAGCTTCTAGAAGATGTGACTAAGGAGGTTAAGGTGACATAAGCTTTGGATAAGATTAGTGAGTCATGAGGGTGATTCATCATGATCATTAATGCACCATAAATGCTTAATGACTCATGTTAATGAATCACCTCTTTTCATTTATGAAGCATGCTTATTCATTTCTATTATTCATTATTCTTTAATAAGAATGCTTCATAATATATTATGATACACTCTCTCTCATCTCATTATCTTATCTCACATTCTCTCTCCTCAAGCTCTCATCTTCAAGAGACTAATCCTTAATCCTCATGTGTTGAGATCAAAGGTTTAGTTAGACTTAAACATCCATTACCTTCACTCTATATCATCCTTTCTTCTTTGATTAGCAATCAAAGTAGATTAGTTACCTCAAGTTAGAGGTGTAGCTTGGTGTTTTGCTCTCGGGTGGATCGTCTACTACCTAGAGAAGGTCGAGGAGAACAAAGGAGGACACAAAGACGAAGGACTAGTTTCGATAGGTATAATCCCTAAGCATAGTAGTTTAGAATAACTATATGTTTGGTTAGTTATCGTTTAGCTTCGATTTAAGCGGTTAGTCGATGTTCGTTCTTTAAACATGATCGTTTTTGAAAATTCCGCCTCCCCACAAGTACTGGGGTGTACTACATCGACTTACAGTGGTATCAGAGCCTCGCTAAACAATAAATAACTTAATTGCAAATTTGTACGAATTTCGAACGGAAAAACGAAGCCGAAAAACCCTAATTCTGTCAAGTTTCTGTCGAAGTTAAAATGAAGTCCAAAAATTTTTCTGGTGCGTTCAGAGAGCTTGACATGACACCTGTAGAACACCCAAGAAAAACAGTCGCCTGAATCGTCTAACTCGCCGCGGAACCGCGGCCTCAGCCTACTGAGTCGCCGCGCTTCCGCCGCCGAGTTGGCGAGTCAGGAGCCGATTTTTCTTCTGTTGCTTCTGTGTAATATTTGGGGTTTTCTGGAATATTTAATATTTGCTCAGGTTACTGTTTAACAGAGCAGATTTTGGAGCAATATTGATGTTGTTTAATCGATCGAAATTGTACAGTATTTGCATATTGGATTATATCTGTGATTGTTTAATGTGTTCGTAAACCTCCCCTAACTACTAGTATGTCGGTTGGCAGGGGGTTGCACATTTCTGAATTGGTTATATCTGTTTGTGCATATAAACTGTATTGGACTGTTGTGGTGTATAGCCGGGGTTAGCAATGGGTTATTGTTTAATTCATTTGTTGTAAATGTAATTTGTTGTAATATTATTTTTGCGGGGCACTTCCAGGTTGCGGTCGTAGCCACCGTTGTATTATTTCATTTTACTGTTTTTTGCTCCTAGGACTGACCCAAGGTGGGGTACACAGACTGCCGGGTGGGTAGTTTGCCGTACCCGTAGGGGTCGAGGGTGGGGTAACGGCTATTCATCACAACTATGTAATCTGTCTTTTCTTGCAGGCTCAAAAGAAATACAGATTGCTTGCAAATCCAATATTGTTTATCTGTGTTCTGGAATGTATATCATTGCGTCAGACGAATGTAAAATATCTATATTTATGATAGCTATTTAGACGTCACTTATGTTTTACACCCGCGCTAGCCCTGCCCCCGCTCTGTTGTTAGTTAAGTAACCTAACGGGTGATGACGGGACCCCGTGGCAAATGCGGATGGCATAAGAGGACGTTGTATTTTCGTAGTTTTCTGCAATGATAGGTTAATGATGGGACGCATTATCTATAATGCAAAGAAAATAAACCAAAGTTTTAATCGTTGGAACAATTTAAAAGAAACCACTCGGTTATTTTTAAAAACAGATATTTTTAAATGCGGAGATTTAACCACTCCTTTTAAAAGCTATCAGGTTCCTTCGGTTATATCAAGTTCACTACGTTCACGGTTTCGCCAAAACCAGTCGTAGCCCTCCGTCATTTCATTTGGGTATTCAGTAGTATTCAAGCTATGCAGTTTTGGCCAACGTCATGGCATAGTGTTTGGTAGCTGCTGGGTATTCATTTGTTGCATAGATAGATGAGTTGATTTGGGACAGTCGTATTATCATTTGGCCAACGTCAGGGATATATACGGATGGGTTCAAATTAACAAGATAATGATGGGTAGAACTTGACATGTGACTTATGACATTTTGACCAACGCCAAGGTCATAAGAGCATGGGGCAAAAATCCATATCGGGAATTTCTAAAGAAACTGAAATTTGCAAAGAGATGCATACTATTTTGAGTTTGATGAATGTTGGTAGCATTCCTACAACATTATCAGACGATGATATTTGGATCCCGATCCTACTGTGAGTATATGATACTTATCAGGATATTCGTCACTTAACGATCAATGCTATAAACCTAGTAGGTGTCCAGAAAAGTGTCAGCGGGGTTACGCCCCCAGAGAAAAGACATTATTTAATTAAGGAACTTCGCGAAAGCGTTGGAAAACCTCCCTCGAAGTACCGACACCAGCCTGGCTGAACGGTTAAGCAAGTATTGTACGGTGAGAATAGTCTTGACTAATTCTTCTTTTATGGTTTGAGGAAGGATTCGAGAAACAGTGGGAGCCATCCAGTTTAGATAAACTAAAAACCACTCTAAACTTGCAAGAGCATCATGCTAAAGAGTTTTCTTCTCTCTCTCCTATTTGCAGCGACCCTGAAAATGACTGGACTTAAGTTACTTTTAGAGAAAAATATACTGACAGGGCCAAACTATAAAGATTGGCTGCGGAATGTCAAAATGGCTTTGACCTATGACAAACTGGGGTACGTCATCACCACTACGGCACCTGTTGTCCCTAGTCCCAAATCCAGCAATGCGGATAAGGAAATCCGCAAAACCTGGGATTTAGATTGCGCGAGAGCCAAGTGCATCGTGCTTGCCTCGATGAACAATGAACATCAGAGGAGGCACGAGGATATGTCCCTAGATGGAATATTTCTCCATACAAAGGAACTTTATGGAGTGCAATCTCGTATAGCAAGATACGAGACCTCTAAGAACTTGTTTCGAGCGAGGTTGGCTGCCGGGTCATCGGTAGGTGAACATGTCCTACAGATGATCAGCTATATTGAAGAGCTCGCAGACCTTGGGACGAATTTGAGTAATGAGCTCTATACAGACCTTATTCTCCAGTCCCTTCCTCACACCTAGGCCCAGTTTATCCTGAACTTCAACCTTCAAAGAAAAGAAGTTGAACTTCCGGAACTCCTGAACATGTTAAGGAGTGCAGAGGGCACCTTGAAGACATCAAGGGAAACACCCGCTATGTTTGTTGGCGGTTCATCTTCTTCCGGGTCCAAGGCTAGGGCCAAAGGAAGGAAGAAGAAGGCCGCACCCAGACCTAGAGGCGGTGTTAGTAAGGTGGGAGGGAAGGGAAAGAAAAAGAAAGCAGTACCGATAGTTGGCCAGGATGAGTGCTTCCATTGTCACAGGAAAGGGCACTGGAAGAAGGATTGCAAGGCGTGGAACGCCAAGAACCAGGAACCGAAGCAAGCTGTGGCTTCGACTTCAGGTGTGTTTGTAATTGAGAATTGTCTGTCGATCAACTCTACTTCCTGGGTATTGGATACCGGATCAGGATCTCATATTTGCAATTCATTGCAGGCACTGAGAAACCGTAGAGTGCTGAAGGAAGGTGATATGATCCTCAGGGTTGCTAACGGAGCTAGCGTGGGAGCTGCGTCCGTCGGGGATTATCACCTAGGATTGACGAGTGGACACATTTTGGTTTTACATAACTGTTATTTTGTACCCAGCTTAACGTGTAATATCATATCAGTTTCCTTGTTATCAAATAAAGGTTATGATTTCACGTTTGTAAGAGATGTTGTCAACATCCACCTTAATCATGGTTTGATTGGGTCCGGTACATTAAATAACGGCATATATGTTTTAAACCAACTCCAAATTTTCAATGTCCAGAACACACTAAAAAGAAAGTCTCCAGATTTAAATAAAGCTTTCTTATGGCATTGTAGACTGGGTCACATCAATGAGAGAAGGTTGACTAAGTTGCATAGAGAAGGATATTTGGACTCGTTCGAATATCAATCTTATGACACTTGTCAATCTTGTCTCAAAGGAAAGATGACAAAGACTCCATTCACTGGACAAGGAGTAAGAGCGAGCGAGCTCTTAGGACTCATACACAGCGATGTATGTGGTCTAATGTCTACACATGTGAGAGGTGGTTATTCCTACTTCATTACTTTTACAGATGATTTCTCTAGGTATGGATATGTTTTCTTAATGAAGCATAAATCAGAGGCCTTTGAGAAATTCCTGGAATTCAAGAGTGAAGCGGAAAACCAAACAGGCAAAAGTATTAAGACACTAAGATCTGATCGAGGTGGAGAATACTTAAGTGCCGAGTTCCTAGGTTACCTAAAAGAGAAAGGAATTCTCTCTCAGCTTACTCCTCCATACACTCCACAGCACAACGGTGTATCGGAGAGACGGAATCGAACCCTATTGGATATGGTACGTCCATGATGAGTAATGCTGAGTTACCGCGATCTTACTGGGGATATGCGCTAGAATCAGCGGCATATATTTTGAACAGAGTTCCAACCAAAACTGTGCCTACCACACCATATCAGATATGGAGTAGGAAGAAACCCTATCTTCAGTATATAAGGATTTGGGGATGTCCAGCTTTTGTCAAAAAGCAGTTTGTGGACAAGCTCGAGGCACGATCAGTAAAATGTATGCTTGTAGGATATCCAAAGAACTCCAAGGGATATTGTTTCTATTACGCAGAGGAACAAAAGGTTTTTGTTTCTCGTAATGCCCATTTTCTAGAACAACAAGTTTTAGAAAAGGATACTAATGGGAGCGAAATAGAACTGGAAGAAATTCCAGAACCACAAGCTGCTACTGAAAGTTTGGTAGAACCAGAAGTTCAAGAAGAACAGAACATTCCCGCACCCCTCCGCAGGAGTAGTAGGCCGTCTCATCCGCCTGAGAGATACTACGGTTTTCTCATTGACGGGGATAGAGAGGATTGCATCATAGATGATGATGAACCTACTGACTTCCAGCAGGCCATCCAGAGCGGCGACTCGGTACGATGGCTAGATGCAATGCGAACCGAAATGGAGTCCATGTACACCAACAAAGTATGGACTTTGGACTTTGCTCCAGATGGGGTAAAACCCATAGGATGCAAATGGATCTTCAAGAAAAAGATTGGTGTAGATGGACAGGTGGAAACCTATAAGGCTAGACTTGTTGCAAAGGGTTTTCGTCAAAGACCTGGTTTGGACTATGACGAAACTTTTTCTCCAGTGGCTATGCTCAAATCTATTCGGGTCCTTCTTGCTATTGCTGCCTTCCATGATTATGAAATCTGGCAGATGGACGTAAAGACGGCTTTTCTGAATGGAAATTTAGAAGAGAGCGTCTATATGGATCAGCCAGAGGGTTTCAATCAGAGTGGGAGCAGCGGGAAAGTATGCAAGCTGCTTAAGTCCATTTATGGACTAAAGCAAGCATCGCGGAGTTGGAACATCTGTTTTGATGAGACAGTCAAAGAATATGACTTTATCAAAAATCCAGATGAACCGTGCATATATAGTAAAGTTGTGGCCAGAAGTGTCGTATTCCTCGTCTTGTACGTGGATGACATTCTATTGATAGGAAATGACATTCCTATGCTACAATCTGTCAAAGGATTCTTGTCACACAGGTTCTCCATGAAAGACCTGGGTGATGCCTCTTACATTCTGGGCATCCGGATCTATCGTGATAGATCCAAGAGGATGTTGGGACTTTCACAGTCCAGGTATATCGACACTGTACTGAAAAGATTCAGTATGGAAGATTCTAAGCGCGGTAATCTACCGGCTTGTCACGGAATCACCCTCTCCAAAGAGATGTCTCCCAAGACTGATTTGGAAAGGGAACGCATGTCTATTATACCCTACGCTTCTGCGGTAGGCTCTATAATGTATGCGATGTTGTGTACCAGACCAGATGTATCTTACGCACTGAGCGTGGTAAGCTGGTATCAGTCAGACCCAGGGGAGATGCACTGGAAAGCAGTTAAGAACATTCTCAAGTACCTAAGGAGGACTAAGGAGATGTTCTTGGTTTACGGCGGAAAAGACCTCAGGTTGGAGGCCTTTGCTGATTCCGGCTTCCAGAGTGATAAGGACGATTCCAAGTCCATGTCGGGTTATGTCTTTACCCTCAATGGAGGGACGGTGTGCTGGAAGATCTCCAAGCAGGACACCGTTGCTGACTCGACGATGGAAGCGGAGTATATAGCTGCTTGCGATGCCGCAAAAGAAGCAGTCTGGATGAAGAAGTTCCTAACAGAACTTCAGGTTGTTCCTACCATAGTTGATCCAATACCTCTGTATTGCGACAACAACGGAGCTATAGCTTTAGCGAAGGAACCAAGGTCCCATCAGAAGTCCAGACACATCTTGAGGCGGTATCACCTGATCAGGGAGATCATTGATCGTCAGGAGATCGAGGTTCGGAGAGTTGCTTCAGAAGAGAACATTGCTGATCCATTCACGAAGGCCCTTCCTCAGATTCAGTTCGAGAGGCTACTCGAGATCATTGGTCTACGATATGCCAGTACATGGCCCTAGTGCAAGTGGGAGATTGTTAGTGTTTATGCCCTAGAAGGCCATTACTGTATCATACTAGCTTGTATATTACTTAATGGAAGCTTGGGATATTCACATGTATATAACAGTCTTGCTAAACATGGTAGTATGCTACTTGGTTTTTCTATCTTAATATGTGAGTGTACGTATTGATAGAGCTCTTAGGATCTTGCTTGTCTACCAGCGTTGTGATGGCAGTCACACTAGTGGGGGCTGGGTAGTCTACAAGCACATCCTTATTCAGGTCCCTGGTCGTTGGATTATCGAGACAGAGCATCGATACTCCGGAGTAGACTGGTGTGTACACTTCTCATCCCAGTTGGGGAGATGGTCTGTCCCACAGCCGTCAGTACGTCGTACTGGAGATAGTATACAGGTGCTCGTTAGGTTACGGGTACACCGGACAGGACTCACAGGGAACTGTTGGTTGGTTTGATACCAGTCGTCAGTGAACAGTTCCCAGGTGACATGAGTACAGCATAGTCCGCAGACTTGACACTGCTACTTCGCCTCGAGTGTGTCCCACTGTTCTTAGATTGCTACCCTACCACGGCTCAAAGGAGTCGTGCAAACAGGTAGCAGTTGGGTGCAGTCCCGAGCACTTGGAGGCAGTGGCGGTTAGACAGGATTCGTCCCTCCCGATATTGGGAGTAGATATCGTGCTGTGTCAGAGAGCCATTACGCAAAGTCCCTGGCCAGGGCAAGCGAGATTTGCTGGTAGGTTCCAGTAGTTTCTCAGGGTGTAATGGGCTTCCCTCCGACACGACTTATACCGCTATTAGGGGACTGACGCTTGCCGCCCCCTAGGCCCGATATGCGATAGTCTTGGACGAACGGACCGGACTGTATGGAGATTGTCACATCAGACTCAGTAGGAGTTCGGATGGGTTTTCTCATCGGCCTTCTTATCGACAACTACCTGGGGACCGTTACGTACAGCTAGTGCCGCTTGCAGTCTGTGGTTAAACCCACTGCCAGCGTAGTAGTCGAGTCTCTAGAGTCCCACACAGAGAGTTTCCTACTCCAGGCGAAACGATATAGAGGTTGCATGGTTTTGCGACAAAGGGTTCGGACGCATACGTGCGTTTACGCGCGTACGACTTTCGGACAGTTTTTACCAGTCGGCTTTGGTTTAAGCCAGTTACTGGTATCCGGTTATTGGATTTTTTCAGTCTAAAGTTTTTCCGTATTTTTGCGGATTGGAGGGGCGTTCTCGTAATTGTACGAGAAGCTTCTAGAAGATGTGACTAAGGAGGTTAAGGTGACATAAGCTTTGGATAAGATTAGTGAGTCATGAGGGTGATTCATCATGATCATTAATGCACCATAAATGCTTAATGACTCATGTTAATGAATCACCTCTTTTCATTTATGAAGCATGCTTATTCATTTCTATTATTCATTATTCTTTAATAAGAATGCTTCATAATATATTATGATACACTCTCTCTCATCTCATTATCTTATCTCACATTCTCTCTCCTCAAGCTCTCATCTTCAAGAGACTAATCCTTAATCCTCATGTGTTGAGATCAAAGGTTTAGTTAGACTTAAACATCCATTACCTTCACTCTATATCATCCTTTCTTCTTTGATTAGCAATCAAAGTAGATTAGTTACCTCAAGTTAGAGGTGTAGCTTGGTGTTTTGCTCTCGGGTGGATCGTCTACTACCTAGAAAAGGTCGAGGAGAACAAAGGAGGACACAAAGACGAAGGACTAGTTTCGATAGGTATAATCCCTAAGCATAGTAGTTTAGAATAACTATATGTTTGGTTAGTTATCGTTTAGCTTCGATTTAAGCGGTTAGTCGATGTTCGTTCTTTAAACATGATCGTTTTTGAAAATTCCGCCTCCCCACAAGTACTGGGGTGTACTACATCGACTTACAGATTTGACTAAAACAGTGGGAGACATCCTGATTAGATATATTAGATAACCAATCTAATCTTGCAAGAGCATACGCTGAGTGTTTTCTTCTCTCTCTCTCCAGATAAGCGACCATATCACGCCTTAATCAAGATAATAAAACGAATATATTGACCGAACCCGCTTGTTATACTGAGCTGGGGAACGTTGGTCCCGCTCCAACTTATAATTGTTATAAGACAGAACAGGAAAGTGTGGAATACCAGATTTCCCGTGCTGCCCAAACGAAAAAATTGCATGCTGATGCATCATCTTCGGGTGTGTTCATTACAGAGAACTGTTTCTCAGTATCCTTTACGTCCTGGGTATGTGATACCGGATCAGGATCCCGCATATGTAATCTGTTACATGGGCTACAGATAGGTAAAGAACTGAGAACGGGTGATAAGTTTCATGAGACAGATAACGGTGCAAATGTTGCAGCCAAGTCTGTTGGTCACTATCACCCTGTATTACCAGAATACGTTGATTCTGAACAAATGTTATTAGATACCGAACCTGATATACAAAATCATGTCAGTCTCTTTATTAGTAAAGAAAGGATATAATTTTGTATTGTTGGATAATGTTTTGAACATTTCCTATATCAAGAGTTGATCGGTTCAGGCACGTTATCTAAAAGCATTGACGTTCTAAATTAAACTACAGTTCTTAGTATAAGGAACATACACAAGAGGAAGAGTTCAGAAATGAATGAATCCTTCTTGAGGTATTGTAGACTAGGTCATATCAATGCGACCCAACTGGCTGAAGTTACATTTAGATGCATATTTAAATTAATTTGAATTTACATCTTGTGAAACTTGCCGGTCATGTCACAAAGATAAGATGACCACAGCTCTGTTTATTGGAAACAGAGAAAGAGTTAGTGAACTTTTGGGATTGATACATGCTGATGTATGAAAGTCCCCTGTCTACATATGCCAAGATCGGTTCTTTATACTTCATTACATTCTCTGATAATCTCTCAAGATTCAGACATATGTTCCTGCTGAAACACAAGTCCGAAGCTTTTGAGATATTCACAGAATATAAGATAGAAGTAGAGAACCAAAATACGGGTATAAGTATTATGTCCTTTGATGAGATCAAGGAGGAGAATACTTGAGCACGGAATTCCTGGATTATTCTAAAGGAGAATGAGATTCTCTCTCAGCATTACTCCTCCATATACACCATAGCACGATGGTATATCGGGGCGGAGCAAACTCACCCTATTAGATATGGTGTGCTCTATGATGAGTACTACTGAGTTTCCTATTTCCTTTTGGGAGTTATGCACTTGAGAAGCTGCATACTTATTGAATAAGGTTCAAATCAAATTAGTTACCTACCACTTCATATGCGATATGGAAAGGGAAGAGCCCATATCTTAAGTTGGTTAAGATTTGGGGTTGTCCGGCCTATGTCTAAAAGCAAAATCCGGACACGCTCGAGGCATGGTCTGTTATGTAGAACTGGAAATGTTCCAGCTATACAAAATGCAGCTGATGATTTGGTAGAACCAAAGGATTCAATAGTAATCAACGAACCTTGGCCTCTCCGCCAATCTAGCAGGGTTCCTCACCCACCTGAGAGATACTTCGGTTTCTCTATGACAGTGGGAGCGAGGATTGCATCATGAGATGATGACCCAACTAGTTTACAGCTGGCCATCAGGAGTGGGACTCTATAAGAATGGCTGGATGCTTATCGATCTGAGATGGAATCCTTATACACCAACAAAGTATGGACTTTGGTTGCTTTATCTGAAGGGTTAAATCCCCATCAGGAGCAAGTATATCTTGAGAAGATTACTTGGTGTACATGGAAAAGTTGAGACTTTCAAAGCTAGACTTGTTAAAGGTTTGCATCATAGACCAGGTATGGATTATGTTGAAACCTTTTTCTAAAGGATCTATGCTTAAGTCCATCCAGATCCTACTTGCCACGGCTACATACCATGACTACGATATCTGGTGGTTGGGTGTCATGACTACTTTTCTAAATGATGTTTTAGAAAAGAGCGTCTATAAGTACACAGCCAAAGGGCTTCGTAGACAGTGGGAGCAGCGGAAACGTGTGCAAGATGTTTTATATGATAAAACAGGCATCGCGGAGTTGGAACATCTGTTTTGATGTAGTAGTCAAGGAGTCTGACTTCATCAAAATGGTAGATGAACCTTGTACATACGAAAAGGTAGTAGAGAGTATGGTGGTGATCCTCGTAGAGTACGTGGATGACATACTCTTGATAGGGAAGGAGTTTCCTATGCTACGCTCGGTCAATCTCCGCTTATCACAAGGATTCTCCATATAGGATCAAAGTGATACCTGCTAAATCCTAGGTTTTGGATCTATGAGATAGATCTAATTGGATGTTAGGATACTTACTAGTTGTAGTGAGATGGTATCAATCGATCCTGGGGAGAATCACTGGAAAGGTTCCAGGGTGATAAGGATGACTGAATGTCAGTTGCAGGCATTGTCTTTACCCTCAATGGAAGGGACGGTATGTTGGAAGAGTTCCAAGCTAGATACCGTGACATACTAGACGATTAAAGGCAAGATACATCGTTACCAAGGATACTACCAAAGAGGCAGTCTGGATATTTATAAGTTCATGCGATGAACTTCGTTCCTACCATTGTGTGACAATGGAGTTGCGGCTTATGCCAAGGAACTACCGTCCCATCAGAAATCTAGATATAAATCTTAGGCAGTATCACCTGATCATGGAGATGGTTGATCTCCAGGGAGATCGAGGTTAGGAGAGTAGACACAGAGGACAACAGCGTGGATCCACTCACAAAGGCCTTTTTTTCCCAGTAGAGACTTTTATGGGATGGTTGAGTATGAGATACTTCAACTGCAGCTAATTGTTGGGTATGCGATACCATAACAGATGGCCCTAGTGCAAGTGGGAGATTGTTAGTTATATGTATGCCCTAGAGGCCATTACTGTACATACGATGTATATTGTAGTGGATGCTAGGACATATATAGGGAGGACTTTCTTGCTCGACATGATAGTATGCTATCTGGTTGTACTTTATCTTAACATGTACTCTGATTGTCTCTATGTTACATGTTGATAAAGCCCTTAGGATATATACTCGACTACTGGGACTATGATGAGATCATACTAGTGGGGCCACGGTAGTCGACGAGTACATCCTATAATTGTTCCTAGTCGAGGGTGTATCGAGACAGGGCATCGATACACCAGAGTAGACTAGCGTATACGCATCTTGACCCATATGATGGGCGATGGATGATCCCATATCCATCGGTGTTTGACATCAAGGATGGTGTACGGGTGCTCAGTGAAGACTGGGTACACTGGACGGACTCGCCGAGAACTCCCAGATGGTATTATACCATACGTCAGATGGCAGTTCTCCGGTGACACTGGTACAGAGTAGTCTGTCGACCCGAGATCGTCATAGATTCTTGTGTGATTCCCACTGTGCTTTGATTTCCATCATACCACGTCCAAGAGGGCGTGCAAAAAGGTGGCTTTTGGGTACAGTCCCGAATCATATGGAGGCAATGAGCGATAGGAGGGGATTCGTCTCTCCCGGTATAGGGAGTTGATGTTGTGCTGTGTTCGATTGGCTATAACCGGAAATCCCTGGCCAGGGTTGCTGAGATTTACTGGTAAGTGTTATCAGTAGTTTCTCGAACTGTTATAGACCTCAAATCGACACGACTTATCGAGCTACTGAGGTCTGACGTTTACCACCCCTAGGCGAGATATGTGACATATCAGACGACGAGACCGAACTGTACGGGAGTGTTACTGTTTGGATTCACAGGAGAATGTACATGCTTGCTTGTTGATCTTCTGAGCGCTCAATACCTGGGTAGCTGTTATGTTTAGCTGACCGCTTGCAGCTTGTGGGTGTTTGATATGATCATCACCTACTGCCGGCGTATTGACGATTCTTTAGAGTCCTACACAGAGGTTTCTTGACTCAGGCAAAACGGAGTAGGAGCGCATATGTGATATGTGCGGAACTGAGGATAATGCGGTATATGATACCGTATTCTATTCTCGCGATATATGATATCAGCCGGGTCATCGGATCAAGTGTTGATTCGATGAATCGGTACGGATAAATATTAGTCGGTTATATGCGATATAGCCGGATTGTCGGATCAAGTGTTGATTCGATAATTTAATGTATAATAATATATATGATATATTAAATTACATTATCTAATATTTGCTCACTAAAAGATTCTTTTTCTCACTCGGGTGATACATTGATATATATGCGATATATGTTAATTGTATTATTTTATTTTGTTACGATAAATATTATATATGTGATATATAATATTGTAACATGATATGATAAATAATGCAACATGTTTAGTAAAGATTAATCAAGATTAGGGTTTGATTTGGGTTAATGGTTTCTAGATGATTCTAGAAGGTTTTTGTTTTGTCATGGAAAAGATATTTACTTATGACTCATTCTTAACTCAACCCAAACCCTAACCCTTGGTCAATTCTCTACAATGGTTAAGTCAACCATGGTTGCATAATTCATCATTATCTCTTTTGCATTATTCATCACAAAAGGATTTCTATTATTATTCATCTTCTTCTTCATTCTCTTTTCATGAAAAAGCCTGCTTGATTTTTCAAAGGTGATGAATAATTGTGAGAAAAATATAAATAAAGAGAGCAAAAATCCTACTTCATCATCCTCATCTTGCCTTGCCATTTAGATGATGGTGTTCACATCATTTCATGAGTGTTAGCTTGTGTTAAAGAAACTTCAAGGTAGATCATCTTAGTATCGAAGATCGGAAGCAAAGGTTGCGTCTTTTTCTTCGTGGAACCTCTCGAGAGTCCGGATCCCGATGATCGCAGCGAAGGGACCACAACACGGAGCATATGAAGTGAAGGACCGGATCTACAAAGGTTGTAATCCCTCTCACTTAGTGTTAAAGTGTTTAGCATGCTTGTTTTCGCCTTATCTCTAGTTTAAAGTTCCGTATTCGGGTTGTTCGGCACGGCTAATTTTTAAATCGGGCATGTTTGATGCCTCGTAGACCCTTGTGCGCGTGCCTAGCAACCCTACAGAATTTTAATGAGGCAACGCCTCACGTGCTCTTCACGAGGACGCCAGCGCCAATCTTATAGGATTAAATCCTATGATGGCGACGCATGTGCTCCTCAGGTGGGCGCCGCATGTGTAAAGCACAGGAGCACTTATTATATAAGAATTAGATTCTTATATGGCGCCGCACGTGTTGGTGCACGGCGGTGCCCCGGCCGCCTTTCCGAGGCCAAAATGCGGAATCAAAAATTTTTCTTAACTTTAAACCGGCGCCACCGCGGACCATAAACCCGGATCGGGCCATCAACCTAATCCTAGCAAATAAGAGAAGGGTTAGAGAGATATACCGAGCGATCCGTGTCCTTCGGTCTTCTCGTCGTCGTCCCGATCTCCTCGCGGAATCTCCGGTCTTCATCTCCTCGTCGGAAGGGCACCACATTGCCGGGTTCTTTTACGGGCTCCCGCCTCTGGACCGAGGCAACTCGGGAACGAAGTTGGCGAGCCGACGTGCCCAAGAAGTGCTGTAGATGATGTGTAGAACTCTATGTGTCTCTAAGGGTTGAAGTTGCCATGTCTTGGTGGAGGTAATGAAATATGCTTTGGAGATGAGCGAAGGGGTTTTTTCGCTAGCCAAAAAGATGAAAAACCCCACCCCAAAATTTTGGACAGCCCCATCACCCTAGTGGCCGGCCTCATCAAGGAGAGAATGAGAGGAGAGTGTGTGTGGATCAATAATGAGAGAGTCCCATAATGCAAGAGAGAGAAAGGGTTATCATGAGAAGAAATGATCACCAACTAAAACCCACACTCCATCAACCATCATGACTCCAAAGATCAGGCCATGATGATGCCCAATCATGAAGCAAGAAGTCAATGCATGGTGGAACCATCATGACACTACAACATGCAAATAACACCCTGCACAAATCAAATTTGCATGCTTGCAAATAAGCCCTCCTCCACCAATTATCAGCCAACGAAAGGAAGAAAGGAAAACTGGCTGAAACGGAAAGCAAACTGGAAACTTTAAAAAACAGATCCCGTAATAAATTACAGGAAACCCCGCTACTGTATATACATACCCGTATTTGTATTCCGACCGAACACAAATGCAAAGAGAAAAAATCTACACTGTACAATACTAGGATCCGGCTTAAACCAAAGCCCGCTAGTATTATCCGTCCGATCATGATCCGTGCAATACCGCACGTATATGGTCGAACCCTGCCATATCTCCATACGGCCTCTACAGCCTTTCGCCCGAAACTAGAGAAAACGGTCTGTGGGGGACTCTAAAGACTCGTCAACATTTTGGCTGTGGATTTAACCACTAGCACGTCAGAGGTATTAGCCATACGTAACGGGCTACCAGGTGTTGACCAAAAGGGACGTCGATGAGCGAACTCATCCTGACACCCTATTGAGCCTGTCAGTGACAATATCCGTACAGTCTGGTCCGTTCGTCTATGAGTATCGCATGGCGGGCCTAGAGGGTTGGTAAAAGTCAGACCCCCAAAAGTAGTACAAGTCGTGTCGGAGTGTAGCATAGAACACCCTGAGATACTACTAAAATACCTACCAGTAAATCTCCTGCCTCGGCCGAAGGCTTTGTGTAATGGCTCTCCTAGACACAGCGCGACCTTACCCCCAATACCGGGAGAGACGAACCCCTGCAGATCCGCTCACTGCCTCCATGTGGCTCGGAACTGTACCCAACTAAAACCTGTTTGCACGACTCCTTTGAGCCGTGGTAGGGTAGTAATCAAAGTACAGTGGGAACTCACACGAGACAAATGACGATCTCAGGTCGATGAACTAACCTGTACACATGTTACCAGGGAACTGCTATTTGACGTCAGGTATAAGACCAACTAGCATGTTCCCGGCGAGTCCTGTCTGGTGTACTCATAACCCAATGAGCACATGTATACATCTTAGGTGAACCAACTGACACCAGTGGCTTGTGAGACCAGCCACCGCCCCTCGTCGGGGTTTCGACTGTATACACTAGTCTACTCTGGAGTATCGATGCCCTGTCTCAAAAACTCCCACGACTAGGGACCTTTTAAGAATATGCTTATAGACCCCAGCTCCTACGTATATGATCGCCATCATACTGCTGGCCGTCAAGCAAGAATCCTAAGGGCTCTATCAACATGCAATAGTGACATGTAAGGTCACCTGAGACAGTACACGATTGTTAGTGTATATGCCCTAGGGGCCATTATTGTATGATACTAGTTTGTATATTACTTAATGGAAGCTTGGGATATTTACATGTATATAACAGTCTTGCTAAATATGGTAGTATGCTACTTGGTTTTTTCTATCTTAATATGTGAGTATACGTATTGATAGAGCTCTTAGGATCTTGCTTGACTACTAGCGTTGTGATGGCAGTCACACTAGTGGGGGCTGGGTAGTCTACAAGCACATCCTTATTCAGGTCCCTAGTCGTTGGATTATCGAGACAGAGCATCGATACTCCGGAGTAGACTAGTGTGTACGCTTCTCATCCCAGTTGGGGAAATGGTCTGTCCCACAGCCGTCAGTACGTCGTACTGGAGATAGTATGCAGGTGCTCGTTAGGCTACGGGTACACCGGACAGGACTCACATCAAACTGTTGGTAGGTTTTATACCATTCGTCAGTGAACAGTTCCCAGGTGACATGAGTACAGCATAGTCCGCAGACTTGACACTGCTACTTCGCCTCGAGTGTGTCCCACTGTTCTTAGATTGCTACCCTACCACGGCTCAAAGGAGTCGTGCAAACAGGTAGCAGTTGGGTACAGTCCCGAGCACTTGGAGGCAGTGGCGGTTAGACAGGATTCATCTCTCCCGGTATTGGGGGTTGATATCGCGCTGTGTCAGAGAGCCATTACGCAAAGTCCCTGGCCAGGGCAAGCGAGATTTGCTGGTAGGTTCCAGTAGTTTCTCAGGGTGTAATGGGCTTCCCTCCGACACGACTTATACCGCTATTAAGGGACTGACGCTTGCCGCCCCCCTAGGCCCGATATGCGATAGTCTTGGACGAACGGACCGAACTGTATGGAGATTGTCACATCAGACTCAGTAGGAGTTCGGATGGGTTTCCTCATCGGCCTTCTTATCGACATCTATCTGGGAACCGTTACGTACAGCTAGTGCCGCTTGCGGTCTGTGGTTAAACCCACTGCCAGCGTAGTAGTCGAGTCTCTAGAGTCCCACACAGAGAGTTTCCCTACTCCGGGCGAAACAATATAGAGGTCGTATGGTTTTACGACAAGGGTTCGGACGCATACGTGTGTTTACGCGCGTACGACTTTCGGACAGTTTTTACCAGTCGGCTTTGGTTTAAGCCAGTTACTGGTATCCGGTTATTGGATTTATACAGTCTAAAGTTTTTCCGTATTTTTGCGGAAAGGAGGGGCGTTCTCGTAATTGCGCGAGAAGCTTCTAGAAGGTGGTAACTAAGGAGGTTTAGGTGGAATATACAATGAATGTGATTAGTGAGTCATATGGATGATTCATCCATGTCATTAATGCATCATAAATGCTTAATGACTCATGGAGTTGAATCATCACTAGATATTATCAAGCATGGTTGTTAAATTGATTTCTTTTCTTTTCTTGATAAAAAGAAATGCTTGATATATATTATCATAACTCATTATTCTCACTTCATATTTATTCTAACCTTCTCTCTCCTTAAGCTCTCCCTCTTCAAACCCTAATCCTCCCCTCTCATGTGTTGAGTACAAGGATTAGTTAGACTAATTAAACCATAACCCTCACTCTATATCACCTAGCTTCTTTGATTAGCACTTAAAGAAGGTTAGTTGCCTCAAGTTTAGAGGCTAAGCTTGGAGTAAAGCTCTCGGGTGGATCGTCTACTACTTCGAGAAGGCCGAGGAGGAGGAGGAGTTCGCAAAGACGAAGGAAACGATTCGTTAGGTATAATCCCTAAACATAGTAGTATAGAACTTCTATGTTTCATGTTAGTTATCATTTAGCTTCGATTCATGCGGTTAGTCGATGTTTAAGTAAAGAACAAGATCGTTTTTCAAATTTCCGCCTCCCCGCAAGTCGTGGGGTGTTGCACATCGACTTACAGTGGTATCAGAGCCTCGCTAAACAATAAATAACTTACTTGCAAATTTGTATGAATTTCGAAAGGAAAAAACGAAACCGGAAAAGCCCGAAATCATAAGTTTCTGTCGATTTTTAAATGAAGTCCAAAAATTTTTCAGGGATGTTCAGAAAGCTTGAAATGACAGTAGAAGAACCCCCAAGAAAATTGGGCCCCTGAATCGCCTAAAGCGCCGCGGAAACGCGGCGGATCCCACCGATCCGCTGCGCTTCCGCCGCCGAGTTGGCGATTCAGGAACCCAATTTTCCTGTGTTGGTTCTATGGGATATTTGGTATTTTCTGGAATTTTTTATTTTTGCTCAGGTTTCAGATTTACAGAGAAGTATTGGAGCAAAATTAAAAGTGTTTAATCGATCGAAATTATACAGTATTTGCTTGTTGGATTATATCTGTGTTTGTATAATGTGTTCGTAAACCTCCCCTAACTGCTAGTATGTCGGTTGGCAGGGGGTTGCACATTTCTGTAATGGATTTTATCTGTTTGTGCATATGAACTGTGTTGGACTGTTGTGATGTATAGCCGGGGTTATGTGATGGGTTATTAATTAATTCATTTGATGTAAATGTACTTTGTTGTAATATTATTTTGCGGGGCACATCCAGGTTGCGGTTGTAGCCACCGTTGTATTATTTCATTTTACTGTTTTTGCTCCTAGGACAGACCCAAGGTGGGGTGCACAAACTGCCGGGCGGGTAGTTTGCCGCACCCGTAGGGGTCTTGGGTGGGGTAATGGCTATTCATCACAACTGTGTAATCCATCTTTTGTTGCAGGCTCAAAACAAACACGGATTGCTTGCAAATCCAATTAAGTTCATCTGTGATCTGGAATGAATATCATTGCGTCAGACGAATGTAAAATATCTATATATATGATATCTATTTTAGACGTCACTTATGTTTTACACCCGCGCTAGCCCAGCCCCCGCTCTGTCGTTAGTTAAGTAACCTAACGGGTGATGACGGGACCCAGTGCCGAATGCGGATGGCATAAGAGGACGTCATATTTTCGTTGTTTTCTGCAATGATAGGTTAATGATGGGAGGCATTATTTATAATGCAAAGAAAATAAACCAAAAGATTAATCGTTGGAACAATTTAAAAGAAACCACTCGGTTAATTTTAAAACAGATATTTTTAAATGCGGAACTTTAACCACTCCTTTTAAAAGCTATCAGGTTCCTTCGGTTATATCAAGTTCACTACGTTCAAGGTTTCGCCAAAACCATTCGTAGCCCTCCGTCATTTCATCTGTGTGTTCAGTAGTATTCAAGCTATGTATTTTGACCTAACGCCAAGGCATAGTATTTGGTAGCTACTGGATATTCATTTGTTGCATAGATAGATGAGTTAGTTTGGGACAGTCGTATTATCATTTTGGCCGAACGTCAAGGATATATACGGATGGGTTCAAATTGACAAGATAATGATGGGTAGAACTTGACATGTGACTTATGACATTTTGACCTAACGCCAAGGTCATAAGAGCATGGGGCAAAAATATATATCGGGAATTTCTAAAGAAACTGAAATTTGCAAAGAGTTGCATACCATTTGGAGTTTGATGAATGTTGGTAGGATTCCTTCAACATTATCATACGATGATATTTGGATCCCGATCCTACTGTGAGTATATGCTACTCATCAGGATATTCGTCACTTAACGATCAATGCTATAAACCAAGTAGGTGTCAAGAAAGGTGTCAGCGGGGTTACGCCCCTAGAGAAAAGAGGTTATTTAATTAAGGAACTTCGCGAAAGCGTTGGAAAACCTCCCTCGAAGTACCGACACCAGCATGGCTGAACGGTTAAGCAAGTATTGTACAGTGAGAATAGTCCTGGCTAATTCTTCTTTTATGGTTTGAGGAAGGATTCGAGAAACAGTAGGAGCCATCCAGTTTAGATAAACTAAAAACCACTCTAAACTTGCAAGAACATCATGCTAAAGAGTTTTCTTCTCTCTTTCCTAATTGCAGCGACCCTGAAAATGACTGGACTTAAGTTACTTTTAGAGAAAAATATACTGACAGGGCCAAACTATAAAGATTGGCTGCGGAATGTCAAAATGGCTTTGACCTATGACAAATTGGGGTACGTCCTCACCGCTACGGCACCTGCTGTCCCTGGTCCCAAATCCAGCAATGCGGATAAGGAAATCCGCAAAACCTGGGATTTAGATTGCGCGAAAGCCAAGTGCATCGTGCTTGCCTCGATGAACAATGAACATCAGAGGAGGCACGAGGATATGGAACTAGACGCCATATTTCTCCATACAAAGGAACTTTATGGAGAGCAAACTCGTATAGCAAGATACGAGACCTCAAAGAACTTGTTTCGAGCGAGGTTGGCTGTCGGGTCATCGGTAGGAGAACATGTCCTAAAGATGATCGGCTATATAGAAGAGCTCGCAGACCTTGGGACGACTTTGGATAATGAGCTCTATACAGACCTTATTCTCCAGTCCATTCCTTCCACCTACGCCCAGTTTATCCTGAACTTCAACATTCAAAGAAAAGAAGTTGAACTTCCGGAACTCCTAAACATGTTAAGGAGTGCAGAGGGCACCTTGCAGAAGGTAAGGGAAACACCCGCTATGTTTGTTGGCGGTGCATCTTCTTCCGGGTCCAAGGCTAGGGCCAAAGGAAGGAAGAAGACGGCCGTCCCCAGACCTAGAGGAGGTGTTAGTAAGGTGGGAGGAAAGGGAAAGAAAAAGTTTGCGGTACCGGTAGTTGGCCAGGATGAGTGCTTCCATTGTCACAGGAAAGGGCACTGGAAGAAGGATTGCAAGGCGTGGAACGCCAAGAACCAGGAACCGAAGAAAGCTGTGGCTTCGACTTCAGGTATGTTTGTAATTGAGAATTGTCTGTCGATCAACTCTACTTCCTGGGTATTGGATACCAGATCAGGATCTCATATTTGCAATTCATTGCAGGCACTGAGAAACCGTAGAGTGCTGAAGGAAGGTGATATGACCCTAAAGGTTGCTAACGGAGCTAGCGTGGGAGCTGCGTCCGTCGGGGATTATCACCTAGGATTGACGAGTGGACACATTTTGGTTTTACATAACGGTTTTTTTGTACCAAGCTTAACGTGTAATATCATATCAGTTTCCTTGTTATCAAATAAAGATTATGATTTCATGTTTGTAAGAGATGTTGTTAACATCCACCTTAATCATGGTTTGATTGGGTCCGGTACACTAAATAACGGTATATATGTTTTAAACCAACTCCAAATTTTCAATGTCTAGAACACACTAAAAAAAAGTCTCCAGATTTAAATAAAGCTTTCTTATGGCATTGTAGACTGGGTCACATCAATGAGAGAAGGTTGACTAAGTTGCATAGAGAAGGATATTTGGACTCGTTCGAATATCAAACTTATGACACTTGTCAATCTTGTCTCAAAGGAAAGATGACAAAGACTCCATTTACTGGACAAGGAGTAAGAGCGAGCGATCTCTTAGGACTCATACACAGTGATGTATGTGGTCCAATGTCTACACATGCAAGAGGTGGTTTTTCCTATTTCATTACTTTCACGGATGATTACTCAAGATACGGATTCATTTATCTGATGAAACATAAATCCGAGGCTTTTAAGAAATTCCAAGAGTATAAGAATGAAGTAGAAAACCAAACCGGCAAAAGTATCAAGACACTTAGATCTGATCGAGGTGGTGAATACTTGAGTGCCGAGTTCCTAGGTTACCTAAAAGAGAAGGGAATTCTCTCTCAGCTTACTCCTCCATACACTCCCCAGCACAACGGTGTATCGGAGAGACGGAATCGAACCCTATTGGATATGGTACGATCCATGATGAGTAATGCTGAGTTACCGCGATCTTTCTGGGGTTATGCGCTAGAATCAGCGGCATATCTTTTGAACATGGTACCTACCAAGACTGTGCCTACCACTCCATATCAGATGTGGAGCGGGAAGAAACCCCATCTACAGTATATAAAGATTTGGGGATGTCCAGCTTTTGTTAAAAAGCAGCATGTGGACAAGCTTGAGGCACGATCAGTAAAGTGTAAGTTTGTGGGATATCCAAAGAACTCCAGGGGATATCTATTCTATTACGCAGAGGAACAAAAGGTATTTGTTTCTCTTAATGCCCATTTTCTAGAACATCAGTTTTTAGAAAAGGAATCAAGTGGGAGCGAAATAGAACTAGAAGAAATTCCAGAACCACAAACTAATACTGAAAGTTTGGTAGAACCGGAAGATCAAGAAGAACAGGACATTCCCGCACCCCTCCGCAGGAGTAGTAGGCCGTCTCATCCGCCTGAGAGATACTACGGTTTTCTCATAGATGGGGATAGAGAGGATTGCATCATAGATGATGATGAACCTACTGACTTCCAGCAGGCCATCCAGAGCGGCGACTCGGTACGATGGCTAGATGCAATGCAGACCGAAATGGAGTCCATGTACACCAACAAAGTATGGACTTTGGACTTTGCTCTAGATGGGGTAAAACCCATAGGATGCAAATGGATCTTCAAAAAAAAGATTGGTGTAGATGGACAGGTGGAAACCTATAAGGCTAGAGTTGTTGCAAAGGGTTTTCGTCAAAGACCTGGTTTGGACTATGACGAAACTTTTTCTCCAGTGGCTATGCTCAAATCCATTCGGGTCCTTCTTGCTATTGCTGCCTTCCATGATTATGAAATCTGGCAGATGGACGTAAAGACGGCTTTTCTGAATGGAAATTTAGAAGAGTGCGTCTATATGGATCAGCCAGAGGGTTTCAATCAGAGTGGGAGCAGCGGGAAAGTATGCAAGCTGCTTAAGTCCATTTATGGACTAAAGCAGGCATCGCGGAGTTGGAACATCTGTTTTGATGAGACAGTCAAAGAATATGACTTTATCAAAAATCCAGATGAACCGTGCATATATAGTAAAGTTGTAGCCAGAAGTGTCGTATTCCTCGTCTTGTATGTGGATGACATTCTATTAATAGGAAATGACATTCCTATGCTATAATCAGTTAAAGGATTCTTGTCACACAGGTTCTCCATGAAAGACCTGGGTGATGCCTCTTACATTCTGGGCATCCGGATCTATCGTGATAGATCCAAGAGGATGTTGGGACTTTCGCAGTCCAGGTATATCGACACTGTACTGAAAAGATTCAGTATGGAAGATTCTAAGCGCGGTAATCTACCGGCTTGTCATGGAATCACCCTCTCCAAAGAGATGTCTCCCAAGACTGATTTGGAAAGGGAACGCATGTCTATTACACCCTACGCTTCTGCGGTAGGCTCTATAATGTATGCGATGTTGTGCACCAGACCAGATGTAGCTTACGCACTGAGCGTGGTAAGCCGGTATCAGTCAGACCCAGGGGAGAAGCACTGGATAGCAGTAAAGAACATTCTCAAGTACCTGAGAAGGACTAAGGAGATGTTCTTGGTTTACGGCGGAAAAGACCTCAGGTTGGAGGCCTTTGCTGATTCCGGCTTCCAGAGTGATAAGGACGATTCCAAGTCCATGTCGGGTTATGTCTTTACCCTCAATGGAGGGGCGGTGTGCTGGAAGAGTTCCAAGCAGGACACCGTTGCTGACTCAACGATGGAAGCGGAGTATATAGCTGCTTGCGATGCCGCAAAAGAAGCAGTCTGGATGAAGAAGTTCCTAATAGAACTTCAGGTGGTTCCTACCGTAGTTGATCCAATACCTCTGTATTGTGACAACAACGGAGCTATAGCTTTAGCGAAGGAACCAAGGTCCCATCAGAAGTCCAGACACATCTTAAGGCGGTATCACCTGATCAGGGAGATCATTGATCGTCAGGAGATCGAGGTTCGGAGAGTTGCTTCTGAAGAGAACATTGTTGATCCATTCACGAAGGCCCTACCTCAGATTCAGTTCGAGAGGCTACTCGAGATCATTGGTCTTCGATATGCCAGTACATGGCCCTAGTGCAAGTGGGAGATTGTTAGTGTATATGCCCTAGGGGCCATTATTGTATGATACTAGTTTGTATATTACTTAATGGAAGCTTGGGATATTCACATGTATATAACAGTCTTGCTAAATATGGTAGTATGCTACTTGGTTTTTTCTATCTTAATATGTGAGTATACGTATTGATAGAGCTCTTAGGATCTTGCTTGACTACCAGCGTTGTGATGGCAGTCACACTAGTGGGGGCTGGGTAGTCTACAAGCACATCCTTATTCAGGTCCCTAGTCGTTGGATTATCGAGACAGAGCATCGATACTCCGGAGTAGACTAGTGTGTACGCTTCTCATCCCAGTTGGGGAAATGGTCTGTCCCACAGCCGTCAGTACGTCGTACTGGAGATAGTATGTAGGTGCTCGTTAGGCTACGGTTACACCGGACATGACTCACAGCGAACTGTTGGTAGGTTTTATACCAGTCGTCAGTGAACAGTTCCCAGGTGACATGAGTACAGCATAGTCCGCAGACTTGACACTGCTACTTCGCCTTGAGTGTGTCCCACTGTTCGTAGATTGCTACCCTACCACGGCTCAAAGGAGTCATGCAAACAGGTGGTAGTTGGGTACAGTCCCGAGCACTTGGAGGCAGTGGCGGTTAGACAGGATTCGTCTCTCCCGGTATTGGGGGTTGATATCGCGCTGTGTCAAAGAGCCATTACGTAAAGTCCCTGGCCAGGGCAAGCGAGATTTGCTGGTAGGTTCCAGTAGTTTCTCAGGGTGTAATGGGCTTCCCTCTGACACGACTTATACCGCTATTAGGGGACTGACGCTTGCCGCCCCCCTAGGCCCGATATGCGATAGTCTTGGACGAACGGACCGGACTGTATGGAGATTGTCACATCAGACTCAGTAGGAGTTCGAATGGGTTTCCTCATCGGCCTTCTTATCGACATATACCTGGGGACCGTTACGTACAGCTAGTGCCGCTTGCGGTCTGTGGTTATACCCACTGCCAGCGTAGTAGTCGAGTCTCTAGAGTCCCACACAGAGAGTTTCCCTACTCCGGGCGAAACGATATAGAGGTCGTATGGTTTTACGACAAGGGTTCGGACGCATACGTGTGTTTACGTGCGTACGACTTTCGGACAGTTTTTACCAGTCGGCTTTGGTTTAAGCCAGTTACTGGTATCCGGTTATTAGATTTATACAGTCTAAAGTTTTTCCGTATTTTTGCGGAAAGGAGGGGCGTTCTCGTAATTGCGCGAGAAGCTTCTAGAAGGTGGTGACTAAGGAGGTTTAGGTGGCATATACAATGAATGTGATTAGTGAGTCATATGGATGATTCATCCATGTCATTAATACATCATAAATGCTTAATGACTCATGGAGTTGAATCATCACTAGATATTATCAAGCATGGTTGTTAAATTGATTTCTTTTCTTTTCTTGATAAAAAGAAATGCTTGATATATATTATCATAACTCATTATTCTCACTTCATATTTATTCTAACCTTCTCTCTCCTCAAGCTCTCCCTCTTCAAACCCTAATCCTCCCCTCTCATGTGTTGAGTACAAGGATTAGTTAGACTAATTAAACCATAACCCTCACTCTATATCACCTAGCTTCTTTGATTAGCACTTAAAGAAGGTTAGTTGCCTCAAGTTTAGAGGCTAAGCTTGGAGTAAAGCTCTCGGGTGGATCGTCTACTACTTCGAGAAGGCCGAGGAGGAGGAGGAGTTCGCAAAGACGAAGGACACGATTCGTTAGGTATAATCCCTAAACATAGTAGTATAGAACTTCTATGTTTCATGTTAGTTATCGTTTAGCTTCGATTCATGCGGTTAGTCGATGTTTAAGCAAAGGACAAGATCGTTTTTCAAATTTCCGCCTCCCCGCAAGTCGTGGGGTGTTGCACATCGACTTACAACGATGATAAAGATAAACCAGATAGCATACTATCATCTTGAGTAAGACTGTCCTACCGGTATAGATCCTCCCTCAATCATTGCAATCACGTGCCTGTGATCCAATAATTGACTCTGAGGGCACTATCTCCAACAATCTCCCACTTGCACTCAAGGCTAATTATTGCGATGTCGCATACTCACAGCCCGTGTGATACCGAACACCCAACTCCTCTACTAGTCAGTCTCACAAAGCTCGTTTGCGAAACTATTGCGTTCGAGGAATAGCCTCAGTGAGTGGATCTGCCCTAATGTCTCTTTCTATGTCTCTCTTTATCTCAAGTTCGCGGAGAAACCCATCTCCCGAAATGAGCAATACCTGTCTTAGAATATGTCTGGATGTCTGATGGGACCTAGTTCATAAATGAACTCCAAATCCAAACTTCTTAGACAGTATCGTCAACTGAACTTAATCAGTATCATGCGCCAAGCCTCCCTCGGTATCCGCCTGGACCACCTGTCCAAAATACTGCCCCTCGTCAGAGGGAAAACTATAACTCTGACAGCCACTCTGTCATCCAGGTCACCTTGGACAGCCACTCTGTCATCCAGGTCACCTTGGAAGCCTGGAATGATAACTGTCTCCCGAATGAGGCTGTCGTTATCATATCCCTAGAACATCCACTTATGTTCTAAAACCGCTTCCGAATGTTTCTCCAGGATTGGATCAATATCAACTTATGGCAGCTCGTGCAAAAACAACATCTGGTGTGGTACTTGACATCTCATGACTGACTCAATTGCCTAAGCAAGTGATCTGCCAATCATGCACATCCCTCTCCCCTTTTGTCAGTAAGACACCTTTAGAGAGGGTGACTCCATCACCTGCAGGTACACTACCGTGCCAGGAGTCGTCCATTCTAAAACACCTTCAGAATGCTGTCTAAGTACCCTGATTGGGAAACTACCCAAATCCAGATCTAAAACCATAGATCCAGTAACCAGAATGTCTTAATACTATATCCAAGTCCCATATGGAGAAACCACTGTGTGACAACCAAAGTATAACCGATTGTAGTATAGGAATTTCACTTCCTACTCTGTGTATGTCATCCAAATACCAGGACATCATATCCTACTACCTTCTTAACAGATCCATCCCCTATTCTGATGAAGTCAAACCTATGACTGTCAAATCAGAAATAGATGATCTATCTCCGCTATATCTGCTTTAGTCTATAAATAGACATAAGCCACTTGTCCACCAATGCTTCCACTGCTCCCACTGACTACGACAACCCTGTGGCAGAGTCATATACACGTACACTTCTAAAGCTATTTTAGAATGACACTATACTCATCCACCTGCCGGGTTTCGCAGCCTGGAACAACAGCAATGGCAAGTCTGGATAAACAAGAACCTCCCTGCCACCGTCCTTGAGCATACCGAAGTACCTCTCGAGCGCCTGAGGTTACCCACCATATCTGCGGAGTGGCCAATGGAATGTCAAGACAGATTGAATCTTTAAGTTCCTATCAAACTTTCAGTAATCGTTTGCGGTTCTGGAATCACTTCCAGTTCTACCATACTCCCACTACTGTTTTCTGAAAAAATCCATTTTTGTTAAAACTGTGGCGAGTCAAGAACAATATCACTATTGATCTTCCAGATGGTAGAAAGTCAACCCTCGTCATAGCCTGGGTCAACCCACAAACAGCCATTACAGAAACGTGCCTTGAGTTATCCAGAGCCTGGTTTTAAACATAAGCCGGACAACTCCCCGTACCTTAACATCGTTAAGATATGAACTGTTCTATATCCAATACAGAAACAGAGGCACTAATTTAATTGAACCAGATTCAAATCATGCAACTGTCTCCGGTGCATGTTAACTAAATGGAAAGAGGCCGATCAGCATTACAAAACTTAGGAGTACTTTCAATTATGAGTAACCTGAAAGAGAAGCAAGTTCTCTTAACCATTACTATCAACTGAATACCATACACAAGTATCTACATCTTCAATCACCTTGAAGAATCCCGATACTTGCAACACCTGGTTCTCTACTCTATTCTTATACCTATAACTTCTCAAAACTTAGACCTTGTGTCTCTACGAAACACTTGCCTAAGAGCTAGAGAAGTCACAAGTAAACCGAATATAGTACGAGGACCAACCCCTCTGTCCTCATGGACACTGGACAACATACAATACTCTGTATAAGTCCCCTGAGTCTAATAACTCATTCCCTGTGCTTTGTAGGTTGAAAATTGTACTTATGGTTAAGAAGAATTACACCGCTGTTTAATACTCCTTACCTAACCATCTACTGATATAGGTAAATGTCATGGACATAATTTCAAAAAGGTATATCTCACTCTATAAAAATAGACGTACAGATATATCAATTTGAAATTGGTGCATAACAGCGGATATTCAAAACCATATATTTGCCGTCCAGCAAACAACCCAGGCAATTTCCTCAAATATCACCAATTACAATGAATTCCGATATAATGAGGATGATCACCTAATTCCCAATAACTTACTCCCACTCATCATCTGTAAAACTATACAGATGTGTAAATACATACCCTGGAGCAAGTGTCTAATTGGAAAATCGGTTTTCTTTTAACAGTACACAGTGAAACTGAAACATTGAAATGTTTTGTAGGGGTATCCGGGTATTCCTAGTAATGCCTCTTCCATTATCCATATTCACAACTGTAACCGTGTATTTCTTTGCCAGCTCTCCAAATCCCTTCATATGTCTTTAGTCATTACCTTCTGTACACCCCTTTAGGCCAAATGGTTTTCTTCCTTCCCTACCGCTCGGCACCAGCCTATCGTTTGGAAGAAGACTATCCAATAAGCATAATGGGTGTCCTGTCCTAATCCTAGGAACACTCGCAATGCGAGAGAAGATGAAGATAAAAGTCAACTGAATAAACCTTATTCCTATTTCTCCTGAACCAGAATCCATCTCCGAACTGGAACAAGTTCCTTTTGAGTTCGTATATAACAATACGATGGAATATCCAAATAAACTGTGGATCTTCGTAGTGATACGGAGCGTTCTGGAGAAATACAAAGGTGAAGTGGGAGTGGTAATGAAATACTTGGTTTGGTCGTGAATAGCAGTCGCAATTTACTTTGCCCTCTTACTAATCCCTTCATTTATCTTTACATAATACCTTATGTACACCATCGTTAGGCAAATTGGTTTTCTTCATTCCCTACCGGTCGACACCTGCCTATGGTTTGGAAGAAGACTATCCAATTAGCATAATAGGTGTACTATCTCCTAAACCAAGGAGTACTCGCAACCTAAGAGAAGGTAAAAAGGAAAAGACAACTGAATAGTCATATTCGTTTTCCCCAGAACCGGAAACCATCCTCGAATCTGGAACAAGTTCCTTCGAGTTCGTATATAACCATACGATGGTTTTATCCAATGGAAGTGGACGTTCGTAGTAATACGGGGTGTCCTGGAGAAAAAAGAGTAAAAGTAGGAGTGGCAATGAGGTTTGCAACTCTGACAATCCAAAAGCCAGTGTTTAAGAAGGTTCGGTTAATTTTTGTCACAGAGTCATAGTCTTAGGGTCGGGTCATGGTCGCTGCAGAAGAGAGAGAGAGAAAAGAAACACTCAGCATGCACTCCAACCTAGATCAGAATGGTTATCACTTTATCTAATCAGGAAACCTCCCACTGTACCGTCAAATTCTCCTCCAAACCTGAAAGAAGAATTAGTCGGGATCACCCGAGGAGTAAACTAACTCATCAGTGGGAATCGGGATCCAACTATCATTGCATGATAATGTGACGAAATCCACTCACGTCACCACACTCCAGAAGGTATGCGCATGCCTGGCAAGTTTCAGTTTCTTTAGAAACTCCCGATGTGATTTTTACCCCTAGGACCCAAGTGACCTTGACGAATAATCAACAAATCAAAAGGTCCTAGTCAAGTTCAACCCGTCATTATCTTGATTGCATTAAACCTACCTGCACGACCCTTGACGAATAATCAACAAAGTCATACGACTGTCCTAACCAATCCACTTATCCATGCGACAGAAAGCATTACAGAGCTACCGCACACTACGCCTCGGCGAATAGCAACGACAAACGTAGCGCGAATACTAAGCAATACTAATCTGAAATGACGAAGGGCTACGAATGGTTTTTGGCGAAAAACCTTTAACGTAATGAACTTGATATCGTTGAAGGAACCGGATAGCTTTACAAAAATATAGTGACGAAAACCTTTGCGAAAGAGGTCACTCCCGGTGAAGGGATCTCGGCTCTTTCCCCGTAGAATGAGGTGCAGGATATTCCAACTGAATACCACGATGCAAAGAAAAAGTAATCGGCTATAGTGAAGTTATTACCCTGACGCAAACTTCTGTCCAAGGGGTCACTCCCGGTGAAGGGATCTCGGCCCTTGCCTCGTCGACTGAGGTGCTGGATATTCATAACCGAATACCACTGTGCAAAACAAAAGTGAACGTCCTTGCAATAACAGCTTTTTGAAAAGTGTTCCAACAACATCAGAATAGATTTGTTTAGCTTGCATTGATCCGAATCAACGCAGTCCCATCAATTGATCACACCAATAAAGAACGAAAATAATGATGTACGTATATGCCATCTGCATTCGCCACTGGGTCCCGTCATTACCCTTTAGGTTACTTAACTAACGACAGAGCGGGGACTGGACTAGCGCGAATGCAAAACATATACAACATCTACTAGTATATATATTAATATATAATATTCGCTCAAGGCGTGATAAAATGCAACATCACAGAAATGTAATAAGCATCACAGAACAATACAGATATCTGGGATCCCCGGGTTTCATAGAGCCGCTACTGAAACTCGGCGTTCCCCTGGTCGTGTGGATAGCCTGTGCAATGAAATCCTAGACCCCTACGGGCGCGGCAAGTTACCCGCCAAAACCTGAAGCGAGGCAGCCCCCTTCAGCAGCGTGAATGGACCACCCAGCACTTTACGGAATCCGGTAACTTGGGCACCCCTCCTAGGTCAACCTGTACCCCCTACGAGTGCAGCGAATAGCCCGCCAATTCTAGAGTAAAGCCCCCTCCGTCTCAATGCCATGAGATGCGGGCTCGTTGCCCTCTAGAACCCGGCTATCCGTGCACCCCTCCTTAGGGTAGTCCTAGTACAGAAAGTAAAATATTCATACAAAGGGTACATCAACCTCACCCCGGTCGTGCCCCAAAAGAATAATATACAAACGGGCAGTAACGGCAGTCCACATGTCGGACACTCGCCCGCAATATCAAATGTACATAATAAACCAAACTGTACTAACATCGCATCCAGGCTATCCCCCACGACCAATCCGCAAAATCACAGCACAACACAGAACATCAACGTGAATGTCACGTTCGCAAATCCGTCTAAAAGGGCTATAGCAGTTAGACAGGATTTACCGATCAAATGACATTCACGGTCGCAGATATAATGTATTTACTGTGAACTAACATGTTTAAACTTTTCGATCGATCAAATTTACCCAAGTGGGCCCCAAGCACAACTGTAGCACTCAAAGAAAATCTGGGCCCAAAAAGAATATTCCAAAAAGCCCATTTTCAACTCAGGAGCTTTCTGTAAAATTTTGGTGCACTGAACAGCAAAAGTGGCGGCGGAACCGCGGCCCAAGCATGGGTTTGGCCGCGGTTCCGCGGTGGAATAGTGAGTTCACGCGACCAAATTTTTACAGAATGCTTAGAATTCCCTGCACGTATTTCTGGAATGTACTGGAAAAAATTTCGAGCCAAAAAAATTCAACAATAAACTGATGCAGTGAAAACACGGTTTTTTGAAAATCCGATCGATCGAACTTGTAAACATGTTAGAGCAAGCTAGACTAGGTTAATGGCGTGGCTCGGATACCATGTTGGTGCACGGCGGTGCCCCGGCCGTCTTTCCGAGGCCAAAATGCGGAATCAAAATTTTTTCTTAACTTTAAACCGGCGCCACCGTGGACCATAAACCTAGATCAGGCCATCAACCTAATCCTAGCAAACAAGAGAAGGGGTAGAGAGATATACCGAGCGATCCGTGTCCTTCGGTCTTCTCGTCGTCATCCCGATCTCCCCGCGGAATCTCCGGTCCTCATCTCCTCGTCGGAAGGGCACCACATCGCCGGGTTCTTTTACGGGCTCCCGCCTCTGGACAGAGGCAACTCGGGCACGAAGTTGGCGAGCCGACGTGCCCAAGAAGTGCTGTAGATGAAGTGTAGAACTCTATGTGTCTCTAGGGGTTGAAGTTGCCATGTCTTGGTGGAGGTAATGAAATATGCTTTGGAGATGAGCTAAGGGGTTTTTTAGCAAGCCAAAAAGATGAAAAACCCCACCCCAAAATTTTGGACAGCCCCATCACCCTAGTGGCCGGCCTCATCAAGGAGAGAATGAGAGGAGAGTGTGTGTGGATCAATAATGAGAGAGTCCCATAATGCAAGAGAGAGAAAGGGTTATCATGAGAAGAAATGATCACCAACTAAAACCCACAC
The DNA here is from genome assembly GCA_030015575.1 of Agapanthus africanus. Lineage (NCBI taxonomy): Eukaryota > Viridiplantae > Streptophyta > Magnoliopsida > Asparagales > Amaryllidaceae > Agapanthus > Agapanthus africanus. The sequence goes on along the minus strand of JASDDO010000022.1, from coordinate 133,492,639 downwards.
TCCATCAACCATCATGACTCCAAAGGTCAAGCCATGATGATGCCCAATCATGAAGCAAGAAGTCAATGCATGGTGGAACCATCATGACACTACAACATGCAAATAACACCCTGCACAAATCAAATTTGCATGCTTGCAAATAAGCCCTCCTCCACCAATTATCAGCCAACGAAAGGAAGAAAGGAAAACTGGCTGAAACGGAAAGCAAACTGGCAACTTCAAAAAACAGATCCCGTAATAAATTACAGGAAACCCCGCTACTGTATATACATACCCGCATTTGTATTCCGACCGAATACAAATGCAAAGAGACAAAATCTACACTGTACAATACTCGGATCCGGCTTAAACCAAAGCCCGCTAGTATTATCCGTCTGATCATGATCCGTGCAATACCGCACATATATGATCGAACCCTGCCATATCTCCATACGGCCTCTACAGCGTTTCGTCCGAAACTAGAGAAAACGGTCTGTGGGGGACTCTAAAGACTCGTCAACACTTTGGCTGTGGATTTAACCACTAGCACGTCAGAGGTATTAGCCATACGTAACGGGCTACCAGGTGTTGACCAAAAGGGACGTCGATGAGCGAACTCATCCTGACACCCTACTGAGCCTGTCAGTGATAATATCCGTACAGTCCGGTCCGTTCGTCTATGAGTATCGCATGGCGGGCCTAGGGGGTTGGAAAAAGTCAGACCCCCAAAAGCGGTACAAGTCGTGTCGGAGAGTAGCCCAGAACATCCTGAGATACTACTGGAATACCTACCAGTAAATCTCCGTCCTCGGCCGAGGGCTTTGTGTAATGGCTCTCCTAGACACAGCGCGACCTCACCCCCAATACCGGGAGAGACGAACCCCTGCAGATCCGCTCACTGCCTCCATGTGGCTCGGGACTGTACCCAACTAAAACCTGTTTGCACGACTCCTTTGAGCCATGGTAGGGTAGTAATCAAAGTACAGTGGGAACTCACATGAGACAAATGACGATCTCAGGTCGATGAACTAACCTGTACACATGTCACCAGGGAACTGCTATCTGACGTCAGGTATAAGACCAACTAGCATGTTCCCGGCGAGTCCTGTCCGGTGTACTCATAACCCAATGAGCACCTGTATACATCTTAGGTGAACCAACTGACACCAGTGGCTTGTGAGACCAGCCACCGCCCCTCGTCGGGGTCTCGACTGTATACACTAGTCTACTCTGGAGTATCGATGCCCTGTCTCGAAAACTCCCACGACTAGGGACCTTTTAAGGATGTGCTTATAGACCCCAGCTCCCACGTATATGATCGCCATCATACCGCTGGCCGTCAAGCAAGAATCCTAAGGGCTCTATCAACGTGCAATAGTGATATGTAAGGTCACCTGAGATAGTACACGATGATAAAGATAAACAAGATAGCATACTATCATCTTGAGTAAGACTGTCCTACCGGTATAGGTCCTCCCTCAATCATTGCAATCGCGTGCCTGTGATCCAATAATTGACTCTGAGGGCACTATCTCCAACAGCACGTGCTCCTCACGTGGACGCCAATGTGCAAAGCACAGAAATGCCTATCATAAATAAGAATTTAATTTTTAATTGGGGCCCACGTGCACAACACGTGAGCGCCGGCGCCCAAGTTTATACCAGTAGAATTAAATTCTACATTTCCCTAACAAAAAGTTGGGATATTCTCTGTTAAACAGAGCCGTTGGATCAAAAATCTAATGGTGATGATAAATCATCAAACAATATAATTAAATTCTATTCTGAGGAATATTTGTTCTCAATCTTTACAAACAAAGAAGATTGTTTTCCGTAAAACAGAGAACCCTTGGATCAAAAATCCAATGATGATTAAAAATCACCACTTGACAGAATAAAATTCTGTATATGGCAAAATATTTCCCCAATCTTATTGAAAACACGAAAATATATTCTGTAAAACAGAAATACTTGAATTAAAGATCCAGCAGTGGGTAAAATGCCCCAAAACAATTTTGAAACCAATTAAATAATTGGAATCTCTCAATAAAAGATTTTCTTAAAATTAATTAACAAACTTGCCTTCACTGTATAAAGGACCCGAGATTTCAAGTCTCATATAAAGAAAACCCCCCATAAGCTTCTGAAAATAGAGAAAGCTTTAAAAAACAACAGAGAAGAAGAAGACTTGCCTCCTCAAAAAACCCTAAGTAAAAATAATAGAGAGATCAAAATATCTCATTTTACCTATCTAAGGGTTTAACCCTTCTCAAAGAATTTAGTTCTTTCTCTGAATCAGAGATCCGCAAGACAAGGCTCCCACAATTTGAGAATTTAATTCTCATAGGGAAGATCTTGTTCTTGAGAATCAAAAGATTCAGAAAAGAATTAGGTTAAAAAAAAAAAGAAAGAGAAATACGGTTTAACCATAAAAGAAACTTAGTTCTTATAAAAGAACTTAGTTCTTAAAGAAAACCCGATCCCAGATCTTCAAAATAAAGATCTTGGTGATCATTAATGGTCAAAATGTCATTAACAGAGATTCAATCTCTAAAAAAGAAATGATCTTAGCGCCTCACGTGTTTCTCACGTGGGTGCCCTCCCAACAGCGCCTAGTGCCTCACATGAAAAACACGTGGACGCCCAAAGCAGAAGGCCAGCGCCTCACGTGAGCGCTGAACAAAAAGTGCTTAGCACTTCATATACAGCCAAAACGGCTGAGTGCTTAGCACTGATTGGACAGCGCCTCACGAGCTCCTCACGTGGGCACCACACAAAAGTGCTTAGCACTTCATATATAGCCAAAACGGATATGTGCTTAGCACTGATTGGGCAGCGCCGCACGTGCTCTTCGTGTGGATGCCACATAAAAAAAAGAAAGACGTGTTTAACACTATATATATAACTGAGTGCTTAGCACTGGTTGGGCAGCGCCCATAACTTAAGGCTTCATATGATACCCATGTGAGTACTAGAGCTTCAAACAAGTGACTAACACTTTTGCATAAAAAAGGGGGCTAAACAAACAGAGCCTAAATAAGTGTTTAGCACTTTTTGAACAAAAAAAAAAGATTGAGCAGACTAAGCCCAAATTGGTTTAGCCTCTCTGAAAAGGGTTTCTTACAACTGAGCCCAAATGCTCTGTCGTTGAATCTGAAATAAAAATGATCCTCTAAATTTTGCTAAGTTGATCTTAGTCTCAAATTAGACTAACGTATCCTTAGTTAAAATAAATTGAGCCCAAATGCTCATATATTTAAGTTGATCTTAATCTCAAACTAGATTAACGGTCCTTAAATAAAACAAATCCAAATCTAAAATATACAAATTTGGACTAATCCGGGCCTTACAGACGAGGACATAAACTAGTGTCCGTATACAATCCACGGGCAACCAAAATAAACAAAAATACATACGACACAAAGTGAACTGTTGGAGAAGGAGAATGTGGTTATTGCAACGCGGTAACGTAATTAACTGCAGGGGATTGCGTCTGCAGGGAAGAGCGTCCCCACAATCAAAACCCCCTCACAAATGAAGGGGAATCTGATAAAGTCTGCTAAATCAGTCGCATCTATCCAAACATCCGATTTACAGTGCCATAAATTAACTTGGTATCTTCGGAGAGGTGGATGGAAAAGTCCAAATAGCATCTGCCCCCAAATTCAAGCAAGACGTTCCCAGCGTCTTGGTCCGGTCTTTCGGCGGAGAACACTTGAACTTAATAACATCCTCACCCACTCCTTGGATTTTCATCATAACACATACTCCCTCAAACTCGCTGATCAAAAGGTAGACATTCTTGGACTCGAGTCCATGGAATTTTTGGAGTAGAGGTATGAATTGAGATTTGATTTCATAGTTATTTGCCGCGAGGGTGGGCAATACTATGCACAAAGGTAGGGATGAACAGTGAAGGTAGCATCTATCCTGCAACGCTGCTTTTTGCTGATCCATGATCGTTTGTTCCGTCATCGTCAGTGATATGGGAGAATAAGAAGGTGAAGGAGAAGGAAGAATAGAATCGGACGGCTCCGATAAAGCAGAAGGTGAGAACGTCTCGGAAGGTTCTGAGGAATCCGATGGTAAAGAAGAGTCGGAAGATACAGTCTGGAACCGGACTGATCAAGATTTTGAATCTCTAGTCCAAGCTAACATGCACTATCCGAACATGGTTAGGAAAAGACTAAGAGAATGGAAGAAAGTGTTGTTTACAAATCCTAATTTTTGTTTTGTTTTGTTTTTTTCTTTTTCAAATACTCACAAACAAAGAAATATCATACAAAAGGTAAAGCCAAAACACAATCACGACACACTTCATATGCCTAAACAATCTAGGGTTCACCTAGATTAACTAGACCTGCTCAAAAAATTTGATTTGTGAAGTAAAATTGTATCGCAAAACGGACCCAAGATAGACTGATCCAGAAGCCAGGTAAGTGCAGAGTCGAAGGGAGGTTGTCCAACACTTTCGCGAAGTTTCTTAATAAGAATAACCTTCTCTCTTTCGATAGTTGTGCCTTTCATACTTTCCTAAACACTTCTTGAACAATGTAACAATGGGCGGTGTTCGAAATACAATCAACTTTTCCCTATTGAACGCGAAGTCCTTAGAGGCTGAAAGTATATATTCTTTTAAATTACTTAGGGTGTGAAAAATTCTCGTTCTTTGTGGTTTGCAGGCCACGAAGAAGAGTGATGAAATCATTTACCGTATCTTATTGAGGTTCATTGCCCTTAGGTCCGTATTAAATCCATGCAATGCGCAAACAATAAAAACTTGTTCAAATCATCAATCAATCATTTATTTAGTTTTAAACGGCATGCTATAAGAAATACGGTTAGTTCTCTTTAGTACTTGCGCGACGGAGTTTGCAAAGAAATCTTGTAGAAGATCGAGATATTGGAGCGTTGGATTTGAGAGAAGGTGTGTTAGAAAAATATGTAACTCAAGTTTTGGGTTAAAATACTTCCGTTGAGTCGATCCGCGATTGCTTGAGTGTTCACTTGCACGGGTCAAACAACCGAGATCTTTGGCACTATAACTCCGTAACGCGTTGTTCTTGAATTTGCTCCTTACCCCGCACATCGCAGTTTGTAATTCCGTCGAAATATGAAAATGTCGGAAAATACGATATTTAGTGCAAAATACGATATTTGTGGCCAAAGTATTGTAAACACATAACTATGAGATTTTTCTTATCAAAATGGATCAACAACATAACAAGAGAGAAAATACAAAAAGTTTGGTGCAAACTGGTACTGTTGGGCTTCAAATTGCGGCTATTGGGGTTTTTTGAGAGGACAAAATGTGGGGTTTTGGCTCTAGTTTATTTGTGTGTTCTCCTAGTTCTATTAATGTCCCCTTTTTATATGCAAAATATTTCAATAACATTCATAACAACAGAAGATCAAAAACAGAAAGCAAAAGTTAGCAAAAGTCTTAATTTTTGTGTTGTTTTTAACATTTTTTTGTTTTTATTTGTTTTTTTGAAAGTATATACAGAGATAATTCAAAATAAACTTCGTGATGTTACCACTCCCCGGCAACGGCGCCAAAAGCTTTTTGGAGATTCACGATGTCGTGCTTTAAAGAGGTAATTGTTCAATATCGAATATGTCGGTTTTGATTAAAAGATAGCACGCTATGATTCTCAAGTTATAAAATACTGCAAGTGCACCGTGCGTTGAAGCAATCCGGCAAGTACAGGTCGATCCACAGGGAATGGATTCACGACGTTCTTTTTGAGTTAGGAACAAATGTTTTAGAAGTTGGTTTTGTCACGCTTTAATAAAAAAGAATGCGATATAAAAGAGAAAAACGATATATACGGAATACTTAGGCTAAAATTTGGTAAATTGACTTGTGGTGTTACCCCCAACTCTCATTCTTGATTCAAACATACATTTCTAGTAAATACTACTCACGCATCATGGTAAAGAGAGCACAAATCTTAATGTAACAAAAATGATATGTAAAGAAAGAATATGATATGTGTTAAAAGTTGATTTGCAACCATTCAAAACAACATATCCTATCAAAGCAATAACACAATATATTGTAAACATTAAGAGAAGAAGTTCAATAAATGTTAAGAATCAAGAATGAGGGGTTGGAAGGCAAACCATTCATCAACATACCTCACCATTGCCTGAGTAAATACCACTCACACATTATGATATAGAGAGCACAAATAAACAAATAACATATAAATCAATTGCAAGAAAAGTAAAGAAGAGAATACAAAGAACCGCAAATGAGCAAAAATGAAGCTTTTATTGAGGTTGAATCCAAGTACAAGCTAATGAGTTCAATTACCAAAATCTGACCTTACAAGCTCAAAATAGAAGTTGAAAGATAAGAGGAAGGTAAAGAACTCAATTAATCACTAGAACTACAAAGTATCATCAAGAGTTTTACAAGTATGGAAATGTACATCCCTTTTATCCCAAATGATCTGCTATTTATTGGACTTGTACAAACAAAAGTTGAATATAAAAATGAGTTAATATGACCAAGATTAATGCTCAGAAGAAAATTGGCACCACCTGAGCTTGTGGGGACCGCAAATTGCGGCCAATTGTAATAAACCGGCGGCCAAAAGGTAGGAGGTGGGAGCCGTCTTAGTTCTGTGGTCTTCTATTATCAATATCATCTCCCAGTATTTGCAATTTTATCTAATTATTAAGAAGATACGATCTGGAGTTTGGAGGGAAAATGTATAGCTTGAAATCCATCACATCAATACTTTATAAAATTACTCATCATTCCAAGCCCACTTGTATGCCCACTTGCTAAAGTGTGTTCACACCACATCATTTCTGGCCACCAAGGTGCATGCATCTAGAAAAACACTTGTATTCACACTTGTAAACATGTTAGACCATTTGTATGAAAATGTTTGTGCACTTTTTATTTGTTGCAAAAAATCTCCTTGAATTCGGATCGGTTTTCTGTTCTGGTTGCAGTGTCGGCTCACAAATGTCGTATTCATGCATTTTGAGTGTATTTTCAGTGTTTTGTTACGAATACCTTTACCCTGTACTTATTGAGCAGACACGGGTTAATAGTACCGATATATCACAAAAATGATAACGAATGAGCGGTATTGAAATGCAGTTTTACATGATGAGCACTCCTTCATATAGAACATTTGTTGCCACTGTTGATTCTTATGCTATTTCTTCTTCTACATCCGATGCTCTGGCTCATCCGGAATAGAGGAAAGCCATGGAAGAAGAAATGTTAGCCTTATGCTTGAATAGTACGTGGAAACTTACCCAGTTGCCTGTTGGAAAGAGAGTAGTTAGTTGCAAATGGGTATATACCATAAAACTTAATCTAGACGGCTCATTGGCTCGTTTGAAGGCCAGACTTGTTGCCAAGGACTTTTCTCAGACTTATGGAGAAGATTATGATAAGAATTTTTCTTCCATGGTAAAGATGTCGTTTGTACGTATATTCCTATCACTTGCAGCCACATACAATTGGCCACTACATCAGCTTGATGTGAAGAATACCTTTCTTCACGGTGGCATGAAAGAGGAAGTATATATGGAACAACCATGTGGTTTTGTTGCTCGGGGGGTCTGGTAAAGTATGCAAACTTCAGAAATCTTTATATAGTCTCAAACAGTCTCTGCGTGCTTGGTTTGGGATACCAACTAGCATTGTTTAAGCGTTTAGGTTATGCAGAAGCGGTAATGATCATTTAGTTTTCTTTAGAAATCGAGAAGGCTGCAGGATTTTGATGGTTGTTTTTGTTGATGATATTGTGATCACAGGCGATGATGCAAAAGGTATTACTGAGTTAAAAGCTTATCTTCAGAAGAAGTTCAGCACTAAGGACTTAGATGAGTTGAAATAATTCATTGGCATTGAGGTAGCACTTCTTCTCCTCAGGGCAGTATCTTTGTAACTCAAAAGACTTATGTTCTTGATATGCTTAAGGAAGCAAATTGTAGGGTTTCCTTAACACCTCGTTTAGGATTTGGAAGTATCACGCATGCCATAACTTTAAATTTATGAGGTGCTAAGTAAACTAAATTAGGAATCGAACTAGAATTATGAAGTAACAATTAAAAGTATCATATCTAAAAAATTAATTTATACTAAGTGGAGAGACTACAACCTTTGTAGACCTCCTAGGATGACTCCTTGGATCTCCTTTGGTTTGGAACGGTTCGCTAGATCACCTCCAAGTCCACGACGATCCATCCGAAGTCCTTTGCCCAAAGTTTGTTGCTTCACTTGATCTTTGAAAACCTTGAAGCAAAACACCCTACACAAAGTAGCAAGGGTTGTGTAGGATGATATAGTGGTTGCTAATCTCACTTAATACCCTTTCTTTTATTTTATCTAACTCAAAATAGAACTCAAAAGAGAGCTAGAGAGGGGAAGAAGAAGATGGCTTGATATTTTTCCTTTTGGAATCAATAATGAAAAAGAAAATGAGAGAGAGAGATAAATATCAAAAGAATAACCATAGTTAATAAATAATATCTAGATATTTCTTCTTGAGTTAAAGGCAAAGGAAAATAAACCATGGTTGAGTCAAAGTCAACCATGGAAAAGTGTAGAAGAAATGAGTCATGGAAAAAGAAATAAGTCATTTTCTATTTTCCTTTATCTTTTACTTAATCCAAAAATATCCATATATATAATTATTTACCATGTGATTCTTATATTGCCATCTAACTTGTATCATCAACCATGATACATATGCATGTATGTATGTGTGTATGCACATCATCATGTGCATATATATGCATGCATCCATTAAAAGAAAAGGGTTTAAATAAATGAGATAAAAGTAAATATTAAATCAACACTTGATTTAATAAACCGGTCATATCTGATACGACCCGACTAGTATAAAACGCCCGATTAAAATACAGTATCACATACTCGTATTTAATCGAGCTTCCGCACGTATCTCATATGCGCACCACTTCGTTTCGCCTGAGCCAAGAAACTTCTATGTGGGACTCTAAGACTCGTCAATACGCCAGCAATAGGTGATGATCATATCAAACACCCACAAGCCGCAAGCGGTCAGCTAAACGTAATGGCCATCCGGGTATTGAGCAATCAGAAGAAGAACAAGCGAACCTGTCAAAACTCCTGTCAATCCAACTGGCAACACTTATCGTACAGTCCGGTCTCTTCGTCAGATATGCTGCATATCGAGTCTAGGGATGGAATCGTCGACCCCAATAACTTAACAAGTCATGCCGGTATATGGTCTATAACAGATCGAGAAACTTACTCATAACACTTATCAGTAATATCTCAGCAGCCCTGGCCAGGGACTTCCCATTATAGCCAATCGTGCACAGCACAGCATCAACCCTCAATACCGGGAGAGACGAAACCCCTCCTATCGCTCACTGCCTCCATATGCCTCGGGACTATACCCAAAATCCACCAGTTTGTACGAATCAGTAGAGCCGTGGTAGGGTGGAGATCAAAGTACGGTGGGAGGAAACACAAGACTCTATGACGATCTCGGGTCTACAGACTAACATGTACCAGTGTCACGTGAGAACTTCTATCCGACGTATGATATAATACCACATGGGAGTTCTCGGTCAGTCCGTTCAGTGTACCCAGTCTCACTGAGCACCCGTATACTATCTTTGGTGTCATCACACCAGACGGATATAGGATCATCCATCGCCCATCATATGGAACAAGAATGGTATACGCTAGTCTACAATGGAATATCGATGCCCTGTCTCGATATACCTACGACTATGAACGTTTCAAGGATATGTCTATAAACTACAGATGTCCCACTAGTATGATCCGCATCATAATCCCAGTAGTCAAGCCAATATCCTTAGGGCTTTGTCAACATGTACCAAATGAATATAAACATGATCAAGTGAACATATGATAAAGTGAAACCAGATGGCATACTATCATGTCGAGCAAGATTGTCCTCTGAATACACACACACACACACACACACACACACACACACACACACACACACACACACATCAGTACATACACTATCTCATAATGGCCTCTAGGGCATACATATATCCAACAATCTCCCACTTGCACTAAGGAAAATTATTGGTATATCTCATACCCAACATCTCAAAAAGTCACTCATGCTGCGGCTGAGCAAGGACCTTAGTGAATGGATCCGCAGCGTTGTTCTTTGTATCTACTCTCTTAATCTCGATCTCGTGGCGATCAACTATCTCCCGGATCACATGATATCGCCTCAGGATGTGTCTGGACTTCTGATGGGACCTGGGCTCTTTGGCTAACGCCGTAGCCCCATTATTGTCACAATACAAAAGTATTGGATCAATAATGGTTGGAACTACTCCTAGCTCCGCGATGAACTTCCTCATCCAGACGGCTTCCTTGGCAGCATCATTTGCAGCAATATATTCAGCTTCCATCGTTGAGTCTGCAACGGTATCCTGTTTTGAACTCTTACAACTCACCGTCCCTCCATTGAGGGTAAATGCAAACCCTGAGATAGACTTGTTGTCATCCTTGTCACTCTGGAAGCTCGAATCGGTAAAGGCCTCCATTTAGAGATCCCCGTTACCATACACCAAGAACAATTCTTTAGTCTTTCGCAAGTACTTAAGAATATTCTTCACAGCAATCCAGTGATTCTCTCCTGGGTTTGACTGATACCTGCTTACTACACTAAGTGCATAAGAAATATCAGGGCGTGTACATAACATCACATACATTATCGATCCTACTGCCGAAGCATAGGGAATAATGCTCATGCGAGCTCTCTCTATATCAGACTTTGGGCAATCGTCCTTTGAGCCATGGCAAGCGGGTAAGGCACCCCGCTTGGAGTTTTCTATACTAAACCTCTTTAGGATGGTGTTAATGTACTTGGTTTGAGACAATCCCAATAACCGTTTGGCTCTATCCCTATAGATCTGTATACCCAATATGTATGTGGCATCACCCAGGTCCTTCATGGAGAACCTTTGTGATAAGAATGATTTGACCGACTGTAGCATAGGAATGTCATTTCCTATCAGAAGTATGTCATCCACGTACAATACGAGGAATGCGACATTTCTCCCTACAGTCTTCTTATAAACACAAGGTTCATCTGGATTTTTGATGAAATCAAACTCTTTGATAATATTATCAAAACAGATGTTCCAACTCCGTGATGCCTGCTTTAATCCATAAATGGATTTAAGCAACTTACATGCTTTTCCGCTGCTCCCACTGTCAATGAAGCCTTCTGGCTGATCCATATAAACGCATTCATCTAAATCACCATTTAGGAATGCACTTTTAACGTCCATCTGCCAGATTTCATAGTCGTAGTGAGCAGCAATAGCAACTAGGATCCGAATGGATTTAAGCATGGCTACCGGAGAGAAAGTCTCGTCATAGTCCAAACCTGGTCTTTGACAAAAATCTTTCGCTACCAACCTTGCCTTATAGGTCTCTACCTGTCCATCTACACCGATCTTTCTTTTAAAGATCCATTTGCAACCCACAAGTTTTATCCCGGAGGGTACATCTTCCAAAGTCTATACTTTGTTGGTATACATGGACTCCATTTCGAATCTCATGGCATCCAGCCATTTCACAGAGTCACCACTCGTGATAGCCTGATGAAAACTGGCAGGATCATCATCATCCATGATGCAATCTTCTCTATCACCATCAATGAGAAAACCGTAGTATCTCTCCGGTGGGCGAGAAGTCCTACCAGATATACGGAGTGGCTGAGGCTCATTAGATTCTGTTATAACTTCAGGTTCAGCCAAGTCGTCATTTGTAACTTGTGTCTCTAGAACCTCTTCTAGATCTACCACATTGCCATCAGCATCATTTGAAAAAATCTCATTTTCTAAAAAGGTGGCATACTGAGAAACAAACACCTTTTGTTCCTCCTTGTGGTAGAAAAGATACCCAAACGAATGTTTAGGATATCCTACAAATATACATTTGACTGATCGTGTCTCGAGTTTGTCTGGATTCTGCTTTTTGACAAAAGCCGGACAACCCCAAATCTTAACTCTTTTAAGAGATGGTTTCTTCCCATGCCATATCTCATATGGAGTAGTAGACACGGTCTTGGTTGGAACTTTGTTTAACAGAAAAGCTGTTGTTTCCAATGCATGCCCCCAAAACGAGAGAGGTAACTCAGAATCACTCATCATGGATCGTACCATATCAAATAGGGTACGATTCCGCCGTTCTGACACACCGTTGTGCTGTGGTGTGTAAGGTGGAGTGAGCTAAGAGAGAATCCCATTCTCTTTTAGGAAGTCCAAGAACTCGGTACTTAAGTACTCTCCACCTCGATCCGATCGAAGTATCTTGATGCTCAATCCAGTTTGTTTTTCTACTTCAAGTTTGTACTACTTGAATTTCTCGAAAGCTTCAGACTTATGCTTTATCAAAAACACATGACCGAATCTTGAGAAATCATCAGTAAAAGTTATGAAGTAAGAAAAACCGCCTCTCGCATATGTAGACATTGGCCCACATACATCACTATGTATGAGGCCCAAGAGGTCAGTAGCTCTTTCTCCATGTCCAGTAAACTGAGTTTTGGTCATTTTCCCTTTGATACAAGACTGGCAAGTCGCATAAGATTTATACTCATAAGAATTTAAATATCCGCCTTTATGAAGCTTGTTTAGTCTTGTTTCATTAATGTGACCAAGTCTACAATGCCAAAGAAAAGCTTCATTTATATCTGAAAATTTTCTTTTATTTGTGTGTTGTACGTTGAAAACTGTGTTGATTAAGGACATATATCCCGTTATTTAATGTACCACAACCAATCAACTCTTGATTAAGTCTAATGTTCATAACATTGTGTTGCACAGCAAAATGATACCCTTCATTGTCTAACAAGGAAACAGATATAATATTACAAAGCATACTTGGCATAAAATAACACGGGTTCAAAACCAATATACAACCCAAAGGCAACCCTAGGTGATACTCTCCTACTGAAACTGCATTTACATTGGAACCATTTCCAACTTGGAGAGTATGATCACCTGTCTTCAGAACTCTTCTATTTCTCAACGCCTGCACAGAATTGCAAATATGAGAACCCGAACCGGTATCCAATACCCAGGAAGCAGAGTTAACAGAAAAAAAGTTTTCAATTACGAACACACCTGAAGCTGAAGCATCACCATGCTTCTTCTTGAGTTCTAGGTACTCAATACAGTTCCTCTTCCAGTGTCCCGTCTTTTTGCAGTGGAAACACTCTCTTTTCCCCGATTCCCCAACCTTGGACTTGCCTTTTCCCTTAACCTTTTTGACTCCACCCTTAGGTTTGGTGGGTTTCTTCTTCATCTTTCCCTTGGCCTTAGCCTTCGGGTAAGAGGACGAGGATGACCCAACACTCATAACGGGAGTCTTCACTGACTTCAGTGTGCTCTCTGCACTCCTTAACATATTAAGGAGTTCAGACAGTTCCTTCTCCATGTTGTGCATGTTGAAGTTAACAATGAACTGAGCAAAGGTGGAGGGGAGAGACTGCAGAATAATATCTGTATATTGTTCATTGTCTATTGTCCACCCAAGGTCCTCAAGCTCTTCTAAGAGAGCTATCATTTTCAGAACATGGTCTCCTACTGCTGTGCCAGCGGTCATTCGCATCTGAAACAGTTTCTTAGATGCTTCGTATCGTAATACGCGAGATTGCTCTCCATACAACTCTTTTGTATGGAGGAATATGGCTTGTACGTCCATATTCTCGTGCTACTTCTGATGTGTGTTATCCATCGATGCAAGCGCGAGGCATTTAGCCGTGGCACAGTCAGTGTCCCATGTCTTGCGGAATTCCCTATCCGCAACTGAAGGTTTAGGACCTAGAGTGGGCAGGGTTGGAGCCGTGAGGACATATGATACTTTATCATAAGTCAAGGCAATGTTTAAATTCCTCAGCCAGTCTTTATAGTTGGTCCCATTCAGCTTGTTTTTATCTAATAGAAGCTTAAGTCCTGTCATAGGTATCTGCCATTAAGAGAGAGAAAAGAATACACTTAGCGAAAGCTCTTGCAAAGATCAGATTGGTTATTATCTTGTCTAATCGATGTCTCCCACTGTTTATATCAAATTTTCTTTAAAACCTTATAAAAAGAAAACTAGCCGGGATTAATTACAATCTACAACTTCTCTAACCGTTCAGCCAGGCCAGTGCCGGTACTTGAGGGAGGTTCCCCGTGCTTTCGCACGGACCTAATTAAAATAAACCTCATCTTCCCAGAGACGTAGCCCCATTTGACACCTTTTTAGACACCTACTGAGTTAGCTAATTGTAAAGTGCAAAATTCTCCCGGGAGCAACATTTGCTCGCAGTGGGATCGGGATCCTACTATCATATAGAAGGTATACAATCTCATTGTAATTTTCAACTCTTGAAATTCCCGATATTATTTTTACCCCTAGTACTCATGACCTTAACTAAAGTCAACATATCATAAGTACTAGTCAAGTTCTTCCCGTCATTTCGTGATTAACTAGACCCACCCATATGACCCTTAACTAAAGTCAACATAATCATATGAATGTCCTAACTACTCTGCATCATATGCAGTGTAGGAAGACATCACTTAGCTACCGTTCACTGCGCCTTAACTAAAGTCAAAATGCGCAGCACGAATACTAAGTACTCTACTTCCTAAAATGACGGAGGGCTGCGGATAGTTTTAAAGAAAACTTTTAACGCTTTGAACTTGATATCGTTGTAGAATCTAATGGGTTTTAAAAGGAGTGGCTTAAGCTCCGCATTTTGAAACTTGCTTTTTCATAAAAGGCCGAGTGTGTTTCAAATCCGACTCTACAACATCTTTTTAGGTTCATTTATCTTTTACATTAATCTCATTAATGTAGTCTTATCATTTAAATCCTAAGCCATTACAGAAAGAAACGAAAATATAACGTACACTTATGCCACTCGCATTCGCCACAGTGTCCTGATATGCACCGTTAGGTTACTTAACTAACGGCATAACGGGACGGGGCTAGCGCGGGTGCAAAACATAAGTAACGTCTATTATATATCATATATATAATATCGCATTTGTCTCAGATATTTATTAAAAGATCACATCAGATAATAAAAGCAGCAGAAGCACATTTAATATAGGATATCTAGGAGGTCCGTATTTTGTATTTAGCCAGCAATAAAAATACGGATTCCACGGTCGCGATGAATAGCCAAGCCCACACCCCTAGACCCCTATGAGAGCGACGAGCGACAAGCGACCCTACCAATTCTGGAGTTTAGGAGACCCGGTCTCGACTCCTCGAGATGGCCTCCTACTAAATCCTAGAACCCGGTCACTTGTGCCCTCCTCCTTGGGTCTATCCTAATGCGGAAAAGTAAATAATATACAACACTGGTGACAGCAACCTCAACCCGGAAGTGCCCCAAATAAAAGAATATTACATACAATTTAATTTTACATGAATGAAAAGAAAACTCTCATCTCACATAAAACCCCCGGCTATTCATTCACGACAATCCTGCACATCAAATCTCATCGACACATAATATCAAATATCATCAACGTAAGTAAGTATGCATACACCGATCGTCGTTGATGTATAGCAACGAAAACCGGCAATACAATTACATACTACGCTTACGGCCACAGAGAAATAAAATGAAAAACTACAGCAATTGGAATCTTAACTGCCTTTAGACAACACAAACCCGGAATATCACATATACAAGATTCCATGCCTAACAATGTAAAACTCGCATTTGGGTCTCATCCAAGAAAACACCTTTTCAAAACAAACCAGATAATTCAACAAGATTTACGTTTATCCCGAGACCGAACTGCTAGATTTACACGCAACAAACAAATTTGTAGATTCCAATTATTGTATCACATACTAATAAACTAGGCGTAGTTAAAACATTCGATCGAACGATTAAACACCCACAGACTGCTCAAAAAGCTCAACACTTGAGCAGTTTTAAAAAATACCAATAACTGCACAAAATACATACGAGCCTGCACAAGAAATTACGGCCCATGAATCACCTACTGCGCCGCGGAACCGCCGCAACAAGGCCACTATGGCCGCGGTTCCGCGGTCGTACGGTCGATTCAGGGCATCGTACTTCTTGTGGGCCCATAAAATACCCTGCTGATTTTTTTAAGTATTTTTAATTTGAAAAAATCCAGGTTTTTGAAAAATTTCCAGAGAGCATCCCCCAGGCGTCGTGTTTCGTTCGTTCGAGATTTTTAACGTCGTCTAGGTTACTCCAAAGCTCTAGCTTGGCTCTGATACCACTGTAGGGTTTCCTTAACACCTCGTTTAGGGTTTGGAAGTATCGCACATGCCATAACTTTAAATTTATGAGGTGCTAAGTAAACTAAACTAGGAATCGAACTAGAATTATGAAGTAACAATTAAAAGTATCATATCTAAAAGATTAATTTATACTAAGTGGAGAGACTACAATCTTTGTAGACCTCCTAGGATGACTCCTTGGATCTCCTTTGGTTTGGAACGGTTCGCTAGATCACCTCCAAGTCCACGACGATCCACCCGAAGTCCTTTGCCCAAAGTTTGTTGCTTCACTTGATCTTTGAAAACCTTGAAGCAAAACACCCTACACAAAGTAGCAAGGGTTGTGTAGGATGATGTAGTGGTTGCTAATCTCACTTAATACCCTTTTCTTTTATTTTATCTAACTCAAAATAGAACTCAAGAGAGAGCTAGAGAGAGGAAGAAGAAGATGGCTTGATATTTTTCCTTTTGGAATCAATAATGAAAAAGAAAATGAGAGAGAGAGAGATAAATATCAAAAGAATAACCATAGTTAATAAATAGTATCTAGATATTTCTTCTTGAGTTAAAGGCAAAGAAAAATAAACCATGGTTGAGTCAAAGTCAACCATGGAAAGGTGTAGAAGAAATGAGTCATGGAAAAAAAATGAGTCATTTTCTATTTTCCTTTATCTTTTACTTAATCCAAAAATATCCATATATATAATTATTTACTATGTGATTCTTATATTTCCATCTAACTTGTATCATCAACCATGATACATATGCATGTATGTATGTGTGTATGCACATCATCATGTACATATATATGCATGCATCCATTAAAAGAAAAGGATTTAAATAAATGAGATAAAAATCAATATTAAATCAACACTTGATTTAATAAACCGGTCATATCTGATACGACCCGACTAGTATAAAACGCCCGATTAAAATACAGTATCACATACTCGTATTTAATCGAGCTTCCGCACATATCTCATATGTTCACCACTTCGTTTCGCCTGAGCCGAGAAACTTCTATGTGGGACTCTAAGACTCGTCAATACGCCAGCAGTAGGTGATGATCATATCAAACACCCACAAGCCGCAAGCGGTCAGCTAAACATAACGACCACCCGGGTATTGAGCGATCAGAAAAAGAACAAGCGAACCTGTCAATCCAACTGGCAACACTTACCGTACAGTCCGGTCTCTTCGTCAGATATGGTGCATATCGAGTCTAGGGATGGAATCGTCGACCTTAATAACTCAATAAGTCATGCCGGTATATGGTCTATAACAGATCGAGAAACTTACTGATAACACTTATCAGTAATATCTCAGCAGCCCTGGCCAGGGACTTCCTGTTATAGCCAATCGTGCACAGCACAACATCAACCCCCAATACCGGGAGAGACGAAACCCCTCCTATCGCTCACTGCCTCCATATGCCTCGAGACTATACCCAAAATCCACCTGTTTGTACGAATCAGTAGAGCTGTAGTAGGGTGGAGATCAAAGTACAGTGGGAGGACACACAAGACTCTATGACGATCTCGGGTCTACAGACTAACCTGTACCAGTGTCACCTGAGAACTACTATCCGACGTATGATATATTACCATATAGGAGTTCTCAGTGAGTCCGTTCAGTGTACCCAGTCTCACTGAGCACCCGTATACTATCTTTGGTGTCATCACACCAGACGGATATGAGACCATCCATCGCCCATCATATGGAACAAGAATGGTATACGCTAGTCTACACTGGAATATCGATGCCCTGTCTCGATATACCTACGACTAGTAACATTTCAAGGATATGCTTATAAACTACAGATGTCCCACTAGTATGATCCGCATCATAATCCCAGTAGTCAAGCCAATATCCTTAGGGCTTTATCAACATGTACCAAATGAATATAAACATGATCAAGTGATCAAATGATAAAGTGAAACCAGATAGCATACTATCATGTCGAGCAAGACTGTCTTCTGAATACACACACACACACACACACACACACACACACATATCAGTACATACACTATCTCATAATGGCCTCTAGGGCATACATATATCCAACACAAATATGTCTGACTGAAAGCCTATTGGCTTTTCTATGAATCCTAATATCAAGCTATTTCCAGGACAGGGAGAGCCACTTATCGATCCAGGACGATATCGTAGATGGGTTAGTAAGCTTAATTATTTGACTATGACAAGGCCTGACATCTCTTTTCCTGTTAGTATAGTTAGTCGGTTTATGACTGATCCTAGAGATTCACATTAGAGTGCAGTGATGCATATCCTTCGCTATTTGAAAGCTACACCAAGGAAATGTATTATGTATAAAAACTTTGGGCATTCTAAAGTTACAGGGTTTACAGATGTAGATTGGGCCGGATCGTCAAGTGATCGAAGATCAATCACAGGTTTTTGTGTGTTTGTTGGAGGCAATTTGGTCTCATGAAAAAGCAAGAAACAGAATGGTGTCTCACGTTCAAGTGCTGAATCAGAATATAGAGCAATAGCTAATACTACGAGTGAGCTAGTGTAGATAGCTTCTCTTCTTCAAGAACTTGGTTATCAATCTAAGGAGCCGGTAAAACTTTATTGTGACAACAAGATTGCAATTTATATTACCAACAATCTAGTTTTTCATGACCGAACAAAGCACATCGAAGTAGATTACCATTTTATTCGAGAAAAGATTGAATGAGGGATCGTTGATACAGTACACATGAAAACGGACTATCAATTAGCAGACTTACTCACCAAGCCTTTGGCAAGTAGTCAAGTCGGTTTATTTGTACCTAGTTAGGCATGTATGATATATATGCTCGTGGGAGTGTTAAGAATAATATATAGATTTAGATTTAATTAGATTGGTAAGATTTAGATTTGAATAAATCTAATTAGATTATTTGTATTTCCTATTATTAGACAAGTAATAATATATATGAGGTAGAGGGGATTCTCTAACTACCTCATAATTTTCCCTAAATCTAATTCTCTTTTACAGAATCCACTTATATCAAAAAGCCCAAGTACACTCATACGTAAAAATATATAATCACCCCCTCGAAATTTAACATTGTATCAAAGCCCTAATCGATCGAGACCTCAACAATACCTCTGAGAGAAGCAGTCTACAAGCACCAAAAAAGTGCATCTGAGATGCCTAACTCTACAAGTGTTGTGCAATCCACATGACAACCACACCAAGAAAAAAGTGATGGTTGCACGTGAGGAGGGGTGTTGAAATGTGAGAGACTAAAATAGTCCCACATTGGAAAAACTATGAGAGGTACATGGGTATAAGATATAAGATGAGACAAATCTCAACATGACTCGAGTCTTATTGATGGAACTCACTTATATCAAAAAGCCCGTTTACACTCATATGTAAAAATATATAATCACCCCCTCAAAATTTAACATGTGTTGAGATGTGTGGATTAAATATAGTCTCAAATTGAAAAAAGTATAAGAGGTACATAGATATAAGATATAAGATAGGACAAACCTCAATAACGCTTGAGTCTTATTGATGGAATACACTTATATCAAAAGCCCGTGTACACTCATATGTAAAAATATATAATCGGCCCCCTTGAAATTTAACATGGTATTAGAGCTAGGTCGAACACTTATGAGAGAGAGCAGTCTACAAGCCTCTGAAAGACTGGCCTCTACATCTATCATTACACCTCTGAGAGAGGGACGTCTACATGCCTCTGAGAGACACCTCTACACGTGTTGTACGATCCACAACGTCACCACGTTGCACATGAGGGGGTGTTAAGATGTGTGGATTAAACATAGCCCACGTTGAAAAAAATATGAGAGGTACATAGGTATAAGATATAAGATGAGACAAATCTCAATAAGGTTTGAGTCTTATTGATGGAACCTTGTTCATCACAGAAAACTACATTTCAATACCGCTCATCCGTTATCATTTTTGTGATACAGGTATTCATGACAAAACACTGGAAACACACGCAAAATGCACGGATACAACATTTGTGAGCCGATACTGTAACCCGAACAAAGAACTGATTTTTATTCAAGAAGATTTTACAACAAAAAAAGTGTATACAACTTTTTTTTTTATCTAAAATGGTCCAATATGATATAATGATTTTCAAGTTTGAACGCATGCATTTGCAAGTAGCCATAACATGTATCAATGGATCATGTATGTGGTTCATGGGTCATGGCACATCACAAGTGGGCAACACACTCATTATGTTGTGCAAGTAGGCAAGTAGGTGCACAATCTTATAATGGTAAGAAATAATCAAAAGAACAAGTTTTAAGATCAAGATATTTTATATTGTGCAACTTGATACACAAAGGGGACAGCCATACCAAGTAGGGTGCACACGTGGGCACACACATTGGCTACAAAATCATGGTTTGTGCAAGTGGATAAAGGGATCATGCATTGATGTGATGCATGCTTTTGTGATGAAATTGCATGATCATTTGACTTCAGGACTCCAGAATAAAATGAAGTTGGATTTAGATGAAAAGAAATATGCTATAAATCAAGATTGAAGCTCATATGACCATGGAAGCAAGACGAGCCCCAGACTCCATCTTCTAGCCGCAAATTGGCCGACAATGGCAGCCTCAACTCCTCCAGTAAGGACCGTGCTTCTCCTGTCACATCATCATCATGAGTAGAGTCCAGTTGCATACCTCCTTTTTAGTCTTGATGTGCCTATAAATACCAGATCAGTGAGCAAGCTTGGCAGTCTACCTTTCTTTACCAAGTTCATTCTACATTTTGTAATTTTGTTCAAGTTCTATATACATAGTAGATAGGTTGAGTTGAGTTCCTTGCTTTTATCTAATCTTACAACCTTTTAACTGAGCTTAGATTTTAGTATTTTGAATTCATTATCTTGTACTTGTTATTTGAACTTTAATGAAGCCTTCAATTTGATGCACTTTGGTTCCTAGTATCTCTTACTTTTATTTACATGTAATATTTCCTTTGATGTTCTTTACTTATCCTGTAATGTTTTTTATGATGTATTCTTCTCTCTTGTGTTTTATTTTCATTTTTGTGATGGTTTGTGAGTAGTTCCTTCTTATTAGTGAATGAGGAGGGTGTGTTTGAGTTAGTAAAATCCAGTTTTACACTTCAATCATCACAGCCTGTACTAATTTATTCAATCGATTTTCAACCTCAAGTCAGTGTTCCATTTCTTTCTCCCTTTCATTCATCTTCTTATCACTATCTACTGAGACCGCATACCACGTCCATCCACACACGGTCTCGAATATTCTTGATCTCTTTTCTCTACACATTCTTTCACCAATCTTGGTGTCATCATGATAAGATAGTTGAATGGTTGATGTTAAATTTTGGTCTGTGTAATGCTTTATATAGACTAATGATGTTCCCCCTATAACTTTGAACTTCAATACTTAACAGTGGAAACACTCTTTCACTTAAGCTTAGGGGATCTTTTTGTATATATATTTTGTTTGTTGTTTTCTTATATAAAAAAAACCCAACAAATTTTGACCCCTCAACAATTTTAACCCTCTTTGTGTGGTATGATAGTGATGGCATTGTCAAGATTAAGTTTGGCGGTGTGTTCGGTAAGTATTCTATCTTTTTCATTCATTTGTAAATTCCTCATTTGTATACATATTTGAAAAAACCCATAAAAATCGAAAAATTTCCAAAACATAAAAACTTTGACGTCAAGTTAGGTAGTGGAAAACATAGATTTGAAATTCTGATGCTTTAGTTTGATATGATAGGAACAACTAAATCCTATTTTTAAATATTGAAAATCCAAAACATAACTCTCCTTTGAGTTTAACCGTAACTAATATACGTCTTTGTATCACACTACACGTGTCATGTGTCTTGAAAATTAGATGACAAGTTTGATATGTCTGAAAACTTTTAAAATTAATAAGCCTTCTTAGGATCAAATAGGTTTGTTTTGAAATAAATAATATTAAGAATGGTTTATAAAGTATAGTGGATATGAAAGGATATTATTAAAACCTTAATGGAAGCTAAGTCTCAAAAATAACCCATCTGAAACTTAATTGGAGTGATTACTACACAAACACATCTTTTATCTTAAAAATAAATAACATTTGGCTATATCTCCATTTGCAGTGAACTGTTATGATTTTCACGCCAAATTGAGTTTTTTTTGTTTTAGGGCCCAAGTAACTTGGACAATTAAGCCCGCCGGGATGTTTTTACACCTTATGCCCTAAAACTAACTGATTTTGGTGCACTGGCCTAAAACTCCCTAAGAAGCCTAGAATTCCGATTTTAAAACAAAATAGAGCAAGTGTTCTCTCTGAGTTAAAATTTCTCACTATTCTTTGTGTGAGAATAATCTTGATTAAAAACACGTTTTTATAAAAATATTTTTAACGGAGATACGAAGGTTTTACTTGTTGATAAAGACTATTACACGTTCACGAAGGTGTGTATAAACAAAAACAAGTAAAAGGTGGAGTGAAGAATAAAGCTTAGTTTTCTGTTAAAGACAATATAAATTCTGAATTTGAAACCAAGCTGGAGAACAAAACTTGAGAAAAGCTTAACTCTTTACAAACTCGCCTGATCCTTTTGATGTTCTATCCGGTCCAAATCTTGTGACATGATGACTCTAATCAATGTTTTTGAAATGTAACAACGCTATTTGCACTGCATGTAAAGACATATAGGATCTTAAGTTAAATAAGAAGAGAGGTGTGAAAAATAAGGGTTCGATATTTTTAACTTAAAATGATAGAATTTCTACCTTGGATACTAAACCCTAGGATTAGAATCGACCGTGATTTCAAGAAACTAGCTTGACAGGATTTTGTGGGTGTAATCCGCTGAAAACCCTCAGGAGACAACACTCCTCCTAGTAGGGACACCTAGAGGTTTAACAGCTTGTTATACGGGCTCAGTGCAATCGCGTTCTCTGCGAAAGTGAGATTAGGATTTTATTTTACTCGGGACGAGCAAAAGATAAGTTTGTGGGTATTTGTTCATCACGAAAAACTGTATTTCAATACCGCTCATCCGTTGTCATTTTTGTGAATATCGGTGCTATTAATACATGTCTGCTCAATAAGTACATGATACATGTATTCATGACAAAACACTGGAAACACACTCAAAATGCACGGATACGATATTTGTGAGCCGATACTGCAACCCTGACAGAGAACGGATCTTTATTCAAGAAGATTTTGCAACAAAATAAGTATGTACAACTTTTTATTTAAAATGGTTCAACATGATATAATGATTTTCAAGTGTGAACACATGCATGTGCAAGTGGGCATGACATGAATCAATAGATCATGTATGTGGTTCATGGGCTATGGCACATCACAAGTGGGCAACACACTCATTGTGTTGTGTGGGTGCACAATCTCATGATGGTAAGAAATAATCAAAAGAACAAGTTTTAAGATCAAGATATTTTATATTGTGCAATTTGGTACACAAAGGGTACAACCATACCAAGTGGGGTGCACACGTGGGCACACACATTAGCTACAAAATCATGGTTTGTGCAAGTGGATCAAGGGGATAATGCATTGATGTGATGCATGCTTTTGTGATGAAATTGCATGATCATTTAACTTCAGGACTCCAAAATAAAATGAAGTTGGATTTAGATGAAAAGAAATATGCTATAAATCAAGATTGAAGCTCATATGACCATGGAAGCAAGACGGGCCCCAGACTCCATCTTCTGACCGCAAATTGGCCGACAATGGTGGCCTCAACTCCTCCAGTTAGGCCTGTGCTTCTCCTGTCGCATCATCATCATGAGTAGTGTCCAATTGCATACCTCCTTTTTAGGCTTGATGTGCCTATAAATACCAGATCAGTGAGCAAGCTTAGCAGTTTACTTTTCTTTATCAAGTTCATTCTACATTTTGTAATTTTGTTCAAGTTCTTTGTACATGGTAGATATGTTGGGTTGAGTTCTTTACTTGTATCTAATCTTGCAATCTCTTAACTGAGCTTACAAGATTAGATTTTAGTATTTTGAATTCATTATCTTGTACTTGTTATTTGAACTTTAATGAAGCCTGCAATTTGATGCACTTTGGTTCCTAGTATCTCTTACTTTTATTTACTTGCAATATTTCTTTTGATGTTCTTTACTTATCTTGTATTGTTTCTTATGATGTATTCTTCTTTCTTGTGTTTTTTTTCATTTTTGTGACGGTTTGTGAGTAGTTCCTTCTTGTTAGGAAATGAGGAGGGTGTGTTTGAGTTAGGTTTCTCTTTACGTTTTGCTTTGCTTATTGAACTCCGACCAAAACTCACACAAGCGCTCCGTTAGGCACCCTATCCTACCACGATAGCGGTGATTCCTAATCGTGACCGGTTGTATTTGGATTGGCCAAAGGTAAGGGTTAAGATACAAAAACGGAAGGACAAGCGTCAATAAGTCGGATTTCGCGCACAATCGTAAATACTGTACTTGAGCACTCTAATCCACATCGTTACCGATTACCCTAACATCAATAGTCAAGTGAGGCACAAAGCAATATGTATGGATTTTCCTAATCTAAACTAACCTAATTCTATCCCTAACAAGCGTTCTTTTGCATATACAAAATACTTAGGTTAGAATTAAACAAACTCGGGCCTTTTGACTTAACTCGTGAGAACAAGAATCGAAAACGTATCTTCTCCTTGCGGATGATCTGTACTCATCATGGATAGCTACATGCAACACCGTCTTGATTTCGGTATCTTTAAACTTAGTACGACATAGCAAAAATCCCCTTTCAATCAAACCCACTTATATCAAAAGCCCGTATATACTCATATGTAAAAATATATAATCGCTCCACCTGGAAATTTAACACCTCAGAGATTTTGTGTGTCCACATCCTAGATAATAAAGATGAAGATAATGCGTGTTGATATTGAAGGGTGTATTTTTTTCGACGCCATAAAAGGAAATTTTCTCCTATGACGCATTTTCTCCATTATCCTCTGAAAAAGTAGTATTACTATTTTTTAGCCTAAGGTAAATAGTTAATTCTTAACTAAATTTTAATGATCTTGAATCAGTTGACAATTTTCAAAATTTCGTAGTGTGTGAAAGAGTTGAAGAAAAAAATGTGAAGATTTGCTGTGGAAATTATATTGACGTCCAAGGCAAGAGATACTGCCAAGAGCGGTATGTATCATGTCCAAAATGTTGAAGTCGTTAATAATTTCTGCATTTACCGATAATTTTATCCATAAATCTAAATTCCAGTTAACCGCATTGTCATATTGATTACAATGTTGATTTACAAATCTATTCTTCTTTATTGTTTCCACACTAGAATGCAAAAAGGGTTGCGGTGCACTCCTGACCTTTTTCCAAGGAAATATTCAAACAAAAAGGAAAAACCATAATTACTCTTTACCCAAAATATGCCACCTCAACATATATATCCCCCCCTCCCTCCGCCCCCTTCCTTAGAAAGGCAAAAAAAGGCAAAAAACATCTTGAGACTTGAGTGTGTGTGTATATATATAGAGAGAGAGAGAATAATGTAGAAAAGAGGCCTTAGGAGGGAATTTCGTTAGGTGACATCGAAAAAATACACCCTGCACCATTTTGTTCGATGATCGGCACCCATCATCATCATCTTTATCATCTAAGATGTGAATACACCAAATTTCATGTGATTCTACCACTTTTCACCATTGAATTAGCAATGTAAAATGTTCTATTGTCGATAAATCATTAATTTTGCACTCACTAAATCAACAGTGAAAACATGTTGGAATCATATGAAATTTAGTATATATACATCTTAGTCGAAAAGGATGAGAATGGTGTATGCCGATCGGTGAAAAAATATAAAAGGATAGACTTATTTCGCCGCCTTAGAAGAAAATTTTCTCTTAGGGGCTTTGTCCTCCATTATTCTCATATAAAAATATATAAGACTAATGAAGAAAAGATGCTATATGAGGGAATTTCTATCTATGGCGTCTAAAAAATACACGCTCCACTATTTTTTTCAACGATCGGCGTTCATCATCTTCATTTTTATCATCTAAGATATGGATACACCAAATTTTATGCGATTCTCCTACTTTTTCACCGTTGATTTAGTGGTGTGAAATTAACGGTTTACTGACAAAAGAACTTTTTATATTGCTAAACCAACGGTGAAAAAGTTATACAATCACATGAAATTTGATGATCTTAGACAATAAAAATGATGATGATAGGTACCGATCATTGAATAAAATATTGGAAGACATTTTTTCAATGCCACCTAACGAAAATCACTCCTAGGGCCTCTTTCCTTCAATAAATATATATATATATATATATAGAGAGAGAGAGAGAGAGAGAGAGATCTACACACACACACACACACACACACATACATACAGAGAGAGAGAGAGAGATTAGGATCCTATCGGAAAGATTTGGAAACAAATTCTTCACACGTTTTCACCATTATATTAATTTTGGGGTGTATGCTAACAATCACGAATAAAAGCTTTCATTTATTACCGAACATAACATAATTTAATGCACAAATCCTGAAAAAATAGGAAGGATTTGTTTCCAAATCCTTTCGATAGAATCCTAGTCGAACTATATATATATATATATATATATATATATAATGATCCTAAGACGCTTTCTTATGTGAGACAAATGAGACGCACTTTATAACACCCTACCCTCCGTGTGTTTCACCAATCTAGACCGTTCGCCGTAATCATTACGTCACGCATACCCTACGTATCAATTTTCATGAGATTTCTACACCTCTAGCACGCACGATCGATAATATCATTTTTTAGACTACTGAGAGACGTTCATTTTTCGTTCACTTGATCGCTGATTAGTAGAGTTTTTGCGTGCTAAGTTTATTACCGCAATCAAGACGGTTTCGCTTGTAGCTAGCCGGTTGAGTACGGGTCGTCCACAAGGAGATGGGAATCTTTTTCTATGTACTTTAACAAGTTAAGTCCAATTGTCCAGGTTTGTTTTTACATTACTTATGTGCTAAAATGATATATAAAGAGAGCTTATTAGGGTTAGGATTAGGTTAGTTTGAGTTAGGAGTCGCTTACTTCTTTCGTTGCCACTCTTAATATCGGTGTTATAGTAATCGGCAACAACGGGGATTAGCACGACTAGGAAGGAACTTGCGAGTATAAGGTAGGCTTTCCAACTCATAAGTTCTTCCTTTTGGTGCTTGTCCGTCCGTTCTTGGCTCTTAGCCTTAACCTCCGGTTAATTCAACCACAACCGGTCTCACTAAGGAATCACCGCTATCATGTAGGATAGGGTGCCGTAGGGAGCGGATTGTGGTTCAATTAACGGGAGTCCGAATTAAGATGTTGGGCAAGAAAAGAGTGAGAGAGATTTCATTCTCTCAAACTTTCCTTATCCTACCCTAACAAGTATGAAAACTACTCATCCATTATAAGGAAAAGAAAATAAAACAAAGGAGGAAGATAGAAAGAAAGAGATTAGAAGATTACAACTAGCTATTTGAGACTCACCTTGGCAAGGATCAAGCTTAAGCATCATAGTTGTTTTAAGGATAAAGAAAAAGAGAACAAGAAAGAAACAAACAACAAATAACAACAACTAGATTAGCAAATGAAAATTACAAGCAATTATAATTAATCAAAAAAAACAAGACAAGCATGATAACAAAGAGAACTCTTTTATTCATTCTTCACTCACAAAAGCTCACTACAAGTTTTTCATGGAGAAGAGATGAGAAGAGAAAGAAACAACACATGTATTCTAAAATCTAAATACAAGAATATGGACCCTTGGCTTTGGCAAGTTCTGGACTATTTATAGGCAGGGAAATGGAAACCTAGGGCAACAAACTGCCTCTATATAGAATGACCAAAATACCCCTGAAACATCGTCCACTGAGAAGCCCGTACGGCCGCGGTTCCGCGGCCTAAGCAACCACTAAAGGGCCGCGGTTCCGCGGCCTAAGCATGCTTATGCCGCGGAACCGCGACCCTTTAGTGGAGTTAGGCCATGAAACTTGGTGGTTTTCTCCTGTTTGTTGTTGTATGCAGTGTGGTATATGTTTTTTCTCAGAAACTCTTCATAAATTTTCCAGAATTTCAGCAGAACAAAAGGTGATGTGATGTGGATCTTTTGCCATGATTTCCTCGAGCACCGCGTAGATATGTTGGATCTTGTGTTGATATTGAGCTTTGTGCATGAAAATGACATTGATTTGCCATTTTGTCCCTTAAACTGGTGTGCGGCAACATACGGATAGAGAGCGGAGACCCGTGTTTTATCTGTGGTTGGCAGTAATCCGGAATTTGTCGTGCTTTTCCATGAATTTTATTGTTTAGAGCTGAGAACCTGTATCCTGCAATTAACTAGCAAACACAGCTCAAGAGTACCTACCGATAAGCAATGTGATAAAAATTGGGCGGTATAAAAATGCAAAAATATGATATGAACAAATACCCCCAAACTTATCATTTGCTCCTCCCGAGCAAAGCCAATTTATTCACAAAAATTCCTAACCTCACTTTCGCAGGGAACGCGATTGCACTGAGCATATGTAATAAGTCGTTAAACCTCTAGGTGTCCCTAGTAGGAGCAGTGTTGTCTCCTGAGGGTTTTCAGCGGATACTACCCACAAAATCCGGTCAAGCTAGTTTTGCAAAATTACTATGATTCAAACCCCTAAAGTTTTGTTTCAGAAAATAACAATTCTATTATCCTAAGTCTAGACTATCGAACCTTTATTTTTCACATCTCGCTTCTTATTTAACTTAAGATTTTATATGTCTTTACGTGCAGTGCAAATAGTGTCGTTAAGTTCCAGAAGGGTCGAATAAAGTCATCATGTCATACAATAAAGCCCAGATAAAAATTTTAAAAGGATCACATAAGTTTTATAAAGAGTTAAGAATTTTTCAAGTTTCATTTTCCAGTAAGGTTTCAACTTCAGAATTTCTATCTTCCTTAACAGGAAACTATGTCTTATTTTTCACTCCACATTTTTCTTGTTTTCATTTCATACACACCTCTGTAAACGTGCAATAGTTTTTATCATAGAATAAAACATTCATATCTCCGCTAGAAATATTTTTTATAAAAACCTGTCTTTTGTCAAGATTATTCTCACACAAAGAACCGTTAGGAATTTTAACTCGGAGAGAACACTTGCTTGACTTTGTTTTAATCTGGACTTTCTAGGCTTCTTAACGAGCTTTGGGCCAATGCACCCAAACCAGTTGGTTTTAGGGCATTAGGTGTAGAAACACCTCAGTGGACTTAATTACTCAAGTTACCTAGGCCCAAAAACAAAAGACAATTTAGCGTGAAAATCATGATGATTCAATGCGAACGGAGATATAACCGGCAGTTCAGTTATTTTTTTTGGATAAAAGACGTGTTTAGTGGGTTCGGTGTGTAATCATTCCAATCAAGTTTCAGATGGGTTATTTTTCAAACTTAGTTCCAATTAAGGCATCAATAACATTCTTTCATATTCACTTCACTTCATAAACTATTCTTGATATTACTTATTTCAGAACAAACCTATTTGATCCTCAGAAAATCATTTATCCATTTAAAAGTTCTTAGACATAAAAGACTTGTCATCTAATTTCCAAAACTCACGACACGTGTAGTGTGATGTAAAGACGTAAATCAGCTATAGTTAACTTCAAAGGAGAGTTATCTTTCAGGTTTTCAAAATCTAAAAATAAGATTTAGTTATTCTTATCTTATTAAACAAAACCGTCGAAATGTTGAATCAGAGTTCTCCCACTAGCTAACTTGACAGAAAAGTTTTTATATTTTTAGAAAATTTTCAGATTTTTATGAATTTTATGGATTTTAATATGCAGATGCAAAATATAGATATGAATGCGAAGGTTAGAAATGCGTACCGAGCGTACCCCCAAACTTAAACTGGACAGTGTCCTCACTGTCATTGCATGAAGAGATCATTTGAAGGGTCAAAATTGTCGGTTAGATATACACAATTTTTTTTTATGTTTTTAAAGAGTAAAAATGGAAAAGAATATCCACAAATAAATACAAAATGGTATATACATACCCCCAAACTTATTTGGAACAGTGTCCACTGTTCGTGGCTGGATAACCGAAGTTTGGTGGTAGGCAGAGGAAGATTATGCAGGGTAAACCGGCTCCTGTAAGACCAGGAGCTCCTCTGTTGGTTCGGCGCTAAGGTACGGTTTAAGTCGGTGTCCATTTACTTTGAAAAATGAACCGTCCTTTGGATTCTCCAAATCCACAGCGCCATGCGGATACACATTCCGCACAAAATACGGCCCTTTCCAGCGAGATCTGAGCTTTCCAGGATGGAAGTGTAGCCGGGTGTCGTAAAGCAGTACCTGTTGACCAGGTACGAAAGTTTTGCGCAAAAGGTGTTTATCGTGAAACACCTTCGTTCGGTTCTTAACGACAACCGCGTTATCGTAAGCCTCATTCCTAAGCTCGCTCAATTCGTTCAACTGCAGCTTCCGATGGCTGCCCGCATCTTCGAGAGACAGATTCAGTTCTTTTATCGCCCAAAATGCGCGATGCTCTATTTCGACAGGGAGGTGGCAAGCCTTTCCGTACACAAGCCGATAGGGAGACATGCCAAGATTGGTCTTATAAGCCGTTCGAAATGCCCAAAGGGCACCAGTGAGTTTCAACGACCAATCCTTTCGGTTCTTGGAAACCGTCTTCTCCAGTATCTGCTTGATTTGCCGATTTGAAACTTCGGCTTGCCCACAGGTTTGGGGGTTGTAGGGCGTAGATAGCTTATGATTAATGGAATATTTCCGTATCAAGGCCTCGAAAGTCTTATTGCAGAAATGAGTTCCATTGTCGCTAATGATCGCTCGGGGGTGCCCAAACCGGGAGAAAATGTTTTCTTTAAGAAACCTAACAAAAACCTTGTTGTCGTTAGTCCGGCTGGGCACAGCCTCGACCCACTTAGAGACGTAATCAACAGCGAGAAGTATGTACAGGTTCCCAAAAGAGCTGGGAAACGGCCCCATGAAATCTATCCCCCAAACGTCGAAAATCTCCACAACCATGATTGGTTGGAGCGGCATCTCGTTCCTCTGGGATATCCGGCCCAAGTGTTGGCACCGGGAGCAAGTCTTGCAATAGTCATGAGCGTCTTTGAAGAGTTGTGGCCAGTAGAAACCATATTGCAAGATCTTCTCAGCTGTCTTTCTGGGGCCAAAATGCCCGCCACATGCTTGATCGTGGCAAAATGACAGCACACTCTTGAATTCATCGTCAGGGACACACCGATGAATAATCTGGTCGGGAAAGTACTTGAACAGATAGGGTTCGTCCCAGTAAAAGTGTTTTACTTGGGATAAGAATCGAAGTCTGTCCTGACTTGACCATTCAGCCGGTAGTAGCCCTATGGCCAAATAGTTCACAATATCTGCGAACCAGGGTTCACGAGATACTGTCAAGAGTTGTTCATCCGGAAAAAACGTCGTTGATAGGAAGTTGAGGCGACGACGAAGAAGGAAGTCGTGAGAGATGGTCGGCGACCACGTTTTCACATCCTCTTTTGTCCTTAATGACAAGGTCAAACTCTTGAAGCAAGAGGATCCAACGTATTAGCCGAGATTTTGCATCTTTCTTCGCAAAAAGATGGCGCAGAGCAGAATGGTCTGTGTAGACAATGACTGGAGAGCCGATGAGGTAGGGCCTGAACTTTTCTAAAGAAAATACAACAGCTAAGAATTCCTTCTCAGTTGTTGTATATTTAAGTTGGGCGTCGTTCAGGGTTCAGCTAGCATAATAGATTACGTGTGGCATCTTGTTGATGTGTTGTCCAAGGACAGCACCAATGGCAAAGTCGGATGCATCGCACATAATCTCAAATGGGTGCGTCCAGTCAGGTGAAGAAAGAACGGGAGCAGAAGTGAGTGAGCTTTTTAATGACTCGAACGCAGTCACACAGCTCGAGTTGAAGTCGAATGGCGTGTCCTTGGCCAGTAGAAGAGTCAAGGGCCTAACAATCTTGCTAAATTCCTTGATGAACCGTCTATAGAAACCGGCATGGCCAAGGAAGGCTCGGATGTCTCTGACGCATCTGGGAGGAGGGAGATTGGAAATGACCTCAATCTTCGCTTTGTCAACCTCTATGCCATTTTGCGAAATGATATGTCCTAAGACAATACCTTCGCGCACCATGAAGTGGCACTTCTCCCAATTCAAAGTGAGGTTCTTGTGCTTACATCGGGTAAGGACAGCGTCAAGATGCAGCAAACACTCGTTAAAGGAATCGCCGAAGATGGAGAAATCGTCCATGAAGATCTCCAGGAATTTCTCCACCATGTCTGAGAAGATTCCCATCATACACCGCTGGAAGGTAGCGGGCACATTGCATAACCCAAAGGGCATGCGACGGTATGCGAATGTGCTGAAAGGACAAGTGAATGTGGTCTTTTCCTGGTCTTTTTCGGTGATGGGAATCTGATTATAGCCGGAGTAGCCATCAAGAAAGCAGTAGTACTCGTGTCCGGCCAATCATTCAAGCATTTGGTCAATGAAAGGTAGTGGAAAGTGGTCCTTCCGCGTTGCGGCGTTGAGTTTTCTGTAATCAATGCATACTCGCCACCCAGTTTGGGTGAGAGTAGGGATTAACTCGTTCGCCTCGTTAATGATGACCGTTATGCCTGATTTCTTAGGGACAACGTGAATAGGGCTAACCCACTGGCTATCAGAGATAGGGTAAATGATATCACTATCCAGATATTTTACGATTTCCTTTTTCATAGCCTCCTTCATGACTGGGTTGAGTCGCCTTTGTGGATCCCTGGCTGGTTTGGCATCATCCATCAGATGAATATGATGTTCAACGATCAGGGGACTAATCCTCTTGATGTCCTCCATGGACCAGCCAAAAGCTTGCCTATTGCTGTGCAAGACCGCAAGAAAGGCTTTCTCTTGCTCTGGAGCTAAAGAAGCCGAGATGATAACAGGGAGGGTCTCGTTCTCACCCAAGTAAGCGTACTTAAGGTGAGATGGTAAAGGCTTGAGTTCGAGTGTTGGAGGTGAAACGATTGAAGGCAAGATTGGTGAAAAGGTCTCGAACTCAAAGGATTCCAGCAAAGGTTCAAAACGAGTGTAAGCGACCGAGTTGGATGGTTCAGGTAACTCATCCGAAAATTCGAAGGATTCAAACTCGGGTGGTGAGTGGCTAAGATCGTTCGAGAAAGTGAAACACTCGTAGTCATTGTCGGGCGCAGAAACAGTAGCAGGTTCGATGAGGAACGCACTAGTGGCGTTAAGGTTATCGTGATCGAACAAAAACTCCTCGAATTCACACTCTTCAGGGGTGATCTTCTGGATTGAGCAAACGTCTAGTATATGAGCATTAGGTTCGGAGGGCTGATTCCCCAACCTAAAAATGTTGAGTTCAATTGTCATGTTTCCAAAAGATAGGTTCATCGAACCATTTCGACAGTTGATCACAGCATTTGAGGTTGTAAGGAATGGGCGACCGAGTATCACCGGAATTTGATTCCGGGGGTTAGCTACAGGTTGTGTGTCTAATACAATGAAGTCAACGGGGAATATGAAGTCCCCAACCTTGATTAATATATCCTCTAGCTCACCCCTAGGATGGGTGATCGATCGATCGGCCATTTAGAGAGTGCAGTGTGTGGGTTTCAGCTCTCCTACACCTAGTTGCTCATATATTGAGTACGGAAGCAGGTTAACACTGGCACCAAGATCTAATAGTGCGCGGTTGATGTTCTTATCCCCAATGGTAATAGAAATCGTAGGACAGCCAGGGTCCTTCCGTTTTTGCGGTAAAGATTGGGTAAGAGCATCACTCACAGCACTAGCCAAGAAAACTTTCTTGGGTACCTGAGACTTCCTCTTTTTCGTGCACAAGTCCTTTAAGATTTTCACGTAGGACGGGACTTGTTGGACAGCATCTAAAAGGGGAATGTTGATGTTAACCTGCTTAAACAACTCCAGAATCTTCTCCATTTGTGGATTTTGTTTATTAGACCTCAACTGGTTTGGAAATGGAACGTTTTTAAAATTGGTTAAGTCCAATGCTTGTGGAGGAGATTATGGAATTGGAACGGATCCCAGAGCTGGTGCTTTCGTGGAGTGAGAAATGGGTCCGTTCAGAGCAGAAGAAGAAGAAGAAGAAGAGCCTTTTGAAGAATGGAGAATAGGCTCAGAAGACGAAGAAGAAGAAGAAGAAGAAGCGGCCGGGGTGTCATTATTCTCAATTGTTGTGCCGATGTTGTTGTGCAGCATCCTTCCCGATCTCAATGTATTCACGGCACTCACATTATGGTTCTGTTGTTCAAGAGCAACATGTACATTATGTGGGTGACCGGGATTTGGGAGTGGTTGAGATGGAAGCTTCCTCTTTTCTCGCTCGCTTAACGCCGCATTCAGCTGTGCAATTTGCGCTTCGATGGTCATGATGCTTTGCCCGTGTGCAGCAGTGTGTTGCACCAAAGACTGAATAGACGACTGGATGTTGGCGGTGGATTGTGTAGATTGTTTAACGAACGCCTCCAGACTTCGTTCTAGCGAGGAAACCTTATCGTTGTTTGATGGAACAAAGTTGTTTTGTGGAAAAGAATTGTTGGGTGCAAAGTTGTTCGTCTGATTTTGAAAAGGTTGGGGTTGGAAGGGCTGCTGAAACTGATGTTGAGTTTGTTGTTGCGGTTGTTGTTGCGGAGGAGGGGGCCTCTGGAAATTGTTGCCTTGGAATTGTTGCTGATTCTGATTCCAGGAGAAATTGGGGTGGTTCCTCCAACCGGGATTGTAGGTGGAAGAGTATGGATCATTCCTCGATCTTTGCTGAAATGCAGCATTAACCTGATCCTGTCCTTGGGATGGTGGATTGTAAGGACACTCTTCGGTTAAGTGAGAAGGATCGGAACAACAAGCACAAATGGTACGAAGGGGAAGAACAGGGGCAGGAGCAGGAGATGAAAATTTGCTCTCTATCGCTTCAAGTTTTCTCGTTATTGCAGCCATTTCAGCTTTCATCGCAATAGAGACATCGAGTTGGTGAATTCCTACCCTAGACTGACCAGTAGAAGTGGAGGAAGAAGAAGAAGAAGTTTGTCTGGTGCTCTCCCATTGAAGCGTTTGTTCTGCAAGGTCGTCAAAAAATTGCCACGCTTCCTCGTCAGATTTCGATAGGAAGTGGCCCTGACAAATGGTTTCCAACAACTGCTTGGTTGCTTGGTTCAGGCCCTCCTATAAGGTTTGGCAAAGTTTCCATTTCTCGATACCATGGTGAGGGCACTGAACAAGAAGGTCTTTATACCGGTCAAAGCACTTCCAGAAGGGTTCAGTAGGAAGCTGAGAGAATTGGTTGATTTCGTTACGGATCCTTGCGATTTTATGATTCGGATAGAATTTCTTGAGAAACGCTTTCACAAACTCGTCCCAACTGGTTATGGAGTGGGAAGAGGTGCTATACAGCCATTTTTCAGCAAGATCGCATAAAGTGAACGGAATGACCCATAGCCGTATAGCATCGTCCGACAACTGGGTGGTTTTCATCATGGCACAAACATTTTGGAACTTGTTGATGAAGATATAGGCATCTTCAGATTCAAGCCCATGAAATTTCGGAAGCATGTTAATGAAGTGGGGCTTAATTTCAAAATTATCCCCATTGGCCGGTGGAAGGGAAAGACAGGTGGGAAGTGCAGAACGGGTGGGATAGAAACGATCCTGGAGCGCGATTCGCTGCGGCGCTACAATAGGCGGTGGTGGTGGGTTATTTGCCTCCATAGGAGGTGGAGTCAATCCCGGGGGAGTCAAAAAGATGTTTGGATTAAATCCTGACATCGCGGAAGAAGAGGTTGGTGATGGTGATGGTGAAGGTGTATGAACAGAATTCCGGTCAACGTCGGAGTTGGCCGGCAAAGGTAAGGGTGAAAGAGGCGTGGACGGAGTTTCGACGTCTGAGTCGATCGCGTAGTCGGTAGCGACTAACGTAACGCGGACTAGGCGGGCGCTAGTGTCCCGAGTCCAAGCGGACATACACTAAACGAGTTTAGTATAGTCAAAGCGGAGAAGGTGAGGGTAAGAAAACGTCAATGGAGAAATACGATGGGTGGTGGGTGAAAAAATGGATTCTGGCGACAAAGGGCAAGTTTTTATAAAAGTTTTTGGTTTTGTGTATTTTTTTTTAGAAAGAGCTTTACAGAAATATGTACGGGCTTACGGCTTCAAGCAATCACAAACAAGATATGCACAATCACACCTAGATCTAGGGTCACCTAGGTCAGCTAGACAGCTCCTAACTGTTCCAAAGGGCTAGAAATAGGACCTCAAACCGCCTCTTCTCCAGCAATTGCGGCCAGGTAAGTGCCAGGTAAGTGGGAGGCTCCCCACTACGTAAGTAGTGGTCCTAATTAAGTAACCACTTGCCTTGGACACACTTGCCTAGACACCGCAAAAGTCAGGATAGGATAAACGGCCGATGCCTGTAACTAGTCCTCTGTCCTATTGAGCGCGAAGTCTTTAGGGCTGAGTCTAGTATTTTTTTAATTTAAGAAATGGTCAATGCATATGCTTTTTGTGATTTCTGGGGTCCTGGGAAGGGTGATGAAATCCCCAGCTAATCTGAATTGGTTTCAAGCCCCTTAAAGTCCGTATTAATATATGCAAAGCAGTAACAATCAACTGCAAACAATTTTTTTATTTTAGCGCGGCGCAAAGAATCCTGCACAAAAACAATTTATTGGAAGGGGGAAGAGAGTTTGCGCAAAGAATGCTGCAGAAAACACTGTTTAGTGGAGTTCAGAGGAGTGGGGGAGAGAAGAGAGACACTTACAGGGAGTTTTGGGAAACGAAAGCCACAGATGGCCGCGGTTCCGCGGCAATAGCGCGCTAATGCCGCGGTTCCGCGGCGTAAATGAGGACTTGGAACTTCATACTTCTGGTCTGTGCTGGTTTGTGTGTGCTCCTCTTTTCTGGAGCTCCTAAATCTTGATTTGCTCACTGGATCTGCTCCAGAATTGTACAGTAGCCCGTTGGTTCCGTTTTGATCAAACGCGGTGTAGCCGCGAGATATGGGTCTAACTTCCCACGTCTTTGGCACTGAACTCGAACTTCGTTTTATCCTGTACACTTGCACAAAAACTAATCAAAAATAACAAGATGATTTTTTTTTACAATGTATATTTTTTTTTCGGTTATATTTATATTCACAAATTAACCCGAAATTACACAAAGAAATAAACTACCGTCTCCCCGGCAACGACGCCATTTGATTGGTAGAGTTTTTGCGTGCTAAGTTTATTACCGCAATCAAGACGGTTTCGCTTGTAGCTAGCCGGTTGAGTACGGGTCGTCCGCAGGGAGATGGGAATCTTTTTCTATGTGCTTTAACGAGTTAAGTCCAATTGTCCAGGTTTGTTTTTAGATTACTTATGTGCTAAAATGATATATAAAGAGAGCTTGTTAGGGTTAGGATTAGGTTAGTTTGAGTTAGGAGTCGCTCACTTCTTTCGTTGCCACTCTTAATATCGGTGTTACGGTAATCGGCAACAACGGGGATTAGCACGACTAGGAAGGAACTTGCGAGTATAAGCTAGGCTTTCCAACGCATAAGTTCTTCCTTTTGGTGCTTGTCCGTCCGTTCTTGGCTCTTAGCCTTAACCTCGGGTTAATTCAACCACAACCGGTCTCACTAAGGAATCACCGCTATCATGTAGGATAGGGTGCCATAGGGAGCGGATTGTGGTTCAATTAACGGGAGTCCGAATTAAGATGTTGGGCAAGAAAAGAGTGAGAGAGATTTCCTTCTCTCAAACTTTCCTTATCCTACCCTAACAAGTATGAAAACTACTCACCCATTATAAGGAAAAGAAAATAAAACAAAGGAGGAAGATAGAAAGAAAGAGATTAGAAGATTACAACTAGCTATTTGAGACCTCACCTTGGCAAGGATCAAGCTTAAGCATCATAGTTGTTTTAAGGATAAAGAAAAAGAGAACAAGAAAGAAACAAACAACAAATAACAACAACTAGATTAGCAAATAAAAATTACAAGCAATTATAATTAATCAAAAAAACAAGATAAGCATGATAACAAAGAGAACTCTTTTATTCATTCTTCACTCACAAAAGCTCACTACAAGTTTTTCATGGAGAAGAGATGAGAAGAGGAAGAAGAACAACACATGTATTCTAAAATCTAAATACAAGAATATGGACCCTTGGCTTTGGCAAGTTCTGGACTATTTATAGGCAAGGAAATGGAAACCTAGGGCAACAAACTGCCTCCATATAGAATGACCAAAATACCCCTGAAACACCGTCCACTGAGGAGCCCGTACGGCCGCGGTTCCGCAGCCTAAGTATGCTTATGCCGCGGAACCGCGGCCCTTTAGTGGAGTTAGGCCATGAAACTTGGTGGTTTTCTCCTGTTTGTTGTTGTATGCAGTGTGGTATATATTTTTTCTCAGAAACTCTTCACAAATTTTCCAGAATTTCAGCAGAACAAAAGGTGATGTGATGTGGATCTTTTGCCATGATTTCCTCGAGCACCGCGTAGATATGTTGGATCTTGTGTTGACATTGAGATTTGTGCATGAAAATGATATCGATTTGCCATTTTGTCCCTTAAACTGGTATGCGGCAACATACGGATAGAGAGCGGAGACCCGTGTTTTATCTGTGGTTGGCAGTAATCCGGAATTTGTCGTGCTTTTCCATGAATTTCATTGTTTAGAGCTGAGAACCTGTATCCTGCAATTAACTAGCAAACACGGATTAAGAGTACCTACCGATAAGCAATGTGATAAAAATTGGGCGGTATAAAAATGCAAAAATCTGATATGAACAATCGCATATGCTAGAGGTATAGGAATCTCATGAAAATTGATACGTAGGGTATTCGTGACATGCAGATCACGGTGAACGGTTTGGATCGGTGAAATACATGGGGGTAAGGTGTTATAGAGTGCGTCTCATTTATCTCACATAAGAAAGCGTCTCACTGGATCAAGCGATCTTGTTTTTCATGCATCGTAAAACCGTCGGTTCTTTAATCTATTTGATGGATTAGTTAGAGGTCACCAAATCTCGTAAAATTTGGTACACAACCTATCTAACATATGTAGATCACGGTGGCCAAAGCGAATCAGTGAAAAACAAGGGGGCTTGGGTGTTTGAAAATTGGACCCCAAAATAAAAAATGAGGCCGATACTCATAAGATCGGCTCCACACACACACACACACACACACACACATATATATAGAGAGAGAGAGGAAAAGGTCTATGAGCAGCCTCCTCAAAGTAGGAAATGGGCAGTCACCCACGTGACGCGTTCTCAGCCGTTGAAGAGATCATATATGAGATGGCTTCTACGGATGGAAAGGCAAAGGGGTTTTGTGTAAAAGGGCATAATTAATTTCCTTCAGAAGTCGCGGCTTTTTCTTCTCGAGGTGGAAACCCTTCACTGCTTTCTTCTCTTCAACGGCTGAGAACGCGGCTACCGTCGATCCTCTTCTGAAGTCGAAGGTAAGCCCCTCTCTCCATCGGCCCTTCATCGCTTCTTAGGTTTTTTTTTATACAAGACGAATTCTTATAGAGTGTTTTTACAAAAACCTAGCTATTCATGAATCAAAGTCCATTTCTCCATCAGTTCTTAGATTTTTTTTATACAAGCCCAATTCGTATAAAGTGTTCTTTTTTTATATAAAAAAAACCCTAAGTTTTGCATGAGTCGTGACTAGAGCCATCCCTATATCACATCCTTTTGAGCACTCGTTATTGTTATTCTATCTCGGTAAGGTGTTTTTTTGCTTTCTATTTACGTATTAAATTAGAATTTGTTACATAGAAATTTTCCTTTATGTTCATCTTGGTATCATTTTTGCAAATTTTTTTTATTTGTTGATAACTTTCATGTTGATTCTTATATATTTCTTTAAGATTTTATATATTTAGGAAGTATTGTTTGTCTTACAACTATGGAATATCACACATCACATGATCAAAGTCGTTTTCTTCCATGACACAATTCGATAAATTTCGTTATGCCATGGTATTTAATTTGATTTATTAGTTATTCATGAATTAATTGGCAGTTTGTCAAATATGTGGACATTTTGAATTATATTAATGATTACAAACTAACTTAATAATTAGTCTTAGATAATAACATTATCAAAATTGGGTTTCAGGTGAACTCTATGGTAGATTCTGAAGTTACAGATCATACAGAAAATTCAAACAATTTAACTCATGAAAAAAATATTCGTAAACCGGAATTAAGGATAGAGTTTGTTACTGATGATGCTGCATATGATTTTTATAACGAATATGCATTAAAGATGGGTTTCGGAGTTAGAAGATCAACAACTCATAATTCTAAATCTATTCCTGGTAAAGTTATAGAAAGACAATTTGTGTGTAATAAATCTGGAAAGAGTGAACCCAAAAAACTGATGGAATGGAAGAAAGGGAAGTATCATGACGTCAATCCACGTGAGTAGAAGTCCCGCAAGAATGAAGGTTGTATTGACCGATCATGAGACCTGGAAGGTCACTATATTTGATGAAAAACATAATCATGACTTTACCACGCCGTCAAAAACCACTAAACATCGTTCTCATAGGATGGTCCATCACAAACCCATTGTAAGAAATATGGTAACTAAACTGCATGATGGATGGCTTAAAAATAATGTCGCAGCATCATCAATTAATGTAATGGACAATACGGATCATGATATCATCACGCCACAGAAAGTTCATGATTACTTGAGGGTTGAAAGAAAAAATAATATAGGAATGATTGCATCCAAATTATCAAGCATTTTAAAGGAAAAAAGGCTACCAATCCATATTTTTACTTTAATTTCGAAGTTGAGAATGATAGAACTATAAGAAGCGTATT
Organism: Agapanthus africanus; assembly: GCA_030015575.1. NCBI lineage: Eukaryota > Viridiplantae > Streptophyta > Magnoliopsida > Asparagales > Amaryllidaceae > Agapanthus > Agapanthus africanus. The sequence goes on along the minus strand of JASDDO010000022.1, from coordinate 133,451,464 downwards.
TTGGACTGATGGAAGATCTAGAATGTCATACCTAAAATTCAGTGATGTTATTATATTTGATGTAATATACAAAACATATAACTTCAGCTTACCATTTGCTCCTTTCACTGGTATTAATCATCATAATCAATCTACATTATTTGGTTGCAAACTCTGTAAGTGCACGGCAGCTCCCTGGTCGTCTGTCCGAGGCCAAAATACGGAAACGAAACTTTTCTTTTAACTTTAAAACTGGCGCTACCACGTACTAAAAACCCGGATCGGGCCATTAACCTACTCGTAGCAAACTAGAGAATGGGAAGAAAGCTATACCGAGCGATCCGTGTCCTTCGGTTTTCGGCCTCCGTCCCGATCTCCTCGCGGAATCTCCGGTCTTCATCTCCTCGTCGAAACGGGCACCACATCGCCGGGTTCTTTTACGGGCTCCCATCTTTGGACTAAGGCAACTCGAGCACGAAGTTGGCGAGTCGACATGCCCAAGGATGCTGTAGGCAAAATGTAGAATCTTTTGTCTCTTGGAGTTTGAAGTTGCCATTTGATGGAGGTGGAATGAACTTTTAAATGAACTTGGGAATTTTGTAGCAAGAAAAAATATGAGATGAAGAAATTTCCCACACCCAAATGAATTCACTCTCTCTCTCCCCCAATGTGTGGCCGGCCATAACAAATATGGAGGAGGGAAAAAGCAAGGGAGGTGAGCACAAGAGAGTATGGAGGTAACCATAAAGAAATGGATGATAACAAGGAAATAATATCATATCAATTTCTAAATCAAAACCAAATCAATTTTCATCCCATTAATGCTAGCCATTATGAAGAAAAAAGCAAAAATGCTATATCTTTCATAATCCCTTATTTATAAATAAACCCTCCACAATTGCTAATTTGCAAATATGCAAATTAGCCACTCCATCAATTATCAGCCAACGAAAGGAAGAAAGGAAAACTGGCCGAAACAGAATGCAAACTGGCAACTTCAGAAAACTGATCCCGTAATAAATTACAGGAAAACCCCGCGACTGTATATACATACCCGCATTTGTATTCCGACCGAATACAAATGCAATAGGACAAAATCTACACTGTACAATACTAGGATCCGGCTTAAACCAAAGCCCGCTAGTATTGTCCGTCCGATCATGATCCGTGCAATACCGCACGTATCTGATCGAACCCTGCCATATCTCCATACGGCCTCTACAGCGTTTCGCCCGAAACTTGAGCAACTGTCTGTGGGGGACTCTAAAGACCCGTCAATACTTTGGCTGTGGATTTAACTACTAGCACGTCAAAGGTATTATCCATACTTAAAGGGCTACCAGGTATTGACCAAAAGGGACGTCGATGAGCGAACTCATCCTGACACCCTACTGAGCCTGTCAGTGACAATATCCGTACAATCCGGTCCATTCGTCTATGAGCATCGCCTGGCGGGCCTAGGGGGTTGGTAAAAGTCAGACCCCCAAAAGTGGTACAAGTCGTGTCGGAGTGTAGTCCAGAACACCCTGAGATACTACTGGAATACCTACCAGAAAATCTCCTGCCTTGGCCAAGGACTTCGTGTAATGGCTCTCCTAGACACAGCGCGACCTCACCCCCAATACTGGGAGAGACGAACCCCTGCAGATCCGCTCACTGCCTCCATGTGGCTCGGGACTGTACCCAACTAAAACCTGTTTGCACGACTCCTTTGAGCGTGGTAGGGTAGTAATCAAAGTACAGTGGGAACTCACACGAGACAAATGACGATCTCAGGTCGATGAACTAACCTGTACACATGCCATCAGGGAACTGCTATCTGACATCAGGTATAATTCCAACTAGCATATTCCCGGCGAGTCCTGTCCGGTGTACTCATAACCCAATTGTTTTCTAATTTAAAATCAGGAAAGCCTACGGAAGAGGCATCACGTGCTAGCACGTGACCAGCAGTCACGTGTTGGCACGTGACAATTAAAAGCAGCGGCAAAGGCAGATTCAGCTCCTTGATTAAATCAAAGAAAAGGCTCCAGAAAGGGTCACGTGCTCGCACGTGACCAGGGGTCACGTGTTGGCACGTGACGGTTGAACAGCGGCTAGAAGACAGGGCGCAGAAAGGAGAAGAAAGCTCATTCCAGGGGGTCACGTGGCCATACGTGACCAGGGGTCACGTGGCCACACGTGACCGGCTTTCAAAGCCCATCTATTTAACAGAATTAAATTCTGAACAGCATTCAAATCTTTCCAAAGGAGAATGATTATTTGGAACCGATTGGATTAAAGATTTAAAGGTGATTAAATATCACCTATCTATGGAAAAATCTTGAACTTGGAAAGATTTCCCCTTAAAATCTAACCGAAATAACAAAGGAATATTTTCGGATTCAAAATCCAATGGTGAATAAAATTCACCTAATAATCCAAAGGTCCAAATGAATGATGAATGCAAATCAAATCTCTAATGAATACAAATCAAATCCCCCAATGAATGATTCACTAAAACTATTGATTCTGCTCCTTCTCCTATAAATAGGAGCCGAGACATATACAGAGACATATATACAGAGACATAGGGAGAAAAAGAAATAGAGCCTTGAGACTTTTGGAAGAATTTAATCTGCTGCAGAAGAAAACCTTGGGTAAGAAAGGGAAGGCCTTTAAAAAGAGAATTTAATTCTCAAAAGAGTTTAACTCTTATACTAAAAAGAAGAACTTAGTTCTCTCTTTAGTAGAGAATCTGCAAAGTGCACATCTCCCCATGAATTGAGAATTTAATTCTCATTGGGTTGAGATCCTGCCATGCAGATCCAAAGCATAGAGAGGGAATGGAAGTTTGAGAATTTAATTCTCACGGAACTATAGGAATTTAATTCCTTTGAAATAAAATTAGGGTTTAACCCTATGTTATAGGAATTTAATTCCTTCGAAATGAACAGAACCAGTTAAGAACTTAATTCTGTCAAAATAACAGGAATTTAATTCCTTTAAGAAAGAAGAAATTAGGGTTTCACCCTATGACAGAACCTAATTCCTCACATATATGGGAATTCAATTCCTCAGAATATAAATTAAGGGTTTAACTCTATCTAAAAGTAATTCTCTAAAAGAAAGTGGGAATTTAATTTCTCTAAAGTTGGTATTAGGGTTGACCCTATGATAGAATCCAGTTCTTCACATATATAAGGAATTTAATTCCTACAGAAAATAATTTAGAGTTCAACTCTATCTAAGAATGTAATTCTTTAGAAGAAAGTGGGGATTTAATTTGATCCTTAAGCAAACATGCAAAGAAGCAGGGTCACGTGCTACCACGTGACCCCTGAAAAGCTCCGCGGGGGAGGGCGCCCTCACATGCTACCACGTGACCCCGCTTGCCTTAGTATTTAACACCAAATTGAAACCTCTGAGTCCAATGTTTAACACTGATTTACCTCAGTGTTCAACACTAATTGAAGAACTTTACTTGCAGCGTTTAACACTGAATTTCTTAGTGTTTAACACTAAATTAAATCTCTGTTAACAGAGTTTAACATTAATTTTCTCAGTGTTCAACACTAAATTAAAATCTTTGTGACCAGTGTCTAACACTGATTACTTTAGTGTTTAACACTAATTTGAGATCTCTATTGCCAGTGTTTAACACTGATTTGTTTTAGTGTTTAACACTAATTTGAAACCCCCTGTTGCTGGTGTTTAACACCAACTATCTTTTAGTGTTAAACACTAACTTGTCAATCTCATTCCCAGTGTTCAACACTGGTTGGCCTTTAGTGTTTAACACTAGCTTCAGCCCAATTGGCTAAGTTCTAGAGGCAAAGCCTTTCCTTCAATGAACCAACAGAAAGCCAATATTCCAAACATGATTGGACTTAGCCCAAGATGGCCATAAGTCCTCAATCCAAACTTAACTGAGCCAATGGACTCATAACATAATTGATTGGTCTTGGTCCCAAATTGGGCCAAAGACTATTTAATCTACCTTGGTTCAAGAGTACATCTCTTCACTCCTTTGATACTTGGCATTGTAATTCCTCAACATCTTCAAAGAGGTGACGGGTCCCGATGACCACACATTGATACGGACTGTGGGGTCCTTAAACCCATGGACTACGACGTCCTTAACCTTGACCGGAATGTCTTAAAACTAATATCGGACTGTGGGGTCCATAAATCCATGGACTACGACGTCCTTAACCTTGACCGGAATGTCTTAAAACTAACAACGGACTATGACGTCCTTAACCTTGACCGTGATGTCTTAAAACTAATATCGGACTGTGGAGTCCTTAAAACCACGGACTACGACGTCCTTAACCTTGACCGGAATGTCTTAAAACTAACAACGGACTATGACGTCCTTAACGTTGACCGTGATGTCTTAAAACTAATATCGGACTGTGGAGTCCTTAAAACCACAGACTACGATGTCCTTAACCTTGACCGCAACGTCTTAAAACTAACATTGGACCGCAACGTCTTTAAACTACCTATGGACCGCAATGTCCTTAAACTACCTATCGACCGCAACGTCACTAAACTAAACAACAGGGCTCCCTTAATTGCTCTCTTGTTGGATCTAAACGATCCCGTTAAGTTGATCTTAGTCTAAAAACTAGACTGACGTATCCTTAACATACATTTAAGTCGATCTTAGTCTCAAACGAGGCTAACGTATCCTTAAACCCAAACCCCCAAACCCAAATTTAAGATAATACGGATTTGGACTAGTCCACGCCCTACGGACGACGACATAACTCAGTCTCCGTATACAATCCACGGGCAACCAAACACAAAACAAACAAACACGACACGAAGTGACCATCTGGAGAAGGAGAAAGTGGTTACCGCAGTGCGGTAGCGTAATTAACTGCAGGGGCTTGCGCCTGCAGGGAAGAGCGTCCCCACAATCAAAAACCCCTCAAGCGAGGGGGAATCTGACGAAGTCTTCTATATCGGACGCATCCGTTTAAACCTTCGATATACGGTGCCATAAATCAACTTGGCATCTTCGGAGAAGTAGACGGATAGCACCAATTAGCATCTGCCCCGAATCTCTGGCGAGACGCCCCGCGTCGTCGCCATCTTTCGGAGGGGAACACCAATGAGCACCTGTATACATCTTAGGTGAACCAACTGACACCAGTGGCTTGTGAGACCGGCCACCGTCCCTCGTCGGGGTCTCGACTGTATACACTAGTCTATTCTGGAGCATCGATGCCCTGTCTCGAAACTCCCACGACTAGGGACCTTTTAAGGATTTGCTTATAGACCCCAGCTCCCACGTATATGATCGCCCTCATACTGCTGGCAGTCAAGCAAGAATCCTAGGGGCTCTATCAACGTGTAATAGTGATCGGTAATGTCACCTCAAACAGTACATGATGATAAAGATAAACCAGATAGCATACTATCATCTTGAGCAAGACTGTCCTACCGGTATAGGTCCTTCCTCAATCATTGCAATCATGTGCATGTGATCCAATAATTGACTCTGAGGGCACTATCTCCAACAATCTCCCACTTGCACTCAAGGCTAATTATTGCGATGTCGCATACTCACATTCCGTGTGATACCGAACACCCAACTCCTCTACTAGTCGGTCTCACAAAGCTCATTTGCGAAACTATTGCGTTCGAGGAGTAGCCTCAGTGAGTGGATCCGCTCTGATGTTTCTTTGTATGTCTCTCTTTATCTCAAGTTCGCGGAGAAAACCATCTCCCGAAATGAGCAATACCTGTCTTAGAATATGTTTGGATGTCTGATAGGACCTATTTCATAAGTGAACTCCAAATCCAAAACTTCTTAGACTGTATCGTCAACTGAACTTAATCAGTATCCTGCGCCATGCCTCCCTCAGTATCCACCTACTGCCCCTAGTCGGAGGGAAAACTATAACTCTGACAGTCACTCTGTCATCCAGGTCACCTTGGAAGCCTGGAATGATAACCGTCCCCCAAAAGAGGCTGTCGTTATCATATCCCTATAACATCCACTTATGTTCTAAAACTGCTTCCGAACGTTTCTCTAGGATTGGATTAATACCAACTTATTGCATCTACTGCAAAAACAACATCTGGTGTGGTACATGACATCTCATGATTGACTCTATTGCCTAAGCAAGTGATCTGCCAATCATGTGCATCCCTCTCCCCTTTAGTCTGTAAGACACCTTTAGAGAGGGTGACTCCATCACCTGCATGTGTACTACCGTGCCAGGAGTCGTCTATTCTAAAACACCTTTAGAATGTTGTCTGAGAACCCAAATTGGAAACTACCTAAATCTAGATCTAAAACCATAGATCCAGTAACCAGAATGTCTGATATGAAATCCATGTCCTATGTGGAGAAACCACTGTGTAACAACCAAAATATAACCGACCGCAATATAGAAATTTCACTTCCTACTCTATGTATGTCATCCAAATACCAGGACATCACACCCTACTACCTTCTTAACAGATCCATCCGCTATTCTGATGAAGTCAAACCTATGACTGTCACATCAGAAATAGATGATCTATCTCCGCTATATCTGCTTTAGTCTATAAATAAGCATAAGCCACTTGTCCACTATATTTCCGCTGCTCCCACTGACTACGACAACCCTCTGGCAGAATAACATACACGTACACTTCTAAAGCTAGTTTAGAATGACGCTATACTTATCCTCCTGCCGGGTCTCATAGCCTGGAACAACAGTAGTATCAAGTCCCCATTTAGCTTCCGCTGCTCCCACTGACCATGACAACCCTCTGGTGGAGTCATATAGACGCACACTTCTAAAGCTATTTTAGAACGACGCTATATTCATCCTCCTGTCGGGTCTCACAGTCTGGAACAACAGCAATGGAAAGTCTGGGTAAACAAGAACCTCCCTGTCACCATCCTTGAGGCTACCGGAGTACCTCTCGGGTGCCTGAGGTTACCTACCATATCTGCGGAGTGGCCAATGGAATGTCAAACCATATTGAATCTTTAGGTTCTTATCAAATCTTCAGTAATCGTTTGCGGTTCTGGAACCACTTCCAGTTCTACCATACTCCCACTAGTGTTTTCTGAAAAAATCCATTTTTATTAAAACTGTGGCGAGTCAAGAACAATATCACTATTGATCTTCTAGATGGTAAAAAATCAACCCTCGTCATAGCCCGGGTCAACCCACAATCAGCCATTACCGAAACGTGCCTTGAGTTGTCCAGTGTCTGATTTTAAGCATAAGCTGGACAACTCCCCGTATCTTAACAACGTTAAGATACGAACTGTTCTATATCCAATACAGAAACAGAGGCACTGATTTAATTGAACCAGATTCAAATCATGCAGCTGTCTCTAGTGCATGTCAACTGAATGGAGAGGGGCTGATCAGCATTACTCAACTTAAGAGTACTTCTAATTATGAGTAACCTGAAAGAGAAGCAAGTTCTCTTAATCATTACTATCAACTGAATACTATACACAAGTATTTACATCTTTGATCACCTTGAAGAATCCTGATACTTGCGACACCTTGTTCTCTACTTTATTCATATACCTATAACTTCTCAAAATTCAGACCTTGCGTTTCTACGAAACACTTGTCTAAAAACTAGAGAAGTCATAAGTAAACCGAATATAGTACGAGGACTAACCCCTCTGTCCTAATAGACACTGGACAACATACAATACTCTGTATAAGTCCCTTGAGTCTAATAACTCATTCCCTATGTGTTGTAGGTTGAAAACTATATTTATGGTTAAGAAGAATTACACCGCTGTTTAATGCTCCTTACCTAACCATCCACTGATATAGGTAAATGTCATGGACATAATTTCAAAAAGGTATATCTCACTCTATAAAAATAGACGTACACATATATCAATTTGAAATTGGTGCATAACAGCGAATATTCAAAACCAAATATTTGCCGTCCGGGAAACAACCCAGGTGATTTCCTCAAATATCACCAACTACAACGAATTCCGATATAATGAGGATGATCACCTAATTCCCAATAACTTACTCACACTCATCATCTGTAAAACCATACAGATGTGAGAATCAAACCTGGTAAATACATACCCTGGAGCAAGTGTCTAATTGGGAAATCAGTTTTCTCTTAACAGTACACAGTGAAACTGAAACATGTAAATGTCTCGAAGGGGTATCCGGGTATTCCTAGTAATGCCTCTTCCATCATCCAGATTCACAACTGTAACCGTATATTTCTTTGCCATCTCTCCAAATCCCTTTATATGTCTTTAGTCATTACCTTCTGTACACTCTCTTAGGCTAAATGGTTTTCTTCCTTCCCTACCTTTCGGCACCAACCTATGGTTTGGAAGAAGACTATCCAATAAGCATAACAGGTGTACTGTACTAATCCTAGGAGTACTCGCAATGCGAGAGAAGGTGAAGATAAAAGACAACCGAATGAACCTTATTCATATTTCTCCTGAACCAGAAACCATCCCCGAACTGGAACAAGTTTCTTTCGAATTCGTATATAACCATACGATAGAGCATCCAAATAACTGTGGATCTTTGTAGTGATACGGAGTGTCCTGGAGAAATACAAAGGTGAAGTGGGAGTGGTAATGAAATACTTGGTTTGGTAGTGAATAGCAGTCGCAATTTACTTTGCCCTCCTTCCAATCCTTTTATTTGTCTTAACTTAATACCTTCTGTACACCACACTTAGGCTAATCGGCTTTCTTCATTCCCTACCGTTCGGCACCAGCCTAAGGTTTGGATGAAGACTATCCAATAGGCGTAACGGGTGTACTATCCCCTAATCCAAGGAGCACTCGCAACCTGAGAGAAGGTAAACGGAAAAGACAACTGAATAGTCCTATTCGTTTTCTCCAGAACCGGAAACCATCCTTGAATAAATTCCTTTACGATGGTTTTATCCAATGGAAGTGGACGTTCGTAGTAATACGGGGTGTTCTGGAGAAAAGGATAAAAGTAGGAGTGGCAATGAGGTATGCAACTCTGACAATCCAAAAGTCAGTGTTTAAGAAGGTTCGGTTAATTTTGGTCACTAAGTCATAATCAAGGGTTGGGTCATGGTCGCTGCCAAAGAGAGAGAGAAAAGAAACACTCAGCGTGCACTCTAACCTAGATCAGAATGGCTATCAATTTATCTAATCAGGAAACCTCCCACTGTAACGTCAAATTCTCCTCCAAACCTGAAAGAAGAATTAGTCGGGATCACCCGAGGAGTAAACCAACTCATCAGTGGAAATCGGGATCAAACTATCATCGCATGATAATGTGATGGACTCCACTCACGTTATCACACTCCAGAAGGTATGCGCATATTTGGAAAGTTTCAGTTTCTTTAGAAACTCCCAATGTGATTTTTGCCCCATGCTCTTATGACCTTGACGAAGGTCAACAAATCATAAGTCACATGTCAAGTTCTACCCGTCATTATCCAGGTTAATTTGAACCCACCCGTACAAGCCCTTGACGAAGGTCAACAAGGCTATACGACTGTCCCAAACCAACGCATCTATCTATGCAGCAGAAAGGTAACAAGCAGCTACCATACACTATGCCTTGACGAAGGTCAACAAACATAGCATGAATACTACGTGCTACCCGTCTGAAATGACGGAGGGCTACGAATGGTTTCTGGCGAAAAACCTTTAACATAATGAATTTGATATCGTTGAAGGAACTGGATAGCTTTTATAAAAATATAGTGACGAAAACTTTTGCTAAAGAGGTCACTCCCGGTGAAGGGATCTCGGTTATTTCCCCGTAGATTGAGGTGCAGGATATTCCAACTGAATACCACGATGCAAAGCAAAAGTAATCGACTATAGTGAAGTTATTACCCTGACGCAAACTTCTGTCCAAGGGGTCACTCCCGGTGAAGGGATCTCGGCCCTTGCTTCGTCGACTGAGGTGCTGGATATTCATAACCGAATACCACTGTGCAAAACAAAAGTGAACGACCTTGCAAAAACAGCTTTTTGAAAAATGTTCCAACAACATCAGAATAGGTTTGTTTAGCTTGCATTGATCCGAATCAACGCAGTCCCATCAATTGATCACACCAATAAAGAACGAAAATAATGATGTACGTATATGCCATCCGCATTCGCCACTGGGTCCCGTCATCACCCGTTAGGTTACTTAACTAACGACAGAGCGGGGACTGGACTAGCGCGGATGCAAAACATATACAACATCTACTAGTATATATATTAATATATAATATTCGCTCAAGGAGTGATAAAATGCAACATCACAGAAATGTAATAAGCATACAGAACAATACAGATATCTGGGATCCCCAGGTTTCATAGAGCCGCTACTGAAACCCGACGTTCCCCTGATTGTGTGGATAGCCTGTGCAATGAAATCCTAGACCCCTACGGGCGCGGCAAGTTACCCGCCAAAACCTGAAGCGAGGCAGCCCCCTTCAGCAACGTGAATGGACCACCCAGCATTTCACGGAATCCGATAACTTGGGCACCCCTCCTTGGGTCAACCTATACCCCCTACGAGTGCGGCGAGTAGCCGCCAATTCTAGAGTGAAGCCCCCTCCGTCTCAACGCCATGAGATGCGGGCCCGTTGCCCTCTAGAACCCGGCTACCCGTGCACCCCTCCGCGGGGTAATCCTAGTACAGAAAATAAAATATACATACAACGGGTACATCAACCTCAGCCCGGTCGTGCCCCAAAAGAATAATATACAAACAGGCAGTAACGGCAGTCTACATGTCGGACGCTCGTCCCGCAATATCAAATGTACAAATACAACCAAACTGTACTAACATTGCACCCAGGCTATCCACCACGACAAAACCGCAACATCACAGCACAACACAGAACATCAACGTGAATGTCACATTCGCAAATCCGTCTAAAAGAGCTATAGCAGTTAGACAGGATTTACCGATCAAATAACATTCACGGTCGCAGATATAATGTAAATACTGTGAACTAACATGTTTAAAATTTTCGATCGACTAAATTTCCCGAAGTGGGCTCCAAGCACAACTGTAGCACTCAAAATAAATCTGGGCCCAAACAGAACATACCAAAAACCCTATTTCCATGTCAGAAGCCCACTGTAAAAATTTGGTGCTGTGAACAATTTAAATGGCGGCGGAACCGCGGCCAATGCGTGGGTTTGGTCGCGGTTCCGCGGTGGAACAGTGCCATCAAGCTACCAAATTTTCACAGAATGCATAAAAAACCCTACACGTATTTTTACAATGTACCAACTAATTTTTAGAGCACTGGAAAAATTCGACAGAAACTGTGCTTGAAAATACGGTTTTTGGAAAATCCGTTCGATCGAACTTGTAAACGCGTTAGATCAAGCTAGACTAGGTTAATGGCGTGGCTCTGATACCAATGTAAGTGCACGGCAGCGCCCCGGCCGTCTGTCCGAGGCCAAAATGCGGAAACGAAACTTTTCTTTTAACTTTAAAACTGGCGCTACCGCGTACTAAAAACCCGGATCGGGCTATTAACCTACTCCTAGCAAACTAAAGAATGGGAAGAAAGCTATACCAAGCGATCCGTGTCCTTCGGTCTTCGGCATCCGTCCCGATCTCCTCGCGGAATCTCCTCGTCGGAACGGGCACCACATCGCCGGGTTCTTTTACGGGCTCCCACCTCTGGACCAAGGCAACTCGAGCACGAAGTTGGCGATTCGACGTGCCCAAGGATTCTATAGGCAAAGTGTAGAATCATTTGTCTCTTTGGGTTTGAAGTTGCCATTTGATGGAGGTGGAATGAACTTTTAAATGAACTTGGGAATTTTGTAACAAGCAAAAATATGAGATGAAGTAATTTCCCACACCCAAATGAATTCACTCTCTCTCTCCCAATGTGTGGCCGGCCATAACAAATATGGAGGAGGGAAAAAGCAAGGGAGGTAAGCACAAGAGAGTATGGAGATAACCATAAAGAAATGGATGATAACAAGGAAATAATATCACATCAATTTCCAAATCAAAACCAAATCAATTCTCATCCCATTAATGCTAGCCATTATGAAGAAAAAAGCAAAAATGATATATCTATCATAATCCCTCATTTACAAATAAACCCTCCACAATTGCTAATTTGCAAATATGCAAATTAGCCCCTCCATCAATTATCAGCTAACGAAAGGAAGAAAGGAAAACTGGCCGAAACGGAATGCAAACTGGAAACTTCAGAAAACTGATCCCGTAATAAATTACAGGAAAACCCCGCGACTGTATATACATACCCGCATTTGTATTTCGACCGAATACAAATGCAATGGGACAAAATCTACACTGTACAATACTAGGATCCGGCTTAAACCAAAGCCCGCTAGTATTGTCTGTCCGATCATGATCTGTGCAATACTGCACGTATCTGATCGAACACTGTCATGTCTCCATACGGTCTCTACAACGTTTCGTCCGAAACTTGAGCAACTGTCTGTGGGGGACTCTAAAGACTCGTCAATACTTTGGCTATGGATTTAACCACTAGCACGTCAGAGGTATTAGCCATACGTAACGGGCTACCAGGTATTGACCAAAAGGGACGTCGATGAGCGAACTCATCCTGACACCCTACTGAGCCTGTCAGTGACAATATCCGTATAGTCCGGTCCGTTCGTCTATGAGCATCGCATGGCGGGCCTAGGGGGTTGGTAAAAGTCAGACCCCCAAAAGCGGTACAAGTCGTGTCGGAGTGTAGTCCAGAACACCCTGAGATACTACTGAAATACCTACCAGTAAATCTCCTACCTTGGCCAAGAACTTCGTGTAATGGCTCTCCTAGACACAGCGCAACCTCACCCCCAATACCGGGAGAGACGAACCCCTGCAGATCCGCTCACTGCCTCCATGTGGCTCGGGACTGTACCCAACTAAAATCTGTTTGCACGACTCCTTTGAGCGTGGTAGGGTAGTAATCAAAGTACAGTGGGAACTCACACGAGACAATGACGATCTCAGGTCGATGAACTAACATGTACACATGTCACCAGGGAACTGCTATCTGACATCAGGTATAATTCCAACTAGCATGTTCCCGGCGAGTCCTGTCCGGTGTACTCATAACCCAATGAGCACATGTATACATCTTAGGTGAACCAACTGACACCAGTGGCTTGTGAGACCGGCCACCGCCCCTCGTCGGGGTCTCGACTGTATACACTAGTCTACTCTGGAGCATCGATGCCCTGTCTCGAAACTCCCACGACTAGGGACCTTTTAAGGATTTGGTTATAGACCCCAGCTCCTACGTATATGATTGCCCTCATACTGCTGGCAGTCAAGCAAGAATCCTACGGGCTCTATCAACGTGTAATAGTGATCGGTAATGTCACCTCAAACAGTACACGATGATAAAGATAAACCAGATAGCATACTATTATCTTGAGTAAGACTGTCCTACCGGTATAGGTCATCCCTCAATCATTGCAATCACGTGCCTGTGATCCAATAATTGACTCTGAGGGCACTATCTCCAACAAACTCTTGGCTGATGAGACGAAGACGCATTCATATGTTTGTTTCAACAATGGCTTCTATGTATGAATGGCGTAATGCCATATGCAATTATAATTGATCAAGATTCAGCTATTGGAAATGCTATAGCTAAAGTGTTTCCGACTACGAAACACCGTTTTTATGATTGGTATTTGGATAAAAATTCAAACGAGCATATGATCCATCTAACAACAGATCATGGCATGCAGTTTAAAGAAGATTTTGAACGATTGAAAGGAAATGAAATCATACAAGAAGCTGAGAAATGTTGGGAAGATATGTAGAAAAAGTATACAGTGGGGCAGCGAGATTGGTTGCCGAAACCATGGGACTGACAACATTGTTGGATTACATGCTTTCTAAAAGATATATTTTTTTGGTGGGACAAGAACAAATCAACGAGTTGAAATCATTAATTCTTTTTTTGATGGTTTTGTGCATACAAATACCCCGCAGACTGAATTTGTAATTCAGTATGATGGAGCTGTAAAACGTCGTCGAAGAGTAGAGGAAGAAGAAGATGGTAAGACCATGAACTCAAATGCCAGATTATTAATAGAATAGTCAGTCGAAAAACAAGCTGGAAAATTATATCGAAGAAAATTATTTCAAATGTTTTCTCATGAGGTTAAAGATGACATTTTACACTATACGCATTAAAAGTTAAACAAAGATAGGTCATTGACTAAATATCTTATGGAACAAATGAATGCAGAAGAGAGTACTTATAAAGTCGTTAGTTATTATCTGAAGGAGTATCTAGTTTCATGTGTTTGAATCTTCTGGAATTTTATGTAGACATGCATTGAACATTATGCGGAAGAAAAATATAGCATAAATTCCTGACCGATATATCCTGAAGCGATGGACGATTGAGTCTCGACATCGTAATATTGCGTGTGTTAATGATGCAACGCAATCAATTGATGGGCGAAAGTGGCGGGATCTTCAATCGTTGTGCAACATTGCTATGGAAGAAGCTTGCCATTCGAATACATTTTATGATGAATTTCGAACATATTTATTATCAAAAGCTGCAGAAATTGAGGGTCAAAGAAAAATTGCTCAAGCGAATGAACCGTCTACTGCATCTTTAGTTGACAACGGAAGAGAAATGTCCATTAGACCTAATATTTCAACTTTGGAGCCGAATATCGAATATACATTTCATGATAAAATAAACAAAGGCCGATCAATGGGAGCAAAGTGATTACAAAGTGGTCTAGAGCTATCACAACAGAAACGAGAGAAAGGTACAAAAGACCAGCGGTAATTGTCAAGAGAAGGATCATTATCGTACAGGATGCAAAAAACCGAAGGTATTATTGTCTTTCATATTAAATTTAATTATAGAATTATTCACATTTCGTTTTATTTTCAGGTTGATGCTTAAAAAAATGGCTGCTGAAAAAATGTCGATATTATATGAGGTATAGAATCAGAGATAAATGATATGAGTATCTCTTATTTGATTTACCCTAAGCCTGTAATTTACCATGATGTTTTTTTTCCCCTTGCAATCTTATGTACTTACCAATTTCTTCGTAATTGAGTTTCTATGCTTGTAAGCTTTGCATTCTTGTTCCCTGAATGAAGTTAATCTGTGTTGGATCACAATTTTACTGGCAAGGTAGTGCATAGACTAAAAAATAAAAAGAAAACAAAACAAAAGGTATATAATATGAAGCTAGCAATGCCGTCCCTATATGATCTGTAGTCATTCAGGTAATTGGCAAAAGCTTTACACTTGACTACTTTTTATTTTATTGTTTTGTTTACTCTGGAGATCATTTTCAATGATTTCATGCTTTCAGGAGTCCGAGACAGGATCATGGCATGTGCCAGTAGCAGATGAAAAATGCGTTGAGGAGAGCATGAGAGTTTGGCTTTGTGTGACTAGATCAGAACTGCACACATTACGTTTTAATATTTTTAAATTAATTCGTATGGCACCGTAGGGACAACCGTGTGGACCTACGGAATAATCCGTAGGGGCATCATTTTATTGCCCCTACGGAAATCTTTATCCGTAGGGGCAACCCCTTATTGTAGTAGTGATGATGGTAACGAGAATCCTCATGAGGCCAGCAAACATCATGATCATATCCCTAGCAAAGTATAACAGCTTTACTTGCAAAAACTCCCAATAGAGACTATCCAAGCATCATTATACAACAAACCATCATATCATCTCAGTATCACATATTGCAGAGAGTGTGTATCATATACACAATACTAGAAACCGCATTATAATACGGTTATCAAATCAACACTTGACTTGATATTCCGGCTTTTAAACTGTCATGCTCCGCTTCCCAGAAGACAGAAATAGTGACGTGACAAGCCCGCAACGTATTACTTTGGAAATACGTTAGGCGTAATTAAGCAATATAACAATGAGCAAGAATGACAAGAGTAATAAAATAAAACAACAACTTTATTTACATTCAAATTTATATACAACTGTCTTGAAAATAAAAGATACAATAATAATGCAAATGCCTGAATAATGGCATAATGAAAATAAGTACAGGTAATAAGAAGCTAGTAATCTGGCTAAGTAGCAAACTGGTCCTAATCCTCCTGACTCGGTTCTATGTCTTTAGAGTCCGGTCTTTCTGACGAACATTCCAAAGAAAAAAAACAGAGAGTAATGTCGTCGGCGCATTAGCGCTCGGTAAGTTCCAAAATAAGTAAGAGAAAATAGTATGTAATGTGAATAGAAACCAAATGACAGTAGACGGTAAAGTTGTATATGATTATTCACAGGTATAAAATAATTATTCTAACATGATTATTTGTAATTTGATTAAAAAAAAGGTATTCATGTATACGAGAAGAGTCTATCTTACCTCGTGGACCATGGTAAGATGTAGTACAAGTCTCCGTCATAACAGACGGAACAACGGCACGTAAATTCATGTAGGTGTCTTTTAAAGTGACCTCACATGTCACATTATACGTTCCGTGGTAATCTACCCCTTTATCCCCGTATATTGTATTGTATATATTAAGATTACAGGTCTTGGCCGAATCTATGGATATAAAATGTACAGGTTCATGGTCGAGATGTAATCATGTATTCAGGTATTCATGTCAAGTCCATGTCAAGTTATAACCTTGGTTCGGTCAAGTCGAGTCAAGTATTCAAGTTTGAGTTTGATATTTGAATTCATGTGTTCAGGTTCATGATCAAGTATTCAAGTTCGTATTTGATTTTGGATTCTGATTTCAGTTTGGAGTCAGATTGGAGTCGGAATCTTTTGAAAAGATTTAGTTCTTGAATTCTTAAATTCGGGAATAATCGGGCAACTGTTGCACATGGACGACAGCATTTATGTTTTTTCCAAGACAATTGTTATTGATAACTTCAATAAACTTGTCTAACTTGAATAGGCAAGCACTCACTTTCTTCGGCTCGCTGGGGCTCAAGAGAAATGATATCGCTTAAACCTATATTAATTTAGAGTCCTTAAATATATATATTTTTTTTGTTTACTTTGTATTTATATTATGTGCATTTCTCGAGGGGGTTTTGTGAAAAATACTTTAATGTTGTTTAGAAATAAATCTCGAGCGTGATTTATAATATTTAGAGTTTTTATGAACATTTATTTTAATTTAGATGGTGTTTTAGTGATAAAACCTAGTTTTTAAAAGTTCATGGTAATTTTATGAAAACTAGCTCTTTTGGAAACTTGATAGTATTTTATTAAAATTCTAATATTTCATTTTAAAAGTATAGTTTCATAATTTGCTTTTATTGAAAATACGAATTCATAGTTTTATATAATTTTCCAAAGATTGTTTTGTTTAGAAAAGTTGTATTTCTTAAAAATCGTATTTTTATTTCATTCGAGACCGAATACTCCGTGAGAAGCTCTGCATCTCGCTCTACTATCCCAAGAATATGCGATAATCCGCACCATCTATTAGCGGGTCCCCTAACGAGGGTTGTAGAGGCGCAATTACCAAGAATTCAAAAATATCGATTAAAAGAAATCATTTTTGTAAAAATATGGTATTTTAATGTAAAACCTATTTTTTGAATTAACCATATATTTAGAATATCGTGCTATGAAACCGCAGTATGCGTGTGGAATAGGTCGTTACCCCATGAAGGTTCTAGAGGTATATACACTAGTTATCAAAATAAGAGTTATACTAAATTTCATGGTATTTTTCTGAAAAAGTTCATTTATATAATCGTTGGACATGAAATTTTCGTTACATGAAAAGGCAATTGATGTGCATATTATATTGAAGTGATATTAGAGAACTCATATGAACTTTTAAACATGGTAATGTGATAAAATTTAGTTTAAATGTTTAGAATATATGTTAACTCCGTTTTTGTCGATATATTTTAAAAATTATTTTGAAGTGAAAAGAGAGAGAGAGATGAAAAGACTTACCGATTGAGTAGTGCTAGGAAGAGAGTAAAGAAGGGATAGAGGGCTCCGTAGCGTCGCGGTAGCTCCGGAAACAACTCCGATTTTCAACAAAAGAGGCTTGATCGCTAACACCTTTTTGACCGGTCTTAACTCCACTTGTACTTAGAGAGTTTTGAGAATTTTTGATAGAATTCCATAATAGGGGAGAGCTAGGGAATTGGTGTGGTATTTTTAGTGAAGAATTTAGGGTTTGGGAATAAAAAAATCGGATTAAAAGAATTAAAATTGGTATTAAATGATGAATTGAATTCGTGCTACGTGTTTTAATCAGTCTTTACTCTCCGTGTATTGCACATGCAACTTTTGGACTTCCGAAAAATTAGAAAGAAAAATCTTAAAAATAATTAGGATCGATAAGAATCGAAAACACGGGTGTCACAGCAGTGTAGAGGTTTTACCAATGAGTTACAAATTGCTACTTACTTTTATTGAACAAAAATAACTTATATCTCCTACACAGGCTGAAATACCATTTTCTATATATTTAAACAAATAATTCTGTACAGGGATTTCAGAGTCGTTATTGTGTGATTGGTTTGTCGCGGACATTGTTCCGTGGATCAACTTGTTTCCAACAATTGTCAGGTTAGATTTTGTAGAGCTATTAAAAAAATAAAATTATGATTATGTTCTAACGAGGCGGTTATATAATACATTTAATGATGTTACATTCTACGATACTGAAGAGGATATATACTGCTTTATGATCTGCATTCTAATAATAAAGATGTTTCTACTCAAAACTGTTGTTGGAAATTAAAAATGATTCATAAAATTTAATGAAAAGGGGTATAAAGGAAAAAAGGTAAATTTTACACTTTTTGGAGGGTTTTGTGATAGCGGTACCATTGGACTTTAAAAAAATGCCATGAAACCTCTCTGAAGTAGCAATGTAGGTTGAAATTAATTGTTAGTTTCGCTAGTTCATGCTAGCCTTGAAGGAGTTGAAGAACCCCAAAATGCTTTGCATGAAGACTGAAAATCCGCAAAATGAATCATATATGACGTTCTTTGACAAAAGTACCCTTCATTTTTTCAAACGAAAATATCCCTTGTGGGGAAGGGCGGTGTTTAAAGTTTAATGGTCTCAAATGCACAAAAAAAATCTATGGTGTTTTATAAAATTTACCCGAAAGAAAAACTTAACTTATTAATTAGCTAAAAAAATTTCTCAGCCAATCAATCAACTAACTTCACACAAAATTTTCAGCAGATCAGACATTTACAATGCAACTAAAATCAATTTATTAAGACTGAAGTTGTAGTAGCAATAGCAACATACAACCATAATACAATTTAAATATCTAATTCTTGGCAAAGTGACCACCAAATTTCTTCTTGCTGCTAGGAACAGATACAAAGGTTGTGGAATTCTCCAGCTTGCCCTCAACCTTTTTTGAGAATGGGATCAGTTTCAAGAAGTTGATCCTGTTATTTCTGTAGAGCTCCCACTATACAATCAAATATGTAGTTGCTATGATACTTGCTATGATACGGAGTAAAGTTCCGTTACTACACCAGCGGTAATCTGAAGTAGTTACAATTTAAATGCAAAATAGGATAGGGTCTTCAAATTTAATATCCATCGTTTGCATATGATAAAAATATATGTTTAAGCATGACTGGTTTTTACATGGTCTGTTTTAATACGAAAATGTATTGAAGATTATCTGATTGGGTCACTAGAGGCAAACCTGAATTGCGCCGTTTTAGGCCCAAGATTTAAAATGCAATGATTTTAGAATCATAACATTTTTCGTGAAATTCTAAAAAGAAGAAGTAATTTATGAAAAAATAAAGTGCAAAAGGAAAAGACTGGTAATATAAAACAAGGAGAGTATGGTTTATATATGAATTTAAATCGCAATAGCAGTAGGGAAAGTAAAAAATGGCCCTGGGAAGCTCCTCAGGGCCTGTGCCTGCGAATGCCCCCTGAGGAGCTCCCCAGATCAGTAAGCTCATAAAAAAAAGTTTGGCATTTGATCTTATATCATCATTGAATTCATTCACCATTGCACCACTTCAAGAAAGATATCATGAGTTACATGTACCTATCTATGATGCATTTCTCACGCAGCTTTACATCCGTAGGTACTTTGCATTTTGTATTGAGGAGTATTCTAGTCAATGTATGCAATTGATATATTCCCATTAGGGAAACGCAAATTAAATATAATAAATGAATCAAGATATAAAGATGATTTGGAATATTAATCATTACCACCATGAATCCAATGTTCATTGTATGCATCTTCCCTCATGTGCTATAAATTTGAAGTGCTCGAGACACTTAGACACATCAAATTAATCGTAAGAAGAATTGCGAACGAATATAACATAAAGTCCGATGCCGGCGTTCACGCAAGCGGAAACGATGGAGGCTCCAGCAGCGGCAAGCATGTAACATAGGTTTTTGATCAACCAAAACGATGTTCAAGGCTCGCATTCAGCAAAGAAACCTCAACATCTTAAGGTCCAAAGTCCAATCCCAAGAATCACTTATTTAATCGGTAAGGAAAAGAAAAATAAATCCTAGAGTAGATAATTATATGTTTTTTCATCCTGATTTTATTAAGATCTAACATAACAACACCGATTAATTTGAAAAATACGATTTTCCAGAATTACTATCTTTATTGTTTTATCAATGCCGTTAATTTGTGATGGAGGATAAAGTTTAAGGATGAATTTATGTTCCAATTTTTTTTCTTTATTCTGAATTTAGAGTGCCTCTAACTGAACATCCAATACCGATTGCCTCGACTAACAAACACGTGCGTTATATTTTTCCTGAACATAATTATCATGGCACAACTTTTACTTAAATGAACTTTGTAATTATCTTCTTTAAACTGTTTGAAAGCTATAGTTACACCCGTTGATGAAACTTTATAGAGATATCAATAAGTTTTACCAACAATTAATCATGTGTGGTGTTTTTTTTTTAATTATTATGTGCAGGTAATTAGGGTACAAACATTATGGAAAATTATAATGGGAAGGGAGCTCTGTCATGCCCAATTTGCTCGGCGTCGTGGAGCATACATTTTAGGTCAATTTGATTTACTTTGTTTGTTGTAATAGTTTTTGTCTATAAAAAAAACATGAAAAAATATTACAGGCGAAGAAGGGGCATGATTTGTGTGTTGTTTGTAATAATATTTAAAACTTTCATTGGTTTGGGCAATAAAAGAATATTGGATTTCTATTTGTTGATACTTAATTGATACTTCAAAACTATTAGATTTTCATGTTTTTTTGTTGAATCAAACTTAATTATCATTCTTTCAAGCACTATAGAGTGTAGAGTAACTTGAACCGAACCTTTCTTATGATTTTTAATTTGGGCGTGTAATGCAGCTGAACTGGGTTGGTTTCGTACATGCAAAAATAAAGAAGAAACGAAAAAAACAAAGTCTATACTATATTGCTCAGAAGAGACATGAGTCTCAAATTGATATCCCAATTCAATTCTAGGCATGATATATGACGAGAGAAATTCTCATAAGCTTGAGAAAAATAATAGTAAGAAACTATCATTTATGTTGATTTAAATCTTCTCAAATGTAAAAAAATATCATTTCTAGAAGATTTTTAAAATGCATGCTTCATGTGCAATAGCTCAAAATTTGTATGGATCTTGGTATTATCCTTCTTTGCCACAACATTTTTCTATTGATCATTTTTTCGAAATAATTTTCTAGTGAACTTGTTGTTAATTTAAAGCGAATTTAAATGGCTTTTTAACTTTATTACTTTAAATGGGCCTTCTCCACAATAAAAACACTATCTTAATATCTTTATTTTAAGTAAGGCCAGAAATAAACAACAGGGCTGAAAACAACTTGCTCAT
Source organism: Agapanthus africanus (assembly GCA_030015575.1). NCBI lineage: Eukaryota > Viridiplantae > Streptophyta > Magnoliopsida > Asparagales > Amaryllidaceae > Agapanthus > Agapanthus africanus. The sequence goes on along the minus strand of JASDDO010000022.1, from coordinate 133,429,700 downwards.
ATACCCAAAGTTTGACCATTTCTTGAATAAAATCATTTTATTAGTGCTATTAATATATCCCAAACTTAAAAGTAGGCGTGGTAATTGAAAGGGCCAGCTCAGGTTCAATTAAGGTTCAGCTCGGTATCAGCTCGTTCAAGCTCGGTTCATTTATTAATGAGCCGGACATGAGCCAAAAATCCTTGCTCGTTTATTAAACGAGCCGAACTCAAGCTCAGCCATGCTCGTTCGGTATTGACTCAAGTTCAGCTCGGTTACAGAGTTTGAAAAAAAACAGCAATATGTAATATATAACAGACTCTATACAACTCCAAGGACACTTAATTTAATTAAGAGACAGTATATAAAGTGCAACTGTGGGGAATATAAAACCCATCATCTAGATCCATTCCATACTCTATATGTTAAATTTTTCAATCTTTCCATATCTCAAAGCCCTGGGTCTTAGGCTCTATGATTGTTGTCCCCAGCCTAGCCTCTTATAAAATACTTTCATGTTTTTTTTTTTCTGAAACACCTGTAATGGCCATTGACCCATCCTTAGCATCCACCAAACGCCTCTTTGTCATTTTCCTTTAAGAGATCGTTTAATAGAAGATGCATCCGATCTCGACTTTGGCTCATTTAAGACTCGATAAGCTAACGAGAACTGCTCAGCTCGAGCCGAGTTTGAGCTAGCATAAACTGAGCCGAGCCGAGCTCGGACAAGGGTCAGCTCGTTCAAGCTCGGCTCGGTTACTCCCCTGCTCAAAAAGTCTATATGTTCTTTCATCTCTTTTTTCTAAGAAAATTCAATAAAAATAAGGGCTTTTTGCTATAAAAAAAAACCCTTCAACTTCGCTAATTACTAAATAGTCCTTCCATATTTTGTATATACTATAAAGACTCCATGCATTTAAATTGCACTAAAAATCCTCCTAACATGCCAAAAAGAGAATCTTTTTTTGGCTTCATTCATTAGCCTGTTAGGAGGCTAACGGTGAGTATCGGATTTAGGATTTTAAAACCTTCACAGTCCCTCTAATTTCCCCAAAATTCCTAAATTTTCCGCCAAATTGGTTATAAGATCAGAGTTTCGATTAAAGATCTCTTAAATTGATCTTGGATATCGGTTTATCTTTCTCAACCTTCTCCAGCAATGAGCTTGTCGAGTGCTATTGTCTCTTCAATTGTAAGTTTCAAGTTCGTGGGAAATCTCATTTAAACTTATTTAAACTCAAGAGTTCTTCAGGGAACAATCACATTTAAACACAAGAATATAACCTTTTTTCTAATGAAAAAACCAAGCACATTTACTAGGGCAAACGTACTTTTTGTACATTGATCCATGGATCAATGTACAAAAAAAGTTTCGTACAACACTCCACATATTTTCTAATCCTCTCTCGGGACAACGCCATGGCTTTAATAGGAGAAATGAGTTCGGAGAACTTGCTGGTACTGTAAGGGCATGTTTGGTTGCAAGATTATGAAATTTGGATTCCAAAATAGTACGGTTGAAATTTCTGAATTTGGTAATTTGTTGTTTGGTTGGTTTTGGATTCCTAGTATTAGATTTGTAGATCCTTATAATCTTTGTTTGGTTGGTGAAAATAAAGTGGGATTTGGATTTGAAAATTTTGGAAAGAGATAGACAGAAAGATGATTATTAAATAAATAAAGCATACGGGTCCCATCCAAAAGTACAATGAATAGTGTCAAATCCTTGAAAATCCTTAAAAAAATTTAGGATTAAGGAATCCATGTTTTATGGTGAGCCCTCCATAAAAAACAAATGAATCCTAGAAATCCAAATCCCCCAACCAAACACAAAATTATGGAAACCTAGGATTCCACAATCCAAAACCAAAGAATCCTACAACCAAACAGGCCCTAAGTCACACAACTGACTTTCCGTCCCAAAGCAACCGCGACGACGACATGGTCGATCACAGTGCGGTGGTTGCAGACGAAGAGATAACCAGGATGTCCTTTGCTCGGCGGAGGAGGCGGAGTTCCTTTCACGGTAAGCTTGATGCCCATGAGTTTGTGATTGTAGAAGACAATACGTTCGGGTAAGAAGATGTTGACGTAGAGACGGACGAGAGAGAGGGCGATGCTGATGGGGAGCCAGAGGAAGGTTAGGAGGGCGGCGAGGGGAGTCATGCATTGGACGAAGCGGTTGTCGTGGAGGATGACGGCGGATAGGAGTTGGTTGCGAGGGACTGGGTTGCATTTGGTGTTGGGTACAAGGTAGCCTTCCTGTAACCATGGGAAACAAAGTAAATTAGAAATTTTGGCTCGAGATATGGATAACCAAAGCAAATTTGAAATATACTGGTGCTAAATAAGTTTACCAGGTTAATGGTTAACACGTGTGATTTCTGCAAACACGAGAAAACGGATAACGCATTTTACTGTTTTGAGTCCCGCCGCAACTTAAAAAGCGGGATCCATTCAAATAGTATAATGGTTGTGCACTTCACAGCCAAGCTTAGCTGTAAAGTGCAAAGCTGCATTTTTGCGAAAATTTATTTGGGATCTAGATGTTTTTCTATGATTCTACCAAAATAAAACAATTTAATGCAATTTATAGCTTTTTTTTTATTAATACTTTGTAACTTACAATTTATAGCCTATTGACAGCATAAAAATCTCAGTAGCTTTTATAAATAGCTTATGTCCAATCGTTATACTGCAATGAAGTTTGGGTCACTTAAGCTAATCTTTTGCATGAGGGAATCTTTTTCCAAAACACTACTTTATCCCTTTCCTTTTTTGCCCTTACATTTTCATTTTATTATTTTTCCTACCATTTTCCAAATGTTCAATGTGAGGCCAAAAAAATGTGATTTTACCACTTTCCCTTTTTGCACATCCATCATCTTCGTCTTTGTCATCTAAGACTGGGCACACTGAATTTCACATGATTCTACCACTTTTCACCGTTGGATTAGCAATGCAAAAAGTTCTATTGTAGGTCAACCGTTAATTTTGCACCCACTAAATCAACGGTGAAAATGTGATGGAATCACATGGAATTTGGTGTGTCCGCATCCTAGATGATATTAATGAAGATCATGGGTGTCGTTCGTCGGGAAAAATCATGAAAGCTGTATTTTCTCGACGTCATAGGAGGAAATTCCCTGCCACCTTTTTTTCCATTACCCTCTAAAAAAAGTTGTGTTGCTACTTTTTAGCCTAAGATAAATACTCAATTCTTAACTAAATTTTAATGATCATTATCCGTTGACATTTTCAAAATTTCTTAGAGGGTAAAAAAGTAGGAGAAAAATTGTGAAGATTTGCTGTGGAAATTATATTGACATCCAAGATATGAGATAACGAAGGAAAGATGTAATGGAATATCCTCCTATTGCGTCGAAAAAATACACCATTCAAGATTTTTTTCGACGGTCGACAGCCATCATCAGTATCTTTATCATGTAAGATGTGATTACACTAAATTTCATGTGATTCCATCGCTTTTTCACCGTTGATTTAGAGGGTGCAAAATTAACGGTTTACCGACAATAAAACTTTTTGCATTGCTAATCCAACGGTGACAAAGTGATGGAATCACATGAAATTTGGTGTCTCCATGCATATCTTACATGATAAAGATGATGATGATGGATGCCGATCTTCGAAAAAAATCGTGGATATAGGTATTTGACACCACCTACGGAAAAAATTTTGGACCTCTTTTCTTCGTTCTCAAGTAACTATAGGCTTTCAAAATCAATCACCAACACATCATTTATGCATGTGTTCTCATTATCATGTGCATCAATTAGCAATCCAGATATATAAATTCTTATGTCGGACATACATGCGCCTCTATCTGAAATGATTGAAATGATTTATATATTGAAATGATTGTCTAATTCTAAGAGTAATCCATGTTTTATATATTGAAATGATTGTCTAATTCGACTCTATAACCTATTTTCGTATTGTTTAGAGAGAATAATTTCGGTGTTATTTTTAAGGATTTTGATGTGTGAATGCACCAATAAACTCATTAGTCATCACACATGAGGGTGTGATGAAGGGGGGGGGGGGGGATAATTATAGATAGTATATGAGGTAACTACATGAGGATTTTGTGCAATTAGCCAACAAGTGTATTATGCATATTTCAAAAAACTACCCAGAAAAGAATAGAGGAACAAGCAAAGTTACATCGAGCGCAAGCTATATATGAGGTAACTGAGGATTTTGTGCAATTAGCCAACAACTGTATGATGTATATTTCAAAAACACTACCATGAAAAGAATAGAAGAAGAACAAAGTTACATCACGCACAAGCTAACAATACGATTGGTGAAATGGTAGATGAAGTAACAACGGTCATAAAAAACACAGCAATCCATCGATCATATTGGCTGACGACAACAACACAACTATCTGTACCATACATTGACTGTTAACGTGAATATCATTAATTCTTTTTTTTTTAATGTTAGCGTCATTAGTCATCATACATGTGTCATTGTTGCGTGAAGTAAAACCAAAGGGTTTAAGAAAATTGGCATGTGGTTTTTTTATGTATTTCGATTGCAACAAACCATGCAATTTCCTCAATATGATGAAGAAATACAACGGTATGTATAAGCCGTCAAATAAATAGACCATATGCATTGTTAATCTCCACGATCATGCTCATATACTGCCACAATTAAAACCATTAGCATAAGTAATTTGTGAAGAAAGCTAACGGATGTAAACAACCCCTTAGGATCTGCGCTTCTTTAGCTCTTGTTCTCAACTCTGCCAAATTGATCTCTTTCCCAAGTATGAGTTTCGCTATGGCTTCCATCTATTCAGACAAAAATCATAAAATTAAGGTTAAATCTCCTTGTAAAGGGAAAAAAAAGCTAAATGGGCCATGTAAATGAAAATGGACTGAAGGCTTGACAGGCGTCGCATGGGAAAGTGAGAATGCCAATTTATTTTTAAGCAGTGTAATATATTTGTCCACAGGGAGGGTAACAAAACCAAAAATATTTTTGTTATTTAGTAAAAAAAAAAAGCATGGCCAGCCAACGATAAAGTGCTAGCATATAAATATCCAAGTTTATCCAGAACAATTTTTAGCAAGAGATTATTAGGATTAATCAAGCAAAAACAATGAGCTCAAATGATCCTTTGGTTACTAAAGCTAGGAAAAGATATGATCACCTGATATGTAAGTTAACTGCAATTAATGATCGGGATTAGGTGTGGTTCAATAAATTAACCACTGATATTTTGACTTGGCTGGTGTTACCGAATCTTATGGTGAGAAGCATGGTGCGACCCACCACTCATCAGGGGTTTTTGAATAGCATTTATATGTATCGTCTTCCGCTGTTCTGACACAGTATCAAACCTCTGTTCTGACTCCGTTGTAAACATTTCATTTAAAATTTAAAAAAATGGTGGCTTCTTGTGTGAAAATGGGGTTTAAACTTCTTATAGATCTTTTACTGCCATATTAAAAGCAAGATTCAACATTTTCCAATTGGCATCGCAAGTTCCTCTAGTAAGAAAATGATGTAAATGAGGTCGAATTTAGCGAATACTAAAGCCTATGAAATTGATGGGCTACCAAAGTAAATTTATTCAATGGTTATAATTGTCAGCCGTTACGGTTTATGTTTGAAAACAACTTCAAGCATGTAAAGACATCTATGTGTCTTTAAGCATGGTCAAATTGATGGGCTACCAAAGTAAATTTATTCAATGGTCGAATTTACTTCCATGTTTGTCTATAAGCATGCATTCATATGTACATTCGTACACATGTATGTGTGCGCTCTGCCCGCGCGCGCGCACGCGCACTGCACGCGCACACACATACATACACCTTATTTGTGTATACAGGATAAGTCATAATATGTAAGTTGCAAAGTACAAACCAAATACAATTTGTACCGCGTAACATTGCATTCTTGCAGATAACTTCAGCATCACTGTCCATAAAGTTGAGGAAAATGAAGTACATGTAAATCAACTATACAAAAAGATAATTACACAATAATAAATCAAACAAGGAACAACACAGACATGTTTAAAATTTAAATATCCTGAATTTCATTTACGTCCTCAGAACAAGAAGATAAAGCAAACATTGTCTTAATATAAAACACAAAATGAATTAAACTTTTTCTTTATAATCAAGTGTGAATCTGATCAGTATTGTAAAATAACAGAAGAAGTCATCCTCCAGAACAAGCCTGATTTCATTGAATCAAAAGGAAAAAGTTTACCTCATTTTGAGAGGCACCAAAACAAGCCGCAAGAATGTATGTTGTGCTATCAGAGATTCCACCCCTCTTTAAAGACTCTGATATCTGTGAGAAAAAAAAATTAAGCTATATTTTGGCTCGCTGATAGATAGATACAAGATAAATGAACAAACTGCATTTCAGCAAGTCAAATACATGTTTAGACCCCGAGTAGTTGTAAACAAGTTCCGCATGAAGAGTTCGTGTTGAAAGTGATTCCCTCAATTTGGCTAAAAGCGCTTTATGAGCCGCCGCAAGAACTAGGAAAACATCTGGTATCTGCAGCATTGGTAAAAGCAACAAGTTTGAAAACGTTTGTCGATAATTTTGATAGAAAGGAAGAAAAATTCCCTAGTTATATAGTAGAATATGCATCGACGATATATCATCTACCCCTTCATCTACACTCCTTTCTAGCCTAGGACAATTTGAAAGATGTCAACCGATCATTTACGGATACGACTAGCCCTCCCTCATCATAAACTTACCTAAATTACTGTCACGCCCCGCTTCCCAAAATACGGAATACGAGAGGTGACTAGCCCAGCCATGCTCTTATGATCAAGGAATAATCCCGCCGTAATTACACTTCGGCTTCTAACATTATATGGTAATCAGTAAACATAGCATGAAAGTAAAGGAAATCATAGCTCTCAACTTTATTATATTTAATCAACAGAGTTCAAGATACAATTATTCGCATGAAAGAAACAACTAAGCAAAAGAAATAACAATATCCGTAGTGCAAACAGAAAACGATAACGCTGGTGTCGCGGTCTAAATCTCCGCGATCTCGAAATGCAGGTCCTGCTCCTGAGTTGGATCCACTACGTTCTCTGAACATGCACACCCAGATCGTCAGGACGACACACACATATATAGTGTGTGTACAATGATATTAAACATGAAATGAATGGCAGAATACAGTAACATGAGAATATGGAATATCAAGTGAATGTGAACAGTATGGTATATGTATCATGTCAGCAATCCATGTGATGTGTATGTCATTACCTATCCGCCACTAAGTCAATTGAAATCAATAGGTGGAAAAGAATACTCGTGTTTAATAAGGGTCCCGTGCATGCCTGAGACTACGGTCCGCTGTTGTCCGGGACATAACCCTGCAGCCGTACCGCTAGGCCTACAATATATATTACTAATATCGAATGATCACCCTCTAAGTCACTGTACCTCGCTAAATACGAGTTCAATTCCATCTTAATTTCCCCATTTATTCAGGTTACAGTATGTGTTCGGATATTAGATAGGTTGTGGACAAATACGTATCGCTTTCACTTTCAATCACATTTCCACTTATCAATATCACTTTCAATCACTGGTTCGTTATCGTACTTGTCGCAACCCGATCACTAATACTTATCTATCGACAATACAAATCAGTCGTTAGGTCTTAATGTAAATAATCACCATGCACTGGGTATAAAGCAAACGCACAATAAGATAGAAATGCACTAAATAGATATTCACTAAATTATGACAGCCAACGCCATGAAACATGCAAAATTCATCATAAATCACACATGTAGAATCGGCCAAAACAATATAAAAATCATACGAAATATACATGGTTATCTAAGCGGTAAAATTAGTTTCATGTCAATAAGAATTCGGGTTAAAGATTTATCATCATTTAAATCACTGATTAGTTACTGGAATTCTAATTTCAGAATTGAAACTCCAACTTCACACGCAGTTTACTACGGATTGTGTTTGGATTCAGGTGATGCTCCAGTTGAATAAAACCTAGTTCTATCTGTTAGATTTCCAACACATTAAGCGGATCAATGATAGCCTCTATGCACTAGGAGATACGTTCTGTTTAGTGTCAAGGTATATAAACCGTCACTGCAGAAAACTGCAGGATACGTCGACAATCTAAAATATAATTAAAATATCAAACGACAGGAAAACTGAACAAGACCAGAACCATGAGTTAGCTAACTAAATTATCTGCGCGACGATATAAGACTCCGCGTATTTTCAGTTTTATGTAGGGATGTACAGGCGATTAAGTTCGGATACCAACATGAAAAACTGCAGAAATCAGCCGTATACATGGATAAAATAAATTATGTTAAAAATGGCCAACGGCGACATAATTCAGTGGAACCAGCTGTGTAAGAAAGCTAACTCAATTTCCTATGTATCTATATAGGGTTCTGCGCATTTGCGAATTCAAAAGTGAGTTGCAGGTGTTTGATTTCAGGTATTTGTAGGGATTTCGGTTCAGGACTGCAGTCTAAATCCATAAATCCCTTCAGTTTCCGCTATCTAAACACCACGATAGCAAGTAAAAGTCACCGTAGGTTTATAGGTTATACAATCCTTTACGCAGCGAGCCTAGGAACGTTATGATCCAATTTTTGTACGATTTATTATGCATTTAATGGTCTAGCATGTTCGGAAAATTCTGATTTCGCAATGGTTATCGGGGGCAACATATTATGGGTGAAACGATATTAATTTGCAATCAAATTTCTGCAGTACATCTGTGAACAGTAAACGGGTTTAACGATCACAAGTTCCGCCGATTTTAATTAGATTCTGCTTGAGGATCTTATCGAACACATTGGATAAACGTTCGGTTATTGATCGAAACACATGTTTCCTTTAACCAAACGAATTTAGATATTAACCATATAACTCCTACGTGATACCAACACAGTAATAAGCCCTAGTTAGGCTCCAATCAACAAGACGGCATTATGGTTCGCTACATAATTTCAATAATAATTCACGATATAATTATATCTACATATATTTAGTTATTGTAAATTGCTTTAGCTAATGATTGCAGTAGCATGATAAACAAGTGAAGGTTTTCACTTGCCTAACGACGATCGCGACGACGAACGGCATGAGCACGGCACGATCATGACAGCGACGACGATCCTGGCAGCAGCAACCTCACACGATGAGCTTAGTTCTTGATGGAGATGACGACAACGATGGAGAGGTTGAGAGCGACGATGATGGCGACGTCAGGGAGGAAGCCGGCAGCGATGCAGAGGCAATGGCGGTGAGGAGTCTGACTGCGGCGGCAGAAAGGCAGTGGCAGCGAGGGAAACGAGGTGGTGTGCTAGGGGCGGTTGAAGTGGGGTGCTCGGTGGGCTCGTGAGGTTAGAGGGAGAGGGGAGCTCAGTAGGAGGCAGGGCAGTGGTGATGACAACGAGGCCGCCGGCAGTGCTTAGGCGACGCTTGGGTGAGCCGACGGCGAGGGGGTATGGGGAGCTCGGCAATGGGGGTTGTCGTTGGTGTTAGCGGTGGTGTTGGGAAGCTCTTCGACTGTGATGGTGGTCGGGGTTGGCTTGGAGGTTGCAGCGAGGGGCGGCCGGAGCTGAGTTGGAGGGATGGTCGGCGGTGAGGAAGTGTTGGTGGCCGGTGGGTGTAGGGTTGCAGCGAGGTGGCCGATGGGTTGCAGCGGAGATCGGTAGAACGCGGCGGAGGCAAGGTCGGAGATGGTGGGTGTGCAGTGGTGGCAGGGAGGAAGCTAGAGCTCAGTTGTTTTGGAGAGAGGAAGAGAGATAGAGGGAGATCGAGAGAGTGGGAGAGAGATGGAGATATTGGAGAAGGGAGCTCGGTTGAGAGGGAGAGAATTCGAAGGAGGTGATCTCGAAATTTGTTGGCGAGTACGTGGGGCAAGCGCGGGTCACGAGGCTGCAGTTGCGAAGGAGGAGGAGGTGTTCATTGGGTTGAGGACGAGAGAGAAAGAGAGGGAAAGAGAGGGTAAAACACGAAAACGTCTGGAAGTTAATCCTTTGAATTAAAATTTGTAGCAGGGTAATCTGAGCTCATACCAGTGATGCATTTAGAAGTACAACCTCTGGTTCTAATTTCCCCGCTTGCATAGCAATCAGAAAATCGCTGAAAATTAGAACCAATCTCTTCAACGAAACTCTCGGAGACAATAGCTTACATGTATGGTAACGAGAGAACAAACTTACAAGCAGGTAAACAAAAAGACACCGTCTTTTTACGAACTCGAGTTATATTTAGATGAATTATAAGTTTTTTTCCCCAAAAAAAGAAATAAGGAATTAGTTATGGGTGTTCAAATGAGTAGCCACAGCTAAACTTCGCGCACAAAAATCCTGATAAACATTAAAAAGATTACCTTTTTCGATCTCTAGAAATTCCCATTGCAGATTCACAATTCGTTTTAAAAAGAAATGCAAACAATGGTAAAAAGAATGAAAATTTAGGGGGGACGGGAGAAGAAACATACTTGTTGTTTGTAACGTCGGTGAAAAGGGTGAGAGCGCTCCCATTTACTTGGAATTCCTTCATTATTTCTTCTTCTTCTTCTTCCTCCTCTATTTTTTTTCCTAATAATGGAAAGAACGAGCAATGACGAAGAGATGGAGAGTAGGTCTTATTACAGCAGTGTCTAACGCCCTTGCTTCACATTAAGTAGGACATCAGGGACGTCTTCGTTAGATTGCACGGATTATTCAATTGTATTGTGTTGTGATGACTTCGTTATTTATTTTACAGTGTTTATTGTTTTCAACTCATTGGTCTCCGCTGTTTGGATGTTGAGTTAGCTCCATATATGGATACTATTATTTTATTATTCTTGTACATGAATTTTATTCAAAATTTACGGAGGTATTGTCCGATTTTCAAACATTATTTTTTTTAAAACATTTTAATTCATTTTAATTCAAACGTTGATTCTCTCTCACACAAACACATGTTCATACACAATATAGTACACACACGTGGTATACACATCCATAACATACGCGAGAATGACGCAAACAAAATAGATAGCAAGAACAATAACACCATAATTCTTCACTAAAATTTCAAAAATAAAGCATCTTCGTCAGTGAGCTCCGCAACATAATTAATCCACTATGTAATTGCATCAATGACCTCATCACCTATCACAGAATCTCACGTGAGTTTGAGATGGTTCAAAGTACGACGGTGCATAAAAATGCGGTAAAGAGAGCTTGTGGAGTACTCGATGTTGCAACCAGAAAGAAGATCCATAGAATGAAAGTGAAGACGACGATTTGCTTCCCCATGATGGTCATGAGTTACTTCTTCAGGAGGAAACGGAAGCGCATCCAATACAGCTAAATGCAAGACCCGCAAGATTTCACGATCGATCTTCATCGACCAGTTCATACCTCCTGTAATCGATAGAGAATGCCTTCGTAGATAGACTAGTCATCCTCGTGTATACAGATTTTACGACGGTGTAAGAGATGCACCTCTTAATTTCATCGATTGATAGCAAACATGCAGATGAAAATCCCGATACTGAGAGAGCGAGACTGAGAACTGAGCTGGAGAAAAATAGAGATGGTGATAGCGATAAAATATAAGAAAGTGTGAGAGAGCTCGGCATAGAGAGTGAGATTTGAAATAGAGAGGAAGGGATTGAACTCTTCATATAAGGAACACAATCATTCACGGGTATGTGTTTTTTTTTTTGCACAATTGGCAACCGCACCCCAAAAAAACACATCCGTAAATGATTGTGTTTCTTTTTGGGACGCACATGCAAACCGCGCAATAAAAAAACACAAACCCGTGAATGAGTAAAATGGTGAATTGACGCTTGATGATTCATATTATTTTGCTACATTTAAGAGGTGTAGTTCTAAATTGCGTCCATTACAAATGTGTATGGCGCACTTTCAAAATGCGCCCATTACATTTATAGTGAGCGCAGTATAGAATTGCGCTTAGTGCATTTGCATGAGACGTACTTTTAAACTGCACCCATTACATTTGTAAGGGACGCAATTTCAAACAGCGCCTAGAACATTTGTAAGGGACGCAGTTTGAAAGTGCATCTCATACATTTGTAATGGGCGCAGTTTCAAACTGCGTCCCTTTAAAAAAAATTATTGTTGCCCGCGCCAGTGTTGAGCTGGCGTTGATATGGCGCCTACGAGACAGAAAGTAACATGTTTTTGTAGTATGTTTTGAAAGTGGTGTGTTTTAAATAATATTATTTCAATATGGTTTAATATAAAAAATTGTGCTAATGATGGATCTCTGAATCTCCGGATCTCCTTCAGATGTTACCTTCCGTTGATCTGCAGCGAGCGCTGATGGATGGCTGAGATTGAGTTGGAGGTTGTCTCCTGGAGCGTGTGGATCTCAATGGGTTTGATATGGTTGAGGCCGAGCTACCTGCAAGGAAGTCCCGGAATGGTTGCACCACCGTGGACCCTCTGACGATCAAGTTAGACGGAGTATTTTGGCAAAGTAACAGCCTATTAAGGTCAAATTGGATTACCAGAGTCGTCTGAGACAGGGGTTTATATAATGGCGGCTATGGACAGGCGGGCGCGAGATTCACGGCGGCCGTTACGCCCGCGTGAAAGGCGGGATTCCCCATTAATGATGAGACATGCTCGTTAATGGGAGAACGCGGGATCGTGGACGGCGGATATCTCGCGTCTGGTGAGATCCGCGGGGCCGTGGAGGAGACGTATGTGATTAATGATGTGCGTCGGTCGATGAGACCGAGGAATATAAGCTCGGAGGGAGGCTCGGGAACGAGCGGGAGGCCGAGGCATATTGGATATGCGATAGCTCGGAGGTGAGCTGAAGGGCTGAGAGAACTCAGTGTGCGGAAGGGCTCCGAGACGAGCCGATGGTTGTTTGTAAGGTGATCGTAGGAGTGGTCTGGAAGGCCACCGAAGGTCAGGCACACCCTCGGATCGGAGGCATGAGGTATGCTTCCAACGTACCGATCTTGATTCTTTCTTGTAAGCTCTGAGACACGTCATCTGCCACGTGTGATGATCTGGGGAATCACCGATATCGAGCATTATCAGCTAAAAGGAATGAAAATTTAGGGGGAAGAAACAAACTTGCTGTTTGTAATGTCGGAGAAAATGGCGAGAGCGAGAATGCTCCCATTTGCTTGGAACTCCTTCATTTCTTCTTCTTCCTCCTCTCTTTTTTTCCCTAGTAGTCGCAAGAACGAGCAACGACCAAGAGATGGAGACTAGGGCTAATTAGATCAGAGTCTAATGCCCTTGCTTCAGATTAAGTAGGGCCTAAATATAACTAAGAACCCAGCCCAACCCAAGACCCACCAAATGAAATCCCGTAAAAAAAAGTATGACATTTTTTTTTCTTTTTACTAACCAAATTTGTTTTGTTAAACTTTTTATTTAATGAAGCACGGAGATTGCACATCTTCCGTTTTAGCAAGAAAGAAAAAAAGTTAGGATTGGCAACCCTGCATTTAGATTAAATTGAGAATCGGGGTTGAAATATTTAAGTTGTAATCTAAAAATAAAATCCTTCAATTTGGTATTGCGGCAATCTTATGGTATTTTTGTAATTAAAATTTAAAGGCTGAGTTTTCTAATTCAATAGTAAATTAAGATTATATTTTATTACAAATATGGTATTTTCATATATATAAGTTGTATTTTTAAAGAATAAAATGTGCTTACAATTTATTCATTTAAATGTAATCTAGTGATAATAAAATATGCATATTAGAATCTTTCTCCGCCCCCCCCCCCCCCAAAAAAAATGAAAAAGTTTCATTCAAAAAGGTAGATCAGGTTATCTCTTTGGCTGCTCAATTTATAAGGCATTTTACTAAAATTCAATTTGCAGACTAGCCACTAAAGCCGGAGAACGTCTAGATAATTCAATTCTCGGTGTCCAAGCAACCAGTCAAAATGGAGACTAATATATTCAATTATAGGCTGATAGTAAATTCTCTTGCAATGGACCAATATGTTTGGGTCATCCGGTTACGACCTCAAAAAAGAACGTATCAAACAATCTTGTGCCAAAACCTGAAGAGTAAAAAAAAACGATCTTGTGCCAAAATCTGATGAGTCAGAAGAAATCCGGCCTATCATTTAGGTGATTAGCTCCTTGCTTGCCGATAGATTCTTCACCAAAAATAAATTTGACACTTGTTAAGAAACGGTTAACATCAAATGAAAACCATTAAAAATGCACCAAGTAAGAAGCATTGGTATGTACAAAATACATGCATACAGCAAAGAAACCTGGGGAAGACCTCCAGAATATGAGAGGCGAAATTACATAAAAACTAAAACGAAAGGTTGAGAATGAAGCAGAGGACATGTAGGGAAACTTACCGAACAGTATACTAAACAAGTTGGAGAAGCTAACTGGAACTTTGAATAGCAAGATACCAGCAAGCGAGATCGGAATCTTGTTTAATGATCCCACAAGGCTGCAAAAAATAAATCAGAACAGTTGTTCTTATAGTTATAAGTAGCAAGCAATCCACTTGTAAGGTAAATGATAGAATTTAATTAACTTCATTGCACCTGTAAGTAGTAGGGCTAGTTTGTTTTAAGAACCAAATGGAAGTGAAACTGATGGCAAGTCCGAGTAATCCACTTGCAGTCGAGACCACCCAAAACATAGGTATGGTGACGACGTCCCTGCACCAAAAAAATCATAGTTCTCTCGATAAGCTAAATGGAATTTGGAAGACATGCAAATTATAAATGTTAGAAAAATTAAGGATATTTTTAATGCAGTCACATAATTTAAGTACACACTACACAATGTATGTGTTATTGAATAATTAAATCCTTTTTTAGGCATCATTTTTCAAAATTTGGTTATTTTTAGATAAGCTTTTAGAATCAGGTCTTTAATGAACGTGTGTAACCTCTGTTCATGTTTTGTATATCTTGCTGAAATCAAGAGGTTATGTCATAATTTTAACCTCAAAAGACACAAAAGGGGAAAACAATTTCTGAGAGTTCTGCAAAATTTAATGATTGTTAAGGGTGAGTACTTACGCTTTAAAAACATACAACAACTCGTTGAATAGAAGGATAAAGAATATGCCAAAAGGTAATGACAGCAAATTGTTCAGTAGCACCATAGAAACTTGGTTAAGGGAACCAGATCATTGCCTCGCAATATCCATTACCCGCCGCAGGGTGAGCTGTCACAAAGGAAATCGATAAATCTCAGAAGTTTTTTTTAAAAAAACAGAGGAAGAAAGAAAAGAAAGGTTTTAGGGGCTAAGGCTGGAAAAACAGAAATGGGTTTCTAATAGATTATATAATTGGTGGTTTCCGGCATCGTTCGGTGCACCTGCATATGTACTATCAAGTAAAACACATTGATACTTACGGAATAGCTAGTGGTGAGAATGCAGTTTATAATCTTCCATGTATAGCCCACTGCATCAACAGAGAAATCGGTGATTCCCACACTTACAGCCGATATAATCTGAAAGTATACATACAATTTCAGGAAACACGCAAATGGGAACATGTTCTAATGTCAATTGGAGTGATTGTAAATTCTCTCGTGATTTAGACCAGAATGCCGCTCATTCAGTAATTTGATCAGGTTGTCAATTAACGTAAATCAAGAACTAAAGCATGAGGCAAGAAATTGCGGCAAAGCCACCCTTCACCATTTGCCTAGAAACTAAATATCACAACTTAAGCATGTTGTTTTTCATAATCAATATAGTCTACGAGAAACAGATATACTAGAGTAAGAATTCTCACCAAACTAATGACAGTTTTTCTCGTAAGGTTCCATTTTAATTTTAAATCTTTATCGATAAACTTTCTAAATTAATTACGAGTCATTGCCAAATTCATGCAGCTTATGTGTAAGCCTACAAGCAATGAAGTTATCCCTCAAGTCTTAAAGCGTGCTAAAGCCCTCCCACATATCGCGACGCATTAATATAATCAGAAGGAAATGCATTTCTTGAGGATGAACACTTGAATAATTAAATAAAAAGTAAAATAAAATCAGAGAATCAAAGGAATGGGGTTTGCAAACCATTAGAAAAAGGGAAGCCCAGACTTCGGTGTTTTGACGCTTCCTAAAAAGGTATATCTCTCCAAAAGCTGTTAGAATATTTGTCAAGTTCTTCAGAATGGTTACCATAGCAACATTTATGTACTTCAAATTGATAAACATAAGAAAAATTAATTATGGTATGAGCCGTGAATGACAATTTTCAACAAACTTTTCAGCATAACAAAACGTTCCTGTAGGACCGTGAAATGAATGTGCCCAGCCTGCAATATATTGTACCTGTACATGCCAGTGACCAGCATGCCAACAAATATAATATTAACAGGAAGCCAAACTCGAATCAGTTTCCATGTGAGCTTTTCTGTCGATACTATTCCAAATAGCCCCAATACTACCACAATAGTCACGGATATAAAATTCTGCAGCATGCAAGACATTCAGAGTTATTATCATCGAAAAGAAAAGGAGAGAAGAATGAACGGACAAACTGAATACGAAAATAAAATGTTGATAGTCTCCAAGACTCCAACATGTGTAATGAGAAAAAGGCAAACATGGAAAACCAAAGATCATTCATCCCAGATGACGCCAACTAAGTAGATTAGGAAACGGTTTTAATTGTATAGGGTTGAAAAACATTCCAGCTTTTAAGAAATGCATAAATCAGCACATGGTAATATGCTCATGCTTTCTGAAAGCCTGAAATCAGGTATGGTCTAAATGCCCTTAAGGAATTGAATTTCATCAGGTAGCAACCAAAGTCATTTTTCTTATAGACAGAAGAACCATTGAGCAGAACCATTAAGGAGTAGCATGTGAAGAAATGATGCTAGAGGGAATTGAGTTAGAGGCATAGATCAGTATATATTCACAACTTTCTGAATAGAAAGAGAATATCAATGAGACGGCTGATTCGCAGGCAGTGTATTTAGAGGCATAGATCAGTTCAGATACCTGACTTTCTAAATAGAAAGAGAATTTCAATGAAAAGACGTAATGCCATACTCCAATAACAACCTGGAGGGGTAGAAGTAACGTATGCTTAAGGTGGTGAAACTTAACAAATACAAATATTATGAATTTTGGTACGTATGCGGTAACATGTATATGCATATGAACTCCACAACTTACAGATCACAAATGCACAATCAGTAAACATATACTGAGTCGAGCAAGAAGAGTATGAAATATGCAAATTACCAAACAAAACAACTATAGCATATAAAATATATTTACCTGATATAGCATTAGGGATATGCCTGCATCAAAGTTATAACTGGACAGGACAACTTTGTTCAGTAGTATCATGCTGCAAGATGAAATGCAATAGCATATTCCAGATGAAAGAGGACCAGATACTCTTTGAGATCTATTTAAACTCTTCCCATTTGCATCAAAGGTTTCACAAGAACCTAATTGAATTCCATTGTATAATAACTTACAATAGAAAGAATGATATCACATTAGTAATCCAAGCAAAGAATTCATAAGGACTATTAATGGAGACATGGTATATGTTAAGAGAACTGAAGTTTCGATAATTTGGAAGAAGAATTGTGTGAGTCGGTAAGATATCATGGTTACATCATCTCTTACGGTTCATATGGAAGACAATTTAAGAACTCTAGTGCGATGGATTACGTTGAAATGTAGTTGTAAAATAAATATGTCCTTCCTTGAGGTCATGGTCCAAATGTAGAAGGGGCTTAGAATTAAGAATTATATAGTTTAATATAGATATTTAGGTGAAGGAAAGGTAGGGAAACGGTGTGCATATCGTGTTAGGTCATAGCAGAAGAGACTCTAAAGTAATTATCTTGGCAATTAAATGTTTACGCAAGGTTATTTGGAATCCAGAAATTAATACAAGAGATAAAAAGGAAAACAACTAGGAGGAAATGCTGATATACGGTTCATACAATCATATTAAATAGCAGCACTTCTAGCTGATAAATATAAGCGCAGGAAATGTGGTTAACAGGGATAATTATAATAGGAAAAATAATGCCTTTACTTGCAAGCTTATAAACCCTAAAACTTATCATGCACTACCTAATATACAAATAGGGTTTCCTTATCATGCATGGAGATCTCTAACGAGTTTGGAAAAAGGCACCATTAAGTTTACTGTACACATGATGGTAACAAGAATCCCCATGATGCCAGCAAACATCATGATGTCCCCAGCAAAGTATAACAGCTTTACTTGCAAGCTTATAAACCCTAATACCCCTGAAAGAAAAGGAAATTGAGACAGCAGGGAAGAAAAGTATAGCTTAACACAACATGAAACATATAAATCAAATAATAAATTTTAGATCTTTAAACATACGAATCATATTAGGCATGTGTACATGACTGCCAGTCTGCCACGCTATCAATGTAACTTCACAAATTGCCCACATTATGAGGCATCAACGGAACTGGTTGGCATGGAAAACTAGAAAAGGAAAAGGAAATTGACCCATTATCTATATCTAATAATACATTTCTCTCATCATACAAATCATCTTGGGTATGACACGTCATTAATAAAACTGAATGCCCACAAGCTATTCACCTTACGAAACATCTTCATAATGTTTGGCAGCATCCAAATTAGATATCCATGTTTATTCCAAATTCTTCAGATTGAAAATTCTCTACACCTTTCTAATTTAATTATCACTTATTTAGTCTCGTAATCTGACACAATCTTAAAGTTCTAAATACAGTAGTAGTGTGAGTCATTATCCTACTTTATTTAAATTTCATACACTAGACCGTCGAAGGAACCTAAGAGCTTTACGTCTAAAGCAGCAATAGGAAAAATAATTAAATCAGTAATAACATGCTCGACCTTAAAGGTTGTGTTCGGTTCAAAAGATAGTGAGGAAAAGGAATTGCAATATAAGAGGGAATGCTACATTCTGCCTTTTGGTTCAAGTGGAAAATAAGAAGGAAAGAAATGCAAGAAAGTTATAACAATTCATTCATTTATTTAATGTAATTGTTATATTTTCATTCTCTTCTGAAACCTAGTGAGAGAGAGAGAGAAAGTTGGTCTAATTCCCAAAGATCTTATTCAAAGTTCATTGTATCTAGGGGTGCTAAGCAAATGAGCCAGCTCTGGACGGAGCAGGAATATATATATATATATATATATATATATATATATATATATATATATATATATATATATATAAATTTCAAAATAAATAATGCTCCAAAATTAAGTGATTTAGTGATGTCTACAAAATAACTTGAATTAATATATTATTTTTAGTAGGTTGTTATATACATACTATTTTCTTTATTGTTTGTGCTTCTATATTATAATATTCATAGTTGAAATTAAAAAAATACATAAATCAAAACCAAATATATCTTAGTAAACCAGCACTTCATACTAATTGCTAAAACTTTATAAGGCTTCAAAAAAGAAAGAGTAATTAAAATGCAACCATCTAAGCTTAAACCTAGGACCTCTAGACTTACAGCACAATGCCTCTACCAATGGATGGATGATAGCTCACTCTTCTATAAGTTACCTTAACATGTGTACAAATAGTAATCTTGATATCGAAACAAAAAATAGCAATATATATAGGTTCATCGGAGCTTTGGGGGGCATGGGCCCCTAGGTTCAAACGAGGTATAGATTGCTATCGGCTCACTCAAGTTCGGAACTTGAGCCCAAAAACTCGGCTCGTTTATTAAATGAGCCAAACTCGAGCATGATATATTCATGAGCAAAATGGCCTTGAGAACCTCAAAGGGCCATTTTCCTCTATTTATACTCATTTTATTAGATCCTATACTCAACTTTTAAGGATATATAAACAAGGGTGTGTATACTACGTTTTATTCGGGTGAGAATATAGAATAGTTAACCCTATTACCAAACTCGGTACAAGACTTTCCCAATCACAAACCCGAATGCTAAATTGTCTGCGGCGGCTGTATCGTCTTCCCCTCAAGCTCGTAATTTCTCTCAAATCCTCCCACCGCAATTGACTCATCTCTTTTTCAAATACCTGTTCTCAAATCCTCCAATGGCAACTGACTCATCCGCCAACATATCTTCTTCACCACCTAGATTTCTATGGATCGTCTTTTAATGTATTAGCACCTTTTCATTGATTGCCTTTTCGTCTTTGTCCCCGCTTCATAGATCGCCTGAAACTCGATCAGGCGGAGCTCGGGTTGGACTCATCTTCAAGCTCAACTGGGTTACAAACCGAACATAGGCTAGAACCGGTCGGCTCGTGACAGTCTCTAGACGAGCTCGGACAGAGGTCGGCTGGATTACACCCCTAACTGTATCCTATTCAACTCTTGCCAAACATCGCTTGGTGCTAGCTAACCCTATTTGAATATTTTGATAACAGATTTGAGCATTGATAAATAGATTATTGGTGTGTTCTTCTGATTTTTATGAACCCCAAACAAGAAAAACTAATCCTTTCCTTTCTTTTCTCTCCCTTTCCTATTCCTACTCATTTCAGTTTCTACTTCCTCACCTTCTCTCCAAACAAACACAGCATAAACAAGACACGAAATTTAAAACACAAAGTACAAACTACAAACTGAAGGTGCATAGCAACAAACAGGATCAAACAACTCTAAGTACTTTTAAACTATATGCTCACCTCAAAGTTCAAACCAATACTTCCGAATCGATTGCCGATTTCTCTACCAAAGAAAAAAAACGTCCGGCGATTAGGTTTTCATTTATAACGAGGCAACAAGAGCGTGAAGGAGAAAAGCAAAGGGGAAAATTGAGCGAAAGAGCCGGATCTTGAGATCAAATACAGAGGTAAGAGAGAGGGTAAGGCGTGAAATCTCCTTGGCATGTTGCCCTCCGTCGATCTGGCGAGGGCGATCTTGTATAGTTAAGATTTGATTTGAGGGTTAAGTGTGTGGATCATAATGGGTTGGTATGCAAACAAAGTCCCGGAGTGAATGACCATCGTAGGATCCTCTGGCGATCAAATTAATACCGTGGAATAAGAGCAAGATAACGGCGTACTGGAATCAATTTGAGTTACATGAGTCGTCTGAAAGAGGGGTTTATTTAATGGTCGCGTGGAGCAAGCCGGCGCGAGATTCCCTCCGTCAGTTATGCCTCCTCGTTACGCCCGCGTTGATGGCGGAATCCGCTCATTAATGGGAGAACGCATCCGTGTGGGACGCGGAACATAGGGCGGCGAATATCTCGCTTTGGCGAGATACGCGGAGCCGTTGCGGGGGTATTTAGGCTCCGCGCTCTCGGTTGATCGGGGGAGCCGAGGAAGCTCGGACTGTCAGATGGCTCAGAGACGTGCCGGGAGGCCGAGAAAGCTCGGCCTGTCAGTTGGCTCGGAGACGAGCCGGGAGGCCGAGGAATCTCGGCCTGTCAGAAGCTCGGAGACGAGCCGGTAGGCTAAGGAAGCTCGGCCTGTCAGATGGCTCGGAGACGAGCCGGGAGGCCGAGAAATGTCTCCAATGCGTCCGGCTTATTCTAGCTTCGTAGCATCCGGAACACGTCATCAACTACGTGTCGTGATCTAGGGAATTTCCACTTGTGAGCATCATCATTAGCCTCCCACTCTCGTTCCGACCTATTTATGGGTCGGGACGAGAGTGGTATGCTTGGTTTTCTCTGCTCAGCTTGGTGCCAAGATTTCTTCGTGGTGGATTGTCCGGGGACGATAAGGCGTTTGGTAGCTGCGTCTTTCGACCTTTGAGTCCACGTGGCGTATCACCGTGCGCCTAAATTTTCACGCGTATCTCCGATGAGGTCAGCGGATCGACGAAATGATTGCGCTTTAAAGAGGGGCGTCATTTCATTCGATCGTCAGTTGGGCTACGGGCTGCGCGTCCGATGTTGGTTGGCGGGCGCGACAGGCTGTCTCTGACTCCTGCCACGAAGAGTCATCCCCAATAGTCGGTCGCCACGTGGAGCCTCGACAGCCGCTAGGTGCGACGCTTCGTTTTAGCGGGAATCGATCTGGGCCGTAGAATGTTCTCTTTGGAATGTATAAATAGGAGGGGACCATCCTAGGGCCGACACTTTGCCTTAGCTGTCTTTCATCGTTTGAAGATTGCCCAGCGCACAATTCTCATCGGCAATCCCTTTTTCTTGAATCAGGTTATATGTCTTCCTCCGATGCGTCTGTAGATGTAGTAGGGGTAGAGTCGGGCGATGAGGCTCCAGTTTCTAAGGCCGAGTCCAGCTGGTCTTCCTCCTCCTCGGCTTCAGATGGCCGAGAGGGTTCTTCTTCTACAGTGTCTTCTGTGTCGGGCTCGCCCCAACTGTCAGGGCCGCCCTTGTCACTCGCCGTCGGGCGGCGACAAGGGCTCCCAAGGTGCGCATCGGGAATACCCGTGATGCGCCCTCCGTTTTGAATCGTCTGGACGAGCTTTCCAATATCCAGACTCGATTCCATATCCCCTCTGGCTACTCACTTCGTCTGGCCAGAGAGGGTGAGCAGGCAGACCAGGTGCAGGGAAAGGAAATTGTCATGTATCTGGCAGCATTCCAGGCAGGAATGCGTATGCCCTTATCATCCGAGATTTGTGCGGTACTCCATTATTTCCGTCTTGCCCCGGGCCAGCTAGCACCGAACTCGTGGAGAATCCTCCTAGGGTTTCTGGTCCGGTTACAAATTGATCGAATCCCCTTCAACTTGAGCCTTCTTTTATCTTTTCTTTGTTATAAAAAATCACCCCCGTACCAGTAAGGAAGAGCCAAGCTGGGTGTACCCGTCGTTTAAAAAACGCAAGGGTAAGAGGGCCGGGTCGGAGGTAGTGGTCGTCCCTTCTTCCATCCATGAATGGAAGGAGAAGTTCGTTTTCGTCGATCCTCCGGAGGGTGAGGATTGGCTTGTGCCCACCCAGTGGCACAGGGCCGACTGCCCGAAGGTGAGGCAGTCGAACGTCCCCGAGGCGAAAGTGGTGTCCCAGTGGGAACCGATTTAGCGAGCTGATGTCCTACTCTCCGAGCAGGCACTGAGCTGGGCCGGGCTTAGTCCTGCACGTTTTTTGGGTAAGTTAAAGCTCTTGACGACCTGTTTAGACTTTTCCAAAATTCTTTCACTGTTTCTATGTTGCTAACCTTTTTCTCATTTTTTGCAGAACCTATGGATCGATAAAAAATCATGGCTGCCATGACCGCCAAGACCTAGGGAAGAAAGACCGGTCGCGCCAGCTCGCCCCAGCCAAGTTCGAGCGCTGCTCCTAGGCAGGCTCCTCCGGCCAAGACTCCCACAGTGCCCTCTATTCTGGAGGAACACCACAGGGGACACAAAAACAAGCACGGGACCCGGCGCCTCAGGTCAGGACGGAGGTGACTCCCTTACCGAATCCCCCCTGAAGAGACAGAAGCGGGTGGTTTCTTGGCCACCCCCATCGGGATTCAAGTGCAGGATGGCGCTTTTGTATCGAGATGCCCTCGGGGCTATCCGTTGCCGATAGCCTGCTGGCGGACATGGAGAAGGCGGCTGGTGCCCAAATTCCCCGGGCACCATGAAGGCCCAAGTGGCCGCCATAGCTCAGGAGATGGTTCAGGTCGGTAGTCTTCTTCAAAAAATTCTTTAAGTTTTATTTCCTCAGTTTCAGTTTTTTTAACACATTTGCTGTTTTCCTCATGTCCTCCAGCACTGCGCTCTCCTCGTCGCCATGGAGTCCAAGGAGATAGCCCCGGCAATGAAGAAGGCGGACGAATCCTCCTCGCGAGAGGAAGAACTCCTTCTTCGATTGCAGCAAGCAAAAGAGAGGGCGGCCCTCCTCGACTCGAGGTTGGTCGCCAAGGGGCTGACGGTTTCCAAGCTGAAGGAGTCCTATCAGCTCTTAATAAATCCAACCGGGCTATCCAGGCCCAAATGGAGGAGTTGAACGACTTTTTCAACGCCATAAAAAGATCGAGGGACTCCATCAAGAAGGATGCCCGGGTGGCTTATGAGACGGCGAAGCTTGCTGAGAGCCGGGCGGAGCGGGCCGTGGAGGAGTACAAGGCGTCTGATCAGTTCTACCTTGATCTCGCCGACTCCGTGGCCATCGAGTGGCACAATGCCATCGACGCCGTAAAAGAGGCTATGCCCGAGTTTGTCGACCGCGAGCGTGACCGACAGCCTGTTGGCGGACATGGGGAAGGCGGCTGGTGCCCAAATTCTCCGGGGTACCATGAAGGCCCAAGTGGCCGCTATAGCTCAGGAATGGTTCAGGTCGGTAGTCTTCCTCAAAAAAATTCTTTATGTTTTATTTTCTCGGTTTCAGTTTTTTTAACACGTTTGTTGTTTTCCTCAGGTCCTCCTACACTGCGCTCTCCTCGTCGCCATAGAGTCTGAGGAGATAGCCCCGGCAATGAAGAAGGCGGCAGAATCCTCCTCGCGAGAGGAAGAACTCCTTCTTCGATTGCAGCAAGTAGAAAAGAAGGTGGCCCTTCTCGACTCGAGATTGGTCGCCGAGGGGCTGACGGTCTCCAAGCTGAAGGAGTCCCATCGGCTCTTAACAGAATCCAACCGGGCTATCCAGGCCCAAATGGAGGAGTTGAACGGCCTTTCAACGCCATGAAAAGGTCGAGGGACGCCATCAAGAGGGATGCCCGGGTGGCTTATGAGGCGGCGAAGCTTTCTGAGAGCCGGGTGGAGCGGGCTGTGGAGGAGTATAAGGCGTCCGATCAGTTCTACCTTGATCTCGCCGACTCTGCGGCCGTCGGGTGGCACAATGCCCTCGATGCCGTAAAAGAGTCTATGCCCGAGTTCGTCGACCGCGAGCTCCGGGCACGGTTTCCCCTTGCTGAGGAAGCACCACAGGGCGGCGCCGAGCCAGTCACGGGGTCGCCGTTGTGGTCCCCGGTGGCGGCGCAGAGCTAGGAGAGGTAGCTACCGAGCGGGCGGCCTAAGCTATTCTCCCTTCTTCTTTTTCTCTTTTTAGAATTTTTGTAAGCCTCCGGGCAGTTTTGTAAGGCTGAGGAGCCCACAATACCTTGTATATAATTTTGATTTTTGTAAGCCTTCGGGCAGTTTTGTAAGGTTGAAGAGCCTACAATACCTTGTATATAATTTTGATTTTAAATAAAGCACATATGTTTTTCTTTGCACAAGTGACTTCATTCTGTAAGTGCTTTTAGCTTGCGAGTCCTCCTTTCTTTTTCTTTTTTTTGCTAGTGTTAGGCCGGTGTCCATCCTTTCTAGGCGACGATCGCGCATTGAGTATGAGTCGAACGATAGCCATGTGTAACAAGGTTGGTATCCTCCCCTTCCCTAGAGTCGAGGTGACAGTCGCGTGTCGAGTAGGAGGAGAATGATAGCCAAGTGCGGCAAGGTCGGTATCCTCCCTTTTCCCGGAGTCGGGATGACGGTCGCGCGTCGAGTAGGAGTAGAATGATAGCCAAGTATGGATAGGCCAGTGTCCTACCTTTCCATGGGATCAAGTATGGATCGTGCGTTAGCCAAGTTTGGATAGGCCGGCGTTCCTCGACTCTTTCTTGGTGCGGGTCTTGGACACATGCTTTGTTGGGCAGGAAGCAACCTGTCGACAAAATAGCGACGGCATGGGTACTAGCTCCCACCGAGATATACACAGGGGCATATTTCTCACTGGCGGAAGAATCTCTACTTGGGATGGTCTTTTCTTCTCAAAGAACAGAAATGATATCAAGGGACCTGCAAACGGGTCCTACAATCAAGTGGAATGTCCCGCTTGAACAAAAAAAAGCCATGAGAGGGATGTGAAATTCCTGTCCCACTCCGAATCGAACGATGAGGAAAAAACCCCAAGTCAAATTCATTCTTCCGAGGAAAAGGAAGACTCGGCAGAAGAAATGACATGATATCTCGTTCCTTCGCATATGAAGAAGATGCTTGTTCCCCGCCGAAACACGGAGACGCGACCGCGCAGGTTCGTCTTGCCTGAACTTGGGGGCAGATGCTAATTGGTGCAATCCGTCCACCTCTCAGAAGATGCCAAGTTGATTTATAGCACCGTATATCGAAGGTTTAAATGGATGTGGCCGATGTAGCAGACTTCGTCAGATTCCCTCTCGTTGAGGGGTTTTTGATTGTGGGGACGCTCTTCCCTGCAGGCGCAAGCCCATGCAGTTAATTACGCTACCGCATCGCGGTAACCACTTTCTCCTTCTCCAGATGGTCACTTCGTGTCGTGTGTGTTTGTTTTGTTTTTGGTTGCCCGTGAATTGTATACGGAGACTAATTTATGTTGTCGCCCGTAGGGCGTGGATTAGTCCAAATCCGTATTTTCTTAGATTTGGGTTTGGGTTGGGTTTAAGGATCGTTAATCTCATTTGAGACTAAGATCGACTTAAACGTTTGTTGAGGATACGTTAGTCTGATTTTAGACTAAAATCTACTCAACAGTTTGTTAAGGATACGTTAGTCTAATTTTAGACTAAGATCAACTTAACAGTTTATTAAGGACAGGTTAGTCTAATTTTAGACTAAGGTCAACTTAACCATTTGTTAAGGACACGTTAGTCTAATTTTAGACTAAGATCTACTTAACAGGATCATTTAGATCCAACAAAAGAGCATTTAGGCTCTTTTGTTTTAGTTTAGGGACTTTGCGGTCAATTACCAGTTTAAGGACATGGTGGTCCAATGTTAGTTTAAGGACATCTCGATCCAAGGTTAAGGACATCATGGTCCAAGGGTTTAAAAGGACCCCACAGTCCGAGATTAAGGACATCATAGTTCATGAGTTTAAGGACCCCACAGTCCATGGAATGATTGGTTATCGGGACCCGTCACCTCTCTGAAGACGTTGAAGGATTACAACGACAAATATCAAAGGAGTGAAGAGATATACCCTTGAACCAAAGTTGATTGGGAGATCTGTAGTCCAATTTGGAACTAAGATCAATTAATTAGATTATGAGCGCATTGGCTCAGTTAAATCTGAATTAAGGACTTATGGCCAATTTGGGCTAAGTCCAATTAAGTTTGAAATGTTGGCCCATTGTTGGACTATTGAACATTTGTCTGGGTTCAGCCCCCCCAATTATTTAGCAATGCTAACCTGGGGTTTGGGGGCTCTGACAACATTTTGTCTTTTATTGGGCACTGACCATTCATCATGGCTCTGGAGTTTTCTTTGAATGTCATATGAAATGATCAAGTTTGAAAGAATGTAGACGGGGTTTAATCAAAGGGGGTCTTGACTCAGAAAGACTTAGCCAATTTGGGCTAAGACCGGTTTGAGAATAGTGTTAAACACTAACATATATTTGGCGATCACGTGTTCCCATGTGATGCGCTTTAAAACAGTGTTAAACACTGGGGACAAAATGCTCAAAATAGTGTTAAACACTAAAAGTGGAGTGGTCACGCGGAGTCACGTGAGGCGCCTGAGAATTGGACCAAACCTCCTTTATTTTGTTCTCAGAATATTCAAATAAGTGTTAAACACATTTAGTCTTCAGGCCATCACGTGTTGGCACGTGATGGGTATCCATGTATTGATTATTAAAGTGTTTATTAAGGGGTCACGTGGGGACACGTGAGGGCGCCCAAAATTGATTCCACCTTTGGCTTTGTTCCCTTTATTTTGAGGGTCACGTGGGAGCACGTGAGGCATTGCCTCCAAGTTTTTCTTTCTCGTTTTAAGGGATCTATTTTAGGGGTCACGTGGGGGCACGTGACCTAGTCTTGTTCTTTCTTTTTTACTCATTGAGGAGAAGGGTCACGTGTTACCACGTGACCAAGTCCTTTACGTGCATGGAGAGCTTTAAGTCTCTTGTTTTAAGAATTAAATTCTCTGTAGGGTTAAACCCTAATTCTATTTTAGAGGAATTAAATTCATATGTATGTGGAAGAATTAAATTCTAATGTAGGGTTAAACCCTAATTTCATTTGGCGGAATTAAATTCCTATGAATTTGAGAGAATTAAATTGTCATATAGGGTTAAGCCCTAGTTTCATTTGGAGGAATTAAATTCCTATGAATTTGGGGGAATTAAATTCCTTAAACTCAATTATCCCTTTAAGTTTTAGATCTGCATGGCAGAATCTCCCCGATGAGAATTAAATTCTCAACTTGTGGGGAGATCTGTTTCTGTAGATTTTCAACCAAAGGAAGAACTAAGTTTTTATTCAGAAGAGTTTAACTCTTAAATTGAGAATTAAATTCTCTTTTTGTTTTATGGAGCTTAGATCTCTTTCCCCTTTCTCACCTAGGGTTTCTTTTCTCTGAAAGGAACTTCTTTTCTCTCTTGAGAATTAAATTCTTCTCTCTTTTTTTCTCTCTGTTGTTGTTTTTTCTCCAAAAATCCAAGATCCTCCTCTTCTCTTCTTGGCTCCTATTTATAGGAGAAAGAAAAGAATCAATTTGTTTAGTCAATCTTTCATTGAAAAATTTTGGTTGTTTTTGTAACCAACATGATATTTTAGATCACTCAGTGAATTTTATTCACCATTGGATTTTTAATCCAAAAGATATTATGTTTGTTATTCTTGGTGAATTTTCAGGGAAATCTTTCCTTGTATAGAATCTTTCTATAAATTGGTGATTTTTAATCACCATTGGATTTTTAATCCAACGGTGCTCCACTTCACAGAGCACAATCTCTCTTTTGTTTGGAAAGATTTAAAGAAATATTTTTCCATTTAAAGTCTTTGATTTCCCTTAATTAGAATTTAATTATATTAGTTCAGACGGCTTAAGAGCCTATCACGTGTTGGCACGTGATCCCACTGTTTGATCATTTCTGTAGAATTCAATTCTATTAATTAAGGAACTTAAGAACCCATCACGTGTTAACACGTGACCCCTTTGATTAACATTTTAAACAGAATTTAATTCTGCTGTTTTAAAGAGTTAAGGAATCATCACATGTCATCACGTGACCCTTGGTCACGTGTAGACACGTGATGCCTCCTTGGGATCTTTCCTTGCCATTTTATTATGCCTTTTAATTCTTTCAGTGGGTTCTTTAAAGGTCCATCACGTGTGGGCACGTGACTCCACTAATTGCTTGCTTGATTAGAATTTTAATTCTATTATAACAGAGTCCCAGGAAACCATCACGTGTCAGCACGTGACCCTTTGTCACGTGTGACTACGTGATACCCCATTGGGGTATTTCCTGATATTTTATTAGGGAACAAATGCCCCCACAGCGTTGTTCTCGCGTGTTTGCACGTGAGTGCAACGCTGTCACCTTTGTGACCGTTGGATCTTTCTAGCGAACAGGGAATATGAACCGTTCCCCATCACATCCTATAAATGCAGGAGTCCCTTCAGAAGCGCCTCCACTTCCATCTTCTTCCTTGCTTGTTCTTGCCTTGAGAATTTAATTCTCTCTCTCAGAGCTTAGTTCTCTGTTTCGAAATTTTCCAGAGTTTAACTCTGTTAACAAAGATTCCCTTTTTTAGGTAATATTCTTGAACGGCTGAAGAACTTCTTGTAGGAATTTGGATTTTAAATCCACACCAAGGATTTTTCCCTTTAACAAGAACCCATCTTTCCAAGTTAAAATAATGTCCAATCTTTAAATAATAAACCTCTTAGGGCTTCTCTGATCTTCAGGGATCGATGGTGATACTTGTCTCTTTTATGGAATTTAATTCCATTCCAAAGAGTCTTTTAACTCTGAAAATGTTTTCTGGGAGTTTAACTCCTCCGTTCAGAAGGAATTTAATTCCTCTAAAGAACTTAGTTCTTAAGAGAAGACTTCTTGGGATTTTCTTGCCCTTAGTTGTTCTTTGCAAAAAGTTTTCAGAAAGATCCCTCATGATTTGCATAGGGTTCTGTAGTGGGTCTTCTCTCTCCGTGGAATGTGTAGAGTTGTTTGAAATCCACTGTTCATTTATTGAGAATCTTTCTTTTGTTCTCATAATGATTACCCTGCCTCATCATTAGTGAGCCACCATCTTGATTTTGTGGGGCCCTTGTGTTTTGTAACCAATGGTCCCATAAAATAAGTTATTTGTCGTTTTCTTCCACTGTCTTTTATATATACATATATATTTATAAATACATATATACGCGTGGGCTTCACTAACAGCTTCCTTTCCTTTGTTTCAGGAGTAATGGCTTCTCTCCCATACTTTCCCTTTACTCGCTCGGAGGCGGCTTTTCCTCAATCACCGTCGGACGAAGAGGTGATGGCGATGATCAGGGCTCATGACCCGAATTGCACCAATCTACTTTTATGGGGGACCTGGTACGGTCATATCATCTGCGGTCGCCACAGCTTTCTTTGCGAGATACCGACAGAGCCTACCTATCCATTTCTGCCGATGGATCATCCACGGACCGCCTTTCTTGTGGAGATGTTGAATTAGACCCCTACGGGACGGCTTGAACCGTCTACAACTGGGATTCCGAACCACCATGTGTCAGCTATAGACATCTTAGGGCGTCGCACCTGCTAAGGTGAAGCCCAGCCATAGGGACAGATTTACAAAATAGGGCTTACCCCTCGACATCCCACGGGCTACCTTCTCTGGGTCCGTTATATCCTGTCCGCCCATCGTGCGCGACTGCAGAGGGTCGGACTCTATCAGGCAGTATACGCTTCTTTCTTCCTTATCAGTCCCCCCATGTCTGGTGGGTTAAGGCCTTCTTAAACCAATGGAATCTTCCCACCAACACCTTCTTTCTAGGGGACCGTGAAGTTTCAATTTCTCTGGCAGAGTTTCGCGAGATCTCAGGGTTGCCGGTCAGAGGGACCCTCTATGAAGAACTACTGCCTCCCGATGAGTATGTCTTCGAAACTGAGCCTGCTATGCTTGACGGCCTGTCGACTGAAAATGTCGTTCGCCACAAGCACCCAAGTTTAATCAAGACTCTGAGCATTTTTGAGAAGCTATTCACAGAGTCAGAGGAGCAGGGCGTCACTTTTAAAAGTTTTATCGCCTGCTTCCTTCGCGAAGACGTTCTATCAAAGACGGCTCCAAAGTTTGCGAGTATCAACAACCCCTTTGGGTTCGGTTTAAACAAGTTACCGTCTAAAGAAGAGGATTTGCCGCAGTTCTACATTCCAATCCTATCGGTTGTATCTTTTGAGTCGATCGCAGCCCTTGGCAAAGATGAAGAGACTTTCTTCGTGAGTTTTATTAGCGTCTGGCTCAGCTGGTTTGTCATTCCTACGCACCGTCGTTTCATGAGAGCCTCGGTCATTTACCCAGCTCATCGCATTGCCGAGGGGACGCGACTAGCCGTGGGCATTGCGGGGCTAGCGCATCTGTATCATGGGCTAAGCGCCACGACCAATACCTTAACCCCAGGCGTGGATGTGGTAAATTTCTCTCTTCATTACATTACGTCATGGATTGAGATGCACGTGCTAGGGGCGTTCGCTGAGCATCAGAGACCCCGCTTCTATGATGCCTACACTTTTCCGCGGCTCATGAGGTTGGTGGACGCTTCTGCTCCCGATCCGACTCAGTCCGGAGCTATTCGTGTGCTGATTAATCCCTATGCGAATACGGGCGGGATGGTATTCAACGATCGAGTCCTCTCTGCTCCCTCAGGACCGATTCAACAGCTTTGTGACTCGTCGAAAGAGGGAGTACCTTCCCTGAAGCCCAAGGAAGCCATGCACTTATATGCGATCAGACCGGGTTATCTGGTATTTCGTCAGAACGGTGCGGCCCTTTTTATGCGGTACAACCCACACTGCTTTGCTTGGCAACTGGGATATGACCAGGGTGTCCCCTTTGAGACGTTTACAGTGGAGCCCGGCCCATCGTCGGAAGTTGTTTGTGACGCCGCTCATCACTTTATGCGGCTGAACATCGGCTCTCGCTTCGTGATTCCTGAAGTGGACTATATTCCTCGATGTGTGGGGTCTTTCACGGGCTGGTACCTCCACCGAGTCAGTCCCATTATTGCTGAGGAGAGGAGGATGCTCCTCGGATATAGGGTTCCCACTC
This sequence comes from Agapanthus africanus, assembly GCA_030015575.1. Taxonomy (NCBI): domain Eukaryota; kingdom Viridiplantae; phylum Streptophyta; class Magnoliopsida; order Asparagales; family Amaryllidaceae; genus Agapanthus; species Agapanthus africanus. The sequence goes on along the minus strand of JASDDO010000022.1, from coordinate 133,397,802 downwards.
CAATCCAGGCTACGGGAGTCCCGCCGCGACCGCGAGTAGTGGTTCGCCCTCCCTTGAGAGATACTGGTGTCGTGCTTATTCCGGAGGCAACGGAAGTGGATCTAACTTCCACAGCTGGTATGCCGCTGCGCACTAGAGCTCAATCCAGGGCCAACAAGGCGCCGGTAGCCATATCATCAGCTGCGGCGTCGGCAATGGCGGTGTCGTCGTCGGTAGCACCGCCAAGTGAGGATATTGAAGGCGAAGTGGGTCAACGCCACCCCAAAGCACCAAGGGGAAGGAAGCGATCGTCTTCTGTAGTTAGTTCTGGGTCCAAGAGGCGGAAGAAGACGGTCACCAATCTACTCAACTCTTTAGTGGAATCAGAGCCCATCCTTCAAGATGAACCACTAGCCATGCAAGAATCGGATGTGGTCTACTTTTCCCGGGTTCATCTGCCGAGAAAGCCGCACAACTGGCTGAGGCTATAAGACGCTCAAAGGATGAATCTGAGAATGTAAGGATCCCGAAGAGGCCTATCCTGCCGTCATCTTTTATGAAGATCCTCCATCGATACGGCGGATATTCATAGGACTTTTGGAAGAAGGAGGCGAGAGAGCCCTTAAGTAGCCTATCTCAGCCGACGCCGAAGATGCGCTTTCGTTGTGGACCGGTGGCCACGAGTCTACCCTCGAACTCCGGCGAGCATACCTCCTCCGGAAGGAACGCCGGCTTGAAAAAGCCATACTAGAAGCTCCTTTGCGCATTGGAATACTTATATATCTCTTTGTAATATTTTGTACTGCTCATATACATACATACATACATACATATATATATATATATCCTTATCTTCGTGAGAACTTTGCAGGGACTTCGGCAATGGAGGAGGATCTGAATTCGAGTCGCGCCTTGACCATGGACTCTACCAATATCCCTGATGAGACACTAATAAGTGTGGAGGGGGTCAATACAACTGTTGTTCCTGCCATGGAGCTCCCATCGATGATTTCCGTTCCCCCGGTGCTTGCTCCCTCGGAAGAGGCATCTTCGTTGGCCGCGGATTCAATGGATCTTTCTGGGGATGGCCCGGAGACTAGGGAACAGGTAGTCGAGGCTACCGTTCTTCCGTTGGAGCCTGCAGTGGCGGCCACTGCTTCTCGATCGGAAGTTATTATACCGGCCCACGTCCCCGATGATGTGCCTGGAGGCATGGAGGAGGTCGCCGAAGCTGCTATCCCTCCAGTCCAAAGCGGGAGAAGCATCGAAGGTATCCTTCTATATTTTATTTTGATAATCTCTCCATTATCTGAACCTTTCTTTCTTTTCAGAATTACGCAAGTTGGCGGCGTCTATTGCTTATCTGTCTCCCAGGAAATCTTTTCAACGTTTGCTGGAGATGGCCGCTCCGCAGGCAATATCCCCTCAACGCATCGTCCTATCTTCCGGGCAAGGTTAGTGTTGTTCGCCTTCTTCACGGCATTATCATTATTCCATATAACGATACTGATGTCTTCTCCAGTTCTGGAGACCGATGACGAAGTTGAGATTCTTGATGGGCCTGGGGAGCCTTCAGACCCTTCTTGCATGACCGTGGGTAAGTAAAGTTTTAATGTTGTTCCATTCACTCTTTACTTATGAATTTCGCTAATTATTTTCTATGATCTTAATAGCTTTGCCAGTTCTTACCACGCTGGAATCTCGCATCGTGATGCCGCCCGGCCCCTATGCTCTACATGCCTCGGAACGGATGGCAAAGCTAAGCCTTCACTCCTTGTCAGCTCTGATTGAAGACCTTCGTGCTGGCAGTCTGATCACGGCCGAAGCATTTGCCGCTGAAGCCAACGGTTCTCTTCCCTTTCTTGCTACTTACCATAGTGAGACCTTGGTGCAAGTCTGGGTTGAGTTCTGTAGTCAGGTGGAGGCTTCCTTGCATATTCTTGAATCTACACGCCTTCCCTCAGAGGTTGTAGCTGCAAAGGAAAGCTTGCGGGGGTTGATCGAACGATGCGCCTCAAACATGCTGTCATGCGGGAAGAGGCTCAGTCGAAAGTTTTCAGAGAGGGAGCTGGCTTCCAAAGCGCTGAGGGAACTTCAATCTAATCTTACGGCCAAGACCACTCGGGCATATGATCTTTGGCGAGGGCTTCAAGAGGCTATCAAGGAGGTGGTAGCCATTGATAAGGCTGTCATTTTCACTCGCGAAATGGTCGAAGCCCATAAGGTTACTGAAAAAGAGCTTGAAAGTTGGCTTGCATCATACCAGGCCCAACAGGCTCAAGCGGAGGCCCGTCTTTTGACGATAATGAATCATGAAGCTGAGGCCCAGCGGAAAAAGGATGAATTGGCAAATCTATTGAATCGTCTGCCGGCTTGAGGAATTGTATATATATATATATTTTTTATTCTTCTTTTGTACATACTCCTGAATGAGAGTATTTTTTATTTTTTCATAAATTGTACTTTGTATTCATTTTGATTCATGAATAAAAAACATATTTTGCTTCATGATGGTGTGTCCTTTTTTGTAAGTGCATTTTGTGGATAATCTATTTTGATTTCCTTGTAGGACAGCGATAGCTTAGGAGTCAGGGTTAAGATCTGCCTCCTAAGACTTTTCAACTTTATGAGCCGTGAGGGTCTCATAAAGAATTTTCTCCCTACAGGTCGAGAGGATCCCGTAGGTGTAATTTCTCTTTAAGAATTGTAAAGATTCCTAAGTGGGTTTTCTCTTGAGAGTCGTAAGGATCTCGGAAGAGAATTTTCCCTCTTACAAGTCGAGAGGACTCGTAAGTGGTTGTTTCCCTCCTTGTCGAGATTTGACTTTGGAGAGCGTGGTCTGTGAATAGTATGCAAGAGTCCATTTTGGACCGACTTGCAGGGCCCCAGTGCTTAGGAAAAGGTTTTTTTAATCCTCATTGCCTAAGGCTTTTCCTTACGAGTCGAGACGAATCGAGAAGTTCTCGCAAGAATGTCCTAACGTGACAGTTAACCTCTACTCTTTACGACAGAGGTCCGTTAGGGTATGTGGTACTAAGGTTTTTCCTGTCGTACCGTCGCGTTGACTGATATATCCCTCGATAGGAAATCTTGCTTTTCGAGTAGCCTTGCGACTGTCGTGTCTCTGATCCCTTCGGGGGCTGAACTGTTAGAGTGTGTTGCATGCTCCCACAACTCTTGTGGCGCGGCGGAAGCGGTGAATGAAAATTTTCTTGGCATACAACACGCACTTAACCGAAGATCTTGTCTAAACCACAACTAGAAAAACCTAACTAGAGATCTTATCTACTATGTTAGGGATTATACCTCAATGATACGGTCCTTCGGGTCTTCTCTTTGATGAACTCCTTAGCTCCTTTAGATGTTGCCGATGTCTTCGATCTCCGGCCACCCAAGACCTAGATGATCCATCCGAGAGTTATCGTGCGAGCTAGAAACTCTTCATAAGAGTTTAACCTAGAGACCAATTTTGCTAGAATAGGTCACTAGGATTATGTAGAGATGAGTGTATTGGATTAGCTTGAAATCTATAGCATTTCTTTCTCTTAACCTTCTCTTGATTTTCTTAACATTCACATCTCATGTGAAACTATTTATAAGAAGAAGGAGGAGGAGGAGATGACAAGGAGTAAGTGTTTGTCATGATTTAAAGAGTTCAAGCATGATGAAAAAAAAATATAGCACTAAGAGAATTAATTGAAGCATGCATTATATAAATTAGTATCATGCTTCAATAGTAACTCCATAACAACAACCTCATCATGCTTGTACCTTTTAATTTCCACCTCATTTTATTTTTCATAAATGATGTCATTATTATGTCATTATGAGGTGGCACCTTCTAGAAGGTATTCTTGTAACAATTACAAAAACACCCCTCCTCCGTATACCGTATACCGTATACCCGCATCCGAATTCCGAAAAATACGAATACCATTAATCCAATAATATAATACCGGTATCCGGCTTAAACCAAAGCCCACCAGTATTATCCTTCCGATTATTATTCCTGTAACAATTACATGAATAAAATCGAAACCCTGCCGTAACACCTTACGGCTGCCATAACAACTTACAGCCTCTACATATTTCGCCTGAACGAGGGAACCCTCTGTGTGGGACTCTAAAGACTCGACAGTACGCTGGCAGTGGGTTTAACCACAAGCACGTCAGCGGCACTAGCTGTGCGTAACGGCTACCCAGGTACTTGACGAAAAGGTGGCCGACGAGCGAACCCATCACAACCCTTACGAGCCTGCAAGCAACACTTACCGTACAGTCCGGTCTCTTCGTCTGATACGTCGCATATGAAGTCTAGGGGTGGTAAATGTCAGACCCCAGTAATTTTATAAGTCATGCTGATTTATGGCTCATGACAGTTCGAGAAACTACTGATAACACTTATCAGTAAACCTCGAGAACCCTGGCCAGGGATTTAGGTGTTATAGCCGATCAAACATAGCGCGACATCAACTCCCTATACCGGGAGAGACGAAACCCCTCCTATCGCTCACTGTCTCCATATGATTCGGGAATGTACCCAAAATCCACCTGTTTGCACGACTCAATAGAGCCGTGGTAGGGAGGAAATTAAAGTACAGTGGGAATCACACAAGACTCTATGACGATCTCGGGTCTACAGACTAACCTGTATAAGTGTCGCTAAAGAACTGCTATCTGACAATAGGTATATATACCATCTAGGAGTTTTCAGCGAGTCCTGTTCGGTGTACCCATTCTTCAATGAGCACCTGTGTACAATCTTTGATGTCAAACATCAATGGTTGTGGAATCAACCATCGCCCCCAGGGTCAAGAAACGTACACACTAGTCTAATCTGGTAATACCGATGCCCTGTCTCGATATACCCTCGACTAGGAACTATTGAAAGATATGCTTGTAGACTGCCCAGGTCCTACCAGTATGATCTCATCATAATCCTGGTAGTCAAGCATAGTCCTAAGGGCTTCATCAACACATCACATGTTATGATAAAGATAAACCAGATAGCATACTATCATTTCGAGCAAAGATTGTTTCAGTACATATACATGTCTAGTATCCTATACAATACAGGCCTCTAGGGCATACATATCCAACATGAACAAGACGTCTTCAAGCAATCTTCCTAGGCAGTTTGACCGTCGGAAGAGCAAGCGTTAGGAATTTTTCCATATCGCTTTTTACTTAAGGTTAGGCTCAGTTTGGGGAACCCCGATGAGTCATAACCACTCCGCGCTGGTGTGGGATGATCTCCGACAGTCTTTCAGGTTTTATATGAGTTTCCATCAAGACCCTGAAGCTAGGAATTTGGCCTTTGCTTCGTTTGCCGGCATTGCGTCTGCTGTATCAAGACGAATGCTGCGGTTGTCTCTAGGTTGTTGGTGAACCGTCGAGGTTTGGAACTAGGGATTTTGCCGTGGCTCCGTTGTTTGATTGTCGCGTTTGAATCCTGCTGGAGGAAGAACGCTGTGATGACATCTCGTCTGCTGTATCGAGACGAACGTCGAGGTGGTGACCACTCCGCGCTGGTGTGGGATGATCTCCGATAGTCTTTCAGGTTTTATATGAGTTGCCGTCAAGACCCTGAAGCTAGGAATTTGGCCTTTGCTTCGTTTGCTGGCATTGCGTCTGCTATATCGAGACGAATGTCAAGGTTGTCTCTAGGTTGTTGCTGAACCGTCGAGGCTTGGAACTAGGGACTTTGCCGTGGCTCCGTCATTTGATTGTCGCGTCTGAGACCTGCTGGAGGAAGAACGCCGGGGTGACATCTCGTCTGCTGTATCGAGACGAACGTCGAGGTGGTGATCACTATGCGCTGGTGTGGGATGATCTCCGATAGTCTTTCAGGTTTTATATAAGTTACCGTCAAGACCCTGAAGCTAGGAATTTTGTTTTTGCTTCGTTTGCTTTGGCGTGTCCGAATCCTGTTGGAAGAAGGACGCTGTAGTGACATCTCGTCTGCTGTATCGAGACGAATGCTGAGGTGGAGCTGGGATTTTGCCATCACTCCGCTTTGTTTCGATTATGAGGTCTTTCGTTGACATTGCATCTGCCTCCTGCTGGACTGTGAAGGAACGCCGTTATTGACATTGCGTCTGGTGTAATGAGACGAATGCTGGGATGGAGTTGGGATTTTGCCGTCACTCCGCTTTGCTTCGACCATGGGATCTTTCGTTGACGTTGCATCTGCATCCTGCTGGACTACGAAGGAACGCCATTGTTGACATTGCGTCTGCTGTAACGAAACGAATGTTGAGGTGGAGCTGGGATTTTGCCGTCACTCCGCTTTGCTGATGTTGCATATGTGGTAATGAGACGAATGTTGAGATGATCTCCAGGCTGTTTGTGAACCGTCGAGACTTTGGCTCTCTTTCGGATGAAGCCTGGGGGGAAGGTATGGTTCCCTCTTTGTTTGTGCCCCTGGATTGTATACAGGGATCGATGTGATCTCACCTGTAGGGCAAAAAGTTTCACTTTATATAATTTTCTTTCCGCGATACTCTATCATTTAAGCTTTTTATATCGCGAAGGTCACGATTGCCCAATCATTTCGGCTATTTGTTTTGTTTTTACTCGCTGTTTTTTATTGCGAGTTGCCCAATCATTTCGGCTGTTTTTGTACGCATACATTTTTACTTGCTGATTTTGTTGCAAGTTGCCCCATCATTTCGGCTATTTCATATGCTTTTTTGGCTCGTTGATTTTTATCGCAAGTATGGGATTTAAGATCTGATACCGATTTAGGCATCTGTATCGCTACAACTGGGATATTTCCAGGAGCGAATCATCATTTGCCTTTGTCGATATCGAACAAATGTGGCTTAGTAAACAGGGTTAGGATCCTGTCGGCTAAGGCTTTTAACTTTACGAGCCGTAAGGATCTCATAAAGGTATTTCTCCCTACGAGTCGTGAGGATATCGTAGGTGCGTTTTCTCCTTAAGAATCGTGAGGAGTCTTAAGTGTATGGTCTCTTATAAGTCGTAAGGATCTTACAAGAGTGTTTTCTCCATATAAGTTGAGAGGACTTACAAGTGTCTTTTGCCATATGAGCATATCCCCAGTCTCTGGTGGGACTTTGTTAGGGAAATGTTTATTCGCGCCCGTGGATTGTATACAAGGGTCAATACTGAACCGCTTGTAGGGCAGCATTGGGGGTTGTGATGGCTGCTTAAGAACAGGTTCAGATCCCTGTAGCTTAAGGCTTTTGAATCCTATGAGCCGTGAGGGTCTTAAAGGGGAATTCTCCTTACGAGTCATGAGAATCTCATAAGTGTAATTTCTCCTTAGGAATCGTGGGGATCCCTAAGTGTGTTTCTCCTTTGTGAGTCGCAAGGATCTCACGCGGGTGGTTTCTCCTTACTGGGTCGAGAGGACCTTGCGAGTGTCTTTTAACGAGATTGCGCCCTTTCAGGTTTTCACAAAACTCGCCGGTAGTCCTGCTGTTTTTACTCACGGAGCCCATTCGGGTTTTCATCCGTGCCCATTTTGCTTATGGACATACCGTTTTTTTGGTCAGCCTTGGGATGCTGCGGTCCGTAGTAGTTTATCGACGTTTCAGTCAACAGCCAGTTTTAGGACATAGTGGTCCATCGTTAGTTTAACGACATTTCGGTCCGTTGCAAGTTTTAGGACATTGCGGTCTGCCGTTGCCGTATTTGAGGCGAATTTCTAGTTTACGGACTTTTCGGTCCATGGGGTTTTCTCTATGAATGAGCACGATGCTCCTGGCATGTCCACCCTTTTAGGGGCGTGAGGTTGTGGTGGGTTCACCTTCCAGTTTTCGGATAGCGCGAACTTGCCTTGTTGGTATTAGTCCTCAATCCAGCCTTTGAAGACGAAGCAATCTTTGATTAGATGGCTTACTGCTTGGTGGTAAGGGCAGTAATTAGGATTGTTGACATCGCCTGGCTGCAACGGACATTTTGGATCCGGTAGATTGATGAGTCTGTTGCGCACTGCCAGCTCGAACAGTCTCCTCGTTTTATCCGGGGGCAACGAGTAAGGACGTCCCAGTCTCTCCTCGAGGGATGGGCGTGGACGCACGTTGTTTTGGCGAACAACCGGCCTTAAGTTGCTCGGCTGTTGTTGAGTATTGGCGACGAAGGTCGCTTTCCCCTTCCCTTTTTCGTTTCGAGATTCCAGCTTCGAAGGAGATGGTCTATGACCCATCTGATCCATTTGGGCCAGCTTGTCAATCAAGGCCTGAAAAGTGGTCAGCTTGAAAAACATCATGAATTGGGAGATGGTCGCCTGAGCATCAAGAGTACCCACGAACATGCCCACTGCAGGCGCTTCCTTGATGCGCTGCTCGCACTTTGACCATAGATTCCGCCATCGTATTGCGTATTGCACCCACGTTTCACCTGTCTTCACCCTGGCATTGATCAATGCCGTTATTGGGGTGCGTTCACTAGCACTCGCGAAGCGCTGGGTGAATAGCAGCTCCATTTCTGCAAAAGTTTTGACGGAGTCGTTGGGAAGCTCCGAATACCACTCAAACGCCATCTCCGATAAGCTACCAACAAACTGGCGGAGCAGAAGTTTATCATCACCTCCGGTGTTGCCGCACAAGGCTCTGAATTGAGCGACGTGCTGATGCAGATTCCCCGTTCCTTTATATACATGGAATTTAGGGATCGTATATCCCGGCGGGTACCTTATTTGGTCATACCAGCCTGGATAGGGTCGTCCAGTCTTAACGATCTGCCCGGCCGTCTCGCTCACATGATGAGCTCGTATTTACTGAGCGATATAATCATCCAGAGCGGCCTTGGAGATGGTCTCCTCCTTGGCTGCTGAAAGAGCCGGAGGAGGGTTCGATGTCTCTCCTCTGTCATCTTCAATGATAATCGGGGGGTCTTCAGCTGGAGGTTCCGGCTGTAACATCATCCCAGCCATGTCTTGGAAGAGAAGCGCCATTCGTTTTATATTAGCCGCTTGTTCTACAGCCTCTTTGGCCTTCTTCTCAAGCATTCTTCGAAGGAATTCGACATCAGTTTCCTGCTCACAACGCTGCTCCGAGGATGTCTCCGGGCTTGCTTTCGGTCCCGTAAGTGCGGCCATAGCTGTTAACATCTCTTGGAGCCTTTTTTGTTGTTACTCCTGAGCCTTAGTCACTGATCGCGTAAGCGGTCGATGACCTGTAGAGATACGGCTATCCTCTTTTCCGGATTCCATATAGACGGTATGCACCACCATGCCCCCAGCCTTGGGGCATTTGGGCTCAGTGGTCTTGCGATTCGTCGCAGACGCAGGGATTTTCTCCGGCCTTCTCCTCTTGTGGGTGATCGAAGTTGAGGGGGTCGTTGCAGTGGGCACCCAAGTAGCTGTCGCCTTCTGTGGCTTAACAGGATGGTCGTCTTCTCGCTGAACTTTCACCTTTTTCTGTCGGCGAGAGTAATCTTGATCAATCACCGAGTCTTGGACTTGACGCCAGACCTTGTAAATTTTAGAGGATAACCGCTGAGGGGGCTGCTCCAGCTTCGTCTTTGTGATCTTTTCAACGGGCGGAGGAGACTTTTTTACCACGGCAGTTGGCGAATTCCTGCGCACCCTGTTAAGTAGTTCAAAGCTATTCCCGGTTGGAACAGTAGCATCAACTTCCACCATTGGAGCCGGTGGAGTCAGTCCAGAAGGGGAATGGCCCCCAGCTTTCCTCACTCGGCGCCAGTGACGACGTCGAGCATGTCGTGCAGCCTGGATCACCTCCGCTGTTAGATCAACTTTTCCGTGCCCCCTGTTCTGATGAGAGTCTGCTGTTGGCGCCAACCTGTCAAAGATAGATGCTCGCTGAGAGGGGGTAATCAGTCTTGCGAAGGCCGACTTTCGAACAGGGGAAACAACCCTCGTGACTTCGCATGGAGTAGGAGATGAAACGACCACCCTTGTGAAGACCGACCCTTTAGCAGGAGAAGCCGCCTTGACGATTTCAGGAGCAGGAATGGCTATCCGCTTCGGGATAACCTCTTCACGAATTGTGGGCTTCTTCATGGGCCCATATGAGCTTCGGCCCAGTCTGTTGAAAACCGAGGCAGTGGACTTAGACGACCCATTGAGAGAGGTCGCAGTAGTTGTGAGCCGATCAAAGACCGACTTCTTCTCAGCTTCTGGGGATGGCAGTGGTGTGTTGAAGCTTATGGGTGGGATCATGGTCCCGAAGAAAATCCCAGTGGTGGTTTGGGTCACTTGTTCCACCGGCATTGTGAAAAGGGAGGCCGCTTGGGGCCCGTAGGTTACTCCTCCAGATGAGGCGGAACGGGAGTTGCAGTTGGAGCAGTTAGAGGCCATTGATGTTCTCTTTTCTGCACGGGAGCAAAACCAAATCTTAGTACCTCGAACCAAAGGGCAACCATATCAAACCGCGATTCGTTCGCGAACACGACACACGAAGTGTGGAGTGGAAAGAGGAAAAGGTCCCGCCGGGCTTGCCAGAATCTGTTCCCCGCAGAAACACGGAGACGCGACCGCGCAGGTTGGTCTTGCCTGAATTTGGGGGCAGATGCTAATTGGTGCTATCCGTCCACCTCTCCGAAGATGCCAAGATTTATGGTACCGTATATCGAAGGTTTAAACGGATGCGTCCGATATAGCAGACTTCGTCAGATTCCCCCTCGTTGAGGGGTTTTTGATTGTGGGGACGCTCTTCCTTGCAGGCGCAAGCCCCTACAGTTAATTACGCTACCGCATCGCGGTAACCACTTTCTCCTTCTCCAGATGGTCACTTCGTGTCGTGTGTGTTTATTTTGTTTTTGGTTGCCCGTGGATTATATACAAAGACTAATTTATGTTGTCGCCCGTAGGGCGTGGATTAGTCCAAATCCATATTTTCTTAGATTTGGGTTTGGGTTGGGTTTAAGGATCGTTAATCTCATTTGAGACTAAGATCGACTTAAACGTTTGTTGAGGATACGCTAGTCTAATTTTAGACTAAGATCTACTCAACAGTTTGTTAAGGAGACGTTAGTCTAATTTTAGACTAAGATCAACTTAACAGTTTATTAAGGACACGTTAGTCTAATTTTAGACTAAGGTCAACTTAACCATTTGTTAAGGACACGTTAGTCTAATTTTAGACTAAGATCAACTTAATAGGATCATTTAGATCCAACAAAAGAGCATTTAGGCTCTATTGTTTTAGTTTAGGGACTTTGCGGTCAATTACCAGTTTAAGGACATGGTGGTCCAATATTAGTTTAAGGACATCTCGGTCCAAAATTAAGGACATCATGGTCCAAGGGTTTAAAGGGACCCCACAGTCCGAGGTTAAGGACATCATAGTCCATGAGTTTAAGGACCCCACAGTCCATGGAATGATTGGTTATCGGGACCCGTCACCTCTCTGAAGACGTTGAAGGATTACAACGATAAATATCAAAGGAGTGAAGAGATGTACCCTTGAACCAAAGTTGATTGGGAGATCTGTAGTCCAATTTGGAACTAAGATCAATTAATTAGATTATGAGCACATTGGCTTAGTTAAATCTGAATTAAGGACTTATGGCCAATTTGGGCTAAGTCCAATTAAGTTTGAAATGTTGGCCCTTTTTTGGACTATTGAATATTTGTCTGGGTTTAGCCCCCCCCCATTATTTAGCAATGCTAACCAGGGGTCTGGGGGCTCTGACAAAATTTTGTCTTTTATTGTGCACTGACCATTCATCATGGCTCTGGAGTTTTCTTTGAATGTCATATGAAATGATCAAGTTTGAAAGAATGTAGTCGGGGTTAAATCAAAGGGGAGTCTAGACTCAGAAAGACTTGGCCAATTTGGGCTAAGACCGGTTTGAGAATAGTGTTAAACACTAACATATATTTGGCGATCACGTGTTCCCACGTGATGCGCTTTAAAACAGTGTTAAACACTGGGGACAAAATGCTCAAAATAGTGTTAAACACTAAAAGTGGGGTGGTCACGTGGGGTCACGTGAGGCACTTGAGAATTGGGCCAAACCTCCTTTATTTTGTTCTCAGAATATTCAAATAAGTGTTAAACACTTTTAGTCTTCAGGCCACCACGTGTTGGCACGTAATGGGTATCCATATATTGATTATTAAAGTGTTTATTAAGGGGTCACATGGGACACGTGAGGGCGCCCAAAATTGATTCTGCCTTTGGCTTTGTTCCCTTTATTTTGAGGGTCACGTGGGAGCACGTGAGGCATTGCCTCCAAGTTTTTCTTTCTCATTTTAAGGGATCTGTTTTAGGGGTCACGTGGGGGCACGTGATCTAGTCTTGTTCTTTCTTTTTTACTCATTGAGGAGAAGGGTCACGTGTTACCACGTGACCAAGTCCTTTACGTGCATGGAGAGCTTTAAGTCTCTTGTTTTAAGAATTAAATTCTCTGTAGGGTTAAACCCTAATTTTGTTTTAGAGGAATTAAATTCCTATGTATGTGGAAGAATTAAATTCTTATGTAGGGTTAAACCCTAATTTCATTTGGAGGAATTAAATTCCTATGAATTTGAGAGAATTAAATTCTCATATAGGGTTAAGCCCTAGTTTCATTTGGAGGAATTAAATTCCTATGAATTTGGGGGAATTAAATTCCTTAAACTCAATTATCCCTTTAAGTATTAGATCTACATGGCAGAATCTCCCCGATGAGAATTAAATTCTCAACTTGTGCGGAGATCTGCTACTGCAGATTTTCAACCAAAGGAAGAACTAAGTTCTTATTCAGAAGAGTTAAACTCTTAAATTGAGAATTAAATTCTCTTTTTGTTTTATGGAGCTTAGATCTTTTTCCCCTTTCTCACTTAGGGTTTCTTTTCTCTGAAAGGAACTTCTTTTCTCTCTTTAGAATTAAATTCTCCTTAAGCTAACATTCGTCCAAGAAGGTGAAGACAGTCTAAGGCGTGAAGTGTCCATGCAAACAAAGGATAGACAGTAGCTCCTCAGCAAACAAGAATTGGAAGGTATGAGTTATGCAACCCCCCGACCGAATGATAAAATGTACCGAAATATCCTTAAGCTAACATTTGTCCCCAAAACAGGAATATTGGACAGAAATGTCCCTAAACTAGAGCATCGCCTAAAAAACGGCAATACTGGACCGAAACGTCCCTAAACTAAGGCGTTCCCCCAAAAAACGGGAATGTTGGACCGAAACATCTCTAAACTAATGAGTCGCCTCAAACATGGCGATACTGGACCGAAACGTCCTTAAACTAACAACGGACCGAAACGTCCTTAAACTAATATTCGTCCCCAAAACGGGAATGTTGGACCAAAACGTCCTTAAACTAATACTCGCCTAAAAATGGTGATAATGGACTGAACGTCCCTAAACTAGTGCGTCACCTCAAATATGGCGATAATGGACCGAAATGTCCCTAAACTAGCGCATCGCCCCAAATATGGCGATATGCTTACTTGAGATCTATATTGCAATCGAAGTCCCAGCGACGAAGGTTGCAACTCAAGTCCTATCGGCTACACAGCTACTCCAGCGGTGAAACCACCCCCATGTATCAAATGGCAGCGATACGCTTAAGGAAATGCGAACCAATATCTTCCGGCCTATATTTTGATAAGTTCCCGAAGGAGGAACTATTAAATTCTGATGGTATTGGAAGCATCTCGAAAAACCTTTCGATTTGATATATTATGGGCCTCATAATTCATCCGGGATCAAAAGTTATGAGGCATCACGTGTCCACACGTGATGGACCTTTAAGAACCCGCTGGAGGAGTTAAAAGATATAATAAAAACTTAGAAAAGACCCCAATGGGGCATCACGTGCTCACACGTGTCCATGGGTCACGTGCAGACACGTGATGGGATTTTAAGGCCTCTAAAATAATGAATAGAATTAAATTCTAAAATCTGTTCCCTGATTAAAAATCAGGAAGTACCTCAACGAGGTATCACGTGCTCACACGTGACCAATGGCCACGTGTTGACACGTGATGGTTAAAACAACAACATAAACAAGCAGCTGTTAAAGGACCCAATTTGGGGGTCACGTGCTCACACGTGACCAAGGGTCCCATGCCAGCACGTGACAGGCTTTGAAAGCCTTACAGTTTAATAGAGTTAAAATTCTAAATTTCTCTAAAATCTTTCGAAATAGAATTAAAATTCTAAATCTTTCCAAATGGAAAAGGATTATGCGGACCGTTGGATTAAAGATCCAAAGGTGATTAAATATCACCTATCTATGGAAAAATCTTGAACTTGGAAAGATTTCCGCTTAAAATCTAACCGAAATAACATAGGAATATCTTTGGATTTAAAATCCAATGGTGAATAAAATTCACCTAATAATCCAAAGGTCCAGATGAATGATGAATGCAAATCAAATCTCTAACGAATACAAATCAAATCTTTCAATGAGAGATTTGCTAAACAAATTGATTCTCTTCCTTCTCCTATAAATAAAAGCCAAGAAGAGAAGAGAGGGGGACTACCTTTTTTGGAGAGAAAAACAGAGAGAGGAGAATTTAATTCTCAAGAGGGAAGAAAAGAAAGGAGAATTTAATTCTCAACAAAGAAAACCCTATGTGAGAAAAGAGAAAAAGATCAACATCAAAAAGAGAATTTAATTCTCAAAATTTAAGAGTTTAACTCTTCTGCAAATAAAGAACTTAGTTCTTCTTCTGGTTGAAGATCTGTACAGAGCACATCTCCCCATAGTATGAGAATTTAATCCTCATCGGGTCGAGATCCTGCCATGCAGATCCTGAACTTAGAAGGGAAATTGAGTTTTGAGAATTTAATTCTCCCAAACTCACAGGAATTTAATTCCTCCTAAAATGAAACTAGGGTTTGACCCTAATCAAGGATTTAATTCTTTTACATATCTGGGAATTTAATTCCTTTAAAAAGAAATTAGGGTTTTATCCCAAATAAGAATTTAATTCTTTCACAATAGGAATTTAATTCCTCCAAAATCATAATTAGGGTTTAACCCTACAGAGAATTCAATTCTTAAAGATCTCTGTTCATGAAAAGAACTAGGGTCGCGTGTCCCCACGCGACCCTTGAAAAGATCCCTGAAGAAAAGAAGCTTTGAGGCAATGCCTCATGTGACTCCCAAAATGCAGAAAGAAAAAACAAAAGAAAAGAAGCTTTGGGCGCTCTCACGTGTTCCCACGTGACCCCTCAGCAAGTGCTGTAATTATCGATGCATAAATCCCCACCACGTGCCAACACGTGATGCTCTAAAATAAAGATAAAAAGTGTTTAACACTTATTCGCAGATTTGAGGATAAAACAAAGGAGATCTGGCTCCACATTTAAGGCGCCCTTACGTGTCCCCATGTGACCCCTAACAAATCCCTTTAATATCCAATGGATGGATGCCTATCACGTGCCCACACGTGATGGCCAGGAAATGAAAAGTGATTAACACTTAATTGCAGAACGAAGAAAAGGGATCCGGTCCCCCCTTTTGGGCGCTCTCACGTGTCCACACGTAACCCCTCTGTCTTTAGTGTTTAACACTAATTTAAAGATTATATTTCCAGTGTTTAACACTGATTGTTTCTAGTGTTTAACACTAAATTAAAGATTATATTTCCAGTGTTTAACACTGATTGTCTTTTAGTGTTTAACACTAATTTGAGAGTTCTATCTCCAGTGTTTAACACTGTTTTTCTCTGAGTGTTTAACACTACTTTTAGCCAAATTGGCTAATTTTCCAGAGGCAAAAGTCCCTCCTCCAAATGAATCTCAAAATTGAGGAAATCAAAGACAAAATGTTGTCAGAGCCCCCAAACCTCTGTTTAGCACTGCTAAATGATGAGGGGCTGAACCTAGACAAATGTCTAATGGCCCAAAGGGCCAATATTTCAAACATAATTAGACTTAGCCCAAACTGGCCATAAGTCCTCAAGTCATCTTGAACTGAGCACATCTGCTCTTTCAACCAACTTTGGTTCAAGGGTACATCTCTGAACTCCTCTGATATTTGTCGTTGTAATCCTTCAACGTCTTGAGAGAGGTGACGGGTCCCAACAACCACACATCAACACGGACTGTGGGGTCCTTAAACTCATGGACTTATGCGTCCTTAAACCAAGATACGGACTGTGGGGTCCTTAAACCCACGGACTTATGCGTCCTTAAACTAACGGACTAATGCGTCCTTAAACACACCCATATGGACTGTGGGGTCCTTAAACCCATGGACTTATGCGTCCTTAAACTATCAATGGACCGCAATGTCCTTAAACTACCAATGGACCACTATGTCCTTAAACTGATATTGGACCACCATGTCCCTAAACTGGAAATGGACCACCATGTCCCTAAACTGGAACAATAGAGCCCAAACGCTCTTTTGTCGGATCTAAACGATCCCATTAAGTTGATCTTAGTCTCAAACTGGGCTAACGTGTCCTTAACAAACGTTTAAGTTGATCTTAGCCTCAAATACGGCTAACGTATCCTTAAACCCTCAAACAGACTTTAGTCCCAAATTGGACTACAGGTCTCCCAACCAACTTTGGTTCAAGGGTACATCTCTGAACTCCTCTGATATCTGTCGTTGTAATCCTTCAACGTCGTCAGAGAGGTGACGGGTCCCGACGGCCATACATTCAATGGACCACTATGTCCCTAAACTGGAACAATAGAGTCCAAATGCTCTTTTGTCGGATCTAAACGATCCCGTTAAGTTGATCTTGGTCTCAAATTAGACTAACGTATCCTTAACAAACGTTTGAGTTGATCTTAGCCTCAAATATGGCTAACGCATCCTCAAACCAAAACCCCAAACCCAAATCTAAGAAAATACGGATTTGGACTAATCCACGTCCAACGGGCGACGAAATAAACAGTCTCCGTATACAATCCACGGGCAACAAAACACAAAACAAACACACACGACACGAAGTGACCATCTGGAGAAGGAGAAAGTTGTTACCGCAGTGCGGTAGCGTAATTAACTGCAGGGGCTTGCGCCTGCAGGGAAAAGCGTCCCCATAATCAAAAACCCCTCAAGCGAGGGGGAATCTGACGAAGTCTGCTACATCGGCCGCATCCGTCTAAACCTTCGATACTTGGTGCCATAAATCAACTTGGCATCTTCGGAGAGGTGGACGGATAGCACCAATTAGTATCTGCCCCGAATCTCAGGCTAGACGCCCATGTCTCGGCCGTCGTTCGGAGGGGAACAGATTCTGGTACGCTCGGTGGGACCTTTTCCTCTTTCCACTCCACAATTCGTGTGTCGTGTTCGCGAACGAATCGCGGTTTACTGTGGTTGCCTGTGGATTCGAGGTACTAAGATTTGGTGTCTTGCTCTGTGCAGAAAACAGAAGATCAATGGCTTCAAGCTGCACTGCCTGCAACTGCAACTCTCGCTCGGTCCTTGCTGGAGGAGTGACTTATGGGCCCCAAGCGGCCTCCCTTTTCAAGATGCCAGTGGAGCAGGTAACTTAGGCCACCACTGGATTATTCTTCGGGATCCTGCTCCCACCGTTGAGCTTCAATGCCACAATGACGTTGCAAGAATCCCCAAAGAAGTCGGTCTTTGATCGGCTTACCACTGTCGCGACCCCTCTCAACGGGTCGTCCAACTTCAATACCTCAGTTTTCAACAGATTGGGCCAGAGCGTCTACAAGCCCGCGATACCCGAAGTTGCCATCCCAAAGCGGATAGCCATCCCGGCTCAAGCGGACGAAATCATTGGAAAGGCTTCTCCTTCCAAAAAGTCAGTTTTTACTAGGATGGCCATTCCGGCTTCTGCTCCAGGCGAGGTCCTCAAAGCTGCTTCCTCTGCCCAGAGGTCTGCCTTTGACAGATTAGACATTGCTTCTCAACGGGTGTCAGTCTTCGACAGGCCAGCACCAATAATGGTCTCTCCTCAAAGCAGGGGGCATGAGGAGGTCACCCTTACGGCTGAGACAACTCCATCCACACGACACGCTCGATGTCGCCATTGGCGCCGAGTGAGGAAGGCTGGGGGCAACTCCCCATCTGGGATAACTCCGCCAACTCCAACGGCGGGGATCGATGCTGCTGTTCCAATCGGGAACAACTTTGAATTGCTGAACACGGTGCACAGAAACTCTCCTACTGCGATGCTGGAGAGAACTCCTTCACCTGTGGAGGATACTCCAGAGAAGAAGCTGGAGCAGCCCCCTCAACGGCTACCCTATAAAATTTACAAGGTCTGGCGATAAATCCACGAGTCGGTGATTGATCAAGACTATCTCCGCCGACAGAAAAAGATGAAGGTGCGGCAGGAGAAGGATCACTCTGTCAAGCCACAAAAAGCAACAACCACTTGGGTGCCCACTACAACGGCCCCTTTAACTTTGACCACTCAAAAGAAAAGGAGGCCGCAAAAAGCCCCTGTGAACATGGCGAACCGTAAACGTGCTGAGCACAAACACCCCAAGTCTGGGGGCATGGTGGTGCACACTGTTTATATGGCTTCTGAAAAGGAGGAAAGCCGTGCTTCGACGGGTCACCGACCGCTCACCCGATCCATAACGAAAGCCCAGGAGCAGCAACAGAAGCTTCAGGAGATGATGACTGCAGTGGACGCACTTACCGGGCCAAAAGAAAGCTAGGAGGCATCATCAGAGCAGCGTCATGAACAAGAAACTGATGCTGACTACCTACGCAGAGTCCTCGAAAAGAAGGACAAAGAAGCCGTAGAGCAAGCGGCTAACATAAAACAAATGGCGCTTCTCTTCCAAGATATGGTAGGGATGATGATCCAGCAAGATCCTCCTGCTGAAGATCCTCCGATTGTCCTTGAAGATGACAAAAGAAAGACATTGAATCCTCCTCCGGCTCTTTCAGCAGCCAAGGAAGAAACCATTTACAAGGCCGCACTGGATGACCATATAGCTCAGCAAATACGAGCTCACCAGGCAAATGAAGCGGCTGGGCAAATTTCTAGAACCGAACGACCCTACCCGGGCTGGTATGACCAAATTAGTTACCCGCTGGGATATACAATCCCTAAGTTCCACGAATATAAGGAGACAGGGAATCCGCATCAGCATGTCGCTCAATTCAGGGCCTTATGCGGCAATACTGGAGGCGATGACAAATTGTTGCTTCGCCAATTCGTCGGCAGCTTAGCAGAAACAACCTTTGAATGGTATTCGGAGCTACCTAACGACTCTGTCAAAACATTTGCGGAGATGGAGCTGATGTTTACACAGAGATTTGCAAGCGCTAGCGAGCGCACCCCGATCACGGCACGGATCAATGCCAGAGTGAAGCCGGGAGAGACGTGGGTGCAATATGCAATCCGGTGGCGGAACCTATGGTCGAGATGCGAACAACGCATAGAAGAAGCTCTTGCCGTGGGCATGTTCGTGGGTACTCTCGACCCTCAAGCGACCATCTCCCAATTCATGATGTTCTTCAAGCCGACCACCTTCCAGGCCTTGATTGACAAGCTGGCCCAAATGGACCAGGTGGGCCATAGGCCTTCCACTTCAAAGACAGAGCCTTGGAATGAAAAGGGCAAAGGGAAAGCAACCTTCGTTGCTAATACTCAGCAACGGCCGAGCAACTTAAAGCCGGTTGTTCGCCAAAACAACGTGCGTCCACGCACATCCCTCGAGGAGAGACTAGGACGTCCTTACTCGTTTCCTCAGAATAAAACGAGGAGATTGTTCGAGCTGGCAGAGCGCAACAGACTCATCAACCTGCCGAGTCCGAAAAGTCCGTTGCAGCCAGGCGATGTCAACGATCCAAATTACTGCCCTTACCACCAAGCGGTAAGCCATCCAATCGAAGATTGCTTCGTCTTTAAGGGATGGATCGAGGATCAGTACCAACAAGGCAAGTTCGCGTTATCTGAAAACTGGAAGGTGAACCCGCCACAGCCTCACACTCCTAAGAAGACAAACACACCGGGGGCATCGTGCTCATTCATAAGGGTAGCCCCATGGGAGGACGTTCTTTCAGCCAAGACGAAAAGAAAGCTGAAGGATCACCAAACATGCCCGGCAATCAGGTGGAAAAATCCACTGGAACCCGAGATCATCGAGGGAATGCTGAAACCGCGCCCAACTCCAAAAACGGGTGGTGATGGTCAGAGTGCTCACATCCAGCCGTCAAAGTCTTCGAAGAAGAAGAAGAAGACCAAAAACCCGTGCAGCCCGTGCGCACGGACCTGCAAAAACAGATTGACGCGTTGGAAGAATATAATCAGAAGGCGCGGACCCCAGTCACACTCCAAGAATTTCTCAGCCACGTCCTTGAGGATGGAGATGATGACAATGGAAAAGACTCGTCAGATGAATCTGAAGATTATGTGGCAAGCTGACATGTGATCTCTCACTCGTCAATAAATGACGAAGAAGCTCCTTACACAGAGAAGCTGGGGGCGGATCCTGAACCAGAACTTATGTGTCCATCAGACGAGATGATCGATGCCTTCCTGAACGAAGCCCGTCTTAAAAGCAAAGCCGATCGAGAGCGCGAGATGGCCATATTCGAGAAAGCTAAACGTCGGCGACTGGACAAAAGAGTCGAAACACTCCCACCGGATCAAAGTACATCCACCACAAATGAAAGCAGGATCAAGACAAGGAAACGATTCGCCAAAGCCATATCAATGGGAATGAAGCTGCCACCCTCTGAAGGAAACACTCCTGATGAAGCGGATGTACATCCTAGCTACTGCTTATATCATCGAAAGATTGCGCACCCAACCGAAGAGTGCAATGCCTTTAAAAACTGGTGGTAGGGATACGTTGCTCACCGGCAGCACGTTCAGCGATTGAAGCGCAAAGCTCGTCGGAAACAGAGAAGCACGACAAATGAGCATATGAAAACTGCCGGCAACGGTCACATGGTTGACGGAAGAAGATCGCAAGCTCTCACATTCGGGGGCAATTCTGAAGAAGAAATGACTCTTAGCCCTCTTTTCTAAGAATCCACCTCAGGAAAAGAGGAAAAAAAGAAGAGCCGCGAGAACGTTCAGCTGGGCAATCGCACGCTACCCGAAAAGAATCTCGGACCCGCAAATAAGGAATCGAACAAAAGGGATAAGGGGAATAGAAAAGCGACCTTCGTCGCCAACGCTCAACAACAGACGAGTAACCCGAGACAGTTTTGTCGTCAAAACAACAAGCCGCGATACCTCAATGAGAAGTTGAAACGTCCTTACTCGTTTCGCAAAGATAAAACAAAGAGATTGTTCGAGCTAGCTGTGCGCAGCGGGCTCATCACTCTGCCAGATCCAAAACGTCCGTTGCAGCCATGTGACGTTAACAATCCTAACTATTGTCCCTACCACAAAGTAATGGATCACCCACTCGAAAATTGCTACGTCTTCAAAAACTAGGTTGAAGACCAATACCAACAAGGCAAACTCGCGCTGTCCGAAAACTGGAAGGTGAGCCCGCCACAACCACATGCCTCGAGAAAGATGGATATGTCGGGGGAATCATGCTCATTCATAGGGAAAGCCCCATAGACCGAAAAGTCAGTAAACTAGAGATTCGCCTCAAATACGGCGACAATAGACCAAAAAGTCAGTAAACTAGAGATTCGCCTCAAATACGGCGACGACGGACCGCAATGTCCTAAAACCTGCAAATGACCGAAACGTCGTTAAACTACTATCAACCCGCGGCATCCTAAGGCTGGCGTGGTAAAAATAAAACGGTATGTCCACAAGCAAAATGGGCACGGATGAAAACCCGAAAGGGCTCCGTGAGTAAAAACAGCATGGCTTCCGGCGAGTCTTGTGAAAACCCGAAAGGGCGCAATCTCGTTAGAATAAAAAAAAAGAGAAAGAACAAAAAAAAAACGGTATGTCCATAAGAAAAATGGGCACGGATGAAAACCCGAAAGGGCTCCGTGAGTAAAAACAGCAGGGCTACCGGCGAGTGTTTGTGAAAACCCGAAAGGGCGCAACCTCGTTAAAAGACACTTACAGGGTCCTCTCGACCTTATAAGGAGAAACCACCCGCGTGAGATCCTTACGACTCACAAGGAAGCAACACACTTAGGGATCCTCACGATTCCTAAGGAGAAAATACACTTGCGAGATTCTCACGACTCGTTAGGAGAACTCTCTTATGGGACCCTCACGGCTCATAAGATTTGAAAGTCTTAAGTTACAGAAAGCTTAACCTGTTCTTAAGCAACCCCCACAACGTTCGATATTGCCCTACAAGCGGCTTATATTGACCCTTGTATATATTCCACGGGCACGAATAAACATTTCCCTAACAAAGTCCCATCCGTGACTAGGGATATGCTTGTACAGCAAACAACACTTGTAAGTCCTCTCGACTTATAAGGAGAAAACCCTTTTGTAAGATCCTTACGACTTACAAGAGAACATGCACTTAGGAATCCTCACGATTCACAAGGAGAAAACACACCTACAAGATCCTCACGACTTGTAGGGAGAAATACCTTTGTGAGACCCTTACGGCTCATGAAGTCAAAAGCCTTAGCCGACAGGACCCTTAACCCTGTTTACTAAGCCACTTTTGTTCAACATCGACAGAGGCAAATGATGATTCGCTCCTGGCAATATCCCAGTTGTAGCGATGCTGATGCCTAAACCGGTATCAAATTCCAAGCCCTTTCAAGGCAAATGATGATTCGCTCCTGGCAATATCCCAGTTGCAGCGATGCTGATGCCTAAACCGGTATCAAATTCCAAGTCCTTTCATGGAAAATGATGATTCGCTCCTGGCAATATTCCAGTCGTAGCGATGCTGATGCTAAGATTGGCATCAGATATCAAGTTTCACACTCGCGATAAAAAAATCAGCAAGCTAAAAATGCATACAAAAATAGCCGAAATGATTGGACAACTCGCAATAAAAAGCAGCTAGTAAAAAGAAAAATAGCTGAAATGATTGGGCACCGTGAAAAATAGCCGAAATGATTGGGCAATCGCGATTTTCGCGATATAAAAAGCTGAAATGATAGAGCATCGCGGAAAGAATAAAAAAAAATGATGAAAGAATGAATTTTTTTTTTGCCCTACAGGTGAGATCACATCGATCCCTGTATACAATCCAGGGGCACAGATAAAGTGGGAACCATACCTTCCCAACAGGTTCCATCAGAAAGCGAGGCCAAATCTCGACGGTTCGTAGACAACCTAGAGACAACCTCGACATTTGTCGCAATATTGCAGACACAATGTCAGCAAATGAAGCAAAGGAAGATCCCTAGCTTCAGTGTCTCGACGTCAACATCGACAACTTAGAGATCACCAACGGCGTTTCTCCTCACTCCAACCAGATGCAGACGTGACATCAACAACCGACCCCAGAGTCGCAACGAAACGGAACCATGGCAAAGTCCCTAGTTCCAAATCTCAATGGCCACATCTACAGCCTGGAGACCAACAACGGTGTGCCTCCTCATTCCAACAGGACACAGATGTTACACCATCAAATGGAGCGATGGAAAAATCCCAGCTCCACCTCAGCATTCGTCTCGATACAGCAGACGAGATGTCAACGACGGTATTCCTTCGCAGGTCCAGCAGGATGCAGACGCAACATCAACGAAAGTCCCCATGGTCAGCAAAGCGGAGTGACGGCAAAATCCTCGCTCCACCTCAGCATTCGTCTCGTTACGGCAGATGCAATGTCAACAGCAGCGTTCCTTCGCGGTCCAGCAGGATGCAGACGCAACGTCAAAAAAAGACCTTACGGTCAAAACAGACGAAGCAAAGGCCAAATTCCTAGCTTCAGGGTCTTGACGGTAACTCATATAAAACCTGAAAGACTATCGGAGATCATCCCACATAGAGTGATCACCACCTCGACGTTCGTCTCGATACAGCAGACGAGATGTCACTACAGCGTCCTTCCTCCAACGGTATCCGGACAAACCAAAGCAGATGAAGCAAAGGCCAAATTCCTAGCTTCAGGGTCTTGACGGCAAGTCATATAAAGCCTGAAAGACAATCGGAGATCATCTCGCACCAGCGCAAAGTGGTCACCACCTCGACGATCGTCTCGATACAGCAGATGAAATGTCACCCCAGCGTTCTTCCCCGAACAGGATTCGGACGCGCCAAAGCAAATGAAGCAAAAGGCCAAATTCCTAGCTTCAGGGTCTTGACGGCAAGTCATATAAAGCCTGAAAGACAATCGGAGATCATCTCGCACCAGCGCGGAGTGGTCACCACCTCGACGATCGTCTCGATACAGTAGATGAAATGTCACCCCAGCGTTCTTCCCCCAGCAGGATTCGGACGCGCCAAAGTAAATGAAGCAAAAGGCCAAATTCCTTGCTTCAGGGTCTTAACGGCAAGTCATATAGAGCCTGAAAGACAATCGGAGATCATCTCGAACCAGTGTGGAGTGGTCACCACCTCGACGTTCGTCTCGATACAGCAGACGCAACATCACCAAAAGGAGCCACGGCAAAATCCCTAGTTCCAAACCTCGACGGTTCACCAGCAACCTAGAGACAACCATGACATTCGTCTCGATACAGAGGACGCGATGCCAGCAAACGAAGCGAAGGCCAAATTCCTAGCTTCATGCGTCTTAACGGCAATTCATATAAAGCCTGAAAGACAATCGGAGATTATCTCGCATCAGTGTGGAGTGGTCACCACCTCGACGTTCGTCTCGATACAGCAGACGCAACATCACCAAAAGGAGTCACGGCAAAATCCCTAGTTCCAAACCTCGACGGTTCACCAGCAACCTAGAGACAACCATGACATTCGTCTCGATACAGAGGACGCGATACCAGCAAACGAAGCGAAGGCCAAATTCCTAGCTTCAAGGTCTTAACGGCAAGTCATATAAAGCCTGAAAGACCACCGGAGATCATCCCACATGGAGTGGTCACCACCTCGACGTTCGTCTCGATACAGCAGACGCAACATCACCAAAAGGAGCCACGGCAAAATCCCTAGTTCCAAACCTCGACGATTCACCAGCAACCTAGAGACAACCATGACATTCGTCTCGATACAGAGGACGCAATGCCAGCAAACGAAGCAAAGGCCAAATTCCTAGCTTCAGGGTCTTAACGGCAAGTCATATAAAGCCTGAAAGACTATCGGAGATCATCCCACACCAGCGCAGAGTGGTTATGACTCATCGGGGCTCCCCAAAATGAGCCTAACCTCAAGTAAAAAGCGGCATGGCAAATTCCTAACGCTTGCTCTTCCGACGGTCAAACTGCCAAGGAGGATTGCTTGAAGACGTCTTGTCCAGCCCCCGAAGGGATCAGAGACACGGCAGTCGCAGGGCTACTCGAACAGCACGATTGCCTATCGAGGAATATATCAGCTGATGCGACGGTACGACGGCCAAAACCCTAAGTACCACAGACCCTAACGGACTTCTGTCGTAAAGAGCAGAGGTTAACTGTGACGTTAGGATATTCTTGCGAGATCTGCTCGATCCGTTTCGACTCGTGAGGAAATTGATGTCTTTGCGAGAACTTCTCGATTCGTCTCGACTCGTGAGATAAAGCCTTAGGCAGTAGGGATTAAAAAACCTGTTTCCTAAGCACTGGGACCCTGCAAGTCGGCCCAAAACGGTCTCTTGCATACTATCCACGGGTCACACTCTCCAAATTCGAATCTCGAAAAGGAGGGAAACAACCACTTACGAGTCCTCTCGACTTATAAGCGGGAAAATTCTCTTGTGAGATCCTTACGACTTTCAAGAGAAAACACACTTAGGAGTCCTCACGACCCCAAAGGAGAAAATACACCTGCGGGATCCTCTCGACTCGTAGGGAGAAAAGTCTTTATGAGACCCTCACGGCTCATAAAGTTGAAAAGTCTTAGGTGGCAGATCCTAACCCTGTCTCCTAAGCCATCACCGCCCTGCAAAGAGGTCAAGATGGACCATCTATGAGCCACACTCGCCAAAGCTACATGCCATTGAAATGGAAAAGCTACTCATGAGCATATAAACTACTTCACGCCAGAGTAATATATAAAGAGATAGAAGGGTGCGGCTCATGGAGTTAAGGGTTTGGAAATATATCTCTTAAGAGTCGAGATTTGAGTCAATGATAAATGACAACGCTTGTGTCCGCTCGTTATCTTTTCAGATCAAGATTCTGAAAGTAATCTACCAACCCGAAACTGGTCATACGCTATGCATTACTTTGCACTACTTCACCCACATATATACTTACGTGGGAAAAGTAGTGGGGGGCATTTGTTCCCGCCAAAAAATTCTGCGTAGAAGAGTCCAAGGTATCAAATGGCAGCGATACGCTTAAGGAAATGCGAACCAATATCTTCCGGCCTGTATTTTGATAAGTTCCCGAAGGAGGAACTATTAAATTCTGATGGTATTTGAAGCATCTCGAAAAACCCTTCGATTTGATATATTATGGGCCTCATAATTCATCCGGGATCAAAAGTTATGAGGCATCACGTGTCCACACGTGATGGCCCTTTAAGGACCCGCTGGAGGAGTTAAAAGATATAATAAAAACCCAGAAAAGACCCCAATGGGGCATCACGTGCTCACATGTGACCATGGGTCACGTGCAGACACGTGATGGGCTTTTAAGGCCTCTAAAATAATGAATAGAATTAAATTCTAAAATCTGTTCCCTGATTAAAAATCAAGAAGTACCTCAACGAGGTATCACGTGCTCACACGTGACCAATGGTCACGTGTTGACACGTGATGGTTAAAACAACAACATAAACAAGCAGCTGTTAAAGGACCCAATTTGGGGGTCACGTGCTCACACGTGACCAAGGGTCACGTGCCAGCACGTGACAGGCTTTGAAAGCCTTACAGTTTAATAGAGTTAAAATTCTAAATTTCTCTAAAATCTTTCGAAATAGAATTAAAATTCTAAATTTATCTAAATCTTTCCAAATGGAAAAGGATTATGGGGACCGTTGGATTAAAGATCCAAAGGTGATTAAATATCACCTATCTATGGAAAAATCTTGAACTTGGAAAGATTTCCCCTTAAAATCTAACCGAAATAACAAAGGAATATCTTTGGATTTAAAATCCAATGGTGAATAAAATTCACCTAATAATCCAAAGGTCCAGATGAATGATGAATGCAAATCAAACCTCTAACGAATACAAATCAAATCTTTCAATGAGAGATTTGCTAAACAAATTGATTCTCTTCCTTCTCCTATAAATAGGAGCCAAGAAGAGAAGAGAAGGGGACTACCTTTTTTGGAGAGAAAAACAGAGAGAGGAGAATTTAATACTCAAGAGGGAAGAAAAGAAAGGAGAATTTAATTCTCAACAAAGAAAACCCTAGGTGAGAAAAGGGAAAAAGATCAACATCAAATAGATAATTTAATTCTCCAAATTTAAGAGTTTAACTCTTCTGCAAATAAAGAACTTAGTTCTTCTTCTGGTTGAAGATCTGTACAGAGCACATCTCCCCATAGCATGAGAATTTAATCCTCACCGGGTCGAGATCCTGCCATGCAGATCCTGAACTTAGAAGGGGAATTGAGTTTTGAGAATTTAATTCTCCCAAACTCACAGGAATTTAATTCCTCCTAAAATGAAACTAGGGTTTGACCCTAATCAAGGATTTAATTCTTTTACATATCTGGGAATTTAATTCCTTTAAAAAGAAATTAGGGTTTTATCCCAAATAAGAATTTAATTCTTTCACAATAGGAATTTAATTCCTCCAAAATCATAATTAGGGTTTAACCCTACAGAGAATTCAATTCTTAAAGATCTCTGTTCATGAAAAGAACTAGGGTCACGTGCCCCCACGCGACCCTTGAAAAGATCCCTGAAGAAAGGAAGCTTTGAGGCAATACCTCACGTGCTCCCACGTGACTCCCAAAATGCAGAAAGAAAAAACAAAAGAAAAGAAGCTTTGGGCGCTCTCACGTGTTCCCATGTGACCCCTCAGCAAGTGCTGTCATTATCGATGCATTAATCCCCACCACGTGCCAACACGTGATGCTCTAAAATAAAGATGAAAAGTGTTTAACACTTATTCGCAGATTTGAGGATAAAACAAAGGAGATATGGCTCCACATTTAGGGCGCCCTCACGTGTCCCCACGTGACCCCTAACAAATCCCTTTAATATCCAATGGATGGATGCCTATCACGTGCCCACACGTGATGGCCAGGAAATGAAAAGTGATTAACACTTAATTGCAGAACGAAGAAAAGGGATCCGGTCCCCCCTTTTGGGCGCTCTCACGTGTCCACACGTGACCCCTCTGTCTTTAGTGTTTAACACTAATTTAAAGATTATATTTCCAGTGTTTAACACTGATTGTTTCTAGTGTTTAACACTAAATTAAAGATTATATTTCCAGTGTTTAACACTGATTGTCTTTTAGTGTTTAACACTAATTTGAGAGTTCTATCTCCAGTGTTTAACACTGTTTTTCTCTGAGTGTTTAACACTACTTTTAGCCAAATTGGCTAATTTTCCAGAGGCAAAAGTCCCTCCTCCAAATGAATCTCAAAATTGAGGAAATCAAAGACAAAATGTTGTCAGAGCCCCCAAACCTCTGTTTAGCACTGCTAAATGATGAGGGGCTGAACCTAGACAAATGTCTAATGGCCCAAAGAGCCAATATTTCAAACATAATTGGACTTAGCCCAAACTGGCCATAAGTCCTCAAGTCATCTTGAACTGAGCACATCTGCTCTTTTAACCAACTTTGGTTCAAGGGTACATCTCTGAACTCCTCTAATATTTGTCGTTGTAATCCTTCAACGTCTTGAGAGAGGTGACGGGTCCCGACAACCACACATCAACACGAACTGTGGGGTCCTTAAACTCATGGACTTATGCGTCCTTAAACCAAGATACGGACTGTGGGGTCCTTAAACCCGCGGACTTATGCGTCCTTAAACTAACGGACTAATGCGTCCTTAAACACACCCATATGGACTGTGGGGTCCTTAAACCCATGGACTTATGCGTCCTTAAACTATCAATGGACCGTAACGTCCTTAAACTACCAATGGACCACTATGTCCTTAAACTAATATTGGACCACCATGTCCCTAAACTGGAACCATGTCCCTAAACTGGAACAATAGAGCCCAAACGCTCTTTTGTCGGATCTAAACGATCCCATTAAGTTGATCTTAGTCTCAAACTGGGCTTACGTGTCCTTAACAAACGTTTAAGTTGATCTTAGCCTCAAATACGGCTAACGTATTCTTAAACCCTCAAACAGACTTTAGTCCCAAATTGGACTACAGGTCTCCCAACCAACTTTGGTTCAAGGGTACATCTCTGAACTCCTCTGATATCTGTCGTTGTAATCCTTCAACGTCGTCAGAGAGGTGACGGGTCCCGACGGCCATACATTCAATGGACCACTATGTCCCTAAACTGGAACAATAGAGTCCAAATGCTCTTTTGTCGGATCTAAACGATCCCGTTAAGTTGATCTTGGTCTCAAATTAGACTAACGTATCCTTAACAAACGTTTGAGTTGATCTTAGCCTCAAATATGGTTAACGCATCCTCAAACCAAAACCCCAAACCCAAATCTAAGAAAATACGGATTTGGACTAATCCACGTCCTACGGGCGACGAAATAAACAGTCTCCGTATACAATCCACGGGCAACAAAACACAAAACAAACACACACGACACGAAGTGACCATCTGGAGAAGGAGAAAGTTGTTACCGCAGTGCGGTAGCGTAATTAACTGCAGGGGCTTGCGCCTGCAGGGAAAAGCGTCCCCATAATCAAAAACCCCTCAAGCGAGGGGGAATCTGACGAAGTCTGCTACATCGGCCGCATCCGTCTAAACCTTCGATACTTGGTGCCATAAATCAACTTGGCATCTTCGGAGAGGTGGACGGATAGCACCAATTAGTATCTGCCCCGAATCTCAGGCTAGACGCCCATGTCTCGGCCGTCGTTCGGAGGGGAACAGATTCTGGTACGCTCGGTGGGACCTTTTCCTCTTTCCACTCCACACTTCGTGTGTCGTGTTCGCGAACGAATCGCGGTTTACTGTGGTTGCCTGTGGATTCGAGGTACTAAGATTTGGTGTCTTGCTCCGTGCAGAAAATAGAAGATCAATGGCTTAAAGCTGCACTGCCTGCAACTGCAACTCTCGCTCGGTCCTTGCTGGAAGAGTGACTTATGGGCCCCAAGCGGCCTCCCTTTTCAAGATGCCAGTGGAGCAGGTAACTCAGGCCACCACTGGATTATTCTTCGGGACCCTGCTCCCACCGTTGAGCTTCAATGCCACAATGACGTTGCAAGAATCCCCAAAGAAGTCGGTCTTTGATCGGCTTACCACTGTCGCGACCCCTCTCAACGGGTCGCCCAACTTCAATACCTCAGTTTTCAACAGATTGGGCCAGAGCGTCTACAAGCCCGCGATACCCGAAGTTGCCATCCCAAAGCGGATAGCCATCCCGGCTCAAGCGGACGAAATCATTGGAAAGGCTTCTCCTTCCAAAAAGTCAGTTTTTACAAGGATGGCCATTCCGGCTTCTGCTCCAGGCGAGGTCCTCAAAGCTGCTTCCTCTGCCCAGAGGTCTGCCTTTGACAGATTAGACATTGCTTCTCAACGGGTGTCAGTCTTCGACAAGCCAGCACCAATAATGGTCTCTCCTCAAAGCAGGGGGCATGAGGAGGTCACCCTTACGGCTGAGACAACTCCATCCACACGACACGCTCGACGTCGCCATTGGCGCCGAGTGAGGAAGGCTGGGGGCAACTCCCCATCTGGGATAACTCCGCCATCTCCAACGGTGGGGATCGATGCTGTTGTTCCAACCGGGAACAACTTTGAATTGCTGAACACGGTGCACAGAAACTCTCCTACTGCGATGCTGGAGAGAACTCCTTCACCTGTGGAGGATACTCCAGAGAAGAAGCTGGAGCAGCCCCCTCAACGGCTACCCTATAAAATTTACAAGGTCTGGCGACAAATCCAGGAGTCGGTGATTGATCAAGACTATCTCCGCCGACAGAAAAAGATGAAGGTGCGGCAGGAGAAGGATCACTCTGTCAAGCCACAAAAAGCAACAACCACTTGGGTGCCCACTACAACGGCCCCTTTAACTTTGACCACTCAAAAGAAAAGGAGGCCGCAAAAAGCCCCTGTGAACATGGCGAACCATAAATGTGTTGAGCACAAACACCCCAAGTCTGGGGGCATGGTGGTGCACACTGTTTATATGGCTTCTGGAAAGGAGGAAAGCCGTGCTTCGACGGGTCACCGACCGCTCACCCGATCCATAACGAAAGCCCAGGAGCAGCAACAGAAGCTTCAGGAGATGATGACTGCAGTGGACGCACTTACCGGGCCAAAAGAAAGCTCGGAGGCATCATCAGAGCAGCGTCATGAACAAGAAACTGATGCTGACTACCTACGCAGAGTCCTCGAAAAGAAGGACAAAGAAGCCGCAGAGCAAGCGGCTAACATAAAACAAATGGCGCTTCTCTTCCAAGATATGGTAGGGATGATGATCCAGCAAGATCCTCCTGCTGAAGATCGTCCGATTGTCCTTGAAGATGACAAAAGAAAGACATTGAATCCTCCTCCGGCTCTTTCAGCAGCCAAGGAAGAAACCATTTACAAGGCCGCACTGGATGACCATATAGCTCAGCAAATACGAGCTCACCAGGCAAATGAAGCGGCTGGGCAAATTTCTAGAACTGAACGACCCTACCCGGGCTGGTATGACCAAATTAGTTACCCGCTGGGATATACGATCCCTAAATTCCACGAATATAAGGGGACAGGG
The DNA here is from genome assembly GCA_030015575.1 of Agapanthus africanus. Lineage (NCBI taxonomy): Eukaryota > Viridiplantae > Streptophyta > Magnoliopsida > Asparagales > Amaryllidaceae > Agapanthus > Agapanthus africanus. The sequence goes on along the minus strand of JASDDO010000022.1, from coordinate 133,366,193 downwards.
AATCCGCATCAGCATGTCGCTCAATTCAGGGCCTTATGCGGCAATACTGGAGGCGATGACAAATTGTTGCTTCGCCAATTCGTCGGCAGCTTAGCAGAAACAACCTTTGAATGGTATTCGGAGCTACCTAACGACTCTGTCAAAACATTTGCGGAGATGGAGCTGATGTTTACACAGATATTTGCAAGCGCTAGCGAGCGCACCCCGATCACGGCACTGATCAATGCCAGAGTGAAGCCGGGAGAGACGTGGGTGCAATATGCAATCCGGTGGCGGAACCTATGGTCGAGATGCGAACAACGCATAGAAGAAGCTCTTGCCGTGGGCATGTTCGTGGGTACTCTCGACCCTCAAGCGACCATCTCCCAATTCATGATGTTCTTCAAGCCGACCACCTTCCAGGCCTTGATTGACAAGCTGGCCCAAATGGACCAGGTGGGCCATAGTCCTTCCACTTCAAAGACAGAGCCTTGGAATGAAAAGGGCAAAGGGAAAGCAACCTTCGTTGCTAATACTCAGCAACGGCCGAGCAACTTAAAGCCGGTTGTTCGCCAAAACAACGTGCGTCCACGCACATCCCTCGAGGAGAGACTAGGACGTCCTTATTCGTTTCCTCAGAATAAAACGAGGAGATTGTTCGAGCTGGCAGAGCGCAACAGACTCATCAACCTGTCGAGTCCGAAAAGTCCGTTGCAGCCAGGCGATGTCAACGATCCAAATTACTGCCCTTACCACCAAGCGGTAAGCCATCCAATCGAAGATTGCTTCGTCTTTAAGGGATGGATCGAGGATCAGTACCAACAAGGCAAGTTCGCGTTATCTGAAAACTGGAAGGTGAACCCGCCACAGCCTCACACTCCTAAGAAGACAAACACACCGGGGGCATCGTGCTCATTCATAAGGGAAGCCCCATGGGAGGACGTTCTTTCAGCCAAGACGAAAAGAAAGCTGAAGGATCACCAAACATGCCCGGCAATCAGGTGGAAAAATCCACTGGAACCCGAGATCATCGAGGGAATGCTGAAACCGCGCCCAACTCCAAAAACGGGTGGTGATGGTCAGAGCGCTCACACCCAGCCGTCAAAGTCTTCGAAGAAGAAGAAGAAGACCAAAAAGCCCGTGCAGCCCGTGCGCACGGACCTGGAAAAACAGATTGACGCGTTGGAAGAATATAATCAGAAGGCGCGGACCCCAGTCACACTCCAAGAATTTCTCAGCCACGTCCTTGAGGATGGAGATGATGACAATGGAAAAGACTCGTCAGATGAATCTGAAGATTATGTGGCAAGCTGACATGTGATCTCTCACTCGTCAATAAATGACGAAGAAGCTCCTTACACAGAGAAGCTGGGGGCGGATCCTGAACCAGAACTTCTGTGTCCATCAGACGAGATGATCGATGCCTTCCTGAACGAAGCCCGTCTTAAAAGCAAAGCCGATCGAGAGCGCGAGATGGCCATATTCGAGAAAGCTAAACGTCGGCGACTGGACAAAAGAGTCGAAACACTCCCACCGGATCAAAGTACATCCGCCACAAATGAAAGCAGGATCAAGACAAGGAAACGATTCGCCAAAGCCATATCAATGGGAATGAAGCTGCCACCCTATGAAGGAAACACTCCTGATGAAGCGGATGTACATCCTAGCTACTGCTTATATCATCGAAAGATTGCGCACCCAACCGAAGAGTGCAATGCCTTTAAAAACTGGTGGTAGGGATACGTTGCTCACCGGCAGCACGTTCAGCGATTGAAGCGCAAAGCTCGTCGGAAACAGAGAAGCACGACAAATGAGCATATGAAAACTGCCGGCAACGGTCACATGGTTGACGGAAGAAGATTGCAAGCTCTCACATTCGGGGGCAATTCTGAAGAATAAATGACTCTTAGCCCTCTTTTCAAAGAATCCACCTCAGGAAAAGAGGAAAAAAAGAAGAGCTGCGAGAACGTTCAGCTGGGCAATCGCACGCTACCCGAAAAGAATCTCGGACCCGCAAATAAGGAATCGAACAAAAGGGATAAGAGGAATAGAAAAGCGACCTTCGTCGCCAACGCTCAACAACAGCCGAGTAACCCGAGACAGTTTTGTCGTCAAAACAACAAGCCGCGATACCTCAATGAGAAGTTGAAACGTCCTTACTCGTTTCGCAAAGATAAAACAAAGAGATTGTTCGAGCTAGCAGTGCGCAGCGGGCTCATCACTCTGCCAAATCCAAAACGTCTGTTGCAGCCAGGTGACGTTAACAATCCTAACTATTGTCCCTACCACAGAGTAATGGGTCACCCACTCGAAAATTGCTACGTTTTCAAAAACTAGGTTGAAGACCAATACCAACAAGGCAAACTCACGCTGTCCGAAAACTGGAAGGTGAGCCCGCCACAACCACATGCCTCGAGAAAGATGGATATGCCGGGGGCATCATGCTCATTCATAGGGAAAGCCCCATAGACCGAAAAGTCAGTAAACTAGAGATTCGCCTCAAATACGGCGACAATAGACCGAAAAGTCAGTAAACTAGAGATTCGCCTCAAATACGGCGACGACGGACCGCAATGTCCTAAAACCTGCAAATGACCGAAACGTCGTTAAACTACTATCAACCCGCGGCATCCTAAGGCTGGCGTGGTAAAAATAAAACGGTATGTCCACAAGCAAAATGGGCACGGATGAAAACCCGAAAGGGCTCCGTGAGTAAAAACAGCATGGCTACCGGCGAGTCTTGTGAAAACCCGAAAGGGCGCAATCTCGTTAGAATAAAAAAAAAGAGAAAGAATAAAAAAAACGGTATGTCCATAAGCAAAATGGGCACGGATTTAAACCCGAAAGGGCTCCGTAAGTAAAAACAGCAGGGCTACCGGCGAGTGTTTGTGAAAACCCGAAAAGGCGCAACCTCGTTAAAAGACACTTACAGGTTCCTCTCGACCTTATAAGGAGAAACCACCCGCGTGAGATCCTTACGACTCACAAGGAAGCAACACACTTAGGGATCCTCACGATTCCTAAGGAGAAAATACACTTGCGAGATTCTCACGACTCGTTAGGAGAACTCTCTTATGGGACCCTCACGGCTCATAAGATTTGAAAGTCTTAAGTTACAGAAATCTTAACCTGTTCTTAAGCAACCCCCACAACGTTCGATATTGCCCTACAAGCGGCTTATATTGACCCTTGTATACAATCCACGGGCACGAATAAACATTTCCCTAACAAAGTCCCATCCGTGACTAGGGATATGCTTGTACAACAAACAACACTTGTAAGTCCTCTCGACTTATAAGGAGAAAACCCTTTTGTAAGATCCTTACGACTTACAAGAGAACATGCACATAGGAATCCTCACGATTCCCAAGGAGAAAACACACCTACAAGATCCTCACGACTTGTAGGGAGAAATACCTTTGTGAGACCCTTACGGCTCATGAAGTCAAAAGCCTTAGCCGACAGGACCCTTAACCCTGTTTACTAAGCCACCTTTGTTCAACATCGACAGAGGCAAATGATGATTCGCTCCTGGCAATATCACAGTTGTAGCGATGCTGATGCCTAAACCGGTATCAAATTCCAAGCCCTTTCAAGGCAAATGATGATTCGCTCCTGGCAATATCCCAGTTGCAGCGATGCTGATGCCTAAACCGGTATCAAATTCCAAGTCCTTTCATGGAAAATGATGATTCGCTCCTGGCAATATTCCAGTCGTAGCGATGCTGATGCTAAGATTGGCATCAGATATCAAGTTTCACACTCGTGATAAAAAAATCAGCAAGCTAAAAATGCATACAAAAATAGCCGAAATGATTGGACAACTCGCAATAAAAAGCAGCTAGTAAAAAGAAAAATAGCTGAAATGATTGGGCACCGCGAAAAATAGCCGAAATGATTGGGCAATCGCGATTTTCGCGATATAAAAAGGTGAAATGATAGAGCATCGCGGAAAGAATAAAAAAAAAATGATGAAAGAATGAAATTTTTTTTTGCCCTACAGGTGAGATCACATCGATCCCTGTATACAATCCAGGGGCACAGATAAAGTGGGAACCATACCTTCCCAACAGGTTCCATCAGAAAGCGAGGCCAAATCTCGACGGTTCGTAGACAACCTAGAGACAACCTCGACATTTGTCGCAATATTGCAGACACAATGTCAGCAAATGAAGCAAAGGAAGATCCCTAGCTTCAGTGTCTCGACGTCAACATCGACAACTTAGAGATCACCAATGGCGTTTCTCCTCACTCCAACCAGATGCAGACGTGACATCAACAACCGACCCCAGAGTCGCAACGAAACGGAACCATGGCAAAGTCCCTAGTTCCAAATCTCAATGGCCACATCTACAGCCTGGAGACCAACAACGGTGTGCCTCCTCATTCCAACAGGACACAGATGTTACACCATCAAATGGAGCGATGGAAAAATCCCAGCTCCACCTCAGCATTCGTCTCGATACAGCAGACGAGATGTTAACGACGGTGTTCCTTCGCAGGTCCAGCAGGATGCAGACGCAACATCAACGAAAGTCCCCATGGTCAGCAAAGCGGAGTGACGGCAAAATCCTCGCTCCACCTCAGCATTCGTCTCGTTACGGCAGATGCAATGTCAACAGCAGCGTTCCTTCGCGGTCCAGCAGGATGCAGACGCAGCGTCAACAAAAGACCTTACGGTCAAAACAGACGAAGCAAAGGCCAAATTCCTAGCTTCAGGGTCTTGACGGTAACTCATATAAAACCTGAAAGACTATCGGAGATCATCCCACATAGAGTGATCACCACCTCGACGTTCGTCTCGATACAACAGACGAGATGTCACTACAGCGTCCTTCCCCCAACGGTATCAGGACAAACCAAAGCAGATGAAGCAAAGGCCAAATTCCTAGCTTCAGGGTCTTGACGGCAAGTCATATAAAGCCTGAAAGACAATCGGAGATCATCTCGCACCAGCGCAGAGTGGTCACCACCTCGACGATCGTCTCGATACAGCAGATGAAATGTCACCCCAGCGTTCTTCCTCCAACAGGATTCGGACGCGCCAAAGCAAATGAAGCAAAAGGCCAAATTCCTAGCTTCAGGGTCTTGACGGCAAGTCATATAAAGCCTGAAAGACAATCGGAGATCATCTCGCACCAGCGCGGGGTGGTCACCACCTCGACGATCGTCTCGATACAGTAGATGAAATGTCACCCCAGCGTTCTTCCCCCAGCAGGTGATCAGTCGAAAATATTGCATATTTTAACCGGCAATTTCCTTGTCATCTGCATACATATAGGAGAGTACGGTATTCATAATTCACATATTAGCTAATTGGTCGCAAAATATCAAATTACATGTATTCGACCTTAAAACCGGAAATTCTAGGGAAATTAACTGCATTGCATTACATAGCATATTTTCTATATCTTGCAACCCCTATTTTGAAGTCTATGCAGGAAAAGAGATGCTTGCTCGATCAATACATTGCTCGACCATTACAATTGCTCGTAAACTCATTGAAAGCAAATCTGGTATCAACACAGAAGGGAAACTGCAATTCTAAACATCAAAGAATAACCCATACAGCAGTACAAGACTACTGAAGAAAGAACAGATCCCAAGGCCACCAATGCGCGGCGGAAGGGCGGCCAAAGCCCACCTCATGCGGCGGTTGCGCAGCGGATCCAGAGAGTCAACTCTTCAAATTGCACCACAACTCCTGTTTCAGTGCCCACTACTCAAAAATGCATACAAAAGTCCAGAAGAGTCCAGACACTTCCACCAGATCATCAAGCTCCTAAACTAGCCTAAAACTTCTAGAACTTTCCTAAACCCTTGCTTAAACCCTAAGCTAAAGCCCAACAAACTTGTCAACAAACTTTGGGAGGGAAAGTCCAATTCAAATCTAAACCTAGTTCTATAAATAGGACCCTAGACTCATTCATTAAAAGGAGAACCATAGAGAGGAAAAGATTGAACATCTTAGATTTTAGCCATTCTCTCTTTCTCCATCTTCTTCTTCCTCAAGATTAGTGAGAAATCTTGTAGGAAACCCTAACCCTAAATCCACCACAATTCAAGATCTTGAGTGCAAGCCAAGCAAGATTCCTTCAACCCTTTTATGAGCCGAGCCGATCTTCCATCGGGCAAGAGATCCAAAGTAGATCCATGATCCACGGAGTCGAGCGAAGCCGAGTCAACGATCGATTTTCTTTCTTCTTGTAGATCTTGAAAGAATGTATTGAAGTTGTTGATTAAATAAAAGGTGATATTTTCTTCTATCTTGTTTTCTTTAAAATTCCGCATCATGTTATCTTTACTACTCTTGAATATTGTCTATGTGGTGATGCGTGAATAAAACTCCGCTCGTTAAGGAGTCGGAACGATCTTTAGTATGATGATGTAGCAAATTTGTAATCGATTCTTGAATCCCACGAGTTTGTAAACCCTAGCAAATTCAAGAACCGACAACCCATTTTGTTTCGATGCTATCTTGAATGACATCGTTCAAAATGAGAAAGTTAGGATCGTTTCTTGAAATTGTTAGAGGCTAGAATGTGAATGATTTCGACAACAGAACAAGGGATAAGATGAAACCCAAGTTTCACGAGAAAACCCTAACTCTTGTCGATGATCATCGATCTAGTATCAATTCTTTCGAAGGACAAGAATACAAAATCTTGTAGACTACATCACATCTAAAGATCCGATCGATTCCTACGAGCCTCTCTATCATTCTTGATTGTCGTTTGGAAAATACCATTGAAACCCGATTCTTGTTTGTTTATAGTTTCTTGATTCTTTAGTAGAGAATAGTGACACATGAATACAAATCAACTCCTGAATCTTGTTTTCTTGTTGCTTAACATTTCATTTCGAACAAAGTAAAATACAAACGAATCTCGAGATCCCTGTGGACGATCCGCACTCATTCATTAACTACAACCGACACCGTAGTTGATTGCGGTCAAATATTTTTGGTTGTGATTTCTTTACAATTTCATACTACACAACGAGAATTTCTTTACAATCAAAATGGCGCCGTTGCCGGGGACCATTTGATTCGATTTATTACAATCACAGAAATTAGTTTAATCAAAATGGCGCCGTTGCCGGGGATCGCGCGCTAATTCGTTTTACATTTTATAGTTTGAAGTGAAAGAATTATTACGTTTCATTTCTTGAAATCAAAATTCGTACAAACTCTTACACATGTGTTGTGATTTGATTGCAAGGTGATCTGGAGCATTCTGAGCTGTGGAAAAATTATTTGAGATATACCAGAGAGCTGGAGATAGGAACAGAAAGCAGCTGTTGAAATCTGGTACAGTGAACCCACTGTTTGACCGCGGAAGGGCGGCAGATATATGCTTTGTGCGGCGGAACCGCCGCAGTATAGGAGGTTCTCTGGATAATTTTCCAGCAGGTGATTTCTCTCTCTCTCCCCTCGCCCTTTTTAGCTCCAACTAATCCTTTCTGCAGGATTCTTTGCAAACAATAGCTGCGCCGCAAAAGCAAATTAAAATTGTGCGTGATTTTTGTTTTCTTGGTTGTTTTGCATATTAAATACGGAAATTAAGGGGCACGGCCAAATCCAAATTAGGTGGGGATTTCATTACCCTTCCTAGGCCCCGAAAACCACCAAACTTGCATCCGCATTTACCCCCATTAACTAAAAGAAATCTAGAGATGACTCTAAGGACTGTCGTGCTCATTTAGGACAAGAGAGGGCCGTGGGTAATTCATTGCTTATCCGCGTTTTCTTGTGGTGCCTAAGGCGAGTGTGTCTAAGGCTAGTGGTTATTAATTAGGACCACTGTAGTGGTGGTTCCTTCCCACTTACCTGGCACTCATCCGGCCACAGGGGGACAAAGAGGCAGTGAAGGATTGATCCCGCGACTTGTCTTTTGGCAGTGAGGAGCGGTCTAGAGCCGGACCTAGGTGACCATTAGATTCTAGGGTTTGTGTTGCTGCATTTGGTTGTCGCATCATTTTTTCAAAATCCGTCCCTTTTTAAAGCAAACACCGCATTCATTTTACCCCTAATTATAAGCCAACGCTGCCACTTGTACTAACCCTTTTTAGTACAAGATAGGCTGGACACGGGATTCTAGTGCCCGTTTAGTCCGCGTACCTTTTATCGACTCTGAAGTCGATAATTCTCCATTTACCTTTTCTTTACCTACTACCACACCCACACCGATGGATCCGAATCCATCAAACTTCTTTAACCCCAATCTGCCACCGTCCGTTGGTGCGCAGAATCCTACACACATTTCTCTTCAGGAAAGATGCTATCCACTTAGAGGTCCTCTTTCGACCTGCTTATCCACACCACCAGCCAACGGGGATAACTTTGAAATAAAGCCCCAGTATATCAACCTTCTACCTAAATACCACGGACTCGAGACCGAGGACGCTTACGTTTTCATTACCAAATTTGAAAACGTATGTTCTATGATGGGTACGTCTCAACTTTCTGTGGATGCGATGCGTCTACGACTTCTTCCATTTACCTTGTGCGATATAGCCGAGAAGTGGCTATATAACACCACCGCACATTCAATTACAAATTGGGAAGAATTCGTCGCTGCATTCCTAAAGAAATTTTACCCAGTCCAGAAGACGGCTCGAATCCGTAGCGAATTGAACCAATTTGCCCAGCTCCCTACCGAACCATTTTCAAAGTACTTTGAACGTTTCAAGGATCTAATGGTTCAATGTCCTCATCACGGCATCCCGAGATGGGAGCTTTGCCGAATCATCTATGAGGGCAGTAACCCTAGCACTAAACAGAGCCTTGAAAATATGTGTCAGGGTACATTTATGACTAAAGACGATGGGGAAGCCTGGCGATACTTAGAAGAGTTCGCTGAAAAATCACTAATTTGGGAGAGTGGAACCCAACCATTGAATAGGGGTGGCATACACCAAGTAGATGTATCCATAGGTGTTCGAGCTGAAATGGCAGCAATGCAAAAGAAGCTCGACGCTATGGAACACAAATTTGCAGCAGCCTCCCTAAACCCGGTATCACTCCCCAAAACTGTTTGTGGGTGCTGTTCTGATCCGTCTCACTTGACGGAAGAATGTCCGTTTCAAGGTCGTGAGCATACCAATGCCGCATTTCAAAGACCTAGAAACGATCCTTTTTCTTCCACATATAATCAGGGTTGGAGGAATCACCCTAACTTTACTTGGAACCAATCACAATCACAAAACACGGTTCCAAACCAAAACAATTTCCAAAGGGTCCCTCCACCACAACAGCAGCCACAACTTCAACTCACTCAGCACCCCTTTCAAGCACAAAATTTTCAAAATCAGGTCAACACACCTGCACTGTCTAGTCCTTTACAGTTGACCGGAACTGATGATTCCTCTTCTTTTGCACAATACATGAATTTGATCTTAACAAATATCATGCAAGTTTCGGCTGAAGTAAAATCTTCCGTCGATGACATGAAGAAAAACTCTGCGTCCCAAAACGAGAGTATTAAATCGATGGAGGAAGAAATTGCACGATTAAAAGCCGAACTGAGTGCAAGAGAGAAAGGGAAACTTCCAGCTCAATCCTTACCAAATCCTGGCTATTCACATCACGTGAATGCAATCACCACATTGAGATCTGGAAGAGTGCTTGATAATCATGTTGGGGAAGAAGTTGATGATACTGAAAATCATATCAACACCCCGGCTGAGACCTTTCCACACACACACACTTCTGACCCCAGTTCTTCTACCCCACCATCTTCTTCCGAGCCTATTCTCCATTTCCCAAAAGGCTCGCCACTACAGCCCACCTCTTTTACCCCTCCTCGGACGATTCCCACTTCTATTTTGGGATCGGTTCCACACACACTTCCTTCTCCCATGGACCCAGCGCTAATTGCTAAAGCACCTTACCCGAATCGGTTAAGGGCTAACACACTAAGTCCACAGATGGAGAAGATCACTGAGATGTTTAAACAGGTTAACATCAATATCCCTCTTCTAGATGCTATCCAACAAGTACCTGCATACGCAAAAGTTCTTAAAGATTTTTGCACTAGAAATAGGAAGAAACAAATGCCCAAGAAGATATTCATGGCAAAAACGGTAGACACAGCTTTCCCCCAGCAATTACCGAGGAAACGTAAAGATCCTGGATATCCTACGATTTCCATCTCTATTGGGGAGAAACATATTAACCGTGCTCTACTAGATCTTGGGGCAAGTGTTAACCTGCTTCCTTTCTCAGTTTATGAGCAGTTAGGAATCGGAGAGTTGAAACCATCTCCATGCACTCTTCAGATGGCTGACCGATCAATCATCAGACCTAGGGGTGAACTAGAGGATGTGTTAATAAAAATCGGGGAATTTATCTTCCCTGTGGATTTTATTGTAATTGATACACAACCTGTAGCGAACTCACGGAATCAAATTCCGGTGATTTTAGGTCGCCCCTTTCTGGCCACTTCCAATGCTATCATCAATTGTCGTAACGGTTCTATGACCTTATCCTTCGGGAACAGGACAATTGAGATGAACATTTACAAGTTAGGAAGTGTACCCTCTGAACCTACTGCTCAGGTCTGTTCTGTCGACTTAATGGATGTCGACAGCAGCGAATTAGATGATCCTCCTGATATCGATCTTGACTCTTTTCATACGTTATTGTTTGACCCAACTTTGTATCATACACATACGGAATCTTCCATCGAGATGTCCGGGTCAACAATTAACACTGATTATGAAATGCTTTTAGAGTCTGAAGATCACCCCGCACCTTGTGATGACATTATTCTTCGGGGTATAGATGAAACTTTTGAGGAGATCTTCGCTGATGAACTCGCATTTCTAAAAAGCACGGGTGTTGAGATGAATCAGGTTCCACTCACTAAAATTGAACCTCCACCCACTCTTCTGAAATGTAAAAAGAATGCGAGTTATCCATCACATTCACTGCACCGTCTCTCCAAAATGAGACGCACACACATTCTATTCCACCACTTACCTTTTCCCCACTTTTTCTTCCACCAACTGGAGCATTGCATTGATAAAATTTTTGAATGGTTGGTGTTGACATTTGGTCTTTGCAAAGCTTGGCATCGACCACTGATTTTTGACCCCCACATGTGATTTTAAAAGATTGACTTTGCATAACTCAAGTTTGGGGGGGTATAATTTTTCAGGCTCCTAAAAAGAATTTTTACAAAAGGATGAGCCAAAAATAAGTTTGAGGGAGGTTCTTCACTTAAATATTTTGCCCCCACTAATAAATTTCTCCCAAGCTTACAGGTTTTCCAGATTTAGCAGAAGGCAACAGTGAGGACACTGTTGAAAACAAGTTTGGGGGAGGTTTGTGCTTATTTACGCATCATTTGCATCATACATTGCATAAGCACAAAACATTTTTTTTGAAAAAAACCTATAAAAATTTAAAAATTTTCAAAACTATAAAAATATTTTTTGTACATAAATAAGATAATGAAAGTTTAGACAGTGAACAATTACATCCATGAGATTGGAAAATTTTTAGAAAACTAAGAAAATTAGAAGTTTTCTTATACGAACTAGTAATAAGTAGTTATGAGCCGTTGTCCCAAGGGTTAGTAAGATGAAGGACGTCACTAATCTGAGGATAAAAATAAGTCTGAAAAATAGTTTCTATTCTGGAAGCCAAATATTTTGAACGTTGCTACCCTGCTATTCGCACTTACACACATCTTAAAGCCTGGGATAGTAGAGGATACCTTGAAATGCTCTTGTCTTAAAGCCAAAAGTATGAAAAGAAAAATATGTTTTAAAGTGGTGAGAAAAATGGACACTGGTTTTGTTATCACCAAGGGCAAGAAAAATATATAGCAAAAGGGTGCTTCTTCACCTAGTGCCCCAAGGTCAACTGGTCTGGGAGTCACTGCTATGCCTGAGGTGGTGCAAGACTAGGAAAATACACCAAATTAGCATGCACATTAGTAATCGGTCGGTTAGTACCTCAAGAAGTATTAACGGTCGCATGAAAGTGTGTAAGCAATCTCGTTTGCCAAGAAGTACTGAGGCTGATGGGTAAGAGTATGATAGCTTGAATTGAATTCTCCGGGTGTAGGGATGTCTTTACACACACGCAGGGTTATATGATCGATGTTTGGAATAAAGATAGGAATGAAGAATAAGACGATGTTTTATTGAGGGAGGACGTGATTTCTAACATCTTTTCATGACCATTAAGATAGGGCTCATGACAACCGAAAAGCTAGCTTAGTTGGAAACCCTAATTTTCAAGGCTTTTCTTTTACAATTCTTATCTTTAAATGTAATGTTCATGATCTTGCTTTTATTTTTGGATTTTGTGGGTGCAATCCGCTGAAAACCCTCAGGAGACAACACTCCTCCTACTAGGACACCTAGAGGTTTAAAGGCTTGTTGCACGTGCTCAGTGCAATCGTGTTGCCTACGAAAGTGTGCTAGTTAGTTTTTTCTCTTTCTTTGTTTTCTCCTTCTCTTTTTTAAAACATTCTCTCGAGACGATCGAAATTAAGTTTGGGGGTATTTGATCAGTCGAAAATATTGCATATTTTAACCGGCAATTTCCTTGTCATCTGCATACATATAGGAGAGTACGGTATTCATAATTCACATATTAGCTAATTGGTCGCAAAATATCAAATTACATGTATTCGACCTTAAAACCGGAAATTCTAGAGAAATTAACTGCATTGCATTACATAGCATATTTTCTATATCTTGCAACCCCTATTTTGAAGTCTATGCAGGAAAAGAGATGCTTGCTCGATCAATACATTGCTCGACCATTACAATTGCTCGTAAACTCATTGAAAGCAAATCTGGTATCAACACAGAAGGGAAACTGCAATTCTAAACATCAAAGAATAACCCATACAGCAGTACAAGACTACTGAAGAAAGAACAGATCCCAAGGCCACCAATGCGCGGCGGAAGGGCGGCCAAAGCCCACCTCATGCGGCGGTTGCGCGGCGGATCCAGAGAGTCAACTCTTCAAATTGCACCACAACTCCTGTTTCAGTGCCCACTACTCAAAAATGCATACAAAAGTCCAGAAGAGTCCAGACACTTCCACCAGATCATCAAGCTCCTAAACTAGCCTAAAACTTCTAGAACTTTCCTAAACCCTTGCTTAAACCCTAAGCTAAAGCCCAACAAACTTGTCAACAAACTTTGGGAGGGAAAGTCCAATTCAAATCTAAACCTAGTTCTATAAATAGGACCCTAGACTCATTCATTAAAAGGAGAACTATAGAGAGGAAAAGATTGAACATCTTAGATTTTAGCCATTCTCTCTTTCTCCATCTTCTTCTTTCTCAAGATTAGTGAGAAATCTTGTAGGAAACCCTAACCCTAAATCCACCACAATTCAAGATCTTGAGTGCAAGCCAAGCAAGATTCCTTCAACCCTTTTATGAGCCGAGCCGATCTTCCATCGGGCAAGAGATCCAAAGTAGATCCACGATCCACGGAGTCGAGCGAAGCCGAGTCAACGATCGATTTTCTTTCTTCTTATAGATCTTGAAAGAATGTATTGAAGTTGTTGATTAAATAAAAGGTGATATTTTCTTCTATCTTGTTTTCTTTAAAATTCCGCATCATGTTATCTTTACTACTCTTGAATATTGTCTATGTGGTGATGCGTGAATAAAACTCCGCTCGTTAAGGAGTCGGAACGATCTTTAGTATGATGATGTAGCAAATTTGTAATCGATTCTTGAATCCCACGAGTTTGTAAACCCTAGCAAATTCAAGAACCGACAACCCATTTTGTTTCGATGCTATCTTGAATGACATCGTTCAAAATGAGAAAGTTAGGATCGTTTCTTGAAATTGTTAGAGGCTAGAATGTGAATGATTTCGACAACAGAACAAGGGATAAGATGAAACCCAAGTTTCACGAGAAAACCCTAACTCTTGTCGATGATCATCGATCTAGTATCAATTCTTTCGAAGGACAAGAATACGAAATCTTGTAGACTACATCACATCTAAAGATCCGATCGATTCCTACGAGCCTCTCTATCATTCTTGATTGTCGTTTGGAAAATACCATTGAAACCCGATTCTTATTTGTTTATAGTTTCTTGATTCTTTAGTAGAGAATAGTGACACATGAATACAAATCAACTCCTGAATCTTGTTTTCTTGTTGCTTAACATTTCATTTCGAACAAAGTAAAATACAAACGAATCTCGAGATCCCTGTGGACGATCCGCACTCATTCATTAACTACAACCGACACCGTAGTTGATTGCGGTCAAATATTTTTGGTTGTGATTTCTTTACAATTTCATACTACACAACGAGAATTTCTTTACAATCAAAATGGCGCCGTTGCCGGGGACCATTTGATTCGATTTATTACAATCACAGAAATTAGTTTAATCAGCAGGATTCGGACGCGCCAAAGTAAATGAAGCAAAAGGCCAAATTCCTTGCTTCAGGGTCTTAACGGCAAGTCATATAGAGCCTGAAAGACAATCGGAGATCATCTCGAACCAGTGTGGAGTGGTCACCACCTCGACGTTCGTCTCGATACAGCAGACGCAACATCACCAAAAGGAGCTACGGCAAAATCCCTAGTTCCAAACCTCGACGGTTCACCAGCAACCTAGAGACAACCATGACATTCGTCTCGATACAGAGGACGCGATGCCAGCAAACGAAGCGAAGGACAAATTCCTAGCTTCATGCGTCTTAACGGCAATTCATATAAAGCCTGAAAGACAATCGGAGATTATCTCGCATCAGTGTGGAGTGGTCACCACCTCGACGTTCGTCTCGATACAGCAGACGCAACATCACCAAAAGGAGTCACGGCAAAATCCCTAGTTCCAAACCTCGACGGTTCACCAGCAACCTAGAGACAACCATGACATTCGTCTCGATACAGAGGACGCGATGCCAGCAAACGAAGCGAAGGCCAAATTCCTAGCTTCAAGGTCTTAACGGCAAGTCATATAAAGCCTGAAAGACCACCGGAGATCATCCCACATGGAGTGGTCACCACCTCGACGTTCGTCTCGATACAGCAGACGCAACATCACCAAAAAGAGCCACGGCAAAATCCCTAGTTCCAAACCTCGACGATTCACCAGCAACCTAGAGACAACCACGACATTCGTCTCGATACAGAGGACGCAATGCCAGCAAACGAAGCAAAGGCCAAATTCCTAGCTTAAGGGTCTTAACGGCAAGTCATATAAAGCCTGAAAGACTATCGGACATCATCCCACACCAGCGCGGAGTGGTTATGACTCATCGGGGCTCCCCAAAATGAGCCTAACCTCAAGTAAAAAGCGGCATGGCAAATTCCTAACGCTTGCTCTTCCGACGGTCAAACTGCCAAGGAGGATTGCTTGAAGACGTCTTGTCCAGCCCCCGAAGGGATCAGAGACACGGCAGTCGCAGGGCTACTCGAACAGCACAATTGCCTATCGAGGAATATATCAGCTGATGCGACGGTACGACGGCCAAAACCCTAAGTACCACAGACCCTAACGGACTTCTGTCGTAAAGAGCAGAGGTTAACTGTGACGTTAGGATATTCTTGCGAGATCTGCTCGATCCGTTTCGACTCGTGAGGAAATTGATGTCTTTGCGAGAACTTCTCGATTCGTCTCGACTCGTGAGATAAAGCCTTAGGCAGTAGGGATTAAAAAACCTGTTTCCTAAGCACTGGGACCCTGCAAGTCGGCCCAAAACGGTCTCTTGCATACTATCCACGGGTCACACTCTCCAAATTCGAATCTCGAAAAGGAGGGAAACAACCACTTACGAGTCCTCTCGACTTATAAGCGGGAAAATTCTCTTGTGAGATCCTTACGACTTTCAAGAGAAAACACACTTAGGAGTCCTCACGACCCCAAAGGAGAAAATACACCTGCGGGATCCTCTCGACTCGTAGGGAGAAAAGTCTTTATGAGACCCTCACGGCTCATAAAGTTGAAAAGTCTTAGGTGGCAGATCCTAACCCTGTCTCCTAAGCCATCACCGCCCTGCAAAGAGGTCAAGATGGACCATCTATGAGCCACACTCGCCAAAGCTACATGCCATTGAAATGGAAAAGCTACTCATGAGCATATAAACTACTTCACGCCAGAGTAAGATATAAAGAGATAGAAGGGTGCGGCTCATGTAGTTAAGGGTTTGGAAATATATCTCTTAAGAGTCGAGATTTGAGTCAATGATAAATGACAACGCTTGTGTCCGCTCGTTATCTTTTCAGATCAAGATTCTGAAAGTAATCTACCAACCCGAAACTGGTCATACGCTATGCATTACTTTGCACTACTTCACCCACATATATACTTACGTGGGAAAAGTAGTGGGGGGCATTTGTTCCCGCCAAAAAATTCTGCGCAGAAGAGTCCAAGGTATCAAATGGCAGCGATACGCTTAAGGAAATGCGAACCAATATCTTCCGGCCTGTATTTTGATAAGTTCCCGAAGGAGGAACTATTAAATTCTGATGGTATTTGAAGCATCTCGAAAAACCCTTCGATTTGATATATTATGGGCCTCATAATTCATCCGGGATCAAAAGTTATGAGGCATCACGTGTCCACACGTGATGGACCTTTAAGGACCCGCTGGAGGAGTTAAAAGATATAATAAAAACTCAGAAAAGACCCCAATGGGGCATCACGTGCTCACACGTGACCATAGGTCACGTGCAGACACGTGATGGGCTTTTAAGGCCTCTAAAATAATGAATAGAATTAAATTCTAAAATCTGTTCCCTGATTAAAAATCAAGAAGTACCTCAACGAGGTATCACGTGCTCACACGTGACCAATGGTCACGTGTTGACACGTGATGGTTAAAACAACAACATAAACAAGCAGCTGTTAAAGGACCCAATTTGGGGGTCACGTGCTCACACGTGACCAAGGGTCACGTGCCAGCACGTGACAGGCTTTGAAAGCCTTACAGTTTAATAGAGTTAAAATTCTAAATTTCTCTAAAATCTTTCGAAATAGAATTAAAATTCTAAATTTATCTAAATCTTTCCAAATGGAAAAGGATTATGGGGACCGTTGGATTAAAGATCCAAAGGTGATTAAATATCACCTATCTATGGAAAAATCTTGAACTTGGAAAGATTTCCCCTTAAAATCTAACCGAAATAACAAAGGAATATCTTTGGATTTAAAATCCAATGGTGAATAAAATTCACCTAATAATCCAAAGGTCCAGATGAATGATGAATGCAAATCAAATCTCTAACGAATAAAAATCAAATCTTTCAATGAGAGATTTGCTAAACAAATTGATTCTCTTCCTTCTCCTATAAATAGGAGCCAAGAAGAGAAGAGAGGGGGACTACCTTT
Organism: Agapanthus africanus; assembly: GCA_030015575.1. Lineage (NCBI taxonomy): Eukaryota > Viridiplantae > Streptophyta > Magnoliopsida > Asparagales > Amaryllidaceae > Agapanthus > Agapanthus africanus. Next base: position 133,348,887 of record JASDDO010000022.1, on the reverse strand, counting down.
TTTGGAGAGAAAAACAGAGAGAGGAGAATTTAATACTCAAGAGGGAAGAAAAGAAAGGAGAATTTAATTCTCAACAAAGAAAACCCTAGGTGAGAAAAGGGAAAAAGATCAACATCAAATAGAGAATTTAATTCTCCAAATTTAAGAGTTTAACTCTTCTGCAAATAAAGAACTTAGTTCTTCTTCTGGTTGAAGATCTGTACAGAGCACATCTCCCCATAGCATGAGAATTTAATCCTCACCGGGTCGAGATCCTGCCATGCAGATCCTGAACTTAGAAGGGGAATTGAGTTTTGAGAATTTAATTCTCCCAAACTCACAGGAATTTAATTCCTCCTAAAATGAAACTAGGGTTTGACCCTAATCAAGGATTTAATTCTTTTACATATCTGGGAATTTAATTCCTTTAAAAAGAAATTAGGGTTTTATCCCAAATAAGAATTTAATTCTTTCACAATAGGAATTTAATTCCTCCAAAATCATAATTAGGGTTTAACCCTACAGAGAATTCAATTCTTAAAGATCTCTGTTCATGAAAAGAACTAGGGTCACGTGCCCCCACGCGACCCTTGAAAAGATCCCTGAAGAAAAGAAGCTTTGAGGCAATGCCTCACGTGCTCCCACGTGACTCCCAAAATGCAGAAAGAAAAAACAAAAGAAAAGAAGCTTTGGGCGCTCTCACGTGTTCCCATGTGACCCCTCAGCAAGTGCTGTAATTATCGATGCATAAATCCCCACCACGTGCCAACACGTGATGCTCTAAAATAAAGATGAAAAGTGTTTAACACTTATTCGCAGATTTGAGGATAAAACAAAGGAGATCTGGCTCCACATTTAGGGCGCCCTCACGTGTCCCCACGTGACCCCTAACAAATCCCTTTAATATCCAATGGATGGATGCCTATCACGTGCCCACACGTGATGGCCAGGAAATGAAAAGTGTTTATTACTTAATTGCAGAACGAAGAAAAGGGATCCGGTCCCCCCTTTTGGGCGCTCTCACGTGTCCACACATGACCCCTCTGTCTTTAGTGTTTAACACTAATTTAAAGATTATATTTCCAGTGTTTAACACTGATTGTTTCTAGTGTTTAACACTAAATTAAAGATTATATTTCCAGTGTTTAACACTGATTGTCTTTTAGTGTTTAACACTAATTTGAGAGTTCTATCTCCAGTGTTTAACACTGTTTTTCTCTGAGTGTTTAACACTACTTTTAGCCAAATTGGCTAATTTTCCAGAGGCAAAAGTCCCTCCTCCAAATGAATCTCAAAATTGAGGAAATCAAAGACAAAATGTTGTCAGAGCCCCCAAACCTCTGTTTAGCACTGCTAAATGATAAGGGGCTGAACCTAGACAAATGTCTAATGGCCCAAAGGGCCAATATTTCAAACATAATTGGACTTAGCCCAAACTGGCCATAAGTCCTCAAGTCATCTTGAACTGAGCACATCTGCTCTTTCAACCAACTTTGGTTCAAGGGTACATCTCTGAACTCCTCTGATATTTGTCGTTGTAATCCTTCAACGTCTTGAGAGAGGTGACGGGTCCCGACAACCACACATCAACACGGACTGTGGGGTCCTTAAACTCATGGACTTATGCATCCTTAAACCAAGATACGGACTGTGGGGTCCTTAAACCCGCGGACTTATGCGTCCTTAAACTAACGGACTAATGCGTCCTTAAACACACCCATATGGACTGTGGGGTCCTTAAACCCATGGACTTATGCGTCCTTAAACTATCAATGGACCGCAATGTCCTTAAACTACCAATGGACCACTATGTCCTTAAACTGGTATTGGACCACTATGTCCTTAAACTGGTATTGGACCACCATGTCCTTAAACTGGAAATGGACCACCATGTCCCTAAACTGGAACAATAGAGCCCAAACGCTCTTTTGTCGGATCTAAACGATCCCGTTAAGTTGATCTTAGTCTCAAACTGGGCTAACGTGTCCTTAACAAACGTTTAAGTTGATCTTAGCCTCAAATACGGCTAACGTATCCTTAAACCCTCAAACAGACTTTAGTCCCAAATTGGACTACAGGTCTCCCAACCAACTTTGGTTCAAGGGTACATCTCTGAACTCCTCTGATATCTATCGTTGTAATGCTTCAACGTCGTCAGAGAGGTGACGGGTCCCGACGGCCATACATTCAATGGACCACTATGTCCCTAAACTGGAACAATAGAGTCCAAATGCTCTTTTGTCGGATCTAAACGATCCCGTTAAGTTGATCTTGGTCTCAAATTAGACTAGCGTATCCTTAACAAACGTTTGAGTTGATCTTAGCCTCAAATATGGCTAACGCATCCTCAAACCAAAACCCCAAACCCAAATCTAAGAAAATACGGATTTGGACTAATCCACGTCCTACGGGCGACGAAATAAACAGTCTCTGTATACAATCCACGGGCAACAAAACACAAAACAAACACACACGACACGAAGTGACCATCTGGAGAAGGAGAAAGTTGTTACCGCAGTGCGGTAGCGTAATTAACTGCAGGGGCTTGCGCCTGCAGGGAAGAGCATCCCCACAATCAAAAACCCCTCAAGCGAGGGGGAATCTGACGAAGTCTGCTACATTGGCCGCATCCGTCTAAACCTTCGATACTTGGTGCCATAAATCAACTTGGCATCTTCGGAGAGGTGGATGGATAGCACCAATTAGCATCTGTCCCGAATCTCAGGCTAGACGCCCATGTCTCGGCCGTCGTTCGGAGGGGAACAAACGGTATGTCCATAAGTGAAATGGGCACGAATGAAAGTCCGAAAGGACGCCGTAAGTAAAAACAGCAGGACTGCCGACAAATTTGTGTAAACCCGAATAGGGCTCAAACTCGTAAAATAAAATATTTATGGGCACTTGCAAGGTCCTCTCAGCCTTGCGAAAAGAAAATACCTGCGTGAGATCCTTACGATTCACAAAAAAGCAACACATTTAGAAATCCCCACGATTCCTAAGGAGAAAATACACCTACGAGATTCTCACGACTCGTTGGAAGAAATACCTTTATGAGACCCTTACGGCTCATAAAGTCAAAATGTCTTAGTCGATAAGATCCTAACCCTGTTTGCTAAGCCATCCTTGTTTAACTCAACAAAGGCAAATGATGAATCGCTTCTGGCAATATTCCAGTCGTAGCGATGCTGATACCTAAAAAAGTATCAAACTTCAAGTTCTCTCAAGGAAAATGATGATTCGCTCCTGACAATATCCCAGTTTCAGCGATGTTGATACCTAAACAGGTGTCAAACTCCAAGTTCTTTCACAGCAAATGATGATTCGCTCCTGGCAATATCCAAGTCGTAGCGATACTGATGCCAAGGTTGGTATCAGATTCCAAACTCGCAATAAAAACAACAGCGAGTAGCAAAAAAAAGAATGCATATGAAATAGCCGAAATGATGGGGCAACTCGCAATAAAAATCAGCGAGCAAAAAAAATATGCATATAAAAACAGCCGAAATGTTTGGGCAACTTGTAATAAAAAAACAGCGAGTAAAAATATAAAAAAAATAGCCGAAATGATTGAGCAATCGCGACTTTCGCGATATGAAAAGCCGAAAAGATAGAGTATCGCGGCAATAAAAAATAAAATAAAATAAAAAATTTCTCTGCCCTGCAAGTATGTCCATATTGACTCTTTGTATATGATTCATGGGCACAAATGAAAAAAAGGGAACCATATTTTCTCACCAGGCTCTGTCAAAGGGAGAGCCAGATCTCGATGGCAATATTTACAGCCTAAAGATCAGCTCGACGTTCTTCTCATTCCAACAGGGTGCAGACGTGACGTCAGCAAAGCTCCAAGGAGCCAAATAAAAAAGGAGTAATGGTAAAATCCCAGCTCCAACTCAACGTTCCTTCTCAGTGCAGACGCAACGTCAACAAACAAAAGTGGAGTGATGGCAAAAATCCTAGCTCCAGCTTGATGTTCTCCTCATTCCAGCAGGGTGCGGGCGTAACTGTCAAATGAAATTGGAGCAATGGTATATTCCTAGCTCCGGACCTCAATGGCGATACATACAACATAAAGGTCATTTGGATGTCTACCCAACTTCAGAGTATGAATCGGTATGACATTACCAAAATAAAGTAGAGGAACAACATATCCCCAGCTCCAGATCTCAATGACAACATCTACGGCCTAAAGATCAGCCTGACGTTCCTTCTCAGTGCAGACGCGATGTCAACAAAGACCCAAGGGTCGAACAAAAAAATGGGTGATGGAAAAATCCAAACTCCAGCTCGACATGCTTTTCATGCCAGCAGGATGCAGACGCAACGTCAACAAAGGATCCAAGGAGCCAAATCAAAAAGAAGTGACGGCAAAATCCTAACTCCAGCTCGACGTGCTTCTCATACCAGCAGGATGTAGACGCAATGTCATCAAAGACCCAAGGGTTGAACAAAAAAAGAGTGATTGCAAAATCCTAACTCCAGCTCGACGTGCTTCTCATGCCAGTAGGATGTAGACGCAACGTCAACAAAGGCTCTAAGGAGCCAAATAAAAAAGGAGTGACGACAAAGTCCTAACTCCAACTCGACTTGCTTTTCATGCCAGCAGGATGTAAACGCAACGTCATTAAAGACCCAAGGGTCAAACAAAAAAGGAGTAATGGCAAAATCCCAGCTTCAGCTCGACGTTCTTTCTCGGTGCAGATGTGACGTCAACGGAGGCTCCAAGGAGCCAAATCAAAAAGGAGTGACGGCAAAATCCTAACTCCAGCTTGACGTACTTCTCATGCCAGCAGGATGCAGATGTAACGTCAACAAAAGATCCAAGGGTCAAAGCAAAAATGGAGTCACGGCAAAATCCTAGCTCCAAGTCTTGACGGTACATATACAACCTAGAAACTATCCCGGTGTTCCCCCCTCATTTCAGCAGGATGCGAACGCAGCTATCAAATGAAATTGGAGCAATGACATATTCCTAGCTCCGGACTTCAACTGCAATACATACAGCATAGAGGTCTTACAGATGTCTAACCTACTTCAGCAAAGAATCAGCGCGACATCGTCAAAACAAAAAACGAAGTGACGACATATTCCTAGCTTCGAGTCTTGACGGCAACTCATATAAAACCCGAAAGACCATTGGAGATTATCCCACCCCAAAGGGGTGCGGTTATAACTCATCGGGGCTCCAAATTGAGCCTAACCTAAAGTAAAAAGCGTCATGGCAAATTCCTAACGCTTGCTCTTTTAATGGTAATATAACCTACAGAGATTACTTGAAGATGTCTTGTCCAGCCTTCGAAGGGATCAGAGACACGACGGTCATGAAGCGATGGCATATTCCTAGCCCCGGACTTCAATTACAATATATATAGCATAGAGGTCCCGCAGATGTCTACCCTACTTCAACAAAGAAACGGCATGACATCGTCAAAACAAAAATGAAGCGACGGCATATTCCCAAGCTTCGGGTCTCGACGACAACTCATATAAGTCATAAAAGACTATTGGAGATCACCCCACACCAGAGCGGAGTGGTTATAACTCATCGGGGCTCCAAATTGAACCTAACCCCAAGTAAAAAGCGTCAAGGCAAATTCCTAACGCTTGCTCTTCCAACAGTAATATGACCTAAGAAGATTACTTAAAGACGTCTTGTCCAGCCTCAGAAGGGATCAGAGACACGACAGTCATGGGGTTACTCAAACAGCAGCTTAAAGACTGCATATCGAGGAATACATCAGTCAATGCGACGATACCACGGACTAAAACCGTAGTACCACAAACCTAACGGACCCCTGTCGTAAAGAATATGGGTTATCTATATTTCACGTTAAGATACACCAGCGAGATCCTCTCGACTCATCTCGACTCGTAGGGAAAAACATTTTTATGAAACTCTCATGGTTTATGAAGGTGAAAAGCGTTAGGCGACGGGGATATCAACCTGTTTTCTAAGCATTGTGGCCCTACAAGTAGGTCCAAACTGACTCTTGTATACTATCCGCGGGCAACATTCTCCAAAATCGCATACCGATGAGGAGGAAAAACTACCTGCGAGTCCTCTCGACTCGTAAGGAGAAAATTCTTTTGTTAGATCCTTACGACTCTCAAGAGAAAACACACATAGGAGTTCTCACGACTCTTAAGGAGAAAATACACCTACGAGATTCTCTTGATTCGTAGGAAGAAATATGTTTATGAGACCCTCACGGCTGATAAAGTTGAAAAATCTTAGGCGACAGATCTAAACCTATTTTCTAAGCCATCGTTGCTCTACAAGTAGGTCCAAACTGGCCCTTGTATACTATCCACGGGTCCCATTCTCCAAAGTTGCATACCGATGAGGAGGAAAAACCACTTGCGAGTCCTCTCGACTCGTAAGGAGAAAATTCTCTTGTGAGATCCTTACGACTCTCAAGAGAATACACACTTAGGAGCCCTCACGACTTCTAAAGAGAAAATACACCTACAAGATCCTCTCGACTCGTATGGAAAAAAGTCTTTATGAGACCCTCATGGCTCATAAAGTTGAAAAGTTTTAGGCGACAGATCTAAACCTATTTCCGAAGCCATCGTTGCCCTGCAAGTAGGTCCAAATTGACCCTTGTATACTATCCACGGGCCCCATTCTCCAAAGTCGCATACCGATGAGGAGGAAAAACCACTTGCGAGTCCTCTCGACTCGTAAGGAGAAAATTCTTTTGTGTGATCCTTACGACTCTCAAGAGAAAACACACTTAGGAGCCCTCACGGCTACTAAAGAGAAAACACACCTACAAGATCCTCTCGACTCGTATGGAGAAAAGTCTTTATGAGACCCTCATGGCTCATAAAGTTGAAAAGTCTTAGGCGACGGATCTAAACCTATTTCCAAAGCCATCGTTGCCCTGCAAGGAGGTCAAGATGGATTCTTGTATACTATCCACGGGCCACATTCGCCAAAGTTATATGCCAATGAAATGAAGAAGCTACTTACAGGTCCTCACGACCCGTAAGGAAAAAATACACGAGTAAGATCCTTATGACTCCTAGAGGTGATGAACACTTAGAAATCCTCATGATTTCTAGGGAGAATATGCACCTATGAGATCCTCATGACTCATAGATAAAAACCCTTCTTGAGACCCTTACGGCTCATGAAGATGAGAAAACCCTGAGGCTACAAGGACCCTAAACTTGTCTCATAAGCCATCAATTCTATAGCCATGCATAACTCAGCACTACTTCACCCACGTACATACTTGCGTGGGCAAAATAGTGGGGGACATTTGTTCCCGCCAAAATTTTTGGCTAAGAGATATTTGTTCCCTTATAAAAAAGGGGAGAGAAAAGAAAGAGGAAAACAATCCTCATAGTTTGGAATCAAGTGTTAAACACGTGAGAGCTTAAGCACTGAAATAAATAACTAAGGGCCAAACTGGCCTCACGTGTTAAATACGTACTTATATGCAAAACATATAAGCGCTGAAAACAAATAACTAAAGGCCAAACAGGCCTCACGTGTTAAACACGTGAGCGCTCATATACAAAGCATATTAGTGCTGAAAGTAAATAACAAAAAGACCAAACTGGCCTCACGTGTTAAACACGTGAGCACTTATATGCAAAGTATATGAGCACTGAACATAAATAACCAAAGGACAAACATGCCTCACGTGTTAAACACGTGAGCGCTCATATGCAAAGCATATGAGCACTGAAAGTAAACATGCTAAAATCCACATTAGGGGTCACGTGTTAAACACGTCGCATTCTTTGGCAGCGCTCACCTGCAAAACACGTGAGCGCCCCAATTTAAAATGCTCCCATCTGATAGAACTAAATTCTATATAATAGAATTAAATCCTATTTGGGAAATATTTTCCCTGATCTTTCTAATTTGGAAAGATCTTTTTCTAACAGAGAATCTTGGATTTAAAATCCAATGGTGATAAAATATCACCAATTAAACCATCTAATTGAATTAAATTCTATGTAAGAATATTTTCATGATCTTTCTCAAATTAGAAAGATTTTCTCTGTTAAATAGAGGACCCTTGGATTAAAGATCCAATGGTGATTATAAAATCACCCATCGATCATCTGATAGAATAAAATTCTATCTTAGGAAAATACTTTCCTAATCTTGTTAAATTAACATGATATTCATATAACAAAATTAAATTCTATGTTTGGAAAATATCTTCCTAATCTTGTTAAACTAACAAAATATTCATATGATAGAATAAAATTCTATATGCTAGAATTAAATTCTATATTAGGAAAATATCTTCCTAATCTTATTAAACTAACAAGACATCCCATATGATAGAATAAAATTCTAATCTTTTTAAACTAACAAGATATTCATATGATAGAATAAAATTCTATCTCAGGAAAATATTTCCTAATTTTGTTAAACAAACAAAAAATCTTCTCTGTTAAACAGAGAGCTTTTGGATTAAAAATCCAACGGTGAATAAAATTCACCGAGTAATCTAAAAGATCATTTTGATTGATTATAAAAATCAATCATGATCTCTCAATGAGAGATTTTCTCAACAAATCGATTCATTTCTTTCTCCTATAAATTGGAGCAAAGAGATGACAAACGAAGAGAGGGAAAAAAGAAAGGAGACCCCCCATAAGTTTCTGTAAAAGTACAGAAGGCTCTAAAAAACAGAGAATTTAATTCTCTCAAAGAAGAAGATCTCCCTCCTAAAAACCCTAGGTAAAGAAAAAAGAAGAGATCATAATATCTCCTTTACCTAAGATACCATATATAAGGGTTTAACCCTTCTCAAAGAACTTAGTTCTTTCTCTGGATCTGAGATCCACAAGACAAGTCTCCCACAAGTTGAGAATTTAATTCTTATCGGGAAGATCTTGTTCTTGAGAATCAAAGATTCAGGGAAGAACAAAGAAGAACATGAAGTTCATAATACTCCAGGAACTTAGTTCCTCCAAATCAAGAACTTAGTTCTTAAAGAACATGATCCCGGATCTTCAAAATAATGATCTTGGTGATCGTTAATGGTCAAAATACCATTAACAGAAATTTTAAGTTCTCTAAAAATATCAATAGAGATTAAATCACCAAAAAGAACTCAGCGCCTCACGTGAAAAGCACGTGAGCGCTCAAGGCCAAGTATATAGCGCCTCACGTGAAACACACGTGAGCGCCGGAAAAAGTTAGTGCTTAGCACTATTGGAGCGCCTCACGTGAAACGCATATGAGCGCCAAAAAACAGAAAAGTTAGTGCTTAGCACTAGTGCAGCGCCACAAAAGACTAGTGCTTAGCACTATTATAGTGCCTCACGTGATTTACACGTGAGCGCTATAGACAACTGAGTGATTGACACTGCTGGGTGTTACAGAAACCTAATCTTAACCCAAATTGGCTAAGCATATATTTATGATATCCAAATTGATCTTAGTCTCAAATTGGAATAATGATCTCTCATCGATGATATCCAAAATGATATCCATCGCATATCTCCTAAGTTAATCTTAGTCTTAAATAGGAATAATGATCTCTCATCGATGATATCCAAAATGATATCCATCGCATATCTCCTAAGTTAATCTTAGTCTTAAATATGACTAACGATTCTTAGGTCCATTCCTCAAATACGGGAGTTGGTTTAAGGATACATATCTTCATACATCTGATATATGTCGTTGTAATTCCCCAACGTCTTCAGAGAGGTGGCGGGTCCCGACAACCAACAGCTCCTTTCATCCCACATTGATGCACTTCCAAACCGACGTGCACATCTCAAATCGAATCATGCCCCAAATTGGGCACATTTTATATCACAATTTTTCACTTCGTCACATAACTAATACACGTGCGCACAAGATGAATAATGGACCGAAATGTTCTTAAACTAACATTCATCCTAAACAGGGAATGTTGAACCGCGACGTCCTTAAACTAATAAGTTTTGCCCTGTGGACTGTCTCCATAATGACTACCGTATACTATCCATGGGCTATTCATATATGTCACGCTCCGCTTCCCAGAGTGCGCAAAGATAGGGACGTGACAGAGCCAACCAAGCTACCTGTGGATAGGAAACATCCCTCCGCAGTCACATTACGGCTGTCTATAAGATATCAAGAACGGGAAAGTAAAATAAACTATCTAGTACATGTCCATATGCCAGAATAAACGAGTCAAGAAATAATGTGCGGAAGCAATAAATCCAATGAACAGTAATATCTGGAAAGTACGGAAATAACTAAACTAACTGGATACTAACATGATCCTCACTGCTCGGCCTGATAGCGGAAATACTCTTGATCAGCCTGCGACAAAGGTAGAGAATTTGGGCCATGCAAAACCAAGACGTCAGTGCGTCATAATATCAAAAATAATATAATCAGGGGTAACAAGTCATGCAGGCATAAATTATAAAAAGGTACATGAATGTAATAAGTGAACAGGGATATAGAACAGTGAAGTGTAACAGTATATGTGAAGTGCAGCGGTGAAACTAAATTGTGCTACTGGGTTAACTACTCTGAAGTCTGTGAAATCAATTTAATGAATCGTCGATGTAACTCAATAGTATCCCGTGCATGCCCGGGACCACGGTCAAGACTCTCGGGCTGAATCTGAGACGTGCCACTAGGCAGTAAACAGGTAACATGTACAGACGAATGATGTCAGCAGCATCATCCCGGGGCTGGCCTAGCCCGTAAAACTGATCAGTATAAGCATCGAACCGTCGAGTTATAAGTCATGTTTCATCATTGATTTCCCCATACCCCCAACTTATGTGTTCAAGTAAGGTATTGATAAATCTGAAGCTAATGCCAACACAGGATCAAGCAGGAACATGTTTGTCTATACAGACAACAGGATATGTCCATCGAGACAACATGTCAGGATTGTCGGCATTAGAAACAGAATCAGGTAACATGTCAAGTTGTGATATATCAGATCATGTCCGGTATTGTACATGTATCAAGTCATGTCAGGTAATGGTGTATCAGGTCATGTCAAGTAATGCACAGGTATCAAACGGGTGCTCATAATCAAACTGTAGCAAGTATTGAATTAGGGTAGAAGTACGGATGTACAATAAAAACATGGATGCACAAATATCAATCAGGGGTTACATCATGACTATGTAGGGTGTACAATATCAAGCATGGGGTGTCGATATAACAACAATATGTAATAATATGACATGTTATGCGAATAGATATAGAATTAATGGTATGGATGAACAAATATCGATTAGGGGTTACATTTACAGTTCCAATACTAATTAGGATGCACTTTATTAAGCATGGGGTGTTATTACAATAATAATATGAATTAATATGATCTATAAATGCAATTATATATATTTTAAATGATATGGATGTAAACGGGTATCCGAAAACAGAAAAACTTCAGTATGGATTACAATGTGATAAACGGGTAACATTTTACTCATATGGATGCATAATACTATACCTAGCATGTAGCAAGATGATTTAGCATGCGACTAGATATGTAAATAATGATACGGATGCACACGGACATCATATAACAGTAAAATGATAAACTGTAAATGCGGGATGTACAACTAAATAATATGAGATGTAAATATTCTTTTGGGTGCAGTATATTGTAATATAGTATGTAACAAGATAGGTTTGCATGCATTAGATGTGAAATAACTTGTACGGATGCATACGGATGTCGTAAAACTGTAAAACTAAACACGGGATGCATGATATAAAATACAAGTGTTATATTTATTCAGATAGATGTAAATACAGTAACATAGCATGTAGCAAGATAAACTTGCCTCGATGAATCGCGATACGGATACGCATGGCATGTCCGACTTCGGTAAAACATCGCAACGCACACGTGGAACACAGGACGGGTCCAGGCAAGGCAAGAGGGTGATCACGCAGGCAAGGTACGTTCACTGACTACTCGGATCGTCGGCAGTGGCACGGCTCCGGCGGGTGACCGGAAATTGGAATCAAGAAAGAGAAAGAAAAAGAGAAAGAAAAGAAGAAGAAAGAAGAAGAAGGAGAAGAAGAGGGCTGTGGGCTCAAGGTGCTCTGAGGGTTTGCAGGGAGGAGAGGAGAAGGAGTGGTAACGATAGCGAAGTCAGAGGTCTCCGGCGATGAGAGGTGCCGACGTCGGGGTTCTTGTTGCGAGGGTTCAAAGGTTGCAGGGGAAAGGGTGAAGGCACTGGTGGTGATGAGGGTGAGAAGGGAAGAAAGTGGTGGCAAGTATGATGTGGTCAACGGGGAGGAGAGCTCCGGCGAGGATGCAAGTGAAGGGTGCAAGGGAGGGTTTTCTGGGTTCTGGGGATTCAGTGCATGGGTAGTGGGCTAGCAGGGGAGGAGATGAGAGAGGTGTTGGTTAGGTGAGGCTGACGGAGTGAGGATGAGGTGACGACGACGTGGTCACCGGCGATGAGTCGGGGTGTGCATGCGAAGCCGGGGCTGCTAGGGTTGAAGGTTGCAGAGTTCTTGTTAGGGTTGAGGGCGGGGAGGAGAGAGGAGAGAAGACAGATGAGGTCGAAGAGGCGACGACGAGGTCGTCGGTGGCGAGGTGCAGGAGCGGGGAGATGGGTGCGAGCGAGGGCAGTCGGGGTTCTTGGGTTTGGGGCTCGAGATCTTGGGGAGAAGGAGAGAGGAAGGTAAAGAGGTGGTGAGGAGGAATGTGTCGACGATGGTGGCCGTGAGGATGAGGAGGTGGTCGACGAGAGCGACGAAGTGAGGCGCGGTGACGAGGGCAGGCGTGGGTTTTCTCGTGGGAGCTGTGGTTTATAAAGAAGAAGAAGAAGAGAACGAAAGGAGGTGACCACATGCGCTCGTCGGTGACCGCACTTGAGAAGTGCACAGTGCCTCTAAGAGGAGAGAGAGAGGCGCGAGAGGAGAGAGAAAAGGGGAGAGAGAGGCTGAGTGGGGGGGGAGAGAGAGAGACATAATGTGATGTTAGTTAAGGAAAAGATTAATTGTTAAAGTTTTAGTTTTAAAAAATCTTTTAGTTATAAATTTTTTTTAAATTGTTAATTAAATATTAATAAAATTCGATTTTCTGGTAAATACAAACTTAGTCCAAAATACGCCCGGGTCGGGTCTAAAAATTCAATTTCAAAATATGAAAAATATACATGTCGACCAAAATTAAAATCGGATATCCGGGTAACGAAAATGCATACCCCCAAGAATGGATGCGCGTACGTGCACGTAGCCATCCAAACAAGTCTGTTTCACTGAACGGGACGAGAACAAGATGCGCGGATGCTACCACAGGGTTAGGGGTATCAGGAAGGCCATGCAATGTATTTTTAAAATATTTTATGTGACTTTAAATGTTATATATAAAAATGCAGATGCCAGATATAATGCGAGTATGCAATGTATAAATAAAAATGAAAGTGCACAAGTCTACGTAACAAGTTAGGGTAGATCATAAATATGAATCAAGATAGGTTTTAAGCAAGCGGGTCGGATGCAAATACAAAAGTCAAACACACTATTATCACCCAAAACACTATGAATCAGGAAAATACCATAATAAAGAAATACTTGAACTAGAACTGATATAAATGAACTAGGGTGTTACATTATACCCAACCACAAAAAGAATTTCGTCCTCGAAATTCCCAAAACAAGATAAGATAAACAATCAAGAATCTACAAGAACAGGTGTGGAAACTTCTGTCGAATCTCGTCTTCTCGTTCCCAAGTCGATTCTCCATGCGAGCAATTTCCCCAAGAAACAAGTACGAAAGGGATAACCTTGTTCTTAAGGACCTTTTCTCTTCGATCAACAATCGACATTGGTCGTTCCTCAAAGGTTAAATCCTCCCTTACAGTTAGCTCCGAAAGATCCAACACGTGTGTTTCATCTCGAACATACTTACGGAGTTGAGATACATGAAACACGTCATGAACATTCGCCAAAGATTGTGGTAACGCCAATCGATAAGCCACTTCTCCAACACGCTCCAAAATCTCGAAAGGCCCGACGAATCGAGGACTAAGCTTGCCTCGACTCCCAAAATGAATCACTCCTCTAGTCGGTGATATCTTCAAGAACACCATATCACCAACAACGAACTCTAGAGGTCTTCTAGATGTATCGGCCCAACTCTTCTGCCGATCTTTTGCTGCCTTCATGTGATTCCGGATAGTGTTAATTTTCTCTACTATTTGCACGATCAAATCCGGTCCCAACAATCTTCGTTCTCCAACATCATCCCAACTAACGGGTGAGCGACACTTGCGCCCATACAACGCTTCGAATGGAGCCATCTGAATAGACGCCTGAAAACTGTTATTGTAAGAAAACTCCATCAAGTGTAGATGATCCTCCCAGGAACCCTTGAAGTCTAACATGCAAGCTCTCAATATGTCTTCAAGAGTTTGGATCGTTCTCTCCGACTGGCCATCTGTCTGAAGATGATAAGCTGTGCTAAACTTCAATCGCGTCCCCAAACTTTCCTGTAAACTCCTCCAGAAGTGCGATAAGAATCGAGTGTCACGGTCGGAAACGATGCTCATAGGTACTCCATGCAATCTCACAATCTCCTGCATGTACCGTTCTGCTAACGCTTCCGTTGACTGACCAACTCAAAACGGTATGAAATGAGCTGCCTTGGTCAATCGATCAACAATCATCCAAACTGCATTGTTGCCTTTTGGACTCCGCGATAAAGCTGTCATGAAATCCATGGTTATATGTTCCCACTTCCATTGAGGAACCGGAAGTGGTTGCAATAAACCAGCTACTCTTTGATGTTCAGCCTTAACTTGCTGACACACCAAGCACTTTGCTACAAAGTGGGCAATCTCCCTTTTCATGCCTTCCCACCAGAAATGCTGTCGTAGATCACGGTACATCTTCGTGCCTCCTGGATGTACGGAATATGCGGAACTGTGTGTCCTTCATCACTTCTTCACGAATGTCTCCTTTCGGCACACACAAACGCCTACCATAACGCAACGAACCATCTTCATGAATTAACAAGTCCGTTCGAAATCCTGCTTCAACCTGTTCTCGAAACTTTTGCAATCTTGGGTCCTGTGACTGCGCTGCTTTAATATTATCGATCAACGACGACTGCACTTGCAGCTGCATCAACTTTCCCGAAGAATGCAGTAGTACGATCTCCAGCTCGAATCTCCGAAAGTCTTCGATAAGCTCCTTCTGTGCAGTCAACATCCGAATTGCTGGAAACCGACTAAGCTCATCCGGCTCTACATTAACTTTTCCCGGATGGTACTTAAGATCAAGATCGTAGTCAGCCATCAGCTCCAACCATCTACGCTGCCTCATGTTAAGCTCTTTCTGCATGAACACATATTTTAGGCTTTTGTGATCGGTGAATACTTCGACTCTTTCGCCCAATAAGTAGTGTCTCCAAATCTTCAAAGCGAAAATCACTGCTGCTAGCTCCAAATCATGAGTTGGGTAATTCTTCTCATGGATCTTCAACTGTCTCGATGCGTAAGCTATAACTTTCCCATGCCGCATCAAAACACATCTCAAATCTTTTCCAGATGCGTCACTGTGAATCACCAATCCTCCGGAACCGTCTGGTACGGTCAAAATAGGAGCGGTTATCAATCTTTACTTCAACGCCTCAAAAGCTGACGCACACTTATCCGTCCATACAAACGGTACTACCTTGCGCATGCTTGGTCAAAGGCTCAGCCAAACGGGCAAAATTCTCCATGAATCTTCTGTAATACCCGGCAAGTCCAAGAAAACTTCTGATCTCTGTTACGTTCTTCAGAATCGGCCAATCTTGAACTGCTGCAATCTTCTCAGGGTCAACGGCGATTCCATCTCCAGATACGACATGCCCCAAAATCATCACTTCTTCAAGCCAAAACTCGCAATTGCTCATCTTTGCATACAATCTTTCTTGCCTTAATGTCTGCAGTGCGATCTTCAAGTGTTCTGCATGCTCTTCAATGCTCCTCGAGTAGACCAGAATATCATCGATGAACACCACTGTAAACTGGTCCAAGAACGGTGAAAAGATTCGGTTCATTAAGTCCATAAATATCGCCGGTGCATTCGTGACTCCGAATGGCATCACTAAATACTCGTAATGTCCATATCGAGTTCGGAACGCAGTCTTGCAAATATCCTCTGCTTTAACTCGAATCTGATGATATCCGGATCGCAAATACAGCTTCGAGAATACCCTCGCGCCACTAAGCTGCTCGAACAATTCGCTAATGCGAGGGATCGGATACTTGTTCTTAATAGTCACCCGGTTTAATTCTCGATAATCGATGCACATCCTCCTTGTGCCATCTTTCTTCTTTACTAGAAGAACTGGAGCTCCCCAAGGTGAATTACTGCTGCGAATCCAACCATTCTCAAGTAATTCGGTAACCTGCTTCTTGACTTCTTCCAACTCCATTAGTGCCATTGGATAGTACGCCTTTGAGATTGGCGCTGCACCAGGAACAAGATCGATTGCGAACTCCACATCTCGTTTTGGCGGTAAACCCGAGATGTCCTCGAACACGTCCATAAACTCTCGAACTACAGTCGGCGCTTCTTCCTTATCAACTTCCATTAACGCAAGAACGGTGCCTGTCGGCCTAGCTCTAAACTAGACTGGTCCGACAGAACTGCTTCCTCCTGCGAAGAAAAATTCCGGATGTTCGGGAATCTGGATAATCACATTCTTTGCTCTACAATCTATGTGAGCATGGAAAGTACCAAGAAAATCCATTCCCAAAACAACATCATAACTGCCGGTATCGATCGCCAGGAAATCTGCAAAACATGAACTGGTAAGCAAGAGAAGCAAGGCAATATAACGACCATGAAACAAGGAAGTGAATCAAGACTAGAACTCCAAGTTACTTAAATATAGTACCGCATTGTAACCATGCTGCAGTTCATAGTTACAATCACATAACTCCGTTCAAGTCGCCCAAATCCTAGTATCAGAATCAAGGGAATAGGACAGGAGAAACAATAAGGAACAAAAGGATTTCAAGCCGAGATGCAAAGTTATTCCATCTCGTCAAGATAAAGGGTCAAGAGAAAGATAAGATTCAAGAATCACGACAACAATGTGGCAGGACATGTTCCTAATTACAGGTTTTCTGATTCGTGTATTGGGTCCAATACCCAACTACAAAAGAATCAAACTCGATTAACCTAAATCCTATGGCTCTGTCACAAACAAACCTTGTCACGCCCCGCTTCCCAGAGTGCGCTAAGACAGGCACGTGACAGAGCCAACCATGCTATCTATGGATAGGAAACATCCCTCCGCAGTCACATTACGGATGTCTATAAGATATCAAGAACAGGAAAGTAAAATAAACTATCTAGTATATGTCCATATGCCAGAATAAACGAGTCAAGAAAAAATGTACGAAAGAAATAAATCCAATGAACAGTATCATCTGGAAAGTACGGAAATAACTAAACTAACAGGATTCTCACTGCTCGGCCTAACGGCGGAAATGCTCCTGATCAGCCTGCGACAAAGGTAGAGAATCTGGGCCATGCAAAACCCAGACGTCAGTGTGTCATAATATCAACAATAATATAATCAGG
Organism: Agapanthus africanus; assembly: GCA_030015575.1. NCBI lineage: Eukaryota > Viridiplantae > Streptophyta > Magnoliopsida > Asparagales > Amaryllidaceae > Agapanthus > Agapanthus africanus. Next base: position 133,331,365 of record JASDDO010000022.1, on the reverse strand, counting down.
GGGTAACAAGTCATGCAGGCATAAATTATAAAAAGATACATGAATGTAATAAGTGAACATGGATATAGAACAGTGAAGTGTAACAGTATATGTGAAGTGTAGCGGTGAAACTAAATTGTGCTACTGGGTTAACTACTCTCAAGTCTGTGAAATCAATTTAATGAATCGTCGATGTAACTCAATAATATCCCGTGCATGCCCGGGACCATGGTCAAAACTCTCGGGCTGAATCCGAGACGTGCCGCTAGGCAGTAAACAGGTAACATGTACAGACGAATGATGTCAGCAGCATCATCCCGGGGCTGGCCTAGCCCGTAAAACTGATCAATATAAGTATCGAACTGTCGAGTTATAAGTCAGGTTTCATCATTGATTTCCCCATACCCCCAAGTTATGTGTTCAAGTCAGGTATTGATAAATCTGAAGCTAATGCCAACACAGGATCAAGCAGGAACAGGTTTGTCTATACAGACAACATGATATGTCTATCGGGACAACATGTCAGGATTGTCGGCATTAGAAACAGAATCAGGTAACATGTCAAGTAGTGATATATCAGGTCATGTCAGGTAGTGTACATGTATCAAGTCATGTCAGGTAGTGGTGTATCAGGTCATGTCAAGTAATGCACAGGTATCAAACGGGTGCTCATAATCAAACTGTAGCAAGTATTGAATCAGGGTGGAAGTACGGATGTACAATAAAAGTATGGATACACAAATATCGATCAGGGGTTACATCATGACTATGTAGGGTGTACAATATCAAGTATGGGGTGTCGATATAACAACAATATGTAATAATATGACATGGTATGCGAATAGATATAGAATTAATGATATGGATGCACAAATATCGATTAGGGGTTACATTTACAGTTCCAATACTAATTAGGATGCACTTTATTAAGCATGGGGTGTTACTACAATAATAATATGAATTAATGTGATCTATAGATGCAGTTATATATATTTTAAATGATATGGATGCAAACGGGTATCCGAAAATAGTAAAACTTCAGTATGGATGTACAATGTGATAAATGGGTAACATTTTACTTATATGGATGCATAATACTATACCTAGCATGTAGCAAGATGATTTAGCATGCGACTAGATATGTAAATAATGATACGGATGCACACGGACATCATATAACAGTAAAATGATAAACTGTAAATGCAGGATGTACAACTAAACAATATGAGATGTAAATATTCCATTGGGTGCAGTATATTGTAATATAGTATGTAACAAGATAGGTTTGCATGCACTAGATGTGAAATAACTTGTACGGATGCATACGGATGTCGTAAAACTGTAAAACTAAACATGAGATGCATGATTTAAAATACAAGTGTTATATTTATTCAAATAGATGTAAATACAGTAATATAGCATGTAGCAAGATAAACTTGCCTCGATGAATCGCGATACGGATACGCACGGCATGTCCGACGTTAGTAAAACGTTGCAACGCACACGTGGCACACGGGACGGGTCCAGGCAAGGCAAGAGAGTGATCACGCAGGTAAGGTACGTTCACTGGACTACTCGGATCGTCGGCAGCGGCACGGCTCCGGCGGGTGACCGGAAATCGGAATCAAGAAAGAGGAAGAGAAAGAAAAGAAGAAGAAAGAAGAAGGAGGAGGAGGAGGAGATGGCTGTGGGCTCAAGGTGCTCTGAGGGTTTGCAGGGAGGAGAGGAGAAGGAGTGGTAACGACAGCGAAGTCGGAGGTCTCCGGCGATGAGAGGTGCCGACGTCGGGGTTCTTGTTGCGAGGGTTCAAAGGTTGCAGGGGAAAGGGTGAAGGCGCTGGTGGTGGTGGCTGTGGTGATGAGGGCGAGAAGGGAAGAAAGTGGTGGCAAGTATGATGTGGTCGACGGGAAGGCGAGCTCCAGCGAGGATGCAAGTGAAGGGTGCAGGCGAGGGTTTTCTGGGTTCTAGGGATTCAGTGGATGGGTTGTGGGCTAGCACGGGAGGAGATAAGAGAGGTGTTAGTGAGGTGAGGCTGACGGAGTGAGGATGAGGCGACGACGACGTGGTCACCGGCGGTGAGGCGGGGTGTGCATGCGAGGCCGGGGCTGCTAGGGTTGAGGATTGCAGGGTTCTTGTTAGGGTTGAGGGCGAGGAGGAGAGAGGATAGAAGACATATGAGGTCGAGGAGGCGACGACGAGGTCGTCGGTGGCGGGGTGCACGAGCGGGGAGATGGGTGCACGCGAGGGCAGTCGGGGTTCTTGGGTTTGGGGCTCGGATCTTGGGGAGAAGGAGAGAGGAAGGTGAGGAGGTGGTGAGGAGGAAGGTGCCGACGATGGTGGCCGCGAGGATGAGGAGGTGGTCGACGAGAGCAACGAGGCGAGGCGCGGTGACGAGGGCAGGCGTGGGTTTTCTCGTGGGCGCTGTGGTTTATAAAGAAGAAGAAGAAGAGAATGAAGGGAGGTGACCACATGTGCTCGCCGGTGACCGCACTCGAGAAGTGCACAGTGCCTCCGAGAGGAGAGAGAGAGAGGCGCGAGAGGAGGGAAAAAAGGAGAGAGAGAGAGTCTGAGTGGGGAGGGGGGAGAGAGAGATAGAAAGAGAGAGACAGAGAGAGAGAGAGAGACAAAATGTGCTGTTAGTTAAGGAAAAGATTAATTGTTAAAGTTTTAGTTTTAAAAAATCTTTTAGTTATAAATTTTTTTAAACTGTTAATTAAATATTAATAAAATTCGATTTTCTGGTAAATACAAATTTAGTCCAAAATACGCCCGGATCGGGTCTAAAAATTCAGTTTCAAAATATGAAAAATATACATGTCGACCAAAATTAAAATCGGATATCCGGGTAACAAAAATGCATATCCCCAAGAACGGATTCACGTACGTGCGCATAGCCATCCAAATAAGTCTGTTTCACTGAACAGGACGAGAACAAGATGCGCGGATGCTACCACAGGGTTTGGGGTATCAGGAAGGCCATGCAATATATTTTTAAAATAATTTATGTGACTTTAAATGTTATATATAAAAATGCAGATGCCAGATATAATACGAGTATGCAATGTATAAATAAAAATGAAAGTGCACGAGTCTACGTAACAAGTCGGGGTAGATCATAAACATGAATCAAGACAGGTTTCAAGCAAGCTGGTCGGATGCAAATACAAAAGTCAAACACACTATTCGCACCCAAAACACTATGAATCAAGAAAATACCATAATAAAGAAATACTTGAACTAGAACTGATATAAATGAACTAGGGTGTTACAATATATGATCTAATGATCGGTTGAGCCCCTACGCTCACTGCTCATAAGTCGATCTCAGTCTCAAATATGGCTAATGATCCTTAGATCAAACCAAAATATCCCATGAACCGATGGACCTCACAAATGTGAGATCTGCGTCCTAAGATCATTCCCGTTGGGAAACCAAGCTACCAACGTGATCCCCGTCAAGCAAATCCTTGACCAAACCCAAATCTTAATTATACGGATTTGGACTAATCCGCGCCCTACGGGCGACGACATAAATTAGTCTCCGTATACAATCCAAGGGCAACCCAAAATAAAACAAACATAACAAGACACGATCTGAGCTTCCGGAGCAGGAGAAAGTGGTTATCGCAATACGGTAACGTAATTAACTGCAGGGGCTTGCGTCTGCAGGGAAGAGCACCCCCGCAATAAAAAACCCTCATAAACGAGGGGGAATCTGACGAAGTCTGCTACAATGGCCGCATCCGTCCAAACCTCCGATATATGGTGCTATAAATCAACTTGGCATCTTCGGAGAGGTGGACGGATAAATCCAAATGGCATCTGCCCTCAGAATTCAGGCCAGATGTCCCAACGTCTCGGTCTCTGTCTTCCGGCGATGAACAGTGATAAGGGCTTTGGATCCACAACGTTGTTGGGCAAGAAACTACCCATTGTGGATGAGCCGAGCAGGAAGCTACTCGGCGGCCTCGTGATGAAGGGTTTGGATCTACAACGTTGTTGGGCAGGAAGCTATCCACTGCGGATGGGCCGAGCAGGGGGCTACTCGGCGGCCCCGTGATGAGGGCTTTTGATCTACGGCATTGTTGTGCAGGAAGCTACCCACAGCGGATGGGCCGAGCTGGAAGCTACTCGGCGACCTCGTGATGAAGTATTTGGATCCACAGCGTTGTTGGGTAGGAAGCTACCCATTGTGGATGAGCCGAGTAGGAACCTACCCGGCCGTCTCGTGATGAGGGTCTTGGATCCACAGCGTTGTTGGACAGGAAGCTACCCATTGTGGATGAGCCGAGCAGGAAGCTACTCGGCATCCTCGTGATGAGGGCTTTGGATCCACAACGTTGTTGGGCAGAAAGCTACCCACTGTGGATAAGCCGAGCAGAAATCTGCTTGGCGGCCTCGTGATGAGGGCTTTCTGAACTCTGTATTGCCTCCATGGGTCGTCGTTCAACCTTCCGTGGTCTGTATAGACGGGAATGATGACCAGCATGGCCGACACATGGTAGTACTATATCGGGAAATTGAGATATTCCATGATTTGCATCGCCGCACGAGTAGATCTCGGCCGTTGGAAGATATTTTTTGAGGATACAAATATCGAAGGTGTATCCCTAAGGGGGTGTTGGTTTCTTCCTAGTCTTGCGTTCCCCGAAGATGACCGAGCGCATTTATACCATTAGGGAGATCGTTTCTCATGACGACGTATATTTTATAGCCTTGATCGTTCCGTGGAGACGTACGAGGCGGTGATAGGCCGCATGGAGGGTCACTTTGGACGCTTACTTCCCCGGCAATCTCCTTTCCTCCAAGTGCTAATTTACGCGATATGGAGGACTTTCCCAGGTCTGTACAAAACCCTATCTTCACAGTTGATGGACGAGGCATTTGACAAGATGCATATGGTTACGATGTTGGTTTGATCTCGAAGAGCCGGCGGGACCGCTCGGTGGACCTTTTTCTTGAGAGTTTCTAGCAAAGGTTGGCCGCTGTATCTTGCTCGGCGGATGGGGTCGCCGGCGAGTCTGTGGCTTCTAGAGTCCACGGGCATCGTCAGAGGAGCGGGCCGAGGCTTCTTGGGCTCTGCTGGAGGAGATTTCCTTTGAGTATCACTGGCAATGTTTTCTTAATCTGCGCCCTCCTCTGTTGTTATCGTTGTAAGGTTGGGGAGCCCCTAATACCGCTGAAATAAATAAATTTGTCTTTGGTTATAGTGTATTGTCTCTTTTTCTCCCCTATGTACATTTTACATTAAACCTTTTTTTTAAAAAAAAGACAAAACCTTGGAGTCTCGGAACCGAGAAAAGAAACAAATGGCTGGAGCCCCATGGTAGTGCCTAGCTCGGAAGATTTAGTTAATGGAAAACTTCTCCTCTTTTAGCTAATGACGAAGCCGAAAAGGAATTACATTATTAAAAGAAGGTACATGCTTATTTATACAACTTGAGATTTTCTGCGTTATAAGGCCGAGGAAAGTTATGGCCCCGGGCGTCCTGCAGGCGGTATGCTCCTCTGGGCAACATTTCTGTTACGAGAAACAGTCTGTCCCACTTTGGAGAGAACTTATGCAGTCTCCCTTGGTCTATGAACTCGTTTCTTCGTAAGACCAAATCTCCCGTCTTGAAGGCCCGATGTTTAACTCGGGGGTTGTAGTAGCGAGTTGTCTGTTGCTGATAGGCGGCTGTTCTGATTTGCGCTCAATCTCGCTTTTCCAACAAGATGTCCAAGTTGCTTCGGAGTCCCGATGTGTTAGCTTCGTCGTCAAAGTATTCGACCCTCTAACTGGGTAGCCTGATCTCGGCGAGGACCATTGCCTCGGTTCTATAGTAGTGGCTAAATGGGGTTTCTCCTGTTGGTGTCTTTTTCGAAGTCCGTAATGCCCATAGCACCCGTGGTAGTTTCTCGACCTAGCTGCCTTGCCTTCGTTCCAAACGGGCTCTGAGACTGCGGATGACACCTCAGTTCACTACCTCGGCCTGCCCATTGCATTGCGGATGTGCGACCGCAGCAAACTTCATCAATATATAGTAGTCGTTGCAAAACTCTTTGACTTTATCATTTTTGAAGTTGGTCCCATGGTCGGTAACCAAGTATCTCGAGATTCCAAATCAAGAGATTATGTTGTTCTGTAGGAACTTTATTGTAGAGGCGGCGTCCGGTTTCCTAATGGGCACGGCCTCTATCCATTTCATGAAGTAGTCCACGGCAACAAGGATGTATCTGTGTCATCCCCTATTGTGCAAACGACCAAGGGGAGCTAAGTGGAGTTAGTTCGGTGGCAGGGAGACGGGGTATGCTGCCGAAGAGTTGGCATTTCTTGCAACTTCTGACCAACTTCTCGGCATCCTGGTGTATTCTCGGCCAGTAATACCCTTGGAGTAGTGTCTTCTGGACCAGGGTGCGGGCCCCTGATGCGATCCCCCAACCCCTTCATGTATCTCTCACAGAACGTAGACTGACTCGTGGGGGTCGATGCACCGGAGCTGAGGTTGAGTGTATGACATCTTTGTTCCCCGCCGAAACACGGAGACGCGACCGCGCAGGTCCGTCTTGCCTGAATTTCGGGGGCAGATGCTAATTGGTGTTATCCGTCCACCTCTCCGAAGATGCCAAGTTGATTTATGATGCCATGTATCGAAGGTTTAAACAGATGCGGCCGATATAGCAGACTTCGTCAGATTCCCCCTCATTTGAGGGGGTTTTGATTGTGGGGACGCTCTTCCCTGCAGGCGCAAGCCCCTGCAGTTAATTATGCTACCGCATCGTAGTAACCACTTTCTCCTTCTCCAGATGATCACTTCGTGTCGTGTGTGTTTGTTTTGTTTTTGGTTGCCCGTGGATTGTATACGGAGACTAATTTATGTTGTCGCCGGTAGGGCATGGATTAGTCCAAATCCGTATTTTCTTAGATTTGGGTTTGGGGTTGGGTTTAAGAATACGTTAGTCTCATTTGAGACTAAGATCAACTTAAACGTATGTTAAGGATACGCTAGTCTAATTTCAGACTAAGATCAACTTAACGGGATCGTTTAGATCCAATCAAAAGAGCATTCGGGCTTTATTGTTTAGTTTAGGGACATTGCTATTGATTACCAGTTTAGGGACATTGCGCCAAGGTTAAGGACATCATAGTCCATGGGTTTAAAAGACCCCACGGTCCGAGGTTAAGGACATCATAGTCCATGGGTTTAAGGACCCCACAGTTCGAGGTTAAGGACATCATAGTCCATGGGCTTAAGGACCCCACAGTCCATGGAATGATTGGTTATCGGGACCCATCACCTCTTTGAAGACGTTGAAGGATTACAACGACAAATATCAAAGGAGTGAAGAGATGTACCCTTGAACCAAAGTTGATTGGGAAATCTGTAGTCCAATTTGGAACTAAGATCAATTAATTAAATTATGAACACATTGGCTCAGTCAAATCTGAATTGAGGACTTATGGCCAACTTGGGCTAAGTCCAATTAGATTTGAAATGTTGGCCCTTTGTTGGACTGTTGAACATTTGTCTGGGTTCAGCCCCTCATTATTTAGCAATGCTAAACAAGAGTTTGAGGGCTCTGATAACATTTTGTCTTTGGCTGAACACTAACCATTTATTATAGCTCTGGACTTTACTTTGCATATCATATGAACTGACCAATTTTGAGGTTCAGTTGAAGGGAAGATTTGTTTCTGGAAACACTTAACCAATTTGGGCTAAGATGGTTTTAAAACAGTGTTAAACACTAAAAGTGGGGTGGTCACGTGGGGTCACGTGAGGCGCCTGAGAATTGGGCCAAACCTCCTTTATTTTACCCTTAAATTTGCAAATAAGTGTTAAACACTTAGTCTTCAGGCCATCACGTGTGAGCACGTGAGGCAACTGAAGATGGGGGCCAGACTTCCTTTATTTTGTTCTCAGAATATTCAAATAAGTGTTAAACACTTTATCTTAACGGCCATCACGTGTGGGCACGTGATGGGTACCCATGTATTAATTATTAAAGTGTTAATTAGGGGTCATGTGGGGACACGTGAGGGCGCCCAAAATTGATTCTGCCTTTAGCTTTGTTCCCTTTATTTTGAAGGTCACGTGGGAGCACGTGAGGCATTGCCTCTGGGCTAATTCCTTCTTATTCTGAGGAGTCCATTTAAAGGGTCACGTGGGGGCACGCGATCTAGTCTTGTTAGTTCCTTTTCATTCGTTGGGATGAAGGGTCACGTGTTACCACGTGATCACATTGGATACTTTGATCTTTATGTGCATGGAGAGCTTTAAGTCTCTTGTTTTTTTTAAGAATTAAATTCTTTTATAGAGTTAAACCCTAGTTCTGTTTAGAGGAATTAAATTCCTATGTATTTAGAAGAATTAAATTCTGATATAGGGTTAAACCCTAGTTTCATTTGGGGGAATTGAATTCCTATGAATTTAGGAGAATTAAATTCTCATATAGGGTTAAACCCTGGTTTCATTTGGAGGACTTAAATTCTTATGAATTTGGGAGAATTAAATTCTCTAAATTCAATTCTCCCTCTAAGTTTTGGATCTGCATGGCAGAATCTCCCGATGAGAATTAAATTCTCAACTTGTGAGGAGATTTGCTTCTGCAGATCTTCAACCAGAGGAAGAACTAAGTTCTTATTCAGAAGAGTTAAACTCTTAGATTGAGAATTAAATTCTCTTTTTGTTTTATGGAGCTTAGATCTCTTTCCCCTTTCTCACCTAGGGTTTCTTTTCTTGAGAATTAAATTCTTCTTTCTTTTTTCTCTCTGTTGTTGTTTTTTCTCCAAAAATCCAAGATTCCAAGATCCCTTCTCCTCTCTTCTTGGCTCCTATTTATAGGAGAAAGAAAAGAATCGGTTTGTTTAATCAATCTTTCATTGAAAGATTTTGGTTGTTTCTGTAACTAACATGATCTTTTAGATCACTTAGTGAATTTTATTCACCATTGGATTTTTAATCCAAAAGATATTGTCTGTTATTCTTGGTGAATTTCAGGGAAACCTTTCCTTGTATAAAATCTTTCCATAAATTGGTGATTTTTAATCACCATTGGATTTTTAATCCAACGGTGCTCCACTTTACATAGCACCATCTTTTTGTTTGGAAAGATTTAGAGAAATCTTTTTCCAGTTAAGGTTCTGGATTCCCATTTAATTAGAATTTAATTTTACTATTTCAAAAGGATTAAAAGCTTATCACGTGTTGGCACGTGATCCCACTGTTTGATCATTGAAATAGAATTTAATTCTATCAATTAAAGAGTTTAGGAACCCGTCACGTGTTGGCACGTGACCCCCTTGATTAAATATTTTATTCAGAATTTAATTCTGCCGTTTAACAGAACTTAAGGAATCATTATGTGTCAGCACGTGACCCTTTGTCACGTGTGAACATGTGATGCCCCATTGGGGGTTTTCCTTAGTGTCTTATTATATCTTTTAATTCCTTTTGGTGGGTTTTAAAGGCCCATCACGTGGGGGCACGTGACTCCACTAATTTCCTGCTTGATTAGAATTTAATTTTGTTATAACAGAGTCCCAGAAAGCCATCACGTGTCAGCACGTGACCTTTGGTCACGTGTGAGCACGTGATACCCCATTGGGGAATTTCCTGATATTTTATCTGGGAACAAATGCCCCCACAGCGTTGTTCTCACGTGTTTGCACGTGAGTGCAACGCTGTCAGCTTTGTGACCGTTGGATCTGTCTAGGGAATAGGGGAGATGAACCGTCCCCCATCACATCCTATAAATGCAGGAGTCCCTTCAGAAGCGCCTCCACTTTTTCCATCTTCTTCCTTGTTCGTTTTTCTTCTGAGAATTTAATTCTCTTTCCCAGAGCTTAGTTCTCTGATTCAAAAATTTCCAGAGTTTAACTCTGTCAACAAAGATTTCCTTCTTCAGGTAAAAATCTTGAACGCCTGAGGAACTCCTTATAGAAATTTGGATTTTAAATCCACACCAAGGGTTTTTCGTTTTAACAAGAACCCATCTTTTCCAAGTTCTTTTAAAAACTGCTCAATCTTTAAATAATGAATCCTTTTTGTTAGGGCTCTTTTGATCTCAGAGATCGATGGCAATACTTGACCTTTCTCTGGAATTTAATTCCATTCCAAAGAACCTTAGTTCTGAAAAAATGTCTTCTGGGAATTTAATTCCCCTGTTCAAAAGGAATTTAATTCCTCTAAAGAACTTAGTTCTTTAAAATAAGACTTCTTGGGATTTTTCCTCGTGAGTTGTTCTTTGCAAAAAAAAATTCCAGAAAGATCCACCATGATTTGCATAGGGTTCTGCAGCGGGTCTTCTCTCTCTGTGGAATATGTAGAGTTGTTTGAAATCCACTGTTCATTTATTGAGAATCTTCCTTTGGTTATCATAATGATTACTCTGCCTCATCATTAGTGAGCCACCATCTTGATTTTGTGGGGCCCTTGTGTTTTGTAATCAATGGTCCCATAAAATAACTTATTTGTCGTTTTTTTCCACTGTCTTTATATATACATATGTATTTATAAATACATATATACGCGTGGGCTTCACTAACAGTTTCCTTTCCTTTGTTTCAGGAGTAATGGCTTCTCTCCCATACTTTCCCTTTACTCGCTCGGAGGCGGCTTTTTCTCAATCTCCGTCGGATGAAGAGGTGATGGCGATGATCCGGGCTCATGACCCGAATTGCACCAATATACTTTTATGGGGGACCTGGTACAGGCTTATCATCCGCGGTCGCCGCAGCTTTCTTTGCTAGATACCGACAGAGCCTACCTATCCATTTCTGCCGATGGATCATCCACGGACCGCCTTTGCTGTGGAGATGCTGAATTGGACCCCTACGGGACGGCTTGAGCCATCAACAACTGGGATTCTGAACCATCCTGTGCCGGCCATAGACATCTTAGGGCGCCGCATTTGCCAAGGCGAAGCCCAGCCATGGGGACAGATTTAAAAAATAGGGCTTACCCCTCGACATCCCACGGGCTACCTTCTCTGGGCCCGTTATATCCTGTCCGCCCATCGTGCGCGACTGTAGAAGGTCGGACTCTATCAGGCGGTATATGCATCTCTCTTCCACTATCAGTCCCCCCATGTCTGGTGGGTTAAGGCCTTCTTAAACCAATGGAATCTTCCCACCAATACCTTCTTTCTAGGGGACCGCGAAGTTTCAATTTCTCTGGAAGAGTTTCGCGAAATCTCGGGGTTGCCGGTCAGGGGGACGCTCTATGAAGAACTACTGCCTCCCGATGAGTATGTCTTCGAAACTGAGCCTGCCATGCTTGACGGCCTGTCGACCGAGAATGCCGTCCGCCATAAGCGCCCAAGTTTAATCAAGACTCTGAGCATTTTTGAGAAGCTATTCGCAGAGTCAGAGGAGCAGGGCGTCACTTTTAAAAGCTTTATCGCCTGCTTCCTTCACGAAGATGTCCTATCGAAGACGGCTCCAAAGTTCGCGAATATCAACGACCCCTTTAGGTTCGGTTTGAATAAGCGGCCGGCTAAAGAAGAGGACTTGCTACAGTTCTACATTCCCATCATGTCGGCCGTATCTTTCGAGTCGATCGCAGCTCCTGGTATGGATGAGGAGACTTTCTTCGTGGGCTTCATCAGTGTTTGGCTCAGTTGGTTCGCCATTCCCATGCACCATCGTTTCATGAGAGCCTCAGTTATTTACCCCGCTCATCGCATTGCCGAGGGGACGCGACTAGCTGTGGGTATTGCGGGGCTAGCGCATCTGTATCATGGGCTAAGCGTTGTGGCCAATACCTCAACCCCAGGCGTAGATGTGGTAAATTTCTTTCTTCATTACTTTACATCCTGGATTGAGATGCACGTGCTGGGGGCATTTGCTGCGCACCAAAGACCCAGTTTTTATGACGCTTACACTTTTCCGCGATTCATGCTGCTGGTGGACGCTTCTACCCCTGACCCGACTCAGTCCGGAGCTATTCGTGTGCCGATTAATCCCTATGCCAATACGGGCGTGATGGTATTCAACGATCGAGTCCTCTCTGCTCCCTCAGGACCGGTTCAACAGCTCTATGACTCGTCGAAAGAGGGAGTACCTTCTCTCATTCACCTATATTCGATCAGACCGGGTTATCTGGTATTTCGTCAGAACGGCGCGACTCTTTTTATGCGGTACAACCCACACCGCTTTGCTCGGTAACTCGGATATGACCAGGGCGTCCCCTTTGAGGCATTTATATTGGATCCTAGCCCGTCGTCAGAAGTTGTTCGTGACGCCGCTCATCACTTCATGCGGTTGAACACCGGATCTCGCTTTGTAATTCCTGAAGCTGATCATATTCCTCGATGTGTGGGGTCTTTCACGGGCCGGTACCTCCACCGAGTCAGTCCAATTATTGCCAAGGAGAGGAAGGTGCTCCTCGGATATAGGGCTCCCACTCCGATCCAAGCCACGGGAGTTCTGCCGCGACCGCGTGCAGCGGTTCGCCCTCCCTTGATAGATACTAGCATCGTGCTTATTCCGGAGGCGGCGGAAGTGGATTTAACTCCCACAGCTGGTATGCCACTGCGTACTAGAGCTCAATCAAGGGCCAATAGGGCGCCAGTAGCAGTGTCATCAGCTGCGGCGTCAGCAATGGTCGTGTCGTCATCGATAGCACCGCCGAGCGAGGACATTGAAGGCGAAGTGGGTCAACGCCGTACCAAAGCACCAAGGGGAAGGAAGAGATCGTCTTCGGTGGTTAGTTCTGGGCCCAAGAGGCGGAGGAAGACGGTCACCAATCTGCTTGACTCTTTAGTGGAATCCGAGCCTATTCTTCAAGATGAACCACTAGCCATGCAAGAATCGGATGGTGGTCTACTTTTCCCGGGTTCATCTGCCGAGGAAGCCGCACAATTGGCTGAGGCTATAAGACGCTCACAGGATGAATCAGAGAATGTAAGGATCCCGAAGAGGCCTTATCCTGCCGTCATCTTTTACGAAGACCTCCATCGATACGGCGGATATTCATAGGTCCTTTGGAAGAAGGGGGCGAGAGAGCCCTTAAGCAGGCTGTCTCAGCAGACACCGAAGATGCACTTTCGTTGTGGACCTGTGGCCACGAGTCTACCCTCGAACCTCGGTGAGCATACCTCCTCAGGAAGGAGCATCGGCTCGAAAAAGCCATACTAGAGGCTCCTTTGCGCATCGGTATGCTCATGTATCTCTTTGTAATATTTTGTATTGCTCATATACATATATATATATATCCTTATCTTCGTGAAAACTTTGCAGGGACTTCGGCAATGGCAGAGGATCTGAGTTCGAGTCGCGCTTTGACTGTGGACTCCGCAAATATCCCCAATGAGACACTAATCAGTGAAGAGGGGGTCGATGCAACTGTTTCTCCTGCGATGGAGCTTCCCTCGGTGATTCCCGCTACCTAAGTGCTTGCTCTCCCGGAAGAGGCATCTTCGTTGGTCGCCAATTCAATGGATCTTTCTAGGGATAGCCCGGAGACTAGAGAACAGGTAGTTGAGGCTACCGTCCTTCCGTTGGAGCCTGTAGTGGCGGCTACTGCTCCTCGATCGGAGGTTATTATACCGGCCCACGTCCCCGATGATGTGCCTGGGGGCATGGAGGAGGCCGCCGAAGCTGCTATCCCTCCGGTCCAGAATGGGAGAAGCATCGAAGGTAGCCTTCTATATTTTATATTAATAATCTCTCCATTATCTGAACCTTTCTGTCTTTTCAGAATTGCGCGGATTGGCGGCGTTTATTGCTGATCTGTCTCCCAGGAAGTCTTTTCAGCGCCTGTTGGAGATGGCCGCTCCGCAGGCGATATCTCCTCAACGCATCGTCCTTTCTTCCGGTCAAGGTTAGTGTCATTTTCCCTCTCCTCACGGCATTATTGTTATTCTATATAATGACATTGATGTCTTCTACAGTTCTGGAAGCCGATGATGAGGTTGAGATTCTTGACGGGCCTGGGGAGCCTTCAGACCCCTCTTGCATGACTGTGGGTAAGTAAAGTCTCAACGTTGTTCCATCTGCTCTTTGCTTATAAGTCTCGCTGATTGTTTATAAATCTTAACAGCTTTTCCAGTTCTTACCACGCTGGAATCTCGCATCGTCATGCCACCCGGCCCCTATGCTCTACGTGCCTCGGAACGGATGGCAAAGCTAAGCCTTCACTCCCTATCATCCCTGATTGAAGACCTTCGTGTCGGCAGTCTAATCACGGCCGAAGCGTTTGCCGCTGAAGCTAACGGTTCTCTTCCCTTTCTTGCCACCTACCATAGTGAAACATTGGTGCAAGTCTGGGTTGAATTTTGTCGGTAGATGGAGGCTTGCTTGCATATTCTTGAATGTACGCGCCTTCCTTCAGAGGTTGTGGCCGCGAAGGCAAGCTTACGGGGGCTGATTGAGCGGTGCACTGCGAACATGATATTATGCGAGAAGAGGCTCAGCCGAAAGTTTTCAGAGAGGGAGCTGGCTTCCAAAGCGCTGAGGGAGCTTCAAGCCAATCTTACGGCCAAGACCACTAGAGCATATGAACTTTGGCGGGTGCTTCAAGAGGCTATCAAGGAGGTGGTAACCATTGATAAGGCCGTCATTTTTACTCGTGAAATGGTCGAAGCCCACAAGGTTACTGAAAAAGAGCTTGAAAGCCGACTTGCCTCATACCAAGCCTAACAGGCTCAAGCGGAGGCCTGTCTTTTGACGATAATGAATCATGAAGCCGAGGCCCAGTGGAAAAGGGATGAATTAGTAAATCTATTGAATCGTCCACCGGCTTGAAGAATTGTATATATATATTTTTATTCTTCTTTTGTACATACTCCTGAATGAGAGTATATTTTTTTATTCTTTCATAAATTGTACTTTGTATTAATTTTTATTCATGAATAAAAGACATATTTTGCTTCATGATGGTGTGTCCCTTTTAGTAAGTGTGTTCCGTGGATAATTTATTTTGATTTCTTTGTAAGACAGCGATGGCTTAGGATTCAGAGTTAAGATTTGCCTCCTAAGACTTTTTAACTTTATGAGCCGTGAGGGTCTCATAAAGAATTTTCTCCCTACAGGTCGAGAGGATCCCGTAGGTGTAATTTCTCCTTAGGGATCATGAGGATTCCTAAGTGCGTTTTCTTCTGAGAGTCGTAAGGATCTCACAAAAGAGTTTTCTCCCTTACTAGTCGAGAGGTCCCGTAAGTGATGGACGAAGTTGATATTATCCGCACTTCACGGAGTCAGGGGTTGCTCTGGCCATTTCCCACGGGGTCAAGATTGACTTTAGTCGTGTTCTATAGGACCAGGATTTGCTCTGGATGCTTCCCATGGGGTCAGGATTGACATAGCCGTGTTCTGCGAGGACCAGGCTCTGCTCTGGACGTTTCCCACGGGGTCAGGATTGACATAGGCCGTATTCCACGAAACCAGGATTTCCTCTGGATGCTTCCCATGGGGTCAGGATTGGCATAGCCGTGTTCTGCGAAACCAGGATTTTACTCTGGATGCTTCCCACGGGTCTGATTGACATAGCCGTGTTCTGCGAGGACCAGGCTCCGCTCTGGATGCTTCCCACGGGGTCTGTTGACATGGCCGTGTTCCGCAAGGACCAGGCTTCTCTCTGGACGTTTTCCACGGGGTCAGGATTGACATAGGCCGTGTTCCACGAAACCAGGATTTTGCTCTGGATGCTTGTCACGGTGTCTGATTGACATAGCCGTGTTCTGCGAGGACCAGGCTCCGCTCTGGACATTTCCCACGGGGTCAGGATTGACATAGGCCGTGTTCCACGAAACCAGGATTTTGCTCTGGATGCTTCCCACGGGGTCTGATTGATATAGCCGTGTTCTGCGAGGACCAGGCTCCGCTCTGGACGTTTCCCACGGGGTCTGGATTGACATAGGCCGTGTTCCACGAAACCAGGATTTTGCTCTGGATGCTTCCCACGGGGTCAGGATTGACATAGGCCACGTTCCACGAAACCAGGATTTTGCTCTGGATGCTTCCCACGGGGTCTGATTGACATAGCCATGTTCCATAAGGACCAGGCTCCGCTCTGGACGTTTCCCACGGGGTCAGGATTGACATAGGCCGTGTTCCACGAAACCAGGATTTTGCTCTGGATGCTTCCCACGGGGTTTGATTGACATAGCCGTATTCTGCGAGGACCAGGCTCCACTCTGGACGTTTCCTACGGGGTCAGGATTGACATAAGCCGTGTTCCATGAAACCAGGATTTTGCTCTGGATGCTTCACACGGGGTCTGATTGACATAGCCGTGTTCTGCGAGGACCAGGCTCCGCTCTGGACGTTTCCCACAGGGTCAGGATTGACATAAGCCACGTTCCACGAAACTAGGACTTTCCACGCGCTTGCTTGTCGTCTCGAAGTCCACATGGGGCACCTACATATCATAACGCACCGTATCGCATTAAAATCCGACTCATGACCAAAACTACTCACGAATCCCACATAGGTCAAAACCTATGGTTGCTTTCTCAAATCAACCCAAAAACCCTCGACATCGGTGTACACACACCGACTGATCGAGAAAAACACCAAACGTACCAATCGTTGTTTTATAAGCCACTAAAAATATATGAAATAGGATGCAAATTATCAAAACCAATAAATTGATCAAAGCGGTTTATTTCCAAAAAGCCTAGTAAAGGGGTCGTTAACCGTTTTACTACAAGTCTTGATATTTTAGCAAACTAGTGGTCACAATACTCACTAATTATCTTAATTAGGCCACATAAACATTTACTAGATTTTTAATCTTGCTAAATTACATTAAACCAAAATCGAGTTAGCAAAAGTTACCTTTTTAGTTCAAAACTTGGTGTTTTAACCAATCTAAATATTTTAACAATTCTAGTGGCTATAATGTTCATTAAACATCTTAATTATGTCATACCAATGTTAATTAGATTTTAAAATCACTCATTTCCATCAATTCTAAAAAACCTAGTTTGCAATATTTGTACAATTATTACAAATTTAAACTAACAATTTGCAAACTAGCAATTAGATTAGTTTTAACAAGTTTTAAGATGCTAGCCCATATTACACAACCATGCACAATTGATCACAACCCAACTCCAAAACAAAAACCTAACTTGAATTTCAAACCCTTCTCTTGAAAGTTAAATTTTAATTAATTGCATAATTAAACATCTAATTAAAACTAGATTCAAACATGCAATTATCAATTAACAAATTTGGATGAAACTTTATACCTCATGATCAAGAGATCAAACATGAAGCTTAGCCTCCCAAACTTGCTTCCATCCCCCAAGATCCATACTAAATTGGCTAAAGAATAATGGGTAAAGCTTGGATTTGGAGTTTGCTTTGAATTTGTGAGTAAATTTATGAATTTTTGATGGAATTTTGTGATGAAATGAGAGGGGGAAAATTGGGGGGCTGCACAAAGGGGGCTCGGCCAGAATTGAGGAGGGGGAGAAGAGAGGGTGTGGGGTTTTTTGTAAAGTCAAGGAAAAGTCCAAGTCACCATTATCTAACACCATACCTCTTTATTTAATATTTCCTTTATTCTATTCTCTTGATTTTCTTTTCTTTTATCAAAAGAAGTGGGGACATGGGGGATGTGGCTGCTGAAAATTCAGCCAAGGAGGGGAATTGGTGTAGTGTGTGAGTGTGGGGTGAAGGAAAATGACAAATACAATACCCCAACATCCATTTACACTAAAAAAAAGCATTTTTTCATCAATAATTTCTAAACCGTTTTGGCAAACGATTTCGTTTCAAAAACCACATGATAAAATTCTGTTTAATGTTTTATGATGCACAAAATTTGTTTCAACCCATTCCAGTTTGTAATTTTTCCTAATTAAATGTATTAGTGACGGTTTAAAATAATAAAAAATAATTTATTTTTTTTAGAAAATTTGAAATTTCACCAGTGGCTCAATAAACACCAAACACTAGTAATTACACAGCTAGAATATGTATATTTAATTTTTATAATAAGATATTTGTATTTTGACTTTTTACAGAAAACCCCCTTATTTTACCATTTTTTTCGAAATTTCACCGAAACGATTTTCAAAACGTTACAATCTTCCCCCCTTAAAGAAATTCGGTCGCCGAATTTAAATTCAAACTCCCCCCAAATACAAAAACATCTAAGCAAAACCATCAAGTCGTCGGGGCTCCGAAATCATAAGTACATAAAACGCATCATAGCGCAATACATGCGCATGAGTAATGAGCAGATAACTCAAAATCAAAACTCCGTCAAGCATCCCGCAATCATCGAAGTCACGGTAAAGACACAAATGTCAAATCCAATACAAAACCAATATGATATAACTCGAAACTATACATGTAAATATCAAATCTATATATGTAAATATCTGAAGGAAATGAATGCCAAATATATTCAGGTACGGTCCTCTGACTAGTCCTGCCCAGTACGAAAACACATAGCAAATATCATAAAAACGTACTGCTCTATAGGAAAAATCAATCCCAAATACGCGTATGAATACTACGTGCGCTGGTGCGCACGGAAATCAAAATCCATATACTTGCCAAACAAGTGCACAGAAACAAGATCTAAGTGCATCGGGTGTGCACGGAACATCTGTCGTAGGCAACATGTGTGCCTGACAGCAAAATCAGGTGCATCTGACATGCACGAAAAATCTCGATTTAGTGAATCTGGTGTGCACCAAAATCACACTTCAAAACATGCGCCCAACATGCACGAAAATCCAAATCAGGTGCATCCATCGTGCACGAAATCATGAAATCCAATATCAAGTGCCGAACATGCGCAAACTCAAATCGTGTGCGTATATACGCACAAAATCAACTCAAATGTCTAAAACCGTAAAATCACAAACATGTGAAACCAAGCACGAAAACGATATCAAGTGCAACGACTGTGCGAAAATCGTAAATCCTCAATCATCACAACAAAATCATGCGAATAATTCACCCCAAAACATCGAAATCTAGTATGGCGGAATAGTCCCGCTCAAGCACATACTCAAGAATCTCTGGCCAACTCTCGCGGTCACTAGTGGGACGTCTCGTCGATGATCATGAACTCTGGTCTGCTGGTGTGCATAATAATGACCACTCCTGGGTCAAGGTCTTCACTGTGAATTACCAATCTCTCGGTCCATCGGCTCATCGGCCTTGTCAGGTGTGCTAACGAGGATGATCCCGTTCTGGCACGTCTCTTGTCATCTCCCGGTCAATCATCGCGACCACTCGTAAGACAGCATATCACTGGCGTCGGCCTCTAGCTCTCTGAATGTACGTGACACATCTGATCCTGGGTGCAAGTATCATTGCAGCAGCGTCCTGGAAGGAATCCTGCTCACGGTCTCTTCCATATCTCGTCTCTGCCAACTGTCCGAAAGTCATCGTCCTTTACTATATCTGCGTCTTGCTCTGGGACGACTGCATTCTCATCGCGACTCCTCGGGAAGGTTGTTAGCTGTATGTATGCCTTAGAGGCCATTACTGTACATAGGATGTATATTGTAGTGGATGCTGGGACATATATAGGGAGGACTTTCTTGCTCGACATGATAGTATGCTATCTGGTTACTCTTTACCTTAACGTGTATAATGATTATCTCTCTGTTACATGTTGGTAAAGCCCTAAGGATGTGTACTTGACTATCTGGACTATGATGCGGATCATACTAGTGGGGACATGGTAGTCCATAAGTACATCCTTCAAAGTCCCTAGTCGTGGGTGTATCGAGACGGGGCATCGATATACCAGAGTAGACTAGCGTGTAGCTTCTCGACCCATACAGATGGGCGATGGATGATCCCATATCCATCGGTGTTTGACATCAGAGATGATATACGGGTGCTCAGTAGAGACTGGGTACACTGGACGGACTCGCCGAGAACTCCCAGATGGTATTATACCTTACGTCAGATGGCAGTTCTCTGGTGACACTGGTACAGAGTAGTCTGTTGACCCGAGATCGTCATAGAGTCTTGTGTGGTTCCCACTGTACTTTGATTTCCATCTTACCACGTCCAAGAGGGCGTGCAAAACGGTGTTTTTTGGGTACAGTCCCGAGTCACATGGAGGCAATGAGCGATAGGAGGGGATTCGTCTCTCCCGGTATAGGGAGTTGATGTTGCGCTGTGTTCGATTGGCTATAACAGGAAATCCCTGGCCAGGGTTGCTGAGATTTAATGGTAAGTGTTACCAGTAGTTTCTCGAATTGTTATAGACTTCATATCGACACGACTTATCGAGCTATTGGGGTCTGACGTTTACCATCCCTAGGCAAGATATGCGACATATCAGACGATCAGACCGGACTGTACGGTAGTGTTACTGGTTGGATTCACTGGAGTGTGAGCGGGCTTGCTCGTCGATCTTATGATCGCTCAATACCCGGGTGGTCGTTACGTTTAGCAGACCGCTTGCGGCTTGTGGGTGTTTGATATGATCATCATCTGCTGCCGGCGTATTGACGAGTCTTTAAAGTCCTACACAGAGGTTTCCTGGCTCAAGCGAAACGAAATAGGAGCGCATATGAGATATGTGCGGGACCGAGAATAATGCGTGTATGTGATACTGTATTTCATTCTCGCGATCAATGTGTCGAATGGTTGTATGCGATATAACCTAGTTATCGATTCAAACGTTGATTCGATAAGCCGATACATTGTATACTAGTCGGTTGTGTGCGACATGACCGGATCATTAAATCAAGCGTTGATTTAATGATTTAATGCATATTTATATATTTGATATATTACTTTGCATTAACTAGTATCGGTTCACTTTAAATGGATTTTCTCACTCGGATGTGCGCATTGCATATGCGATATGATTTTGTGCACTTGATTGTATCATGTTTGATGATGCATGTTTGCTAGGGTTTTTGTGTAAAGATCAAACCATGGTTAAATGATTATGACTAGGGTTTTGTTTTAATTCACTTATTTATTTATCCATTTCATTTTGGAAATAAATAGAAAAGAGAAAAGAATGGTGGCTTTATTTGTTGTTTACTTGAAGCTTCATGAAGCTTTGACCTTGACCACCATTCTTATCTCATCCTTAACCCTAACCATTCCTTTAACCTTGGTCAATTCTCTACACATAACCATAGTTAGAATTATGATAAGTATTGTTTTTCTATTCTTTTTTAATTAACTTATGATAACATAATTCTTCTTCTTCTTCCTTTCTTCACTTGAAGAAAGCAAGCTCCATCAATGGTGATTGATGGAAATGAGTGAGAAATCCAATTCTAAAGTCTACGCACTTCCTATTTCTTCATCCTCTACCTCTTGCCAAGTAGTAGAGTGTGTTTTCTTCACAAGTTTCTTGACTTGGTGAAGTCGGAGCTTGATTTAGCGATGCCTCGACGTAGATCATCTTCAGCATGGACATCGACGACCTAGCTCGCCATTTCTCCGACGAAGCCGACGCTAGAGTCCGGGAATTCACTTGGACAGCGGAGATGACTTCATTGCGGAGCCGTGGAGGTGGAGCACCGGATCTACAAAGGTTGTATTTCCGTATTCTATTAGATAAGTGTTAACTAGTTAGCATTTTCGCCTAGAAATCTAGCCAACGATCCGTAGTCGGGTTTCTCGGCACCGATAATTTTTGAAATTGGCATGGTTGATGCCTTGTGAGACCTCACTAGAGTGCCTAGGAACCCTACAGTGGTATCAGAGCCTAGCTAGAGCCTTAGGCGAAGTCTAGACGGAATTTGAAACCCGAACGAACCCGAAACCCATATTCAAAAATGCTCTCTGTCCAGATTTTAAAAATGTGGATTTTTCAATATTAAAAATATGCAGAAAATTAAGCAGGCTTTATTATGAATTACTGTGAAAACGGAGAGCTAACTCCGTCATAACGCCGCGGAACCGCGGCCTAAGCCCACGTGGCGCGGCGGTTCCGCGGCCGTAATGTTGACTCTTTGACTCCTCTTTCCACAGTAATTGTTATATTTGACTCCTGTGTTTTCTGGATAATTTTAATATTTTATTCTACAGTTGAGTATTTTGGGGTTGTATTAGGAATCGTTGATTCGATCGGATTATCAAGTTTTGTCTATGTGGCTTTCCGGATAAATTTTAGAATATGTTAAAAAGTTCGACCGGATATAAATACCCAATTTTTCCCCTGTCGGGAAATTTCCAAGTGTTGGATTTTTCCGAAGTTTAACGACGTTCTAAGTAGTGCAAGTAACGCGATGGACCCTCTAGAAGACAACAAACCTTAACTCGATTATGTGACCGTCTTGAACTGCCCTTTGAACCTTCGGGTTTGGGGCAGTACGGCGTGCCACATGTGAGGCGTTGGCTTGACCCTTCTACGGCTGGACCGTTGGTACTGAGGCACGAACTGAATGTTTTTAGACTTGTTTCATGTGTTGATCTGTATCGGGAAAACTTGGGTGTTCGATTGTTCGATCGGAAAGTTTGACATTTTCTATTTATCCGGAATGGGATACAATAATTGGAATTCACAAGAAGTTATGAGATAACTGAATGAATGTTATAAACGTAGCAGTTTAGTCTCACTTGATCGGTTACCACGGAATTTTGATGTGATCAAAAGTCCGTCGCGATCACGTAGCGTACGCGGATATTCGCCGGTAAACTTAATAGACAGCTACACCCCATAGCCCCGACCAAGTAACTGTAGGAGAACCCCGTCGCCGAAAGCATCCGTTCGGGTGCTCGCGGTAGCGGTGTTCCGCCTTGGTGCACTTCGTCGACGGCATCGGGGGTGCGGCCGCCTACTAAAGTTTGCGACGAGCATTCGATCAGGTTGTCGGGAATCTTGTTGAATTGCCCGACTTGATATTGAAAAGAGTTTTCGATAATGAGACTAAAATGCGGGGTTTATAATTGTTAGGCATGCGATGTCTAAGTAATCCATTTGATTAGGCATGCGATGTCTATGCAGGTTGCGGATTCCAACTGTTGTAGTTTTACACTTTCTTTTCTGTGACCGTAAGTGTAATATGTGATATCGCCGGTTTCGTTGCTATATGTCAACGACAATTGGGATGGACATATTTACTTACGTTGATGACATGTGATGTTATGTGTTGCTGGATATGTTATATTGGATCGTCGTGTTTGAATAGCCGGGGGTTTTTATGTGAGATGAGTGTTTTTCATTTTTCATTCATGTAAAAACTTGTATGTAATATTCTTTTTATTGGGGCGCTTCCAGGTTGCGGAAGTTGTCACCTTTTGTATATTATTTACTTTTCCGCACTAGGATAGACCCAAGGAGGGGAGCACAAGTAACCGGGTTCTGGAGTCCAGTGGGAGACCAACTCGAGGAGTCGAGCCCGGGTCTCCTAACTCCAGAATTGGTAGGGTTGCTTGCCGCTCTCGTAGGGGTCTAGGGGTGTGGGTTTGGCTATTCATCACGACCGTGGAATCCGTGTTTTGTACTGGCTCATATTAAAAACACGGACGTCCTAGTATATCCAATATTTCATATGTTCTTCTACTGCGATATCTGTGATATGATCATGTGATGTTCTGTGATAGATACAGTATATAGTATATATGATATATTATATAGACGTTACTTATGTTTTACACCCGCGCTAGCCCTGCCCCGCTCTGCCGTTAGTTACCTAACCTAACGGTGCACGAGGGGACATCGAGGCGAATGCGGATGGCATAAGTGTACGTCGTATTTATCTGTGATGTTTAGGTACTTAAATGATGGGACTTCATTAATGAGATTAATGAAATAAAAGAAACCTAAGATGTTGTAGAATCGAATTTCAAAATAAAACAGGTAGCTACAGTTCTTGCTTTGCACAGCGGTATATGCGATATATCCTGCACCTTATTCGATAAGGAAAGGACCGAGATCCCTTCACCGGGAGTGACTCCTTTAGCAATAACTGGCAGATGCTACACCCTCGGTTTGTCTTTTGATTGCTTTTAAGAGTTTTTGCTTTGCACAGCGATATATATGATATATCCCGCACCTCATTCGACGAGGAAAGGACCGACGATCCCCTCACCGGGAGTGACTCCTTTAGCAAAACTAGAAAAGCCTCAAAAGCACTCCATTTAAAAATTATTTGATTCTACAACGATATCAAGTTCATTACGCAATAGGTTTTCAGAAAAACCTGTCGTAGCCCTCCGTCATTTCAGATAAGTACTAGTTAGTATTCGTGCTACGTTTGTTGACTATGTTAAGGCGTAGTGTGCGGTAGCTAATTAGTGCTTATCTGCATAAGCATATGATGTGATTGGATTAGGGTAGTCGTGCGACTTTGTTGACTATGTTAAGGGTCGTGCGGGTGGGTTTAATTCAATCGGGAAATGACTGGTTGAACTTGACTAGCACTTATGATTTGTTGACTATGTTAAGGTCATATAGCTGCTAGGGGCAAAATATTATCGGGAATTTCAAGTGTTGAAATTTGCAATGAGATTGCGTACCTTCTATGAGATAGTTGGATCCCGATACCCGCTGCGAGTAATTGTTACTCCTGGGAGAGTTTTATACATTACAATTAGCCGATCAAGTAAGTGTCTAGAAAGGTGTTAACGAGGTTACGCCTCTGGGAAAACGAGGTTTACATTAATTAGGTTCGTGCGAAAGCACGGGGGACCTCCCTCAAAGTACTGACACTGGCCTGGCTGAAAGATTGGCGAACTTGTAGTGTGTAATTAATCCCGGCTAGTCTTTCCTTTTAGGGTTTGAAAGAAGATTTGATAAAAAGCAGTGGGAGCCATCCTGATTAGATAAAATAAAAACCAATCTATTCTTGAAAGAGCGCACGCTGAGTGTTTTCTTCTCTCTCTCTCCTGGTAGCGACCTATCACGCCTTAATCAAGATAATAATACGGATTATTGACCGAACCCTCTTGTTTTACTGAGTTGGGGAACGTTGGTCCCGCTCCAACTTATAATAGTTATAAGACAGAGCAAGAAATTGGGGATTACCAAGAATTCCCGTGCCGCCCAAACAAAGAGAGTGCATGCTGATGCATCATCTTCGGGTGTGTTCATTATACAGAACTGTTTCTCAGTATCCTCTGCATCCTTGGTATATGATACCGGATCAGGATCCCAGATATGTAAGATGTTACATAGGGCTACAAAAGAAGTAGAAAAACTGAGAACGGGTGATAAGTTTCATGAGGCAGAAAACGGGGCAAGTGTTGCAGCCAAGTCTGTCGGTCACTGTCACCCTGTATTACCGATACATTGATTCTGAACGAATGTTATTAGATACCGAACCTGATATACAAAATCATATATGTCTCTTTATTAGTAAAGAAACGATAAAATTTTGTATTGTTGGATAATGTTTTGAACATTTCCTATATCAAAAGTTGATCGGTTCAGGCACGTTATCTAAAAGCATTAATGTTCTAAATCAAACTACAGTTCTTCGTATACAGAACACACACAAGAGGAAGAGTTCAGAAATGGACGGATCCTTCTTGAGGTATTGTAGACTAGGTAAGATCAATGTGACCCGACTAGCTTGAGTTACATAAAGATGCATATTTAAATTAGTTTGAATTTACATCTTATGAAACTCACCAGTCATGTCACAAAGATAAGATGACCATAGCTCCGTTTACTAGAAACAGAGAAAGAGTTAATGAACTCTTGGGATGATACATGTTGATGTATGTAGGTCCCCAGTCTACAAATGCCAGGACTGATTCTTTATACTTCATTACATTCTCTGATGATCTTTCAAGTTTCAGACCTATGTTCCCGTTGAAACACAAGTCCGAACCTTTTGAGATATTCACAGAATATAAGTTAGAAGTAGAGAACCAATACGGGTATAAGTATTATGTCCTATGATGAGATCAGGGAGGAGAATACTTGAGCACGGAAATACTGGACTATTCTAAAGGAGAATGAGATTCTCTCTCAGCATTACTCCTCCATATACACCATAACACGATGGTATATCGGGGCGGAGCGATCACACCCTATATGATATGGTGTGCTCTATGATGAGTACTACTGAGTTACCTATTTCCTTTATGGGAGTTACGCGCTTAAGAAGATGCATACCTATTGAATAGGGTTCGAATCAAATCTATGCCTACCACTTCATATGTGATATGGAAAGGGAAGAGCCCATGTCTTAAGTTAGTTAAGATTTGGGGTTGTCCGGCCTATGTCTAAAAGCAAAATCCGGACACGCTCGAGGCAACGTCTGTTATGTACAACTGGAAATGTTCCAGCCATACAAATTGCAGCTGATGATTTGATAGAACCAAAGGATTCAGTAGATTCCAACGAACCTCAGCCTCTCCGCCGATCTAGTAGGGTTCCTCACCCACCTGAGAGATACCTCTGTTTCTCTATGACAGTGGGAGCAAGGATTGCATCATGAGATGATGACCCAACTAGCTTCGAGCTGGCCATCAGGAGTAAGACTCTGTAAGAATGGCTGGATGCTTAGTGATCTGAGATGGAATCCATGTACACCAACAAAGTATGGACTTTAGTTGCTATATCTGAAGGGTTAAATCCCCATCAGGAGCAAGTATATCTTGAGAAGATTACTTGGTGTACATGGAAAAGTTGAGACTTTCAAAGCTAGATTTGTTAAAGGTTTTCGTCATTGACCAGGCGTGGATAATGATGAAACCTTTTCCAGTACCTATGCTTAAGTCCATCCAGACGCTACTTGCCACGGCTACATACCATGACTACGATATCTGGTGGTTGGGTGTCATGAATGCTTTTCTAAATGATGTTTTAGAAGAGTGCGTCTATAAGTACACAGCCAGAGGGCCTCGTAGACAGTGGGAGCAGCGGAAACGTGTGCAAGATGCTTTATGGGATAAAGCAGGCATCGCGGAGTTGGAACATCTATTTTGATGAAGTAGTCAAAGAGTTTGACATCATCAAAATGGTAGATGAACCTTGTATATACAAAAAGGTAGTAGGGAGTATGGTGGTGATCCTCGTAGAGTACGTGGATGACATACTCTTGATAGGGAAAGAGTTTCCTATGCTACGCTCGATCAATCTCCGCTTATCACAATGATTCTCCATATAGGATCAAAATGACACCTACTAAATCCTGGATTTTGGATCTATGAGATAGATCTAAATGGATGTTAGGATTCTCACTAAATGTAGTGAGATGGTATCAATCGATCCTGGGGAGAATCACTGGAAGTGTTCCAGGATGATAAAGACGACTGAATGTCAGTCGCAGGCATTGTCTTTACCCTCAGTAAAGGGACGGTATGTTGGAAGAGTTCCAAGCTAGATACCGTGATATACTAGACGATAAAGGCTGGATACATCGCTACTAAAGATGCTACCAAAGAGGAAGTCTGGGTGTATATTTGTTCATGAGATGAACTTAGTTCCTCCCATTGTGTGACAATGGAGTTGTGGCTTATGCCAAGGAACATCCGTCCCATCAGTGATCCAGACTTATTCTAAGGCAGTATCATCTGATCATGGAGATGGTTGATCTCCAGGATGATCGAGGTTAGGAGAGCAGACTCAGAGGACAACACGGCGGATCCACTCACGAAGGCCTATTCCCAGAGAGAGATTTTTATGGGATGGTTGAGTATGAGATACTTCGACCACTGCTACAGATGGCCCTAGTGCAAGTGGGAGATTGTTAGTTGTATGTATGCCCTAGAGGCCATTACTGTACATAGGATGTATATTGTAGTGGATGCTGAGACATATATAGGGAGGACTTTCTTGCTCGACATGATAGTATGCTATCTGGTTACTCTTTACCTTAACGTGTATAATGATTATCTCTCTATTACATGTTGGTAAAGCCCTTAGGATGTGTACTTGACTATCTGGACTATGATGCGGATCATACTAGTGGGGATATGGTAGTCCATAAGTACATCCTTCAAAGTCCCTAGTCGTGGGTGTATCGAGACGGGGCATCGATATACCAGAGTAGAGTAGCGTGTAGCTTCTCGACCCATACAGATGGGCGATGGATGATCCCATATCCATCGGTGTTTGACATCAGAGATGATATACGGGTGCTCAGTAGAGACTGGGTACACTGGACGGACTCGCTGAGAACTCCCAGATGGTATTATACCTTACGTCAGATGGCAGTACTCTGGTGACACTGGTACAGAGTAGTCTGTTGACCCGAGATCGTCATAGAGTCTTGTGTGGTTCCCACTGTGCTTTGATTTCCATCTTACCACGTCCAAGAGGGCATGCAAAACGGTGTTTTTTGGGTACAGTCCCGAGTCACATGGAGGCAATGAGCGATAGGAGGGGATTCGTCTCTCCCGATATAGGGAGTTGATGTTGCGCTGTGTTCGATTGGCTATAACAGGAAATCCCTGGCCAGGGTTGCTGAGATTTAATGGTAAGTGTTACCAGTAGTTTCTCGAATTGTTATAGACCTCATATCGACACGACTTATCGAGCTATTGGGGTCTGACGTTTACCACCCCTAGGCAAGATATGCGACATATCAGACGATCAGACCGGACTGTACGGTAGTGTTACTGGTTGGATTCACTGGAGTGTGAGCGGGCTTGCTCGTCGATCTTTTGATCGCTCAATACCCGGGTGGCCGTTACGTTTAGCAGACCGCTTGCGGCTTGTGGGTGTTTGATATGATCATCATCTGCTGCCGGCGTATTGACGAGTCTTTAGAGTCCTACACAGAGGTTTCCTGGCTCAAGCGAAACGAAATAGGAGCGCATATGAGATATGTGCGGGACCGAGAATAATGCGTGTATGTGATACTGTATTTCATTCTCACGATCAATGTGTCGAATGGTTGTATGCGATATAACCTAGTTATCGATTCAAACGTTGATTCGATAAGCCGATACATTGTATACTAGTCGGTTGTGTGCGACATGACCGGATCATTGAATCAAGCGTTGATTTAATGATTTAATGCATATTTATATATTTGATATATTACTTTGCATTAACTAGTATCGGTTCACTTTAAATGGATTTTCTCACTCGGATGTGCGCATTGCATATGCGATATGATTTTGTGCACTTGATTGTATCATGTTTGATGATGCATGTTTGCTATGGTTTTTGTGTAAAGATCAAACCATGGTTAAATGATTATGACTAGGGTTTTGTTTTTATTCACTTATTTATTTATCCATTTCATTTTGGAAATAAATAGAAAAGAGAAAAGAATGGTGGCTTTATTTGTTGTTTACTTGAAGCTTCATGAAGCTTTGACCTTGACCACCATTCTTATCTCATCCTTAACCCTAACCATTCCTTTAACCTTGGTCAATTCTCTACACATAACCATAGTTAGAATTATGATAAGTATTGTTTTTCTATTCTTTTTTAATTAACTTATGATAACATAATTCTTCTTCTTCTTCCTTTCTTCACTTGAAGAAAGCAAGCTCCATCAATGGTGATTGATGGAAATGAGTGAGAAATCCAATTCTAAAGTCTACCCACTTCCTATTTCTTCATCCTCTTCCTCTTGCCAAGTAGTAGAGTGTGTTTTCTTCACAAGTTTCTTGACTTGGTGAAGTCGGAGCTTGATTTAGCGATGCCTCGATGCAGATCATCTTCGGCATGGACATCGACGACCTAGCTCGCCATTTCTCCGACGAAGCCGACGCTAGAGTCCAGGAATTCACTTGGACAGGGGAGATGACTTCATTGCGGAGCCGTGGAGGTGGAGCACCGGATCTACAAAGGTTGTATTTCCGTATTCTATTAGTTAAGTGTTAACTAGTTAGCATTTTCGCCTAGAAATCTAGCCAACGATCCGTAGTCGGGTTTCTCGGCACCGATAATTTTTGAAATTGGCATGGTTGATGCCTTGTGAGACCTCACTAGAGTGCCTAGGAACCCTACAAAGGTATATCCAAGCACAATGCCTCGTCATGCGTATCGCATCTCTGATGTAGGCGGAGTGGAACGTCGTCTTATCCAGATATTGTACGGACCTCTTTACTCCACTTTCTCAAATGTCGACTGCTTCGGACTCGTCTCATCGTGGCTACATGGACTGAGCTCCAACGGCTATCCTCGTATCGGGAGCCTCCCAAGGAATGCATCTCACCACCTAGCATCCGAATTAAGTCGAGTCATCCGATCGAGTCGTCAAAACCTCATAATCCCCCAAGAGCTCAACCTCTTGGGCACAGTTTAATAGTATCGAGTACATACCACAGCATCGGTGGTCCACCCGTAGAAGGGCAAACCCAAGCCTCACTAATGGCGCCGTAGAACTGCCACAAACCCGAAGGTTCAAAGGCTTTCACACGGTCATTAAGTCGAGTTAGGGTTTCATTCTTCTAGAGGGACCATAGAATTTCCTGCATGTCTTTCCGACTACTTTAAACTTGGAATAATAGGTTTCTGACATTCGATCGTCTCTGTCGACTCTCAACGTCTCCGCATGAAGTCGTCTCTAGCTGGAATCAATCTATCTGATGACCTCGCATCGGGGTAGGCGAACGAACCACCTGTCCTAGTCATTCATCATCGGGTGACTAGCGACCTTCTATCATCTCTTCGTACTACTCGTCCCGCAATAGCTCCAACATATGGGGCGATATCTCGTCGTTCACAGCAAAAACTGGTTCGCTCATCTGCACGCTGAACCGTGCCTCAATCACTTCAATGGTCATCTAAGTATGGCTGGCCTCTACCGGTGGCTCAATCCTCTGGTGCTAATCTGCACGTCCGAGCAACCTCATACGGTGATCCATCCAACGCTCGTGGCGCAAAACATAATCAAAAGACACCTCTCTACAATCGGGTGTCGCCGGAATCACGCCCTGGTCATTCCTCGTTCGTGACGAGCTCGTGCTGACCGCAACTCTAGCCGTAGCTCTCCCTGCCCGTAATCGTGGCAGCAAAACCAAACTGGTACCGATGAGGCTAGATCAGGAAGGAATATAATACTGAACAAGGAAATGTACATCCTAAGGCTTCTTAAGTGGAGTGGCGTGTCGTAAATATGCCGCGGAACATACCAACGGTACGTCACTCTACTTTAGTCACCTATTCCATCAACCAAGAGTCATCCTACGCTCCGAAGGTAAAACCTAACGCTCTGATACCAACTTTGTCACGACCCGAAAGTACGGAACATGATCGGCACTTAAACTACGAACGTCTCGGGGCGTACGTAATCTAAGTAAACCGAAAACCCAGAAATCCAAACCAAGAAAAGTAGTAGAGTGAAGGAAAACCAATTTAAATCAAGTAGTTTTAATAGCATAAGCCGAATTATGCGTTTTTAAAAACATCAAATATTTCCTGAAAATTTCGGCAGAGTCTCCTTTGTAAATACAGGCCCCCAAACGGGATACAACATGAATAGTATACGAAATCAATAAAAGGGCATCCCCAAGTGGGAGCTAGCTCTTCGTCAATCGACGGTCACAACCACACAAGCAATATAATATACAACGCCAACGGCGAGGATCAAAAACCACAAGAAAACCACAGAAATAAAACGCGCGACTCTAAGGTCGAAAGAATAACATCACTGGTCTCTATCTCAAAAATAAAACATGTTTGGTTGATGGAACTTCTAGATACAACTGAATAATAATATACAAGTTATATAAATGGGGTACGATACAAGTAAACCCACCTACTAGCAAAAACACCCGAAGGAAACTATGCCCGCAAGCCGTAAAGAAACCTGTAAGGCAAACCTGCAAGAAACTGGGGCACAACGGGGGTGAGTTGCCAACTCGTGAATAGAAAAACATCTACGAACACAAATCGCATAAATAACGCAACCTAGGTCAATGATCATAATATATCCTCAATTATATATAACATGCAACTTAAACAAGGCTAGGGTAAAAATCTAACCCGAGTGTAATCTCATGTGCCCGTGTCAGTGCCTCAGGTAGCAATATATCATAAGAATGAGGTATGAATGCATGAAAACAGAATACATGTAAATGAAGAAACTGTTTTCATAAATTAGTGAGATTTCCTTTGTATTTTTAAAATGAGGTATCATAAATGAAATCAGCATCAACAGTGTCTAGCATCGACATAAAACATAAATCTCAATGTCTCAAAACCTCAGACTCCGGCTATCCGAACTGGCCTGTATCATCAAATCTCAGTACCTCAATATCTCGAAATCTCAATATCTAGGGCGCCGTCAGTCCAGACCGGCCCCTACCATCCATCTCAAGACCACGACGGTATCCTCCGGATATCCGACGCGTCGGGTAAAATCACCGGTAGGTAGTGCTCCCCTGCCAGACTCACATCGTCATCATCACGCGCTTCTTGCCCCGGGGTACCTTACCGGATCCACCATGTACCCGAAACGGTTCATCCAACTCCTCGAATCGGGTCTCGAAATCCATCAGCAAACTCATGGTGGACGACTCATACATCATAGGAAAAACCGCGCTTTTCATTTAAAAAGAGAAAGAAGAAGTTGTATATGTTTTGCGGTTTTCCCCAAATCCAGAAAATCTCATGGAAATCCGAATCCAAAACCTCAATAGCACGTAAAAAGTGAATATATGCATGAGAATCCATGAATGCGGCATAACAATGAATAGCGGTATGCATGAAGCGACAGTAATAACTATAATATCTAAGCTGGCATATAAGGTAAGTACACTAATATCATGTCAAACTACTAGCTATCAAGCGAAGATAAGCAATAATATTTTCTAGGGTGTGCATGACATGGCAATTACCGATGAAGATGTGTGTGAGCCGACAAGTAAGTGTACGTGGTACATACGCATCTTCGGTAATGGTGCTGGTGTCCTAACAACATAATATCAAAAATGCAATATGAAATAACAATGTAAGTATGCGATGCGGAGCGAGCAACCAAAATGAGCGGGAGCTAAATATTAAACAATGGTGCCATTTGAAATAACACGAATCATGGGGTTTTGAAAATAGGGGCTACGGTGTTTTTATGAAAAGATACGTCTTTTGAAATATCCGTAGGATCCCTAGGGCTGTCTTTTAAAATACCCACGATTCGTTAGTTTTGAAATAGGTAGGAGTCTAATCTAATCTAACAACTACGCTAAACTATACGGCTGAACTAACAAGCTGAGCTACAGGTAAGGAAACCGCCTATCATCTAAGTCGATACATATACATACCTGTATATGTATAGTCGGTGATCCTGCCTCAATAATATCACATCCGATACCATATCTATAATCAGGCATCCCAAGTCAAGAGTGCGGATCTATCATCAATATATAGCTCGTACGTAAATCCGTCGTACGGCATTCCCACATCTGGGTACGGGTCAATATCACATTCATCACACTATTCATCTGGTATCCCCTTTATCAAAGATCATAATCCGGGTACGGATCTATGTCCAGTACAATACTGATACCACCTATGTATGCATGCACGTGTGTGAAACACTACGTCAAAGGACCCTCTACAACGTCATGTCGTATCTCAAATACGAATCCTGCCATATCACCGAATTCACAACCTCAATACAAATCTCATCGACTCATCTCAAACCCAAGTATCATCCTCAAATCCGTATGTGAACATATAGTCCCATACCCATGTGAACACATAACTATGTATTCCTGTATAAGCACAAATGAAAGAAGAAAGTATGCAAGTATGGGTGGGTGGGTGCATACGTGGTGCGACCACAACTCTAGGGTTTCGCGACACTAAATATCCAAGAACACCAAATATCTATATTATCATCAATGCACTCAAACAATATATAAACAATATATATGTGTGTGTATACGTATTCGTATACATCACCACGAACTGCGGGGGTGCTATACGCCATCCACCCGACTTCTCCCCGTAGATATAAATCTACTCACCTGGTCCTCGCTCGCCGGTGCCGACGTCGCCACGCGCTTGCTTGTCATCTCGAAGTCCACATGGGGTACCTACATATCATAACGCACCGTATCGCATTAAAATCCGACTCATGACCAAAACTACTCACGAATCCCACATAGGTCAAAACCTATGGTTGCTTTCTCAAATCAACCCAAAAACCCTCGACATCGGTGTACACACGCCGACTGATCGAGAAAAACACCAAACATACCAATCGTTGTTTTATAAGCCACTAAAAATATATGAAATAGGATGCAAATCATCAAAACAATTAAATTGATCAAATCGGTTTATTTCCAAAAAGCCTAGTAAAGGGGTCGTTAACCGTTTTACTACAAGTCTTGATGTTTTAGCAAACTAGTGGTCACAATACTCACTAATTATCTTAATTAGGCCACATAAACATTTACTAGATTTTTAATCTTGCTAAATTACATTAAACCAAAATCCAGTTAGCAAAAGTTACCTTTTTAGTTCAAAACTTGGTGTTTTAACCAATCTAAATATTTTAACAATTCTAGTGGCTATAATGTTCATTAAACATCTTAATTATGTCATACCAATGTTAATTAGATTTTAAAATCACTCATTTCCATCAATTCTTAAAAACCTAGTTTGCAATATTTGTACAATTATTACAAATTTAAACTAACAATTTGCAAACTAGCAATTAGATTAGTTTTAACAAGTTTTAAGATGCTAGCCCATATTACACAACCATGCACAATTGATCACAACCCAACTCCAAAACAAAAACCTAACTTGAATTTCAAACCCTTCTTTTGAAAGTTAAATTTTAATTAATTCCATAATTAAACATCTAATTAAAACTAGATTCAAACATACAATTAACAATTCACAAATTTGGATGAAACTTTATATCTCATGATCAAGAGATCAAACATGAAGCTTAGCCTCCCAAACTTACTTCCATCTCCAAAGATCCATACTAAATTGGCTAAAGAATAATGGGTAAAGCTTGGATTTGGAGTTTGCTTTGAATTTGTGAGTAAATTTGTAGATTTTTGATGGAATTTTGTGATGAAATGAGAGGGGGAAAATTAGGGGGCTGCACAAAGGGGGCTCGGCCAGAATTGAGGAGGGGGAGAAGAGAGGGTGTGGGGGTGTTTGTAAAGTCAAGGAAAAGTCCAAGTCACCATTATCTAACACCATACCTCTTTATTTAATATTTCCTTTATTCTATTCTCTTGATTTTCTTTTCTTTTATCAAAAGAAGTGGGGACATGGGGGATGTGGCTGCTAAAAATTCAGCCAAGGAGGGGAATTGGTGTAGTGTGTGAGTGTGGGGGGAAGGAAAATGACAAATACAATACCCCAACATCCATTTATACTAAAAAAAAGCCTTTTTTCATCAATAATTTCTAAACCGTTTTGGCAAACGATTTCGTTTCAAAAACCACATGATAAAATTTTGTTTAATGTTTTATGATGTACAAAATTTGTTTCAACCCATTCCAGTTTGTAATTTTTCCTAATTAAATGTATTAGTGACGGCTTAAAATAATAATAAAATAATTTATTTTTTTCAGAAAATTTGAAATTTCACCAGTGGCTCAATAAACACCAAATACTAGTAATTACATAGCTAGAATATGTATATTTAATTTTTATAATAAGATATTTGTATTTTGACTTTTTACAGAAAACCCCCTTATTTTACCGATTTTTTCGAAATTTCACCGAAACGATTTTCAAAACGTTACAGTGGTGGCTTAAGAACAGGTTCAGATCCATGTAGCTTAAGACTTTTGAATCTTATAAGCCGTGAGGGTCGCATAGGAGGGTTTTCCTTACGAGTCGTGAGGATCTCGCAAGTGTAATTTCTCCTTAGGAATCATGGGGATCCCTAAGTGTGTTGCTCCCTTTGTGAGTCGTAAGGATCTCACGCAGGTGGTTTCTCTTTACAGGGTCGAGAGGACCTTGCAAGTGTCTTTTAACGAGGTTGCGCCCTTTCGGGTTTTCACAAAAACTCATCGGTAGCCCTGCTGTTTTTACTCACGGAGCCCTTTCGGGTTTTCATCCGTGCTCATTTGCTTATGGACATACCATTTTCTTTTTTTTTTATATTTTTTATATTTTATTATTATTTTTTTGTGTCATCCTTGGGATGCTGCAGTCCACAGTAGTTTATCGACGTCTCGGTCAACAGCCAGTTTTAGGACATAGTGGTTTATTGTAAGTTTAAGGATGTTTCGGTCCAACGCCAGTTTTAGGACATAGTAGTCCACCATTAGTTTAAGGACGTTTCGATCCATAAACCGGCTACTACTTATAGAGTTTGGGCTTAGGAAGATAGCGAGCGGACATAGGCGTCATCATCTATTATTGACCTAGGCCATGACTCGTCGGGCGTAGTATTTTTTTAGGAAGCGACCGTTTATTGGCCTGAAAGGTCTTTCACCATGCATGTCTATGAGTAGGTAGGCTCCACCCTGGTAAACTTTGTCTATAATATACGGGCCTTCATAGTTCGGATCGAATTTCCCCCGTTTGGCACGATTAGGGATCATAGGTCTTTTGACCACTAGCACGAGTTCGCCTTGGCGGAATGTTCTCATCCTAGTCAATCTCTCATATGAGCGCGTCATCTTTGCTTTATAAGCCTCCAGATTTTGTTGCGCTATGAGCCGGGTTTCATCAAGGGCATCGAGCTCCTCAAGCCGAAGGTGAGCATTTTCTTCGCCTGTTAGCTCGTCGTGAACTACCATTCGCAGAGAGGGTAGCTCTATCTCGAGGGGGAGTACCACTTCCGTACCGAATACCAACGCGTATGGCGTTGTGTTCGTGGCCGTTTTGAACGTAGTTCGATACGCCCAGAGAGCTTCATGCAGTCTCTCGTGCCAGTCCTTCTTATTTCGAGACACCGTCTTTTTCACGATCTTTGTCAAGGTCTTATATAAAGCTTCAGCTAGACCGTTAGCTCAAGGATTATAGACTGAAGAGTATCTCCAGTCTATGTTATGCTGTTGTGCGAAGCGGCTGATCTTGTGGCTTCTGTAGGCTGGCCCGTTATCGGAGATGATCCGTCGCGAAGTTCCAAACCGATAAATGACGTGCGTCTTGAAGAAATGGAGGATATTCTCCGTCTTCACTTCCCTCAGCGGTACTGCTTCTGCCCACTTGGAGAAGTAATCAGTTATTTCCAAAATGAATCGATGTCCTCTGGATGATGCTGGTTCGATGGGGCCGATTATATCAGTTCCCCACATCTTAAACGGACAGCTAGCCACCGTTGGATGCAGTGGATTTAGATGCTTATGGATAAAGTCCCCATGAATCTGGCACGAGTGGCATTTCTTTGCGTATTCGAGGCAGTCCTGGATCATCGTGGGCCAATAGTAGCCCATCCTTTTGATCTTCAGCTTCATCTTCGGGCCGGCTTGGTGAGAACCGCAGAGTCCATCGTGAGTTTCTTGGACGACTCTCTTTGCCTCTTCAGGTCCCAGGCATCTTAACCACAGAGAATCAAATGATCTCTTGTACAGAGTATCATTGACGAAGGCAAAAGAAAAAGCTCGTTTCGTGAGCTGATTCTCGAGGATGCATCTTCAGGTGTTCAACGGGATTTGAAGTAGTCTATAAAGACTTCTCTCCAATCCATAGCCTTTTCCTGGTCTTTTATTTGTAGAGCCATTTGCTCGGTCGCTCCCTTTTCTTCGGACGACTCCGGAGATATTTCTGCCGGTGCAAGAACCCGACGGCTTTGCACGACGATTCTCACGTCATCGAGGTTTTTGTCGGCCAGTTCTTTAGCGAGCTTGGCTAATGCATCCGCCTTGCTATTTTCCGCATGCGGTATGCTCTCCAGGGCATAGGCAGGGATCTGAGTCAGCAATTGCTGCACTCTCTCACCGTATTTCACCAACTCTAGCATGCACGTTTGATAGTCGCCATTTACTTAACTAACGACCAGTTGGGAGTCTCCGTATATGAGGAGGTTCTCAATTCCCATGTCGACGGCGATCTCAAGACCTGCCATCAAGGCTTCGTATTCGGCTTCATTGTTCGTTCTCGGTTCTGTTAAGGAGAAGGCAAAGCGTATTATCCCTCCTTGTAGAGTCACGAAGATGAGGCCTACCCCTGATTTGATTATGGGGGTGTTTTGTTTGCGCTTCTTCATGGAAGATGCCTCATCAAAATAGAGTTCCTACTGGGTATCATTCTCTCTTCTCTCCTTGTCGATCGTGTCAAACGCGTGCTCGTCTGGCAATTCGCAGTTCAAGGGAGATTCGACAAGTATCAGATGCTCAGTGAGGAAGTCGGCGATGGCCTGGCCTTTCACTGCCTTGAGGGGTCGATAAGTTATCGAGAACTCCATCAAGAGCAGGGCCCATTTAGCGAGTCGTCCCGTTAATATAGCCTTTGACATTAAATATTTGAGAGTATCCACCTTCGATATGAGATGGACCTCATGTGCCAACGCGTAGTGTCTGAGCTTCGTTATCGTGAAGATCAACGCCAGGCAGTGTTTTTCAATGGGGGAGTAATTATTTTCGGCCCCCAAGAGAACTCGACTTAAACAGTAGAGGGCTCTCTCTTTTCCCTGATCATTCTCCTGTGCCCATAGCGCGCCTAAAGAACCTTCAAGGGCGGTTGTATACAGAATGAGAGGCTTTCCCTTGACCGGAGCGGTTAGCACCGGAGGATTCTGCAGGTATTTCTTGATTTCGTCCAGTGCGCTTTGGCATTTTCTATCCCAGACGAACGGGGTTCCCTTCTTCATTAGGTGACTGTAAGGACGGCACTTGCCAGAGAGATTGGCTATGAATCGCCGGATATATGCGAGCTTTCCTTGGAGAGACCGCAGTTGCTTGAGAGTCCTTGGCGGAGGCATTTCCATGATCGCCTTGATCTTCAAGGGGTATATCTCGATGCCTCGGTGTCGGACGACGAATCCTAGGAACTTGCCCGAGGAAACTCTGAACGCGCATTTGAGAGGGTTCATCTTCAAGTTGTATTTTCGAAGGCGTTGGAACACGATCTTCAGATGCTCTAAATGTTCCTCGTATGATTTACTTTTAACTACGAGGTCGTCAATATAGCACTCGACGACTTCATGTATGAGGTCATCGAAAATCTTCGTCATGGCCCCTGATAGGTGGCACCGGCGTTCTTTAAACCGAAATGCATCACCTTGTAACAGAATATGCCTAAAGGGGTCCGGAAAGCGGTATGCTTCTGGTCCTAGGGATGCATCTTTATCTAATTGTATCCTGATGAGCCATTCATGAAGGAGAAAACTTCGTGAGTGGACGTATTATCTATCATCAGCTCAGTGACTGGTACTGGGAAGTCATCCTTCGGGCAGGCTTTATTGAGATCCCGAAAGTCAACACATATGCGCACCGTCCCATTTTTCTTCATCACAGGAATGATGTTGGCGATCCAGTCATGATATTGAACCTCTTGGATGAAGCCGGAGTCGATTAGCTTCTTGACCTCGGCGTTGATACTCATCTCAAGCTCGAGCCGCATTCTTCTCGGTGCTTGTTTGATCGGCTTGACGTCCGGGGATATTGCCAATTTGTGTACAGCAATCTCTGGATCTAGTCCTGGCATCTAGGAATAGTTCCATGCAAAGCAATCTCTATGCTGCATTAGCACGTCCTTTAGCGTAGCCACCCTTTCTTCAGACAATAACTCACTGACGAATGTCGGGCGCGGGTCACTTGCCGTCCCCAAATCAATTTTCTTGAGGTTATCTGCAGTAGTATGTATCCCATCTTCCAGCTCTTTCGGCGCCGGTGGAAACTCTGAGATCACCTCGCCATCATCGTTTTCGAAGCACCAGGGGAGGTCATCCATATTCTCGGGCTCTTCTTTTGACAGCGTTATCGCGTGACAGGTAAGAGATCGTTTCCAAGATCGATGTTGATCTGGTTCTACTCTCGCTATAGGCGTCACTTTCGGTTCATACTTCTGTGGCGGGCTTACCCTCCAACTGCTGGATAGAGAGAACCTGCTTTGTTGATATTGGTCTTCGACCCAATTCTTGAAGATGAAGCAGTCTTCGAGAGGATGTCCTATTGCTTAGTGATATGAGCAATAGTCTGGGTGAGAGACCTCGTTCGCTTGCTC
Organism: Agapanthus africanus; assembly: GCA_030015575.1. Taxonomy (NCBI): domain Eukaryota; kingdom Viridiplantae; phylum Streptophyta; class Magnoliopsida; order Asparagales; family Amaryllidaceae; genus Agapanthus; species Agapanthus africanus. Next base: position 133,291,508 of record JASDDO010000022.1, on the reverse strand, counting down.
AGGGTGCTTGGACTCCGGGAGTGTCATCATCTGATGCTTTACGACGAGATCGAATACCTTCTTTGTCTTGTCTTGGGGAAAAGAATATCCCCGACCCATCTTCTTTATAAGGGACGGATCCCGGCTGCTCGACTCTTGCTCGCGTGGCTTCTTAGACCCGCTTGGCTGCTGTAGAACGTTTTTCTTGTTCTTTGGTTTATTTTTGCCTCTGCGCCGACTCTTTTATATGACGGGTTGGCGACGAGGAGCATTGTCATTCTCTACGGCCTGCTGAAGGAGGCGCTGTGTCCTGGCTTTCTCGTAAATGGCCATTTCACGGTTATGGTCATCCCGGACCTTTTGACCCGCTTCCCTTATCAGCTTGTCCATTCGTTCTTCAAACGACGGACTCGGCATATTGATGGCAGGATCTTGTTTTGGTTCAGGGTCAGCGTCTTTTAACAGGACGTCTCCTTCTTCATCGAAGTCATGTATGACGTAGCTACCATGGACTCGATCCCGTTTCTTGGATTGGACATATCCAAGCCCGACCATTTCCATTTTCCCGTTGGGCAACTTTCGCTGAGTTCCGGGGACGTCCCAAATCCTGTTGTAGAACCGAGCTTGTCGAGCGGTCTGTTTAAAGGGTACATCTTGGCACCTCAACAGCCTTCTCAAGCCTTCTGTGTAATATCTAGGCAGATGGATGGGCTGGAGCCTGTCAAATGTAGAATCCGCACCATGCCAAATTTCTTTCTTCATTTTGATTTCCGTGGATTGATAAAAGAGGATCTCCTTTTCATCTCTTCGCTTGGGAGGGACATAGAATGTTTGCAGTTCTTGCACACTATAGGTACCAAGCGCGTCGAGCTTTTTGTAATGCTCTTGTGGAACCATGGCAATCCGCAAACTCCTATTATCGCTAGCGAGGACTTGCATTGATGGCCGACCGGAAAATACAGCGTTGACCTCATCTTCTGAGTCGCTGCCGAAAATCAACATAGGGATGGACGGTCCCGGCTTGTTGCATTGGGGCGGCCCTGAATAAACTATCTCTTCTTCCTCCTCGGTATCACTCCCGAAGACCGGAATAGTAGTGATGGCTTTGTTCTTCGGTCTGTGACATCTTTCCGTGTCCTCAAAATCTGGTAAGAAGTATTTTGCATCTTCGTACTTTCGGACTTCGTTCACGGAGAATGGGTTCAGCTCCCCTGTTACGGTATACTCGAGACCATACTTGAAATACTTCATACACTGATGTTGTGTAGAAGGGATAATGTTGTACTCGTGTAACCAAGGCCTGCCGAGCAAAGCATTGTAGCATGTCTTGGCGTCAATGACATGAAACTTAATGTCCGTGACAAGCAGCCCAAAGCGTAGTGTCAATATTACAGACCCAAGCGTTTGTGATGACTGGGAGTCAAACCCGGAGATGGTGATTTCATCACGAGCGAGGTGCTGAACGCTCATGCAGATTTTCTTCAACACTCTCACATTGAGGAGATTGACGGAGGACCCATTGTCAATTAGGATTTTGCCTATCTTGATATCATAACAGTATCTGGAGACATAAAGGGGACGGTTATGCTCGCACGTCCCGATGAGGAGATCTTCATTGCCAAAGGTGATATCGACTGTGTGCACTTCTTCCAGCTCGTCTTTCATCTTTTCTTCGGCAAGGAAAGCTTGAAATTGCTCGAGCTCTTGTAGTGCCTTGATCAAAGAATCTCTTGCCTCTTTGGATAGCAGAAGGGCGTCGAGAATGCTTAGCTGCGAAGGTAGCTTTCTCAAGTGTGCCAGAACGTTATAATCCACCTTACTTTTCTTTGGCGGGTCTTTGGCTGTCAGCTCTTTGACGGCTTGGTCATCAAGGATGATATCCTGAGGGACCTTTTCTTTCCCCTTATCTTTTCTATTTGACCCACTGTTCGAGGACCCAAGATTCTTTTCGGGCAGCGTACGATTGTGCAGCTGAATGTTCTCACAGCTCTTCGGTTCTTCCTCTTTTCCTGAGTTGGATTCTTTAAAGAGAGGGCCAAGGGTCATTTCTTCGTCAGAGTCGCTCCCGAAAGTGAGAACTTGCGATCCCCCAGCGTCGACCATGTGACAGTTGCCGGTAGTTCTTTTACGCTCCCCGGTCGTATTTCTTTGCTCTCGACGAGTTTTGCATTTCATCCGCTTGAAATGTTGCCGGTGAGCAACATATCCCTGCCACCATCTTTTAAAAGCGTTGCACTCTTTAGTGGGGTGCGCAATCTTTCGATGATATAAGCAGTAGCTAGGATGTATTTCCGCTTCACCAAGAGTATTTCCTTCGGAGGGTGGCAGCTTCATTCCCATCGATATGGCTTTAGCGAACCTCTTCCTCATCTTGAACCTGCTTTTATTTGCGACGGATGTACTTTGATCTGGCGGGAGTGTTTCAACCATTTCGTCCAGTCGTCGGCGTTTGGTTTTTTCGAATATGGTCATCTCACGCTCTCGAGCAGCTTGGCTTTTAAGAAGAGCTTCGTCCAGGAATGCATCAATCATTTCGTCTGATGACCCTAGAAGTTCCGGTTCAGGATCTGCCCCCAATTTCTTTATGTAAGGAGCTTCTTCATTGTCTATTGATGAGTGAGAGATCACATGGCAACTTGCCACATAATCTTCAGATCCATCTGACGAGTCTTCTCCATTGTCATCATCTCCGTCCTCAAGGACGTGGCTGAGAAATTCTTGGAGCATGACTGGAGTCCGCGCTTTTTGATTATATTCTTCCAACGCGTCAATCTGTTTTTGCAGGTCCGTGCGCTTGTTACCAGGCTTCACGGGCTTTTTGGTCTTCTTCTTCGAAAACTTTGACGGCTGGGTGTGAGCGCTTTGGCTATCACCACCAATCTTTGGGGTTGGGCGCGGTTTCAGCATTCCCTCGATGATCTCAGGTTCCAGTGGATTTTTTCACCTGATCGCCGGACATGTTTGGAGATCCTTCAGCATTCTTTTAGTCTTGGCTGAAAGAACGACCTCCCATGGAGCTTCTTCAACAAAAGAGCATGATGCCCTTGGTGTGTCCCCCCTTTTAAGAGCATGTGGTTGAGGCGGGCTTACTTTCCACTTCTCAGACAGTACGAATTTGCCCTGTTGATACTGGTCTTCAATCCAGCCCTTGAAGACGAAGCAATCTTCAATTGGATAGCCTATCGCTTGGTGATAGGGGCAATAATTGGGGTTATTAGCCTCGCCGGGTTGCAACGGTCGTTTTGGATTCGGCAGATTGATGAGCATGTTACGCACCGCTAGCTCGAACAATCTCTTCATTTTGTCCCGGGGAAACGAATAAGGGCGCTTCATCTTCTCATTATAGAATTTCCGCCTCTCGTCTAGGCGATCAGCTAGTTTTGGGCCACTGGGCTGCTGTTGAGTATTCGCGACGAAGGTCGCCTTCCCTTTACCCTTTTCGTTGCGCGGCTCCGTCTTTAAAAGAGACGGTCTATGACCCATCTGGTCCATTTGGGCCAGTTTGTCAATCAGGACTTGGAAGGTGGTGGGCTTGAAAAACATCATAAATTGCGAGATGGTCGCTTGAGGGTCAAGAGTACCCACAAACATGCCTACTGCGGGCGCTTCTTCGATGCGCTGCTCGCACTTCGACCATAAATTCCGCCATCGTATCACGTACTGCATCCACATTTTGCCTGGCTTCACCCTGGCATTAATCAATGCGGTGATCGGGATGCGCTCGCTAGCGCTCGTGAACCTCTGTGTAAAGAGCAACTCCATTTCTGCAAACATCTTAACGGAGTCATTCGGGAGCTCGGAATACCACTCGAATGTCGTCTCTGACAAGCTGCCAACAAACTAGCGGAGAAGTAGTTTATCCTCACATCACACAAGGCTCTAAATTGAGCGACGTGCTAATGCGGATTTCCCGTCCCCTTATATACATGAAATTTAGGGATCGTATATCCCGGCGGGTACCTTATTTGGTCATACCAGCCTGGATAGGGTCGTCCAGTCTTCACGACCTGCCCAGCCGCTTCATTCGCCTGGTAAGCTCGTATTTTCTGAGCAATGTAATCATCCAGAGCGGCCTTGGAGATGGTCTCCTCTTTGGCTGTTGAAAGAGCCGGAGGGGGGTTCGATGTCTCCCCTCTGTCGTCTTCAATGAAGATCGGGGGGTCTTCAGCTGGAGGTTCCGGCCGTAACATCATCCCAGCCATGTCTTGAAACAAAAGAGCCATTCGTTTTATATTGGCTGCCTGCTCCGCAGCCTCTTTTTCTTTCCTCTCGAGCATTATTCGGAGGAACTCGGTATCAGTTTCTTGTTCCCGATGCTGCTCTGAGGTCTCTGGATTTACTTTTGGCCCAGTGAGTGCAGCCATTGCAGTCAGCATCTCCTGAAGTTTCTGCTGCTGTTGTTTCTGAGCCTTCGTTATCGATCGAGTAAGCGGTCGATGACCCGTAGAAGCACGGCTTTCTTCTTTTCTGGAAGCCATATAAACGGTATATATTATCATGCCCCCGGACTTGGGGCGTTTAGATTCGACATCCTTGCGGTTTGCCGCATTCACGGTGGCTTTCTCTGGCCTCCTTCTCTTGTGAGCAATTGAAGTCGAGGGGGCTGTTGCAGCAGGCACCCAGACGGATGACGTCTTCTGTAGTACCACGAGATGGCTCTTTTCTTGCTGAGCTTTGAGCTTATTTGGCCGGCGAAAGTAGTCCTGGTTAATCACCGATTCCTGGACCTGTCGCCGGACTTTATAAATTTCGAAGGACAGCCGCTGAGGGGGCTGCTCCGTCTTCCTTTCTATAGTAATCTCCATAGGTGGAGGAGATCTCTTCAGCACGGCGTTCGGAGAGTTCTTGCGAACCCTCCTAAACGGTTCAAAGCTGTTCCCAGTTGGAACAGCAGCATTGATTTCCACCATGGGAGCTGGCGGAGTTAGTCCAGAAGGGGAGCTGCCCCTAGCCTCCCTTACTCGGCGCCAGTGACGACGGCGAGCATGTCGTGCGGATGTGATTGTCTCAACCGTAGGGGTGACTCCCTCATGCCCCCTGTGTTGGTCAGAAGTTGTCGTTGTCGGCCTATTGAAGACTGATGTCCGCTGAGTGGGGATGGCCAACCTATCGAAGGCAGACTTCCGAGTGGGGGAAGCAACCTTGACGATTTCACCTGGAACAGGAGCTGGAACAGTCAGCCTTATGAAGACCAACCCTTTGACAGGAGAAGCCGCCTTGACGACTTCGAGAGCAAGGATGGCTATCCTTTTTGGGATAGACCTTTCTGGTATCGCGGGCTTCTTCACAGGCCCATTAGAGTTTTGGCCCAGTCTGTCAAAGACTGAGGCGTTGGAGCTGGAAGACCTGTTGAAAGGGGCCGCAGTAGTTGTAAACCGATCAAAGACCGACTTCTTCTGAGCTTCTTGTGTTGGTACAGGAGCGCTGAAGCTCGTTGGCAGTAGCATGGTCCCGAAGAACAATCCAGTGGTGGCCTGAGTGACATGTTCCACCGGCATAGCGAAGATGGAGGACGCATGGGGCCCGTAAGTCACTCCTCCGGACAAGACGGAGTGAGAGTTGCGGTTGTAGTTAGTGCAGGTTGAAGCCATTTGATCTTCTGTTTTCTGCATGGAGCAAGACACCAAATCTTAGTAACTCGAAACCAAGGGCAACCATATCAAACCGCGATTCGTTCATGAACACGACACACGAAGTGTGGAGTGGAAAGAGGAAAAGGTCCCACCGGGCGTGCCAGAATCTGTTCCCCGCCGATACACGGAGACGCGACCGCGCAGGTCCGTATTTCCTGAATTTCGGGGGCAGATGCTAATTGGTGCAATCCGTCCACCTCTCCGAAGATGCCAAGTTGAATTATGACGCCATGTATCGAAGGTTTAGACAGATGCAGCCGATATAGCAGACTTCGTCAGATTCCCCCTCATTTGAGGGGTTTATGATTGTGGGGACGCTCTTCCCTGCAGGCGCAAGCCCCTGCAGTTAATTACGCTACCGCATCGCGGTAACCACTTTCTCCTTCTCCAGATGGTCACTTCGTGTCGTGTGTGTTTGTTTTGTTTTTGGTTGCCCGTGGATTGTATACGGAGACTAATTTATGTTGTCGCCCGTAGGGCGTGGATTAGTCCAAATCCGTATTTTCTTAGATTTGGGTTTGGGATTGGGTTTAAGGATACGTTAGTCTCATTTGAGACTAAGATCAACTTAAACGTATGTTAAGGATACGCTAGTCTAATTTCAGACTAAGATCAACTTAACGGGATCGTTTAGATCCAATCAAAAGAGCATTCAGGCTTTATTGTTTAGTTTAAGGACATTGCTATCGATTACCAGTTTAGGGACATTGCGCCAAGGTTAAGGACATCATAGTCCATGGGTTTAAGGACCCCACAGTTCGAGATTAAGGACATCATAGTCCATGGGCTTAAGGACGCTACAGTCCATGGAATGATTGGTTATCGGGGCCCGTCACCTCTTTGAAGACATTAAAGGATTACAACGACAAATATCAAAGGAGTGAAGAGATATACCCTTGAACCAAAGTTGATTGGGAAATCTGTAGTCCAATTTGGAATTAAGATCAATTAATTAGATTATGAGCACATTGGCTCAGTCAAATCTGAATTGAGGACTTATGGCCAACTTGGGCTAAGTCCAATTAGATTTGAAATGTTGGCCCTTTGTTGGACTGTTGAACATTTGTCTGGGTTCAGCCCCTCATTATTTAGCAATGCTAAACAAGAGTTTGAGGGCTCTGATAACATTTTATCTTTGGCTGAACACTAACCATTTATTATAGCTCTGGACTTTACTTTGCATATCATATGAACTGACCAATTTTGAGGGTCAGTTGAAGGGGAGATTTGTTTCTGGAAACACTTAACCAATTTGTGCTAAGCTGGTTTTAAAACAGTGTTAAACACTAAAAGTGGGGTGGTCACGTGAGGCGCCTGAGAATTAGGCCAAACATCCTTTATTTTACCCTTAAATCTGCAAATAAGTGTTAAACACTTAGTCTTCAGGCCATCACGTGTGAGCACGTGAGGAATCTGAAGATGGGGGCCAGATTTCCTTTATTTTGTTCTCAGAATATTCAAATAAGTGTTAAACACTTTATCTTAACGGCCATCACGTGTGGGCACGTGATGGGTACCCATGTATTAATTATTAAAGTGTTTATTAGGGATCACGTGGGGACACGTGAGGGCGCCCAAAATTGATTCTGCCTTTAGCTTTGTTCCCTTTATTTTGAAGGTCACGTGGGAGCACGTGAGGCATTGCCTCTGGGCTAATTCCTTCTTATTCTGAGGAGTCCATTTAAAGGGTCACGTGGGGGCACGTGATCTAGTCTTGTTAGTTCTTTTTCATTCGTTGGGATAAAGGGTCACGTGTCACCACGTGATCACGTTGGATACTTTGATTTTTATGTGCATGGAGAGCTTTAATTCTCTTGTTTTTTTTAAGAATTAAATTCTTTTATAGGGTTAAACCCTAGTTCTTCTTAGAGGAGTTAAATTCCTATGTATTTGGAAAAATTAAATTTTGATATAGGGTTAAACCCTAGTTTCATTTGAGGGAATTGAATTCCTATGAATTTGGGAGAATTAAATTCTCATATAGGGTTAAACCCTGGTTTCATTTGGAGGAATTAAATTCCTATGAATTTGGGAGAATTAAATTCTCTAAACTCAATTCTCCTTTAAGTTTTGGATCTACATGGCAGAATTTTCCCGATGAGAATTAAATTCTCAACTTGTGGGGAGATTTGCTTCTGCAGATCTTCAACCAGAGGAAGAACTAAGTTCTTATTCAGAAGAGTTAAACTCTTAGATTGAGAATTAAATTCTCTTTTAGTTTTATGGAGCTTAGATCTCTTTCCCCTTTCTCACCTAGGGTTTCTTTTCTTGAGAATTAAATTCTCCTTTCTTTTTTCTCTCTGTTATTGTTTTTTCTCCAAAAATCTAAGATTCCAAGATCCCTTCTCCTCTCTTCTAGGCTCCTATTTATAGGATAAAGAAAAGAATCAGTTTGTTTAATTAATCTTTCATTGAAAGATTTTGATTGTTTCTGTAACTAACATGATCTTTTAGATCACTTAGTGAATTTTATTCACCATTGGATTTTTAATCCAAAAGATATTCTGCCTGTTATTCTTGGTGAATTTCAACCTTTTCTTATATAAAATCTTTCCATAAATTGGTGATTTTTAATCACCATTAGATTTTTAATTCAACGGTGCTCCACTTTACAGAGCACCATCTTTTTGTTTAGAAAGATTTAGAGAGATCTTTTTCCAGTTAAGGTTCTGGATTCCCATTTAATTAGAATTTAATTTTACTATTTCAAAAGGATTAAAAGCTTATCACGTGTAGGCACGTGATCCCACTGCTTGATCATGAAATATAATTTAATTCTATCAATTAAAGAGTTTAGGAACCCGTCACGTGTTGGCACGTGACCCCCTTGATTAAACATTTTATTCAGAATTTAATTCTGCCGTTTAACAGAACTTAAGGAATCATCATGTGTCAGCACGTGACCCTTGGTCACGTGTGAACACGTGATGCCCCATTGGCGTTTTCCTTAGTATCTTATTATATCTTTTAATCCCTTTTGGTGGGTTTTAAAGGCCCATCACGTGGGGGCACGTGACTCAACTAATTGCCTGCTTGATTAGAATTTAATTCTGTTATAACAGAGTCTCAGGAAACCATCACGTGTCAGCACGTGGCCCTTGGTCACGTGTGAGCACGTGATACCCCATTGGGGAATTTCCTGATATTTTATCAGAGAACATTCTTGTATAGGTCTCCGTTGCTCCAGACGAAATGGCGCGCTTTCGCCCGAATCCGGCGAGCTTCTCCTCGATCTTCAGGGAGTACACCGTCTTTTAGGAATTCCACAAGGGGCTTTCTCCAATCTCTGCCTTCTTCCTGTGTTGTGTAGATCTGGAGCGTTACCTCTCCATCTTTTACGCTGGGTCGTGGCAAGACTTCGAAGAGAATATTTCTTTTATGGTTGGCCGAATAGGAAGAAGCGAGCTTGCTCAAGGCGTCAGCCAGGGTATTCAAGTTCCTGGGAATCTGCTCCACTTGGACTTTGATTGTTACGAAAAAGTGTGTTTTGTAGAATAACCGCAATCAATAACGGTGTCGCGTGTAGCTAGACCGAGATGAGTACGGGTCGTCCTCTGGGAAATGTGAAACCTTTTACTTTTACTTTAGATGTGTTGAGAAAGAGAGGAGGAATAAAGAATTTTATAGAATGGTTTCTAGATCTACGTTAAACAAGAATGTAAAATATAGATCTAGATTATTTTTAAGATGTAGATAATATAATAAGATGGCTTGTAGGGTTCGTTAGGATTTAGTAGTTATGGACGATTAATTAAAAGTTACCCTTTTTATCCATTAATAGATTTAGAACTAGAACGACGGTGATGCGTGTAGATTAAGGTTTCTGGAGGGAAAAGGAATCACACTCTTAACCCTGATCTCGACACGGAACTCCGTTCATATCTAGCCTTTACCAAAACAATCATTAATCTAATCTCTAATTGCGGTCGGAACTAGGAAAGAATTGCTAGCGCGCCCGATTAGGATGTTAATGATTCTTTTGATAAAATTCCTAAACTTTATAGGACTTAAAAAGGGTTTAGTTATTTTCATCGTCCATTAGCCTACCCTAATCCTACGAACCCTAACAAGCGGAGAATTACTCGCGCATGTTGGGAGAAGAAGATGAAAAGAAAGAGAGAGAAAACATAATGTAAAATGCAAAAGAATTAAATAAAATAACTACCTTTATTAATCAACTGAACAATCTACACTTTTATTCCGTAGAAAATGATTACAAAACTTGGTTTGCTTCTCGATCTTTCCTAAGGAGGTAGACGAACAGTTGATGTTCAGCCTGGATACGTGAGCGTCTGGGGCTTCGTGATCGCGTCGGCTTGATAACTTTTCCAAGAGGCTCTCGGTGCCCTTTTATAGTCCAAAGCCACAATCTTTTGCTTCAAAAGTTGGTAAAATATAGCAGAGATTTAAGCCACAAAATCTTAGCAAATGATCTCTCTAGATTGCCGCGGATCCGCGGCCAACAGGGGGGTTTGGCCGCGGTTCCACGGCCAATGGTGGGGATCTCTTGATCATTTTTCTTAGGCTTTGTGATTGTGACATGTGGCAATCCTAGGCACCTTCAGAATTCAGAAATCTTTTCTCGGTTGCTCCCAGACTTGGTCTCCAAGTTTTGCTTCTTAATTTGGCAAGTTTTCTTCAACAACTTGATTTGTTTGATAAATTCTGCATAACAACTTGGAAAATTCTGCACAATAATCTCAAATAATATTTAGTAGACTTAGTTCTACTAGGATTTGGTCAATAGATTTATTTGCATACATTTTCCTACCAAATACTAATTAAAATATATTAACACATTGAAAATGGTGTTTTTACACGTAAACCCTCATATGTATAATATATTATAATAAATTCCTTTTTTAATATGAAAATGGTAGGAAAAATGTAATACAAATGTGCAGTTTTATCAACTGAACAAATACCCCCAAACTTATCTTTGATCGTCCCGAGCAAACTAGTTTATTTAAGAGGAGAAAAAGAAAGGAGAAAACTAAGCACACTTTCGTAGGCAGACACGATTGCACTGAGCACGTGCAACAAGCCGTTAAACCTCTAGGTGTCCCTAGTAGGAGGAGTGTTGTCTCCTGAGGGTTTTCAGCGGATTACACCCACAAAATCCAATAACAAAAGAAAGATGGTGAAATTTACATATAAAGATAAGAACCATAAAAGAAAGGCCTTGAAAAGAAGAGTTTCCAACTATACTAGCTTTTCAGTTGTCATGAGCCCTATCTTAATAGTCATGAAAAAATGTTAGAAATCACATCATCCCTCAATAAAACATCGTCTTTATTCTTCATTCCTACCTTTCATCCAAACATTGATCATATAACCCCACGTGTATGTAAAGAACATCCCTACACTCGGAGAATTCAATTCAAGCTATCATACTCTTGTCCATCTGCCTTAGTACTTTTTAATTTAATGAATATTAAGATTTGCTCACACATTTTCATGCGACCGTTAATACTTCTTGAGGTACTAACAGACCGATTACTTATGTGCTTGCTGATTAGGTGATAATATTTTCCTCGTCTTGCACCACCTGAGGCTTAGCAGTGACTCCCAGACCAGTTGGCCTTAGGGCACTAGGTGAAGAGGCACCCTCGCTATATTTTTTTATTGCTGCCTTGGCGATAACAAAACCAGTGTTCATTTTTTTTCTTTTCACCATTTTTATATTTTCTTCATTTTTTTTCATTTCCTTCATACTTTGGCTTTTAGACAAGAGCATTTCAAGGTATCCTATACTATCCCGAGTTTCAAGACATGTGTAAGTGCATATAGTAGGGTATCAACATTCAAATGTTCGGCTTCCAGAATAGAAACTATTTTTCAAACTTATTTTTATCCTCAGATTAGTGACTTCCTTCATCTTACTAACCCTTGGGACAACAGCTCATAACTACTTATTACTAGTTCGTTTAAGAAAACTTCTAATTTTCTTGGTTTTCTTAAACTATTCCTATCTTTTGGATATAATTTTTCACTTTCTACTCTTTTGTTATAAAAGAATATTTTTTTTTAAATTTTTGAAAATGTTGTGCTTATGCAAAATATGATGCAAATTGATGTGTAAATAAGCACAAACCTCCCCCAAACCTGTTTACAGCAGTGTCCTCACTGATGTCATCTGTTAAGCTCAAAAACCTGTAGATTTGGGAGGAAATTATTAATGGGGGCAAGAATATATGAAAGTGAAAATCCTCCCCCAAACTTATTTTTGGCTCACAAATTTGAGGACAAAAGTTATGATCAAGAGCCAAAAATATACCCCCCCTCAAACATGAGTTAGACAATACGAAGCATTTTAAGAGGGGGTGAGTTATTTGGTCAAAGTAAGACTTTACAAAGACCAAAAGTCAACACCAACCATTCAAAGATTTTATCAGTATATCGTATAGGTTGATGGAAGAATGTGTTGTATCGAGTCAAGAAAAAGTGGGGAAGGGATAAGAGGTGGTCAGGAAAGGGTTTGAATTTAGAGAAAAGAAAGAATGAGGAGGAATGTGAATGATTAGGAAGAAGGAATGGTGACGGTTCAACCTCTATAGGTGGAGATTGATCAATCACAAAATCCGTATTGTTTAAAAATTCAAGTTCGTCGGCAAAAAGTTCTTCAAAACTTTTATCAATGGTGTGATTGAATATTTTGCTGTCAAAGAGTTTTATGCCAGAATTTATTCTACTTGATTCATAAAAAATCACTGAGGTAGAGGACTCGAAAAACTCATCTACCTCTTTTTCAAAAATATCCAAATCAAGTTGAATTTCTGGTATTACTGAACTTGAATTAACGGATTGTGATTTATCAAAACTCACTGAAACTATAGGAACGGAAGAAGAACCGGAGAAAGTAGAAGGTGAATGGGTAAACAAATTGGTGTGTCGAGTGTTGCTGAACCAGATGTGGAAGATGGAGGCTGTATTTCGATCTGATCTTCGGGTATACCTTTATCATCAATTTCAAGACATATTTGGGATTCGGGAAGAATTAAAGGCTCAAGATGATGACCACAAGGAAGTGAAAAGAATCGATGAATTGGTGGGATAAAATTATCCAAAATTTCGGGTTCATCAATCAAAATATCCCCAACGTCAATCACCTCATTCAAGTGAAGGTTAAAATTCTCAAACTCCTCATCAAAAGTATGGTTTTTAATCAGTTTTGGTTCAAGAGTGGAGGTGTAGAGATCACAAGGGTTGGGTATGGTTTCACTTGAAAGGGACCCTTCACAGTTGGGTAAATCAAACACTACAAAGTCACACAACTTATCAGACATTGTACTTGATGAATCTATGAAACTGGAGTTGTGGAGTTCAGTTTGGAATGGGGAGGTTTGATTAGGAAGGGTGTACAGTTCTGTCTTACTACGCAAATCCTTCATAATTTGATTCGTCAGTTCCATAAATTTTTCTAATGTCTGCTCCAGACTAGTCTTGGGTTGATAAGGGGTTTCAGTATAAGATTGAAATTCCTGTGGATAATTAAAACTCCCAAATGACTGATTAGAAGAACTGTCTAGAGTAGGTGGAAAAGTCGGATTGGATTGATAGGAACAGAATGGTTGCTGAACTTGGGTAGGAATAGGATCAATATTATGATAAGAAGAATATTGATATGGGTTGGTTGGTTGGCTATATACAAACCGCATATCAAACTCTTCTCCAGACAGTGGTGGTGATGGTTGATATTGGTTCGGGTTGAAACTTTGGCCTCTAGACCTAGCTATGTGCTCAGCAATGGACATTCGTCTAGGGGCTTCCTCACTCTGGGTATGAACTGAAACAGGTGTAGGATTAGGATACGGTTGATAAGACCTAGACTGAGGTGGCCAACTGTTTCTTCCTGCTTGTTCTATATGATCTCTTAAGGACATGGAAGAGCCGGACGGTATACCAAAGGGATTTCAAAAACAAGAGATATCTGGTTGTGGACAGCAAAGCTCGGCAAGTGTTCTTCTGTTTAGGTCACCCATTATAAAAAGAGAAGAAGGGGGAAGGGGTAAAAAGGAGAGAAAGTAATTGGTTTGTTTTAAAAAAAGGACGGATTTAGACAAATCACAAAAATGCACAATCCTAGAACTATGGTTACCTAGGTCCAGTCTCTAGACCGCTCCTAGACTTCCAAAGGACAAGCCGCAGGATAAATCCCCTGCCGCCTCCGTACTACCCTTGTAGCCAGGTAAGTGCCAGGTAAGTGGGAAGGAACCACATCGTGGGCCTAATTAAAAACCACTAGCCTTCGACACACTTGCCTAGGCACTACAAAAATAATGCGGATAAACGATAGATTACCCACGACCTTCCTCTGTCCTTATTGAGCGCGACAGTCCTTAGAGTCTGGTCTAGATATTTTTTAAATTAATGAAGGGTTGATCTATATGCTTGGTTTGTAATTTGTGGGGCTTAGGAAGAGTGATGAAATCCCCACCTAATCTTGATTTGGTCCTTGCCCCTTAAAGATCCGTATTAAAATATGCAAAAACAAACCGAAAAACAAAACTTTGCAAAAAGATTTTTGAGCGGCGATATTTTGCAAAGAATCCTGCAGAAAATAGATTTTATTGGATTTTAGAGGAGAGAGAAGGGAGTTAGAATCTTACCAGAGAAGTGTGAACCCTAGATCTCCTGTTTCTTCAAGTCCGTGACTCCATATTTCCTCGCAAAAATTCACACAATAATCGTTAAATATACAATTTGCAGTTTTGTTTTAATAATGATATGACTCGTCTAAGAATTCAACACAAATAGTAAAAATAAAAAATTACGCACGTTTCCCCAGCAACGGCGCCATTTGATTGTTACGAAAAAGTGTGTTTTGTAGAATAACCGCAATCAATTACGGTGTCCCGTGTAGCTAGACCGAGATGAGTACGGGTCGTCCTCTGGGAAATGTGGAACCTTTTACTTTTACTTTAGATGTGTTGAGAAAGAGAGGAGGAATAAAGAATTTTATAGAATGGTTTCTAGATCTACGTTAAACAAGAATGTAAAATATAGATCTAGATTATTTTTAAGATGTAGATAATATAATAAGAGGGCTTGTAGGGTTCGTTAGGATTTAGTAGTTATGGACGATTAATTAAAAGTTATCATTTTTATCCATTAATAGATTTAGAACTAGAACGACGGTGATGCGTGTAGATTAGGGTTTCTGCAGGGAAAAAGAATCCCACTCTTAACCCTTATCTCGACACGGAACTCCGTTCATATCTAGCCTTTACCAAAACAATCATTAATCTAATCTCTAATTGCGGTCGGAACTAGGAAAGAATTGCTAGCGCGCCCGATTAGGATGTTAATGATTCTTTTGATAAAGTTCCTAAACTTTATAGGACTTAAAAAGGGTTTAGCTATTTTCATCGTCCATTAGTCTACCCTAATCCTACGAACCCTAACAAGCGGAGAATTACTCGCGCATGTTGGGAGAAGAAGATGAAAAGAAAGAGAGAGAAAACATAATGTAAAATGCAAAAGAATTAAATAAAATAACTACCTTTATTAATCAACTGAACAATCTACACTTTTATTCCGTAGAAAATGATTACAAAACTTGGTTTGCTTCTCGATCTTTCCTAAGGAGGTAGACGAACAGTTGATGATCAGCCTGGATACGTGAGCGTCTGGGGCTTCGTGATCGCGTCGGCTTGATAACTTTTCCAAGAGGCTCTCGGTGCCCTTTTATAGTCCAAAGCCACAATCTTTTGCTTCAAAAGTTGGTAAAATATAGCAGAGATTTAAGCCACAAAATCTTAGCAAATGATCTCTCTAGATTGCCGCGGATCCGCGGCCAACAGGGGGGTTTGGCCGCGGTTCCACGGCCAATGGTGGGGATCTCTTGATCATTTTTCTTGGGCTTTGTGATTGTGATATGTGGCAATCCTAGGCACCTTCAGAATTCAGAAATCTTTTCTCGGTTGCTCCCAGACTTGGTCTCCAAGTTTTGCTTCTTAATTTGGCAAGTTTTCTTCAACAACTTGATTTGTTTGATAAATTCTGCATAACAACTTGGAAAATTCTGCACAATAATCTCAAATAATATTTAGTAGACTTAGTTCTACTAGGATTTGGTCAATAGATTTATTTGCATACATTTTCCTACCAAATACTAATTAAAATATATTAACACATGGAAAATGGTGTTTTTACACGTAAACCCTCATATGTATAATATATTATAATAAAGTCCTTTTTTAATATGAAAATGGTAGGAAAAATGTAATACAAATGTGCAGTTTTATCAACTGAACAGACTTCATCGAAATTTTTCCGAAGCTTTTTTGCCTCGGCCAGGTATTTTATCATGAGTGGCTCTCGGGCCTCGAAACGCCCGGTTACTTGGCCGATGACTAGTGCGGAGTCGCTGCGAACCCTGATGGTCTTCAGCCCTACCCCGGAGGCGATTCGCAGTCCTGCCAACAAAGCCTCGTATTCCGCGGTGCTATTTAACGCTCGGAACCCGAGCTTTAAAAAGTATTCCATTTTCGCTTCATCCGGTCCGTGGATGATCAAGCCAGCCCCGCTCCCCTCCTCGGTGGAAGATCTGTCCATGTAGAGCACCCAATCCGGGATGGGGTCGGGCACCTCCTCGACCAAGGGACGTGGTTCGGGGGGCCGTACCGCCGTTTCTTCTTTGGTGGGGATGGTGCATTCGACAACAAAATCTGCTAAGACTTATTCTTTGATGGCTTGTCGGGGGCGGTATTTGATATCGAATTGGGACAATTCTCACCTCCATTTCTCCAGTCTATCTGACGATTCGGGGAAGGCGAGAATAGACCCTAAAGGTCACGCGGTGAGGACGAGGATTTTGTACGCTTGGAAGTAGTGTCGAAGTTTTCTGGAGGCGACGACAAGTGCCAGGACTATTTCCTCTATGGTCGGGTATCTTGTTTCCGCGTCCTTGAAAACATGGCTCACGTAGTAGACTGGTCTCTGCGTGCTTTCGAATTCTCTGAAGAGCATTGAGCCTGCAGCTTGGTCGGAGATAGCTAGATGTAGCAATAGCTCGTCACCCTCGACCGGTCGGGTGAGTAGTGGTGGGGTCGCCAGGTGTGCCTTGAGTTGCTCGAAAGCGCTCTGGCACTCTTCAGACCATTCGAACTTAGGAATTTTCCTTAGGGCCCTGAAAAACGGGAGGCATTTTTCTCCGGATCTGAACATAAAGAGGCTTAGGGCAACCACCCTCCCCGTGAGTCTCATGATGTCGACGTTGCTCTTGGGTGTTACCATATTGAGGATGGCGCTGATCTTTTTAGGGTTCGCTTCGATTCCTCGATGGGTAACCATGAACCCGAGGAACTTCCCACTGGTGACACCGAAAGCACATTTAGCTGGATTCAGCTTCATTTTGTACTTGCATAGGACGTCGAATGTCTCGCCGAGATCTTTAGTGTGCTCAGCCGATGAGGTGGATTTCACGAGCATATCGTCGACGTAAACTTCCGTGTTTCTACCAATTTGCGGTTTAAACAGCTTGTAAACAAGCCGCTGGTACGTGGCCTTGGCGTTCTTGAGTTCGAAGGGCATCACTTTATAGTAGTAGACCCTCCGATCCGTGGTGAAGGCGGTAACTTATTCATCGGCCGGGTTCATCCGGATCTGATTGTAACCGGAGAAAGCGTCCATAAAGCTCAGTAGTTCGTGGCCGGCCAAACTGTCCACTATATGGTCTATCCGAGGAAGCGGATAGTTGTCTTTAGGGCAAGCCTTGTTCAAGTCCGTGAAATCAACGCACATGCGCCATTTCCCGTTTTCCTTCTTGACCATGACCATGTTTTCCAGCCAATCAGAGTAATCCAGGTTCCTGATGAAGTTGGCGGCGAGCAATCAATCCACCTCGTTTTCTATCGCCTTTTGTTTAATTGACGCGAAACTTCTCTTCTTCTGTCGGATGGGCCGGGCCATCGGGTCAACCCCGAGCTTGTGAGAGATAACCTCGGGGTCGATTCTGGGCATATCCGCCGGTGCCCAAGCGAATACGTCTGAGTTTTCTCGGAGGAACCGGATCAGGTCTTCGTGGTGGTCCCCCATCAAGAGCGAGCCGATCTGGACTGTCCGGCTATCGGTCCCCTCTACGAGAGGGATTTCTGTCAGTGCTTCTACCGGGGCGCCACGAACTTCCCTTTGGTCGTTGCGTGTATCTCAAGATTCCTGGAAGTCAGGCGTGTCTCAAAAATCATTGCCCAGCTCTCCGGCGAAGTCCGTCGAGGCGAGGAAAATCTTTGCAGTTCGCTGGTCCCCGTAGACCCGGCCTATCCTTCCTTGATCCAAAGGGAATTTGAGCGCGAGGTGATAGGTCGAGATCTGAGCCCGAAGGGCGTTCAGGGTAGGATGTCCCAAGAGAATGTTATAGGACGACGGGAACTTAGCAACAATGAAGTTCACCGGTATAGTCCGCGTTTTTCCCGCTTCCCCAATGTTGAGGAGGAGTGTGATCGATCCTTCTGCCGGGACAGAATGGTTAATGAACCCGGAAAGGACATGGGAGGTCGGATGAATCCAACCCCAAAAGCCGGAAACAGTTAAAACATGATGTCCGCCGAGCTCCCAGAATCGATCAATATTCTCTGGACCTCGTAACGGTGGACTCGGGCCGCTATCACAAGGGGGTCATTATGAGGAAGTGATATGCCGCGAAGGTCTTCGTCGGTGAATATGATCGGATCGTCCTTCCTGCATTTCTTGTGGGGCGGATGTAACATTTTAGAAAATAAAATATTATTTTGGGAATTTATATAATTAAAATAATAAATATTATGAATATTTTAAAGTATAGAGATTGGTTGTAAATGAAGTAGTATAATTATATACCGATAGTTTGGAAAATATTCGGAAAATTAATAAGAATTATTGTTTTTGAAAGAAATTGTGTGAATTGGATATTTTTTAAATTATTAAATAATTAATTATATACAAGTTTAATACTAAACTTGATTAATATGTATTAAATTGTGCATTAAGCATGTTACAAATACTGGCCACGTTTTTATTATATCCACAATGGTTCCTTTTTTAAAAATGATTTGTTTTGAGTTTAAAATAAAAAGAATAGAAAATAAATAGATGAGAGAAAAGAGTGATGGGACATGTATCATGGTTGATGTGAGAGAGAGAGAGAGTGAGTGAGAAGGCTCTAGATTTTCCCATGCTTTTTTTTTATTTGTTCTTCATCATCTTCTTCATCTCATTCTCCTCCTCCTCCTCCATCCTCTACCACCCTCACAACCATCCCAAAGCCACACCAAAACCTTATATCCCCTTCATTAAAATTGTTCACAAGCTCACTACAAGTATGGTGGACCAAACAAGTCAAGGTTTTGAGCACTTAGGGCAACTCAAGAATTTTATTGAGTTGCCAAATGAGATAATCTCTACACCGTTAGTTTAGTAATTGAGTTTCTTTACCATCTATTTTAGTTTAGAATTGGTTAAGTGAGGATTAGTGAGCTTTGAAAATTCCAAGATGAGATTTAGGATGGTATTATGAATTGTGATTGTGTATTGAGGTGTAATTAGTGATTGCAACCCCTGTAGTGTTAGTATTGTGAACTAAACCAGAGACTAAAACCCAAAGACATGAACTTGAAATCTCCGATGTCGGGTTTTGTGAGGAATTTTGGTGATATTTTGAGATCTGCTATTACCCGGGAACCCTAGAAATTATTTAGCAATTACAGTGATACAAGCAGGTGACCTAGAAGCTAACCTAGAGACCCGAGCCCCACATCTTCCATCATAGCCGCAAATTTAATCCCATTGGCCGCAAATTGCGGCCTGGGTATGAGGGAATCACCTCGTGCTTGGTTCATGGCTCCATTTTCAGTAAATTAGCCTACCCCATATGCAAAGTTTGCTAATTTGACCTGAGGCAAAATCTGGAGATATTTTTCTGAGTTACTGTTTTGGTTTTGCGACTTTTCTTGACTTGGATTTTGGTATTTGAGTTCTGAACCGATGGTTTGACGTTTGTATGTCAGCATCGAGGATTTTTGGTTATTCTTGCGTGCATAAGCCGTAGGTTCTAACCTATGTGCACTTCGCGTGCCGTTCGGTTTTCTCGTGTTGATTGTTGTTTACGATGCGATGTCTTTAAAATGTAGGTACCCGGCGTGGACATCATATGACAAGGAAGAGCATGGCGTTATCGACTTCGGCAAGCGAGGATCAAGATGAGTAGATGTATATCTACGGGGGAAGTCGGGTGGATGGCGTATAGCACCCCCGCAAATGTAGAATAGGGTTATTACCATGTTATTATGAGTTGAATGTGATATTGGATACTTAGCGAGTAGGGTATTTAGAAGACATTATGTTAGATTAGGTTGATCTAGGGAGACTTATCCATAGGATGATTACCTTGGTGGCGAATCACAGGTTTCATGTAGTCACACGCACACGCACACTTGACTTTGTGTGTGTGTGTGTGTGTGTATGTATGTATGTATGTGTGTAGGTTTATACACACACACACACATACACGTGAGATGAGGATAGTATATGATACTTGGAGATGAGTCGATATGATCGGGTATGATGCCGTGAGATTTGATAAGTGATTGAGTCATGATATGATATATGACGTGATATTATATTGGATCGTTGGGCGATGTGTATTCATACATACGATGATATGTGTTGATGATATTGGAATGTACGAGGCTTTAGAACAGTACCCCTGATCATGATATTGTTCGATGATGATACCATATGAATGATGATGTATTTATGATTTGACCCGTACCCTCGATTTTGGAGATGTCGTACGATGGATTTATCGTATGAGGTATATATATGATGATTGATCTGCACTCTTGACTCGAGTATTCCGTACTATGTATTATACAGTATGTGACGCTATGAGGCTGGATCACCGACTACTAGGTATATCGACTCGGATTACATTTAGATTTTCTTCTCCTTCCGACTAGTTTCTTAGTTAGTCTCTTAATTGTTTAGGTAGATGCATGATTAGGCCCGAGTCATACTTATTTTCAAAAACTAACGAATCGTGAGTATTTTCAAAAGACAATCCGAGAGATGCTACGAATTTTCAAAGGACATATCTTTTCTTAAAAACACCATAGCCCCTATTTTTCTAAAAACCACGATTCGTGCTATTTCAAACACCAAAACTGTATGACTCGTATATAGATAAGTATATTCTTCAATGTTGAGTTTACTACTCATTTCTCCGTTATATTCATATTTTTCTCATCGCATTGCATATTTATACATGTATTTCTTTAACTATTATGATCTCGTCTGTTATGACACCAGCACCATTACCGATGATGCGTATGTTCCACGTACACTTGCTTGCCGGCTCACACACATCATCATCGGTAATTGCCATGTCACGTACACTTTAGAAAACATTACTTCATTGGTATAACCTGCTAGCTGGTGGTTTCAACATATTATTATTATGCTTGCTCTCATGCGCTAGTTTATATATTGTATTCCTTGCTTAGATACCCCATGCATTTATATGTTCATTCTGTTATGCAATATTGTGGGCTTTATGCCGATATTCACTGCTTGTTGACTCTTGATTTTGGGATTTCGAATTTTCTATGAGATTTTTGGATTTGGGGGAAAACCGCAAGACTTTTATAAACTCATTATCTTTTTAAAATGCAAGTTGCGGTTTTCTCGTGATATGATGTGTATGGCGTCCACCATGATTTTCTCGGTTCTTGAGTTGTATCATATACCCGATTCGAGGAGAGGGATGCACCATCTGCGGGTACATGGTGGACCCGGTGCGGTACCCCGGGGAAAGAAGATCCTATAGAAAGGCGTTGAGCCCGGCAGGGGAGCACTACCGACCGGTGATGTCTGGCGCGGCGGATATCCGGAGGATACCGACCGTAGACGTGAGATTTAATGATATGGGTCGATCCGTACTTACGGAGCCCGAGATATCGAGATATTGAGACATTGAGATATTGAGATATACATATATTGTGTCGATGCTTGACACGGATTTTCTGTCGATTTCACCGATGATGTTCCAGTTTTATTATACAAGTTTTACTAAGATAAAAACACATATTTTCTTATACCATATATATCCAGATTTCGTGGTTGATTGTTTCATTCATGATGCATTCATACATCAGATATATGACTTGTTGCTGCTTAGGGACACTGACACGAGTACTGAGTATTACACTATGCATAGATTATTACCCTGCCACTACTAGATGTCCAGTGTTATATTTGAGTACTTTATGGTATGACCTAGAATATTGTCATATATTCGGTTTCTACTCGGTGATGTCTTCTACTCACGAGTTGGCAACTCACCCCCGTTGTGCCACAGTTTCTTGCAGGTTTAGCCGTACAGGTTTCATGGCGGTTTCGCTGGCATACTACTTCCTACTGGGTGATTGCTTTGGTGGGTGGGTTCACTTGCATCGTGACCACCGTTGTACTTTTATTTATTTCAGTTGTATCTAGTAAGCTCCATCAACCAGACTTGTATATTTAGTAGACTTAGATGACCTCGGTTTGTATATTCTTTCGGCCTTAGAGTCACGCTCTTGTATTCTTTATTATTGTTTCTGGTTTCCCTTATGATGCTTAGTTTTCTTTATTTCTGAGTTTCGATTCTCGCCCTTCGGCGTTGTATATTCATTTTATCTTGCGTGGTCGTTCCGCCATTTGGTGAAGAGCTAGCTCCCACTTAGGGATGCCTTACATATTATTGCTTGTATTTGTTTTTGGGTTAAAAATTACAAAGGAGGTGCTGCCCAAATTTCAAACGACAAAAAAGGTTTTCAAATTAGATACAAATATAGTGCTTTCATATACTACTACTTATGTGTATGTGTGTTTGTGTAAGAATAAGTTTGATTTTCAGTGAACCTTATTTCAAAACTGTACCTCCACTATTTTTCCTCTAATAAGGTTTAGATTTCTGGGCTTTTGGCTTACTTATATTAGGTGTGGTCCTATAGACTTCACCTGATGCTAGTGTCAGTCACGTACCATTTCCGAGTTGTGGCAAGTTGGTATCAAAGCGTTAGGTTTAACCTTGTTCGAGTCTAGGTTTGACTATGCGGAGTCTAGGACGTATACATATTCGGAACCCAGGCTTGACCTTACGGAACTTAGACTTGGCTGAAGGGGTATTAAACCCGAACTTTCGTCGCATAGATTGACCTTGGTTGATGGAGTAGGTGACTTAAGTAGAGTGACGTACTGTGTATATGTTCCGCGGCATACTTAAGATACGCTACTCCGCTTAAGAAGCCTTAGGAAGTACATTTTTATGCACTGTATTCTATTCGATCCTATGATCTATCCTCATCGATATCGGATTGTGGTTTTGTTACCACGGTTACACGAGCAGAGAGAACTGAGGCTAGAGTTGCGGTCAGCATGAGCTCATCAGGGATGAGGACTGACCAGGTTGTTTTCCGGTAGTATACGAAACACGTCGATATATGGTTATTTGGATTTTTCCGTCGACACGAGCGTTCGAGATCTGCCCCGGATGATTGGGCTATTGCCAGAGAAGCCATCTGTTGCTGAATTTGATAAGATATCGCCCCCAGATGTTTGAAAGCTATTGCAGCGTGTGGTAACTGTCACGCCCCGCTTCCCAGAGTGCGCTAAGATAGGCACGTGACAGAGCCAACCATGCTACCTTTGGATAGGAAAAATCCCTCCACAGTCACATTACGGCTGTAGAGATATCAAGAACAGGAAAGTAAATAAACTATCTAGTACATGTCCATGAGCCAGAATAAAAGAGTCAAGAAATAATATGCGGAAGCAATAAATCCAAGTAACAATAACATCTGGAAAGTAAGGAAATAACTAACTGGATACTAACAGGATCCTCACTGCTCGGCCTGACGGCGGAAATACTCTTGATCAGCCTGCGACAAAGGTAGAGGATCTGGGCCATGCAAAACCCAGACGTCAGTGCGTCATAATATCAGCAATAATATAATCAGGGGGTAACAAGTCATGCAGGCATGAGTATGAACAGTAACAAGTCATCAATAATAAGTAACAGTAACATGAATATAAATCAGTGAACATGATATAAACAGGCAAAGTGCAGTGAGTAGTCTAAACTGTGCTATAGGATGATCTACTCTAAAGTTATTCAAAATCAATGAATGTAATACTCATCGTAACCCATCGGTCTATGCCCCGTTCATTTCCAACGGGACCACGGTAAAATGATGTAATAGACTGTGAGTCTATGTCCCGTTCATTCTCCGCGGGACCACGGTAAAATGATATAATAGCCCTTTGAGTTACGTTTGTTGGATCTAAACGATCCCGTTTAAGTTGATCTCAGCCTCAAATATGGCTAACGTATCCTTAAACCTTCAAACAGACTTTAGTCCCAAATTGGACTATAGATCCCCCAATCAACTTTGGTTCAAGGGTACATCCCCGAACTCCTCTGACACATGTCGTTGTAATCCTTCAATGTCGTCAGAGAGGTGACGGGTTCCGACGGCCATATATTAAATGGACCACCATGTCCCTAAACTGGAAATGGATCTAGACGATCCCGTTAAGTTGATCTTAGTCTGGAAATTAGACTAGCGCATCCTTAACAAACGTTTAAGTTGACCTTACCCTCAAAAATGGCTAACGTATCCTTAAACCAAAACCCAAAACCCAAATCTAAGAAAATACGGATTTGGACTAATCTACGTCCTACGGGCGACGAAATAAATAGTCTCCGTATACAATCCACGGGCAACCACAAACAAAACAAACACACACGACATGAAGTGAAATTCTGGAGAAGGAGAAAGTGGTTACCATGATGCGGTAGCGTAATTAACTGCAGGGGCTTGCGCCTGCAGGGAAGAGCGTCCCCACAATCAAAAAAACCCTCAAACGTGGGGGAATCTGACGAAGTCTGCTACATCGGCCGTATCCGTCTAAACCTCTGATACACTGTGCCATAAATCAATTTGGCATCTTCGGAGAGATAGACGGATAAAACCAAATAGCATCTGCCCCGAATCTCAGGCCAGACGTCCTAACGTCCCGGCCGCCATTCGGAGGGGAACAGATTCTGGCATGCCCGGCAAGACATGGGTTCAATATGCTATACGGTGGCAGAACTTATGGTCGAAGTGCGAGCAGCGCATTGAAGAAGCTCCCGCAGTGGGTATGTTTGTGGGAACCCTTGACCCACAAGTAACCATCTCACAGTTTATGATGTTTTTCAAGCCGACTACCTTCCAGGCCTTGATTGACAAGCTAGCGCAAATGGATCGGATGGGCCATAAACCCCCTCTTCCAAAGCCGGACTCCCGAAATGACAAGGGGTAGGGAAAAGCGATCGTTGTCGCTAATGCTCAACAACAACCAAGCAACTCGAAGCCGGTTGTTCGTCAAAATAATATGCGCCCGTACATAGCCCTTGAGGAGAGGCTAGGACGTTCTTACTTATTTCCCCGAGATAAAACGAGAAGGTTATTCGAGCTGGCGTTGCGCAACCGACTCATAAATCTGCCGGATCCAAAACGTCCGTCGCAACCAAATGATGTCAATGAGCCCAACTACAGTCCTTATAATCGAGTACTGGGTCATCCAATCGAAGATTGCTACGTCTTCAAAAATTTGCTTGAAGACCAGAATTTGTTTCCCTCCGAACGGCGGCCGAGACATTAGGACGCCTTGCCTGAGATTCGGGGCAAATGCTATTTGGTTTTATCCGTCTACCTCTCTGAAGATGCCAAATTGATTTATGGCGCCGTGCATCGGAGGTTTAGACGGATGCGGCCGATGTAGCAGACTTCGTCAGATTCCCTCTCGTTTGAGGGGTTTTTTATTGTAGGGACGCTCTTCCCTGCAGGCGCAAGCCCCTGCAGTTAATTACACTACCGCATCGCGGTAACCACTTTCTCCTTCTCCAGAATTTCACTTCATGTCGTGTGAGTTTGTTTTTTTTGTGGTTGCCCGTGGATTGTATATGGAGACTATTTATTTCGTCGCCCGTAGGACGTGGATTAGTCCAAATCCATATTTTCTTAGATTTGGGTTTTGGGTTTTGGTTTAAGGATACGTTAGCCATTTTTGAGGCTAAGATCAACTTAAACGTTTGTTAAGGATGCGTTAGTCTAATTTCCAGACTAAGATCAACTTAACGGGATCGTCTAGATCCATTTCCAGTTTAGGGACATGGTGGTCCATTTAATATATGGCCGTCGGGACCCGTCACCTCTCTGACGACGTTGAAGGATTACAACGACATGTGTCAGAGGAGTTCGGAGATGTACCCTTGAACTAAAGTTGATTGGGGGATCTATAGTCCAATTTGGGACTAAAGTCTGTTTGAAGGTTTAAGGATACGTTAGCCATATTTGAGGCTAAGATCAACTTAAACGGGATCGTTTAGATCCAACAAAAGAGCGTTTGGGGGCTCTATTGTTCCAGTTTAGGGACGTAGGGGTCCATAGGTAGTTTAAGGATGCTTAAGTCCGTATTCCAGTTTAAGGACGTAGTGGTCCATATTCCAGTTTAAGGACATAGGGGTCCATATTCCAGTTTAAGGACATAGGGGTCCATACTTAGTTTAAGGACGCATAAGTCCGTGAGTTTAAGGACCCCACAGTCCGTATTTCAGTTTAAGGACGCTTAAGTCCGTGGGTTTAAGGACCCCACAGTCCGTGTTTCAGTTTAAGGACGCTTAAGTCCGTGGGTTTAAGGACCCCACAGTCCGTGTTTCAGTTTAAGGACTCTTAAGTCCGTGGGTTTAAGGACCCCACAGTCCGTGTTTTAGTTTAAGGACGCTTAAGTCCATGGGTTTAAGGACCCCACAGTTCGTATTGATGTGTGGTTGTCGGGACCCGTCACCTCTATGACGTCGTTGAGGGATTACAACGATAGGAGTCAAAGGAGTTCGGAGATGTACCCTCGAACCGATCGTAAATTGATTTAAGAAAGCAGCTGTGCTCAGTCAATTTAATTTGAGGACTTACGGCCATGATTAGGCTAAGTCCAGTTGAAAAAAAGTTCAACACTTTTATTTGTTTTTATTTTTGTTTGGGCTCTGCCCATAAAGGATGCAGAGCATCAATTTGTTTTGGGCTCTGCTCATTTTATAAATGATGCAGAGCACCAATTTTACTTGGGCTCTGCCCATTTATTGCTTTGCAATTTATTTTGGCCTACTAGGTATTTTTGATTTGGGCCTAGCCCTTTAACAAAAGAAATGCATTGCATTTGTCAGGCGCTTTGCGCCAATCAAAGAACGCAATCACTTGTGGTGATGACACGTATCATGCAAGCGCAGTGCGCTGCGCTTGCGCTGCTGACACGTGGCGCGCTGTGGTGAGTTGTGCCAGTTTCAAAGAGCAAGGCTCTATTTCAAGAGCGTATAGCGCAAGTAGTTCAGATGTTGACATATAGCGCTCTCTGGTGGCTTGCGCCAACCCAAGAGCGCAACAGTGCAGATTTACAAGTGCAAGGCACTATTAACTTGAGAATCTTTTAGATTCCAGAACCAATTGTTCATAAAAGAAGTGCAAAGCACTTTTTTATTTCTTGATCCAATTTAGATCAAAGAAAACAAGTGTTTCTTATTTTTCTCGATCTCAGAGAACCAATGGTTCATAAGTGCAAAGCACTATTATTTTTTTGTTTTTTATTGAAGATCATTGATCTTATTCTTAGATCAATGATCTATTAGAAGAAATTCTTCTATCTTAAAGGTCTTTTAATCTTTTCTTCTTGAAATTTCTTCAGAGTTCTCTCAGTTTGAAGTTCTTGATTTCTCACCAATGTTGATGCCTTTGATTTGGAGTCTAGGGGCCTTTATATAGTGCCCATAAATTTGTTAAATTTGTTAAAGAGATCTTTCTCTGAGTGATTTGGGGAATTTTCCCCACCGTTGGATCTTTGATCCAAGGGCTCCTGTTTTACAGAAGAAAATTTTCTTGTTTTAACAAGAACAGAAAGATTTCTTTAAAATTTTAATTCTGTTTGGCGCAAATGCCCCAGCGCGTGACACGTGTCGCGCAGCGCACGGCGCAGCGCAACTGCGCTTGCGCGACTGTGCTGACACGTGTCGCGTAGCGCATCTGCGCTTGCGCATCTGCGCTGACACGTGTCGCGCAGTGCAGCGCTTGCGCAACTGAAGCGTTGCTTCCTTTAATTTTGTTTTAAATAGAGCTTTGCTCTGATTGGGGGCTCTGCCTTGGGCGCTGCGCTGATGTATCAGCTTTTGACACGTGGCGCGTTGCGCGCAGCGCAAAGAATCTGAAGCGTTGCTTCGAATTTTGAATTTTGAAATTCAAACAGAGCTTTGCTCTGATTGGGGGAAACAAATGCCCCCCCACCGTTGCGCTCACGTGGCGCGCACGTGAGTGCA
The DNA here is from genome assembly GCA_030015575.1 of Agapanthus africanus. NCBI lineage: Eukaryota > Viridiplantae > Streptophyta > Magnoliopsida > Asparagales > Amaryllidaceae > Agapanthus > Agapanthus africanus. The sequence goes on along the minus strand of JASDDO010000022.1, from coordinate 133,263,530 downwards.
GCGGTGACAAGATCCTGACCGTTGGATCAATGGGTGAGCTGAAGGGGCGCAAGCGCCTTATAAATAGGACCCCGGCTCTTAGAAAAATCTTCACCATTTTCTAGATTTTAATTTACAGAGCTTTGCTCTTGCTTAAGATTTTCAGAGCTTTGCTCTTGCTTCCAGAACTTTAAAACTTTGCTCTCATTTTCCAAGTTTGAAAACTTTAGGTAAAATTAATTTAAAATTAAGTTAAATTAATTTAAATCAATTTTAACCAACAGAGCTTTGCTCTCATAGATCTTTTGATCTAAAGAAATTCCCTTTGGGGTTTCATAAACAGAGCTTTGCTCTCAAAAAATTTGTTTCAGGGTTTCTTAACCCATGAACAGAGCTTTGCTCATTGACAGAATATAGATCTTTTGATCTTCTGATGATGAACTCTTAAGAGTTTTTTCATATGGATCTTTAAGATCCCAGAACTTCAAATTTTTTTTTAGGAATTAATTAATAAAAAAAATTCTTTGATGAATTTGTTTTATTATTACAGAGCTAAGCTCTTTTTAAAGAATTTTATTCCCCTGAGACCAGAGTTTGACAAGTGTCACTCTGTGACAGAGTTTTGCTCTGAAAGAGGAGATTTTCTCCTTGTCTCTAGGGATTTTTTATTATTAATGGGAATATTTTCTTGGGGACCAACTGACAATCTCATCCAATGATGGGGTTCTTTTATTAATCGACGTATTGTCATCCAGATTTTGTGGGTCCCCCTTTGGTCTCCTACCCACTGCACTGCTGTGTGGTGTAATTAATTAATTTTAATTTAATTAATCTTTAATTCAATTAATTAATGAATGAATTTTTTCAAACGCCAAGCGTTGGAATTACAACACTAACGGCTAATTTCTTTTCTCTTGCAGTGACTATGTCTTTCGACACTTTGTTCCCGTTCGCTCGTTCGGAGGAGGGATTTCCTGAAGCGCCCTTGGACCGCGAAGTCCTGGCTATGATCAGGGACCACGACCCGAAATATAAGAGTCTCCACCTTTGGGGGTCATGGTACAATCAGATTATTATGGGTCGACGCAGCTTCACATGCGCAGTACCGTCAGAACCCATCACGGCAATTCATTACGCCAGCCCACCCCCGGTACAGTACGCCGTGGAGATGGTTGATTGGACATCGAAGGGCTTTCTTCATCCGGCCATAGATGCAATCCCGGTCCAGTGTCCCATGGTTTTGGATATCCTGGGACGCCGAATCTGTCAAGGCGAGGCGCGCCCTTGGGGGCAATCATATAACATAGGTCTGATCCCCCGCCACCCGATCGGCTATCTGCCGTGGGCTCGGTATATCCTGTCGACGAAGAAGTCGCAGTTGATAAGGTTAGGGTTGTACACCGCGGTCTACGTCTCCCTCTTTCAGTATTCTACGCTTCCCACCTGGTGGTTCAAGGATTTCTTGGAGCAGTGGAACATTCCCACTCACACTTTCCTCGCAATGGATCGGGAAGTGTCGATTTCTCTGGAGGAGTTCACAGAAGTCTCCGGTTTACCGGTTATAGGGGAGCACTATGAGGAGTTGCTCCCGACAGACGAATATGTTTTCGGTGACAAGCCGGCGGTAAGGGGCCTCACGCCAGAGAATGCTGTTCAACACCAATTCCCAAGTTTGATCAAGGTGTTGAACATCTACGAGGCCCTTTTCATCGAACGTGGGAGTCGCGGAGTCAGTTTTGAGGATTTCATCGCCCGGTTCCTTCACCCAAGTGTCCTCTCAGCAGAAGCTGCCAAGTTTGCCACCCTCGAGGACCCTTTCGGTTTAGGTTTGGATAACCTACCGGCGAAGGAAATAGACCAAAAGGGTTTTTTCCTTCCTAACTCCCCGACCATGTCTTTTGCGGAAGTTGCAGCCCCTGAGATGGACGAGGAGGCCTTCTTTTAAGGATTTCTTGGGCTATGGCTGAGTTGGTTTGCGCTCCCGATGCACTCTCGCCATATACGGCCCTCTGTCTTTTACCCGGCTCACCGGATGACCATCGGGGTAAAGGTAGCCGTTGGGATAGCCGGCTTGGCACATTTGTACCACGGCCTCAGTCGAGCGGCGGATGCTAATGAGCCTGGGGTACTGCACGTGATCTTCCCGATGCACTATTTCATATCATGGCTCGAGCTACGCACATCGGGTGTCTTCGGCATGCACAAAAGGCCCTCGTTCTACGACAGGTGCAGCTTCCCTCGCATCATACAGTTGATTGGCGCATCAATTGTGAATCCATTGCCACGAAATGCCAGGGGTTTACTCCTTCGCCCCCACACCGTTGGAGATGGCGTGTCTTTCGTCGACAAGGTGTTGACTATTGGAAAGGCGTCTTCCACTGCAGTGCGGCCATTGCAAGACACTTTCAAGGATGGAGCTTCAGTTTTGACGGCCCGGGAGACCCTCCACTTATATTCTATCAGACCGGGCTTCTTGGTGTTTAGGCAGAACGGGGCGGCGATTTTCATGAGGTATAACCCGCATCGTTTCGCCCAACAGCTGAGCTACAATCAAGGGGTACCGCTGGAGGCTTTCTTATCGGAACCTGCTGCGACCGAAGAAGGGATGGAGAGCGCGCTGCATCATTTCATGTGTCTAAACACGGGCTCCCACTTCTTTATCAGTGAACCGGCCTGCGCCCCACGACTCCTCAAGGTATATACAGAATGGTACAGTCATTCGACGGGAGCCGTCATAAAGGAGGAAAGGCGGTTGCTGGTTAACCGTAAGGGTGCACCTCCAGGTACCGACCGCAACGCTCCTTTGGTGCCAAGGACCCCGGTAATCCCCCTTTTAAAAGATGCCAGAGCCGGACCCTCGCGTACGCAGAGTCCTCCACGCGGATTGCAGCTCCCTGATATTGCGGATGCACCACCAGTGCCCTGTGCTCCAGTGGAGACAGTGGTTGTAGCCTCGCCGGAGTCTGGCGTGGGTGCGGACATTGGGACCCGCTGCCCCAAGGTGGCTGCCAAGCGTAAGTCGATCCCGGGGGCACCTAGGGTTGGTGGGCAGAAGAAGAAAAAGAAGTCGCTCTTCGCCGCTGATGTCGTGTTCGGTCAGGAACCCTACGCTCCCTATGCCGAGGGCCTGAGTGAATATGCGACTAATGAGGGATTAGTCATGCCGCCGGATGACACGGACTTAGAGGCCGCCCTCGAAGCTTCGGAGCGGTTGGCGAGGCGTGATGCATGGCTGGCTAAGCTTGCGGAATCAGGTAATCATTAGTCGCATTTTCTATTGCATCATATCTTTATTATTGCCTTTGACTAATATTTTTTCTTCTTTTCTTCCAATAGGCATCACCACTAAAGAAGCCATTGCCGCTTCCCTCAAGACCTTTCAAGAGGAGGAACGCCTTAGAGCGTCTTTAGGCCTTAGTAAGTTTCAATTCATCAAGTTTTCATTTTCCTTGTGTTATGGTCAATCTAACCTCTCCCCTTTTTATCGCAGGAACCTCAATGCCATTCCCGCCAAGTGACGCGGATGTTCTGCCAGCTGCCGATGTTCCTGCTTCCTCAGGGCTACCGCGGGAGGTCCGTCTTGAAGAGCCGATGAGAGATGCCTTAAAGGCTCTGGAGGCATCTCTGAACGAGGACGACGACACCTTAATGAAAGAAGCGTCGAAGAGGTCCATCGCGACAGCCCAGGAGGAAAGGAAGCGGTCGAGGCACGAAGCAAAGGCACGCAGAGCTGCCTTGGACATTGGAGCGGGCCCAAGCACCGTTCCTCGTGCCGATACTCCATCAGAAGAGCCCCCGATTGCCTTGTCTACAGCTCATAGACTGGCGATTCGTGCCAATAGGGAGGCTAACGACAAGTCTGCCTCAGGTACTACTTCTTTCAGAATTTTGTTGCAAGACTTATAAAGTTGTCGGTTCTTATATGTTCTACCCTGCAGGGCCAAGCCCAACCGAGGGGGAGGCGGAGACTGTCGAACCTGAGGGGCTAAGGGAAGAGGCATTGGTCGAGCCCGAGCCGGTGGCGGATGACACGGCTGGGATTGCTGGGCCCGAGATAGTGGCTGACGAACCGGTCGTGTCCACTATGCCTGAGCAAGCGGTTGTTGCTGAGCCCGAGGTGGCAGCGGGCGGAGTGTCTGAGGCCGATGACCTCGTGGTGACGGTGGACGAGACAACCGCGACTGCTGAGCCCGAGGAAGTAGCGGGTGAGGTAGACATGATTCCTGAGGACGAGCCAACCGCTCTTTTTCAGGAATCTGGCAATGCTCCGGTCATAGCCCTCCCCGCCTATGGTTCCCCGCCGTCTCCCGGTCTCGCAAGCACGATGACGGTCCTCATTGAGTCGGGTGATGAGGCCACGGGCGGTGGCCTCATGTCGATGGAGGAGGGAGTCGCCTCCGTTTCGGCCGGCAGCTCATCAGGTAAATCCCAAGTTACTGTTCTCTTTATCTTACAATCCTTTCTAACAAGTTCACATTTGTTCGTGACGCAGGTGCAGCCAGCGCCGATGCCCCATTGCTCGAGGAAGCGCCTTCAACTACTGCCTTGGCGGTGGTCACCTCTCAGTCCTCTCTCATACCATCGAAGATGTTGGAAGGTATGGGTTTGCAACTTATTAATCTTATCTTTCAGACGTATAATTTGTGTACTAAAGTCATACTGTTGTATCTTTCAGGAGTGCTTTTTGACCATCTCTATCAGGTGTTGCTCCCACACTTCTCCTTCCCATCTGAACTCGCTTCTTCCTCTGGTGGCGCTGGTAAGTATGGTTTCCATTGATATCTTTCTTTTTCATTGATGGAATTACTTCTAACTTTTTTCTCGTCCCGACTGCAGTACTACAAATCGAAGGAGGGGATGAAAGATCGGCTGCGCCACCGACCCTTCCGGCCTTGCCACCTGCCTCAGCTGGTACAGCGACTATCACATTGATAACTCCCCCTTTTTATTTACTGAACTGTTATCTGATCATATCTTGTTTCTTTTCAGCAGTTGTTCCGGTCTCGGCGCCCTTCGAGCCTCGCATCACAATGCCGGCAGGTCCTTACCTGAGACGTCCATCTTCGAAAGGCGCCGCGAACAGTTTGCGTATGTTGAGCGACTACATTGAGGAGCTCGACGTTGAGACCCCTACGTCTGCTGCGGATTTCGCTACGGCGGTTAACCCGATGCTGGTGATACTCATGAATTTCCATGACGAAGGCATCTTCGCATCTTGGGTTAACCATTGTAGGGAGATCGAGGCTCGCCTGCATCAGCTGGAGTCGATGCGTCTCGCCCCCGAGAGTTTAGCCGCGAGCAATGAAAGAGCAGCATGGATCGAGGAAAGCGCTTCTTACGTCCACTACTTGGAACAAGAAGCAGCTTTAAGGCTGAGGGAATGCCAAGATACTTCGAGCGAGACGGCTCGTCTGCGTGCTGAGGTTGAGGCGAATGCTGCCCAAGTGAAGGCTATCTTTGAGGGTCTCCTGGAGCGCATCTCTCATGGGCTAAACTTGAAGCGAAAGCTTGATGTCACCGAGCGTGACACCCCAGGCCGCGAAGCTGCTCATCAGGCCGTCAAGGAGCAGCTTGCATCTATCTTGCAGCAACGAGCCCAAGTGGAGGCGGAGCTGGCAGTGGTGGCCGATCAGGAGAAAGTGGGGAAAGAAGTGCGTGAACAATTGCTAGAGTTATGCAAAACGCTTCCTTCCCAGTAATTCTCCTTGTATCTATATACTTGTAAAATTTTCTTTTTAAACAATATGTATCTATTCTTTATTCTTTTGTACGCTTCACCTTGTACTTGATTACATTCAATAAAGATACACATTTTTCTTTGCAATGTCTTGTACTATTTCTTTGCTTTTTCCTTTTTCTTATTATCAGCATGCTGTCTTGATAAACACATTTGACCGATAATAAAGTAAGCATCTAGATTTCTCCAAGAGATAGTGATGGCTTAGGCCGCAGGTTCAGATCTGCCGCTTAAGATTTTTCAACTCTATGAGCCGTGAGGGTCTCATAGAGACTTTTCTCCCTACGGATCGAGAGGATCTCGTAGGTGTATTTTCTCCTTAGGAATCGTGAGGATTCCTAAGCGTGTTTTCTCTTATAAGTCGTAAGGATCTTTTAAGAGAATTTTTCCCTCTTACGAGTCGAGAGGACCCGTAAGCGGTTATTTCCCTCCTTGTCGAAATTCGACTTCGGAGAGTGAGACCCGTGAATAGTATGCAAGAGACTGTTTTAGACCGACTAGCAGGGTCTCATTGCTCAAGAAACAAGTTTTTTTTATCCCTGCTGCCTGAGGCTTCATCTTTCAAGTTGAGACGGATCGGGGATTTCCCGCGGAGACATTGATTTCTCTGCGAGCCGACGCGAATCAGGAGGCTCTCATCAAGGACGCTAGTTTCCCTGAATTCAGGTATTTGCCAAGGATATTTGTTTCCCTGGTGTTGAAACGAATCGAGAATTTCCCGCGGAGACACTGGTTTCTCTGCGAGTCGACGCGAATCAGGAGGCTCTCATCAAGGACGCTTGTTTCCTTGAATTGAGGTATTTGCCAAGGATATTTGTTTCCCTGGTGTTGAAACGAATCGAGAATTTCCCACGGAGACATTGGTTTCTCTGCGAGTCGACGCGAATCAGGAGGCTCTCATCAAGGACGCTTGTTTCCCTGAATTGAGGTATTTGCCAAGGATATTTGTTTCCCTAGTGTTGAAACGAATCAAGAATTTCCCGCGGAGACACTGGTTTCTCTGCGAGTCGACGCGAATCAGGAGGCTCTCATCAAGGACGCTAGTTTCCCTGAATTGAGGTATTTGCCAAGGATATTTGTTTCCCTGGTGTTGAAACGAATCGAGAATTTCCCACAGAGACACTGGTTTCTCTGCGAGTCGACGCGAATCAGGAGGCTCTCATCAAGGACGCTAGTTTCCCTGAATTGAGGTATTTGCCAAGGATATTTGTTTCCCTGGTGTTGAAACGAATCGAGAATTTCCCACGGAGACACTGGTTTCTCTGCGAGTCGACGCGAATCAGGAGGCTCTCATCAAGGACGCTTGTTTCCCTGAATTGAGGTATTTTCCAAGGATATTTGTTTCCCTGGTGTTGAAACGAATCGAGAATTTCCCGCGGAGACACTGGTTTCTTTGCGAGTCGACGCGAATCGGGATTTTCTTCGTCAAGGACACTTATTTCCTCGAGTCGAAGGATTTTGCCGAAGACACTGGTTTCTTCGGGGTTGAGACGGATCGGGAATTTCCTGCGGAGACACTGGTTTCTCTGCGAGCCGACGCGAATCAGGAGGCTCTCATCAAGGACGCTTGTTTCCCTGAATTGAGGTATTTGCCAAGGATATTTGTTTCCCTGGTGTTGAAACGAATCGAGAATTTCCCGCGGAGACACTGGTTTCTCTGCGAGTCGACGCGAATCAGGATTTTCTTCGTCAAGGACACTTGTTTCCTCGAGTCGAAGGATTTTGCCGAAGACACTGGTTTCTTCGGGGTTGAGACGGATCGGGAATTTCCCGCGGAGACACTGGTTTCTCTGCGAGCCGACGCGAATCAGGAGGCTCTCATCAAGGATGCTTGTTTCCCTGAATTGAGGTATTTGCCAAGGATATTTGTTTCCCTGGTGTTGAAACGAATCGAGAATTTCCCGCGGAGACACTGGTTTCTCTGCGAGTCGACGCGAATCAGGATTTTCTTCGTCAAGAAAACTTGTTTCCTCGAGTCGAAGGATTTGCCGAAGACACTGGTTTCTTCGGGGTTGAGACGGATCGGGAATTTCCCGCGGAGACACTGGTTTCTCTGCGAGCCGACGCGAATCAGGAGGCTCTCATCAAGGACGCTTGTTTTCCTGAATTGAGGTATTTGCCAAGGATATTTGTTTCCCTGGTGTTGAAACGAATCGAGAATTTCCCGCGGAGACACTGGTTTCTCTGCGAGTCGACGCGAATCAGGATTTTCTTCGTCAAGGACACTTGTTTCCTCGAGTCGAAGGATTTTGCCGAAGACACTGGTTTCTTCGGGACTAGGATGAACCGTCGAGATTTGGCTTCGTTTTCTGGCGGAGCCTGTTGGGAAAGTACGGTTCCCTCTTTGTTTGCGCCCTTGGATTGTATACAGGGATCGATGTGATCTCAACTGTAGGGCCAAAGTTTTATCATTTTTTTTGTTTTATTTCCGCGATGCTCTATCATTTCAGCTTTTATATCGCGAAGGTCGCGATTGCCCAATCATTTCGGCTATTTTTTGCGGTGCCCAATCATTTCGGCTATTTATTTTATTTTCACTCGCTGTTTTTTATTGTGAGTTGCCCAATCATTTCGGCTATTTTGTATGCATACGTTTTTACTAGCCGCTTTTTATTGCAAGTTGCCCTATCATTTCGGCTATTTCGTATGCATGTGCGGCCTACCGGCTTTTCACCGTAAACCTGAACTTAGACGCTGATTTCGGCATCAGCACCGCTGCAACTGGGATATTGCCAGGAGCGAATCATCATTTGCCTCTGTCGATGTCGAACAAAGGTGGCTTAGCGAACAGGGTTAAGGTCCTGTCGACTAAGGCTTTTAACTTCATGAGCCGTAAGGGTCTCACAAAGGTATTTCTCCCTACAAGTCGTGAGGATCTTGTAGGTGTATTTTCTCCTTAGGAATCATGAGGATTCCTAAGTGTATTTTCCTCTGTAAGTCGTAAGGATCCTACAAGAGGGTTTTCTCCTTGTAAATCGAGAGGACTTATAAGGGTTGTTCATCATGCGAACATATCCCCAGTCTCGGATGGGACTTGGTTAGGGAAATGTTTATTCGCGCCCGTGGATTGTATACAAGGGTCAGTATTGAACCATTTGTAGGGCAATATTGGAAGTTGTGGGGGTTGCTTAAGCACAGGTTTAGGTCTCTGTAACTTAAGACTTTCAAATCTTATGAGCCGTGAGGGTCCCATAAGAGAGTTCTCCTTACGAGTCGTGAGGATCTCGCAAGTGTATTTTCTCCTTAGGAATCGTGGGGATCCCTAAGTGTGTTGCTCCCTTGTGAGTCGTAAGGATCTCACGCGGGTGGTTTCTCCTTACAAGATCGAGAGGATCTTGTAAGTGTCTTTTAACGAGGTTGCGCCTTTTCGGGTTTTCACAAACACTCGCCGGTAGTACTGCTGTTTTTACTCACGGAGCCCTTTCGGGTTTTCATCCGTGCCCTTTTTGCTTATGGACATACCCTTTTTTTTATTCTTTTTATTTTTATATATTTTTTTTTACGAGGTCGCGCCCTTTCGGGTTTTCACGAACACTCGCCAGTAGCCCTGCTGTTTTTACTCACGGAGCCCTTTCGGATTTTCATCCGTGCCCTTTTTGCTTATGGACATACCGTTTTTATATTATATTTTTTTATTTTTATCTATATATTTTTTTTCTTTTATTGATCTCGTCAGCCTGAAGATGCTGTGGTAATAGTTTAAGGACGTTTCGGTCCGTTATTAGTTTAAGGACGTTTCGGTCCGTCATTAGTTTAAGGACGTCATGGTCCGTCATTAGTTTAAGGACGTTTCGGTCCGTCCAGGAGAAGGCTGGCTACTGCTTATAAAGTTTGAGCGTAGGAAAATAGCGAGCGGACATAGTCGTCGTCATCTATCATTAACCTAGGCGGTAACCTTCTAAGCGTAGTATTTCTTTAGGTAGCGGTCGTTTATTGTCCTGAAAGGCCTTTCACCGTGCATATCCATGAGTCGATAGGCTCCACCCAGGTAGACCTTGTCTATGATGTATGGGCCTTCATAGTTTGGCTCAAATTTTCCCCGTTTGGCGCGATTGGGGATCATAGGCCTCTTGACCACTAGCACGAGTTCGCCTTGGCGGAATGTCCTTGGCCGGGTCAATCTTTCATATGAGCGCGTCATCTTTGCTTTATAAGCCTCCAGATTTTGTTGCGCTATGAGCCGGGTTTCATCAAGGGCATCAAGTTCCTCAAGCCGAAGGTGAGCATTTTCTTCGTCCGTCAGCTCGTAGTGGACTGCCACTCGTAGAGAAGGTAATTCTATCTCGAGGGGGAGTACTGCTTCTGTACCGAATACCAACGCGTACGGCGTTGTGTTTGTGGCTGTCTTGAACGTAGTTCGATACGCCCAAAGAGCCTCTTGCAGTATCTCATGCCAGTCCTTATTTCGGGACACTGTTTTCTTCATGATCTTTGTCAAGGTCTTGTTGAAGGCCTCGGCTAGACCATTAGCTCGCGGATTATAAACCGAGGAATATCTCCAGTCTATGTTATGCTGCTGCGCGAAACGACTGATCTTATGGCTTCTGTAGGCTGGCCCGTTATCGGAGATGATCCGGCACGGAGTTCCAAACCGATATAGGACGTGCGTTTTGAAGAAATGGAGGATATTCTCCGTCTTAACTTCCCTCAGCGGTACTGATTCTGCCCATTTGGAGAAGTAGTCAGTCGTCGCCAGGATGAAACGGTGTCCTCTAGACGATGCTGGTTCGATGGGACCGACTATGTCAGTTCCCCACATTTCGAATGGCCAGCTAGCCACCGTTGGATGGAGTGGATTTGGATGTTGGTGGATAAAGTCCCCATGAATTTGGCATGAGTGGCATTGCTTCGCATATTCGAGGCAGTCCTGAATCATCGTGGGCCAGTAGTAGCCCATCCATTTGATCTTCAACTTCATCTTTGGGCCTGCTTGGTGAGAACCACAGAGTCCGTCATGAACTTCCTGAACGACTCTTTTTGCTTCGTCAGGTCCCAGGCATCTTAACCACAGAGAATCAAACGACCTCTTGTACAAAGTATTGTTGACGAAGGTGAAAGACAGAGCTCGTTTCATGAGCTGATGTCTTGAGGACGCATCTTCGGGCATTCGGCGGTATTTGAAGTAGTCTATAAAGACTTCTCTCCAATCCTCGGTATTTTCCCGATCTTTTATTTGCAGGGTTGTCTGCTCAGTCGCTCTCTTCTCTTCGGGTGATTCCGGAGATATTTCTGCTGGGGCAAGCACCCGACGGCTTTGTACCACGATTCTTACGTCATCGAGGTTCTCATCAGCCAGTTCCTTGGCAAGCTTGGCCAATGCGTCCGCTTTGCTGTTTTCCGCACGCGGTATGTTTTCCAAAGTATAGGAAGGGATTTGGGTCAACAGTTGCTGCACCTTCTCTCCGTACTTCACCAACTCTGGTTTGCACGTCTGGTAGTCGCCATTTACTTGACTAACGACTTGTTGAGAATCTCCATATATGAGGAGGTTTTCAATTCCCATGTCGATGGCGATCTCGAGGCCTGCTATCAAAGCTTCGTATTCGGCTTCATTGTTTGTCTTCGGCTCCGTCAGGGAGAAAGCAAAGCGCATTATCCCTCCTTGTGGAGTTACAAAGATGAGTCCTACCCCCGATTTGATTATAGGGGTATTTTGTTTGCGCTTCTTCACGGAAGATGCTCCATAGAAATAAAACTCCCATCGGGTATCACCACCGTTGATCGCATCAAACGCATGTTCGTCTGGAAGATCACAATTCAAAGGAGAATCGGCGGGTATCGGATGCTCAACGAGGAAGTCAGCGATGGCCCAGCCTTTCATTGCCTTAAGAGGTTGATATGTTATCAAGAACTCCATCAAGAGCAGGGCCCATTTAGCGAGTCGTCCCGTCAATATGGCCTTCGACATTAAATATTTAAGAGGGTCCACCTTCGAAATGAGACGGACTTCATGTGCCAATGCATAGTGTCTGAGCTTTGTTATCGCAAAGATCAACGCCAAGCAATGTTTTTCAATGGGGGAGTAGTTGCTTTCTGCCCCCAGTAGAACTCGACTCAAATAGTAGAGCGCTCTTTCCTTCCCTTGGTCGTTCTCTTGTGCCCATAGTGCGCCTAAGGAACCTTCGAGGGCGGTTGTATAAAGAATGATGGGCTTTCCCTTGACCGGAGCAGCCAGCACTGGCGGGTTCTGCAGGTATTGCTTGATCTCGTCTAGCGCGCTTTGGCATTTTTGGTCCCAGACGAACGGGGTTCCCTTCTTCATCAGGTGGCTGTAAGGACGGCACTTTCCTGAAAGGTTGGCTATAAATCGCCGTATGTATGCGAGCTTCCCTTGGAGAGACCGCAATTGTTTGAGAGTCCTTGGCGGAGGCATTTCCATGATCGCCTTGATCTTTGACGGATCTATCTCAATACCTCGGTGCCGGACGATGAATCCCAGGAATTTGCCCGAGGAAACTCCGAATGCGCACTTGAGAGGGTCCATCTTCAAGTTGTATTGCCGAAGGCGTTGAAATACGGTTTTCAGATGCTCGAGATGTTCCTCGTATGATTTGCTTTTAACCACGAGATCGTCGATATAGCATTCGACGATTTCATGTATAAGGTCATCGAAGATCTTCGTCATGGCCCTTTGGTAGGTGGCACCGGCATTCTTTAAACCGAAGGGCATCACCTTGTAGCAGAATATACCCAAATGAGTCCTGAAGGCGGTGTGCTTCTGGTCTTCAGGATGCATCTTTATCTGATTATACCCCGACGAGCCGTCCATGAAGGAGAAAACCTCATGAGTAGACGTATTGTCTATCATCAGCTCAGTGACTGGCACCGGGAAATCGTCCTTTGGACAGGCTTTTTTGAGATCCCGGAAGTCCACGCATATGCGCACTGTCCCATTTTTCTTCATCACCGGGACGATGTTGGCGATCCATTCCGGATATTGAACCTCCTGAATAAAGCCGGAGTCAATCAGCTTTTTGACTTCAGCATTGATACTCATTTCAAGCTCGAGCCGCATTCTTCTTGGCGTCTGTTTGACCGGCTTGATGTTCGGGGATATCGCCAATTTATGCACAGCAATTTCTGGATTTAGTCCCGGCATTTCGGAATAGTTCCATGCGAAGCAATCTTTGTGCTGCATAAGCAGGTCTTTTAATGAAGCCACCTTCTCTTCAGACAGCAGCTCGCTAATGAATGTCGGTCGCGGATCGTTCGCCGTTCCTAACTCAATTTTCTTGAGGTTGTCAGCAGTGGTATGGATTCCAATTTCCAGCTCTTTTGGCGCTGGTGGGAATTCTGAGATTACCTCATCGTTGCTGTTTTCAAAGCACCAGGGAAGGTCATCCATGTCCTCGGGCTCTTCTTATGATATTGTTATCACGTGACAAGTACGAATTCGCTTCCAATCCCAATGTGGAACTGGTTCTTCTTTCGAGGCCTTGGGTTCGTGCTTCTGTGGCGGCGCTACCCTCCACTTGTCAGACAGAGCGAACTTGCCAAGCTGATACTGATCTTCGACCCAATTCTTGAAGGTGAAGCAGTCTTCGAGAGGATGCCCTACCACTCGGTGATAAAAGCAATAGTCTGGGTGTGAGACCTCGCCTACTTGGTCGGGGTATTTAGACTCCGGCAGTGTAAGCATCTGATGTTTTAGAGCGATGTCAAGTATTTTCTTCGTCATGTCCCGAGGAAAAGAGTACGCCCGACCCATTTTTCTTATGAGGGATAGATCGGAACCGCTCGATTTTCGCTCGCGTGGCCTCTTAGCCCCGCTTTGTTGCTTTTGAGCGCCTTTTTCGCGTTTCGACTTGTTTCTGCCTCTGCGTCGAGCCTTCTTTATAACAGGTTGACAAGGAGCGGCATTTTCATCTTTCACGGCCCGTTGGAGGAGGCGTTGCGTTTTGCCTTTCTCGTAGATGACCATTTCGCGGTTATGGTCGTCTCGGACTTTTTGACCAGCTTCCCTTATAAATTTGTCCATTTGTTCTTCGAACGACGGACTGGGCACTTTCGCATCTGGAACTTTTACTGGTTCAGGATTAGCGTCCTCCCATTGAGCATCCGCTTCTTCATCGAAGTCATACACGACGTAGCAGCCGTGTAGTAACTCTCGTTTCTTGGACCGAATATATCCAAGCCCTTTTGTTTCCATTCTCCCATTAGGCAGTTTGCGTTAAGTCCCGGGAACGTTCCAGACTTTGTCATAGAACTTGGCTTTTCGAACGGTCTGCTTGAAGGATATCCCCTGGCGCTTCAGCAGCCTCTTCAGGCCTTCTGTATAATATCTGGGGAGACGGATAGGCTGCAACCTGTCGAGCGTAGGATCCGCGCCATGCCAGATTTCTTTCTTCACTCTGGTTTCTTCAGAGCGGTAGAATAGAATTGCTTTTTCGCCTTCTCGCCTGGGAGGGACATAGCACGTCTGCAGTTCTTCGACATTATAGATATCAAGTGCGTCCAGTTCTTTACGGTGTTTAAACGGCACCATGACGACTTGTAGACTTTGCTCTTCGTCAGCGGGCGTTTGCATTAAAGGCCGAGCAGAGAATATAGCATGGACCTCATCTTCCGAGTCACTACCAAAGATCAACGTAGGAGCGGATGGTCCCGGCTTGTTGTATTAGGGCGGCCTCGAATAAACTATCTCCTCTTCCTCCTCGGTATCACTGCCGAAGACAGGGATGGTGGCATTAGCTTTATTCTCCGGCTTGTGACACCTCTCTGTGTCTTCGAAATCCGGTAAGAAGTATTTGGCATCTTCATATTTGCGGACCTCGTTCACGGAGAACGGGTTCAGTTCTCCCGCCACGGTATACTCGAGACCATCCTTAGAATACTTCATACACTGATGTTGTGTAGAAGGGATGATGTTGTACTCGTGTAACCACGGTCGGCCGAGCAAAGAGTTGTAGCATGTCTTGGCGTCTATGACGTGGAACTTAATGTCCGTGACGAGTAGCCCGAAGCGTAGCGTCAGTATCACAGACCCAAGAGTTCTTGATGACTGGGAGTCGAACCCGGAGATAGTGATCTTGTCCCGAGCAAGGTGCTAGACGCTCATGCAGATTTCTTTTAACACCCGCACATTGAGGAGGTTAATGGAGGATCCATTGTCGATCAGGATCTTGCCTATCTTTATATCGTGGCAGTATCCTGAGACATAGAGGGGGCGATTGTGTTCGCACGTCCCAAGGAGAAGGTCTTCATCACCAAAAGTGACATCGGCCATGTGCACTTCCTCCAGTTCATCCTTCATCTTTTCCTCGGCCAACAAAGCTTGGAATTGCTCCGGATCCTGTAGTGCCTTGATTAACGAATCTCTCGCCTCCTTCGATAGCAAAAGGGCGTCAAGAATGCTGAGCTGCGAGGATAGTTTCCTCAGATGCGCTAGAACATTGTAATCCACCTTATTTTTCTTTGGCGGGTCTTTGGCGGCTAGCTCTTCCATGACATGGTCATCTAGGGTAATATCCTCAGATACCTTTTCTTTCCCTTTGTCTTTTTTGTTTGAGGGTCCGATATTCTTTTCAGGCAGCGTCTGATTACACAGCCGGATATTTTCGCAGACCTTCGGCTCTTCTTCTTTTCCCGAAGTGGACTCTTTAAAGAGAGGGCTAAGAGCCAGCTCCTCATCGGAATCGCTCCCGAATGTAAGCACTTGTGATCCCCCGGCACTAACCATACGACAATCACCGGTAATTCTGTTAAACCCTTCGGTCATATTTTTCCGCTCCCGACGAGTTTTACGTTTCTACCGCTTAAAATGTTGTCGATGAGCAACGTATCCTTGCCAACATCTATCGAAAGCTTTGCACTCTTGAATGGGGTGCGAAACCTTCTGATGATATAAGCAATAGGAGGGGTGCATTTCCATTTCACCAGTAATTTTTCCTTCGGAGGATGGTAGCTTCATGCCCATTGACACGGCTTTAGCGAACCTTTTCCTCATCTTGATTTTGATTTTATCCACAGTGGGTGTACTTTGCTCCAGCGGGAGTATCTCAATTCTTTAGTCAAGGCGCTGGCGCTTGGCCCTTTCGAATATGACCGCCTCGCGTTGCCGATCAGCTTTACTTTTCAACCGAGCTTCATTAAGGAATACGTCAATTACTTCATCTGATGGCCCCAGAATTTTTGATTCAGGATCTGCCCCCATCGTTTCAGTACAAGGAGTCTCCTCATCGTCCATGAACGAATGGGAAATCACATGACAGCTCGCCACATATTCTTCAGATTCATCAGATGAACTTTCTCCCTCATCTTCCTCTTGAAAGACATGATTGAGGAACTTTTGGAGTGTAATGGGAGTCCGTGCCTTCTGGTTGTATTCCTCCAGCGCGTCAATTTGTTTTTGCAAGTCCGTGCGCTTGTCGCCAGGCGTTACGGGCTTCTTTGATTTCTTTTTCTTCTTCTTCGAAGATTTTGACGGCTGGTTGCGAGTGCTTGAGCCGCCACCATCGGTCCTTGGAGTTGGACGTGGCTTCAACATCCCTTCAATGATTTGAGGTTCCAATGGGTTCTTCCACCTAATCGCTGGGCATGTTTGAAGATCGTTTAGCATCCTCTGTGTCTTGGCTGATAATACAACCTTCCAAGGAGCTTCTTCAACGACAGAGCATGTTGCCCCCGGCGTACTCATCCCCTTAGAGGTGTGGGGCTGCGGGGGATTCACTTTCCATTTGTCAGATAACGCGAACTTGCCCTGTCGGTACTGGTCTTCAAGCCAATTTTTGAAGACGTAGCAATCTTCGATCGGATGACCCAGTACTCGATGGTAAGGACAGTAGTTGGGCTCATTGACATTATTTGGTTGCGCCGGACGTTTTGGATCCGGCAGATTTATGAGTCGGTTGCGCAATACCAGCTCGAATAACCTTCTCGTTTTATCTCGGGGAAATAAGTAAGAACGTCCTAGCCTCTCCTCAAGGGCTACGTACGGGCGCATATTATTTTGACGAACAACCGGCTTCGAGTTGCTCGGTTGTTGTTGAGCATTAGCGACAACGATTGCTTTTCCCTTCCCCTTGTCATTTCGGGAGTCCGGCTTTGGAAGAGGGGGTTTATGGCCCATCTGATCCATTTGTGCTAGCTTGTCAATCAAGGCCTGGAAGGTAGTCGGCTTGAAAAACATCATAAATTGTGAGATGGTTGCTTGTGGATCAAGGGTTCCCACAAACATACCCACCGCGGGAGCTTCTTCAATGCACTTCTCGCACTTCGATCATAAGTTCCGCCACCGTATAGCATATTGAACCCATGTCTCGCCTGGCTTTACCCTAGCATTAATCAGTGTCGTCATCGGGGTGCGTTCACTGGCTCTTGCAAAACGCTGAGTAAACAACAGCTCCATCTCCGCGAAGGTCTTGATAGAGTCGTTCGGGAGCTCAGAGTACCATTCGAACGCCGTATCTGATAAACTTCCAACAAACTGGCGAAGCAAAAGCTTGTCATCACCGCCGGTGTTGCCGCAGAGTGCCCTGAACTGGGCAACATGCTGGTGAGGATTGCCCGTCCCCTTGTAGACATGGAATTTGGGAATTGTGTAACCGGGCGGGTACTTGATTTGATCGTACCAGCTCGGGTACGGCCGTCCTGTTTTAACGACCTGGCCGGCTGCTTCAGTCGCATGATGAACCTGTATTTGCTGGGCTATGTACTCATCTAAGTCAGCTTTGGAGATTGTCTCCTCCTTAGCTATTGACAGAGCTGGTGGAGGATTTGACGTCTCTCCCCTATCGTCTTCAAGGACGATCGAGGGATCTTCGGCCGGAGGATCTTGTTGGATCATCATCCCGACCATGTCTTGGAACAGGAGGCCCATACGCTTTATGTTGGCTGCTTGTTCAGCAGCCTCTTTATCCTTCTTCTCCAATATTCGACAAAGGAATTCGGCGTCGATTTCTTCCTCCTGGCGTTCATCCGAGGACGTTTCAGGGTTTTCTTTTGGCCCAGTAAGTGCGGCCATAACGTTCATTATCTCTTGGAGCTTCTGCTGCTGCTCTTGCGCTTTGGTCACTGATCGCGTAAGCGGTCGATGACCCGTAAATATGCGACTGTCCTCCTTACCAGACACCACGTAGACGGTATGAACTACAATGCCGCCTGACTTAGGGCGTTTGGGTTCACCACCTTTGATATTCGTCGTCGGCGTTGGCACTTTCTCTGACCTTCTTCTTTTATGGGCCGTAGAAGTTGAGGGGGCCGTTGCTTTGGGCACCCAAGCGGTCGCCACCTTTCGTTGCATGACCGGGGGATTTTCTTCTTGCCGACCTTTCGACTTCTTCTGTTGGCGAGAGAAGTTAGGAACAATGACAGATTCTCGGACTCGTCGCCATGTCTTGTAAATCCTTGAGGACAGCGATTGAGGAGGCTGTCCGGCTTTTCTGCTTCCACGGCGGTCTCTACCGGTGGAGGAGATCTTTTAAGGACCGCAGTTGGTGATTTTCTGCGTACCCTATTCAACAGCTCAAAGATGTTCCCGGTTGGAACAGCAGCGTTAACTTCCACCGTTGGAGCTGGCAGAGTCGTCCCAGAGGGGGAGTTGCCCCAGTCTTCCTTACCCGGCGCCAGTGGTGTCGTCGGGCGCGACGACTTGTCGGTATTGGTTCAGAGACAGAAACAGCCTCCTCTTGCCCCCTGTTCAGGTGTGGGGCTGTTGCCGGTGTCAGCCTATTGAAGACTGATGTCTTTTGAGCAGCAAGAGCAAGAGTGGGAATTGGGACGGTCAATCTTGTAAAGACCGATCTCTTAGCAGGAGAAGCCACGTTGACAACTTCAGAAGCAGGTTTGGCTACTCTTTTTAGAATAGCCTTTTCCAGGACTGCAAGTTTCATTGTGGGCCCGCAGGTGTTTTGGCCCAGTCTGGAGAAGACTGAGGCACTGGTGTTGGGAGACCCGTTGAGAGGGGCCGCAGTAACTGAAAGTCGATCGAAGACCGACTTCTTAGGAGCTTCTTGTACGGGCACGGGGGTGCTGAAGCTTGTTGGTGGAAGCATAGTTCCGAAAAAAAAACCCGTGGTGGCTTGAGTAATCTGCTCCACGGGCATGGTGAACAAAGAGGCCGCTTGGGGCCCATAGGTTATGCCCCCAGTTGAGGCCGGACACGAGCTGCAGCTGCAGTTGGAGCACTTCGAACAGGTAGAGGCCATCGATGCTTGATTTCTGCGCCAGGCAAAAGACCAAATCTTAGTAACTTGAAATCCGAAGGCAACCATTAACAAACCGCGATTCGTTCGAGAATACGACACACGAAGTGTGGAGTGGAAAGAGGAAAAGGTCCCACCGGGCATGCCAGAATCTGTTCCCCTCCGAACGGCGACCGAGACGTTAGGACGTCTTGCCTGAGATTCGGGGCAGATGCTATTTGGTTTTATCCGTCTACCTCTCTGAAGATGCCAAATTGATTTATGGCACCGTGCATCGGAGGTTTAGACGGATGCGGCCGATGTAGCAGACTTCGTCAGATTCCCCCTCGTTTGAGAGGTTTTTTATTATGGGGACGCTCTTCCCTGCAGGCGCAAGCCCCTGCAGTTAATTACGCTACCGCATCGCGGTAACCACTTTCTCCTTCTCCAGAATTTCACTTCGTGTCGTGTGTGTTTGTTTTGTTTGTGGTTGCCCGTGGATTGTATACGGAGACTATTTATTTCGTCGCCCGTTAGGACGTGGATTAGTCCAAATCCGTATTTTCTTAAATTTGGGATTTGGGTTTTGGGTTTTGGTTTAAGGATACGTTAGCCATTTTTTAGGCTAAGATCAACTTAAACGTTTGTTAAGGATGCATTAGTCGAATTTCCAGACTAAGATCAACTTAACGGGATCGTCTATATCCATTTCCAGTTTAGGGACATGGTGGTCCATTTAATATATGGCCGTCGGGACCCGTCACCTCTCTGACGACGTTGAAGGATTACAACGACATGTGTCAGAGGAGTTCGGAGATGTACCCTTGAACCAAAGTTGGTTGGGGGATCTATAGTCCAATTTGGGACTAAAGTATGTTTGAAGGTTTAAGAATACGTTAGCCATATTTGAGGCTAAGATCAACTTAAACGGGATCGTTTAGATCCA
Organism: Agapanthus africanus; assembly: GCA_030015575.1. Lineage (NCBI taxonomy): Eukaryota > Viridiplantae > Streptophyta > Magnoliopsida > Asparagales > Amaryllidaceae > Agapanthus > Agapanthus africanus. The sequence goes on along the minus strand of JASDDO010000022.1, from coordinate 133,243,747 downwards.
ACAAAAGAGCGTTTGGGGGCTCTATTGTTCCAGTTTAGGGACGTAGGGGTCCATAGGTAGTTTAAGGATGCTTAAGTCCGTATTCCAGTTTAGGGACGTAGTGGTACATATTCCAGTTTAAGGACATAGGGGTCCATATTCCAGTTTAAGGACATAGGGGTCCATACTTAGTTTAAGGACGCATAAGTCCATGAGTTTAAGGACCCCACAGTCCGTATTTTAGTTTAAGGATGCTTAAGTCCGTGGGTTTAAGGACCCCACGGTCCGTGTTTCAGTTTAAGGACGCTTAAGTCCGTGGGTTTAAGGACCACACAGTCCGTGTTTTAGTTTAAGGACGCTTAAGTCCGTGGGTTTAAGGACCCCACAGTCCGTGTTTTAGTTTAAGGACGCTTAAGTCCGTGGGTTTAAGGACCCCACAGTCCGTATTGATGTGTGGTTGTCGGGACCCGTCACCTCTCTGACGTCGTTGAGGGATTACAACGATAGGAGTCAAAGGAGTTCGGAGATGTACCCTCGAACCGATCGTAAATTGATTTAAGAAAGCAGCTGTGCTCAGTCAATTTAATTTGAGGACTTACGGCCATGATTGGGCTAAGTCCAGTTGAAAAAAAGTTCAACACTTTTATTTGTTTTTATTTTTGTTTGGGCTCTGCCCATAAAGGATGCAGAGCATCAATTTGTTTTGGGCTCTGCTCATTTAATAAATGATGCAGAGCACCAATTTTACTTGGGCTCTGCCCATTTATTGCTTTGCAATTTATTTTGGCCTACTAGGACTTTTTGATTTGGGTCTGGCCCTTTAACAAAAGAAATGCATTGCATTTGTCAGGCGCTTTGCGCCAATCAAAGAGCGCAATCGCTTGTGGTGATGACACGTGTCATGCAAGCGCCGTGCGCTGCGCTTGCGCTGCTGACACGTGGCGCGCTGTGGTGAGTTGCGCCAGTTTCAAAGAGCAAGGCTCTATTTCAAGAGCGCATAGCGCAAGTGGTTCAGATGCTAACACGTGGCGCTCTCTGGTGGCTTGCGCCAACCCAAGAGCGCAACAGTGCAGATTTACAAGTGCAAGGCACTATTAACTTGAGAATCTTTTAGATTCCAGAACCAATGGTTCATAAATGAAGTGCAAAGCACTTTTTGATTTCTTGATCCAATTTAGATCAAAGAAAACAAATGTTTCTTATTTTTCTCGATCTCAGAGAACCAATGGTTCATAAGTGCAAAGCACTATTATTTTTTTGTTTTTTATTGAAGATCAATGATCTATTAGAAGAAATTCTTCTATCTTAAAGGTCTTTTACCTTTTTCTTCTTTAAATTTCTTCAGAGGTTTCTCTGTTTGAAGTTCTTGATTTCTCACCAATGTTGATTCCTTTGATTTGGGGTCTAGGGGCCTTTATATAGTGCCCATAAATTTGTTAAATTTGTTAAAGAGATCTTTCTCTGAGTGATTTGGGGAATTTTCCCCACCGTTAGATCTTTGATCCAAGGGCTCCTGTTTTACAGAAGAAAATTTTTTTGTTTTAACAAGAACAGAAAGATTTCTTTAAAATTTTAATTCTGTTTGGCGCAAATACCCCAGCGCGTGACACGTGTCGCGCAGCGCCACTCTGCTTGCGCGACTACGCTGACACGTGTCGCTCAGCGCACGGCGTAGCGCGACTGTGCTGACACTTGTCGCGCAGCGCACGGCGCAGCGCATCTGCGCACAGCGCAGCGCATCTGCGCTTGCGCATCTGCGCTGACACGTTTCGCGCAGCGCAGCGCTTGCGCAACTGAAGCGTTGCTTCCTTTAATTTTTTTTTAAATAGAGCTTTGCTCTGATTGGGCGCGCTGCCTTGGGCGCTGCGCTGATGTATCAGCTTTTGACACGTGGCGCATTGCGCACAGAGCAAAGAATCTGAAGCGTTGCTTCGAATTTTGAATTTTGAAATTCAAACAGAGCTTTGCTCTGATTGGGGGAAACAACGTTCAGCTACATTCTTGATTTCCCCATGCCCCCAAGTCATGTGTGTAAGTCAGGTATTTATAAATCTGAGACCAATGCCAACACAGGATCAAGCAGGAACAGGTTTGTCTGTACAGACAACAGGATATATCCATCGGGACAACATGTTCGGATTGTCGGTATTAGAAACAGGATCAGGTAATATGTCAAGTAGTGATATATTAGGTCATGTCAGGTAGTGTATATGTATCAAGTCATGGCAAGTAGTGGTGTATCAGGTCATGTCAAGTAGTGCACAGGTATCAAGCGGGTGCTCATAATCAAACTGTAGCAAGTATTAAATCACGGTAAAGGTATGGATGTACGGTGAAAACATGGATGCAAAAATATCTATCAGGGGTTACCTCATGACTATGTAGGATGCACATTATCAAGTATGGTGCACTAATACAACAGTAACATGAAATAATATGGTCTTGGCATGCAACTAGATATGTAATAAACCGTACGGATACAGACGGATACTATAAAACTGTAAATCGGTACAATTTGCTGAATATTAAAACACAAGCACTATTATTTATTAAATAGATATTGATATAATAATATTAACATGGATAACATATTCAAACCGATTAATAACTATAAAAGTGGTATTGATTAACCATGCACAAGAAAGTTCCGTTCAGAAATTCAGCGTCACCCTGATTTGTAAAATAGCTTAAAAATAACAAACGTTCTCCAAAAGGGACGTGTCTTATACCAAAACAAAGATAATTAAATAAGGTTTTCATTTTTATAATTTGAAGTATCTCAGGTTGTTCCTACAAAAAGTTATGAACATTCGAAATTGAAAGTTTGCTGCTGGAATTTCCCTGGACAGCAGTTTATAGATATTTTCATTTGCATTTTACGTTATTTAAACAATTTATTTTGCAAGTAAATATTTCATATAGTTATAGTATTCTGAGTTACCTTCATAACGAACTAAAGAACGTATACTAATGATTTTTCTATGATTTATAATGAATTTTATAAGGTAAGGTGTACAGTAAATTTCAGATTTGTCGTATCCGCTTTTCAACGACGTTTCATGTGTAAACTATAATATTTTCAAATGTATAACATTATAAAATGCAGATTATAAACTAATTAAAGATAATAATATGAAATATTACAACAATATATATTTTAAATGATATGGATGAAAACGGGTATCACATAATCGTAAAATGATAAACTAAGTGCGGAACATATAACTAAGCAATATGAAATGTAACTATTCAATTTGATGCAGTATATGATAGTATAGTATGTAACAAGATAAGTTTTCATGACCTAGATCTGAAATGATATGAATGGATGCAAACGGAACATCGAAAAGTTATAAAACTAAACATGGGGTGCATGATTTTAAATACAGGTATTCCATTTGTTAAAATAGATGCGTCTAAAGTAATGTAGCATGTAACAAGATAAGTTTGCATGCCCTAGATCTGAAATGCACTATACAAATGTAAACAGAACGTCGAAAAGCTGTAATATGAAACATGGGATGCTTGATTTAAAATATTTAAGTCCATGTCACGCACCCCACGAGCTTGCGGGGAGGCGGAATATATAAAAAACAATTATCAAAGCTTCGTAACACGGACTTGAGCACACGGATCGTATCTAAACCATTACTAGCAAACTACGAGAGGTTTAACTACTCGGATTCGAAGTTATACCTCACGTTACTTGTCCTTCGGGTCTTCATCGCTATCCTCCATTCCTCATAGGCTCTTTAGAACGTCGGCACCTCAACGGCCTCCTCGAGTCAAAGACGATCCACCCGAGAGCTTCTACTCCAAGCTTGACCTCTAACTTGAGGTAACTAGGTTTCTCAAAGTGCTAATCTAAGCAACCTAAGGAATATAGAGTTGGATTAGGGATGTATTAGTCTTGTTAACCCTTGATCTCAACACATGAGAGGTTAGGGTTAGGGTTTGAAGAGAGAGAGCTTGAGGAGAGAGAAGGTGAGAATGAGAATCCTTTTTGGATAAATGATATCATTTGTGTATATATGAAACATAACATATTATTAAATGAATAACAAATAATGATATATCATCATGTTTCATTAATACACATAGTGATTCATCACATGAGTCATATAAATCATAAATGAATCATTAACTCCATGTATGAATCACACCATGACTCGTTAATCCAATAAATGCAAATGCCACCTTAGCCTCCAAGTCATCATCCTTCTAGAAGCTTCCCGACAAATTACGAGAACGCCCCTGCTATCCGTGAAAACACGGAAAAACTTTAGACTGTATAAATCCTATAATCCGATACTAGAATCTGGCTTAAACCAAACCCGACTAGTAAAAACTGTCCGAACATCGTACGTGCGTAAAAACACGTATGCGTCCAAACCCTGTCGTAAAACCATACGACCTCTATATCGTTTCGCCCGAAGCAGGGAAACTCTCTGTGTGGGACTCTAAAGACTCGACACTACGCTGGCAGTGGGTTTAACCACAGACCGCAAGCAGCACTAGCTGTACGTAACGGTCCCCAGGTAGATGTAGATAAGAAGGCCGATGAGGAAACCCATCCGAACTCCTACTGAGCCTGATGTGACAATCTCAGTACAGTCCGGTCTGTTCGTCTAGGACTATCGCATATCGGGCCTAGGGGGGTGGTAAACGTCAGACCCCTAATAGCGGTATAAGTCGTGTCGGAGTGCAGCCCATTACACCTTGAGAAACTACTGGAAGCCACCAGTAAATCTCGCTTGCCCTGGCCAGGGACTTTACGTAATGGCTCTCCATACGCAGCGCGATATCAACCCCCAATACCGGGAGAGACGAATCCTGTCTAACCGCCACTGCCTCCAAGTGCTTCGGGACTGCACCCAACTACTACCTGTTTGCACGACTCCTTTGAGCCGTGGTAGGGTAGTAATCTAAGTACAGTGGGAACACACCCGAGGCGAAGTAGCAGTATCAAGTCGACGGACTAAGCTGTACCCATGTCACCTGGGAACTGCTATCTGACGATGGGTATAAATCCAACCTGCAGTTCCCGGCGAGTCCTGTCCGGTGTACCCGTAACCTAACGAGCACCTATATACTATCTTTAGTACGACGTATTGATGGCTGTGGGACAGACCATCTCCCCAACTGGGATGAGAAGCATACACACTAGTCTACTCCGGAGTATCGATGCCCTGTCTCGATAATCCTACGACTAGGGACCTGTATAGGATGATGCTTATAGACTACCCAGCCCTCACTAGTGTGACTGCCATCACAACGCTGGTAATCAAGCAAAAATCCTAAGGGCTCTACTAATATGTATAAGCGATACGTTATAAGAAACATATGGACATATTAAAGTAGACACAAACCAAGTAGCATACTACCATTTTTAGCAAGACTGTCAATACAACTATGAATATCCCAAGCTTCCATTAAGTAATATACAAATTAGTATGATACAGTAATGGCCTTCTAGGGCATAAACACTAACAAAATACAGGTGCGATATTTATTTACATAGGTGTATAATGAGTTATATAGCATGTAGCAAGATTAACTTGCCTAGACGGAACAAGAACGGATGTGTACGGAACGTTCTTCGTCGGCGAAATGTCGCGACGCGCGCACGGTACACGGAACGGTTCCAAACAAAGCACAAGGGTGATCACGCAAGTCAAGTACGTTCATTGGATCTCTCAGATCGTCAGCGACGAGCACGGCTCCGGCGGTGATCACCGGAATCAAGAAACAAGATCAAGAAAAAGAAAGAAGAAAGAAGAAGAAGAAGTAAGAAGAAGAGGTTGTGTATTAAATAAAGAAAGAAAAAATTAAATAAATAAAATATATATAAATATATATATGCAGAGGAGAGAGAGAGAGAAAGGGGTTGTTAGTTTGTTAGGAAATTAGTTTAGATTTAAATTTAAAAAAATCTTTTATTAGTTAACTAAATTTTAATTGTATCAATTTATAAAATTAATATTATATAAATAAAATTTGATATTCTGGTAAATACAAACATAGTCCAAAACATGCCCGGGTCGGGTCTAAAATTCAGTTTTAAAATACGAAAATATACATGTCGACCAAAATTAAAGTTGGATATCCGGGTAACGAAAATATGCATACCCCAAGAACGGATGCACGCACGTGCATGTAGTCATCCAAACAAGTCTGTTTCACTGAACGGGACGAGAACAAGATGCGCGGATGCTACCACGGGGTTAGGGGTATCATGCAGGCTATGAAATGTATTTTTAAAATATTTTACATGACTTAAAATGTTATATAGTAAAAGATGCAATGCCAGATAAAATGCAAGTATGCAGTAAATATGAAAGTGCACATGTTTATGTAACAAGTCAAGTTAAACTATAAACATGAATCGAACAGGTTCCAAGCAAGCGGGTCGGGTCGAATGCAATGTAAAATGTAAAATACCATTCGCACCTAAAACACGATAAATCAAGAAAATACCACAAATAAGGAAATACGGGAAATGGAATTGGTATGAATGAACTAGGGTGTTACATTATACCCAACTACAAAACAATTTCGTCCTCAAAATTTCTAAGAACAAAGAAGGATAAACAATCAAGAACTACAAGAATAGATGTGGAAACTTCTGTCGGATTTCGTCTTCTCGTTCCCAAGTTGATTCTCCATGCGAGCGATTTCCCCAAGAAACAAGTACGAGAGGGATAACCTTGTTCTTAAGGACCTTTTCTCTTCGATCAACAATCGACATCGGTCGTTCCTCAAGGTTAAATCCTCCCTTACAGTCAGCTCCGAATGATCCAGCACGTGTGTTTCATCTCGAACATACTTACGGAGTTGAGATACATGAAACACGTCATGAACATTCGCCAAAGATTGTGGTAAAGCCAATCGATAAGCCACATCTCCAACACACCCCATAATCTCGAAAGGCCCCACGAATCGAGGACTAAGCTTGCCTCGACTCCCAAAACGAATCACTCCTCTAATCGGTGGTATCTTCAAGAATACCAAATCACCAACAGCGAACTCTAGAGGTCTTCTCAATGTGTCGGCCCAACTCTTCTGCCGATCTTGTGCTGCCTTCATATGATTCAGGATAGTATTAACTTTCTTAACTGTTTGCACGATCAAATCCGGTCCCAACAATCTTCGCTCTCCAACATCATCCCAACAAACGGGCAAGCGACACTTGCGACCATACAACGCTTCGAATGGAGCCATCTGAATAGTCGCCTGAAAGCTGTTATTGTAAGAAAACTCTACCAAGTGTAGATGATCCTTCCACGAACCCTTGAAGTCTAACATGTAAGCTCTTAACATGTCTTCAAGAGTTTGGATCGTTCTCTCCGACTGGCCATCTGTCTGAGGATGATAAGCTGTGCTAAACTTCAATCGAGTCCCCAAACCTTCGTGTAAGCTCTTCCAAAAGTGCGACAATATCGGGTATCACGATCGGAAATGATGCTTACAGGTACTCCATGCAATCTCACAATATCCTGCATGTACCGTTCTGCCAACGCTTTCTTTGATTTACCAACTCGAAATGGTATGAAATGAGCTGCCTTGGTCAATCGATCAACAATCACCCAAACTGCATTGTTGCCCTTTGGACTCCGCAACAAAGCTGTCACGAAATCCATGGTTATATGTTCCCACTTCCATTGAGGAATTGGAAGTGGTTGCAATAAACCAGCAACCCTTTGATGTTCAGCCTTAACTTGCTGACACACCAAGCACTTCGCTACAAAGCGAGCAATCTCCCTTTTCATGCCTTCCTACCAGAAATACTGTTTTAGATCATGGTACATCTTCGTGCCTCCAGGATGTACGGAATATGCGGAACTGTGCGCCTCCTTCATAACTTCTTCACGAATGTCTCCTTTTGTCACACATAAATGGCTACCATATCGCAACGAACCATCTTCATGAATTAACAAGTCCGTATGAAGTCCAGTTTCAACCTGTTCTCGAAACTTCTGCAATCTTGGGTCCCGCGACTGCACTGCTTTAATATTATCGATCAACGACGACTGTACTTGCAACTGCATCAACTGTCCCGAAGAATGCGGTAGCACGATCTTCAACTCGAATCTCCGAAAGTCTTCGATAAGCTCCTTCTGTGCAGTCAACATCCGAATCGCTGGCAACCGACTAAGCGCATCCGGCACAACATTAACTTTCCCCGGATGGTACTTAAGATCAAGATCGTAACCAACCATCAGCTCCAACCATCCACGCTGCCTCATGTTAAGCTCTTTCTGCATGAACACGTACTTTAGGCTTTTGTGATGGGTGAATACTTCGACCCTTTCGCCCAATAAGAAGTGTCTCCAAATCGTCAGAGCGAAAATCACTGCCGCAAGCTCCAAATCATGAGTTGGAAAATTCTTCTCCTGGATCTTCAACTGTCTCGATGCGTAGGCTATAACCTTCTCATGTTGCATCAAAACACATCCCGAACCTATCCCAGATGCGTCGCTGTGAATTACCAATTCTCCTGAACTGTCTGGTACGATCAAAATAGGAGCGGTTATCCACCTCTGCTTCAACGCCTCAAAAGCTAACGAACATTTATCTGTCCACACGAATGGTACTTCCTTACGCGTAAGCTTGGTTAAAAGCTCAGCTAAACGAGCAAAATTCTCTACGAACCTTCTGTAATATCCAGCAAGTCCAAGAAAACTTCTGATCTCTGCTACGTTCTTCGGAATCAGCCAATTTTAAACTGCTGCAATCTTCTCGGGATCAACGGCGATTCCATCTCCGGATACGACGTGCCCCAAAAACTTCACTTCTTCAAGCCAAAACTTGCACTTGCTCATCTTTGCATATAATCTTTCTTGCCTCAATATCTGCAGTGCGATCTTCAAGTGTTCCGCATGCTCTTCAATGCTCCTCGAGTAGACCAGAATATCATCGATGAACACCACTATAAACTGGTCCAAGAACGGTGAAAAGATTCGGTTCATCAAGTCCATAAATATAGCCGGTGCATTCGTGACTCCGAATGACATCACTAAATACTTATAATGTCCATACCGAGTTCGGAAAGCAGTCTTGCAAATATCTTTTGATTTAACTCGGACCTGATGATATTCGGACCACAAATCCAGCTTCGAGAATACCCTCGCACCACTAAGTTGCTCGAACAATTCGCCAATGCGAGGGATCGGGTACTTGTTCTTAATAGTCACCCGGTTTAATTCTCGATAATCGATGCACATCCTCCTTGTGTCATCCTTCTTCTTTACTAGAAGAACTGGAGCTCCCCAAGGTGAATTGCTGCTGCGAATTCAACCCTTCTCTAGCAATTCGGTAACCTTCTTCTTTACTTCTTCCAACTCCACTGGTGCCATCGGATAGTACGCCTTTGAGATTGGCGCTGCACCAGGAACAAGATCGATCGCGAACTCCACATCTCGTTATGGCGGTAAACCCGAGATGTCCTCGAACACGTCCATGAACTCTCAAACTACAGCTGGTGCTTCCTCCTTATCAACTTCCATTGACGAAAGAACATTACTTGTCGGCCTAGCCCTAAACTCGACTAGCCCGACAGAACTGCTACCTCTAGCAAAACAAATTCCGGATGTCCGGGAATCTGGAAAATCACTTTCTTTGCCCTACAATCAATGTGAGCGTGGAAAGTGAGACCATCAATTTCCAAGACAACTTCATAACTGCCGGTATCGGTCACCAAGAAATCTGCAAAACATAAACTGGTAAGCAATGAAATGAAGAGAACCAAGGTAATAGAACGACCATGAAAAAAGGAAATGAAACAAGACCAGGACTCCAAGTTACTTAAATAGAGTACCGCATTGTAACCATGCTGCAGTTCATAGTTACAATCACATAACTCCGTTCAAGTCGCCCAAATCCTAGTATCAGAATCAAAGAAATAGGACGGAAGAAACAATAGGGAACCAAAAGAATTTCAACTCGAGATGCAAAGTTGTTTGCATATTGTCAAGACATGGGTCAAGAGAAAGATATGATTCAAGAATCATGATAAAAATATGGCAGGACATGTTCCTAATAACGGATTTTCTGATTCGTGTATTGGGTCCAATACCCAATTACAAAAGAATCAAACCCGATTAACCTTTAACCTAAATCCTATGGCTCTGATACCAAACAAACCCTGTCACGCCCCGCTTCCCAGAGTGCGCTAAGATAGGAACGTGACAGAGCCAGCCATGCTACCTGTGGATAGGAAAAATCCCTCCACAGTCACATTACGGCTGTAGTGATATCAAGAACAGGAAAGTAAATAAACTATCTAGTACATGTCCATGAGCCAGAATAAAAGAGTCAAGAAATAATATGCGGAAGCAATAAATCCAAGTAACAATAACATCTGGAAAGTAAGGAAATAACTAACTGGATACTAACAGGATCCTCACTGCTCGGCCTGACGGCGGAAATACTCTTGATCAGCCTGCGACAAAGGTAGAGGATCTGGGCCATGCAAAACCCAGACGTCAGTGCGTCATAATATCAACAATAATATAATCAGGGGGTAACAAGTCATGCAGGCATGAGTATGAACAGTAACAACTCATCAATAATAAGTAACAGTAACATGAATATAAATCAGTGAACAGGATATAAAAAGGCAAAGTGCAGTGAGTAGTCTAAACTGTGTTATAGGGTGATCTACTCTAAAGTTATTCGAAATCAATGAATGTAATACTCATCGTAACCCATCGGTCTATGCCCCATTCATTCCCTACGGGACCACGGTAAAATGATGTAATAGACTGTGAGTCTATGTCCCGTTCATTCCCCACGGGACCACGGTAAAATGATATAATAGCCCTTTGAGTTACGTTCAGCTACATTCTTGATTTCCCCATGCCCCCAAGTCATGTGTGTAAGTCAGGTATTTATAAATCTGAGACTAATGCCAACACAGGATCAAGCAGGAACAGGTTTGTCTGTACAGACAACAGGATATATCCATCGGGACAACATGTTAGGATTGTCGGCATTAGAAACAGAATCAGGTAATATGTCAAGTAGTGATATATTAGGTCATGTCAGGTAGTGTATATGTATCAAGTCATGGAAAGTAGTGGTGTATCAGGTCATGTCAAGTAGTGCACAGGTATCAAGCGGGTGCTCATAATCAAACTGTAGCAAGTATTGAATCACGGTAAAGGTATGGATGTACGGTGAAAGCATGGATGCAAAAATATCTATCAGGGGTTACCTCATGACTATGTAGGATGCACATTATCAAGTATGGTGCACTAATACAACAGTAACATGAAATAATATGGTCTTGGCATGCAACTAGATATGTAATAAACCGTACGGATACAGACGGATACTATAAAACTGTAAATCGGTACAATTTGCTGAATATTAAAACACAAGCACTATTATTTATTAAATAGATATTGATATAATAATATTAACATGGATAACATATTCAAACCGATTAATAACTATAAAAGTGGTATTGATTAACCATGCACAAGAAAGTTCCGTTCAGAAATTCAGCGTCACCCTGATTTGTAAAATAGCTTAAAAATAATAAACGTTCTCCAAAAGGGACGTGTCTTATACCAAAACAAAGATAATTCAATAAGGTTTTCATTTTTATAATTTGAAATATCTCAGGTTGTTCCTACAAAAAGTTATGAACATTCAAAGTTGAAAGTTTGCTGCTGGAATTTACCTGGACAGCAGTTTATAGATATTTTCATTTGCATTTTACGTTATTTAAACAATTTATTTTGCAAGTAAATATTTCATATAGTTATAGTATTCTGAGTTATCTTCGTAACGAACTAAAGAACGTATACTAATGATTTTTCTATGATTTATAATGAATTTTATAAGGTAAGGTGTACAGTAAATTTCAGATTTGTCGTATCCGCTTTTCAACGACGTTTCATGTGTAAACTATAATATTTTCAAATGTATAATATTATAAAATGCAGATTATAAACTAATTAAAGATAATAATATGAAATATTACGACAATATATATTTTAAATGATATGGATGAAAACGGGTATCACATAATCGTAAAATGATAAACTAACAAGTGCGGAACATATAACTAAGCAATATGAAATGTAACTATTCAATTTGATGCAGTATATGATAGTATAGTATGTAACAAGATAAGTTTTCATGACCTAGATCTGAAATGATATGAATGGATGCAAACGGAACATCGAAAAGTTATAAAACTAAACATGGGGTGCATGACTTTAAATACAGGTATTCCATTTGTTAAAATAGATGCGTCTAAAGTAATGTAGCATGTAATTAAGATTGGTTTGCATGCTCTAGATCTGAAATGCACTATACAAATGTAAACAGAACGTCGAAAAGCTGTAATATGAAACATGGGATGCTTGATTTAAAATACAGGTGTGATATTTATTTAAATAGGTGTATAATGAGTTATATAGCATGTAGCAAGATTAACTTGCCTAGACGGAACAAGAACGGATGTGTACGGAACGTCCTTCGTCGGCGAAATGTCGCGACGTGCGCACGGTACACAGAACGGTTCCAAACAAAGCACGAGGGTGATCACGCAAGTCAGGTACGTTCATTGGATCTCTCGGATCGTCAGCGACGAGCACGGCTCCGGCGGTGATCACCGAAATCAAGAAACAAGATCAAGAAAAAGAAAGAAGAAAGAAGAAGAAGTAAGAAGAAGAGGTTGTGTATTAAATAAGGAAAGAAAAAATTAAATAAATAAAATATATATAAATATATATATGCAGAGGAGAAAGAGAGAGAAAGGGGTTATTAGTTTGGTAGGAAATTAGTTTAGATTTAAATTTAAAAAAATCTTTTATTAGTTAACTAAATTTTAATTTGTATCAATTTATAAAATTAATATTATATAAATAAAATTTGATATTCTGGTAAATACAAACATAGTCCAAAACATGCCGGGGTCGGGTCTAAAATTCAGTTTTAAAATACGAAAATATACATGTCGACCAAAATTAAAGTTGGATATCCTGGTAACGAAAAAATGCATACCCCAAGAACGGATGCACGCACGTGCACGTAGTCATCCAAACAAGTCCGTTTCACTGAACGGGACGAGAACAAGATGCGCGGATGCTACCACGGGGTTAGGGGTATCATGCAGGCTATGAAATGTATTTTTAAAATATTTTATATGACTTAAAATGTTATATGGTAAAAGATGCAATGCCAGATAAAATGCAAGTATGCAGTAAATATGAAAGTGCACCTGTTTATGTAACAAGTCAAGTTAAACTATAAACATGAATCGAACAGGTTCCAAGCAAGCGGGTCGGGTCGAATGCAATGTAAAATGCAAAATACCATTCGCACCCAAAACACGATAAATCAAGAAAATACCACAAATAAGGAAATACGGGAACTGGAATTGGTATGAATGAATTAGGGTGTTACAGTAACACTCAAGAATGTGATAAAAGATCGCTAGTCACCCTTGGATAAGACTAGGACCTTTTATTTGTTGGATGCTTTGATGCGAGATCATCAGATTGACTAACTTCAGTTAGAAGGGGCCCTCATACAGACGTGTTGTGAGTCGACCAAGAAAAGGCGTTATTCGTTGGATGCTCCGATGTAGGATCAGTTAGATGAACAGCTCCGGATAGAAGGATCTTACCCAGATGCATTGAGAGTCGATCGAAAACGGACGAATGAAGAGTATTCCTCCGACGATTTGGAAGAGTTCCCGACGACGTAGTTGGCCAGATACCTACCACAAGATATCGAGCTGTCGAGTTCGTAGTTTTGGAAGGGAGACTCTAGATATGAGTGCAGCCGTTTGTAGCGCAGTTCACACAGCTACGAAGAGACGATTCCGAATTGGTCCACATTAAAGAAAAGTGGAGTAAGAGGTTCATACAAGATCTTGACGAGATGACGTTCCACTTCGTTGACACCAGGGACGTGATACGTACGCAGAGGCGTTGGACACGGATATATCTTCCAGAAGGAAGTCATGAAGAGGATGCAGCTGTCCTGGATTAAGGAATGAGTTAAGTAAAGGGTGATAACTTTAGGGCAGTTCGGCAGAGACGGGATTTGGGAGAGGCCCCGACAGAATCTTTCTGGGATACTACACGAGAATACTTGGAACCAGGATCGATTTTATTACGCACATTCAGTGGCCCAGAGTTGCCATCATTGACGAGGCATGATATAGGTGACTATGCTAATTGGTCAGGAGATCTTCTGAAAGGTGCCAAGAATCGGGCTGTAGAGCCGAAGAGGCATGTAACCGGTAAGCCGTAGAGAGAAACAAGACCGAAGGGCAGAGGCACCAGACCATGAACAGGATGCAAGTGGATATCTTGCTCTACTAGCTTTGGATGTACCGACACTTTCTCGACCTTGAAGGAAGGACACATCGACGACGGTCAATTATGATTTGTGATTTGGTGATTCGGATTTGACGTTTCCATTGTTTTGGATTCTGGTATTGTGAGGATTTCGTTTTTATGATTGATATTTCCTATGTGCACCACAATAGCACATGATTCGTATTTCTATGCATCGGTTATGCTGATTTTTGTTTTGTGCACATTCATTGCACTCGATTTCGATTTTATGCCGTCCGAGACATTTGATTTGGATTTCATACGTATTGGCATACATATAATTTGACTTATGCTTTCGGTATAGTTTTCATGTGCTTTTAATACCTTGATTTGGTTTAGTGTATACTAATGTACATGTTTATGAGTTTATGCACTGCGGTATACTTGAGTTTGAATTGATATATGTTGTATACCGTCGATTTCGATTGAGAGTTCGATATTTGTTTTCATGCACCATGTGCACTTGACTGAGGTTTTTGCGCACACTTGGTGCACTTGATACGATTTTGTACACACCAGATGCACTAAATCAAGATTTTTGTGCAGATTAGATGCACCTGATATTGTTGTCGTGCACGCCCGTTGCACTCGACATATGCTTTCGTGCACACCCGTTGTACTTAGATTTTGTTCTGTGCTCATGTATGGCACTTGGTTTTGATTTTGATTTCCGTGCGCACCAGACGCACGTGGTATTCTAGTTTACATTTTTGGAATGATTTCCTGTTGAGCATCATGTTTTTATGATATTTACTATTTGGTTCAATAACCGAGAAGGACTGTTCTGAGAACAGTACCTAAGTGTTTTTGCATTGATAATTACCGAAGGGATTTCCAAAAAGGAGGTATAGTCTCAATATTTTCTTACGTGTCCATGATGACACGAAACTTTACAAAAAAACCCTTCTAAATTCTTTTTAAAAGGCGGAACGTGTATCTTAAATAAAAGATATATATATATATATATAGCTATTTTCCTTATAAATGAACGTCTGTTACTTGTGCCGTGATACGCGCATCGCACAGTAATTTGAAAAGGGGTTTTGCATGCACTTTCATTTGGTTGTTTTGACGATTTCACAACGATGCGTACTGCATATAGGCTATAGCCTTATTTATATCATATGTGATTTTCGTAATGGTTTTTGGACACTGGTGTTTCATATTAACTCCCAGGATGGCGTAACGCTTGACGGAGTTTGATTTGAGTTTTACCCTCATTTTCATGTGCATGGATTGCGCTAAGATGTGTTATATATATTCATGATACTCGGAGCCCCGTTGATTTGATTTATCAATTGAAATGTTTTAAGTATTAGGGGAGTTTAAATTTAAATGCAGGGACCAAATTTATTTAAGGGGGGAGTTTGTAATATTTTAGAAAATAAAATATTATTTTGGGAATTAAAATAATTAAAATAATAAATATTATGAATATTTTAAAGTATAGAGATTGGTTGTAAATGAACTGGTATAATTTTATACCGACGGTTTGGAAAATATTCGGAAAATTAATAAGAATTATTGTTTTTGAAAGAAATTGTGTGAATTGGATATATTGTAAATTATTAAATAATTAATTATATACAAGTTTAATACTAAACTTGATTAATATGTATTAAATTGTGCATTAACCATGTTACAAATACTTGCCACGTTTTTATTATATGCACCATGGTTCCTTTTTAAAAATGATTTGTTTTGAGTTTAAAACAAAAAGAAAAGAAAAGAAATAGATGAGAGAAAAGAGTGATGGGACATGTATCATGGTTGATATGAGAGAGAGAGAGAGAGAGTGAGAAGGCTCTAGATTTTCCCATGCTTTTTTTTATTTGTTCTCATTTGTTCTTCATCATCTTCTTCATCTCATTCTCCTTCTCTTCCTCCACCCTCTTCCACCCTCACAACCATCCCAAATCCACACCAAAACCTTATATCCCCTTCATTAAAATTATGCACAAGCTCACTACAAGCATGGTGGACCAAACAAGTCAAGGTTTTGAGCACTTAGGGCAACTCAAGAATTTTCTTGAGTTGCCAAATGAGGTAATCTCTACACCATTAGTTTAGTAATTGAGTTTCTTTAGCTTCTATTTTAGTTTAGAATTGGTTAAGTGGGGATTAGTGAGCTTTGAAAATTCCTAGATGAGATTTAGGATGGTATTATGAATTGTGATTGTGTATTGAGGTGTAATTAGTGATTGCAACCCCTGTAGTGTTAGTATTATGAACTAAACCAGAGACTAAAACCCCAAGACATGAACTTAGAATCTCCGATGTCGGGTTTTGTGAGGAATTGTGGTGATATTTTGAGATCTGCTATAACCCGGGAACCCTAGAAATTATTTAGCAATTATAGTGATACAAGCAGGTGACCTAGAAGCTAACCTAGAGACCCGAGCCCCACATCTTCCATCATGGCCGCAGATTTAATCCCATTGGCCGCAAATTGCGGCCTAGGTATGAGGGAATCGCCTCGTGCTTGGTCCATGGCTCCATTTTCAGTAAATTAGACCTACCCCATATGCAAAGTTTGCTAATTTGACCTGAGGCAAAATCTGGAGATGTTTTTCTGAGTTGCTGTTTTGGTTTTGCGACTTTTCTTAACTTGAATTTTGGTATTTGAGTTCTGAACCGATGGTTTGATGTTTGTACGTCAGCATCGAGGATTTTTGGTTATTCTTGCGTGCGTAGGCCGTAGATTCTAACATATGTGCACTTCGCGTGCCGTTCAGTTTTCTCATGTTGATTGTTGTTTACGATGCGATGTATTTAAAATGTAGGTACCCCGCATGGACATCATACGACAACGAAGAGCGTTGCGTTATCGACTTCGGCAAGCGAGGATCGGGGTGAGTAGATGTATATCTACGGGGGAAGTCGGGTGGATGGCGTATAGCACCCCCGCAAATATAGAATAGGGTTATTACCATGTTATTATGAGTTGGATGTGATATTGGATACTTAGCGAGTAGGGTATTTAAAAGACCCTATGTTAGATTAGGTTGATCTAGGAAGACCTATCCATAGGATGATTACCTTGGTGGTGAATCATAGGTTTCATGTAGTCACACGCACACGCACACTTGACTTTGTGTATGTGTGTGTGTGTGTGTGTGTATAGGTTTATACACACACACACATACATATACACGTGAGATGAGGATAGTATATGATACTTGGAGATGAGTCGATATGATCGGGCATGATGCTGTGAGATTTGATATGTGATTGAGTCATGATATGATATATGACGTGATATTATAGTAGATCGTTGGGCGAAGTGTATTCATATATACGATGATATGTGTTAATGATATTGGAATGTACGAGACTTTAGAACAGTACCCTTGATCATGATATTGTTCGATGATGATACCATATGAATAATGATGTATTTATGATTTGACCCGTACCCTCGATTTTGGGGATTTCGTACGATGGATTTACCGTACGAGGTATATATATGATGATTGATCCGCACTCTTGACTCGAGGATGCCGTACTATGTATTATACAGTACGTGATGCTATGAGGCTGGATCGCCGACTACTAGGTATATCGACTCGGATTATATTTAGATTCTCTTTTCCTTCGGACTAGTTTCTTAGTTAGTCTCTTAATTGTTTAGGTAGATGCTAGATTAGGCCCGAGTCATACTTATTTTCAAAAACTAACGAATCGTGAGTATTTTCAAAAGACAGTCCGAGAGATGCTACGAATTTTCAAAGGACATATATTTTCTTAAAAACACCGTAGCCCCTATCTTTCTAAAAACCACGATTCGTGCTATTTCAAACACCAAAACTGTATGACTCGTATATAGATAAGTATATTCTTCAATGTTGCGTTTACTACTCATTTCTCTGTTATATTCATGTTTTTCTCATCGCATTGCATAATTATACATGTGTTTCTTTAACTATTATGATCTCGTCTATTAGGACACCAGCACCATTACCGATGATGCGTATGTTCTACGTACACTTGCTTGCTGGCTCACACACATTATCATCGGTAATTTCCATGTCACGTACACTTTAGAAAATATTACTTCATTGGTATAACCTGCTAACTGGTGGTTTCAACATATTATTATTATGCTTGCTCTCATGCGCTAGTTTAGATATTGCATTCCTAACTTAGATACCCCATGCATTAATAAGTTCATTCTGTTATGCAATATTGTGGGTTTTATACCGATATTCACTGCTTATTGACTCTTGATTTTGGGATTTCGGATTTTCTATGAGATTTCTGGATTTGGGGGAAAATCGCAAGACTTTTATAAACTCATTATCTTTTTAAAATGCAAGTTGCAATTTTCTCGTGATATGATGTGTATGGCGTCCAACATGATTTTTCTCGGTTCTTGAGCTGTATCATATACCCGATTCGGGAGGGGGATGCACTATCTGCGGGTACCTGGTGGACCCGGTGCGGTACCCCGGGGCAAGAAGATCGTATAGAAAGGCGTTGAGCCCGGCAGGGGAGCACTATCGACCGGTGATGTCTAGCGCGGCGGATATCCGGAGGATACCGACCGTAGTCGTGAGATTTGATGATATGGGCCGATCCGTACTTACGGAGCCCGAGATATTGAGATATTGAGACATTGAGATATACATATAATGTGTCGATACTTGGCACGGATTTTCTGTCGATTTCACCGATGATGTTCCAGTTTTATTATACAAGTTTTACTAAGATAAAAACACAGATTTTCTTATACCAGATATATCCAGATTTCGTGGTTGATTGTTTCATTCATGATGCATTCATACATCAGATATATGACTTGTTGCTGCTTAGGGACACTGACACGAGTACTGAGTATTACACTATGCATAGATTATTACCCTGCCACTACTAGATGTCCAGTGTTATATTTGAGTATTTTATGGTATGACCTAGAAGATTGTCATACATTCAGTTTCTACTCGGTGATATTTTCTACTCACGAGTTGGCAACTCACCCCCGTTGTGCCACAATTTCTTGCAGGTTTAGCCGTATAGGTTCCATGGCGGTTTCGCTGGCACACTACTTCATACCGGGTGATTGCTTTGGTGGATGGGTTCACTTGTATCGTGACCACCGTTGTACTTTTATTTATTTCAGTTGTATCTAGTAAGCTCCATCAACCAGACTTGTATATTTAGTAGACTTAGATGACCTCGGTTTGTATATTCTTTCGGTCTTAGAGTCGCGCTCTTGTATTCTTTATTATTGTTTCCGGTTTCCCTTATGATGCTTAGTTTTCTTGCTTTCTTTCTGAGTTTTGATTCTTGCCCTTCGGCGTTGTATATTCATTTTATCTTGCGTGGTCGTTCCGCCATTTGGTAAAGAGCTAGCTCCCACTTGGGGATGCCTTACATATTATTGCTTGTATTTATTTTTGGGTTAAAAATTACAAAGGAGGTGCTGCCCAAATTTCAAACGACAAAAAAAATGTTTTCAAGTTAGATACAAATACAGTGCTTTCATATACTACTACTTGTGTGTGTGTGTGTAAGAATAAGTTTGATTTTCGGTGAACCTTATTACAAAACTGTACCTCCACTATTTTTCCTCTAATAAGGTTTAGATTTCTGGGCTTTTGGCTTGCTTGTATTAGGTGTAGTTCTATAGACTTCACCTGATGTAAGTGCCAGTCACGTGCCATTTCCGGGTCGTGACAGCGGATCATTTACTTCTTCGATCGGTAGGAGGCGGTGGCTCCCCCCACATTCCTGGGTTGGATACTCGGTAACGACCATGATTTGACTGGTCGTTAATTCCCCGGGATGGGTTTGGTCATTTTGCTCTCGCTCAGCCTGCCGCTTGTCCCGTAGGTACTTTGCCAAGTGGCCGGAGCGGATCAACTCCTCTATATAGTCACGGGGCTGTATTGTAACATTTAGGAAAAAGTTAAAAATAAATAAAATTAATTAAATTAAGAATAAGATGATAAATCACAAAATGGTTAAAATCAAATATGTCACTCTTCATAAGTTTTATGTAATACAAATTAAATTAGAATTTTTGAATGTAAATTAAATAAGTTATAAGGGTTTTAATGAAAATTTTAGCTTCATTTTGATAAAAGATGTGTTTTATAATAAGTTAAGTTGTGAGGGGTTAAATTGTAAAGTTAAGTTTTTATGCAAATAGGGTTTTTGTCAAGGGTTTAAGTGAATAATTGAAATCATTTCAGTTCTGAATTAAAATTCAAAATAAAACAAAAGAAAATGTAAAGATAATGCAAAACCACCTCATGCTTTCTTGCACCTCTCATCTCCACCTCCTCCTTGCATGAAACATGCACACTTTAACACATGACACCTCCACCTTCCCTTATCTCTTCATCCATTCACATATATAGCTATATTTCAGTTTAAAACACAGAATCAAACTGAAATGAATTAAAGAAAAAGGAAAAATAAGGAGGGAAAGAGAAGAACAAGAGGAAGAAGGTGAAAGAGGAGCTTGTTCATGGAGATAGTTCATCATCAAGCTAGGAAGAGCTGATTAATCTTGGAGGGTCATTCCTACAACTAATTGGAGGGTAAATTCTTAATCCTAGTAGGTTAATTAGGCTCTGTAGCTTAGTTAATTAGAATTTAGATAAGTCACATAATATCGTATTTAGCTAAATTCAGAGTCTGTAAGAATCTGCTTTAATCTGGAAGATAATTAACTAAATTCAACAGAGTAAAAATGATGTAGGAATCAACTAGAACAAACCACAAGAGAACGACAACAGGGGGCCGGTTTTGGGCCGGCGACAGAAGAGATATGGCCGGCGTCGCCGGCCATGGTGAGGGTTTTGTGGGTTTGGTCAATTGGGTTGTTTACAGTATGCTATTTAGGTTAATTTGGTACTATTGATTTAACTTAGTTTTACAGTAGATAAAATCTGGAATGATATATCGGAAAAAGAATCGTAAAACACTAAATACGACACGACTAAATCATGTCGCGTTTTAATTTCTGAACCAGTACAGATTTAGACTAAAATCCATCAAGATTAAGTGTTTTATAACTTGATAATCAGATAATAGGTAACATATAAGAGGGATAGCGTGTTTTCTATTTCCGTCATATCGGAATAGCCGTTTGCTTATATACGTTAAATTGGTATATTTAGACGCGGATACGAGAAGTACGGAAGCCGCGAGGAAAGGGAAAGGATTAGCGATTCCGGAGTAGATTCGACTTTTCCGGTGAGTAGACTAAACATCTACCGGGGAATTTAGTAAAGATGGCGTGTTTCGCCCGTGGTTTTACCTAATGTGATATTCATATCATCATGTGTAAATGTTAGAATTTCATTCATTAAAATACTGGTATATTGCTTAGTTGTTAGAACACTTCACAATTATCGACGAGCCATGCCACGTGCACATCTTATATGCTACACACACCTCGTCGATATTGCCATGTCACATACACTTAAATATCATACTTATTAACATGGATTACATCGTATTTCACATGTCAAGTATATTGGTAGAATTCATCATTTACATCCTGTTGCTTTATACGTATTTCTATGTTGGATATGAGACAGATACAGATTTGAGGATTTATGGTTTTGAGTTTTGAATACTATTACATAAATCCAGTATTTTCATGATTGATGTAACATGTCCGCCATGAGATGATTTCTGTTTTTGATTTTATTCCGGACCGAGTGGGGGAGATATACGGTCGCGGATTTACGTTATCCATACTGAGTGGGGGAGATATACAGTTGGATACATGGTGGACCCGGTCGAGACCGAGGGGCAGGATAGCCATATTGAGACGGGGGAGCCTAGCGAGGTTACTCGATACCGAAGTTGGTTATAGAAATACGGCGTGTATCTAGAGGATAACGACCGATATTATGAGTATAGGATCATTCGGGGAATGATGCCTATAAGAAATGAAGATTTTGTGTCGTTGATGGACACCGAGAAATGATTTACTTGAGTTGTGATTTCAGAAGTATAATGAGATTTATTGTTGGATTTCACATATAATCATATATCATATTGATTCATATTCAGTAGCATGATTGTCATATTTACTTTATTCGCCGTTATATGTTAGTCGTATTCACTGAGTTGGCAACCCATCCCCGTTGTGCCACAGTTCCTTGCAGGGATAGAGTGGACGGGTAGCTGCGAGGCAGGATCACTTTTGCAGTTGTATTCCATCTTTTGATCGGTAGGTTACATGGGTAGTAACCTTCCATTTTGTATTTTGTATCTAGAAAGACTCCATCAGACCTGTATTTTGACTTAGAGATGAGAGATGGTATATATATGTACAGTTGAGATCTGTTGATCAGTTTCATAGCTTCTTCCTTTATGAGATTCAGTGATGTTCTATGTGGTTATATTCAGGTTTATTGTTAACATTGTTGATTCCAACTCGGAATGCAACTAAACTTAACCTTATTTATTTGCTTAATAAATTAACTTCATAAATTCAGATTTTTACTTAAAAAACTAAATCTTCATAAATAATTCCGAAATAAGGTATTTGATCTTGGTTTTCGGCTTACTTGGACTTGTACATATCTTTAGATATGATACAATCTAAGTGCCGGTCACATCCAAACTTGGGTCGTGACAAAGTTGGTATCAGAGCTTAGGAGTAACCTTACGGAATTTAGTAAGGGATTTCAATAGGTTGATGTAAGTCCGAGAGTTAGGATGACCTTTGGTTTGATGGAGTAGGTGAATTAGGACGAATGCAGTACCGTACGTATGTTCCGCGGCATATTTACGTTATCGTATTCAGCCTAACTAACCTTAGGATGTTTATCTTGACCTATTCTTCCGTTGATTCTCCGTTATTGATTGCTTCTGTTCCCGCACCTTATCAACTCTTGTTTCTTGTTCCAGTTGCTATGGCTACGCGGGCCAGGCGAGCCGCAGCCAGGAATGCAGCTAGGGCGAGTCCGCCTGTGACGACGACTGGTACACCGGACGTGCCGGCGGTGCATGAGCATGTTGATCCTCCTCCTCCAGATCGCATGACTAGGATTGAGGAGGGTATGTTGGGATTACAGCGAGTGGTAGGACAGTTATCTGAGACCACTCGAGCATTGAGATCAGATCCAGCACCGACTGTAGCAGAGTCCGAGGTACAGCCTACACAGACGGTAGCACCAGTAGATACGAGAGTGATGGAGGTATCACTTGCAGAGTTTA
Source organism: Agapanthus africanus (assembly GCA_030015575.1). Classification (NCBI taxonomy): domain Eukaryota; kingdom Viridiplantae; phylum Streptophyta; class Magnoliopsida; order Asparagales; family Amaryllidaceae; genus Agapanthus; species Agapanthus africanus. The sequence continues at coordinate 133,220,225 of JASDDO010000022.1, read as the reverse complement.
TGAGATTGAGACCACCAGTATTTACAGGGACCGATGTGGCGGAAGATCCTCAGTCTTTTCTTGATAGGATGGCAAGGATAGGCAGATCATTACGATGTTCTGATGCGAGGTCAGTAGAGCTGACTAGCTTTCGTTTGGAGGGACTTGCACAGGAGTGGTGTGAGTCGATGGAGAGAGGGCGAGCTACGAATCTTCCTCCGATGACGTGGACCGAGTTTTCTACAGTCTTTCTTGCCAGATTTCTTCCCCAGAGTGTGAGGGATGCTAGAGCTAGCAGTTTCGAAGCGTTGAAGAAATCAGCAAGTATGTCAGTAGCCGATTATGACTTACGATTCACCCAGCTGTCGCGATATGCCCCATACTTAGTACCTACAGAGGAGCTTCGGGTGAAAAGGTTCTTAAGGAGTTTGGACACACAGTTGTATCTGGCGATAGGCTCCCAGCATTTTGATACATATGCACAGGCCATGGATGCGGCAATACGAGTAGAGGAGCGTTTGAGCCAGTCAGGAGTCGTTCCGGAGCCAAAGAGGAGTAGACCATTCGTGCCGACAAATAGACAGTTTGGCCGAGGTAGAGGGTCCTATCCAGGCAGATATACTCCAGGCCGCAGTGTTGGACGAGGTTGGACACAGGGCCAGATGTTCAGTTCTTATCCTGATGATCAGAGACCACCATTTACCTGTTATAGTTGTGGACTTCCCGGACACTTTGCGCGAGATTGTAGATCTCAGGGCGGGATCGTTGCTCCACAGGCTGCTTTACCCCTTCCATCTCCTACACCGATGGCTTTACTTCCTCCCCCAGTTGGCGCTACACGCCATGCAGTTGCACCACGAGGTCGAGGCTATGCGGGACGTGCCCAGAGAGGTAGAGGAGATAGAGGTAGAGGACGACTGGATGCGGGCAGGGGTCAGGCACAGGTTTTTGCGCTTACTCCACAGGATGCCCAGGCATCAAATGCAGTCGTGACAGGTACTCTTACAGTATGCTCAGTAGAGGCACATGTTTTATTTGATCCCGGTTCTACACACTCTTATGTATCTTCACGATTCGCACTTTTGTTGGGAAAGGAGTCGTCATTATTAGAGTTACCTTTGGTAGTGATTACTCCAGTTGGAGATTCCTTTATAGCTCGGCACGTATTCAGATCGTGTTCGGTGCGTATTGGTAATAGAGATTCGCTAGTTGATCTGATTCTCCTGGACATGTTGGACTTTGATATACTGCTTGGGATGGATTGGTTAGCCGCTTGTCATGCCTATGTAGATTGTAGAGGAAAAGCGGTTAGATTCTGTTTTCCAGGAGAACCGGTGTTTGTTGTGCAGGGGGACTGCAAGTTAACCCCTGTCAACATGATTTCAGCTTTTGGTGCGAGACGGCTATTGAAGAAGGGTTGTCATGGGTTCTTGGCCTTTATTCAGGACATAGGGGTCGCTGAAGTTCCATTGAACCAAATCCCGATCATACGAGAATTTCCTGAAGTATTTCCTGCTGAGTTACCAGGATTGCCACCTGATCGAGATATTGAATTTTGTATCGACTTGATTCCGGGTGCAGGGCCTATTTCTATACCACCCTATCGAATGACACCGACGGAATTGAAAGAACTCAAGGGCCAGTTGCAAGAATTGTTAGATAGAGGACTTGTACGTCCTAGTGTTTCACCGTGGGGAGCTCCTGTGTTATTTGTAAAGAAGAAGGACGGTAGTATGAGAATGTGCATCGACTACCGACAGCTGAATCGCGTCACGGTGCGAAACAGGTATCCATTACCACGAATAGATGACTTGTTCGATCCGTTGCAAGGAGCCGGATTCTTCTCAAAGATTGACTTGAGGTCAGGATATCATCAGTTGAGGGTTTGGAAGGACGATATTCCGAAGACAGCGTTTCGTACAAGATATGGGCATTATGAATTTCTGGTGATGTCGTTCGGACTCACCAATGCTCCAGCAGCTTTTATGGATATGATGAACCGAATCTTTAGACCATTTATCGATCGGTTTATTATAGTATTCATAGATGATATTCTGGTATATTCTCGGAGTCAGACGGAGCACGAGCAGCATTTACGTATCACGTTGCAGACCTTGAAAGAGCATAAATTGTATGCAAAGTTTTCTAAGTGTGCTTTTTGGCTCGATAGTGTAGAGTTCTTGGGTCACATAGTTACAAGAGAAGGTATATGCGTAGACCCAAAGAAGATCGAAGCGGTACAACACTGGCCCAGGCCTATGTCAGTTACGGAGGTTCGGAGTTTCTTAGGCCTGGCAGGTTATTACAGACGCTTCGTACAGGATTTCTCAAGGATAGCGGCACCTTTGACAGGATTGAATAGGAAGGAAGTTCCTTTTCAGTGGACAGATGCATGTGAGCAGAGTTTCCAACAGTTGAAGACACGTTTGACGACTGCACCTGTATTATCTTTACCTTCCGGGTCAGGGGGTTTCGTCGTGTATTGCGATGATTCTAGAGTGGGCTTAGGCTGTGTGTTGATGCAACACGGCAAGGTTATAGCATATGCTTCTCGACAGTTAAAGAGGCATGAACAAAATTACCCCACTCATGATCTAGAGATGGCTGTTGTAGTATTCGCATTGAAGATTTGGAGACATTACCTGTATGGAGAAACGTGTCAAATCTTCACAGATCATAAAAGTTTAAAGTATATTTTTCAGCAGAAAGATCTAAACCTCAGGCAGCGTAGATGGATGGAACTGGTGAAAGATTACGACTGTGAGATTTTGTACCATCCAGGCAAAGCAAATGTTGTGGCAGATGCCTTGAGTCGGAGGCCTGGAGGTAATTTATCTCATTTGAGCATTTTGCAGAGACAGTCTTCTACAGACTGGCAGATCTTATGTGATAGTCGTATACAGTTTGAGTTCACATCGGCAGGAGGTCAGTTAGCACATGTTCGCACCAGACCTCAGCTATTGGATCGTATTCGAGATGCGCAGCCTACAGATACTCGCGTGATGGAGATTATGGACCATGTTAGGCAGGGCAAAGAGACGGAGTTCGTGATTGATGATTATGGAGTGTTACGTTTTAGGACTCGTCTCTGTGTGCCAGATTCTGACGGACTGAGGCGTGAGATTTTGGAAGATGCTCACAGATCTGTATACAGTATTCATCCTGGTTCCACCAAAATGTATCGTGATTTGAAGGATAATTATTGGTGGGAAGGAATGAAGAGAGATGTTACGGATTTTGTTTCTCGATGCTTGACTTGTCAGCAAGTCAAAGCAGAACACCAGAGGCCAGCCGGGGAGCTGCAACCCTTACCCATTCCAGAGTGTAAATGGGAACAGATTTCCATGGATTTCGTAGTGGGTCTACCCAGGACTAGCAGAGGGTATGATTCCATTTGGGTGATTGTAGACAGGCTGACGAAGGCCGCTCATTTTCTTCCAGTGAAGACGGCGTATGGATTTGCTCAGTATGCACAGGTTTATATCGATGAGATTGTACGTCTACATGGAGTGCCGACATGCATAGTATCAGATCGAGGTACCCAGTTCACGAGCAGGCTATGGCAGAAACTTCAGGACGCTCTTGGTACACGACTGAGTTTTAGTACAGCTTTCCACCCACAGACAGACGGGCAGTCGGAGCGGACCATTCAGATACTAGAGGATATGCTTCGGGCTTGTTGCCTAGATTTCGGTGGTAGTTGGGATCGTCACCTACCTTTGGTAGAATTCTCTTATAACAACAGTTTTCAAGAGACGATCCAGATGGCACCCTTTGAAGCTTTGTATGGAAGGAAATGTAGATCACCTGTTTGCTGGACGGAACTTAATGAGAGTGGTATATTGGGACCGCAGATAGTACAGGAAACTACAGAGAAGATTCAATTGATACGAGATAGAATGAAAGCGGCTCAATGCAGACAAAAGTCATATGCAGATCGAAGACGACGCAAACTCGAGTTTGATGTGGGAGATCATGTGTTCCTTCGAGTATCTCCAATGAAGGGTGTGATGCGCTTCGGGAAGAAAGGGAAGCTCAGCCCCAGATATGTTGGACCTTACGAGATTTTAGAGAGAGTGGGCGTTGTGGCTTATCGGTTAGCACTTCCACCTGGTTTTCCCGACGTACATCCGGTATTCCACGTTTCAATGCTTCGCAGATATCTTCACGATCCATCTCATGCGATCCAGCATCAGACTCTACAGCTTGAGCCAGATCTATCCTTCACAGTGCAGCCAGTAGCTATTCTGGACAGGCAAGCAAAGCAACTACGATCAAGGATAATGCCATCTGTAAAGGTTCTCTGGCAAGGAAAGGATCGCGAGGAGATTACTTGGGAGACGGAGGACGCAATGCGGAAGAAATTTCCACATCTTTTCATAGGTATGTCTAGTAATTATTTTAAATTCGGGGACCGAATTTTCTTAAGGGGGGAATATTGTAACATTTAGGAAAAAGTTAAAAATAAATAAAATTAATTAAATTAAGAATAAGATGATAAATCACAAAATGGTTAAAATCAAATATGTCAATCTTCATAAGTTTTATGTAATACAAATTAAATTAGAATTTTTGAATGTAAATTAAATAAGTTATAAGGGTTTTAATGAAAATTTTAGCTTCATTTTGATAAAAGATGTGTTTTATAATAAGTTAAGTTGTGAGGGGTTAAATTGTAAAGTTAAGTTTTTATGCAAATAGGGTTTTTGTCAAGGGTTTAAGTGAATAATTGAAATCATTTCAGTTCTGAATTAAAATTCAAAATAAAACAAAAGAAAATGTAAAGATAATGCAAAACCACCTCATGCTTTCTTGCACCTCTCATCTCCACCTCCTCCTTGCATGAAACATGCACACTTTAACACATGACACCTCCACCTTCCCTTATCTCTTCATCCATTCACATATATAGCTATATTTCAGTTTAAAACACAGAATCAAACTGAAATGAATTAAAGAAAAAGGAAAAATAAGGAGGGAAAGAGAAGAACAAGAGGAAGAAGGTGAAAGAGGAGCTTGTTCATGGAGATGTTCATCATCAAGCTAGGAAGAGCTGATTAATCTTGGAGGGTCATTCCTACAACTAATTAGAGGGTAAATTCTTAATCCTAGTAGGTTAATTAGGCTCTGTAGCTTAGTTAATTAGAATTTAGATAAGTCACATAATATCGTATTTAGCTAAATTCAGAGTCTGTAAGAATCTGCTTTAATCTGGAAGATAATTAACTAAATTCAACAGAGTAAAAATGATGTAGGAATCAACTAGAACAAACCACAAGAGAACGACAACAGGGGGCCGGTTTTGGGCCGGCGACAGAAGAGATATGGCCGGCGTCGCCGGCCATGGTGAGGGTTTTGTGGGTTTGGTCAATTGGGTTGTTTACAGTATGCTATTTAGGTTAATTTGGTACTATTGATTTAACTTAGTTTTACAGTAGATAAAATCTGGAATGATATATCGGAAAAAGAATCGTAAAACCGGTCGCCATTCGCACGGCCTCGGTGGGGGTGGGGGTGCCGGTCGCACCTGGAAGCAGGCGAACTGACCGACATATCCTTTGGGGGAGTAAGCGTGTGGCAGGCGTTGGAGTGACGGCCCGGTCTTCCGTGAGATCGGGGTGTGGAGTTGTCCGGCGCCCAGCGAGTCATGGAATCATTCACCGCATGTGGGTCGTGGTTGCCGGATTCGGCACGTCGGCGTTCAGCGACGCTGGGACGAGCTTGCACAAGATCAAGGGCCTGGGCATGCCCCTCTGTCCTTCTGCGAGTGTCGTTATCCCAGGAATAGGGAACTGCAGCTCGGTGGGTAGGGCCCGCCGCTTGAACGCGGACAAGCGCATCCACCATAACCGTGAGTCTGTCGATCCGAGCGGATAAGGCACTGATGACGTTAGGAAGGGGAGTAGAACCGCTCCCGCCTCCGTTTTGGAGGGTGGGACGGTTCGTATTGGGATCGTCGCGATTGTCGCTCGCCATCGGGTCGAGAGCAGAAGATCAACTTTATGGGTTGAGAAGCTTCTGAAAGTTCCCACAGACAGTGCCAACTGATGAATGTGGTGATCTCCCTCAGATGTTGTCCTCTATCGATCTGGCGAGAGCGATCTTGAGTGGTTGAGATTTGATTTGAGGGTTAAGCGTGTGGATCTTAATGGGTTGGTATGACGCCGAGCTATCTGCAAACAAAGTCCCGGAGTGGGTGACCACCGTAGGACCCTCCGACGATCAAGTTAGTACCGTGGAAAAAGAGCAGAGTAGCGGCATATTGGAATCAATTTGAGTTACCTGAGTCGTCTGAAAGAGGGATTTATATAATGGTCGCGTGGAGCAAGCCGGCGCGAGATTCCCGCCGTCAGTTATGCCCCCTCGTTACGCCCATGTTGATGGCGGGATTCGCTCATTAACAGGGGAACGCGCCGACGTGGGATGCGGAACATGGGACGGCGGATATCTTGCTTTGGAGAGATACACGGAGCCGTTGCGGGGGTGTTTGGGCTCTGCGCTCTCGGTTGATCGGTGGAGCCGAGGAAGCTCGGCCTGTCAGATGGCTCGAAGACATGCTGTGAGGCCGAGAAAGCTCGGCCCGTGTCAGATCGCTCGAAGACGAGCCGGGAGGCCGAGGAAGCTCGGCCTGTCAGATGGCTCGGAGACGAGCTGGGGGCCGAGGAAGCTCGGCCTGTCAGATGCTCGGAGACGAGCCGGAAAGCCAAGGAATGTCTCTAATGCGTCAGGCTTATTCCAGCTCCGTAGCACCCGGGACACATCATCAGCTACGTGTCGTGATCTGGGGAATTCCCACTTGTGAGCATCATCAGCGCTGAAATCAAGAGAGGAAAATTTTAGGGTTGATCGCAGGAGCAAAGGAAAAGGAGAAGAGAGAGAGAGAGAGAGGAGCGGGAAGTGAGGAGGCAACGCGATTGGCACGTGAGAAAAGCCCAAAATACGCACTTGACTTATAACGGATACATTTTTTATCGTGGGGTTAATTGCACAAAACATCCTTCAGTGTTCGGCATCATTAACTGCTTAAGAAATTTATCGGCAAACGCCCCTCTGCTCATTATCAAAATCCTCATTAATGCCAAAATTCAATCTAAACAGCAAAAACAAGTTCTGGACAAAAATTAAACAATCATTTGGCTTACAAAGAATCGGATTTGAATATTTTGTAACAATTTTTAGGGTTTCAAACCATAAGCATTGAGGATGTTTGTGCCAATAAGTTACTCGAGAGGGTATAAGTAACATGCTGGACTACAAGGACTTTTGTGCGAAAAATCCTTTATTGAGAGGTGTTGCTTCTCTAAATCATGTTTAATTTGCCAGGATAATCTTAACGTCGGTCTAAACTTTCCAAGATTATGTATGATTTGTTAGAGCATAAAATTATATTTCTCAAACATTCCCGAGACATTTATTTTGTGATACACTTACTGATGATGCTCAGTACTGAGAACTCCCCAGATCATGACACGTGGCAGATGACGTGTCCTAAAGCTTACGGGAAAGGAGCAAGAACAGTACGGTGAAGACATACCCCGGGCCTTCGACCCGAGGATGTTCTCGACCTTCGTTGACCTCCCAGAACACTTCTATGCTCGTCTCACAAATAACCGTTGGCTCACCTACGAGCCCTCCTGCGCGCTGGGCTTCCTCAACCCTCCCAGCTCGCCCCCGAGCTATCCCAGAGCCAAACCAACTCGGCCTCCCGCCCTCTTTAGGCCTCTCGCCGAGCTAGGCCTCCTCGGTCTCACCGACCGACCCAGAAGCACAGATCACAGGCGTCCCCGCCATGGCTCCGCGAATCTCTCTATACGCGAGATATCCGCCGCCCCACAATCCCACGTTCCACGCCATCGCGTTCCCCCATTAACGGGCGTATCTCTCCATTGATGGATGATCCCGCCATTCGCGCAGGCGTGGCTCCAAGGGCGTAACGGCCGGCGTAAATCTCGCACCCGCCAGCCCATGGCTGCCACTATATAAACCCCCTCTCAGACGACTCAGGTAAGGCAATTCTATCTGAATAGGCCGCTACTCTGCCCAATTACCTCGACTAACTTGATCGTCGGAGGGTCCACGGTGGTACAACCACCCCGGGACTTCCTTGCAGGTAGATCGTCCTCATTCCAAATCTAATCTCAGCCATTCATCAACGCTCGTCGACAGATCAACGGAAGACAACAACTGAAGGAGATACTGACCTCCATCAGTTGGCGCCATCTGTGGGAACGAAGATTCCATTCAACGAAAGTTGATCTTCCGATCTCGAACTCATGGCGAGTGATCACCGCGACGATCCAAGCACTAGCCGCCGCCCTCTTCACAACGGAGGCGCGGACGGATCGTCTCCTCCCCCGAACGCCGTTCACGCCCTGTCAGCCCCAATCGACAGGCTCGCGTCCATCGTGGATGCCCTTGTCATGTCCAAATGGCGGGACGAACCTCCTAGGTCGCCGCTCCCCCACCCCAGGACCGGGACCTCCACATAGGGGGAGAAGACACTGCCCATGCTGGCACGACTGAGCAGCGCCTCGCTATTTCCGGCGGCCACAGATCCTCCATGGCAACCAACTCAATGACCCGCTGGGCGCCTCACAGCTCCACGCCAAGGTCTTATGAAAGAGCATCCCGCCATGAGGCCCATCGCGCTCCTGTCCCTCCCGAGGAGGTGTCGGTCAGCTCGCCTGCCCCCAGGCATGGCCGGCGCCCTCTCCCTCGACAGGGTCGCACAGATGGGACTCACCACGGTAGGTCGAGGATGACCTCGCTAGGGGACCTGAGGAACCTCATAGAACGGAACCGGAACCGCGGCTAGGCACAGGCCACCAGCAGGAGAGGCTATCACTCCGAGTATGTCGAATCCTCGGGATACCATGACCGACTCGATGCCCTCAAAAAGAAGATCGAGGGTATACATCGGGAGAGTCGCCCTTCAAGCGAGGGGGCTAGATATGCTGCTGATTCGCTTATGAAGCCCTTCACCGAAGAGCTGCTCGCTATTCGCGTCTCCTCCAGGAACAAGCCTCCAAAGGTGTCCCTCTTCGACGGAAAGTCCGACCCGACAGACCACTTGGACGCGTTCACGGCGGGGATGAGCTTCCAAGACAACTCTGACGTCGCCCAATGCCGAGCGTTCCCTGCTACTCTCATCCACGCTGGACAAGATTGGTTCCGAGGACTCGCGCCACGCTCCATCTCTACCTTCGATGAGCTGGCCGCCCAATTCCTCGGCCATTTCGTCGGGAACAGACGGCAGAAGCGGACCGTCGACCACCTCTTCACTATAAAGAGCGGGGACAAGGAATCTTTCAAAGGATACGTCACCCGCTTCTACAACGCTCTCCTTGAAGTCCCAGAGCACTGGGACGAGACTGTCATCACGACTCTTAGGTCGGGTCTTAGGCACAAGGAGTGGCTCTGCTCCTTTGCATTGGCGCAACCTAAGACCATGGCTGAGGTAAAAGCCTGGACCGATTGAAAGATCCAGCTCGAGTCCGAGGTGAACGCGAGCCTACCACGGACCGACCAGGCCGATCAAAAGAAGAGAGCCAGAGAAGAGAAAAAGAAGATTGATCGGCCAAAGCCATACTCCCCGAAGTTCCAAGAGTATACCCTACTCAACATCTCCTAGACAGAGCTGTTGGAGAAGGCGAAGGGCGAGAGATTCTTCAAACTCTCCACGGTCAACAATAGGACGGCCAAACGGACACGGGGCCCCTACTGCGCCTTCCACAGGTCGTAGGGACACCCCACCGAGAATTGCAAACAACTCCGAGACTACATCGAGGAGTTAAATTGCTCGGGGAACCTGGAAAAATACTTGCGGGAAAAGCGACAAGCCGACCAGGAGCAAGAGAACCTTCCCCCTCCCGGTGAGCTGACGATCGGCCAAATCATGGTCGTATCAGCGGGGGTATGCCTGGGTCCGACGAGACACGACGCCCCCTGCCGGTCGAGGGGACTAGTAGCCAACCCAGGAAGAGGATCAAAGCAACCGAGCCTATCACCTTTACCGACGAGGATCTTTACGGGGTATCCTTGCCTCACAACGACCCCTTGGTGATTACAGCACAGGTCAACCGCTACAAAGTTCAAAGGATACCGGTCGACTCGGGGAGCTCGACAGACATCCTCTTCTATGACTGCTTTCTACGTATGGGGCTTGCCCCTTCGGACCTGAGGCCGACCACCCACATCTTGTCGGGGTTTACTAACCACTCCATCCCGGCAGAAGGAGTGGTCACCCTCCTACTTAACATCAGGGAGGGAGGCCGTACGCGTACCGTGCCTATGGAGTTCATCATTACCAGAATTCCATCGACCTACAATATCCTCTTAGGACACCCGACGCTAAACTCTCTTCAGACCCAAATATCAACCTACCACCTCGCGGTCAAGTTTTCGCTCGACCAAGGCGGAATAGGTCGGGCCTATGGGAACCAACAAGCCGCAAAGATTTGCTTCATAGCGACGTCTATGCCCGAGGAGCAAAGCGATGACCTAGAAAGCACGGATGGTTTCAGAGGGTCCTTGGATACTCGAGACGAGCAAAAAGAAATCCGAGGAGCCCCGGTGGAGCCGCTAACGGAGACCGCCCTCGTCGAAGGGTACAATGAACGAACCGTCCAAATCGGGTCACTCTTAATGGGGACTCAGCGCGATGACCTGGTCCACTTCCTCAGAGGGGACTCAGACGTGTTCGCCTGGGCGTCCGCCGACATGCCTGGGATCGACCCCAAAGTAATATCACATAATCTCGGGGTCGACCCGGCGATCCGACCCGTCAGGTAGAAGAAACAAAGTTTCGCTCCGATCAAGCAAAAAGCAATCGAGGACGAGGTTGACAGGCTGCTTGCAGCCAACTTCATTCGGAACGTAGCATACTCGGAATGGTTGGCGAATGTGGTCATGGTCAGAAAGGCAAGCTGGAAGTGGCGCATGTGCGTCGACTTCACCGATTTCAACAAGGCCTGCCCGAAAGACAACTATCCCCTCCCTCAGATAGATCAGCTCGTCGACAGTTCGGCAGGCCATGAGCTACTCAGCTTTACGGATGCTTTCTTCAGCTACAACCAGATCCGTATGAACCCGGCTGACGAAGAGCTCACCGCATTCACAACGGACTGGGGGGTATACTGCTATAAGGTGATGCCCTTCGGCCTCAAAAATGCCGGGGCTACATACCAACGCTTGGTCAACAAGATGTTCAACCCATAGATCGGGAGGAACATGGAGATTTATATCGACGACATGCTCGTTAAATCGATATCTAACGAGTATCCTCTTCCACGCCAAATATCTGAGCGAGACTTTCGACGTCCTCCGCAAGTACAAAATGAAACTGAATCCCGCCAAGTGCGTGTTCGGGGTCACTAGCGGAAAGTTCCTTGGATTCATGATTACCCATCGAGGAATCGAGGCTAACCCAGAGAAAATCAGCGCCGTCCTCAACATGGCCGCGCCAAAGACCAACGTCGAAATCATGAGGCTCACGGGGAGGGTGGCCGCCCTGAGTCGTTTCATGTCAAGATCCGGGGAAAAGTGTCTCCTATTCTTCAAAGCCCTGAGGAAGATCCCAAGGTTCGAATGGTCGGAGGAAATGCACCTGGCAACTCCCCCACTACTCACCCGGCCAGTTGAAGGAGACGAGCTATCGCTATATCTAGCGGTGTCTGATCAAGCTGTAGGCTCGGTGCTCGTCCTAAAAATCGAAGGAGTCCAGAGGCCGGTCTACTGTGTAAGCCACGTCTTTAAGGACGCGGAAACAAGGTACCCGGCCATAGAGAAGATTGTCTTGGCGCTTATAGTGGCCTCAAGGAAACCACGGCACTACTTCCAGGAACACACCATCCTCGTTCTCACCAAGCGCCCTTTAGGGGCCATTCTCGCCTCCCCCAAGTCTTCTGGTCGTTTGGAGAAGTGGAGGTGGGAGATCCCAATTCGACATCAAATACCGCCCGAGGCAGGGTATCAAGCGCAAGCCCTGGCCAATTTTATCGCCGAATACACTATCCCCAACAAGGAGGCAGTGGCCGTGCCGGCCCCCGGATCTCAACCCTCGATCGGAGAGAGGCCCGACTCCGTCCCCGATTGGGTCCTTTACGTTGACGGGTCATCAACCGAGGAGGGTGCGGTGCGGGCCTCGTCATTCGAGGCCCGAAAAGAGGCAGAGATGGAGTATTCTTTGAAGCTCGGGTTCAAGGCCTCAAACAACGTCGCGGAGTACGAGGCTTTGCTAGCTGGACTGCAAATCGCCTCCGAAGTAGGGCTGAAGACGATCCGAATCCGCAGTGACTCCGCCCTGGTCGTTGGCCAAGTGACCGGCAGTTTCAAGGCACGGGAACCTCTGATGGTGAAGTACTTAGCCGAGGTAATGAGACTATGAAAGGACTTCGACGAAGTTCAAGTGGAGCAGATCCCTCGGCACCTAAACGCCCAGGTCGACACCCTGAGCAAGCTAGCTTCCTCCTATACATCCAACGACAAGAAAAATATCCTCTTCGAGGTCTTGCCACGGCCCAGCAGGGAAGACAGAGAGACACCACTCCAAGTCTACACGGCCCGAGAAGAAGGCCGGGATTGGAGGAATCCCCTCGTAGAATTCCTGAAGGAGGGTACTCTCCCAGACGATCGAGGGAAAGCCCACCGCCTCCGAGCCAAAGCCAGCCATTTCGTTTGGAGCAAAGGGAACCTCTACAAGAAATCCTTCACTCAACCCCTGCTTCGGTGCGTCGATCCCCACGAAGCCGATTATGTCCTCCGTGAGGTTCACGAAGGGGTCGGCGGAGCACATCAAGGGGCCCGCACCTTAGCCCAGAAGACATTCCTCCAAGGGTACTATTGGCCGACCATCTATCAGGACGCTCAGAAGCTCGTCAGAAAGTGCAAGAGCTGCCAACTCCATGGCAGCATACCCTGCCTTCCGGCTACCGATCTAACCTCCCTAACTTCCCCCTGGCCGTTTTCCCAGTGGGGAATGGACATGATAGGCCAATTCCCTACTGGTACAGGCGGGCACAAATACATCCTGGTCGCGGTGGACTACTTTACTAAGTGGATAGAGGTCGTCCCCATCAGAAAACCAGACGCTACCACGACCATCAAGTTCCTGCAGAACAACATAATATTCCGGTTCGGGATCCCGAGGTGTATCATCACCGACCATGGGACGAATTTCGAAAACGAAAAAGTTAAAGGGTTCTGCAGCGAATACCATATACTGATGAAGTTCGCCGCGGTCGTGCACCCCCCAGTGCAACGGGCAGGCCGAGGTCGCTAACCGGGACGTCATTCGAAGTCTTCGAGCTCGCCTGGAAGGACGACAGGGCAGTTGGGTCGACGAATTACCCCGGGTCTTATGGGCCTTGTGCACATTGAAGAAGACCCCCACTGGAGAGACCCCCTTCAGCCTCTGCTACGGCACCGAAACGATGGTCCCAGCAGAGAACGGGCTATCCAGTTACAGGGTCGAGCACTTCGACGACGAAGCAAACACCTTGGCCCTCCGGACTAATTTGGACATCTTGTTGGAGAAGCGGGACCGGGCACAGATCAGAGCTGCCGCTTACCAACAACAGACTGTCCTCTACTATAACGCACGAGTCAAGCATCGCGCCTTCAAAACCGGAGATTTGGTCCTAAGGTGGAACGAGTTCGTTGATCAGGGCAAGTTGCACAAGTTTTCTCCGAAGTAGTACGGCCCATTCCTTGTCTCCGAAGTCTTTCCCGGCGGGGCCTATCGCCTACAAGACGCTGCAGGTCGCAAATTTTCACGGCCTTACAACGCCGAGAAGCTCAAGTTGTACCTTTGAAAAGTATATCTATGAATACATGTTTCTTCTTTGACAAAGCGCTGTAAATTTTTCTAAGTTTTTTAATAATAAGAAGGAACTTCCCCTATGTGTTTCCCTCTTCCTCGGTTCAAAGCTCACGGATTTTGTTTCGCAAAAGCACTCAAATGCGCCGAGAAGACAAAAAGGAAACAATAGAACATCGCAAAAAGGAGAGCTTTATTTATTTATCAAAAGGTATTGTGGGCTCCTCAGCCTTACATAAAAATTGCAATTACAAAAGAGGGGGAACGGGGTCAAGGAAGCACTGCTGGTGATACTCCGTGGAGATCTCCGCCAGACGAGCCATTTCCTCTTCAGCCCACCCCCGCTGATGCTTCCCACGAACTCGGGACGCCACGGAAACACCGGGCCCTCCATCTGCCGAGCCATGGCTCGCGATCTGTTTCTTTTGGAAGCACTCCAAAATGAGGGCCAAAGATCGGTCGTGCCTGCTCTTCGAGATGAGGCCGAGCACATAGATCGTACGCATCTTGTTGAGTGCCTCGTCCAGCAACTCCTCGGAGAGGGGGTTGTACAACCCCGGGGACCTCCTCCAGATTGCGTACATTAGCAATTGGAGGAGGGACGACCGACGAGGAAGAAGACGGCTGACGTGGTCCTCGATGCGCTGGACCACACCCCTGTACTTCTCCTCGGAAACGGATTGGTCGTACAGGTAGACGCCATCGGGAGTGATGATCTCTTCAATCGCATAGATACGCCATGCCATCTCGAAAAAGCAATGCTGAAACAAACACATCCCCTTCTCTATTTATAACCTCAACAGAATCCCCAAGGGCCTAAATTTGCACGCGCGCGGGCGTGAATCCTGGGATTTTCTCAATTCTTCCAATACCGCGCCGCTACGTGGAGGGCATCACGTATTTCTCGTCCAACCGAAGTCGGAACGAAGCGGATCTTGGAACGCCTCGCCTCACCCGTGCGTTCCTGCCACGTGCCGCCTGCGGCGGTCACTCTTCCATATTTTCACACACCAAGGAAGGTCGTGCAACGCCTCGCAAAACCGAGCAGCTTCCCTACTCGGTCCATCCTTAGTAGGTAACTTCTTACCCATCTGTGCTAAGGATCAAACCCCTCCTCAAGAGGCCACCGAGTAGTTTCCCTGCTCGGTCAATCCATGGCTGGTAGTTTTCTACCCACCGACGCCAAGGATCGAAGCCCTCATTAAGAGGCCACCGAGCAGCTCCCCTGCTCGGTCCATCCTTAGTGGGTAACTTCTTACCCATCTGTGCTAAGGATCAAAGCCCTCCTCAAGAGGCCACCGAGCAGCTTCCCTGCTCGGTCCATCCTTAGTGGGTAACTTTTTGCCCATTTGTGCTAAGGATCAAAGCCCTCCTCAAGAGGCCAACGAGCAGTTTCCCTGCTCGGTCAATCCATGGCTGGTAGTTTACTATCCACCAACGCCAAGGATCAAAGCCCTCGTCAAGAGGCCACCGAGCAGCTCACCTGCTCGATCCATCCTTAGTGGGTAACTTCTTACCCATCTGTGCTAAGGATCAAAGACCTCCTTAAGAGGCCACCGAGCAGCTTCCCTGCTCGGTCTATCCTTAATGGGTAACTTCTTACCCGTCTGTGCTAAGGATCGAAGCCCTCCTCAAGATGCCACCGAGCGGCTTCCCTGCTCGGTCAATCCATGGATGGTAGTTTACTACCCACCGACGCCAAGGACCGAAGCCCTCGTCAAGAGGCCACCGAGCAGCTCTTCTACTCGGGACCATCCTTAGTGGGTAACTTCTCACCCATCCGTGCTAAGGATCAAAGCCTTCCTCAAGAGGTCGCCGAGCATCTTCCCTGCTCGATCAGAAGCCCACAACCTCGGTAAATAGGCAAGTCTACACCTTTCTACTCGGAGGTGCCAACCGACATACCTTCAACGAGCGATC
This sequence comes from Agapanthus africanus, assembly GCA_030015575.1. Taxonomy (NCBI): domain Eukaryota; kingdom Viridiplantae; phylum Streptophyta; class Magnoliopsida; order Asparagales; family Amaryllidaceae; genus Agapanthus; species Agapanthus africanus. The sequence continues at coordinate 133,204,510 of JASDDO010000022.1, read as the reverse complement.
GCCACCTCGACTTCGGGGCCATAAGGACGCCGACCTTACACCGGCCTTTGAACACTTGACAAATAATTGGATTTAACTCGACACGCGATCACCAACTAAGGATCAGAATCCCCCAACCTCGGTAAATGTGCTCGTCAGACCTAGCGTAGGGCTCGTCAGGCGAGGAAGAGGATCACATTACCACGAAATGAAAACATTACCACACAAATTTCTGCAAAAGGGCTTTATTCACAACTCGGGAGTATTTACAAATACAAAATCGCCCGAAGGCTTGCAAAATTCCAAGACAAAAACAAGAAAAAAAGGGGGAGGCAGAGAGGTTCAGGCCTCGGGGCCGGGAAGGACCTCAACGTGCTCCGCGCCAGCGTCGAAAGCCGGGGTGGCGGCTTGAGGATCGACGCCCACAGCAGGAGCTTCGACACTAGGAGCCGGGATGATCGCCTTATCCCCAATGCCCCCACCGGGGGCCTTCCCCCCGGCTGCACTTTCGGCGGCATTCCCCTGCGTCTCATCCTCGAGGGGATACTCGAGCCGGAGCGTACCGTCGGGAAACTCCGGCATCAACGCCTTGACGGCGTCGAGGGCCTGATGCCAGACTAGGGCCGAGGCGTCAGCAAGGTCAGCGTAGAATTGATCCGACATCTTGTAGCTCTCCACCGCCTTCGCAGCCCGGAGGTCGGCGCGCTTCATTCCTTCTTTCATCGCATCGTTTTCCCTTTTTAGGGTGTCCCGCGTCTTCTTCAGAGTGGCGGCGAGCACCCTGGCATCCTCCAACTTGGCCTCAGCAACCTTGTTGGACTCCCTCAAAGCTCGGATGGACTCCCAGCAGTTGGTGTTCACCCCCTCCTCGGCAGCCACCCGGTCTTTAAGGGCGGCGATCCTCTCCCTCGCCTGATGCAGCTCCCAGCTCAGGCTCTCCTCCTGCGAGGAAGACTCGCCCGCTATCTGCAGCGCCGGGGCGATTTCCTCGTGCTCCATGTTGGCGATGAGGGCGCAGTGCTGGAGGACCTGAGGAAAACGAAAGGAGGGGTTAAAAAGGTATCCGATCCTGCAAACAAAAAGGCTTAATGAAAACCCGAACGAGGGGCGAACACTAACCAGCACAGCCTCCTGAGCTATGGCCGCGATTTGGGCCTTGAGGGTTCCCCACCCCCAGCCGACCGCTCCATCTCCGAAAGCAAGCTATCGGCGACAGAAAGCCCCGAGGGCACCTCGTAGTGAAGATCCCCCTCCTGCACGAAGATCGGGGAAGGCGGGGCTCGGGACACCGTCCTTTTGTGTCGCTTGAGGGGGGCCACGGGAGGGTTGGCCTCATCCGCCACCTCCACAACCCGAGGTTCCTGCTCCCGAGCATATTTGCGGCTCTCCCCGTGACTGGTCTCTGGAGCCCGGGGCGTTGTGGAACGCCTAGCCGAAGCGGCTGCCGACGGGGTCGGGCTCGAAGCGGGGCGCGACGAGCCGACGCCTCCGGCCTTCCTTCCCTTCTTCTCAGCCATTGCAGCCAGAAATTTGGAGCGGTCCATCGGTTCTACAAAGGAGGAAAATACACGGAATTAGCGATGCCAAAAAGAATAGAAGAAAGATATGCAAGTCTAAACAGGTCGCCTAGGCTCCTAACTTACCCACGAACGGAGCGGGGCTGAGCCCGGCCTAACTGAGGGCCTGCTCGGAAAGCAATATATCGGCCCGTTGGACGGGCTCCCACGCCGACACTGCCCTCGTTTCGTGATTGGACAGCCGCCTCACCCGTGGACAGTCGGCCCTATGCCCCTGAACAGGCACAGGCCAATCCTCACCCTCGGGTGGCCCGACAAATAAGAATTTCTCCTTCCATTCGTGGATGGAAGAAGGAACTGCTACGACCCATGACCCGGCCGTCCCTCCCCTATGTTTTCTAAAGGAAACGTATACCCAGCTCGGCTCGTCCTTACGGGTGCCGGGATGATTTTTGTAACAGAGGGAGGAAAGGAGAAGGGTCAGGCTGAAAGGGATTTCTTGTAGCCTCAACCGGACCAGGAACCCGAGAAGAATCCTCCACGAGTTCGGCACTAGCTAGCCCGGAGATAGTTGGAAACAACGCAGCGCCGCACTCACCTCGGGGGAGAAGGGCAGACGCATTCCAGCCCAAAAAGCATCTAGGTACAAGGCAATCTCCTTGACCCGCACCTGGTCTGCCCTCTCTCCCTCCCCGGCCAAGCAAAGTGAGTAGCCAGAGGGAATGTGGAAACGATCCCGGATTGTGGTGAGCTCGTCCACATTCCTCAGGAGAGAAGGCGCGTCACGAGCACTCTTGATACGCGCTTTGGGGACCGTCCCAGTCGCGCGGCCCTGGGAAGCATGTCTAACCCTAACTCCCCGGGGGGAATCCGACTCGGAGGAGGCAGAGGAAGAAGCAACAAAAGTTTCCATAGACTCTACCCGAACTATCTCAACAGACTCCCCAGAAGAAGACATCTAACCTAAGCAAAGGAAGGAGACCTCCGAGGAAAGAACGCAAGAAATTCGACCTAAAGGGAAGAGCGCCAAGCTAACACACGCAGCGATGAGGAAATTATAGCGAAGTGTGGACCCTGGGGGGATCCCGCCTCTATTTATAGCATTTGGCAAGCGCATCCAACGGCGCCGATCGTTTTTCGCCAAAACAACGCTTCGCGTTCGACGGCCATCAACGTTCCACGTGTCTCACGTGCATTGGACACGTCCCCTCAAGCGCAAAGGACACCGGCGGCCCGTCACATCAGCCAACCAGCGTCGGGCACGTGGCCTGGCGCCTCAACGAACGTACGACCGAATCGGCGTTTCCCTTTAATGCACGATCTCCTTGTAGGGTGTTTTTCGTCACCCCATTGAGATGGGAATACGCGCGCGCTTGTCAGGCGTATACTACAGATTCCCCCTGCCTAGGGTAGGCCGGGGTTTAATGATTGTAGGGATCCGAATCTCCGGCAGCCGCGAACTAAGCTGCCGTTAATTACCCCTCGCCTTTGGAGCGAGGGAACCTCCGATTAACGGGTTAAACTGGTCATGCGAACTCAATGTGCAGTGTGTGTGTGTTGTGTTTTGAAAAGGTGTTTTGGATATATCGGGAGCCACGCAGAGTTTTTATGGGGATCCCGCTACCCGGATAGCGGGCTGGGGGTCAAGGGGGCTAGCAGCCCCCTTGCGGGGTGCGGGGCAGCGCCCCATTAGAAATTTTTTTCTAACAGGGACAGTGTCATGGAGTATGTGTGTGTGTAAATATGTACGCATATGTACATATATATATATATATATATATGTATGTATGTATACATGTATATATATATATATGAAAGAAAGAGGGGGAAAAGACATCCAAAGGATGCGTGGGGCAGCACCTTGGGCGCTGTGCGTCTAGGTGTTGTGCGCTCAGGCGCTAGAGTGCCACGTGTCGACACATGGGCGCTCTGCGCTTGAACGCTGGGCGCTTAAGCGCAAGCGCGCCACGTGTCGGCACCGGGCCGGCTTGCGCTGGAGCGCAAGCGCGCCATGTGTCGGCATGGGGGCGACTTGAAGTTGAGTGCAAGCGCGCCACGTGTCGGCACCGGGGCGACTTGCGCTCGAGCGCAAGCGCGCCACGTGTCGGCACGTGGCGCGCTTTGCGCTCGAACGCTAAGCGCTTGAGCGCAAGCGCGCCACGTGTTGGCACGTAGACGCTCTGCGCTTGAGCGCCGGCGAGAAAAAGAGGCTATTAGCCTAAAAAAGATTTCTCGAAAGAGAAATCAGAGAGGAGTTGGACTCCTGAGTGTGTTTTTGGGGTTAATTGAAGGGGTTCTTCTTTTTCCTCCTCTGTTAGCTGGATCTTTAAGATCAAGAGATGTGAGATCTCAAAATCTCTCCTTTTTGAGATTTGATGACAGATCCAAGTTCCCCTTTGTGGGTTTCGTGGTGAAAAACTATTTTGTTTTTGAAAAGGAAGAGTAAAACTCTTGATTTAATTCAAAAGAAAGAAGAAGGTTTGAGACCTTCAAAAAAGGGAAAGAGATACAAACCCTAGGTTTTTTGTGATAATGAAAAGTATATACTTTATTCATCATCATGTTGCCTTATATAGACTTACGTATTTACATATAGCCCCTTGGGCTTTACAAAAATGGCATTTTAGCCATCCCATGGCTCATGTGCCATTTCATTTTTGGACATAAGCCATGGGCTTACAAAATATTGGCTTTGTGCCCATTTTGTTTACATTCATGCATAAACAATTACATAAAAATTATTTATTACATGATTTTGTTGTTGGCATGGGGAGACTGGCTGCGGGCTCGACTTGGGCATGGGCCCGCTTGACCTGGGATTGGGCCCACCTGGCTTGGGGTTGACTTTGATTTTGACTTGGTCAACCGGGGTGTAAATTTTTACCCCAACAAATTGCCCCCCGTCAATAAATGCACACAGCATATGTGGGTCGTGTGCATGAAATTGATGGATCTTCTTTTGCGTGGAGGCGACTTGTTTTGGTTCCCACTTTTTGGGATGCACTGCCCTTTTTACGACATGGACGGTCGGCGCTTGATCCGTCTCCGAGATGGAGTGTCTGTGGTAGACGTTTCTCTGGCCCAGAGTAATTTGGTAGACGTGTCCCTGCCACGGAGTGTCTGTTGTCGGACGTTTCCCCGAGACGGAGTGCCTGCTGTAGGACGTTTCCCCGAGACGGAGTACCTGCTGTAGGACGTTTCCCCGAGACGGAGTGCCTGTGGTAGGACGTTTCCCCGAGACGGAGTACCTGTGGTAGGACGTTTCCCCGAGTCGGAGTGCCTGCTGTAGGACGTATCCCCGAGACGGAGTGCCTGCTGTAGGACGTATCCCCGAGACGGAGTGCCTGTGGTAGGACGTATCCCCGAGACGGAGTGCCTGTGGTAGGACGTATCCCCGAAACGGAGTGCCTGTTGTTGGACGTTTCCCCGAGACGGAGTGCCTGTGGTAGGACGTATCCCCGGTACGGAGTGCCTGTTGTTGGACGTTTCCCCGAGACGGAGTGTCTGTGTTGGAAGTTTCCCCGAGACGGAGTGTCGCTGATCGACTTTTCCCCGGCGCGGAATGTCGCTGGTTGACTTTTCCCCGGCACGGAGTGTCGCTGATCGACTTTTCCCTGGCACGGAGTATCGCTGATCGACTTTTCCCCGGCGCGGAGTGTCGCTGGTTGACTTTTCCCCGGCACGGAGTGTCGCTGATCGACTTTTCCCCGGCGCGGAGTGTCAGGTTGACTTTTCCCCGGCACGGAGTGTCGCTGATCGACTTTTCCCCGGCGCGGAGTGTCGCGGGTTAACTTTTCCCCGGCACGGAGTGTCGCTGATCGACTTTTCCCCGGCGCGGAGTGTCGCTGGTTGACTTTCCCCGGCATGGAGTGTCGCTGATCGACTTTTCCCCGACGCGGAGTGTCGCTGGTTGACTTTTCCCCGGCACGGAGTGTCGCTGATCGAATTTTCCCCGGCGCGGAGTGTCAGGTTGACTTTTCCCCGGCACGGAGTGTCGCTGATCGACTTTTCCCCGGCGCGGAGTGTCGGGTTGACTTTTCCCCGGCACGGAGTGTCGCTGATCGACTTTTCCCCGGCGCGGAGTGTCGCTGATCGACTTCTCCCCGGCGCGGAGTGTCAGGTTGACTTTTCCCCAGCACGGAGTGTCGTTGATCGACTTTTCCCCGGCGCAGAGTGTTGCTGGTTGACTTTTCCCCGGCATGGAGTGTCGCTGATCGACTTTTCCCCGGCGCGGAGTGTCGCGGGTTGACGTGTCCCCGGCACGGAGTGTCTGCTTGACGTTTCCCCGGCACGGAGTGTCGCTGTCGGACGTTTCCCTGATGCGGAGTGTCTGGGTTGGACATTTCCCCGATGCAGAGTGTCGCTTGTTGACGCAGAGGTCGATGTTGGAATTGGTTGGTTTGATTTGTTTGATTTGAGTCGACATTAGCATTGCTACACTGGAATATGGTACCAGGAGCGAATCATCATTTGTCGTGAGAGGATTTGGGAATTGGTTTTCTGTCGGCATCTGCATTGCTGCACTGGAATAATGCCAGGAGCAACTCATCATGTGCCCCGGGAGGATTTGGATTTGGTTTTTTGTTTGGCATCTGCATTGCTGCACTGGAATAATGCCAGGAGCAACTCATCATGTGCCCCGAGAGGATTTGGATTTGGTTTGTTGGCATCTGCATTGCTGCACTGGAATAATGCCAGGAGCAACTCATCATGTGCCCCGGGAGGATTTGGATTTGGTTTGTTTGGCATCTGCATTGCTGCACTGGAATAATGCCAGGAGCAACTCATCATGTGCCCCGAGAGGATTTGGATTTTTTTTTTGTTTGGCATCTGCATTGTTGCACTGGAATAATGCCAGGAGCAACTCATCATGTGCCCTGAGAGGATTTGGATTTGGTTTGTCTGGCATCTGCATTGCTGCACTGGAATAATGCCAGGAGCAACTCATCTTGTGCCCCGAGAGGATTTAGGAATTGGTGGCTTATGAGACAGGTTTAGATCCCTGTCACTTAAGGATTTCCCATTTTGTGAGCCGTAAGGGTCTCACAAAGCATTTTCTCCCTACGGGTCGTAAGGATCCCGTAAGTGTATTTTCTTCTTGGGAGTCGTAGGGACTCCCAAGTGTGTTGCTCCTTTGTGAGTCGTAAGGATCCCACAAAGGTTTGTTGTCCTCATGTATCGTGAGGATACATGAGTGGATTTCCCTCGTTCCCAGTTTAATGACTTAGAGGTCAACTGTTTCCGGTTTAACGACTTAGCGGTCATCTGTTTTCAGTTTAAAGACTTAGGGGTCTGTGGTGCCCAGTTTAACGACTTAGCGGTCATCTGTTTCCAGTTTAACGACGTGGTGGTCATCTGTTTCCAGTTTAACGACTTAGCGGTCATCTGTTTCCAGTTTAATGATTTAGAGGTCATCTGTTTCCAGTTTAACGACGTGGCGGTCATCTGTTTCCAGTTTAACGACTTAGCGGTCATCTGTTTCCAGTTTAACGACTTGGTGGTCATCGATGGCGAGCCTGGAATTTTGGGGTAGGGGCCGGCATCAGCGTTGCTAACACTGAAGTAGAGGTGTCGGGAGCAATTCATCATTTGCCTACTCTTGTTAGCGGAGCGATAGCTTAGGAGACGGGTTTAGGTCCCTATCGTCTAAGGCTTTTCAATTTTATGGGCCGTGAGGGTCCCATAAAAGCATTTTCTCCCTGCGAGTCGAGAGGATCCAGCAGGTGTATTTTCTCCTTAGGAGTCGTGAGGACTCCTAAGTGTGTTTTTCCTTCGTGAGTCGTAAGGATCCCACAAAGGTTTGTTCTCCTCATGTATCGTGAGGACACATGAGTGGGTCTTCTCAATGGAGCATAATTCCACAGGCGGAGACCAGCCGCGTAACTGGTGATTGCGGTAGGGCATGGGTATGCTGAGAATTATTTAAGCCCGTGGATTGTATACGGCAGTCAATTTGGGGACTGGCCGTAGGGCTGGAAGAATTTTGAAAAAAAAATGGATTTTTGTTGGCGACTACATCGCTGCACTGGAATATGGTACCAAGAGCAACTCATCATTCGCCAGTTGTTTTTTTTTTTGTTTTTTTTTTGTTTTACCGCGATTGCTCTATCATTTCAGCTTTTCTTATCGCGAAGGTCACGATTGCCCTATCATTTCGGCTGTTTATTCCCGGTTGCCTCATCATTTCGGCTTTATTTTCATGTTTATTTTACTCGCTGATTTTTATTGCGAGTTGCCCCATCATTTCGGCTTTTATTTTTTTTCTTTTATTTACACTTTTTTTATTTACATTTTTTTTTACATTCCCAGTTTAACGACTTAGAGGTCGGTTGTTCCCAGTTTTATGACGTGGCGGTCGATTGTTCCCAGTTTTATGACGTGGCGGTCGATTGTTCCCAGTTTAATGACGTGGCGGTCGATTGTTCCCAGTTTAATGACGTGGCGGTCGATTGTTCCCAGTTTAAAGACGTGGTGGTCCTCTGTTCCCAGTTTAACGACGTAGAGGTCATCTGTTTCCAGTTTAACGACGTAGAGGTCATCTGTTTCCAGTTTAACGACGTAGAGGTCATCTGCTTCCAGTTTAACGACGTAGAAGTCATCTGCTTCCAGTTTAACGACGTAGAGGTCATCTGCTTCCAGTTTAACGACGTTGAGGTCATCTGTTTCCAGTTTAACGACTTGGTGGTCATCTGTTTCCAATTTAACGACGTGGTGGTCATCTGTTTCCAGTTTAACGACGTGGTGGTCATCTGTTTCCAGTTTAACGACGTGGTGGTCATCTGTTTCCAGTTTAACGACTTAGTGGTCATGTGACGAGGAGCTTAGAGAAGATACCTGATTGAGTAGCTGCAAAGGGGCACCGCTGGAGTTTGCCCGAGATGCCTTATTACTTTGTCGGTGTTGATGGCCTTGCCCCCAGCTGGGGCCAAGAAAAATCGTTCAAATACCGACTTGCATCAAATATGGCAATTGGAAATTGTTAACCCTGCAAATAGAAACATTATTTCAGTATAGGCAATCGATATGTATATCGATTGAGTTCGCATGAACATTTAACCCGAAATATGGGAGGAGAGATGGTCCCACCGGGCGTGCCAGAATCTGTAGGGTGTTTTTCGTCACCCCATTGAGATGGGAATACGCGCGCGCTTGTCAGGCGTATACTACAGATTCCCCCTGCCTAGGGTAGGCCGGGGTTTAATGATTGTGGGGATCCGAATCTCCGGCAGCCGCGGACTAAGCTGCCGTTAATTACCCCTCGCCTTTGGAGCGAGGGAACCTCCGATTAACGGGTTAAACTGGTCATGCGAACTCAATGTGCAGTGTGCGTGTGTTGTGTTTGAAAAGGTGTTTTGGATATATCGGGAGCCATGCAGAGTTTTTATGGGGGTCCCGCTACCCGGATAGCGGGTTGGGGGTCAGGGGGCTAGCAGCCCCCTTGCGTGGTGCGGGGCAGCGCCCCGTTAGAAATTTTTTTCTAACAGGGACAGTGTCGTGGAGTATGTGTGTGTGTAAATATGTATGCATATGTACACATATATATATATATGTATGTATACATGTATATATATATATATATATATATATATATATATATAAAAGAAAGAGGGGAAAAAGACATCCAAAGGATGCATGGGGCAGCACCTTGGGCGCTGTGCGCTTAGGAGCTGTGCGCTCAGGCGCTAGAGTGCCACGTGTCGACACGTGGGCGCTCTGCGCTTGAGCACTGGGCGCTCGAGCGCAAGCGCGCCACGTGTCGGCACGGGGGCGACTTGCGCTTGAGTGCAAGCGCGCCACGTGTCGGCACCGGGGCGACTTGCGCTTGCGCTTGAGCGCAAGCGCGCCACGTGTCGGCACGTGGCGCGCTTTGCGCTCGAACGCTAAGCGCTTGAGCGCAAGCGCGCCACGTGTTGGCACGCGGACGCTCTGCGCTTGAGCGCCGGCGAGAAAAAGAGGCTATTAGCCAAAAAAAGATTTCTCGAAAGAGAAATCAGAGAGTAGTTGGACTCCTGAGTGTGTTTTTGGGGATAATGGAAGGGGTTCTTCTTTTTCCCCCTCTGTTAGCTGGATCTTTAAGATCAAGAGATGTGAGATCTCAAAATCTCTCCTTTTTGAGATTTGATGACAGATCCAAGTTCCCCTTTGTGGGTTTCGTGGTGAAAAACTATTTTGTTTTTGAAAAGGAAGAGTAAAACTCTTGATTTAATTCAAAAGAAAGAAGAAGGTTTGAGACCTTCAGAAAAGGGAAAGAGATACAAACCCTAGGTTTTTTGTGAGAATGAAAAGTATATACTTTATTCATCATCATGTTGCCTTATATAGGCTTACATATTTACATATAGCCCCTTGGGCTTTACAAAAATGGCATTTTAGCCATCCCATGGCTCATGTGCCATTTCATTTTTGCACATAAGCCATGGGCTTACAAAATATTGGCTTTGTGCCCATTTTGTTTACATTCATGCATAAACAATTACATAAAAATTATTTATTACATGATTTTGTTGTTGGCATGGGGAGACTGGCTGCGGGCTCGACTTGGGTATGGACCCGCTTGACCTGGGCTTGGGCCCACCTGGCTTGGGGTTGACTTTGATTTTGACTTGGTCAACCGGGGTGTAAATTTTTACCCCAACACTCCTCTCTGATCCGCTGACATCATCAAAAAAATAAGACTAACTGTCCGGGAATCCGTGCCGGCGATGTCTTCAACTAAGAACTTAGCTCGGGTGACCGATCAGACCACTCTCGATCCGACCCATACGACCCATAAATAGGTCGGGACGAGAGTGAGGGCTAATGATGATGCTCAGTATTGAGAACTCCCCAGATCATGACATGTGGCAGATGACGTGTCTCAAGGCCTACGGGAAAGGAGCAAGACCAGTACAGTGAAAGCATACTCCGGGGCCTTCAACCCGAGGATGTTCTCGACCTTCGTTGACCTCCCACAACACTTCTATGCTCGTCTCACAAATAACTGTTGGCTCACCTACGAGGCCTCCTGCGCACTGGGCTTCCTCAACCCTCCCAGCTCACCCCCGAGCTATCACAGAGCCGAACCAGCTCGGCCTCTCGCCGAGCTAGGCCTCCTCGGTCTCACCGACCGACCCAGAAGCACAGATCACAGGCGTTCTCGCCATGGCTCCGCGAATCTCGCCATACGCAAGATATCTGCCGCCCCACGATCCCGCATTCCAAGCCATCGCGTTCCCCCGTTAACGGACGTATCTCGCCATTGATGGAGGATCCCGCCATTCGAATGGCAGGCATAGTTCCAAAGGCATAACGACCGGCGTAAATCTCGCACCCGCCAGCCCATGGCTGCCATTACATAAACCCCTTCTCAGACGACTCAGGTAAGGCAATTCTAGCTTAATAGGCTGTTACTCTGCCAAATTATCTCGACTAACTTGATCGTCGGAGGATCCATGACGGTACAACCATCCCGGGACTTTCTTGCAGGTAAATCAGCCTCATTCCAAACCAAGCCCACTGACATCCACACGCTTCAGAAAGCAACCCTCAAACCTAATCTCAGCCATTCATCAACGCTCGTCGACAAATCAACGGACGACAACAACTGAAGGAAATCCTGACCTCCACTTACAAAATGTTTTTAACAGCGTAAAACCCAAAGTAAAATTCCTAGAGACATACCATAGAGAAGATTGAAAAAAAATATTTTTGCACAACTTCGGTGGTTAGCCCCAAGCTCAAAGTACTTCGATATGAGTGGAAACTGGATCAACCCAATTAAGAAATGAAATATGAGGTGTTTTAGGTAAGAATCATTATCAGCATTTGTCACAATCTCTACTAGTCATAAATATGAAGTTGAAAGATAAAAAGAACTCTAAATGGAATTGGATCAACATTTACTGTTTCCATTTGAAGCTTATCAGTGAAAATGCATACACAACAAGCCACCTAATACACAAAAATAATCTAAAGTCCTTTTGACCATCAGCATTATTTTCAAGATACATAATTTTGCAACAATCAAGAACTCATGTAAGGTTTGTGATTAAACATGATTCGATGTAATTTGTCCCTGTGATTCGTGTAAGAATGTCTAACCATAAGCAGATTACTAGCATTTGAATTTGAGTTTAAAAAAAACAAAAAAATAAAATTATGAAAAAAATCTCAGGCAAAGGCTATTATTAGCACTCAAGGCAGCTTTGGAAAAATCTAACTCCCTGCATCCACATATGACATAAAAATGATTAGCAACTATTTCCATACAAAAATTTAGATTAAATTAACAAAATGAGTCTGTCTTCTGCACCTTGAAAGCAAATGTAACATCCGAACTATCAATTTGTAATGTTACTCTCTTCAGTCTGTCTTCTTTAGAATTGCCAAGTTTGAGAAGGCCCTGGAAGAGGTTAGATTTTGAGCAGATAATGTTGCAGGATACAAACAAAATGGGGTAGACTTGTGATGTAGATGATAACCTGGTCATTGAGAATTCCACACATGCTTGTAAATTCCAGCACTCCAACAGCAGGCATTTGAGTAGACTTACAGATTTCTAAATATGATTTGTTCAGCTGTATCCAGAAATCAATTAAATGAACATCACCATCATTGATTAAATGATATGCAGTCAAAAACAAATCAAAATCACATGCTTCTAGTTTATGAGGTGCGTGTTCAATCAATTGTTTTGATCTCTGTTTTGAGTATATGACTCCCATATATGGTCTAATTTTTAAGTATTCCGGAGAGCTTGTATCTACTGTGGGAGTTTGTTTTATTAGTGTTTATAATGAAGAACCTGGAGCCATAAACCAACAATTTATACTCGAAAGAAAAGAAGGTCAACTCAAAAATTTCTGCTAAAATTATCAATACCTGATACATCTCATTTATATAATGCCAATTTTACAGCAAAAATATTTAATACGCATAAAATTAAAAGTGTCTTCCAAAAAAGGATTCAATATGCATAGAGAACTGAATAACCATAATTTTAAACGCCCTGAAAATGCGCAAAAATACAGCTTACTCTGGGCCAGTAACCCTTTTGTGGCGAATTTTATGAACAAGCTAAGATGTTTAAGTGAATCAGTATTTATGGTATAGAGCACACAATCACAAGTCATCGAATCATGTGATCTACTTGATATTTAAATATAGGCTTAAAAATCAAAACAACATTGGAGATTCTTGCCGCCTTCTTGCACTGGCAGAAAAGCTTCACTAGAGAGCACAATATTATCTGCAGATACCACAAAAATTAATACAAATCTAACTGAACATTCCACCTGAGGTTGGCATACAAAATAAATAAAAAGTTTTTCTGCTTTTTTGCAAATAAGAGCAATGGTTTTATATGAGATGCTTAAAAGAACTTGAAGAATATTAGTTAGAGGACAACTATGTTCAATAAGAAATCATATGTAGTTGAGCAAAATAAGATAGATCGGCTCTGCTACCATTAGCCTACATATTCTTTGGAAGAAGAAAATGGTGAAACCTATATAAATGGTTTAAATTTTGGAAAGTAAATATTGTAACTTTTAGAACCAACTAAAAGATAAATTTTCAGCTAGCAAAGAGAGATCATTAAAATAGTTGACTTGACCAACTTATCAAGAATTTACCTGCTGATGTTGGGGAAGATATTGTATGGTATCAACTACCGCTGACTTGAATGCCTTTGATAGAGCAATATCCATATGATTGAACCTTACCTAAAATGGATTGAAGCATCTATAAAAATAAGGGGGAAATATCAACAATTAATTATCAAATGCTTAAATAAATTCATTATCTTCATTGGTAACTAATTGAAGACTTATTGTGCTAAGTTCGACCATGCCCTACAAATACTTTGTACCATTTTAGCATTTGGAATATTCCCGTAACTTAAGATCGGGATTATTTTTCTTGTTTTATATATTTATTTTCACAGAAACATAAGCACATGTTATACTTGATAAATCTGGAAATATTGCATTATTCAAACTTAAGAGAAAGCCACAATACCGCAATAAAATTATACATTAATAAGTTCAAAGTGAAAGCCCCTCATGTGATAAGTTCAAAGTGAAAGCCCCTCATGTCCACTCTGCACTTATCTACAAAGATAGCTGACAAGATAATCATTCTCCTTTTCAATTTAAATTACCACAAAGTTTCTTATATTAATCTTCGTAAGCATCATTTAGAATGAATTAACAGTTGAACATCTTACAATTTCACCTTCCTGCACTGTAGTTGCATCCCTAAGCTCTGCCTTGAACACCTCAATTGCACTCCTTAAAAGAAACATACAGAAAGCTGCTAAGTATGAAAATGCATAATTGCAAGGTGGTACCAGCAAATATACATGGATAAACAATGTGTGAAACAGTTTCTGGTAACAATAAATTGAAACAAAGAAAGAATGTTTCCAAAGAAAATATAATTAATTAGCAATAGTGACTAAATATATGTGAATACATTGGAAGTAGAAGGATTGGGGAAAAGAAGGTATAGCACTTAAAGAGAAAAGATTGTGAAATGAAGGCATGCAAGATAACAGGATAGTGGACCAAACCAAGTGGAAAAACTGGCCAAGCAAAAGAAGATTGATGAAAGAAAGCTTACAAAACCATTCAATCTCAATGATGGACTTCGGGATGAAACCAAGAGAAAGTATAGGTGTATAACCCAATTCCAAGCAAAAGAACAAATATAAATCCTACTGATTATTACGATGGTAGCTCTTCATGACTCATTTGTATAATTGTATCAACGGAAATCTTATTAGAGAAACATGAGATATTTTAGGCGTTGCTGTTTATTCAAAAATTAAACTAAAAAGCAATAAAAACAAATAAAGCAATATAAAAGGTCAAACAAAAACTAAATGCAAGATCTAAAATGAACTGCATATTTTTATTTTTTCTAAAAAGGGACCTAAAAGATACAAGGAAAGATGCTTCATGGAAACCTTTGAAAGCTGAATGAAGAAAAACATATAGCAATTAAAATAAATTTACCTACAAACACCAAGTGCTCTCCTCATGTCACCAGAGGCAGCTGCAACTTTCTGATATATGATAAACACCATTAGTCACTTAATCAGGCAAAGCTTCCAATCGCTTTCATCAAGAAAAAGAATAAATGTACAAGGCACAGATATTTTCCAATTGTTTAGACTAATAGATGTTTCAATGTTTGTTAAGTTGAGCTTAAGATGTGCCTGTTAAATTTTCTTCAATAAATAAGATCTTCTTACTTGATGTTGAAGTTCTTAATAGATATATTTTTTCTGGGAAAAAAAAGGTTCTTAAAAGATATTGTTCAAGAACATTTGACATGTTCTAATTGCATATTTCATCGTCCCGATCATCTTCCTACACAAAACTACTCGTTCTGATAGCTCATTTAAATTCCCATGTATCATGTACATTCATCAGATATGATGGCAATGAAAGTGTGTTTGTTAGTTATATACTGGCAAGGGGCAACAGATCAAAAAAATCATAAACCTGAACTTACTCTATCGCAGAACTATAATGCTAAAGGTTGGAAGACATCATATCCAAGAACCTACAAAAAAATAGATGCAATAAATTGTAATTTTCACTACATCAGAACTGGAATGGCAAGTAAACTAATTAGCAAGTACACAATGGTCAAGTTATATTAAATTATATTAGCAGTTCCATCGTAGATAATCGAGCTAACGAGGACTTGAAAAATACCATGAGCCTCTGCTGGAGAATCTTGAGTATTTGGTCTTTAGAATACACGCAGAATGTTATAATGGAGGGCTTGCCTGATATAAACACAATAAATTTGTATAAGTTCAAAAATCAAGGATACACTATAGAGGTGAGAATCATGAAGTGGAATACGGCATGTTAGGAAATTTGAGAGAACTAGCACATTTCTTCCACTATTTTTTTTGTCTTGAAAACTTAAAGAATGAGAAAAATAAATAAAATACTCACAATTCAGTGATTCAAGTTTAGGAAGAAACCGGTCCGAGAGATCAATTGCATTTGCTATTCCTGCACAAACAAGTAATCAGATAACTAGTCAATTAAAATTCCGACTGAAGCTTGGAATCTATCTCTATACACCATGTGCAACTGAAACAAATGCTGATCACATTATTACCTATGATCATTAAAAATTAAAAAAATTAAAAAAATTAAAAAAATGCATCCCTACTAGTATGCATCTAGAAAATGGGAATGTAGTTAGCATGAAAAGATCATGAAGCACTGCACGATCTTTAGTTATTAAGTAGTCCATCTCATCAACAATGAGCAACCTGTCACAAAGGGGGTAGCAATTTACTTTAAAACTAAGCACCACAGAGATTTACAAGCAAGGAATAAAAGATTTTGACAAAGAATAATGTTTGTTTAACCCACACGCGCGCGCGCACAGACACACACACACACACACAGAGAGAGAGAGAGCATATAATGATAAAATGCTTTAGGGACTCTTACATCATCCTTTTAGAAGTTCGATTTCCCTTTTGAGAAAACAAGTTCTGGAGATGCTGAAGAGCTGAGTCACTACCACTCATCTTCTTATTGGGATGGACATTTTGAAGTATCTGTCAATAAGATTAAGGACTTTTCAGTGACGAGCATTTTTTCAAAGAATCAAATAACTCTAATTGTCGTTATAGAATATCCGTCTATTACCTTGCTGAAAATTTCAGATGTGTTAGTGAGAGAAGTGCAATTTATGCTTATCATATCTGGTGATTGATATCCTGCCTGGCATTAGATCATGTTAGCAAAAACTTGTGATAAAAAAGGCATGATAATTTAATGAGCCAAGAAGAAAGACATTCTACAATAAGCAGTTTTGTCATCTTGCTTATTACCAATAAGCAACTTGCTCACTCATTAATAGCACAAGTGTGCTACATTTAACATATACAATTGGTGAACTTTTGTACCAGGACAACAAAACCCTGTGATGTGTTGAAAGTTGTAGGCTAGCGGATATTAGATATTTGGCAAATAGATTTGTAATTACACTGCAGGAACCCAATAACTCAACAAATAATAAAACATATAGTTCACTAATATACCATATTATTTTGGGTCAATTGCACAAAACCACCCTCTAATATACCTTGTATAACCCCAAGCGATAAATAAGTTCTAATATCATCTTTGTTCATACCCTTAAAATTCCCACATTCAACTCTAATGAAATGAACGTCAAATTTAACTCTAGAACTATTTTGTGCTGTTTAAAGTAGACTTCAAGTTCTTTTGCTGGTCAATGAACATAAGGGTGCTAATATATCATTTGAGGGGGTATAAGTGCTAATCGAATTAAACTACAAGGGTTTTGTACAATTAAACTATCTAACAAGAAGTGTAATTGAATCAAGTGACATACCACTTTTGACCACACAACAAGAAACTCCCAGGACATCCACACACATACAAACTCCCGGCTTTCTGTTGCTCCACGCACGCCTTGCAAAAATCAAGAACCTTTCTTTGCTCCTCTTCGCGACACACGATATTAGGCGGCGACGTAGCCACGTGCAGCGCTTCCTTCACCGCTTGTGTCTGTGCAGGATCTGCATACGTGTTCATAACAATTGATTAATTAGGGTTTCCAGCTCAATTGCAACCAAATTGGAAAAATGACTTGCCTCTTGGATTCCACCGTGGCTTTTGGGACAATTGATCGGAGAGGCATTTTCTCGGTGATTTTCGCAGCGATTTCGCGATCGGCGACTGCGATCAAAAGCCAAAGTTAAAGTTAAAGAAAAGGAGAAACACAAATCGATGAGATTTGAGATCGAGGCTTACATTTTCGCCGGCGTCGGCGGATCGGCGAGGCGATCTCCACTTGATCGGAGTCTGAGGCTTGATCGGCGTGGATTGGGGCCTCGATCGCTTTCTTGTCGGGGTTGAATCGGACTTTTCTTCGATGGAATCGATCGACGCGTTCACGATTCTGCTCCCTGGCATTTTCTAGGGTTTTATTTTTCTTGAATATTCTTTTTGTTTGGATCTGGAGATAGATGAAGGGTTTAGGGGGGGGGTTTGCGGTGGGGAAGAAGAGGGGGACTGTTTTAAGCGGGAACAGTCGAAGAAATATCTCTTTCCCGCCATTAAGCCCCCCGCCATCTCAAATCAAAACTGAACCTTGGGCAACTGCAGCTGTTTGAATTGCATATCCATTTTTCTTAAATAAATAAATAAAGTCTGATGGCAATTTAATATCCAAGATTTCACCAACATGAGGCTTAAATGCCTGAAGCTTGATATCCGGCATTTAATACATGAAGTTTTTTTAATGGCCAATTGGTCAGTTGCCATCTGCTGCTTCAATTACAGTTTTAATTTCTTTTTCTTGCTGCTAGAAATCTAGAAAAAAAATACAATTTCTTTGGGAATAATAAAGATGGTAAAGTGGCATGAAGTAAAACATTACGTATTGATGTGCCGAATATGCAAGTTAAGGTATTTGAGTGTTGTATTGGTGGACATCCGATATTAAACTACCATTTGGCCATCCATAAATAATGTTAGTTTCACTGAGTTGTAAACTTCACCTATTCATGTTTTACTGATCATTTTAATGATGTTATAAATGTTTGTCGAATGAGTATGAAATTTGGTGACAGAACGTGTATTGTAAATATGACGATTTTCTTTTCCAACATGAAGAAGTTTTGGACGGTTTATAACAAAAATAAGAGTTTTTGAATTAGTCCCTCAAAATATTTTCATATTAGCGAAAAAACAATTCCTCTCCGTTACTGAACAAAGCTTGCCTGTAAGTTAACTTAAGCAGCAAGTTAAATAACTGAAGACCATTTATTCCCTAAACTACCCTCGATTTCCCTCCCTTCACAATCATTTTTCCACCAAAGGTTGAACTTGAAGCGGTTGGAGCCGGTGAGACTGTCGAAGATGAAGTCGATGTTTGCTGGAAAGGTTGATGCCGCAACCAAACGGGGGATGAGGAGGAGAAGGGTTTGAGAGTACAACGGCAGGTGAAAGAAGATATGATGTTTGTTATTGGGCGTGTGGAGGAGGGAGGGGGTTTGCGTGGATTTTCCCATGGCAGCGGTCATTGAAAAAGCCGGAAAAGGTTAAAAATACGAAAGAGTGAAAACCGTACTTTACATACCGTTAACATGTAAGCTAAGTCAAGAGATTTAGGCCTTTTTCTTCCCTTGTTATAAAGATCTTAGCTGGGTTTTCGTCCAAATAGCAAAAATTTGAGGGGCATATACCAAGGGAACAAAACCTAAAACTAAAAATCAAAATTAAGAAAATCTTCCTAAATAAAAATAACCTTACAAGGATAAGGTAATGCGTCCACGCTATGCCGCAGCTAATTAGCTACAACACAGAAGACCCAAAGGGATATAACAAGTAGCTACAACACAGAAGACCCAAAGGGGTATAACTAGAAGGCCGAGGGCCCTGCCGGTCGTAAGTTCAGCAAGACACCCCCCTTCCCCCTCTCAGTTAATAGGGCTGCACCATTAAATCCTAATCTTATACCCCCACAGATTTTATAATTATAACAAAATAATATGTTCAATACAGAACCATTCATTTGCTAATCACAGTAAAATCACAAACTGAAAAGAACATCAGACAAGAGCTGATTCAAACTGTAAGCAACAGCACAAATAACTTACGATACCAAAATTCACTTCTCAAATGAACAACCTTCATTCAACATAAATACCAACAATTCAAAAAAGCCACGATGGCACTGAGCTTTTCAATCATTCAGAAAAATCACAAGTAACCACGTAGATCGCCACTGAGAATCAGTGGTATTTATGTTGCATAAACATCACAAATGCTGCATTCAGTCATCAGACAAAACAATTCAAACTTAACTAAAAGTAGAATAATTTATAGTAACAAGGGTTCAAAGCACACAAGCAGGACAAACAAAAGAAATCAACCAAAACCTACAATGCAAATTGTTCAGCTAAAAGATAACAGAATGTTTAACAAAACTTAGGAAACGCTAGGCATCTGGCTTGATAGCTGATAACAAAGCAACTCTAATCAAACAGGCTGAAGCCCATGTCATCATCAGACTCTTCGGCGGGCTCCTCTTTCTTCTCCTCTTCCTTCGCAGCAGGGGCAGCAGAGGTTGCAGCAGCAGCAGCAACAGGTGCAGCAGCCACAGCAAACTTGCTCGGATCCTACAACGCACAATTTATCAGATCCCAGAACAAATATAAGTAATCTATGCTTAAGAAAGAGTAAATCGATAATCTGCTTACTCTTGCTAAAAAAGCACTGACTCCCTTGTTTTAAAATCATACATACCTAAACCTCCTATCCTAACAGCATCTTACTTTTCATAAGTATTTCCAAATGCTCATGCACTTGCTATCACTCATACACCAGACTTGCAATTATTCTTGCACTAATGGTTCAATAACCGGCCATGATTATTATTTCTAGCAAGTTGTTTAGGAAATGTTTTAAAAATAGACAGATAAAAGTTAACAGTTGTTATAAAGGAGGGCGGGTGAAGTGTAGGTTTTCCGAACTGAGGGTGGTTTCTAGCAACCTGGGCAAAAATACGGGGGATTTTAGCAATTTAAAAAATAATGGCAGCATACCTTGAGAAACTCTTTCACCTTCTCTGCCTGAGGGAAGGTATACTCAGTGGCCACGGCAACAGCAAGCACGTTCTTGTACGCATTGATGAACATATGAGGAGCCGCAGCAAGAGTTGGGTAAGAGAGGGCCAATGACAATGAAGTAACCATCGAAACACCTGCCGCAAACCTCTCAATAAGGTCATCCTCAGTGAGGTCCAGCACCTCAGGACTAAAGACCGATCCACTGTCATAAACGGAAATAACCACAAGCCCATATGAGAATGGCCTAATCCCGAGCTTGGCAAGGAGCGCAGCCTCAGAAGAACCAACTTTCTCCCCCTTCTTGATGAGCTCGACTGGAGTGATGATTTCGACAGTACCCTTGTTAATCTTAGTTGGAATGTTAAGCACCTGAAACAACGAAGAAGTTAAGAAATGAGAATCAACAAAGTCCTTTTAGTACTGTGGAATTCAATATCTCCAGTTATTGACCTGGAAGAAAGAGGTCTGTGAGGGATCCAGTCCAGTGTTGCCAGGAGGAACAATGACGTCGATGGGAGCCACAAGTCCAACACGAGCAGGAGCTCCAACCTGATTAACGAACAAGGAACAAGGAATAAACAAATTTTTTAATAACTTAGAAATAGAAGATCTAATAGATCCATATGAATACTAGTAGACAAATAATTTATCAATGAAAATTTTGGTCAAAAGTGTGTTAAATTCAACTTGATTATGATACCTGGGATATTTACTTGCAAAAAAGAAAATTTGGTTCGGTATGTTACTACTGTTAGATTGGTTTCCTATAAGATTCAAACTATGGGAATTTTTCTTAGGGAAAAAATGGGCAATGAGTGACAAAAAAAGGGTTTTCAGCTAGGAGGCAAGTCGATGATCGATGCTTGACATAGAACAGAAAGTTGCCAAGATTGAATTTGGGCTAACCAAAGGACAACGGTCCCCTATACTTGTGTATGTCTTCTGACCCAAATAACATCCTACATATGTTTTGCAAGTTAAGAACAAACAATAATGCAAAACTTTCCTAATAAGATTTGGTAGTTTGTTTATATTAAGAGAAAAATTATCAATAGCTCTGACATCCAATTATCAGCAGATGTTATAGGTAACAGAAAAAAGCAACCCTTGAAAAATTTATCTCAAATACATATTTTTTAATTTGTAAAAATTAAGCATATGGTACAAGTTAAGGCTGTGTCTAACAATAATCATGGAGATAGATTAGTTAAAAAGGGTTTTTCTCAGGGTTGAACGCATTGTAAATAGACTTGCAGACTAAATTTTCCTATGGGCAAAATGGATAGGAAATTAGAAGAAACATTCATCATCCCTAAGCCCTATTAATGCACCAGCTTAAAAAGATGTACAAGTGAAAATCTAATATAACATTTTACCCTAACTCAGTCAAAACAAATGCAATAGTAAAATACTAAAATACGACTAAATAACAAGGGTCCCCTTTGACTTATATGATAGTTAAGGGCCAGTGATATCCAATTGGGCCTCCAAACTTCAAATGGTACTTCAAAGGCAAAAATTGACTACATATAATCCACCAGCCGTCTAAGTGACACACGTCAACTTAACATTTATGAATCAACCACTCATCTAAATGCATAGGAAATCGAAGTAGAGCCTTATGCAACCTAGTGAATACGAGTTTCAAAAATCAAGTCTGGGTCAATTAAGCCATGTTTGATTATGGAGTTAGCATAACTGAGTTAAGTTTAGATGACTATATGACACTCAGGTTATCTAAACTCAACTCCATTCCCAGACAGGGAATTAAATTTGAATAAAAATCATTCCATTTGGGTCAATAGGGTACCAACAAAAGAAACCCCAACTGTGAAACCCTTCATGATCACTACGCCTATGTATTAATTATAAGTAAATTAGATGACAAAATCAAGCAAAAAGAAACAAGCGAACAAACCTTGTACTTAGCGACCTCCTCGCTAACCTCCTTGAGATCCCCCTTGGTGAAGATCAAACCAACATTTCCCTGCATAACAAACAACACACACATTATCATCATCAACGAACCAAACAAAAACAACAAACCCAAAAATAAAAATGAGATCTTTTTTCACATACCACAAGCAAAGGGAGGAGATTGAGGTAGTCCTTGTTGCCGGTTTTCTCGGCGTGGATCTTGACGCAGCGCCTGATGAGGGTGTTCTTCCCCATGAGGATCACAGAGTCCCCCCTCAGCCCCTTGCGGATGTTCTGCAACTGGTTCGACCCCACGTTGTCGGCGACGACGACGAGCACCTTGATGTACTCATCCAAGAGGCTGCACAGCTTCCTATCATACTGCTGCTTCTTCTCAGCTTTCGTCACCTTGATGGCCATCGCTCCCAACAAAAAAAATAGATTAAATTTTTAAGGGGGAAAAACCTAAGTTAGGATAGAGGTTTGCTTGCTCGAGATGAGGGCCAAGACGAATGCAGAGAGCTTCGTCAAGGTGGGCGATGAGAGGCGCCGCTTTAACCCCTGGGATGATGATTCTTTCGAAACCCTAATCGCAGAGGAGGCTCAAGCAGTGAAGTGAAAACCCTAACTTTTGGGGAGTTTTTATAGAGGATGGGACAGAGAGTGAGCAGCATCGGACGGTTGAAATTTCATCCAACGGTCCATATCTCATTTGTATTTGGGCTGGGATTTACTTTGTGGTGCAGTTTTAAACTCGGCCCAAAGGCATTATCCCTGTTTGTATTGGGCTGGGAAATTAATCAGGCCCCATTTGGCAAAGTGGTTTCGGTTCCCGAGAGCCAGTTTACTGCTGTTTTTTGCCGTGGCCTGTAATTCCTGCGTCATGTATACAACCCTCATCATAATTTTGGAGTTTTGGTGCAGAGGAATGGACATTTCACATGGTATCAGAGCAATCCGGGTTCGATTCCCACGGACGTATATTAAATACGGTTTTATTAAAATTAAAAATACCGCGCTGTGAAAAAACCTAGTTTTGGCCCGAAGGACCTTTAACCTGAGGCGGCATGTTAGGATATAAAATATACTGTCTCAACCCTGATTATAATTTGAAGTTTTTGGTGTAGTGGAAGTGACCTTTCACATGGTATCTCTCAACGGACGCGTATTAAATGCGGATTTATTACAATTAAAAATTCTCTTAAGCAAAAGCCCATATTTCGGCCCAAAGAGTCTTTGACCTAAAGGGCATCTTAGAATATGAAGTATATTCTCTCAATTCTTGTCATAACCTTGGAATTGTGGTGTGGTGGAAGAGACATTAAGATAAATTCTAAACAAACCAGGTTCGAACTTTGCTGGGCATACATTTTAAAGCGGATTAATTAAAAAATAACATATTACTGTGCAAAAACTAAAGTCCTTGGCCTACGGGGCTTTTGACATGCTGAGCCGTATATAAAATACATAAATACAAGATCTCGACCTTTTGCCAACTAAAATAAGGTTTTTCAAACTGGGGCTTTCAGAATTTTTCGAGGGCTCAAAACTTCGTTTTTCTAAACTCTAAGAATATGGAGTCTTGAAAAGTTTCATCACATCACTCTTTGTTCTCTCTCGTTTGCCCTTAAAACTAAATTAAGTCAAACGATAGATGACGGGACCTGGATCACGCCAAGATGTTACCTTCCGTTGATCTACTGATGGCGGCGATGGATGGCTGATATTGGATCTGGAGGCAGGCTCCTAAAATGTAGGAATCTCAATGGGTTTGAGGTTGGTTGTTGCCGAGCTACCTGCAAGGAAGTCCTGGGGTGGTTGTACCACCGAGGACCCTCCGACGATCAAGTTAGAGAGGAAATCTGAGCAGAGTAACGGCTTAGTGGAGCAAAAATGGCTTACTTGAACCGTCTGAAGAAGGGGTTTATATAGCGGTGGCAGCAGGCAGGGCAGGAGCGAGAATCACGCCGGCCGTTACGCTCCCGACGCCACGCCCGCGTGATGAACGGGATCTCCCATTAATGGCGAGACAAGCTCGTTAATGGGGGATCGTGATGGCGTGGAACGTGGGATGTAGCCGGCGGATATCTCGCGCATGGCGAGATTCGCGGGATAGCGGTTGCGCCTGTGAGTGGTGCCGTTGGTCGGTCGATGAGACCGAAGAAGATGACCTCGGCGGGAGAGCTCGCGGACGGGCGGGAGAGCCGAGATATCTTGGTTCTGCGGTAGCCCGGAGATGAGCTGGGAGGCCGAGGAGGCCAATTGTGCAGGGTGCTCGGGGATAAGCCAACAGTTGTTTGTGGGACGGGCACAGGAGTGGCCTGGCCGACCACTGTGGGTCCTTTCTTGTGAGCTATGGGACACGTCATCTGCCACGTGTCATGATCTGGGAGATCACCGATATCGAGCGTCATCATTAGCCCCTCACTCTCATCCCGACCAGCTGGAGGGTTGGGTCGAGAGTGGTCTGCCGGGTCATCCGAGGTGAGCTCCTTTTCGAAGATATCGTCGGGCGTGTCCCCGGGCAATCTGCTGTATTTTCTGGATGATGCCAGCGAATCAGGGCGAGATCTTTGCATTAAAGAGGGTGCACCGGATCATGCGTACTTTCGCTGAAGCGACAACCCACGTGTCGGGCGCTGGTTGGCTGACGCGACGGGCCGCAGACCTCTGGCGTCTGATGAGATTCGGCCAATGTGCGTGCGGCGGGTGGAGTGATCGTGGCTGTCGAATGCACTGAACCATTTCGGCGGGAGATGACTGTCGCCGTAGGATGTGCACGCTGGCAGTTATAAATAGAGGTGGGGTCCGCTTAAGGGCCTATATCTTTTCATACTTTCCTCGTTCTTGATCTTGTAAGCTCGGCGCGCTCCTCTTTAGGTCGGATCTCTGCGTTTTCTCTTCCCGAGAACTTCTCTCCATCTGGTTAGATGTTTTCTTTTGAGGAGTCTGTATATGTCGTCAGGGTAGATTCTAGGGATTCTTCCACCGAGTCGGAATCTTCCCGGAGAGTTAGGGTCACATCCTCTTTCTGGGGTCATGCGACAGGGGTTGTTCCCAGAGCGGAGGTGGCGGACGCCCCTGGTGTGCCATCCTTGGTGAGGTATGAGGACGAGCTTGCCACCACTCGGACCCGTTTCCATATCCCCTCCGGCTATACGCTCCGTTTGGCCGAGGAAGGAGAGAGGGCAGATCAGGTACGGGGTAAAGAGAACGCCTTGTACCTGGAAGCCTTTTGGGATGGAATGCGCCTGTCTTTCTCTCCCGAGGTTGTTGGAGCGCTAAATTACTTTGGGTTAGCCCTGGGCCAGCTAGTGCCGAACACTTGGAGGATTCTCCTTGGATTCCTGGTCCGTTTGAAATTGCAGATGATCCCCTTCGGTCTGTCCATCCTTGCCTCCTCTCTCATTTACAAAGGTCACCTCGACACTCGCGCGGGTGACCCGAGGTGGGTTTACCTCTCCTTTAGGAAACGACGGGGGAGTGCAGCCGGGTCGGGAGATGTCGTCTTGCCTTCTTCCATCCACGATTGGAAGAAGAAGTTTTTCTTTGTTGGGCCACCAGAAGGTGAGGACTAGCCCGTGCCCATCCAGTGGTCTAGGGATAGGTGCTGGCGGGAAAGTCCGTCTAATGATCACGACGCGGTGAGAGTGGCGGAGTGGGAGCCCATTCCCCGGGCTGACGTGCTGCTTTCTTAGCGGGCCCTTAGTTGGGCTGGGCTCAGCCTTGCCCAGTTCGTCGGTAAGTTGGGAGCTTGCATGCGATTTGTTAGGCTTGCGTTTGTTTTCATTTTTGTTTGTGTTGCTGACTCCATTGTATCTTGTTTTGTGCAGAACCCATGGAAGTGAGCCACCTTCGAGCGGCCATGCGCAAGCCGAAGAAGGGATCGAAGGCTGGAGGTACCAGCTTCTCTCATCCGACGTCGGTCCCGGATCCCCCGGCAGCTGTCCCACCCCAGCGTTCGAGCGCGGGCCGTGCCCCGGAGCCCAGCCAGGCGCCGAGCCGAAAGCGAGTTCGGGGCCAGGAGACCCAGGCTTCGGAGATAGAGACCGGCTTTCCGCTGTCGCCTCTCAAGCGGTTCCCCCAAACAGTTCCGCGGCCACCGGTCTCCCTGATCTTGGTGGAAGAGGGGGACCTCCGCTTTGAGGTGCCCTCGGGGCTCTCCGTCGCCGACAGCTTGCTGGCCGACATGGAGAGGTCGGCTGGGGGGAAGGTCCCTCGGGGGACTCTCAAGGCGCAGATAGCGTCCATCGCCCAAGAGGCCGTATAGGTCAGTGCTCGCACCTCACTTGATTTTTCACTCGGTGTATCATCTTTCGTGAGATTGGGTGCCCCTCTTTTCTTTCTGACCCCCCTCTGATTTCTTCAGGTCCTCCAGCACGTCGCCCTCGTCGTCCAGATGGAGGAGGAGGAAATAGCCCCGGCGATGAGAGCCGCGGGCGAGCTCTCCTCACTGGAGGAGAGTTCAAAATTGGAGCTGGAGGCGGCGATGGTGAGGGTCGTTGCCCTGGAGGGCGAGGTGGCGACCTGGAAGTAGGAGGTGGCGGCCGCGAAGCAGGAGGTTGCCAGGTTCCGTGAGGCCACCCAAGACGCCGAGGCTAAGCTTCAGGACTCCAAGGTGCTCGTCGGCACCATGAAGAAGTCGGTGAGCACCCTCCAGAAGGAGCTGGAGGCGGCGGTAAAGGGGGCCAAGTAAGCTGACCTCAGAGAGGCGAAGGCGGTGGTGAACTACCAGAAGTCGGAACATTTTTACACCGTCCTAGCCTTAGCTACTACCGCCATCTGGCATGAGGCCCTCGACGCCGTCAAGGCTCAGATGCCGGAGTTCGCTGACGAAGAGTGTAATACCCAGCCCATTTTTATACGCCTACATCCGTATTTCTTTTTCACCTATAAAATTTATTTATAATTATTTATTTATTTTCGAAACTCCATTAAACCCTAAACCTCCAATCCATTTTTCCCCCGCTATTTTCTCAAACCCTAATTCCAATCCCTTATTTTTCTTTTCCCATTTACATAAACCTCGATTTCGGTCCAGAACTCCATTTCGTTTTTGATTATTTCCTTAGCCACGTTAAAGAGCAAAATTTTAAATATAAACCCAAATCCTAACCCAAACTATATTTAAACCCTAAGCCCAACAACTCAAAATCAAATTTTAAACTATCAAATTAATTTCAAACAGCCAGCCCATGAAATTTAAATAAATCCCTTAATCATTTCCCCCAGCCCGTTTCCCCTACTCAGCCCACACAATTTTTTTAAATAAATCTCTTAATCAATTTCCCCGGGCCCGTTCTCCCCTCAGCCCACAAATTTTAATAAGGAATTATTTTTTTACACCCCAAGCCCACTCTCTTCGGCCCGTGACCCGCTCCTCGACTGACCCGACCCGCTTCTCCTATTCACTTTCTTCCTCCAACGGCTCTCCTCCATTCCCGCTCGCGACCGTCTCCTCCGCCGCAGCTCGCGCCCACGCCTACGCCCGTTATTGCGACGTTACACCCACGACTTCAACCCTCGTTCTCTTCCTCACACCCCCACCTCTCTCTTCTCTGCCATTTGCAAATTTTCCCTACTCCTCTCCACTCACCCAAACTCACCGAGCGCCATTGTTCCCCAACTCCGTTCGTCGCCCCCGACGGCGACAACCCCTCAGCGACCCCTCGCCAGCTCCTCCTCCACCAACAGAACTCCTCACCACCACAATACTTCAACCCGAGCACCCCCTGCCGAGCACCCCTGCACACCAACCCTGCACCGAGCTCGGCCACCTTGCACCCTCGACGTCGGCGAACTCCCCACCACATCGCCGACTACCCTATGACCTCCTCGTCATCAGCATCAACACCCATACACCCCTCTCCCAAGCTCTCTCTATCTCCCTCACCCACACTCTGGCTCTCTCTCAACCTCTCAATTTCTCAGTTCTCTCTCTATCTCTCTCTCCATCTCTCCCTCTTTCCTCTGCTCTCTCACTTTCCCTCTGCACTCCCTCACTTTCTCCCGCGATCTCTCTCTCTCTCTCTCGCTGGTTTTCTCTCTCTCTCTCTCTCTCTCTCACTGTGCATTCTCTGTCTCTCTCTGTGCACTCTCTCTCTCTCTCTCTGAAACCACTCTCTCTCTCTCTCTCCTTAATTCTACAGCCCCTCTCCATCGCACACGCAAACTACCAACAGCACGAGCCCCAACTTCCACGAGCCTCGACTGCATCCTACCCGACCTAAGCTCATTCCAAGACGTTGCCATCGCCGTTCGTCGCGCGTTCGTGACGTTACAGTCACCGTACATCCCCGAGACGTGTCCAGGCAAGTTCTCTATTTGCTACATGCTAAGTTGACTTTATTACAAATTAAAATCTTATAGATTCCGCAGTAATATTTCCTGATAAATTATATTATGTACCTGTTCGATGCTAGTTCCCAAAGAAAATACTTTTCTAATTTGACGGAACTAAATGGTATAGTTTGACCCGTATGACCATGAATCCAGTAGGTGAATTTCGTTGGAAAATATGACCGTTAATGACAAAAACGACTACCCCCAAGTTTACTCGTAAAACTGGAATTTCCGTGTACCTGAAAACCGTTAAAATCACCATAAATTATATACATACTGGAATGATACGTTCGGGGGCTTAAATCGAAGCCGACTCGACGAACTACAATCTTATGCAAGTTTCTAATTATTTCTATACTTAAATTGTGATCATATCTGGATTGGAGTGCGACTCTGGACTGCAGTCCAGAGCGACTCTATTTGCTGTGTGCTGTCCCGCAATGAGCACCACCCGGTTTCATTAACTCGTAGGTTGCGGAACTCCACTGTCTATTAAAGGTGAATGTGTTAGATAGACAACACAAGTGGTTTCATCCTATTTCGTTATAGTTTGTTATTTAATCTGCAATTTAATAGATGTGGACGTATAACAGTCCAGAACAGATTCTGAGATGACATATTAATATTAAACAGTGTATAACTCCTGACGTACAGATGCGATTGAAGATCCGTCTGTTACGTTGAAAACCTTACTGAAAACCCTAGAATTCATCCAACTGTAGCGTCGCTAAAATCTGATCCCAACTGGGATTAAAATGCGTTGCAAAATGGATTTCTGATTCTGAAACCAGATTTCCAGCCGTGAACGCTTAAAATGAAATGGCCATAACTAATGATCCTGAAACCCGATTGGCGTGAAACTAAATTTGATAGATAGATAACTGAACATACTAATTATTACCTGTTCATCGTCTCACTAAATTGTAACCGTATGATTTATGATAAATTATGTAAGTGGCAGATTATTGATTCAGGACATCCTTAACATGTTTTATATACTGTTCACGTATCATATCATACACATGTCACTGCATTGATAACTTAGTGATAACGTGCATTACCCAGTGTTAGGTATTAGTGATGATTGTGGCAAGTACGTTAGTGTTCGTGTATTAGTGAATAAGTGAAAGTGATACGTACTTGTACACAATCGGTGAACCTTATTATTCTATTGCATTGTCGACGTCTGTGGGATGCGTGTACGTGTGACTATAAGTGGTATGGGACACTTATGGAAGATCTTGCACGGGTGTCACAGATAAGGCACCAGGCACTGCCATTTATCTTAGGTATTAGTCGGAACGTGCTTGATGGAGGTCCTGCCTCCAGTTCTCGTGCAGACTTGTCACAGACCGATTGGTATTTAAGGTTATGGTTAGCGTTTGATGTAGACCACGGGGCGTGGGGTAGTTTAAGTGTGAGTTCAACAGAATCTCGGGAGTCCTATGCCGGCTTATATATTTAGGGAGATATATGGAGATTTACAGGGTACATGATTATTATCGCGATTTATATGTTGGGCCCGTGGTCCCTTGCCCTTGGGTGAAGGACACTCGCGGGTGGTTGACCCTCACACTTGGACTGACGATAGGCTTAGCGACCTGTACAGTGAGACTTAGAGACTGATAGGGATACTAGCATTGATGCACCTTACATACTGTGTTGACATACGTGGCATATCATTCTACTGCTTTTACTGTTCCGCTGCATTGATTACTGCATGTTCATACTCATACTGCCATTGATCTACTGTTATATATATCTTTTATCACTGTTAGAATCGTCACATGATTTTATATATATTATATTGCTATTGTGTCGCTCTGACGACCTGAGTATGCATGCTCAGTGTGAGGAGAGGATTTAGCCGGGACCAGGACTAGACGCACATCACGGATATCGTGATTAGCTATCCAGAGTTATTCCCTTTTGTTCCCCATCAGGTCAGTCATTTACATTGTTTCATTCAGTTACTGCATTCTCATTACCTGCGCATCATTTACTGTTTACTATGAAAAACTAGAAGCCGAAGTGTGACTACGGCAGGACATTTCCTTGACCGTAGGAGCATGGTTGGCCTTGTCAACCCCTCATATTCCGTATTTTGGGAAGCGGGGCGTGACAAAGAGCTCCGAGCCGAATATCCTCGCGGGGATGACGACCCCGGGGGCGAAGCCGGGGAAAAGATTCCCGGCGAGGGCGACGCCGAGGCTGATGTGTTGGGCGCTGAGCCCCCCGACGCCGTCCGAGCCGTGGTAGATGCTGAGCTTCCTGGGGTTGTGCCTGGCCCTGAGGCCTGAAGCCCCCTGTCTTCTTTTTTTTTTTTGTTGCATCGGGAATTTTGTAGCCCTCCGGGCATTTTGTAAGGCTGGGGAGCCCACAATACCCTTGTAAAAGCTTTGACTTTGTGAATAAAGAGTTTTTGCAGTCATATTTGCACGCGTATTCTCCTTTTGTCGGCAACACTTGTATTTACACAGTACTGCCTTTGTGTTGTGTCGGTTCTTCGTCTGGCGATTACGCGTTGGGTTGAATCTATTCGTTTGCCAAGTGTGCAAAGACCGGCGGGAAGACAGTATCTCCATGGCCCCGAAGTCGAGGTGGAGATCGCGCAGACGTAGATAGACCGGATGCCTCTTGGTGAGGTCATGTTCCTTATCGTGGAAGGCTCGGAGAGGCCTGCTAAGGATGGACTGAGCAATGAAGCTGCTCGATTGCCTCTTAGCGAGGGTTTTGATCCTTGGGGCCGTAAGGGCCGTACAAGGCCTGCTAGGGATGGACCGAGCAGTGAAGCTGCTCAGTCGCTTCTTGGCGAGGGCTTAGATCCCTGGCGTCGTAAGGGTCGTACACGAACTGCTAGGGATGGACCGAGTAGTGAAGCTGCTCAGTTGCCTCTTGGCGAGGGCTTAGATCCCTGGTGTTGTAGGGTAGTGAATTACCAGCCGGGGATAGTCAAGCAGGGTAGCCGCTCGGCTCCCTCTTGGTGAGGGCTTTGATCTTTAGCACGGGAGGGGCCGTGTAAGGCCTGCTAAGGATGGACCGAGCAGCGAAGCTGCTCGATTGCCTCTTGGCGAGGGCTTTGATCCCTGGTGTGTTGGGGTAGGGAGCCACCGGCCAGGAATAACCAAGCAAGGGCGGGCCCGGTTGCCTCTTGCAAGGGCTTTTGATCCTTAGCCCGGGAGGGGCAGTAAGAGGCCTACTAAGGACGGGGCCGAGCAGGGTAGCCGCTCGATGCCTCTTGGCGAGGGCTTTGATCCCTGGTGTGTTGGGGTACCAGCCATGGATAAATGAACAAGGGCGGGCCCAGTTTCCTTTTGCGAGGGCTTTTGATCCTTAAGGACGGGCCGGGCAGGGTTGTTGCCCGGTGCCTCTTGGTGAGGGCTTTGATCCCTGGTGTGTGAGGGTAGGGAGCTACCAGCCAGGGATAACTAAGCAAGGGCGGACCCGGTTGCCTCTTACGAGGGCTTTTGATCCTTAGTGCGGGAGGGCCCGTAAGAGGCCTACTAAGGATGGGCCGAGCAAGGTTGCTGCCCGGTGCCTCTTAGCGAGGGCTTTGATCCTTAAGGATGGCTGAGCAAGGTCGCTGCCCGGTGCCTCTTGGCAAGGGCTTTGATCCCTGGCGTTGTGGGGTAGGGAGCTACCAGCCAGGGATAGCCGAGCAGGGCAGCCGCTCGGCTGCCTCTTGGTGAGGGCTTTGATCCCTGGCGTTGTGGGGTAGGGAGCTACCGGCCAGGGATAGCCGAGCAGGGTTGCCGCTCGGCTGCCTCTTGGTGAGGGCTTTGATCCCTGGCGTTGTGGGGTAGAGGAGCTACCGGCCATGGATAGCCGAGCAGGGTAGCCGCTCGGCTGCCTCTTGGTGAGGGCTTTGATCCCTGGTGTGTTGGGGTAGGGAGCTACCAGCCAGGGATAACCGAGCAAAGGCGGGCCCGGTTGCCTCTTGCAAGGACTTTTGATCCTTAGCGCGGGAAGGACCGTAAGGGGCCTACTAAGGACGGCGCCGAGCAGGGTAGCTGCTTGGTGCCTCCTGGCGAGGGCTTTGATCCGTGGTGTGTTGAGGTAGGGAGCTACCAGCCAGGAATAACCGAGCAAGGGGCGGGCCCGGTTGCCTCTTGCAAGGGCTTTTGATCCTTAAGGACGGGCAGGGCAGGGTTGCTGCCCGGTGTCTCTTGGCGAGGGCTTTGATCCCTGGTGTTGTAGGGTAGTGAATTACCAGCCGGGGATAGTCGAGCAGGGTAGCCGCTCGGCTCCCTCTTGGTGAGGGCTTTGATCTTTAGCGCGGGAGGGGCCGTGTAAGGCCTGCTAAGGATGGACCGAGCAGCGAAGCTGCTCGATTGCCTCTTGGCGAGGGCTTTGATCCCTGGTGTGTTGGGGTAGGGAGCCACCGGCCAGGAATAACCAAGCAAGGGCGGGCCCGGTTGCCTCTTGCAAGGGCTTTTGATCCTTAGCCCGGGAGGGGCCGTAAGAGGCCTACTAAGGACGGGGCCGAGCAGGGTAGCCGCTCGATGCCTCTTGGCGAGGGCTTTGATCCCTGGTGTGTTGGGGTACCAGCCATGGATAAATGAACAAGGGCGGGCCCAGTTTCCTTTTGCGAGGGCTTTTGATCCTTAAGGACGGGCCGGGCAGGGTTGCTGCCCGGTGCCTCTTGGCGAGGGCTTTGATCCCTGGTGTGTGAGGGTAGGGAGCTACCAGCCAGGGATAACTAAGCAAGGGCGGGCCCGGTTGCCTCTTACGAGGGCTTTTGATCCTTAGTGCGGGAGGGCCCGTAAGAGGCCTACTAAGGATGGGCCGAGCAAGGTTGCTGCCCGGTGCCTCTTAGCGAGGGCTTTGATCCTTAAGGATGGCTGAGCAAGGTCGCTGCCCGGTGCCTCTTGGCAAGGGCTTTGATCCCTGGCGTTGTGGGGTAGGGAGCTACCAGCCAGGGATAGCCGAGCAGGGCAGCCGCTCGGCTGCCTCTTGGTGAGGGCTTTGATCCCTGGCGTTGTGGGGTAGGGAGCTACCGGCCAGGGATAGCCGAGCAGGGTTGCCGCTCGGCTGCCTCTTGGTGAGGGCTTTGATCCCTGGCGTTGTGGGGTAGAGGAGCTACCGGCCATGGATAGCCGAGCAGGGTAGCCGCTCGGCTGCCTCTTGGTGAGGGCTTTGATCCCTGGTGTGTTGGGGTAGGGAGCTACCAGCCAGGGATAACCGAGCAAAGGCGGGCCCGGTTGCCTCTTGCAAGGACTTTTGATCCTTAGCGCGGGAAGGACCGTAAGGGGCCTACTAAGGACGGCGCCGAGCAGGGTAGCTGCTTGGTGCCTCCTGGCGAGGGCTTTGATCCGTGGTGTGTTGAGGTAGGGAGCTACCAGCCAGGAATAACCGAGCAAGGGGCGGGCCCGGTTGCCTCTTGCAAGGGCTTTTGATCCTTAAGGACGGGCAGGGCAGGGTTGCTGCCCGGTGTCTCTTGGCGAGGGCTTTGATCCCTGGTGTGTTAGGGTAGGGAGCTACCAGCCAGAGATAACCGAGCAAGGGGCAGGCCCGGTTGCCTCTTGCGAGGGCTTTTGATCCTTAGCGCGGGAGGGGCCGTAAGTGGCCTACTAAGGATGGGCCGAGCAGGGTTACTGCCCGGTGTTTCTTGGCGAGGGCTTTTGATCCTTAAAGATGGCCGAGCAGGATTGCTGCCCGGTACTTCTTGGCAAGGGCTTCGATCCCTGGCGTTGTTGGGTAAGGTGCTACCGGCCAGGGATAGCTGAGCAGGGTAGCCGCTCGGCTGCATCTTTGTGAGGGCTTAGATCCTGGGCGTTGCGAGGTAGGGAGCCACTCCAAATAGGGCATATTCCGAATGAAGTTGGCGGCGAGGAGCCAATCTATCTCGTCCTCGATAGCCTTCTGTTTGACCGGGGCGAGGCTTCACTTTTTCTGTCTGACGGGTCGGGCCGTAGGATCTACCCCGAGCTTGTGAGATATAACTTTGGGGTCGATCCCAGGCATGTTAGCAGGCGCCCAGGCAAACACATCGGAGTTGTTTCTGAGGAATGAACCATGTCATCTCGCTGAGTTCCTGTCAGAAGCGACCCGATCTGAACAAGTTTTTCGTCGTCCCCTTCTACGAGGGGGACCTCTGTCAGAGGCTCCACCGGGGTCCCTCGGACCTCTTTTTGCTCGTCTCGAGTGTCCAGAGAACCCCTAATGTCACCCTCACCTTCGACATCGACGACCTGCTTCTCTGACGAAGATGTTGCGGTGAAGCAAACCTTTGCAATTCGCCGGTCTCCATAGACCCGACCTATCCCACCCTGGTCGAGAGGGAACTTCATCACCAGGTGGTAGGTCGATATCTGGGCCCGGAGGGAGTTCAGCGTGGGGCGGCCGAGGAGGATGTTGTAGGCCGATGGAATTCTCGCTACGATGAATTCCACCGGCACTGTCCGCGTGCGCCCGGCCTCCCCGACGTTGAACTGTAGAGTAATTACCCCTTCCACCGGGATGGAGTGGTTGGTGAATCCTGAAAGGACGTGGGAGGTTGGCCTCAGGTCTGCCACGGTGAGCCCCATGCGTAGGAAGCAGTCTTAGAAGAGAATGTCTGCCGAGCTTCCCGAGTCGACCAGGATCCTGTGCATCTCGTATTGATGGACCCGAGTCGTAATCACCAGGGGGTCGTTGTGGGGCAGGGGATATGCCGTGAAAGTCCCCATCGTCAAGAGTGATCGGCTTAGTCTCCCTGGCCTTCTTCCTCGGACGGCTGTCGGCCTCCGCGGCTGGCGTAGGGTGTTGAGTCTCGTAGGTACTCGACGTACCGCCCGCCGTTATGACCATGACTTTTGACGAGCCTCGGTTTCTTTCGGTGGGGTTCCTTACGCCCCCCGGTGGGGTTATTTTTGAGCTACCGTGGAGAGTCTCGCGTGCACGACCCCGTCGAGGGATGGGGTGCCGGTCATGCCTGCGAACAGGCGAACTGACCGCCACCGCCTCGGGAGGGACAGGGGTGCGACGAGACTCGGGATGAAACTCTCTGGCGTAAGACCTTGGAGCCAAACGGAACGGTGCCCACCGGGTTATTGAATATGTCGGTCCGGGGGACCTGCGGCTGTTGGAAACGGTAAGGCGACGATCGGCCGTGCCGACCCGTGCGGAGCCTTCTCTTCCCCTGCAGGGGTCCCGGTCCCGAGACGGGGGAGCGGCAACCTGGGGATCTTGCCTTGCTGTTTGGACGCAGATGAGCGCCTCCACGACGGACGCGGGTCGGTATATCCGGCCGGCAAGGGCGTTGATGTCGTTCGGTGGAGAAGGTTCGTCCGCGCCTCCGTTGAGGGGAGGCGGTGGCTAATGCTTGGATCGTCGTGATGATCGCTCGCCATTGGATTGAGATCGGAAGATGAACTTTTTTTTTGTGGAGTCAAGGTGTTCCCATAGACGGCGCCAGCTGACATGGCCTGGATCACGCCAAGATGTTACCTTCCGTTGATCTGCTGATGGCGGCGATGGACGGTTGATATTGGGTCTGGAGGCAGGCTCTTGAAGCGTGTGGATCTCAATGGGTTTGAGGTTGGTTGTTGCCGAGCTACCTGCAAGGAAGTCCCGGGGTGGTTGTACCACAGAGGACCCTCCGACGGTCAAGCTAGAGAGGAAATCCAAACAGAGTAACGACTTAGTGGAGCAAAAATGGCTTACTTGAACCGTCTGAAGAAGGGATTTATATAGCGGTGGCAGCAGGCAGGGCAGGCACGAGAATCACGACGGCCGTTACGCTCCCGACGTCACGCCTGCGTGATGAGCGGGATCTCCCATTAATGGCGAGACAAGCTCGTTAATGGGGGATCGTGATGGCGTGGAACGTGGGATGTGGTCGGCGGATATCTTGCGCATGGCGAGATTCGCGGGATGGCGGTTGCGTTTGTGAATGGTGCCGTCGGTCGGTCGATGAGACCAAGGAAGATGACCTCGGCGGGATAGCCCGCGGACGAGCGGGAGAGCCAAGGTATCTTGGTTCTGCGGTAGCCTGGAGACGAGCCGGGAGGTCGAGGAGGCCAATGTTCCCCTCCGAAAGACGGCCGCACAGGGCTGCGAAGTCCTGGGGCTGAGATTCGGGGCAGATGCTGTTTGGTTTTATCCGTCTACCTCTCCGAAGATGCCAAGTTGATTTACGGCACCGTGTATCGGAGGTTTAGACGGATGCGGCCGATGTAGCAGACTTTGTCAGATTCCCCCTCGCTTGAGGGGTTTTTGATTGTGGGGACGCTCTTCCCTGCAGGCGCAAGCCCCTGCAGTTAATTACGCTACCGCATCGTGGTAACAACTTTCTCCTTCTTCAGAATTTCACTTCGTGTCGTGGGTGTTTGTTTTGTTTGTGGTTGCCCGTGGATTGTATACGGAGACTGAGTAATGCCGTCGCCCGTAGGACGTGGATTAGTCCAAATCCGTATTTACTTAGATTTGGGTTTGGTGTTTTTAGTTTAAAGATACGTTAGCCTCGTTGAGGCTAAGATCAACTTAAACGCGATTCATTTAATATATGGCCGTCGGGACTCATCACCTCTCTAACTTCGTTGAAGGATTACAACGACAAGTGTCAGAGGAGTTCAAAGATGTACCCTCGAACCGAAGTTGATTTAGTTTTTTATAGTCCATTTGAGTATTTAAGGATACGTTAGCCGTGTTTGGGGCTAAGACCAACTTAAACGGTTGTTAAGGATACGTTAGTCCAGTTTGGGACTAAGATCGACTTAACGGGATCGTTTAGATCCGACAAAAGAGCATTTGGGCTCTATTGTGCCAGTTTAGGGACGTGGTGGTCCATCGCCAGTTTAAGGACGTAGTGGTCCATCACCAATTTAAGGACGTAGTGGTCCGGTATTAGTTTAGGGACGTCTCGGTCCGATATTAGTTTAGGGACGTCTCGGTCCACGAGTTTAAGGACCCCGCAGTCCATATGGGTGTGTGGTCGTTGGGACCCGTCACCTCTTTGACGTCGTTAAGGAATTACAACGATGGATGTCAAAGGAGTTCGGAGATGTACCCTCGAACCGGATGTAGATTGATTTAGGAGAGCCATTTTGCTCAGTCAATTTAATTTAAGGACTTATGGCCATGATTGGGCTAAGTCCAGTTGAAAATGTCCAACATTTATTTACTTTTGCATTGCATTTCTTTATATTTTTATTTGGGCTTTGCCCGAAAAAGATGCAGAGCATCAATTTGTTTTGGGCTCTGCCCTTTATAAATGATGCAAAGCATCAATTTCATTTGGGCTCTGTCCTTTTTATTGCTTTGCAATTTATTTTGGCCTGCTAGGTCTTTTTGATTTGGGCCTGGCCCTTCAAGTAATGCATTGCATTTGTGCAAAGCACCAAGAATCTTTTAGATTCAAGAACAGAAGTGCAAAGCACTTTTTATCCCTTGATCTAAATTTGGATCAAAGAAAAACAAGTTTTTCCTTGTTTCAGAGAATCAAAGGTTCATAGCAAGTGCAAGGCACTATTTTTATTATTTTTATTTATTTATTTATTTGTTGAAGATCACTGATCTTGTTCTTAGATCAATGATCTATTCCTAAGAGAATTCTCTCTTGTTTTAAAGGTTTTTACCTTCTTTTTTGTGTTCTCAAGGAGTTCTCAAGAGTTCTTTCCTCTATTCTTTTTTTTTAAAACCAGATGTCTCTCTTTGAAATGAGGTCTGGGGTCCTTTTTATAGTGCTCAAAAATTAGTTAAATTTGTTAAAAAAATCTTTTTCTGAGTGATTTGGGGAATTTTCCCCACCGTTGGATCTTTGATCCAAAAGCCCCTGTTTTACAGAAGAAATCTTCTTGTTTTAACAAGAACAGAAAAAAATTTCCTTAAATCTTCATTCTGTTTTTGCGCAACTCCCCAGCGCGTGACACATGTCGCGCAGTGAAGCGCTTGCGCAACTGAGCTCGCGCAACTGCGCAGACATGTGTCGCGCAGTGAAGCGCTTGCGCAACTCCGCTTGCGCAACTGCGCAGACACGTGTCGCGCAGTGGTGCACTTGCGCAACAGTGTTTGCGCAACTACGCGGACACGTGTCGAGCAACGGTGCGCTTGCGCAACTGCACAGACACGTGGTACGCTGCGGTGCACTTGCGCAACGGTGTCTGCGCAACTGCGCGGACACGTGTCGCGCAGCGGTGCGTTTGCGCAGTTGTGCTTTGCGCGACTGCGCAGACACGTGGCGCGCTGTGGTGCACTTGCGCAACAGTGTATGCGCAACTGCGCAGACACGTGTCGCGCAGCGGTGCGCTTGCGCAACTGAGCGTTGTTTTTGTTTTTTAAAAAGCCTTGCTCTGATTGGCCGTACTGCCTTGGGCGTTGTGCTGCCGTGTCAACTTCTGACACGTGGCGCGTAGCGCACGGGACCTGAAGCCTTTTGTTTTCACTTTAATTTTCAAGACAGAGCTTTGCTCTGATTGGAGAAAAACAGAAGTATTGCTTCTTTTTCCGTCTTGGAATTTGAACAGAGCTTTGCTCTGATTGGGGTAAACAGCCAATTGTGCAGGGTGCTCGGGGATGAGCCAACAATTGTTTGTGGGACGGGCACAGGAGCGGCCTGGCCGGCCACTGTGGGTCCTTTCTTGTGAGCTTTGGGACACGTCATCTACCATGTGTCATTATCTGGGAGATCACCGATATCGAGCGTCATCGATAACCTTTACTTCGCCAACTTTGTTGGCAGATTCGATCCTAAACTTTACAAAATCCCCAATTTCATAGAACCTGTGCAAATGTTTCATTTTAACCTAAGGTTTGATCCATTGGGCTTCCAATTAACAAGGTGTACCAATTATTGGCAGTTTTATACAATTTTATATCTGCTGTGATAACTTTTATTCTCGGTATAAATCATCAACAAAGTTTAGTATTAGGTTAATACCGATTTAATATACTATTTGGAGCAAAGAGTCACCATGCAGTTTTCCTACAAATCAAATGCTTGGTATGTGGCTCACGTGCTTGAATGCGAGATTGGTTGATTTTGTGAGTGTTGCGCAGAAAGAGTTGTGTAGGATCTTATTTTCCTATTATTTTTCATTAGTGTTTAGCACGTGTGATACAAGTATAGTGTAATAAAAAAATGGTGTAGTTGAAAAAAGATCTGCATAGAGTTGGTTACTAGAAATTTGTGGAGTTAATTATTGAAAAAGATATATTGGGTTAGTTGCGGTTGCAATTTAAGATTTGACTTTTTATATATATATATTTTTATTGAATTTCTTTTGCAGATAGCCCAAATCTCAAAACCGATTTTAAAATTGGAGAAACCTAACTTTTGCGACACAGTAAAGATATTTATTTATGGATGTAGTTTGTTGTTCCTGAAATGGGCTCAAAGGGCTTTTAAATTTCCAGGCCCAGTCCTACTGAAAATTTGAGTTGGGGCTTCGGCCTTTGGGCAATAGAGATTCAAATGAATCTCAAAAGATACCATTCCCAAAAAAGAAATACTTTTCCTACTTGAAATCCTATCAAAAATCTATCCAAGAGACAAAATGGTAGGACCTACAACATCTCGGTAATAGTGTCAAACAGCTGGACACAGAGTGTTTGTCTCTTGGATATATTTTTGCTAGGTTTTCAAGGGGTAGAAAAAATATTTCTCCATCTCCAACTTCCAAGCAAACAAGCCTTCTCGATTACATATCCACTTTAAACCATTCTTCTTGTATCTCCTTGCTAACCCTAGGCACTAATAGACAATGACATAATGTGACTGTTTGGTAGCTAGGAAACGAAGATTCATGCAATATTTATTGCAAAAAATCTTCATTTACTATATTTGGTCAGCAACAAACTTGTGTTGGAAATGAAAATGAAGATGCAAAAAACAACAAGCTTATGTTGCATTTATTTTGGCAGCAAAAAAGAGTTGCAATTTTGGGATGGTGAGCATGATAATTATTATGAGTGCCACATAAACTTTATATATGCCATCTATGCAAATTTGCAACAAATATTGCATTTACTTTAGTTTTTTGTTCAACCAAAAACAAAAAATGGTTTGGATTTGGAAATCCAATTACAAAACTAGAAGATAACCAAACAATGAATTTGGACTATTTTTTTGGCAACAGATGATGCATGCAACATTTGTTGCACGAAAGCAAGATGCAATTTTTTTTGTTGCTCACTAAACATGCCATGTATGATTATAACCAAGCCTTTACTGCTTTTTTTAGTCAACCGGAATCGAATGGGCTGAATAGTGTTGTACCCTGGGACATTTTCCGTAAGAAAGAAGCACTGCATTCTTAAGCAGCACAGCTAATTGCATACCTTTGTATGACAAGCTCGCCCTCTAAGCTTTTGCATTTAAATTTTATTAAGTTTATCAGGCCGTTTTCCTTTCAAAATATTTGGCAATATTATATATTTACCTTAATTACTGGCAGCAATTATTTTCGGAAAATTCATGAAGAACTCATAGTTACATTTTAAAGTAGAAATTGGATATCCATGCCAATAGTGTTGTGCACAGACGAGTAAATTTAGCAAGAGAAAAAAAATATACATAAAAATATGGCTTGATACATTTTTTAATCTCAGCCATCTATATATCACGAACGGTTGATATCCACGAACGGTCCATATCCAACTTCTACCTAAAAGAGTCAAATATGAATTCTACACCAATTAATCCATGACATATATATACCATTGGAGGATAATGCAAACCTATACATGCTTCGGGCGAGTTTTGTGTTTCTCCTGGAAAATTTGTATGTGACAAATGCAACATTTCTATTTGCAAGAAAACCAATTAACCCCAACTCAGAGACTAATCTTCCACATATATAAGCTTCAATGATTGTCAATTTCTGCAAGGAGCAACATTCAAAACTCATAACAAGAGCGCGCAACAATAAACGATCAGCATGGCGAGCTGCAGATCAGGTTTATCTCTATATATCTTTTTGTTTTCTTTTATGACTGTACAACTTCATAGATCATTTTTCAGTATTTCAGCAGATTCGGCAGTTTACACAATCTTTTCTTTTTTGATTGGAACATGATTGTCAAAACATTTTATAGCAATCAAAACTTTCCAATTGGTGGCATTGGCTTACACATGAGGTGTATAAGTTATCGGAGAAGATGGATTTTAGGGTTTTCAACTTGGTAATTGTATTGAATATGTATATATATACAATTTACATAATGGAATCAAATAAATTCTTTCCTAAGCTTGTTACAACCAATTTGGAAGTTGTGAACAGATTTGCGTGATTGAGATCCGCGACAGCTGCACTCGTGATGAGCAGACGTCTGACTCGCATTGTTCAGACGTTTGCGTGTTTTGTGGATTTATGGAAAACTAAAGGCCAAACGTCTGAATCTTCTACTTCAGACGTCTGGCTTAGCTCTGTTATTTAGAGTGATTTCTTCATACGTCTGCATGTACTTCTTCAGATGTCTGCTGTTGTTTTGGACATTTATCATTGATAAGTCCCGTAAGATTGAGGCTCCGCTGGAGACTCTGATCTTGAAGCGAAGTTTGAGAAAGGGTATGTGTTCAAGTGCTTTTGCGACGGCATCCGCAAATTGATCATGAGTGCTGATATGGTGTACATGAACGGTGCCATCTTCAATGCACTCCCAAACAAAGTGATAATCCAGAGCAACGTGCTTCATCCGAGAGTGGAAGACTGGGTTCGCAATGAGATAGGTAGCCCCGGTATTATCACAGTATAGAGAATGTGGCTTTCTAAGAATTATCTTGAGTTCATGTAAAAGATTTTTCATCAATAGTATCTCGGCCGTGGTATTCGCAAGGGCCTTATATTCAGCTTCAGAGGAGGATCGAGAAAATGTCTTTTGTCGGGCCGATTTCAATGATATAGGATTCGAGCCTAGATAGAGAATGTAAGCAGTGGTGGAGCGGCCGTCATCACGACTGCCACCCCAGTCAGAATCACTGAAGGCCTGAAGAGTGAGAGGAGATCCTCGGCGGAGATAAAGACCATGATGTATTGTTTCTTTGAGGCAGCGAAGAACACACTTGAGTGCCGTCCAGTAAAGTTCGGTGGGAGAGTGCATAAATTATGACAGGCAATTGACAGCAAATGAGACGTCAGGTCAAGTGAGGGAGAGGTATTGAAGAGCACCAACGAGTTGATGATAGAGCGTGGGGTCAACGGAAGAAGACCCGTCATGGAGGAGAAGAGAAATGCTATTGCACATTGGAGTGGTGGTTTCTTTAGCACCGGCCATGGAAAACTTTTTCAAGAGATCAGCGATGTGGCGATGTTAGGATAGGAATAGGTTTTGTGACATGGGAGTAGCTTCTACACCAAGTGATGAAAATTGTCGAGATCCTTTAGAGAGAAATGTTGTCCAAGTTGACGATCAAAAGATTGAAGGAACCGTACGTTGTTACTTATGAGGATAATATCGTCGATATATACCAAGAAGTAGGCGACGGTGGTGTTGGGGTCAAAAATTACACCCTGGTTGATCGGGTCAAAAATTATTGTTGGGTTGTCTACAACGGCAGCAAGGTTTCGGGAGGTATCGTCCATGCCAAATTAAAATTTTGCCGTTCTAGCTAACCTTAACATAGATCGTGTAACACCCGAGCCCAATAATACTATTTATATTACAAGTTGAGGGTTTTATATTGCTCATTTCCAATTATTCTGATGGTTTGGTGCTTTTTGCAAAATTTTAACCGGTTAAGTCATTTTGGCACATAACAAATTTTAACTACTAAAATGAAATTAAAAACGTCCATGTTGGCCTACTCGTCGCCACTAGTCGCGTGGTAGCGTCCGCGTGTCGAGATTCCGTTCCGTTCGGTGAAACGGGCAAGTTTGGACGACTACGTGCGCGTGCAAGTGTTCGACTTGGGGGCATGCATTTTAATTACAAAACACCTCTTTTCAAAATTTGGAACCCGCTTAAAATCCTATAATTTGAATTTGGAACATTTGGGCGCAACCCGGGCGCGATTTGGAAATGTTTCATTTAGCGCCAAAAAGGCCCATTTAATTAAATATCATAAAGCTAATATATATATACGAATATATATTCTTTCACTGTTAAATCTTTCAATCCTTTCAAATTCCTTTTTAAATCTTTGCCTCCTAGCCAATCACGAGCTCGTGATCACCTCGTGGGCCCCACCTTTTCCCACTCTCTCTCTATCTCTCTCCTCATCAAATCTCTCTCTCTCTCTCTAATCCTAACCTCTCTCTCTCTCTCTTCATATATATCAACCCCCCACTGTTCCTCGTTTCAAACCCACGAAACCCACCGCGAGAACTCCAAGCCCTAACCCTAGCCCCTCGTACTCGCGCCGCCGACCTCCCCACGACCTCGCCGTCGCCGTCAGCACCTCCTCTACCTAGCCGCGCCCTCTTCCTCCTTCCTCCGCTCTCTTCCGCGCCTGTACCCAACCCCGACGACGCCACCAACCATCGTAGGTCTCGTCGTCGACGCTGCCTCCAGTCACCGACGACGCCGCGACTCCCTCTCTTCCTCCTCGTCCCTACCTCGTCGTCGCCTTCCTCCTCCCCTCGCCGGACCACCACCAGACCGAGCCCGACCCTAGCACCAATCCCCGGGTCGCCGGAAAACGCGCCGTCGACCCTCGTCGACGTCACCCGCGCCACCTCCGACCACCTCCTTTCCCCCTCGATCACCAGAGCCGACAGCCACCCTCCTCTACTCGTCGCACTACCCTCTCCAGCGAACCCGAGGCTGTTCAAGTCTTCGCAGCCGCCGTCGCTGCCTCGTCGGCGTTCCAGCGCCGTCGAGCCCGCCGGGGTTACCCTGGTGTCTCCCGGTAAGCACCCCTCATCTTTCCTTTTGTGCAAATTTCACCCCCGCTGATCTTATTACGTATATCATGTTGCTAACTCGTTGCCGATGACTTTTTCCGGATTCCGACCGTGCCGTCTTTTGGACCCGACGCTCCAGCGAAGTACCCTGGTCCGTGTGGTCCCGTTGTTCGCTGTTGGGACTCAATCCGTGGCCCGTGCTACCATCTCGTGTTTTCTGCCGACATTGCATCCGTGCTTTCCGGTTTGCGAAACCGTCGAGGCAAGTATCCGAATACTTGCTTTAACATGCTAGTGCGCAAGATCAAGTCTTGCTACAAACTTACTCATCATATTATAACCACACAGCTATTTGTAACATCGATATCCTTTTATAACTTAGAATTGATGGTCACAGTTACCCGTAACATTAAATTAATATAGTAGTTGCTTGTAATTAACCGGTCTGCTATTAATCCATACTTTAACTAATTAAACCCATTAGAACGTCCTTGCTTAACTTGCTAGATCATCCATGTGACTATTATCTATGCTGTAGTTTTAATAGCTTCACTGCTTCGTGTCATTAATATTGTTGTACCCTGTGATTATTGCACCCCAAGGGTGCTTGAACCTGTTAATAAGAGAATACAAAACATCACTGTGTTTACATGGGATAATATTGTTATTGCTGTTCCTGCTGTTGTTCTTTATTCGTTACTATACCTGTTATCAGCACACATTTGATTGCATTACATATTGACCGATCTTGATACACCTGACACATGTACCGATAC
Source organism: Agapanthus africanus (assembly GCA_030015575.1). NCBI lineage: Eukaryota > Viridiplantae > Streptophyta > Magnoliopsida > Asparagales > Amaryllidaceae > Agapanthus > Agapanthus africanus. Next base: position 133,159,599 of record JASDDO010000022.1, on the reverse strand, counting down.
ACCGGACATGACACCCTGTACATATCGACTCAACCTGTTGAAACGTGACCTGACCTGTTACCTGATTTCATGCCTAATGCCGACAAACCTGACCATTCCTGCTGTCTATCCAGACAGACCTACTTTTACCGGATTTTCGTGTTGGCATTAGTCCTTGACTACTGAATACCTGACCTGACATACATAACTTGGGGGTATGGGGAAATCAAAGGTGAAACCGACTTGTAACTCAACAGTTCGATACTTGTTCTGATCAGTCTTATGGGCTTGGCCAGCCCCGGAGTGGTGATGCTGACATCACTCGCCCATCTTGCTACCTATTACTGCTTAGCGGCACGTCTCGGATTCAGCCCCGAGGACCTTGACCGTGGTCCCGGGCACGCACGGGATACTATTGAGTTACATCGACGATTCATCAATTGATTTCAAAGACTATAGAGTAGAAACCTGATAGGACAGTTTAGACCCCCTTGCACATTACCCTGCTCTGTTATTGTACTGCTTTATTCATGTTCATACCTGCACTGCTTATTACCATGTTCATATTATATACTTGATGTCATGACGCGCTGACGTCTGGGTTTTGCATGGCCCAGATTCCGTACCACTGTCGACGACCGAGCAGGAGTAATTCAGCCAGCAGGCTGATTTGTGAGTTCTATAGTGGTTAGTTCGTTTATTGCATTTTATTTCCAGGTGCGATCCCGCATTATGGGACGTACCTTCTATTATTGTATTGGATCATTTGCTTCCGCACTTATTGTTTATTGACTCTCGTTACTATGGATTTAGACATGTGCTAGATTAGTTTATTTTATTTGTTCTTGATATCTCTACAACCGTAATGTGACTGTGGATGGATATTTCCTACCCACAGGTAGCATGGTTGGCTATGTTACATGCCCAATCCTGCGTACTCTGGGAAGCGGGGCGTGACAGATCGTCTACTAGAAATAATACAGAAAACATATGCATACACTTTGCAAGTTATAGTGAGCAAGGAATACAACCTTTGTAGACCGGTCCTTCACTTCAAATAGCTCCATGTAGTAGTCCCCTTCGCTGTGATTGCAAACTCCGGACTCTAGAGAGGATCCCTTGAAGAAACGAACGTGTTTGCTTCGATGTCTTCGAGACCGAAGATGATCTACGTCGAGAAGACACTAACACAGGCTATTTCTTCACTAATCATATAATTAATGAAGCAAACACACTCTACTAAATGGCAAGTAGTAGAGGATGATGAAGTAGGAAGTGGGCTCACTTTAGATTTCATTTTCTCACACTTTTTCTCAAAACTCCATTGAAGCTAGAAGCTTTTGATGAAGAAGAATATGGTGAAGAAAATATCTCATCAATAATTCATCCAAATGAATTATTGCAACCATGGGTGAGTTAAAACTATCATGCTTAACTCATGTAGAGAATAAGCCCTAGGCTATGGTTAAAGGCTGGGTTAAGGAAAAATATCCTAAGGAATGACAAAAGAGTTGACCTTGACAATGTTTTACAAGCTTCTTCAAGCTTGAAAACTTTGACCAAGTCTTTTTCTCTTTTGTAATAACTTAAGAAATAATCAAAACCCTAATTTAACCCTAACATGGTATAAGTCTCATACACCCATCTTATATGTATCATCAAACATGACACAATACATGTACACAATTATACATATCACATATATACAATGTGCACATCAAGTGAGAAAAGAAATCATAATGAGCTTAATATTAGTTAATGTAATATAATATATCAAATATATAATCATACATTAAATTATTAAATCAACACCTGATTTAATAATCCGGCTATATCACATATAACCGACAAATATCATAATGTAACATCTTATCGAATCAACACTTGATCCGATAACCCGGCTATATCACATATAACCAATCATGTCACGCATCGCGAGAATACAATACGGTATCACATACTCGTATCAATCTTGGTCCCGCACATATCACATATGTGCTCCTACTCCGTTTCGCTTGAGCCAGGAAACCTCTGTGTAGGACTCTAAAGACTCGTCAATACGCCGGCAGTAGGTGATGATCATATCAAACACCCACAAGCCGCAAGTGGTCTGCTAAACGTAACGGCCACCCGGGTATTGAGCGATCAGAAGATCAACAAGTAAGCCTCTTCGTACTCCTGCTAATCCAATCAGTAACACTACCGTACAGTCCGGTCTCTTCGTCTGATATGTCGCATATCACAGCCTGGGGGTGGTATAATGTCAGACCCCAATAGCCTGATAAGTCATGCCGATGCAAGGTCCATAACGGTTCAAGAAACTACTGATAACACTTACCAGTAGATCTCAACAACCCTGGCCAGGGATTTCATGTTATGGCCAATCGAGCATAGCGCAACATCAACTCTCAATACCGGGAGAGACAAAACCCCTCATATCGCTCATTGCCTCCATATGATTCGGGACTGTACCCAAAAGCCACCGTTCTGCACGATCTCTTGACCGTGGTAAGGTGGGAATCAAAGCACAGTGGGAATCACACAAGACTTTATGACGATCTCGGGTCTACAGACTAACCTGTACCAGTGTCATCAGAGAACTGCTATCCGACGATAGGTATTATACCATCTAGGAGTTATCGGCGAGTCCGTTCAGTGTACCCAGTCTCCACTGAGCACCAATATACTGTCTCTGATGTCAAACACCAATGGATATGGGATCATCCATCGCCCATCTGTATGGGTCGAGAAGCTATACGCTAGTCTACTCTGGTATATCGATGCCCTGTCTCGATACACCTATGATTAGGAACATTTGAAGGATGTACTTAGCGACTACGCTGTCCCCACTAGTATGATCTGCATCACAGTCCTGGTAGTCAAGTACACATCCTAAGGGCTTTATCAACATGTAATATAGAGACAATCAGTATTCATGTTAAGATAAAGAGCAACCTGATAGCGTACTATCATGTCGAGCAAGAAAGTCATCCCTATATATGTCCAAGCATCCACTACAATACACATCGTATGTACTGTAATGGCCTATAGGGCATACATATAACTAACAATTACACTCCGGTTGACCAGGTCAAAGTCAAAGCCAACCCCAAACCAAGTTGACCCAAGCCCGAACCTAAGTCCAAGCAAGTGGACCCATGCCTAGGTCGAGCCCAAGTATGACGAGGCCCCCTATGCCAAAGGAATAATTGTTAAAGTATAAATAGGCTTAATGTAATTTTTATGAATAAATGTCACGCCCCTCTTCTCAGTAGACGAAAACGATGACGTGGTAAACCCGCGGCATATTTATCCAGAGAAGGTCATTTCCTAAATAAATACACTAAGCGTATTGAAATAATAATACACAATGCAAAAATAAATGGAGACTATAAAATTTTTCAATAAATATCTTTATTTACATTCAACTTCCAATATTTACAAGTACATGAGTTTTCAGCTGAAAAGTAAATACAATAAAAGAAAATGCCTAAACGTGTGGCATACATAAGCTGCATAACAAGTAAAGCTGAGTTAATCCTGAGTAGCAATCCGGTTATAGTCCTCCTCGGTTGCCTCCACTTCCTCCGTCTCGACCGTATCTGACGAACATTCTAAAAAAACAAGAATGGGTGGAATGTCTATCAGCGAACTAGCACTCGGTAAGTCCCAAAGATAAAATAAGAGTAAAAATGACAAGTGTAGAATATATATATATGACGAGAAAAATTATATGTTCATGGGTAAATATGTACTATAGTTCTCTATATGGTCACTATGTTAACATTAAATTCCAAATGTGAATGTTAACTGTTTACCCCAATCAGAGCAAAGCTCTGTTCAAATTCCAAGGCGGGAAACGAAGCAACGCTTCTGTTTCCCCCAATCAGAGCAAAGCTCTGTTTTGAAAATTAAAGTGAAAATTAAAATTAAAATAAATGAAGCAACGCTTCAGATGATTTGCGCTCTGCGCTGCGCTAGCGCAGTTGCGCTGCGCGACACGTGGCAGCGCAGTTGCGCTGCACAGTTGCGTTGCGCGACACGAGGCAGCGCAGTTGCGCCGCGCTCTGAGCTGCGCGACACGTATTGATTGATTCTAAATTCTAGACTGTGTAGTGTGTATCAACTCAAATGATCCCCGATATCGGTTTCATTTGATTGAAAAGAAGTCTTGATGTGTCGGTATGAAAATTGAATAAAATTCACAATCAAAGAATTATATTTGACCGCAATCAATTACGGTGTCGGTTGTAGATCGTAAGCGAGTGCGGATCGTCCACAGGGATTGTGCGATTCGTTTTTATATTTGATTTGTTTGAATTGAAAAGTTAATCGAAAAGAAAATAAAACACGATTCAAGATTTTATCGATTGATTCAGGTGTCACCAGTCTAATCAAGAATCAAGAAAATGATAAACAATCGAGAATCGGGTTTCGATGATATTTCCAACCAAAATGTCAAGAATCTAAATGAGGCTCGTAGGAATCGATCGGATCTATAGACGTGATGTAATCTCAAGATATCGTGTTCTTGTCCTTCGAAGAATTGATACTAGATCGATGATGATCGACGAGAGTTAGGGCTTCATCGTGAAACTAAGGTTTTATCATCTAACCCTTGTTCTTTCATCGATATCATTCACATTCTAGCCTCTAGTAATTTCAAGAAACGATCGTAACTCCCCAATTTCGAGCGATATCAATCAAGAAAGCATCGCAACGAAATGGGTCGTCGGTTCTTGAACTTGCTAGGGTTTACAAAACTAGTAGGAATCAAGAATCGTTTTCAGATATGTTACATCATCATTCTATTGATCGTCTCGACTCCTCGACGAGCGGAGTATTACTCAAACATCACAACAAGAACTACAACTAGAAATTGAGATCGAATCATGATGCAAGAATTTAAAGAAAACAAGATAAAAGAATATCACCTTTTATTTATATCAACAATTTGATTACAGTCGCTCAAGAACTACAAGAGGAAGAACTAAATTGTCGATCTGGCGTCGCTTTTCTCCGTGAGTCGTAGATCGGCTTGGACCACTTGCTCTGTTGAAGATCGGCTCCGCTCATAAAAGGTTGCAAGGCTTCTTGCTTGATGGGGTACTCGGGATCTTGGCTTTTGATTGGAATTAGGGTTAGGGTTTCACACAAGCCTTGTCACTAGACTTGTGGAAGAAGAAGATGAAGAAAGAGAGTGAATGGATCTATTGAATTAATAGAATTCCCAAGAGATTATTCTCCTTATAACCCTAGGTCTAGGCTTCTATTTATAGACTTCCCAAACCCTAGGTCGAGATTTGAAATTACAATTCCCTCCAAAAGTTTGTTGAGGAGTTTCTAGAAAGAGTTTGTTAGGAGCTAGCTTAGGTATTAAGCTAGGATTAATTAAGCATTAGAAACCCTAGTTTGCTGATCTGGCAGAAGTCTCTGGAATATTCTGGAATTTGTCATGTCTTTCTGAGCTTCTGGAAGTGAGGTAAGAGTTGTGCACCAAAGATTTAGGGCTGACGTGGCATCTCCGCCGCGGAACCGCGGCGCAAGCCGTCTCCGGCCGCGGTTCCGCGGCTAAGTGTGGGCTTCATGGCTTCACACTTTCAGTGTTGCTTTGGGCTAAACTTTGGGGCTTTATCTGATATGTGGAATTGTGTTTTGCCTTTTGGATTGCTACCAGATCTACAAACTTGGAGTTGGTGTAATGTTTGATCAGCACCATGTAAATTTTTGGCTTTACTTCTGGGTTTTCCTGCACAGATCTCAAAACAAGCGTTGCGCAATATAGAGATGATGCGATGCCATGAAATGCAGTCAATTTCCTTTGTAGTGCCGGTTTTAGAGTCTAATACATGCAATCTGATATTTAACGACTGATTTGCTAATATGTGAAATATGAATACCGAACACTTCTATATGAATGCAAATGACAGGAAAATTGCCGGTTAAAAGATGCAATATTTTCGACTGATCAAATTCCCCCAAACTTAATTTCGATCGTCTCGAGCGAACTATTTTATTAAAAAGAGAAGGAGAAAATAAAGAAAGAGAAAAACTAACTAGCACACTTTCGTAGGCAACACGATTGCACTGAGCACGTGCAACAAGCCTTTAAACCTCTAGGTGTCCCTAGTAGGAGGAGTGTTGTCTCCTGAGGGTTTTCAGCGGATTGCACCCACAAAATCCAATAATAAAAGAAAGATCATGAACATTACATTTAAAGAAAAGAATTGCAAAAGAAAAACTTTGAAAATTAGGGTTTCCAACTAAGCTAGCTTTTCGGTTGTCATGAGCCCTATCTTAATGGTCATGAAAAGATGTTAGAAATCACGTCCTCCCTCAATAAAACATCGTCTTATTCTTCATTCCTATCTTTCTTCCAAACATCGATCATATAACCCTGCGTGTGTGTAAAGACATCCCTACACCCGGAGAATTCAATTCAAGCTATCATACTCTTGCCCATCAGCCTCAGTACTTTTTAATTAATGAATATTTAGATGAGATTGCTTACACACTTTCATGCGACTGTTAATACTTCTTGAGGTACTAACCGACCGATTACTCCTGTGCTTGCTTACTTGGTGTATTTTTCTCGTCTTGCACCACCTTAGGCATAGCAGTGACTCCCAGACCAGTTGGCCTTAGGGCACTAGGTGAAGAAGCACCCTCGCTATATATATATTTTTTATTGCCCTCCGTGATAACAAAACCAGTGTCCATTTTTCTCACCGCTTTATATATTTTTTTATTCACTTTTTTTTTCATTTCCTTCATACATCGGCTTTACGACAAGAGCATTTCAAGGTATCCTCTACTATCCCAGGCTTCAAGACGTGTGTAAGTGCGAATAGCAGGGTATCAACGTTCAAAATGTTTGGCTTCCAGAATAGAAACTATTTTTCAGACTTATTTTTATCCTCAGATTAGTGACGTCCTTCAACTTACTAACCATTGGGACAACGGTTCATAACCACTTATTACTAGTTCGTATAAGAAAACTTCTAATTTTCTTGGTTTTCTTAAATTTTTCTATCTCATGGATGTAATTGTTCACTATCTAAACTTTTATTATCTTATTTATGTACAAAAAATATTTTTATCTTTTTGAAAATTTTTAAATTTTTATAGGTTTTAAAAAATGTTTTGTGCTTATGCAAATGACATGCAAATGATGCAAAAATAAGCACAAACCTCCCCCAAACTTGTTTTCAACAGTGTCCTCACTGTTGCCTTCTGCTAAATCTCAAAAAACCTGTAAGCTTGGGAGGAATTTATTAGTGGGGGCAAAATATTTAAGTGAAGAACTTCCCCCAAACTTATTTTTGGCTCAAAATTTTGTAAAAAATTTCTTTTCAAGAGCCAGAAAAAATATACCCCCCAAACTTGAGTTATGCAATGTTAATCTTTTGAAAATCACATGAGGGGGTCAAGAATCATTGGTCGATGCCAAGCTTTGCAAAGACCGAATGTCAACACCAACCATTCAAATTTTTTATCAATGCAGTGCTCTGGTTGGTGGAAGAAGAAGTGTGGAAAGGGTAAGTGGTGGAATAGAATGTGTGTGCGTCTCATTTTGGAGAGACGATGCAGTGAGTGTGATGGATTACTCGCATTCTTCTTACAAGTCAGAAGAAGGGGTGGAGGTTCAATTTCAATGATTGGGACATGATTCATCCCAACACCCGTGTTATTCAGAAATGCGAGTTCATCAGCGAAGATCTCCTCAAAAGTTTCATCAATACCCCGAAGAATAATGTCATCACAAAGTGCGGGGTGATCTTCAGACTCTAAAAGCAGTTCATAATCAGTGTTAATTGTTGACCCGGACATCTCGGTGGAAGAATCCGTATGTGTATGATACATAGTTGGGTCAAACAATAACGTATGAAAAGAGTCAAGATCAGTATTATGAGGGTCATCAAATTCGCTGCTGTCGACATCCATTAAGTCGACAGAACAGACCTGAGCAGTAGGTTCAGAGGGTACACTTCCCAACTTGTAAATGTTCATCTCAATTGTCCTCTTCCCGAAGGATAGGGTCATAGAACCATTACGACAATTGATGATAGCGTTGGAAGTGGCTAAAAAGGGGCGACCTAAAATCACCGGAATTTGATTCCGTGAGTTTGTTACAGGCTGTTTATCAATTACAATAAAGTCCACAGGAAATATAAATTCCCCGATTTTTATTAACACATCCTCTAGTTCACCCCTAGGTTTGGTGATTGATCGGTCAGCCATCTGGAGAGTGCAATGGGCTGGTTTCAACTCTCCGATCCCTAACTGCTCATAGACTGAGAAAGGAAGCAGGTTAATACTTGCCCCAAGGTCTAGTAGAGCACGGTTAATGTGTTTTTCCCCAATAGAGATGGAAATCGTCGGATAACCAGGATCCTTACGTTTCCTCGGTAATTGCTGGGGGAAAGCCGTGTCTACTGTTTTTGCCATGAATATCTTCTTGGGCATTTGTTTCTTCCTCTTTCTAGTGCACAAGTCTTTAAGAACTTTCGCATATGCGGGGACTTGTTGGATAGCATCTAGAAGAAGGATATTGATGTTGACCTGTTTAAACATCTCAGTGATCTTCTCCATATGTGGACTTGGTGTGTTAGCCCTTAACCGATTAGGATAAGGTGCTTTAGCAATAAGCGCTGGGTCCATCATAGGAGAAGGAAGTGTGTGTGGAACCGATCCCAGAATAGAAGTGGGGATCATCCGTGGAGGAGTAAAAGAGGTGGGCTGAAGTGGCGAGCCTTTTGGGAAACGAAGAATAGGCTCGGAAGAAGGTGGTGGGGTAGAAGAACCGGGGTCAGAACTATAAGTGTGTGTGTGAGGAAAGGTCTCAGCCGGGGTGTTGATAGGATTTTCAATATCATCAACTTCTTCCCCAACATGATTGTCAAGCACTCTTCCAGATCTCAACGTGGTGATTGCATTCATATGATGTGAATAGTCAGGATTGGGTAAGGGTTGAGCTGGAAGTTTCCCTTTCTCTCTTGCACTAATTTCGGCTTTTAATCGTGCAATTTCTTCTTCCATCGATTTAATACTCTCGTTTTGGGACGCAGAGTTTTTCTCAATTTTATCGATAGAAGATTTCATTTCAGCCGAAACTTGCATGATATTTGTTAAGACCAAATTCATGTATTGTACAAAAGAAGAGGATTCATTAGTTCCGGTCAACTGTAAAGGACTAGACAGTGCAGAGGTGTTGACCGGATTTTGAAAGTTATGTGCTTGAAAGGGGTGCTGACTCAATTGAAGTTGTGGTTGCTGTTGTGGTGGAGGGACCCTTTGGAAATTGTTTTGGTTTGGAACCGTGTTTTGAGAGTGTGATTGGTTCCAAGCAAAATTAGGGTGATTCCTCCAACCCTGATTATATGTGGAAGAAAAAGGATCGTTTCTAGGTCTTTGAAATGCGGCATTGGTATGCTCACGACCTTGAAACGGACATTCTTCCGTCAAGTGAGACGGATCAGAACAGCAGCCACATACAGTTTTGGAAAGTGACATTTGATTAAGGGAGGCAGCTAAAAATTTGTTTTTCATAGTCTCGAGTTTCTTGTGTGTAGCTGAAATGTCAGCTCTAACTCCTATGGAAACATCCGATTGGTTATTGCCACTCCTAAATGATGGACTTTCCCACTGTAAAGATTTTTCAGCGAACTCTTCTAAATATCGCCAAGCTTCCCCATCATCCTTAGTCATAAAAGTACCTTGACACATGTTTTCAAGACTCTGTTTAGTGTTAGGGTTACTGCCCTCATAAATGATTCGACACAATTCCCATCTAGGGATGCCGTGATGAGGACACTGAACCAATAGATCCTTGAAACGTTCAAAGCATTTAGAGAATGGTTCAGTAGGGAGCTGGGCAAATTGATTCAGTTCGCTACGGATTCGAACTGTCTTTTGTATTGGGTAAAATTTCTTAAGGAATGCAGCAACGAATTCTTCCCAATTCGTAATAGAGTGTGCGGTAGTGTTATATAGCCACTTCTCGGCTATATCGCACAAGGTAAATGGAAGAAGTCGTAGACACATAGCATCCACTGAAAGTTGTGACGTACCCATCATTGCGCATACGTTTTCAAATTTGGTAATGAAAACGTAAGCGTCCTCAGTCTCGAGTCCGTGGAATTTGGGTAAAAGGTTGATGTACTGGGGTTTAATCTCAAAGTTATCCCCATTGGCTGGTGGAATGGATAAGCAGGTCGAAAGAGGACTTCGCAGTGGATAGCACCTCTCTTGGAGAGAGATGCGGGGTGGATTCTGCGCACCAACGGACGGCGGCAGAGTAGTGGTAAAGAAGTTCGATGGAGACGGATCCATCGATGTGGGTGTGGTGGTGGGTAAAGAAGAAGTAAATGGAGAATTACCGACTTCGGAGTCGATAAAGGGTACGTGGACTAAACGGGCACTAGAATCCCGTGTCCAGCCTATCTTGTACTAAAAAGGGTTAGTACAAGTGGCAGCGTGGCTTATAATTAGGGATAATGAATGAATGCGGTGCTTGCTTTGAAAAAGGGACGGATTTTTGAAAAAATGATGCGACACAACAAATGCAGCACACAAAACCCTAGAATCTAGTGGTCACCTAGGTCCGGCTCTAGACCGCTCCTAACTGCCAGAAGACAAGTCGTAGGATAGAATCCTCCACTGCCTCTTTGTTCCCTTGTGGCCAGGTAAGTGCCAGGTAAGTGAGAAGGTACTCCACTACGTAAGTAGTGGGCCTAATTAATAACCACTAGCCTTCGACACACTTGCCTAGACACCACAAGAAAATGCGGATAAGCAATGAATTACCCACGGCCTTCTTCTGTTCTAAGTGAGCGCGAAGGTCCTTAGAGTCATCTCTAGATTTCTTTTAATTAATGTGGGTCAATGCGGATGCAAGTTTTGTGATTTTCGGGGCCTAGGAAGGGTAATGAACTCCCCACCTAATTTGGATTTGGCCGTGCCCCTTAATATCCGTATTTAGAATGCAAACAACCAAGAAACAAAAACACGCACAAATTTAATTTTGCAATTTGCGAGCTGCGATTATTTGCAAAGAATCCTGCAGAAATTTGTTAGTTGGAGCTAAAAAGAGGAGAGAGGAGAAGGTAAGAAAGTACCTGAAGAATTTTGGTGCAGAGATACCTCAAGGAGGCCGCGGTTCCGCCGCAATTGGTGCTTATTGCCGCCCTTCCGCGGTCTTATGTTCTGATCACTTCGCCAAAATTCTATAGATGATTCCTGTTGATAACCCCAGCTCTCTAGAATTTTCCAAAATTTTTTCCAATTTCACAGCAAGCTCCAGATCTCCTTGCAATGAACCACAACAAATTGTTTAGGGTTTGCACGAATTTTGATTACAAAAATTACTATGGAATAAATCTTTCAATTCAAACTTTAATATGAAACGAATTAGCGCGTAATCCCAGGCAACGGCGCCATTTGATTGATTCTAAATTCTAGACTGTGTAGCGTGTATCAATTCAAATGATCCCCGATATCGGTTTCATTTGATTGAAAAGAAGTCTTGATGTGTCGGTATGAAAATTGAATAAAATTCACAATCAAAGAATTATATTTGACCGCAATCAATTACGGTGTCGGTTGTAGATCGTAAGCAAGTGCGGATCGTCCACAGGGATTGTGCGATTCGTTTTTATATTTGATTTATTTGAATTGAAAAGTTAATCGAAAAGAAAACAAAACATGATTCAAGATTTTATCGATTGATTCAGGTGTCACCAGTCTAATCAAGAATCAAGAAAATGATAAACAATCGAGAATCGGGTTTCGATGATATTTCCAACCAGAATGTCAAGAATCTAAATGAGGTTCGTAGGAATCGATCGGATCTATAGACGTGATGTAATCTCAAGATATCGTGTTCTTGTCCTTCGAAGAATTGATACTAGATCGATGATGATCGACGAGAGTTAGGGCTTCTTCGTGAAACTAGGGTTTCATCATTTAACCCTTGTTCTTTCGTCGATATCATTCACATTCTAGCCTCTAGTAATTTCAAGAAACGATCGTAACTCCCCAATTTCGAGCGATATCAATCAAGAAAGCATCGCAACGAAATGGGTCGTCGGTTCTTGAACTTGCTAGGGTTTACAAAACTCGTAGGAATCAAGAATCGTTTTCAGATATGTTACATCATCATTCTATTGATCGTCTCGACTCCTCGACGAGCGGAGTATTACTCAAACATCACAACAAGAACTACAACTAGAAATTGAGATCGAATCATGATGCAAGAATTTAAAGAAAACAAGATAAAAGAATATCACCTTTTATTTATATCAACAATTTGATTACAGTCGCTCAAGAACTACAAGAGGAAGAACTAAATTGTCGATTTGGCGTCGCTTTTCTCCGTGAGTCGTGGATCGGCTTGGACCACTTGCTCTGTTGAAGATCGGCTCCGCTCATAAAAGGTTGCAAGGCTTCTTGCTTGATGGGGTACTCGGGATCTTGGCTTTTGATTGGAATTAGGGTTAGGGTTTCACACAAGCCTTGTCACTAGACTTGTGGAAGAAGAAGATGAAGAAAGAGAGTGAATGGATCTATTGAATTAATAGAATTCCCAAGAGATTATTCTCCTTATAACCCAAGGTCTAGGCTTCTATTTATAGACTTCCCAAACCCTAGGTCTAGGTTTGAAATTACAATTCCTTCCAAAAGTTTGTTGAGGGGTTTCTAGAAAGAGTTTGTTAAGAGCTAGCTTAGGTTTTAAGTTAGGATTAATTAAGCATTAGAAACCCTAGTTTGCTGATCTGGCAGAAGTCTCTGGAATATTCTGGAATTTGTCATGTCTTTCTGAGCTTATGGAAGTGAGGTAAGAGTTGTGCACCAAAGATTTAGGGCTGACGTGGCATCTCCGCCGCGGAACCGCGGCGCAAGCCGTCTCCGGCCGCGGTTCCGCGGCCAAGTGTGGGCTTCATGGCTTCACACTTTCAGTGTTGCTTTGGGCTAAACTTTGGGGCTTTATCTGATCTGTGGAATTGTGTTTTGCCTTTTGGATTGCTACCAAATCTACAAACTTGGAGTTGGTGTAATGTTTGATCAGCACCATGTAAATTTTTGGCTTTACTTCTGGGTTTTCCTGCACAGATCTCAAAACAAGCGTTGCGCAATATAGAGATGATGCGATGCCATGAAATGCAGTCAATTTCCTTTGTAGTACCGGTTTTAGAGTCTAACACATGCAATCTGATATTTAACGACTGATTTGCTAATATGTGAAATATGAATACCGAACACTTCTATATGAATGCAAATGACAGGGAAATTGCCGGTTAAAAGATGTAATAATTTCGACTGATCACGTGTCAAGCGCAGGTGCGCTTGCGCTAAACAAAAAAATTCGGAAAGACCTTTCTGATCTTGTTAAAGCAAGAAGATTGTTTTATGTAAAACATAAGCCCTTGGATCAAAGATCCAACGGTATGGAAAAATCCCTAAATCACTCAGAGAAAGATCTCTTTAACTAATTTAACAAACTAATTGGCACTATATAAAGGCCCCTAGACCCCAAGTTTAAAGGAGACAGCAACACAGAGAAAGAAAAACACAGAAACAAAGAGAGAACTCCTCAAAAGAACTCTGAGAAGAACTCAAAAAGAGAGAAAGGTAAAACCTTTGGATAAAAAAGAAGAATTTCTTCTGAAAAGATCATTGATCTAAGAACAAGATCAAGGATGTTCAATATAAAAATATAATAATAACAAAGGCATTTCCTTTTTTATGAACCATTGGTTCTGGAATCTCAAAGATTCTTTTCTTGAATCCAAAATTGGATCAAGATATAAAAACAGTGCCTTGCACTTGAAAATCTGCACTGTTGTGCTCTTGGGTTGGTGCAAGCCACCAGAGAGCGCCACGTGTCAGCTCCAAAAACCACTTGCGCTATGCGCTTTTAAGATAGAGCATTGCTCTCTGAAATTGGCGCAACTCACCAGAGCGCGCCACGTGTCAGCAGCGCAACAGCGCACTGCGCTTGCGCTCACCAGAGCGTGACACGTGTCACCTCCACATGCGCTTGCGCTTAATAATTGGCGCAAAGCGCCTGACAGGCCACATGGCCACTGTCAGTTTGATTAATGCACTGCATTATTTACAGAAGGGCCAAGCCCAATTAAAAAAAGGCCTAACAGGCCGAATAAAATGCAATGCATTACTTTAAAAAGGGCAGAGCCCAAACAAAAACAGATGTTGTACATCATTTAAAAGGGATAAAGCCCAAATCAAAAGACCTAACAGGCCTAATAAAATGCAGTGCATTATTTTTAAAAGGGGCAAAGCCCTAGCATAGGACTAATTGGCCGAAGACAAATAAAAACGCTGATCATCTTCAACTGAACTTAGCCCAATTCTGGCCGTAAGTCCTCAAATTAAATTGATTGAGCACGGCTGCTCCCTTAAATCAATTTACACCCGGTTCGAGGGTACATCTCCGAACTCCTCTGACATTTGTCGTTGTAATCCTTCAACGACGTCCGAGAGGTGACGAGTCCCGACAACCACACATCAATATGGACTCAAGCGTCCTTAAACTCCCGGACTCAAGCGTCCTTAAACCAACTCATGGACTCAAGCGTTCTTAAACTCCCGGACTCAAGCGTCCTTAAACTCCCGGACTCAAGCGTCCTTAAACCAACTCATAGACTCAAGCGTCCTTAAACTCCCGGACTCAAGCGTCCTTAAACTCCCGAACTCAAGCGTCCTTAAACCAACTCATGGACTCAAGCGTCCTTAAACTCCCGGACTCAAGCGTCCTTAAACTCCCGGACTCAAGCGTCCTTAAACTTCCGGACTCAAGCGTCCTTAAACTCCCGCTCGGGGACTCAAGCGTCCTTAAACAAATGGACCACTATGTCCCTAAACTGGAGATGGACCATTATGTCCCTAAACTGGAACAATAGAGCCCCCAAACGCTCTTTTTTTGGATCTAAACGATCCTGTTTAAGTTGATCTTAGCCTCAAATATGGCTAACGTATCCTTAAACATTCAAACAGACTTTAGTCCCAAATTGGACTATAAGACCCCCAATCAACTTTGGTTCAAGGGTACATCTATGAACTCCTCTGACACCTGTCGTTGTAATTCTTCAACGACGTCAGAGAGGTGACGGGTCCCGACAGCAATACATTAAACAAGGACCACTATGTCCCTAAACTGGAACAATAGAGCCCCCAAATGCTCTTATGTTGGATCTAAACGATCCTGTTAAGTTGATCTTAGTCTCAAATCGGACTAACGTATCTTTAACGAACGTTTAAGTTGATCTTAGCCTCAAACATGGCTAACGTATCCTTAAACTAAAACCCCAAATCCAAATCTAAGTAAATACGGATTTGGACTAATCCACGTCCTACGGGCGACGACATAAATTAGTCTCCGTATACAATCCACGGGAAACAACAAACAAAACAAACACCCACGACATGAAGTGAAATTCTGGAGAAGGAGAAAGTTGTTACCGCGATGCGGTAACGTAATTAACTGCAGGGGTTTGCACCTGCAGGGAAGAGCGTCCCCATAATAAAAAACCCCTCAAGCGAGGGGGAATCTGACGAAGTCTGCTACATCGGCCGCATCCGTTTAAACCTCCGATACACGGTGCCATAAATCAACTTGGCATCTTCGGAGAGGTGGACGGATAAAACCAAATAGCATCTGCCCCGAATCTCAGGCAAGACGTCCATGTCTTGGCCGCCGTTTGGAGGGGAACATTAACGCAGCCGTAGAAGTATTCACGAGCTCAAGAGTGGGGCCCTAGGATCAAGGAAACACGGGCCCATTTCATGTTTTAGCATTGGGGCTCTAGGCTGTGGATGAGTCGATCCGACTGATATTCGAGTAAAATAAAAAAGAGAGGTTAATACGGGACTCCTGAAGCTCCGTTGGATTCATACAAGAAACTATCCCAAGCACCCCAAATATAAATAGTTTATAACTGTGTAGTATACTTAATTAAATTGATTGATTGGTTATAACATGTCTTGATCGAAACCATAAATTGCAAAAGGTGTAGAATGAAGTCGAGTGAGTCGAGTAAAATACGAGTCATGCCAATTGCAATCTTGGTTCGAGTCAACTTAGTTCGAGGAGACTGGATTCGAGTTCATGTTTCGATTCGTGTTTGGTTAGAGCTCGGGTTTGTGTTCGAGTTCGAGTTCAAGTTTAGGTTCGAGTTTGGATTCAAGTTCAGTTCTTTTTCATATGAATTGATTTAAACCGTTAAAAATCTTATGTTCGGGAGAAATCGGCAACCGCTGCACTTGGACGGCAGGATTTGTGTCTTTTTCCAAGACAATTGCCATTGATAACTCCGTTAAGTTGTCTAACCTGAATAGGCAAGTACTCACTTTCTCCGGCTCCCCGGGGCTCAAGAGAAATGATACCGCTTAAATTTATATTAATCTAAAGCCCTTAAATATTGTGTCACGCCCCGCTTCTCAGTGTACAGAATCGGTGACGTGATGGGCCGCAACGTATTTACTAAGAAATAAATACGTTAAGCGTAATTAAGCAATATATATAAAATGCACAAGAATGGCAAAAGATATAAAAATGAACAGCAACTTTATTTACATTCACTTTACATACGACTGTTTGAAAATGAAAAGATACAATGGTAAAAAGCAGTGCCTAAACAGTGGCATAAAAGATGAAAATAAATACAAGAAGAGATAGAAGTTTGGCTGGGAAGTGAGCTGGTCCAACTCCTCCTGACTAGGCTCGATCTCTTCATTGACCGGTCCTCCTGACGAACATTCCAAATAAAGAAATAGAAAGAATGTCATCATAGAACTAATGTTCGGTAAGTCCCAAAATAAGAAAAGGAATAGAACAAGTAATGTTAAATGAAACTGTTAAGTTGTACAGGTATATGATTGTTATTCTAATGTATTTGTTTGTAGTTTGGTACAGAAAGTATTTTCAGAATAGAGGAGAGCTGGGGCATGGGGTGGTATTTATATTGAAGAATTTAGGGTTTGGAAATTAAAATTTGGATTAAAAGAATTAAAATTGGTGTTAAATGATTGTTTCCTGATTTAAAATCAGAAAAGCTTATGGAAAAGGCTTCAGAAAAGGGTCACGTGCTTATACGTGACCAGCAGTCACGTGTTGGCACGTAACATCTAAAAGCATCAGCAAGGCAAATTCAGCTTCCCGACTGCATCAAAGAAAAGGGCTTCAGAAAGGGTCACGTGTTCCCACGTGACCTGGGTCACGTATTGGCACGTGACAATTAAAAGCGGCTTCAAAGGCAAACCGGTTCCCTAATCAGATCAAGGAGAAGGCTTCAGAAGAGGTCACGTGCTCCCACGTGACCAGAGTCACGTGTTGGCACGTGATATTCAAAAGCAGCAGACTTGTTCTCCGGTTAAATCAAGAAAAAGAGTCCAGACGAGGGTCGCGTGCTCACACGTGACCAGGGGTCACGCGGTGGCACGTGACAGTTAAGCAGCGACCAGAAAGCAGAGCGCAGAAAGAAGGAAGAAGGCTCGTTCCAAGGGGGCCACGTGCCCACACGTGACCGGCTTTCAAAGCCTATCTTTTAACAGAATCAAATTCTGAGGAGAGATCACTTAAATCTTTCCAAAGGAAAAAGATTATAAGCAACCGATTAAATTAAATATTTAGAGGTGATTAAATATCGTCTATCTATGGGAAAATCTCGAATTTGGAAAGATTTCCCCCTTAAATCTAACTGAAATAACAAAGGAGAATCTCTGGATTTAAAATCCAATGGTGAATAAAATTCACCTAATAATCCAAAGGTCCAAAACGAATGATGGATGCAAAGCAAATCTCTCAATGAAAGATTCATCAAAAACTAATTGACTCGGCTGTTTCTCCTATAAATATGAGCCAAGAGACACAAAAAAAGGAGATATATACGCAGAGGGAAGAAAAGGGAGAGAGCCTTGATACTTTGAGGAATTTGGATCTTCTGCAAAAGAAAACCCTAGGTAAGAAAGGGAAGGCTTTTTGAAAGAAAAGAGAATTTAATTCTCAACAGAGTTTAACTCTGATATAAAACAGAAGGACATATTTCTTCTCTCTTTGATAGAGGATCTGTAAAGTGCACATCTCCCCTTGAAGTTGAGAATTTAATTCTCAATGGGTTGAGATCCTGCCATGCAGATCCAAAGCATAGAGAGGGAATGGAAGCACGAGAATTTAATTCTCACAGAACTATAGGAATTTAATTCCTTTAAAATAAAATTAGGGCTTGACCCTATGTTATGGGAATTTTATTCCTTCAGAACAAAAAGAAACATGGTTTAACCCTAATTAAGAACTTAGTTCTGTTGAAACAACGGGAATTTAATTCCCTTAATCATAATTCTTTAACAGAGAGTGGGAGTTTAATTCTTTAAAGCTTTTATTAGGGTTTAACCCTATTCGGTTCTTCACATATATGAGGAATTTAATTCCTACAGAAAATTCAGAGTATAAATCTTCAAAAGGAAGTAGGAATTTAATTCCTCTGAAATTATTGTCAGGGTTCAACCCTACGAGGACTTTAATTCCTGAAAAAGATTAACAGATCTTCTAAACAACATACATAGAGGCAGGGTCACGTGTCACTACGTGACCCCCCCAAAAGATCTACAGAAAGCCCTTTTGAGGCAGTGCCTCACGTGACCCACGTGACCCTTGACAGAAGCTTTAACTGGCTAGCGTTTGAACACCTGTCACGTGATGACACGTGATGCTCTAAAAGATGCAATAGTCTCAGAAGAACGAATGAAGGGAGGGCGCTCTCACGTGTTGCCACGTGACCCCTCTTGCCTTAGTGTTTAACACTAAAATGGAACCCCTGAATTCAGTGATAAAACATTGTTTGGCCTTAGTGTTCAACACTAAGCAAAGAACTATATTTGCAGTGTTTAACACTGATTACCTTAGTGTTCAACACTAGTTTGGGACTTCTGTTGCCAGTGTTTAACACTGGTCTGTTTTAGTGTTCAACACTAATCTCAAAGCCTTGTTGCTGGTGTTTTACACCAACTATCTTTTAGTGTTAAAACACTAACTTATCAATCTCATTCCCAGTGTTCAACACTGATTGGTCTTTAGTGTTTAACACTAGGCATTGGTCCAATTGGCTAAATGGCCAGAGGCAAAGCCTCTCCTTCAAAGGACCAACAGGAAGCCAATATTCCAGACCTGGTTGGACTTAGCCCAAGATGGCCATAAGTCCTCAATTCGTAATTAACCGGGCTAATGGGCTCATAACATAATTGATTGGTCTTGATCCCAAATTGGGCCAAAGATTATTTAATCTACTCCAGTTCCAGGGTACATCTCTTCGCTCCTTTGATACTCGGCGTTGTAATCCCTCAACGTCTTCAAAGAGGTGACGGGTCCCGATGACCACGCATTGATATGGACTGTGGGGTCCTTAAACCCACGGACTACGACGTCCTTAACCTTGACCGAGATGTCTTAAAACTAACAATAGACTGTGGGGTCCTTAAACCCACGGACTACGACGTCCTTAACCTTGACCGAGATGTCTTAAAACTAACAATGGACTGTGGGGTCCTTAAACCCACGGACTACGACGTCCTTAACCTTGACCGAGATGTCTTAAAACTAACAATGGACTGTGGGGTCCTTAAACCCACGGACTACGACGTCCTTAACCTTGACCGAGATGTCTTAAAACTAACAATGGACTGTGGGGTCCTTAAACCCACGGACTACGAAGTCCTTAACCTTGACCGAGATGTCTTAAAACTAACAATGGACTGTGGGGTCCTTAAACCCACGGACTACGACGTCCTTAACCTTGACCGAGATGTCTTAAAACTAACAATGGACTGTGGGGTCCTTAAACCCACGGACTACGACGTCCTTAACCTTGACCGAGATGTCTTAAAACTAACAATGGACTGTGGGGTCCTTAAACCCACGGACTACGAAGTCCTTAACCTTGACCGAGATGTCTTAAAACTAACAATGGACCGCAATGTCCTTAAACTACCCATGGACCGCAATGTCTTTAAACTAGCAATGGACCACCATGTCCCTAAACTGGAACAATAGAGCCACGCATGCTCTTTTGCCGGATCTAAACGATCCCGTTTAAGTTGATCTTAGCCTCAAAGATGGCTAACGTATCCTTAAACCTTCAAACAGACTGGACTATGAATCTCCCCCAATTAACTCTGGTTCGAGGGTACATCTCTGAACTCCTCTGACATCTGTCGTTGTAATCCTTCAACGTCGTCAGAGAGGTGACGGGTCCCGACGGCCATACATACGATGGACCACTATGTCCCTAAACTGGAACGATGGAGCCCAAATGCTCTTTTGTTGGATCTAAACGATCCCGTTAAGCTGATCTTAGTCTCAAGCTAGACTTACGTATCCTTAACAAACGTTTGAGTTGATCTTAGCCTCAAGTATGGCTAACGTATCCTCAAACCAAACCCCCAAACCCAAATCTAAGATAACACGGATTTGGATTAGTCCACGCCCTACGGGCGACGATATAACTCGGTCTCCGTAAACAATCCACGGGCAACAAAACATAAAATAAACACCCACAACACGAAGTGACCATCTGGAGAAGGAGAAAGTTGTTACCGCGATGCGGTAGCGTAATTAACTGCAGGGGCTTGCGCCTGCAGGGAAAAGCGTCCCTACAATAAAAAAAACCCCTCATACGAGGGGGAATCTGACGAAGTCTGCTACATCGGCCGCATCCGTTTAAACCTTCGATACATGGTGCCATAAATCAACTTGGCATCTTCGGAGAGATGGATGGATAGCACCAATTAGCATCTGCCCCGAATTTCAGGCAAGACGTCATGTCGCGCCGTCTTTCGGAGGGGAACAGATTCTGGCACGTCCGGTGGGACCTTTTCCTCTTTCCACTCCACACTTCGTGTGTCGTGATTCGCGAACCAATCGCGGTTCGCTAATGGTTGCCCTTGGGTTTCAAGATACTAAGAATTGGTGTCTTGCTTATTGCAGAAAGCAAAGGATCGATGGCTTCTACTTCTGCGAAATCCTCCAACTGCTCAGACTGCAATTGCGACCAACGCCTTGCCTCGCCAGGAGGTATAGCCTACGGACCCCAAGCTGCTTCGTTATTCACAATGCCGGTGAACCAGGTAACTCAGGCCACTACCGGATTGTTCTTTGGGACTATACTCCCACCAACAAGCTTCGCGGCGCCGGTGCTGACAAAGGAAGCTCTCAAGAAGTCGGTCTTTGATCGTGTTACCCCTGCCGCGGCTCCTCTCAACGGGTCGCCCAACATCGGCGCCTCGGACTTCTCTAGAATGGGCCAGAAATCCTATGGACCCATCATGGGGCCTACAATCCCAGAGAAGGCTGTTTCTAAGAAAGTGGCTGCTCCTGCTCCCGAAATCGCCAAGGCGGCTTCTCCGGCCAAAAAGTCGGTCTTTACAAGATTGACGGCTTCAGCTCCCGCTCCTGCTACCCAAAGGACATCGGTCTTTGACAGGCTAACACCAACAGCAACCCCCCACCTACACAGGGGCCAAGACGAAGCCATTCTCACCGCTGAACCAACGCCGTCCGCTCGACACGCTCGACGTCGCCATTGGCGCCGAGTAAGGAAGGCTGGGGGAAACTCCCCCTCCGGGCTAACTCCATCAGCCCCGATGGCAGAAGTTAATGCTGCTGTTCCAACTTGGAACAGCTTCGAGATGCTAAATAAGGTGCGAAGGAATTCTCCTACTGCAATACTAAAGAGGTCTCCTCCCCCACTAAAAAAGGTTGCGGAAATAAAGTCAGAACAGCCCCGATCCCGGCAACGGCTGTCTTCCAGAATCTATAAGGTTTGGCGGCAGGCCCGAGACTCGATGATCGACCCAAACTTCTCCCGCCAGCACAAGAAGCTGAAAATCCAACCGGAGGCCGGTCACCAGGCTAAACCCCGAAAGGCTGTCTGGACGCCCACCTCAACGGCCCCCTCAACCTCCACTGCTCATAAAAGGAGGAAGCCAGAGAAGATCCCCCAGCCTGCAATGACAGCTAAAAGAACTAAGCCCAGACGCCCTAAGTCTGGGGGCATGATGGTCCACACCGTATACATGGCGTTAGGAAAAGAAGACAGCAGTGCGTCCACAGGTTATAGACCGCTTACACGGTCGGTGACCAAAGCTCAGGAGTAACAACAAAAGCTCCAGGAAATGATGAATGCTATGGCCGCACTTACCGGGCCAAAAGAAAACCCAGAAACGTCCTCAGACGCACGCCAGGAGGAAGAAACCGACGCCGAATTCCTTCGCCGGATACTGGAGAAGAAGGACAAAGAGGCTGCTGAACAAGCAGCCAACATACAGCGTATAGGCCTTCTCTTCCAAGATATGATAGGAATGATGATCCAGCAGGACCCACCCGCCGAGGATCCCCCAATCGTTCTTGAAGACGACCGAAGAGAAAAGAAACGTCAAATCCACCACCGGCCCTCTCAACGGCCAAAGAAGAGACAATCTCTAAGGCTGATTTGGTCGATTATATAGCCCAACAAATCCGGGTTCATCATGCAACTGAGGCAGCTGGTCAAATCGTAAAGACGGGTCGGCCGTATCCAAGCTGGTACGACCAAATCAAATACCCGCCGGGTTATACAATACCAAAATTCCACGTGTATAAGGGGACCGGCAATCCCCATCAACATGTTGCCCAGTTCCGGGCCCTTTGCGGTAACACCGGCGGTGACGATAAACTGTTGCTTCGCCAGTTCGTGGGCAGCTTATCAGAAACAGCGTTCGAATGGTATTCGGAACTCTCGAACGATTCTATCAAAACGTTCGCTGAAATGGAGCTGCTATTCACTCAGCGATTCGCAAGTGCCAGCGAACGCACTCCAATAACAGTACTGATTAACGCCAGGGTAAAACCAGGCGAAACCTGGGTCCAGTATGCTATACGCTGGCGGAATTTGTGGTCGAGATGCGAACAACGCATCGAGGAAGCACCCGCAGTGGGCATGTTCGTGGGAACTCTAGACCCTCACGCAACTATCTCCCAGTTTATGATGTTCTTTAAGCCAACCACATTCCAGGCTTTAATCGACAAGTTGGCTCAGATGGACCAGATGGGTCATAGACCACATCCCCCGAAGTCGGAACCTCGGAATGACAAGGGTAAAGGAAGGGCAACCTTCGTCGCGAATGCCCAGCAGCAGCCTAACGCCCCGAAGCCGGCAGATCAATTGGAAGAGAGACGCCGGTATTATAATGAGAAGATGAAGCGCCCCTACTCGTTCCCACGAGACAAGACGAAACGGTTATTCGAGCTAGCAGTACGCAACTGTCACGACCCGAAAGTACGGAACGTGACCGGCACTTAGATTACGAAACGTCTAGAGGCGCAACGTAACCTAAGTAAGCCGAAGCCCAGAAATCTAAACCATGAAAAAAGAAGAAGAAGCAGTAAAAGAAAACATGAAGGAACAAGTTTAAAACATCAGCAAATTTTCTCAAAAATTTCGGCAGAGTCTCCTCTATAAAAACTGGCCCCCAAACGGGTACAACAAGTATAATATACATAAACAACAATAAAAAAAAAAGCATTCCCAAACGGGAGCTAGCTCAACGCCAACAGGCGGAAACAACCACAACAATACACAATAGTATACAACGCCAAAGGGCGAGGCTCAAAACTCAAAAGAAAACAAAACCACCAGATCATAATAATACATGCGCGACTCTAAGGTCGAAGTAAATAACTGGTCCAATAAACTTATCAAGTAATACAAGTATGGTTGATGGAGCTTACTAGATACAAATGAAAGAATAAAAGTACAATGGTGGTTCGGATACAAGTGAACTAACCTACCGTGCAAATCACCCTGAAAGAATAGATGTGCCAACAAGCTTCCAGGGAAACCTGTACATCGAACCTGTAATAAAATTTGGCACAATGGGGGTGAGTTGCCAACTCGTGAGTAGAAGACATCTACGAAAAGAAATCGAATGCACGACGCTATCCTAGGTCATAATAATACACTACTAAGTCCCAATCATCTAGTAATAGCAGGGTAATACTACGTGTAAGTGCAGATACTCCGTGCTCGTGTAAGTGCCTCATATAGTACTATGTCATATGAATGGATATGCATGCATCATGAATATAAAATAACCAATCCTGAAATCCAGAAATATCTGTATAAGAAATCTTTAGCTGTTATCATAGTAAAATGTGTATAAGAATCTGAAATCTCAATAATGAAATCCATGAAAATCCGTGTCAAGCATCGACACAACACATGTAATCTCAAGTCTCAATATCTCGGGCTCCGTCAGTCCGGATCGGCCCATATCATCAAATCTTACGACAACGGTCGGTATCCTCCGGATATCCGCCGCGCCAGACATCACCGGTAGGTAGCCTTCCCCTGCCAGGCTCATCGTCTACAACTCGATCTTCTTGCCCCGGGGTACCATACCGGGCCCACCATGTACCCGAGACGGTTCATCCACTCCTCGAATCGGGTCTCGAAATCCAACAGAAAACATGAAATCTCATGGTGGACGACACATACATCACGAGAAAACCGCATCTTATTTTAAAAAGAGAAGAGAAGAGAGAGAGAAGTTTTTATATATTTTTGCGGTTTTCCCCAAAAATCCAGAAACCTCATAGGAATCCAAATCTCAAAATCATGAGTAACTATATGATAAGTGTCGGCATATGCCCATAATACTGCATGATAACATGAAAATACGAATGCATGGATGTCTAAGTAATAAATATCATGTCTATACTAACATCAGAGAATAATCACAATATTATATCGGTCTAGTTGTTAACTGATTCTATCCATAAAAGACAATATGATCTAAAGTGTACGTGACATAGTAATTACCGATGATGATGTGTGTGAGCCGGCAAATAAGTGTGCGTGGAATATGCGCATCATCGGTAATGGTGCTGGTGTCCTAACAGGTATGGTTTGTACTGATTATTGCAACATATGTAAGAACATGCACCATGATGATTACAGTATGAATGTAAAGACAGATGTGCATTATCCACTCCTCTGTGAAATACGAGTACAACTACCACTATGTGAGTCGAACCTAAACTAGTGTCCATCTAACATCCTAAGGAGCTAAACCTAATAGACTAGTCAGTAGAAACTAGAGTCTACCTAAGGTCTGAATCAATATCTCTAATAGTCGGCGATCCCGCCTCAATAGCGTCACGTACGTAGTACGGCTTCCTCGAATCAAGAGTGCGGATCAATCATCAAATCTAAGCTTCGTACGGTAAAATCTATCGTACGGCATCCCAATATCGGGGTACGGTCAAGTATCTCCTAGGTGTCTCCTCATTCGTATAATGTCATCATCAACACATCTTATGATCAAGGTGCTAAACTGTGATCGCATACATCAATCATATATCATTGCCATCATGATAAACACCATTAGTTTATCCTCAGAAATATCATGTCATATGTATCATATTGTGATTAAGTCATACCGATATCTTATCGTCATCAAGTCACAAGCTACAGCCCAGGTACTATTTTAGCGTCCCATGTACCTCAATATCACCACCACCCTTCATAATTTATATATTCATGTTCGTTATCTCTTTCTCTAATGATCCGCTAACACTTTAATACGACTGTATAGTCAAGAATCACGGCATCAAGCCCAGTCATACTGTTTCATCATACCTCAGATATCATATCACATCAACGAATCCCATATACGTGTTGTGTATATATATACACCTATACCTAGTTTTATATATATACACACATATACGTATACGCCAAGTCAAGTTTTAGTGTGTGTGTGTGTGTTTCTATCTGAAACCTACGAACCTCTCCCAAAGTATTCATCCTCAGGTATGGTTTTCCTAAATCAGTCTAGTCCCGCCTAGGGTCATTACTAGGGTCCTGCTCAGTAAGAATCTAGGGTCACATCGGGTTTCCTAATGTCAATAAGTACTATTCCTATTCTACGTTGCAGGGGTGCTAAACGCCATCCACCCGACTTTCCCCCGTAGATATGCATCTACTCACCTGGTCCATGTCTGCCGAAGACGGTGTCGCCATCCTCCTCTTCATCGCCTGCAGTCCACGTGAGGGGTACCTAAACGCAAACATAATAATAGTATCGTCAACTGAATCACATACAAAAGTCAAAACGACGCAAGGAACAAGCATATGTTAAAACCTATGTCCCGTCCACGCAAAAGAACCAAATATCACTCGATATCGGCGTACAAACTCCGATGGATCGAGATAAACATCAACAAACCGCTTGTAGTTTAGAAAACTCGTTACTTATAATATAAAATATGATTTAATCCATCAAAACCCTAAAATCAATCAAATCGTCCGTTTTCGAAAAACCCGAAAATGCCAATTTACCGTTTTTCATCAAAACTTGACATTTAAATGAAACCAATGGTCATAAAACTCATTAAATAGCATCACTAGACTATACAAACCATTACTATATTTTTATTACACAATTTTGTATAAATTTGAAATTTCTAGTTTGCACCCTTTAACAATTTTCAACATTTTTCAAGCAAAATACCACAATTCCACCACATAACATGAATTTGCATAAATTAATGACTTAAACCACAATTCATGATGATAATGATATAATGAAACCATAATTATATTTTTAATTTCATTTATATAGGAATTTCTAAAATCTAGTTTACAAAATTAGCAATTTTTATCACAATTTATCAATTAACCAAAGAAACTAGCAATCAAACTAAGTTTTTCTTTCCATTAACATGCTAATATTTCCACTAAAACTATAATCCAATGATAACAACCCAAATTAGAATTTTATATTAACCACAACCACATTTTGCAAAAACCCAGTTAACTAAATTCCTAATTTAAAACAATTTTTGAATAACAATTTGTTAAACAATAACCATGCAAGATTTCCTAATACTAAAAGTGTTAAACTAACTACTATAACCCTAATTAATTATTAAAAATCATAACTTGAATTTAGAACCCTAGCTTGCATTTTAAAAAAAAGAACATAGAATTAATTCATTAAATCTAATTAAGCTTAATATGAACATCTAATAACAATAAATCAAAAGAAAGAAAATTATACATTCAAAATGTGAAATCCAAACAAGAATTGAGCCTCCAAAATGTATGCTTTCCATCTCCAAATTTCATATAAAAATGAGCAAGGAATAAAGAGTATGGAATAAATAGGATTTTGTGGAATTTTAATTGAATTTTTGATGTGTTTTTGATGAATTTTGAATAAAAATGAGGTGGAAAATGGGGGGGGGGGGCAGCCATGGGGGGTTTGTGGCCGGCCCTAGAGAGGTGAGGGAGAGAAAGAAGAGAGTGGGAAAAGTGTGTAGAAGTTTCAAGAGAAGAAACATTAATAAAAGTCTTTTCATGCTTTATTTATTTATTTATTTATTTCTTTACTATAGCAACTCAAGAAAGCTCTAGAAAATAGGAAAAATTTGCAAATAATTTTTGCATGATACACACTAAATTCTAATATGCCATGGTTCATTTTTACAAATTAAAACCATTCAAATTTGTAATTTACACTAATTTAGTGTAAAAATAAAGCTTATGTTAATATTTAAAATAATTAATTTAGGAAAAATATTTTATTAAACTAAAAATTTATAAGTGGCTAAATAAACACCATTTTCTAGTAATTTCATAATTAAAATAGATATTTTTAAAATTATAATGAAAAACAATCACGGTTTGGTTTTACGAAAAATACATTTTACTTTACCGAAAATCACAAAATTCACTTAGACAATTTTATTCATTTAATTATTTATTTAATTATTTTGAAAATGTTACAGCAACAGACTTATAAACCTACTAAATCCAAGGCGACCGCCGCAGCCCACTGAGGTGAATAACCCTAACTATTGCCCTTACCATCAAACGGTAAGTCATCCGATTGAGGATTGCTTCGTCTTCAAAGGATGGATTGAAGATCAATACCTCCAGGGGAAGTTTGTACTGTCCGAAAAGTGGAAGGTGAACCCACCACAACCGCATACTCCTAAGAAAGCAGATATGCCGGCGGCAACCTGCTCCTTTATTGAAGAAGCTCCATGGGAGGTCGTGTTATCAACTAAAACCAAAAGAATGCTGAGAGACCTTCATGCGTGCCCTGCGATTGAATGGAAGGACCTTCTTGAACCTCAAATTATCGAAGGGATGTTGAAGCCCCGCCCAACTACGAAGACCCGCGATAATGGCCTAAATACTCACGCCCAACCGTCAAAATCTTCGAAGAAAAAGAAGAAGAAATCCAAGAAGCCCGTGAAGCTTGGAGACGAGCACACGAACTTGCAGAATCAAATCGACGCGCTGGAAGAGTACAATCAAAAGACGCGAACTCTTGTCACACTGCAATAGTTCCTCAACCACATCTTTCAAGAGGGAGATGATGGAGAGAGCTCGTCGGATGAATCCGAAGGATATGTGGCGAGTTGTAACGTAATCTCCCACTCGTTTACCGACGATAAAAAAACTCCTGGCACTAAGAAACTGGGGACAGAGCCTGAACCAGAGCGTGTGTGGCCAACAGATGAAATGATCAATGCCTTTCTAGACGAGATTCGTCTAAAGAGTAAAGCGGATCAGGAGCGTGAGATGGCCGCATCGGAAGGAGCCCAATGCAGGCGACTGAACGAAAGAGTTGAACTACCCCCGCCAGTTCGAAAGGCATCCGAAGTAGACAAGAAGATATTCAAGACGAGGAAAAGGTTTGCCAAAGCCATGTCAATGGGAATGAAGCTACCATCCTCGGAAGGAAACACGCTCGATGGGGTGGAGAGGCACCCTGATTATTGCGCATATCATCGGAAAATTTCACACCCCATGGAGGAGTGCGACGCCTTTAAGATATGGTGGCAAGGATATGTTGCTCATCGGCAACATTTTAAGCGCATGAAACGCAAGACTTGTCGGGAACGAAGAAGTACTGTCGATGGGCACAACAGAACTACTGGCAACTGTTACATGGTTAACGCCGGGGGGTCACAAGTTCTCACCTTTGGGAGCGACTCTGATGAAGAAATGGCTCTGGGCCCTCTCTTTAAAGAATCCGTTTTAGGGAAAGAGGAGAGATCGGAGGCCTGCGAGAACATTCAGCTGCGCAATCGCATACTCCCAGAAAAGAATCTCGGGCCCGCAAGTAGAAAAGATAAGGGAAAGGAAAAGGTCACTGAGGATATCACTTTAGATGACCAGGTCATGAAAGAACTGACTACCAAAGACCCTCCCAGGAAGGGTAAGGTGGACTACAATATCCTAGCGCACCTAAGGAAGCTACCTTCTCAGCTTAGCATTCTCGATGCCCTCCTATTATCAAAAGAAGCGCGAGACTCACTAATTAAGGCGTTACAAGAACCTGAGCAATTCCAAGCCTTCCTCGCCACTGAAAGGATGAAGGATGAACTCGAGGAAGTGCATACGGCCGACATCACTTTCGGTGACGAAGACCTCCTTCTCGGGACGTGCGACCACAACCGTCCCCTGTATGTCTCTGGATACTGCCATGATATTAAGATAGGAAAGATCCTGGTGGATAATGGATCCTCCGTCAATCTCCTTAATGTTCGGGTGTTGAAGGAAATCTGCATGAGTGTGCAACACCTCGCTCGTGACAAAATTACTATCTCCGGTTTTGATTCACAATCGTCACGGACTCTCGGATCCGTGATACTAACATTACGCTTTGGACTTCTCGTCACAGACATCAAATTCCATGTCATTGACGCCAAGACCTGCTACAACGCCTTGCTCGGTCGTCCTTGGCTACACGAGTACAACATTGTCCCTTCTACACAACATCAGTGTATGAAGTACTTCAAGGATGGTTTCGAGTATACCGTAACGGGTGAGCTGAACCCATTTTCCGTGAACGAAGTCCGTAAATACGAAGATGCGAAGTACTTTTTGCCAGATTTCGAGGATACAGAAAGGTGTTATAACCCGGAGAACAAAGCCGTCGCCACCATCCCTGTTTTCGGGAGCGATACCGAAGAAGAGGAAGAGATAGTTTATGCCGGGCCGTCTCAGCGCAACAACCTGGGGACGTCCATCCCCATGTTGGTCTTCGAAAGTGATTCAGAAGATGAGGTTAATGCCGTGTTCTCCAATCGGCTGTCAATACAAACACCCCCTAGCGATGATCATAGTTTGCAAATCACCATGGTACCGCGAGAACACTACAAGGATCTCGACACACTTCAAGCTCACAATGTGCAGGACCTGCAAACATTTTACGTCCCTCCCAGGCAAAGGGGTGAGAAGGTGATCCTATTTTACCGATCCTCAGAGTCGAAAGTAAAGAAAGAGATCTGGCATGGCGCGGATACTACACTCGACAGGCTCCAACCCATCCGTCTGCCCAGATACTATACAAATGGATTAAAGAGGCTATTGAAGCGCCAAGGAGTACCCTTAAAATAGACTGTTCGACAGGCTCGGTTCTACAACAGGATTTGGGATGTCCCTGGGACTCAACGCAAATTGCCCAACGGGAAAATGGAAACACTTGGGCTTGGATACGCGAGAACCGGAAAACGGGAACGGGCCCACAGCAGCTACGCTATATATACCTTTGATGAAGAAGAGGACGCCCAGTCAGGAGATGCCAACCCCTCACCAAAACTAGACCCCGCGATTGAAGTGCCGAGTCCGTCGTTTGAAGAACGAATGGACAAGTCTATCAGGAAAGTGGGTCAGAAAGCTCGGGAAGACCACAACCGCGAGATGGACATCTATGAGAAGGCCAAGACGCAACGTCTATTTCAACAGGCTACAAAAGACAAAGATGCTCATCCTTGTCAACCCGTTGTACGAAAGGCCCGACGCGGAGACGGAAATAAATCAAGAAGCGGAAAGAGGAGCCGATAACAACGACGCAGGATTAGAGAGTTACGTGATCGGGTATGTTTCGCCCAATCAGAGCAAAGCTCTGTTTGAATTCAAAATTTAAATTTTTTGAAGCAACGCTTCAGATCCTTCGCGCTAGCGCTCTGCGCCACGTGTCCAACGCAGATACATTAGCACGGCGCACCCAATCAGAGCAAAGCTCTGTTTAAAGGAAGCGACGCTTCAGATCCTTTGCGCTAGCGCTCTGCGCCACGTGTCCAACGCAGATACATTAGCGCAGCGCGCCCAATTAGAGCAAGGCTCTGTTAAAGAAAGCGCCGCGCCGCGCTCTGCGCTGTGCGACACGTGGCGACACAGTTGCGCTGCGCGACACGTGTCAGTGCAGATGCGCTAGCGCAGAAAAAGGGGCTAAGTGCCAAAAAAGCAATTTAGCCATGCAAAATTACATGCACTTGATAACAGCAAATTAAAATACGATGCAAAAGCACAGCAAAAAGTTCAAATAAAAAGAACACTTAACAGATAACAAAATACTTAATCAAAACATTTATTTATTATTAAATTTAAAAAAGATCACCGAACACGGGATCAGAAAGACAAGGGTTCACAAAAAGGAAAAGAAAATTATTCAGCTCCCTCTCTGCCTTCTCCATCGCGTCGAAGCGGCGATCTTCCCGAGGGGTAGCCATCCAACGGTCGACGCCGCATTCCTGGGAGAAAGCGGCGATGACAACTCGATGAGCCCGTATCTGGCTCAGCAAGTGGAAAGAGCAGTCCCTCAAGGGTTTGGTGATCAAGTGCGCTTCGAGAAAGCACTCAATCTTATCTTCGGCGGCATCCAACATTGCTGGGGACATCTCTGCTGGAGGAGGGGGAATGTCGGCGAGCGCCGAGGCAAGGATCATCTGAAGCCAAAGGGAATCCGGAGGGAGAGGAGACCCCACACGAGTCAAAAGCTCATGCATTGCAGCGTCGCACTGCTCGTCAGTAAGAGAAGAGTCCACCAAACGTGCAGCAAAACGAGGAACGACGTCCCGGATCGGCACCTCCCAGGGTTGTCGGCGGGCATGAGGGCGATTGCAAGCCATAATCGAAGAAGTTCTCTAAAAATGAGAGAGGAAAAGGCTCAGCCTTGAGTTATATATATAGACCCAGGCACAGAAAATTCTGTGCACAATAAAATCGTTGCCAAAGGCCGGGAAATCAGAATTTTGGGAATACAAGTTTGACTTGGAAAGAGGAGATGAAGCGGCGCTTCTGATTCTCCAAAATTTAGTAAATGAAGCAACGCTTCAAATCCTCTGCGCTGAGCGCAACGCGCCACGTATCAGGCGCAAATGTATCAGCACTGCGCCCAAGAAGACGCGCCCCATCAGAGCAAAGCTCTGTTTAAAAGAAGCAACGCTTCAGCTACATTGCGCTCTGCGCTGCGCGACACGTGTCAGCGCAGTTGCGCTAGCGCAGTTGCGCTGCGCTCTGCGCTGCGCGACACGTGTCAGCGCAGATGCGCTAGCGCAGTTGCGCTGCGCTCTGCGCTGCGCGACACGTGTCAGCGCAGATGCGCTAACGCACTTGCGCTGCGCTCTGCGCTGCGCGACACGTGTCATGCGCTGGAGTATCCGCGCCCAACTGAATTAAGATTTCATGAAATCTTTTCTGTTCTTTCCAGAACTAGAAGACTTTCTTCGGCCTTTGGATCAAAGATCCAATGGTGGGAAAACTCCCAAAAATCATTCAAGAAAGATCCCGTTAACAAATTCAACAAATTTATGGGCACTATAAATAGGACCCCAGACCTCATTCAAAAGGCATCAGAAATTGTCTCGAAAAATCAAGAACCCTAAAATAGAGAAAACTCCGAGAAGAAAAAGGTAAAGAACCTTCATGAGGTAGAAAAAAAAGGGGGGGCCTTCTAATAGATCATCGATCTAAAAATAAGATCAATGATCTTTATAAAAAAAAAAGTGCTTTGCACTTCTTGTGAACCTTCGGTTCTGTAAAAACAACAAAAATAAAAAAAAAATAATAATAATAAATGAATAGTGCTTTGCACTTTTAAGAACCTCTGGTTCTTCGAATAAAGAAAAATTTATTTTTCTTTGATCCAATTTAGACGAAGAAATTAAACAGTGCTTTGCACTTCCCTTCTTGAATCTAAAAGATTCTTAGTGCCTTGCACTTCCAATTTGCGCCGTTGCGCTCTTGAGAGAGCGCCACGTGTCAGCTATAAAACCATTTGCGCTAAGCGCCCTTAAGATAGAGCTTTGCTCTCTGGAACTAGCGCAACTCGCTGAGAGCGCGCCACGTGTCAGCAGCGCAATTGCTCAGCGCAACAGCGCAACGCGCTGCGCTAGTGTGCTTGCGCTCATCAGAGCACGACACGTGTCATCATCATATGGACTTGCGCTCACTACCTAGCGCAAAGCGCAGATGCATTAAAAAGGGCCAAGCCCAATTAAGAGAAGGCTTAACAGGCTCAATAAAGCGCAAATGCATTATTTTAAAGGGCAGAGCCCAAATTAAAACAGATGCTTTGCATCATTTATAAAGGGGCAGAGCCCAAACAGAATCTCCAGAATGCTATGCATTTTACAAGGGGCAGAGCCCAAATCAAAACAGATGCATCGCATCATTCATAAATAAGCAGAGATCAGAATAAATAAATTGACTGAGCAAATTTGCTCTTCTAAATCAATTTACATCTGGTTCGAGGGTACATCTCCGAACTCCTTTGACATCCGTCGTTGTAATTCCTCAACGACGTCAAAGAGGTGACGAGTCCCAACGACCATATATCGATATGGACTGCGGGGTCCTTAAACTCGTGGACCGAAACGTCCTTAAACTAATAATGGACCGAAACGTCCTTAAACTAATATTCACTCCAAAATGAGAATTTCGGACCGAGACGTCCCTAAACTAATATTGGACCGAAACGTCCTTAAACTAATATTGGACCGAAACGTCCTTAAACTAATATTCACTCCAAAATGAGAATTTCGGACCGAGACGTCCCTAAACTAATATTGGACCGAAACGTCCCTAAACTAATAATGGACCACCACGTCCCTAAAACTGGCGATCGACCACCACGTCCCTAAACTGGCAATGGACCACCATGTCTTTAAACTGGCGATGGACCACCACGTCCTCAAACTGGAACAATAGAGCCTCCAAACGCTCTTTTGCCGGATCTAAACGGTCCCGTCTAAGTTGATCTTAACCCCAAATACGGTTAATGTGTCCTTAGATCTTTAAATAAACAATAAAACTCCAAATCGACTTTGGTTCATGGGTACATCTCTGAACTCCTCTGACACCTGTCGTTGTAATCCCTCAGCGACGTCAGAGAGGTGACGAGTCCCGACGACCAGATAATTGAATCAATCACTACGTTAAGTTGATCTTAGTCTAAAACAGGACTAATGTATCCTTAACGAATGTTTAAGTTGATCTTAGCCGCAACGCGACTAATGCATCCTTAAACTAAAAACACCAAACCCAAATCTAACTAAATACGGATTTGGACTAATCCACGTCCTACGGGCGACGGCATTACTCAGTCTCCGTATACAATCCACGGGCAACCACAAACAAAACAAATACACACGACACGAAGTGAAATTCTGGAGAAGGAGAAAGTTGTTACCGCGATGCGGTAGCGTAATTAACTGCAGGGGCTTGCGCCTGCAGGGAAGAGCGTTCCCACAATCAAAAACCCCTCACCCTGAGGGGGAATCTGACGAAGTCTGCTACATCGGCCGCATCCGTCTAAACCTCCGATACACGGTGCCGTAAATCAACTCGGCATCTTCGGATAGGTAGACGGATAACACCAAATAGCATCTGCCCCGAACCTCAGGCACAGGACGTCCTAACGTCTCGGCCGCCGTTCGGAGGGGAACAGATTCTGGCACGCCCGGTGGGACCTCTTCCTCTTTCCACTCCACACTTCGTGTGTCGTTTTCGCGAACCAATCGCGGTTTGTTAAATGATTGCCTTCGGATATCAAGTTGCTAAGATTTGGTCTTTTGTTTGGTGCAGAACTCAAGCATTCAATGGCCACCAACTGCACCAACTGCTCGAAGTGCAACTGCAACGGACGCTCCACCTCACCTAGAGGTGTAGCATATGGGCCCCAGGCAGCTTCCTTCCTGACACTGCCGGTAGGCCAAGTAACTCAGGCCACCACTGGCTTGTTCTTCGGGACTATGGTCCCACCTACAAGCTTCTCTGCGCCGACATCCGCACCAGAAGCGAAAAAGAAGTCGGTATTCGACCGGCTCACTGTTACCACGACCCCTGTCAACGGGTCGCCTGCTACTGAACCAACAGCCTCCGTTTTCACCAGGCTGGGTCGGAACTGTAAGGTGGCTGTCCCAAAGAGGGCAACGGCCGCTACTTTGGAAGTCGTTAAGGCAACTTCTCCCATTAGAGAGTCAGTCTTCACAAGATTGACGGTTCCTACTCCTCCTTCAGCCGGTCAGAAGGCATCAGTCTTCAACAGGCTGACATCAACAGTTACCCCACGCTCAAACAGGGGGCAACGAGAAACCACCTCAATCTCCGAGCCAATCCCGGCGGCTCGTCGCGCGCGACGTCGCCATTGGCAGAAAGTAAGGAAAGCAGGGGGCAACTCCCCCTCAGGGCTAACCCCACCGGCTCCAGTGGTGGAAGTCGATGCTGCTGTTCCAACTGGAAACAGCTTTGAAATGTTGAGGAAAGTGAGAAAGAACTCCCCGGTGGCCACGTTAAAAAGGTCTCCTCCACCCAAGGAAAAAGCTCCGGAAATGAAACAGGAACAACCCCCTCAACGGCTGTCAGCGAAAGTTTATAAAGTTTGGCGGAGGGTTCAAGACTCCGTGATTGACTCAAACCACCTCCGTCACCGGAACAGGGCAAGAGTGGAAAAAGACAAAAATCGCCCCGCCAAACAACAGGGGGCAACAAATGCTAGGATGCCCAATTCAGCGGCTCCTTCAACCTCGAAGGCCCATAAAAGGAAGAGGCCAGAAAAAGCTCCCATGGCGCTGACAAAGTCTAAGAACGGTGAACTTAAACGCCCCAAGTCAGGGGGCATCACAGTTCATACAGTCTATATGGCTTCGGGGAAAGAAGAAAGTCGTACTTCTATGGGTCACCGACCGCTTACCCGGTCAGTGACCAAGTCTCAGGAGCAGCAACAAAAGCTCCAAGAGATGATGACTACCATGGCTGCGCTCACAGGGCCAAAAGAGAGTCCTGAGACGTCCTTAGATGAACGTCAAGAAGAAGAAACCGACGCCGAGTTCCTTCGCCGAATGCTCGAGAAGAGAGACCAAGAGGCTGCTGAACAAGCAGCCAATATACAGCGCATGGGCCTTCTCTTCCAGGATATGATAGGGATGATGATACAACCAGAATCCCCGACCGAAGAACCCCCGATCGTCCTTGGGGATGATAGGGGAGAAACATCAAACCCTCAGCCCGTTCTATCGACGGCTAAAGAAGACACAATCTCTAAAACGGATCTGGACGAATATATAGCCCAGCAGATAAAAGTTCATCACGCGGCCGAAGCAGCCGGCCATGTTGTGAAAACGGGACGGCCATATCCGGGCTGGTATGACCAAATCAAGTACCCACCAGGTTACACAATTCCAAAGTTTCATGTTTACAAGGGGACCGGCAATCCCCATCAACATGTTGCCCAATTCAGGGCGCTTTGTGGTAACACTGGAGGCGACGACAAGCTCTTGCTGCGCCAGTTTGTTAGAAGCTTATCAGATACGGCTTTCGAGTGGTATTCCGAGCTCCCCAACGACTCCATTAAAACCTTCGCAGAGATGGAGCTGCTCTTCACCCAACGCTTTGCAAGTGCCAGCGAACGTACTCCAATGACGGCGCTGATTAACGCCAGGGTGAAGCCCGGCGAGACGTGGGTCCAGTACGCTATACGGTGGCGTAATTTATGGTCTAAATGTGAACAACGCATAGAAGAAGCCCCTGCGGTGGGAATGTTTGTCGGAACCCTTGATCCACAAGCAACCATCTCGCAGTTTATGATGTTCTTCAAGCCGACTTCTTTCCAGGCTTTGATCGACAAATTGGCGCAGATGGACCAGATGGGCCATAAACCCCCTCTCCCGAAGCCCGATTCTCGAAACGACAAAGGAAAGGGAAAAGCTATCGTCGTCGCTAATGCCCAACAGCAACCGAACGACTCGAAGCCGGTTGCTCGTCCAAATAACACGCGCCCGTACGTACCCCTTGAGGACAGGATGGGACGTGCTTACTCCTTCCCCCGTGATAAAACGAGGAGGTTATTTGAGCTGGCATTGCGCAATAGGCTTATAAATCTGCCAGAGCCAAAACGGCCGTCACAACCAAGCGACGTTAACGAGCCTAATTATTGCCCTTACCATCGAGTGCTAGGACATCCAATCGAAGATTGTTACGTGTTCAAAAATTGGCTCGAAAACCAGTACCGTCAGGGCAAGTTTGCGCTATCTGACAAATGGAAGGTGAATCCTCCGCAGCCCCACACCTATAAGGGAACGAATACGCCAGGGGCAACATGCTCCGTCATTGAAGAAGCTCCCTGGAAGGTTGTATTATCAGCCAAAACGAGGAGAATGCTAAATGATCTTCAGACCTGCCCAGCGGTCAAGTGGAATAACCCTTTGGAACCGCAGGTTATAGAGGAGATGTTGAAGCCACGTCCGACTCTGAAGACCGATGGTGGTAGTTCAGGCGTTCATAACCAGCCGTCAAAATCTTCGAAAAAGAAGAAGAAGAAATCTAAGAAGCCCGTGAAGCCTAGCGACAAGCGCACGGACCTACAGAAGCAGATCGACGCACTGGATGAGTACAACCAAAGGGCGCGGACTCCCATTACGCTCCAAGACTTCCTTGATCACATCTTTCAAAAAGAGGATGAGGAGGAAAGTTCATCGAATGAATCCGAGGAGTATGTGGCGAGCTGTCATATGATCTCTCACTCAACTTCGAACGATGAAGGGACTTCTGGCACCAAAACGCTGGGGGCAAATGCCGAATCAAGAGCCCCACGGTTATCAGTTGAAATGATTGGCGCGTTTCTCAATGAAGCTCAATGGAAAAGCAAAGCTGATCGAGAACGCGAGACGGCTATATTCGAAAGGGCCCAGCGCCAGCGACTTGAGGAAAGAGCCGAGATGATCCCATTGGAGCAAAACGCCTCCTCCGCTGACAAAAGCCAAGTTAAGATAAGAAAGAAGTTCGCCAAAGCCATATCGATGGGCATGAAGCTACCACCCTCAGAAGAAAGAGTTACTAGCATGGTAGAAACGCATCCCTCTTATTGCTTATATCATCAGAAGGTCTCCCACTCTACCCAAGAGTGCAAAGCGTTCGGTAAATGGTGGCAAGGATACGTCGCTAATCAACAACACTTTAAACGGGAAAAGCGCAAGGTTCGTCGGGAGCAAAGAAACACGACCAAAGTGCTTGAAAGAACTGCCGGCAACTGTCACATGGTTAACACTACCAGGTCACAAGTGCCCACATTTGGGAGCGACTCCGATGAGGAACTAGAGATTGCCCCTCTTTTTAAAGAGTCAATTTCGGAAAAAGAAGAAGAACCGAAGTCTTGCGAAAATATACAGCTGCGGAATCGGACACTGCCTGAAAAGAACCTCGGACCCTCGAATAGAAAAGATAAAGGGAAAGAGAAGGTCTCTGAAGACATCACTTTGGATGACCAAGTCGCGGAAGAGTTAACCGCCAAAAATCCGCCAAAAAGGAGTAAGGTGGATTACAATGTCTTAGCGCATCTGAGGAAGCTACCCTCACAACTCAGCATCCTTGATGCCTTGCTACTATCAAAGGAGGCGAGAGACTCCTTGATTAAGGCGCTACAAGATCCGGACCAGTTCCAAGCCTTCTTGGCCGAAGAAAAGATGAAAGATGAATTGGAAGAAGTGCACACAGCCGACGTTGCTTTTGGTGATGAGGACCTTCTTCTCGGGACGTGTGAACACAATCGCCCTCTTTATGTCTCAGGATACTGCCATGACATAAAGATAGGTAAAATCTTGGTCGATAACGGATCGTCCGTCAATTTACTCAACGTACGAGTGTTAAAAGAGATTTGCATGAGTGTCCAACACCTTGCCCGGGACAAGATCACTATCTCCGGTTTCGACTCTCAATCTTCAAAGACTCTTGGATCTGTGATATTGACGCTACGCTTCGGGTTGCTCGTCACAGACATCAAATTCCATGTTATAGATGCCAAGACGTGCTATAATGCTCTGCTCGGCCGACCATGGCTACACGAGTACAACATCATCCCTTCTACACAGCATCAGTGCATGAAGTATTCCAGGGATGGCCTCGAGTACACTGTGGCCGGAGAGTTGAATCCGTTTTCCGTGAACGAAGTTCGCAAGTATGAAGATGCCAAATACTTCTTGCCGAGTTTCGAAGACACGGAAAGGTGTCACAAACCGGAGAAAAAAACTAATGCCACCATCCCTGTCTTCGGCAGTGACACCGAGGAGGAAGATATAATTTATTCAGGTCCATCCCAATCTACCAGGCCAGGACCATCCGTTCCTTCGTTGATCTTTGGTAGTGATTCAGAGGATGAAGTTCATGCTGTATTCCCTGCTCGGCCTTTGATACGGATCTCCGCTGATGAAGAGCGAAGTCTGCAGATAACCATGGTGCCGCTTGAACATTACAAAGAACTGGATGCACTCAACACCAACAGCGTAGAAGAATTGCAGACATTCTATATCCCTCCTGGACGAAGGGGCGAGAAGGCAATCTTATTCTACCGTTCTGAAGAGAACAAAGTAGAAAAAGAAGTTTGGCATGGCGCGGATCCCACGCTCGACAGGCTTCAGCCTATCCGTCTTCCCCGGTATTATACCGAAGGTTTGAAGAAACTGCTAAAACGCCAGGGGATGTCCTTCACACAGACCGTTAGAAAAGCCAAATTCTATGACAAGGTCTGGAACATTCCCGGGACCCAATGCAAACTGCCTAATGGGAGAGTAGAAACCAAAGGGCTTGGGTACATCCGGCCAAAGAAGCGGGAGCTAGTAAACAGCTGTTATGCCATGTATGACTTCGATGAAGAGGCGGACGCTCAATGGGAGGACGCTGATCCCGAACCAGCAAAAGTTCCGGATACAAAACCGCCCAGTCCATCATCTGAAGACCAGATGAGCAAACTTATAAGGGATGCGAGTCAAAAAGCCCGAGATGATCACGATCGTGAAATGGCAATCTATGAGAAAGCTAAGACACAGCGCCTCCTCCAACGGGCAGTAAAGAGCGAAGATGCCGCTCTTTGTCAACCTGCTACAAAAAGGGTTCGACGCGAGAACAAAAACAAGTCGAAAGGCAAGAGAGGCGCTCGACAACTACAAAGCAGAGCTAAGAAGCCGCGCATCCGAGAATCGAGCGTTATTGACTTAGCCCTCGGGAAGAAAATGGGTCGAGCATACTCTTTTCCTCGGAACAAAACAAGGAAAATATTCAATCTCGCTCTAAAACATCAAATGCTTACGTTGCCAGAGTCTAAACACCCTGAACAAACAGGCGAAGTCTCCAACCCAAAGTATTGCTTTTACCATCGAGTAGTAGGGCATTCGCTTGAAGATTGCTTCACCTTTAAGAATTGGGTTGAGGACCAATATCAGCTTGGCAAATTCGCGTTGTCTGATAGTTGGAGGGTAGCGCCGCCGCAAAAGCACGAACCCGAGAACACAAGAATAAAACCAACTCCACATTGGGATTGGCAGAAAATTCGCACCTGCCATGTGATAACAATATTAAAAGAAGGGTCCGAAGACATGAACGACCTTCCTTGGTGTTTTGAAAGCGGCAGTGATGAGGTAATCTCAGAATTTCCCCCAGCTCCGAAAGAACTGGAGGACGGAGTACATACCACTGCAGATAATCTTAGGAAAATTGAGTTGGGGACGGAAAATGACCCGCGACCGACATTCATCAGCGAGCTGCTATCTGAAGAAAGGGTGGCTGCATTAAAGGATGTGCTTCTAGAGCACAAAGATTGCTTCGCGTGGAACTATTCCGAAATGCCGGGACTAGATCCAGAAATTGCAGTACACAAGTTGGCGATATCCCCGGACATCAAGCCAGTCAAACAAGCGCCGAGGAGAATGCGACTCGAGCTTGAGATGAGCATCAACGCCGAAGTCAAAAAGCTGATAGATTCAGGCTTCATCCAAGAAGTCCAATACCCTGAATGGATCGCCAACATCGTCCCGGTAATGAAGAAAAATGGGACAGTGCGCATATGCGTAGACTTCCGGGATCTTAATAAAGCCTGCCCAAAAGATGATTTCCCAGTGCCAGTCACCGAACTGATGATAGACAACACATCCACTCATGAGGTTTTCTCCTTCATGGACGGCTCGTCGGGATATAATCAAATAAAAATGCACCCTGAAGATCAGAAGCACACGGCCTTCAGGACTCCGCTTGGTATATTTTGTTATAAAGTGATGCCCTTCGGTTTGAAGAACGCCGGCGCTACTTATCAGAGGGCCATGACGAAGATCTTCGACGACCTTATACACGAAATCGTCGAATGCTATATCGACGATCTCGTGGTCAAAAGCAAATCATACGAGGAACATCTCGAGCATCTGAAGACTGTATTTCAACGACTTCGGCAATACAACTTGAAGATGAATCCTCTTAAATGTGCGTTCGGGGTTTCCTCAGGCAAATTCCTGGGATTCGTCGTTCGACACCGAGGTATTGAAATAGATCCGTCAAAGATCAAAGCGATCATGGAAATGCCTCCGCCGAGGACTCTCAAACAGCTGCGGTCTCTCCAAGGGAAACTAGCGTATATACGGCGATTCATAGCCAACCTTTCGGGGAAGTGCCGTCCTTACAGCCACCTGATGAAGAAGGGGACCCCATTCGTTTGGGACCAAAAATGCCAAGGCGCACTGGACGAGATCAAGCAATATCTGCAGAACCCGCCAGTGTTGGCCGCTCCAGTTAAGGGAAAGCCTCTTATTCTTTATACAACCGCCCTCGAAGGTTCTTTAGGCGCATTATGGGCACAAGAGAACGATCAGGGAAAAGAAAGAGCGCTCTACTACTTAAGTCGAGTTCTGCTGGGGGCAGAAAGCAATTACTCTCCCATTGAAAAACACTGCCTGGCGTTGATCTTCGCAATAACAAAGCTTAGGCACTACGCGTTGGCGCACGAGGTCCGTCTGATTTCAAAAGTGGACCCTCTTAAATATCTAATGTCAAAAGCCATATTGACAGGACGACTCGCTAAATGGGCCCTGCTCTTGATGGAATTCTCGATAACATATCAACCTCTCAAGGCAATGAAAGGCCAGGCCATCGCCGACTTCCTCGCCGAGCATCCGATACCCGCCGATTCTCCTCTGAATTGCGATCTTCCAGACGAACATGCGTTCGATGCGATCGACGGTGATAATATCCGATGGGAGCTTTATTTCGATG
The DNA here is from genome assembly GCA_030015575.1 of Agapanthus africanus. Classification (NCBI taxonomy): domain Eukaryota; kingdom Viridiplantae; phylum Streptophyta; class Magnoliopsida; order Asparagales; family Amaryllidaceae; genus Agapanthus; species Agapanthus africanus. The sequence continues at coordinate 133,117,240 of JASDDO010000022.1, read as the reverse complement.
GAGCATCTTCCGTGAAGAAACGTAAACAAAGTGCCCCTATAATTAAATCAGGGGTAGGACTCATCTTTGTAACTCCACAAGGAGGGATAATGCGCTACGCCTTCTCCCTAACGGAGCCGAGAACAAACAATGAAGCCGAATACGAAGCTCTGATAGCAGGCCTCGAGATCGCCATTGACATGGGAATTGAAAATCTCCTCATATACGGTGATTCCCAACTGGTCGTTAGTCAAGTAAACGGCGACTACCAAACATGCAAACCGGAATTGGTAAAATACGGTGAAAAAGTGCAGCAACTGCTAACCCAGATTCCCTCTTACACTTTGGAAAGTATACCGCGCGCGGAAAACAGCAAAGCGGACGCACTAGCCAAACTTGCTAAAGAACTGGCGGACGAGAACCTCGACGACGTTAGAATCGTGGTACAAAGCCGTCGAGTCCTTGCCCCAACAGAAATATCTCCAGGATCATATAAAGAAAATGGAGCAACTGAGCAGGCAACCTTACAAATAAAAGATCATGAGAAGGCCGGGGACTGGAGAGAAGTCTTCATAGATTACTTCAAATTCCACCGAATGCCTGAAGAAGCGTCCATAAGACATCAGCTCGTGAAACGAGCTCTGTCTTTCGCATTCGTCAACGATACTCTATACAGGAGGTCATTCGATTTTCTGTGGTTGAGATGCTTAGGACCTGACGAAGCGAGGAGGGTCGTCCAAGAGATTCACGACGGACTCTGCGGTTCCCACCAAGCAGGCCCTAAGATGAAGTTGAAGATAAAACGGATGGGCTACTACTGGCCCACGATGATGCATGATTGCCTGGAGTACGCGAGGCAGTGTCATTCATGCCAAATTCATGGGGACTTCATCCATCAGCATCCCAATCCACTGCATCCGACAATGGCTAGTTGGCCATTCGAAATGTGGGGAACTGACATAGTCGGTCCCATCGAACCAGCATCGTCAAAGGGACATCGTTTCATCTTGGCGACGACTGATTACTTCTCCAAATGGGCAGAGGCAGTACCGTTAAGGGAAGTGAAGACGGAGAATATCCTCCATTTCTTCAAAACGCATGTCATATACCGGTTTGGAACCCCGAGAAGGATCATCTCTGATAATGGGCCCGCCTACCGAAGTCATAAAATTAGCCGCTTCGCACAGCAGCACAATATAGACTGGAGATATTCCTCAGTTTATAATCCGCGAGCTAACGGTCTAGCCGAGGCCTTCAACAAGACCTTGACGAAGATCATAAAGAAAACAGTGTCACGAAATAAGAAAGATTGGCACGAAAGATTGCAAGAGGCTCTTTGGGCGTATCGGACTACGTTTAAAACGGCCACGAACACAACGCCATATGCGTTGGTATTCGGGACGGAAGCAGTACTCCCTCTCGAGATAGAGTTACCCTCTCTACGAGTGGCAGTCCACTACGAGCTGACAGACGAAGAAAATGCTCACCTTCGGTTTGAAGAGCTTGACGCCCTTGATGAAATCCGGCTTCTAGCACAACAGAATCTGGAAGCCTATAAAGCAAAGATGACGCGCTCATATGAAAGATTGAGCCGCCCGAGGACATTCCAGCAAGGCGAACTCGTGCTAGTGGTCAAAAGGCCCATGATCCCCAATCGCGCCAAGCGGGGAAAGTTTGAGCCAAACTATGAAGGACCGTATATCGTTGATAAGGTCTACCAAGGTGGGGCCTACCTACTCATGAACATGCACGGTGAAAGGCCTTTCAGGCCAATAAACGGACGCTTCCTAAAGAAATACTACGCTTAATGAGCCACAGCCTAGGTCAATGGTAGATGACGACGACTATGCCCGCTCGCTATCTTCCTAAGCTCAAGCTTTATAAGCAGTAGCCAACCTTCTCAATGGCGGACCGAGACGTCCTTAAACTAGTGATGGACCGGAATGTCTTTAAACTAATAGCAGACCGAAAACGTCTTTAAACTAATATTGCGGCGTCCTTGGGCTTAAAAAAAAAAAAAAAAAAAAAAAAAAAAAAAAAAAAAAAAAAAAAAACTTATGGAGTCCTCTCGGCCCCGTAAGGAGAAACCACCCGCGTGAGATCCTTACGACTTACAAGGGAACAACACACTTAGGAATCCCCACGATTCCTAAGGAGAAAATACACTTGCGAGATCCTCACGACTCGTAAGGAGAACTCTCTTATGGGACCCTCACGGCTCATAGGATTTGAAAGTCTTAAGTCACGGAGACCTAAACCTGTGCTTAAGCAAACCCCCACAAACTTCCAATATTGCCCTACAAGCGGCTCAATACCGACCCTTGTATACAATCCACGGGCGCGAATAAACATTTCCCTAACCAAGGTCCATCCATGACTGGGAATACGTTCGTATGGTAAACAACTCTTATGAATCCCCTCGATTTATGAGGAGAAAACCTTCCTGTAGGATCCTTACGACTTACAGAAGAACAAAACACTCAGGAACCCTCACGGTTCCTAAAGAGAAAATACACTTACAAGGTCCCCACGACTTGTAGGGAGAAATACCTTCACGAGACCCTTACGGCTCATGAAGTCAAAAGCCTTAGCCGCCGGGACCTTAACCCTGGTCGCTAAGCCTCCTCTGTTCAACAACGATAGAGGCAAATGATGATTCGCTCCTGGTAATATCCCAGTTGCAGCGGTGCTGATGCCGAAATCGGTGTCCAATTTCAGGTTGACGGCGAAAGCCAATAGACCGCTCATGCATACGAAATAGCCGAAATGATAGGGCAACTTGCAATAAAAAGCAGCAAGTAAAGTGTATGCACGCAAAATAGCCGAAATGATCGGGCAACTCGTAATAAAAAGCAACGAGTAAAAACAAAATAATGGAAAGCCGAAATGATTGGGCACCGCGAAAAATAGCCGAAATGTTTGGGCAATCGCGACCTTCGCGATATAAAAGCTGAAATGATAGAGCATCGCGGAAATAAAATAAAACAAAAAAATAAGAAATGATAAAGCTTCGGCACTACAGTTAAGATCATATCGATCCCTGTATACAATCCAAGGGCGTAAACAAAGAAGAAACCATACCTTCCCGGCGGATTCCGTTAAACGACGAAGCCAAGCCTCAACGGTTCACTTCAACCGAAAAGGCCAGTGACTTCAACAACAAACTTCTCAACTCACGGATACAAACACTCCTTGACGAGAGCCTTCTGATTCGCGTCGACCCGCAGAGCCACCAGTGCCTCCGTAGGAACCCTCGACTCGTTTCAAACCCCAAGGACACAAATAATCCTTGGCGCTCGGGAAACAAATAATCCCGGCAAACTTCTCAACTCACGGATACAAACACTCCTTGACGAGAGCCTTCTGATTCGCGTCGACCCGCAGAGCCACCAGTGCCTCCGTAGGAACCCTCGACTCGTTTCAAACCCCAAGGACACAAATAATCCTTGGCGCTCGGGAAACAAATAATCCCGGCAAACTTCTCAACTCACGGATACAAACACTCCTTGACGAGAGCCTTCTGATTCGCGTCGACCCGCAGAGCCACCAGTGCCTCCGTAGGAACCCTCGACTCGTTTCAAACCCCAAGGACACAAATAATCCTTGGCGCTCGGGAAACAAATAATCCCGGCAAACTTCTCAACTCACGGATACAAACACTCCTTGACGAGAGCCTTCTGATTCGCGTCGACCCGCAGAGCCACCAGTGCCTCCGTAGGAACCCTCGACTCGTTTCAAACCCCAAGGACACAAATAATCCTTGGCGCTCGGGAAACAAATAATCCCGGCAAACTTCTCAACTCACGGATACAAACACTCCTTGACGAGAGCCTTCTGATTCGCGTCGACCCGCAGAGCCACCAATGCCTCCGTAGGAACCCTCGACTCGTTTCAAACCCCAAGGACACAAATAATCCTTGGCGCTCGGGAAACAAATAATCCCGGCAAACTTCTCAACTCACGGATACAAACACTCCTTGACGAGAGCCTTCTGATTCGCGTCGACCCGCAGAGCCACCAGTGCCTCCGTAGGAACCCTCGACTCGTTTCAAACCCCAAGGACACAAATAATCCTTGGCGCTCGGGAAACAAATAATCCCAACAAACTTCTCAACTCACGGATACAAACACTCCTTGACGAGAGCCTTCTGATTCGCGTCGACCCGCAGAGCCACCAGTGCCTCCGTAGGAACCCTCGACTCGTTTCAAACCCCAAGGACACAAATAATCCTTGGCGCTCGGGAAACAAATAATCCCGGCAAACTTCTCAACTCACGGATACAAACACTCCTTGACGAGAGCCTTCTGATTCGCGTCGACCCGCAGAGCCACCAGTGCCTCCGTAGGAACCCTCGACTCGTTTCAAACCCCAAGGACACAAATAATCCTTGGCGCTCGGGAAACAAATAATCCCGGCAAACTTCTCAACTCACGGATACAAACACTCCTTGACGAGAGCCTTCTGATTCGCGTCGACCCGCAGAGCCACCAGTGCCTCCGTAGGAACCCTCGACTCGTTTCAAACCCCAAGGACACAAATAATCCTTGGCGCTCGGGAAACAAATAATCCCGGCAAACTTCTCAACTCACGGATACAAACACTCCTTGACGAGAGCCTTCTGATTCGCGTCGACCCGCAGAGCCACCAGTGCCTCCGTAGGAACCCTCGACTCGTTTCAAACCCCAAGGACACAAATAATCCTTGGCGCTCGGGAAACAAATAATCCCGGCAAACTTCTCAACTCACGGATACAAACACTCCGTAACGAGAGCCTTCTGATTCGCGTCGACCCGCAGAGCCACCAGTGCCTCCGTAGGAACTATCGACTCGTTTCGGACCCCAAGGACACAAATAATCCTTGGCGCTTGGGAAGCAAATAATCCCTCGCAAAACTTCTCAACTCACGGATACAAACACTCCGTGACGAGAGCTTCTTTGACTCACATCTGGGGCAGTGAGGACTCAAAACCTACTTCCTGGACAATGGGACCCTGCAAGTCAATCCTAAATGGTCTCTTGCATACTATCCACGGGCCTCACTCTCTGAAGTCGATTCTCGACAAAGAGGGAAACAACCGCTTACGAGCCTTTTAGACTCATAAGAGGGGCAATGGGATCCTGCAAGTCAATCCTAAATGGTCTCTTGCATACTATCCACGGGTCTCACTCTCTGAAGTCGATTCTCGACAAAGAGGGAAACAACCGCTTACGAACCCTCTCGACTCGTAAGAGGGAGAAATTCTCTTATAGGATCCTTCCGACTTATGAGAGGAAACCACACTTGGGAATCCTCACGATTCCTAAGGAGAAAATTCACCTGCGAGATCCTCTCGATCCGCAGGGAGAAAAGTCTCCATGAGACCCTCACGGCTTATAGAGTTGAAAAGTCTTAGGCAGCAGATCTGAACCTGCGGCCTAAGCCGTCGTTATTTCTTAATAAGGTCGGGATACTCGTCCCAATCGTTCGTCAATTGTGGTTGTTAAGGTGGCGTACTGATTATAAAAGAAAAGAAAGACAGAGAAATGACACAAGGCGTTACAAAATGTGTATCTTTTATTCATAAAAATTGGTTGAGTACAGGATACATTGTGCTAAAAAAAAAAAAAAAAAAAAAAAAAAAAAAAAAAAAAAAAAAAAAAACATATACATATAATTTACAAAGACAAATGATACAAGGGGAATTATGAGGAAGGAAGCGTCTTGCACAGATGTAGCAACCGCTCGCATATCTCCTTCCACGCCTTCTCCTGCTCGGCTGCCGCCGTCAGCTCTGACTCCACTTGGGCTTGTTGCCGCAAGACCAAGGCGAGCTGCTCCCTCACGCCTTGATAAGCGGCCTCCCGACTTGGGATATGGCGCTCAACCACGTCAAGCTTCCTCTTTAAGTCTAGCCCATGAGAGATGCGCTCCAGGAGACCCTCAAAGATAGTCTTCACTTCGGCAGCGTTTGTCTCAACCTCAGCGCGCAGGTGGGCCGTTTCGTTTGAGGTCTTCTGGCATTCCCTTAGTCTTTGAGCTGCTTCTTGCTCCAAGTGGTGGGAGTGCGAAGTGCTTTGCTCGAGCCAAGTTGTGCGTTGGGCGCTCAGAGCTGAAACTTCGGGAGCAGGGCGCGTCAACTCCAGCTGGTATAAGCAGGCCTCGATCTCCCTACAGTGATTAACCCAAGATTCAACGACGCCCGCGCTGTGAAAAGTTACGAGCGCCGCTAACATAGGGTTAACATCCACAGCGAAATCTGCAGCGGAAGGGAGAGCGTCCATGCTAAGTTCTTCGATGTACCCGCTCAGCATACCTAGACTCATTATGGCACCCTTTGAAGACGGACGTCTCAGAAAGGGGCCTGCCGGTGAAGAGACGCGAGCCTCGAAGGGAATTGGAGCCGGAACAATAGCTGCGAAACAAAACAGGTTAAACGATGGTTCAAAAGATGTTAGAGGGTTACCAAAAAGGGAATTTACTATACCAGCAGCAGCGGACGGCGGAGCCGGAAGGGCCGGTAGCGCGGCAGGTCTTGCATCCCCTCCTTCGATTTGTAGCACTGCAATAAAGAAAAGGAGAGGTCAGAAACTATCCCACTGCTAAAAAAAAAGCGAGAGTAAGTAAAGACATTATGGTGAAAGTATACTCACCGGCGCCGCTAGAGGGAGAAGCGAGGTCAGATGGGAAAGAGAAGTGCGGGAGCAACACTTGATATAAGTGGTCAAAAAGCACTCCTACAAAAGCACAATAGTGTAATATTAGTACAAAAGCCGTAATTTTGAAAGATTAATGCATGAGTCATGAATCCATACCTTCCAACATCCATGACGGTACAAGGGAAGAGGGGGAAGTAACTACGGCCAAAGCAGTAGTTGATGGTGCCCCCTCGAGCAGTGGAGCCTCGGTACTGGCCACACCTGCAAGAACAAGCTTGTTAGAAGAGATCACAAGAGATATAAAAAAATGGAAACGCTGGTGACTCGAAAATTTACCTGACGAGCTGCCAGCAAAAACTGAGGTAGTCCCTTCCTCCACTGACGGAAGACCACCGCCTGTAGCTTCGTCACCCGACTCAAGGGGAACCGTTGTTACGCTCGCAAGCTCTGCAGGCGGCGGGGAACCATAGGCAGGGAGGGCCAAGATAGGAACATTGCCCGATTCCTGGGAAGGAGCGCCTAGCTCGCCTTCAGGAATCATGGCCGCCTCACCTACTGTTCCCTCAGGATCAGCGATTACAGTTGTCCCGTCCATCGGCACCACGAGGTCCCCAGCCTCAAGTACCTCGCCCTCTACCGCCTTCGGCTCGGTTGAGACAATCATCTCATCTGCCGCCGCTTCGGGTACGGCACCAATGACCTGCTCCGCGGTAGGTTCCTCAATCTCGGCTCCAGGCCCCATGATCTCGACAAAGTTGTCCACCGTCGGGTCGGGTTCGACGAGTAACGCGTCTTCCGCTCCCTTGGGTTCGACGGTCGTTTCCCCTTCCCCCTCAGTCGGACTTAACCCTACGAGATGAGATATGTATAAGCCAATAATTTTACAAGTCATACAACAAAAAAAAAAACTCTGAGAGAAATATTACCTGAAGCGGATTTGCCGTTTGCGCTCCGAACTGCTCGCGCCACCTCTCTGCGGGCAGTGGATAGGGCGACGGGGGCCTCTTCGGAGGGAGTATCGGCTCGAGGAGCAGTGCTGGGGCCCGCTCCTATGGCCAGGGCAGCCCTGCGCGCCTTCGCCTCACGCCTCAACCGCTTCCTCTCCTCCCGAGCGGTCACGAGGGACCTCTGTGACGCCTCCTTCAAGGCGTCATCATCTTCATTTAGGGATGCCTCCAGAGCCTTTAAGGCCTCTCTCATCGGCACTTCAGGACGAACCCCCTGCGGTGTCCCAGAAGGAACAGGAACATCTGCCGCCGGCGGAACATCTGCGTCGCTAGGAGGAAGTGGCATTGAGGTCCCTACAATTAAATGGAAAGGTTAGATCGACCATAACGCAAGAAAAATAAAAAAAATTCGATGAAGTCGAAACTTACTAAGGCCGACAGATACCCTGGCACGTTCCTCCTCATGAAAGGTCTTCAGAGAAGCGGCAATAGCTTCTTCATCAGTAACGCCTGTTAGAGGAAAAGAGAAAAGCGTCAACCAAAAATACGTTACAGTAAAGAAAGAATGACTAGCAGTTACCTGATTGCGCAAGCTTCACCAGCCACGCATCACGCTTCACCAGCCATGCCGAAGCTCTGAGAGCAGCTTCCAAATCCGTATCGTCCGGCGGCGGCATCACTAATCCCGCATTAGTCCCATATTCGAGTAAACCCTCGGAATAAGGAGCGTGGGGTTCCTGGCCGAACGCAACGTCCGCAGCGAAGAGCGATTTCTTTTTCTTTTTCCCTCCAGCCCTAGGCTCACGGGGAAGCGACTTACGCTTAGCAGCCGCTTTGGGACGACGGGTCCCGATGTCCGCACCCGCGCCAGACTCCGGCGAGGGTACAGCCACTGTTGCCGCCTGAGCGCGGGGTACAGGAGATGCATCCGCGATGTCGGGGAGCGGTAGTTCATGTGGAGGGCTTCGTGCGCGTGACGGTCTATTCCCGGCATCTTTTAAGGGAGCGACTATTGGAGTCCTCGGCACCAGAGGAGCGCTGCGATCGCTACCTGGAGGCACACCCTTACGGTCGATCAGCAACCGTCTTTCCTCTTTTATAACCGCTCCCGTCGAATGACTATACCATTCGGTGTATACTCTAAGAAGACGGGGAGCACAAGAAGGCTCACTGATAAAGAAGTGAGAGCCCGTGTTTAGACGCATGAAGTGATGCAGCGCCCTCTCTATCCCTTCTTCGTTCGCGGTAGGCTCCGATAAAAAGGCCTCTAGCGGTACCCCTTGGTTATAACTCAGCTGCTGAGCGAAACGATGTGGGTTGTATCTCATGAAAATCGCTCCCCCGTCTTGCCTAAACACCAAAAAGCCCGGTCTAATAGAGTATAAGTGAAGAGTCTCCCGGGCCGTTAAAATCGAAGCGCCGTCCTTGAAAGTGTCTTGCAATGGCCGCACTGCAGTAGCAGACGTTTTTCCAATGGTAAGCACCTTGTCAATAAAAGACACACCGGCTCCAACGGTGTGGGAACGAAGGAGTAAACTCCTGGCATCTCGCGGCGATGGATTTACGATTGATGCGCCAATCAACTGTAAAAGGCGAGGGAAAATGCACCTTTCGTAGAATGAGGGCCTTTTGTGCATGCCGAAAACACCTGCTGTATGTAGTTCAAGCCACGACATAAAGTAGTGCATTGCGAAAACTACATGCAACGCCCCAGGCTCATTGGCATCTGCCGCTCGGCTAAGGCCATGATATAAATGGGCCAAGCCGGCGATCCCGACGGCCACCTTTACCCCGATAACCATCCGGTGAGCCGGGTAAAAAACAGAGGGCCGCATGCGGTGAGAATGCGTTGGAAGTGCAAACCAACTTAACCAAAGCCCAAGAAATCCCAAAAAGAAGGCCTCCTCGTCCATCTCAGGGGCTGCAACTTCCGCAAAAGACATTGTTGAAAAGTTGGGAAGGAAAAAGTCCTTCTGATCTATGTCTCTCGCTGGCAGGTTATCCAAACCTAAGCCGAAAGGATCCTCAAGGTAAGCAAACTTGGCAGTCTTCGCCGAAAGGACGTTTGGATGAAGGAACCGAGCAATAAAATCCTCAAAATTAACTCCACGGCTCCCATGCTCAACGAAAAGATTCTCATAGATGTTCAACACCTTAATCAGACTTGGAAACTGATGTTGAACAGCGTTCTCTGGCGTGAGCTCCCTTACCCTCGGCTTAGCCCCATAGATGTACTCGTCCGGCGGGAGCAATTCCTCATAATGTTCCCCCATAGCCGGTAGGCCAGACACCTCCGTAAATTCTTCCAGCGAAATGGACACTTCCCGATCCATGGCGAGGAAAGTATGAGTAGGAATGTTCCACTGCTCCAAGAAGGCCTTGAACCACCAAGTAGGAAGCGTAGGATACTGGAAGAGAGAGACGTAGACTGCGGTGTACAGTCCTAGCCTTATCAACTGCGACTTCCTTGTCGACAGGATATACCGGGCCCATGGCAGATAGCCGACCGGGTGGCGGGGGATCAGACCAAGGTTATATGATTGCCCCCAAGGTCTCGCCTCGCCCTGACAGATACGGCGTCCTAGGATATCCAAAACCATCGGACGCTGGACCGGGATGGCGTCTATGGCCGGATGAAGAAAACCCTTCGATGTCCAATCTGTCATCTCCGCGGCATACTGCACCGGGGGTGGGCTGGCATAGTGAATCGCCGTTATGGGTTCCGACGGCACCGCGCATGTAAAGCTACGCCGACCCATAATAATCTGATTGTACCACGACCCCCAAAGGTGGAGACTCTTATACTCCGGGTCGTGCGCCTTGATCATTGCCAGAACCTCGCGATCCAAAGGCGCCTCTGGAAACCCCTCCTCTGAGCGGACAAACGGAAATGAAGTATCTTCAGACATAATCGCTGCAAAAAGAGCAATGTAGCTGTCAGTGTTGTAATCCTAACGCTTAACACTGAAAAAGGGAAATGCATTAATTAATCTAAAAATCAAAATTAATTAAATACACCGCACTACAGTGCGGTGAGTAGGGGACCAAAGGGACCCACAAAATCGGGATGACAATACGTCAGTTAATAAAACAACCTCATCATTGGATGAGATTGTCAGTTAGTCCCCAAGGGAACATTCCCATAATAAAAAAAGGGGAAAGAATCACTAGAGACAAGGAAGGAATCTCCTCTTTCAGAGCAAAGCTCTGTCACAGAATGACACTTGTCAAATTCTGATCTCAAAGAGTAATATTCTTTTAAAAAAAAAAAAAAAAGGGAGCTTAGCCCTGTAGCATTCAAAAAATATGTGTGTTGAAAATGATTTTAAAATTAAAATTTCTAGAATCCTGAAAGATCCATAAAAACTTACAAAAAAGAAGGGGGGGTTCTATGCCTTTCAGATCTAAAAGATATGCATTTGATCCAAGAGCAAAGCTCTGTTCATGGGTTAAAACCCATGAAAGATCTCTGTGGATCTGTAAGTTCTTGTAGAGCAGAGCTCTGTTTATAAAAAAAAACCAAGGGGAATCTCTTTGGATCAGAAGACCTATAAGAGCCAAGCTCGATTAATTAATTAAAATATCTAATCTGAGGTTAAGTTTACCTAAAATTTTCTAACTTAGAAAATAAGAGCAAAGCTCTAAAGTTCTGGAAACGAGAGCAAAGCTCTGAAGTCTTAAGCAAGAGCAAAGCTCTGGGAAATCAAAAACTAATGGTGAAATTTTCTAAGGGTCAAACGCCCTATTTATAAGGCGCTTGCGCCTCTTGAGATTCCCCCTTGATCCAACGGTCAGGAGGGTTGCCACCGTTGCACTCACGGGTGCGCCACGTGAGCGCAACGATGGGGGGGCATTTGTTTCGCCCAATCAGAGCAAAGCTCTGTTTGAATTCAAAATTTAAATTTTTTGAAGCAACGCTTCAGATCCTTCGCGCTAGCGCTCTGCGCCACGTGTCCAACGCAGATACATTAGCACGGCGCACCCAATCAGAGCAAAGCTCTGTTTAAAGGAAGCGACGCTTCAGATCCTTTGCGCTAGCGCTCTGCGCCACGTGTCCAACGCAGATACATTAGCGCAGCGCGCCCAATTAGAGCAAGGCTCTGTTAAAGAAAGCGCCGCGCCGCGCTCTGCGCTGTGCGACACGTGGCGACACAGTTGCGCTGCGCGATACGTGTCAGTGCAGATGCGCTAGCGCAGAAAAAGGGGCTAAGTGCCAAAAAAGCAATTTAGCCATGCAAAATTACATGCACTTGATAACAGCAAATTAAAATACGATGCAAAAGCACAGCAAAAAGTTCAAATAAAAAGAACACTTAACAGATAACAAAATACTTAATCAAAACATTTATTTATTATTAAATTTAAAAAAGATCACCGAACACGGGATCAGAAAGACAAGGGTTCACAAAAAGGAAAAGAAAATTATTCAGCTCCCTCTCTGCCTTCTCCATCGCGTCGAAGCGGCGATCTTCCCGAGGGGTAGCCATCCAACGGTCGACGCCGCATTCCTGGGAGAAAGCGGCGATGACAACTCGATGAGCCCGTATCTGGCTCAGCAAGTGGAAAGAGCAGTCCCTCAAGGGTTTGGTGATCAAGTGCGCTTCGAGAAAGCACTCAATCTTATCTTCGGCGGCATCCAACATTGCTGGGGACATCTCTGCTGGAGGAGGGGGAATGTCGGCGAGCGCCGAGGCAAGGATCATCTGAAGCCAAAGGGAATCCGGAGGGAGAGGAGACCCCACACGAGTCAAAAGCTCATGCATTGCAGCGTCGCACTGCTCGTCAGTAAGAGAAGAGTCCACCAAACGTGCAGCAAAACGAGGAACGACGTCCCGGATCGGCACCTCCCAGGGTTGTCGGCGGGCATGAGGGCGATTGCAAGCCATAATCGAAGAAGTTCTCTAAAAATGAGAGAGGAAAAGGCTCAGCCTTGAGTTATATATATAGACCCAGGCACAGAAAATTCTGTGCACAATAAAATCGTTGCCAAAGGCCGGGAAATCAGAATTTTGGGAATACAAGTTTGACTTGGAAAGAGGAGATGAAGCGGCGCTTCCGATTCTCCAAAATTTAGTAAATGAAGCAACGCTTCAAATCCTCTGCGCTGAGCGCAACGCGCCACGTATCAGGCGCAAATGTATCAGCACTGCGCCCAAGAAGACGCGCCCCATCAGAGCAAAGCTCTGTTTAAAAGAAGCAACGCTTCAGCTACATTGCGCTCTGCGCTGCGCGACACGTGTCAGCGCAGTTGCGCTAGCGCAGTTGCGCTGCGCTCTGCGCTGCGCGACACGTGTCAGCGCAGATGCGCTAGCGCAGTTGCGCTGCGCTCTGCGCTGTGCGACACGTGTCAGCGCAGATGCGCTAACGCACTTGCGCTGCGCTCTGCGCTGCGCGACACGTGTCATGCGCTGGAGTATCCGCGCCCAACTGAATTAAGATTTCATGAAATCTTTTCTGTTCTTTCCAGAACTAGAAGACTTTCTTCGGCCTTTGGATCAAAGATCCAATGGTGGGAAAACTCCCAAAAATCATTCAAGAAAGATCCCGTTAACAAATTCAACAAATTTATGGGCACTATAAATAGGACCCCAGACCTCATTCAAAAGGCATCAGAAATTGTCTCGAAAAATCAAGAACCCTAAAATAGAGAAAACTCCGAGAAGAAAAAGGTAAAGAACCTTCATGAGGTAGAAAAAAAAGGGGGGGCCTTCTAATAGATCATCGATCTAAAAATAAGATCAATGATCTTTATAAAAAAAAAAGTGCTTTGCACTTCTTGTGAACCTTCGGTTCTGTAAAAACAACAAAAATAAAAAAAAAATAATAATAATAAATGAATAGTGCTTTGCACTTTTAAGAACCTCTGGTTCTTCGAATAAAGAAAAATTTATTTTTCTTTGATCCAATTTAGACGAAGAAATTAAACAGTGCTTTGCACTTCCCTTCTTGAATCTAAAAGATTCTTAGTGCCTTGCACTTCCAATTTGCGCCGTTGCGCTCTTGAGAGAGCGCCACGTGTCAGCTATAAAACCATTTGCGCTAAGCGCCCTTAAGATAGAGCTTTGCTCTCTGGAACTAGCGCAACTCGCTGAGAGCGCGCCACGTGTCAGCAGCGCAATTGCTCAGCGCAACAGCGCAACGCGCTGCGCTAGTGTGCTTGCGCTCATCAGAGCACGACACGTGTCATCATCATATGGACTTGCGCTCACTACCTAGCGCAAAGCGCAGATGCATTAAAAAGGGCCAAGCCCAATTAAGAGAAGGCTTAACAGGCTCAATAAAGCGCAAATGCATTATTTTAAAGGGCAGAGCCCAAATTAAAACAGATGCTTTGCATCATTTATAAAGGGGCAGAGCCCAAACAGAATCTCCAGAATGCTATGCATTTTACAAGGGGCAGAGCCCAAATCAAAACAGATGCATCGCATCATTCATAAATAAGCAGAGATCAGAATAAATAAATTGACTGAGCAAATTTGCTCTTCTAAATCAATTTACATCTGGTTCGAGGGTACATCTCCGAACTCCTTTGACATCCGTCGTTGTAATTCCTCAACGACGTCAAAGAGGTGACGAGTCCCAACGACCATATATCGATATGGACTGCGGGGTCCTTAAACTCGTGGACCGAAACGTCCTTAAACTAATAATGGACCGAAACGTCCTTAAACTAATATTCACTCCAAAATGAGAATTTCGGACCGAGACGTCCCTAAACTAATATTGGACCGAAACGTCCTTAAACTAATATTGGACCGAAACGTCCTTAAACTAATATTCACTCCAAAATGAGAATTTCGGACCGAGACGTCCCTAAACTAATATTGGACCGAAACGTCCCTAAACTAATAATGGACCACCACGTCCCTAAAACTGGCGATCGACCACCACGTCCCTAAACTGGCAATGGACCACCATGTCTTTAAACTGGCGATGGACCACCACGTCCTCAAACTGGAACAATAGAGCCTCCAAACGCTCTTTTGCCGGATCTAAACGGTCCCGTCTAAGTTGATCTTAACCCCAAATACGGTTAATGTGTCCTTAGATCTTTAAATAAACAATAAAACTCCAAATCGACTTTGGTTCATGGGTACATCTCTGAACTCCTCTGACACCTGTCGTTGTAATCCCTCAGCGACGTCAGAGAGGTGACGAGTCCCGACGACCAGATAATTGAATCAATCACTACGTTAAGTTGATCTTAGTCTAAAACAGGACTAATGTATCCTTAACGAATGTTTAAGTTGATCTTAGCCGCAACGCGACTAATGCATCCTTAAACTAAAAACACCAAACCCAAATCTAACTAAATACGGATTTGGACTAATCCACGTCCTACGGGCGACGGCATTACTCAGTCTCCGTATACAATCCACGGGCAACCACAAACAAAACAAATACACACGACACGAAGTGAAATTCTGGAGAAGGAGAAAGTTGTTACCGCGATGCGGTAGCGTAATTAACTGCAGGGGCTTGCGCCTGCAGGGAAGAGCGTTCCCACAATCAAAAACCCCTCACCCTGAGGGGGAATCTGACGAAGTCTGCTACATCGGCCGCATCCGTCTAAACCTCCGATACACGGTGCCGTAAATCAACTCGGCATCTTCGGATAGGTAGACGGATAACACCAAATAGCATCTGCCCCGAACCTCAGGCACAGGACGTCCTAACGTCTCGGCCGCCGTTCGGAGGGGAACAGGGTATTGCGCGGCTCGGATTTGTCCCTCAGGAAGAAGATGAGTCGAGCGTACTCCTTCCCCCGAGACAAGACGGAGAAGTTACTCGAGCTCGCTATAAAACATCAAATGATCGCGCTTCCAGAGTCTAAGCACCCCGAGCAATCTAACAGAGCTTCTCATCTGAGCTATTGCTCTTATCACCAAGCCATAGGACATCCTACCGAAGACTGCTTCACCTTCAAGAACTGGGTCGAGGACCAGTACCAACAGGGCAGATTTGCTTTATCCAACGGCTGGAGGGTAATGCCGCCACAAAAGCACGAACCCAAAGCCGCAAAAGCAAAACCAGATCCACCTCAGTCCTGGAAGCGGACTCGCACCTGTTATACGATTACGATATTAAAAGAAGAGCCCGAGAACACGGATGACCTTCCCTGGTGCTTTGAGAACGGCGATGATGAGGTGATCTCAGAATTTCCGCCAGCTCCGAAAGAACTGGAAGATGGCATACATACTACTGCAGATAACCTCAAGAAGATTGAGTTGGGATCGGCAGATGACCCGCGACCGACATTTGTCAGCGAGCTGCTATCTGAAGAAAGGGTGGCTGCGTTAAAGAACGTGCTTCTACGGCATAAAGACTGCTTCGCGTGGAACTACTCCGAGATGCCAGGATTAGATCCGGAAATTGCTGTGCATAAATTAGCAATATCCCCAGATATCAAGCCAGTCAAGCAGGCGCCAAGAAGGATGCGACTCGAGCTTGAAATGAGCATCAACGCCGAAGTCAAGAAGCTGATCGATTCTGGATTTATCCAAGAAGTCCAGTATCCCGACTGGATCGCCAATATCGTCCCGGTAATGAAGAAGAATGGGACGATACGCATATGCGTGGATTTCAGGGATCTCAATAAAGCCTGTCCAAAGGACGATTTCCCCGTACCAGTAACCGAGCTAATGATAGATAACACGTCCACTCACGAGGTTTTCTCCTTTATGGACGGTTCATCAGGATACAATCAGATAAAGATGCATCCCGAAGACCAGAAGCATACCGCTTTCCGGACCCCTTTGGGTATATTCTGCTACAGGGTTATGCCCTTTGGTCTAAAGAACGCTGGCGCTACCTATCAAAGGGCCATGACAAAGATCTTCGACGACCTCATACATGACATCGTCGAGTGCTATATCGATGACCTCGTAGTAAAGAGCATGTCATACGAAGAGCATTTAAGGCATCTGGAGACTGTATTTCAACGCCTTCGGCAATATAATTTGAAGATGAATCCCCTCAAATGCGCGTTTGGAGTCTCCTCGGGTAAATTCCTGGGATTCATCATCCGGCATCGAGGGATCGAAATAGATCCATCTAAGATCAAGGCGATCATGGAAATGCCTCCGCCAAGAACCCTCAAACAGTTGCGGTCTCTCCAAGGGAAGCTCGCATACATCCGGCGGTTTATCGCTAATCTTTCCGGCAAATGCCGTCCTTACAGCCACCTGATGAAAAAGGGAACTCCATTCGTTTGGGATCACAAATGCCAAGGTGCACTAGACGAGATCAAGCAGTACCTGCAGAGCCCTCCGGTGTTGGCTGCGCCGGTCAAGGCAAAACCCCTCATTCTTTATACAACCACCCTCGAAAGTTCCTTAGGCGCATTATGGGCACAAGAGAACAATCAAGGGAAAGAGAGAGCACTCTACTACTTAAGTCGAGTCCTGCTGGGGGCAGAAAGCAATTACTCTCCCATTGAAAAACATTGCTTGGCGTTAATCTTCGCGATAACAAAGCTCAGGCACTATGCGTTGGCACATGAAGTCCGTCTCATCTCGAAGGCGGACCCTCTTAAATATTTGATGTCAAAGGCTATATTGACGGGTCGACTCGCTAAATGGGCTCTACTCCTGATGGAGTTCTCAATAACGTATCGACCTCTTAAGGCAGTGAAAGGCCAGGCCATTGCCGACTTCCTTGCTGAGCATCCAGTACCTGCCGGTTCTCCTCTGAACTGCGATTTGCCGGACGAACATGCATTCGATACGATCGGCGGCAGTAGTACCCGATGGGAACTCTATTTCGATGGAGCGTCCTCCGTAAAGAAGCGTAAACAAGGTATCCCAATGATCAAATCGGGAGTAGGCCTCATCTTCGTAACCCCACAAGGAGGGATAATGCGCTTCGCCTTCTCCTTAACAGAGCCGAGGACAAACAATGAAGCCGAATACGAAGCTTTGATAGCGGGCCTCGAGATCGCCATTGACATGGGAGTTGAAAATCTCCTTATATACGGGGATTCCCAACTGGTCGTTAGTCAAGTAAATGGTGACTACCAAACGTGCAAACCGGAGTTGGTGAAGTACGGCGAAAAGGTGCAACAACTATTGACCCAAATTCCCTCCTATACTTTGTAGAACATACCGTGCGCGGAAAACAGCAAAGCAGACGCGTTGGCCAAACTTGCTAAAGAACTGGCTGACGAAAACCCCGATGATGTAAGAATCGTAGTACAAAGCCGTCGGGTGCTCGCCCCAACGGAAATATCTCCGGAATCACACGAAGAAAAGGGAGCGACTGAGCAGACGACTCTACAAATAAAAGACCATGAGAAGGCCGAGGACTGGAGGGAAGTCTTCATAGACTACTTTAAGTCCCACCGAATGCCCGAAGAAGCGTCCTCAAGACATCAGCTCATGAAACGAGCTCTATCTTTCGCTTTCGTCAACGATAATCTATACAAGAGATCGTTTGATTCTCTATGGATGAGATGCTTAGGACCTGACGAAGCAGAAAGAGTCGTTCAGGAAGTTCACAACGGACTTTGCGGTTCTCACCAAGCAGGCCCAAAGATGAAGTTAAAAATTAAACGGATGGGTTACTATTGGCCCACGATGATCCAGGACTGACTCGAGTATGCGAAGCAATGCCACTCGTGCCAGATTCATGGAGACTTTATCCACCAACATCCGAATCCACTACGCCCAACGGTGGCTAGCTGGCCATTCGAAATGTGGGGGACTGACATAGTCGGCCCCATCGAGCCAGCATCGTCCCGGGGACACCGTTTTATCCTAGCGACAACTGATTAACCACTGAGGGAAGTGAAGACGGAGAATATCCTCCACTTCTTCAAGACGCACGTCATCTATCGGTTTGGAACCCCACGGTGAATTATCTCCGATAATGGGCCAGCCTATAGAAGCCATAAGATTAGCCGCTTTGCGCAGCAGCACAATATAGACTAGAGATATTCTTCAGTTTACAACCCACGAGCTAACGGTCTGGCCGAAGCCTTCAATAAGACCTTGACGAAGATCATAAAAAAGACCGTTTCCCGGAATAGGAGAGACTGGCATGAGAGGCTGCAAGAGGCCCTTTGGGCCTATCGAACTACATTCAAGACGGCCACGAACACAACGCCGTACGCATTGGTATTTGGGACGGAAGCAGTGCTCCCCCTCGAGATAGAGTTACCCTCTCTACGAGTGGCAGTCCACTACGAGCTGACGGACGAAGAAAATGCTCACCTTCGGCTTGAGGAGCTTGACGCCCTCGATGAAACCCGGCTCATAGCGCAACAAAATCTAGAGTCCTACAAAGCAAAGATGACGCGCTCGTATGAAAGATTGACCAGGCCGAGGACATTCTGCCAAGGTGAACTCGTACTAGTGGTCAAAAGACCTATGATCCCCAATCGTGCCAAGCGGGGAAAATTTGAGCCGAACTATGAAGGCCCGTACATCATAGACAAGGTCTACCAGGGTGGAGCCTATCTACTCATGGACATGCACGGTGAAAGACCTTTCAGGCCAATAAACGGCCGCTTCTTAAAGAAATACTATGCTTAATGAGCCACAGCCTGAGTCAATGATAGATGACGACGACTATGTCCGCTCGCTATCTTCCTAAGCTCAGACTTTACAAGCAGTAGCCGGCCTTCCCCGGAGCGACAGACCGAAACGTCCTTAAACTAACGACGGACCGAAACGTCCTTAAACTAACGACGGACCGAAACGTCCTTAAACTAATACCGCAGCATCCTTAGGCTGACGAGATAAAAAATATATATATAATAAATAAAAACGGTATGTCCATCAGAAAAAAAGGGCACGGATGAAAACCCGAAAGGGCTCCGTGAGTAAAAACAGCAGGGCTGCCGGCGAGTGTTCGTGAAAACCCGAAAGGGCGCGACCTTGTAAAAAGAGAAAAAAGAGAAAAGGAATAAAAAAACGGTATGTCCCTAAGCAAAAAGGGCACGGATGAAAACCCGAAAGGGCTCCGTGAGTAAAAACAGCAGGACTACCGGCGAGTGTTTGTGAAAACCTGAAAGGGCGCAACCTCGTTAAAGGACACTTACAGAGTCCTCTCGACCTTGTAAGGAGAAACCACCTGCGTGAGATCCTTACGGCTCACAAAGGAGCAACACCCTTAGGAATCCTCATGATTCCTAAGGAGAAAAGACACTTGCGAGATCCTCACGACTCACAAGGAGAACTCTCTTATGGGACCCTCACGGCTCATAAGACTTGAAAGTCTTAAGTTACAGAAACCTGAATCTGTGCTTAAGCAAAATCCCCCATAACCTTCGACAATGCCCTACAAGGGGCTCAATACTGACCCTTGTATACAATCCACGGGCGCGAATAAACATTTCCCCAGCAAAGTCCCACCCGTGACTAGGGATATGTCCATATGATGAGCAACCCTTGTAGGTCCTCTCGACCCATAAGGAGAAAGCCCTCGTGTAGGATCCTTACGACTTGCAGAGGAACATACACTTAGGAATCCCCACGATCCCTAGGGAGAAAATACACCTACAAGATCCTCACGACTTGTGGGGAGGAATACTTTTGTGAGTCCCTTACGGCTCATGAAGTCAAAAGCCTTGGTCGACAGGACCCTTAACCCTGTGTGCCAAGCCACCTTTGTTCAACATCGACAGAGGCAAATGATAATTCGCTCCTGGCAACATCCCAGTTGTAGCGGTGCTGATGCCGAAATCGGTGCCTAAAATCCAAGCTTGCGGCGAAAAAGCTAGCAAGCCACACATGCCTACGAAATAGCCGAAATGATGGGGCAACTTGCAATAAAAAGCGGCAAGTAAAAATGAAGGCATAAAAAATAGCCGAAATGATGGGGCTACTCGCAATAAAAAGCAGCGAGTAGAAAATAAATAAATAGACGAAATGATTGGGCACCGCGAAAAATAGCCGAAATGATGGGGCAATCGCGACCTTCGCGATATAAAAGCTGAAACGATAGAGCATCGCGGAAAAAGAAATAAAATAAAAATAAAATTTATGCCCTACAGGTGATGTTCCATCACACCCTGTACATAATCCAAGGGCGTAAACAAAAAGGGAACATACCTCCCCCCCCAGGTTTCACCCAAGAAAGAAGCTAAGTCTCGACGGGCCACAAGCGACCTAGAGATCATCCCAACATTCGTCCCGTAACGACGGACACAACTTCAAGCTAAGCGGAACAGCGGCAACTCCCAGTTCCATGGCTCGGTGGTATACATATCGCCAACAGTCAAACCTCCATCCCGTGAAATGCGGATACAATCAGCAAAATTCCTGGTTACGTGGAACTCGGATAACGTCACTCTTTGACCACGTGGAAAACGTCCAGAGCGGATCCGGGTCCTCGCAGAGCATGGCAGTGAACCCGTGTGAAGCATCCAGAGCGGAGCCTAGTCCTCGCCGAGCACGACAGTGAACCCGTGTGAAGCATCTAGTGCAAAATTCCTGGTTACGTGGAACGCGGATAACGTCACTCTTTGACCCCGTGGAAAACGTCCAGAGCGGATCCTGGTCCTCGCAGAGCACGGCAGTGAACCCGTGTGAAGCATCCAGAGCGGAGCCCAGTCCTCGCCGAGCACGGCAGTGAACCCGTGTGAAGCATCTAGTGCAAAATTCCTGGTTACGTGGAACGCAGATAACGTCACTCTTTGACCCCGTGGAAAACGTCCAGAGCAGATCCTGGTCTTCGCAGAGCACGGCAGTGAACCCGTGTGAAGCATCTAGAGCGGAGCCTAGTCCTTGCCGAGCACGGCAGTGAACCCGTTTGAAGCATCTAGTGCAAAATTCCTGGTCCTCGCAGAGCACGGCAGTGAACCCGTGTGAAGCATCCAGAGCGGAGCCTAGTCCTCGCCGAGCACGGAAGTGAACCCGTGTGAAGCATCTAGTGCAAAATTCCTGGTTACGTGGAACGCGGATAACGTCACTCTTTGACCCCGTGGAAAACATCCAGAGCGGATCCTGGTCCTCGCAAAGCACGGCAGTAAACCCGTGTGAAGCATCCAGAGCGGAGCCTAGTCCTCGCCGAGCACGGCAGTGAACCCATGTGAAGTATCTAGTGCAAAATTCCTGGTAACGTGGAACGCGGATAACGTCACTCTTTGACCCCGTGGAAAACGTCCAGAGCGGAGCCTAGTCCTCGCCGAGCACGGCAGTGAACCCGTGTGAAGCATCTAGTGCAAAATTCCTGGTTACGTGGAACGCGGATAACGTCACTCTTTGACCCCGTGGAAAACGTCTAGAGCGGATTGATTAGTCGAAAATATTGTATATTTTTACCGGCAATTTCCTCATCATTTGCATTCATATAGAAGTGTTCGGCATTCATATTCTACATATTAGCAAAACTGTCACAAAATATCAGATTACATGTATTAGACTCTAAAACCGACACTATAAAGGAAATTGACTGCATTTCATGGCATCGCATCATCCGTATATTGCGCAACACTTGTTTTGAGATCTGTGCAGGAAAATCCAGAAGAAAGGCCAAAAATGTACAGGGTACTGATAAAATGTTACGCCAACTCAATGCTTTCAGTTCTGGTATAAATCCAAAAGGGAAAATAAAAATCAACATATCAGATAAAGCCCCAAATGGCAGCCCAAGACTACACCAAAAAGATCAAGGCCCAAGCCCTACATACAGCCGCGGATCCGCGGCAGGAACCTGCTTGCGCCGCGGATCCGCGGTGGGTTCAAGGAATCAGCCTCTCAATTTTAGTGCAAAACTCCTGTCTCAGCTCCTACAGTTCAGAAAGACACTCCAAGTTCTAGAAGACTCCAGAAGTTTCTGCCAGATCAGCAAACCCTTGTTCCTACACTAAACTAAGCCTAATATTCTAGAACCTTCTCCCTAAACCCTAGCTTAAACCTTAAGCTAGCTCCTAACAAACTCTTTCTAGAAACTCCTCAACAAACTTTTGGAGGGAATTGTAATTTCAAACCTAGACCTAGGGTTTGGGAAGTCTATAAATAGAAGCCTAAACCTAGGGTTGAGGATATACTATATACTTGATACTTGATACTTGGATCCATTATCCAAGACTTAGATACTTTTTCATTCTACCCCCTTCATCTTCTTCTTCCACAAGTCTAGTGACAGGGCTTGTGTGAAACCCTAACCCTAATTCCAACTCAAGAAGCCAAGATCCCGAGTACCCATCAAGCAAGAAGCCTTGAAACCTTTTATGAGCCGAGCCGTTCTTCAACAGAGCAAGTGGTCAAAGCCGATCCGCGATTCACGGAGCCGAGCGACGCCAATTCAACAATTTAGATTCTTCCTCTTGTAGTTCTTGAGCGATTGTAATCAAAGTGTTGATATAAATAAAAGGTGATATTCTTTTATCTTGTTTTCTTTAAATTCTTGCATCATGAATCAATCTAAATTTCTGGTTATAATTCTTGTTGTGATGTTTGAGTAATACTCCGCTCGTCGAGGAGTCGAGACGATCAATAGAATGATGTTGTAATATATCTGAAAACGATTCTTGATTCCTACGAGTTTTGTAAACCCTAGCAAGTTCAAGAACCGACAACCCATTTCGTGACGATGCTTTCTTGAATGATATCGCTCGAAATTGGGGAGTTACGATCGTTTCTTGAAATTGCTAGAGGCTAGAATGTGAATGATATCGACGAAAGAACAAGGGTGAAATGATGAAACCCTAGTTTCACGAAGAAGCCCTAACTCTTGTCGATCATCATCGATCTAGTATCAATCCTTCGAAGGACAAGAACACGTTATCTTTAGATTACATCACGTCTATCGATCCGATCGATTCCTACGAGCCTCATTTAGATTCTTGACATTTTGGTTGGAAAAATATTATCGAAATCCAATTCTTGATTGTTTATCAGTTTCTTGATTCTTGATTAAACATCGTGACACCTGAATCAATTGATAAATTCTTGAATCATGTTTTCTTTTCTTTTCTATTAACTTTTCAATTCAAACTAATCAAATATAAAAAACGAATCGCACAATCCCTGTGGACGATCCGCACTCACTTACAAACTACATCCGACACCGTAGTTGATTGCGGTCAAATATAATTCTTTGATTGTGATTCTATTCATTTTCTAAAAACGACACACAAAGAAATGATCAATCAAATGGCGCCGTTGCCGGGGACTATTTGATTCGATTTACACAAACGAGAATTCTTTTCAATCAAATGGCGCCGTTGCCGGGGATTACGCGCTAATTCGTTTCATATTATAGTTTTGAATTGAAAGATTTATTCCATTGTTATTTTGAGATCAAAATTCGTGCAAACCCTAAACAATTTGTTGTGGTTCATTGCAAGGAAATC
Source organism: Agapanthus africanus (assembly GCA_030015575.1). Lineage (NCBI taxonomy): Eukaryota > Viridiplantae > Streptophyta > Magnoliopsida > Asparagales > Amaryllidaceae > Agapanthus > Agapanthus africanus. The sequence goes on along the minus strand of JASDDO010000022.1, from coordinate 133,093,377 downwards.
TGGAGCTGTTTGGCAATTGAGGAAAATTTTTGGAAAATTCCAGAGAGCTGGAGTTATCAACAGCAAGCAGCTGTTGAAATTTGGTGCAGTGATCTGTACAGTAGACCGCGTTTCCGCGGTGGGAGTGCCCAATTGCGGCGGTTCCGCGACAATCTTGGGAGTTCTCTGTGCAATTTTTGCTTCAGGTGATTTCTTACCTTCTCCTCTCTCCTCTTTTTAGCTCCAACTAATACTTTTCTGCAGGATTCTTTGCAAAGAATAGCAGCTCGCAAATTGCAAAGATAAATTTGTGCGTATTTTGTTTCTTGGTTGTTTTGCATTATAAATACGGATATTAAGGGGCACGGCCAAATCCAAATTAGGTGGGGATTTCATTACCCTTCCTAGGCCCCGAAAACCACCAAACTTGCATCCATTGACCCACATTAATTAAAAGAAATCTAGAGATGACTCTAAGGACTGTCGCGCTCAATTAGGACAGAAGAAGGCCGTGGGTAATTCATTGCTTATCCGCGTTTTCCTGTGGTGCCTAAGGCGAGTGTGTCTAAGGCTAGTGGTTTTTAATTAGGCCCACTACTTACGTAGTGGAGTACCTTCCCACTTACCTGGCACTTATCCGGCCACAGAGGAACAAAGAGGCAGTGGAGGATTCTATCCCGCGACTTGTCTTTTGGCAGTTAGGAGCGGTCTAGAGCCGGACCTAGGTGACCACTAGATTCTAGGATTTGTGTGCTGCATTTGTTGTGTCGCATCATTTTTTTAAAAATCCGTCCCTTTTTCAAAAGCAAACACCGCATTCATTCATTTACCCCTAATTATAAGCCAACGCTGCCACTTGTACTAACCCTTTTTAGTACAAGATAGGCTGGACACGGGATTCTAGTGCCCGTTTAGTCCGCGTACCTTTTATCGACTCCGAAGTCGATATTTCTCCATTTACCTTTCCTTTACCCACTACCACACCCACATCGATGGATCCGAATCCATCAAATTTCTTTAACCCTAATCTGCCGCCGTCCGTTGGTGCGCAGAATCCACCCCGCATCTCTCTCCAGGAGAGGTGCTATCCACTTCGAGGTCCTCTTTCGATCTGCTTATCTACACCACCAGCCAATGGGGATAACTTTGAAATTAAGCCCCAGTATATCAATCTTTTACCCAAATTCCACGGACTCGAGACTGAGAACGCTTACGTTTTCATTACCAAATTTGAAAACGTATGCGCAATGATGGGTACGTCACAACTTTTAGCGGATGCTATGCGTCTACGACTTCTTCCATTTACCTTGTGCGATATAGCCGAGAAGTGGCTATATAACACTACCGCACACTCTATTACGAATTGGGGAGAATTCGTCGCTGCATTCCTTAAGAAATTTTACCCAATACAAAAGACAGCTCGAATCCGTAGCGAACTGAATCAATTTGCCCAACTCCCTGCTGAACCATTCTCTAAATGCTTTGAACGTTTCAAGGATCTATTGGTTCAATGTCCTCATCACGGCATCCCGAGATGGGAACTTTGCCGAATCATATATGAGGGCAGTAACCCTAGCACTAAACAGAGCCTTGAAAACATGTGTCAAGGTACCTTCATGACCAAGGATTATGGGGAAGCTTGGCGATATTTAGAAGAGTTCGCTGAAAAGTCTTTACAGTGGGAAAGTCCATCATTTAGGAGTGGCAATAACCAATCAGATGTTTCCATAGGAGTTAGAGCTGACATTTCAGCTATACACAAGAAACTCGAGACTATGGAAAACAAATTTTTAGCCACCTCCCTTAATCAAATGTCACTTTCCAAAACTGTATGTGGCTGCTGTTCTGATCCGTCTCACTTGACGGAAGAATGTCTGTTTCAAGGTCGTGAGCATACCAATGCCGCATTTCAAAGACCGAGAAACGATCCTTTTTCTTCCACATATAATCAGGGTTGGAGGAATCACCCTAATTTTGCCTGGAACCAATCACACTCTCAAAACACGGTTCCAAACCAAAACAATTTCCAAAGGGTCCCTCCACCACAACAGCAACCACAACTTCAATTGAGTCAGCACCCCTTTCAAGCACATAACTTTCAAATCCGGTCAACACACCTGCACTGTCTAGTCCTTTACAGTTGACCGGAACTGATGAATCCTCTTCTTTTGCACAATACATGAATTTGGTCTTATCAAATATCATGCAAGTTTTGGCTGAAATGAAGTCTTCTGTCGATAAAATTGAGAAAAACTCTGCGTCCCAAAACGAGAGTATTAAATCGATGGAAGAAGAAATTGCACTATTAAAAGCCGAAATTAGTGCAAGAGAGAAAGGGAAACTTCCAGCTCAACCCTTACCCAATCCTGGTTATTCACATCATGTGAATGCAATCACCACGTTGAGATCTGGAAGAGTGCTTGACAATCATGTTGGGGAAGAAGTTGATGATACTGACAATCCTATCAACACCCCGGCTGAGACCTTTCCTCACATCCACACTTCTAGTTCTGACCCCAGTTCTTCTACCCTACCACCTTCTTCCGAGCCCATTCTTCGTTTCCCAAAAGGCTCGCCACTTCAGCCCACCTCTTTTACTCCTCCATGGATGATCCCCACTTCTATTCTGGGATCGGTTCCACACACACTTCCTTCTCCTATGATGGACCCAGCGCTTATTGCTAAAGCACCTTATCCTAATCGGTTAAGGGCTAACACACCAAGCCCACATATGGAGAAGATCACTGAGATGTTTAAATAGGTTAACATCAATATCCCTCTTCTAGATGCTATCTAACAAGTCCCTGCATATGCGAAAGTTCTTAAAGACTTGTGCACTAGAAAGAGGAAGAAACAAATGCCCAAGAAGATATTCATGGCAAAAACAGTAGACACGGCTTTCCCCCAGCAATTACCGAGGAAACGTAAGGATCCTGGTTATCCTACGATTTCCATCTCTATTGGGGAAAAACACATTAACCGTGCTCTACTAGATCTTGGGGCAAGTGTTAACCTGCTTCCTTTCTCAGTTTATGAACAGTTAGGGATCGGAGAGTTGAAACCATCTCCTTGCACTCTCCAGATGGCAGACCAATCAATCACCAGACCTAGGGGTGAACTAGAGGATGTGTTAATAAAAATAGGGGAATTTATGTTCCCTGTGAACTTTATCGTAATTGATACACAGCCTGTAGCGAACTCACGGAATCAAATTCCGGTGATTTTAGGTCGCCCCTTTTTGGCCACTTCCAACGCTATCATCAATTGTCGTAATGGTTCTATGACCCTATCCTTCGGGAAGAGGACAATTGAGATGAACATTTATAAGTTAGGAAGTGTACCCTCCGAACCTACTGCTCAGGTCTGTTCTGTCGACTTAATGGATGTCAACAGCAGCGAATTTGATCCTCCTGATATTGATCTAGACTCTTTTCATACGTTATTGTTTGACCCAACTATGTATCATACACATGCGGACTCTTCCACCGAGATGTCCGGGTCAATAATTAACACAGATTATGAACTGTTCTTAGAGTCTGAAGATCACCCCGCACCTTGTGATGACATTATTCTTCGGGGTATAGATGAAACTTTTGAGGAGATCTTCGCTGATGAACTCGCATTTCTGAATAACAGGGGTGTTGAGATGAATCATGTCCCAATCATTGAAATTGAAACTCCACCCCTTCTTCTGACTTGTAAAAAGAATGCGAGTAATCCATCACACTCACTGCATCGTCTCTCCAAAATGAGACGCACACACATTCTATTCCACCACTTACCCTTTCCACACTTCTTCTTCCACCAACCAGAGCACTGCATTGATAAAATTTTTGAATGGTTGGTGTTAACTTTCGGTCTTTGCAAAGCTTGGCATCGACCACTGATTTTTAACCCCCTCATATGATTTTCAAAAGATTAACATTGCTTAAGTTTTGGGGGGGGTATAATCGGGCTCTTGGAAAGAAATTTTTTACAAAATGATGAGCCAAAAATAAGTTTGGGGGAAGTTCTTCACTTAAAATATTTTGCCTCCACTAATAAATTCCTCCCAAGCTTACAGGTTTTTCGAGATTTAGCGGAAGGCAACAGTGAGGACACTGTTGAAAACAAGTTTGGGAGAGGTTTGTGCTTATTTTTCGCATCATTTGCATATCACTTTGCATAAGCACAAAACATTTTTTGAAAACCATAAAAATTTTAAAAAAATTTCAAAATATAAAAATAATTTTTGTACATAAATAAGATAATGAAAGTTTAGATAGTGAAAAATTACATCCATGAGATTAGAAAAATTTAAGAAAACCAAGAAAATTAGAAGTTTTCTTATACGAACTAGTAATAAGTAGTTATGAGCCGTTGTCCCAAGGGTTAGTAAGATGAAGGACGTCACTAATCTGAGGATAAAAATAAGTCTGAAAAATAGTTTCTATTCTGGAAGCCAAGCATTTTGAAAGTTGCTACCCTGCTATTCGCACTTACACACGTCTTAAAGCCTGGGATAGTAGAGGATACCTTGAAATGCTCTTGTCTTAAAACCAAAAGTATGAAGGAAATAAAAAAATGAATAAATAAAATATAAAGTGGTGAGAAAAATAGACACTGGTTTTGTTATCACCGAGGGCAATAAAAAAATATATAGCGAGGGTGCTTCTTCACCTAGTGCCCTAAGGCCAACTGGTCTGGGAGTCACTGCTATGCCTGGGGTGGTGCAAGACGAGGAAAATACACCAAATAAGCAAGCACAGGAGTAATCGGTCGGTTAGTACCTCAAGAAGTATTAACGGTCGCATGAAAGTGTGTGAGCAATCTCGTTTAAATATTCATTAATCAAAAAGTACTGAGGCTGATGGGCAAGAGTATGATAGCTTGAATTGAATTCTCCGGGTGTAGGGATGTACTTTACACACACGCAGGGTTATATGATCGATATTTGGAAGAAAGATAGGAATGAAAAATAAGACGATGTTTTATTGAGGGAGGACATGATTTCTAACATCTTTTCATGACCATTAAGATAGGGCTCATGACAACCGAAAAGCTAGCTTAGTTGGAAACCCTAATTTTCAAAGTCTTTCTTTTACAATTCTTGTCTTTAAATGTAATATTCATGATCTTCCTTTTCTTATTGGATTTTGTGGGTGCAATCCGCTGAAAACCCTCAGGAGACAACACTCCTCCTACTAGGGACACCTAAAGGTTTAAAGGCTTGTTGCACGTGCTCAGTGCAATCGTGTTGCCTACGAAAGTGTGCTAGTTAGCTTTTCTCTTTCTTTATTTTCTCCTTCTCTTTTTAATAAAACATTCGCTCGAGACGATCGAAATTAAGTCTAGGGGAATTTGATTAGTCGAAAATATTGTATATTTTTACCGGCAATTTCCTCATCATTTGCATTCATATAGAAGTGTTCGGCATTCATATTCTACATATTAGCAAAACTGTCACAAAATATCAGATTACATGTATTAGACTCTAAAACCGACACTATAAAGGAAATTGACTGCATTTCATGGCATCGCATCATCCGTATATTGCGCAACACTTATTTTGAGATCTGTGCAGGAAAATCCAGAAGAAAGGCCAAAAATGTACAGGGTACTGATAAAACATTACGCCAACTCAATGCTTTCAGTTCTGGTATAAATCCAAAAGGGAAAATAAAAATCAACATATCAGATAAAGCCCCAAATGGCAGCCCAAGACTACACCAAAAAGATCAAGGCCCAAGCCCTACATACAGCCGCGGATCCGCGGCAGGAACCTGCTTGCGCCGCGGATCCGCGGTGGGTTCAAGGAATCAGCCTCTCAATTTTAGTGCAAAACTCCTGTCTCAGCTCCTACAGTTCAGAAAGACACTCCAAGTTCTAGAAGACTCCAGAAGTTTCTGCCAGATCAGCAAACCCTTGTTCCTACACTAAACTAAGCCTAATATTCTAGAACCTTCTCCCTAAACCCTAGCTTAAACCCTAAGCTAGCTCCTAACAAACTCTTTCTAGAAACTCCTCAACAAACTTTTGGAGGGAATTGTAATTTCAAACCTAGACCTAGGGTTTGGGAAGTCTATAAATAGAAGCCTAAACCTAGGGTTGAGGATATACTATATACTTGATACTTGGATCCATTATCCAAGACTTAGATACTTTTTCATTCTACCCCCTTCATCTTCTTCTTCCACAAGTCTAGTGACAGGGCTTGTGTGAAACCCTAACCCTAATTCCAACTCAAGAAGCCAAGATCCCGAGTACCCATCAAGCAAGAAGCCTTGAAACCTTTTATGAGCCGAGCCGTTCTTCAACAGAGCAAGTGGTCAAAGCCGATCCGCGATTCACGGAGCCGAGCGACGCCAATTCAACAATTTAGATTCTTCCTCTTGTAGTTCTTGAGCGATTGTAATCAAAGTGTTGATATAAATAAAAGGTGATATTCTTTTATCTTGTTTTCTTTAAATTCTTGCATCATGAATCAATCTAAATTTCTGGTTATAATTCTTGTTGTGATGTTTGAGTAATACTCCGCTCGTCGAGGAGTCGAGACGATCAATAGAATGATGTTGTAATATATCTGAAAACGATTCTTGATTCCTACGAGTTTTGTAAACCCTAGCAAGTTCAAGAACCGACAACCCATTTCGTGACGATGCTTTCTTGAATGATATCGCTCGAAATTGGGGAGTTACGATCGTTTCTTGAAATTGCTAGAGGCTAGAATGTGAATGATATCGACGAAAGAACAAGGGTGAAATGATGAAACCCTAGTTTCACGAAGAAGCCCTAACTCTCGTCGATCATCATCGATCTAGTATCAATCCTTCGAAGGACAAGAACACGTTATCTTTAGATTACATCACGTCTATCGATCCGATCGATTCCTACGAGCCTCATTTAGATTCTTGACATTTTGGTTGGAAAAATATTATCGAAATCCAATTCTTGATTGTTTATCAGTTTCTTGATTCTTGATTAAACATCGTGACACCTGAATCAATTGATAAATTCTTGAATCATGTTTTCTTTTCTTTTCTATTAACTTTTCAATTCAAACTAATCAAATATAAAAAACGAATCGCACAATCCCTGTGGACGATCCGCACTCACTTACAAACTATATCCGACACCGTAGTTGATTGCGGTCAAATATAATTCTTTGATTGTGATTCTATTCATTTTCTAAAAACGACACACAAAGAAATGATCAATCAAATGGCGCCGTTCCCGGGGACTATTTGATTCGATTTACACAAACGAGAATTCTTTTCAATCACGGATCCTGGTCCTCCCAGAGCACGGCAGTGAACCCGTGTGAAGCATCCAGAGCGGAGCCTAGTCCTCGCCTAACGCGGCAGTGAACCCGTGTGAAGCATCTAGTGCAAAATTCCTGGTTACGTGGAACGCGGATAACGCCACTCTTTGACCCCGCGGAAAACGCCCAGAGCGGAGCCTGGTCCTCGCCAAGCACGGCAGTGAACCCGTGTGAAGCATCCAGAGCAAATACCGGACTGTGGAAGTCCTTAAAATCCACGGAATATGATGTCCTTAACCTCGACCGTGATGTCTTAAAACTAACGATCAACCACCCCGATTCCCTACGGATTCTGCCTTGGTTTAAGGGTACATCTCTTCACTCCTTTGATACCTGGTGTTGTAATTCCTCAGCGTCTTCAAAGAGGTGACGGGTCCCGGCAACCAAACATCGGACTGTGGAGTCCCTAAACCCACGGACTATGAGGTCCTTAACCTTGACCGTGATGTCTTAAAACTAACATCGGACTGTGGAGTCCCTAAATCCACGGACTATGAGGTCCTTAACCTTGACCGTGATGTCTTAAAACTAATATCGGACTGTGGAGTCCTTAAATCCACGGACTATGAGATCCTTAACCTTGACAGCGACGTCTTTAAACTACAATACCTGGAGAAACCCCTGACTTGTAAGGTCCTTACGATTCTCAAGGGAAAACCCGCTTAAGAATCCTCACGATTTTTAAGAAGAACTTACACCTATGGGATCCTCTCGATCTATAGGGAGAAAAACTCTTTATGAGACCCTCGTGGCTCATAAAATGCAAAAGCCTTAGGAAGCAGATCCTAACCCTGTATCCTAAGCCATCGCTGTCCTGCAAGGAAATCAAGATAGAATATCCGCAGAATACATTTAATAAAAAGGGGACACACTATTGAGAGGAAAAATGTATCTTTTATTCATAAACCAAAATAGATACAAAGTACAATTTATGAAAGATACAAAAAAAGAGATACTCTCATTCATGAGTATGTACAAAAAAGGGAGAAAAGATACAAGTCCTCAAGCCAGCGGGCAGTGCAATAATTTTACCAGCTCATCATTCTGTTGCTGAGCCACGGCTTCATGACGCAAGATCTCCAGAAGACGAGCCTCCGCCTGAGCTTGCTGAGCCTGATACGAAGCAAGTCGGGCTGCGAGCTCTTTCTCGGTGGCTTTATGAGCCTCGACCCTCTCACGAGTGAACGCGACAGCTTTGTCGAGAGCCACCACCTCTTTTATGGACTCCTGAAGCACCCACCAGAGTTCGTATGCTTTGTTGGCCTTGGCTGTGAGGCTGGCATGAAGCTCGCTCAGTGCCTTAGAAGCCAGCTCCCTCTCCGAGAACTTGCGGCCAAGCCTCTTCTCGCATGACGTCATGTTGGCCGCACATCGTGCTATCAGACCCCGCAACTCCGCTTTTGCAACCACGGCTTCCGAGGAAAGGCGAGAACATTTGAGAGCGTACAAACAAGCCTCCACCTTCCTACAGAACTCCACCCAGACCTGCACCACCTCCTCGCTATGATAGGTGGCGAGAAAAGGAAGAGAGCCGTTAGCTTCAGTGGCAAACGCTTCGGCTGTGGTCGTGCTACCAGCACGGAGCTCCTCAATGAAAGATGATAGGGAGACAAGGCTCAATTGGGCCAAGCGTTCTGAAGCCCGCAAAGCATAAGGACCGGGCGGCATCACGATGCGCGATTCCAAAACCATGGAGACTGGAAGGCCTGTTCAAATTTGGGAAATGTTAGTAAAACTCTTAAACGCAGAACGAACGGGACTATAATAAAATGTCACTCACCAACAGTCATGCAAGTAGGAGCTGAAGGTTCCCCTGGCCCTTCAACGACCTCGACCTCATCGTCAGCTTCCAAAACTATAAGAGACATCAACATCATTTCGCAAAATAGTAACAATACTATGGTAAAAATGAATGACACTAACCTTGCCCAGAGGAAAGGACAATACGCTGAGGGGAGATCGCCTGCGGAGCTGCCATCTCCAATAAACGCTGAAATGACTGTCGAGGCGACAGATCCGCGATCGTGGCTGCCAAACCGCGCAATTCTGGGAAAGATAAAAGAGTTCAGACTATGAAGGGGTTGCTAAATTAAAACGCAAAGGGATACCTTCAACACTTCTCCCATTCTGAGCCGGGGGGATAGCAGCTTCAACGGTCTCCACCGTGACCTCAGGATCCAACAAAGGAAGAGCAGTCCCGACTACCTCTTTTCTAGCCTCTGGGCTGCCCTCAGTAAGAGTCGTTGGGGCGGCGATCTCCAAAGGAGCCTCCCCCAAAGGGGCAAGCGCTCCCTGATCAAGAACCGCCGCTGGAGGTTCTACCATGAGAGGAGCAGCCTCATCAGCCCCCTCTACATCAAGCAAGGCTTCATTGAGAATTTCGGCGGGCTTTAGTTTTAATGGGCCAGTAGGGAGCTCCCCCAGCGTCGAAGATTCTGCACGATTCAAATAAGAATAATGATACATATGCACGGGCATAAATAATCGGAAAGACTACAAAAGAAGCACAACGTACTTATACGCAAAGAAGCCCTCTATATGGCTTCTTCGAGCCGCTGCTCCTTCTCAAGGAGGTAGGCTCGCCGGGGTTCAAGGGTAGACTCATGACCGCCGGTCCATAAAGAAAGTGCATCAGCTGCGTCTTCTGAAGCGGCCTGCTTCAAAGCCCTTTCCCCCCATTCCTCCAAAGGACCGATAAATCGCCGCCGAATCCACGAGGGGTTTTCGTAAAAAATTACAGCGGGATAAGACTTCTTCGGAACCTTGGCGTTATGAGACGCGTCTTTTGAACGCCGTATGGCCTCAGCCAGCTGTGCGGCCTCCTCATCAGCCGAACTCGGGATGAGAAGTCCAGCGTCCGACTCTTGCAGGGCCAATGGTTCATCTTCAAGAATAGGCTCAGACCCCGCCAAAGAATCGAGCAGGGTGGTGGCCGCTTTCCTCCGCCGTTTAGACCCAGAGCCGGTCGCTAAGGATGACCGCTTCCTCCCGCGCGAAGCCTTAAGGCGGCGCTGGCCCACATCGCCCTCAGCGCCCTCATCCCTGTTACTCTCGCTCGGTGCCACAACCGAGGATGACATCGCCATTGTCGACGCCACAGGGGGCGGTGCCGCCACTGGCAGGGGTGCTACTACTGGGGCCCGTTTGCCCCGCGATCGGGAACCCAAGGGCATACCAGCTGTTGGAGTAAGGTCTACCCCTGACTCTCCCGGAATGAGCGCGGTGCCAATCTCCCTCAAAGGGAAGCGGACCGGAACCCTCGGTCGTAGCTTAGCCCCTGAAATCTGAGGAAGGGCGTCGTGACCAAGAAGCACCCTTCTTTCTTCAAGAATAATTGGGCTGATCCGATGAAGATACCAGCCCGTAATGCACCCACACACCGGGGCATGTACTCAGCTTCAGGGACCATGAAACGAGAGCCGGTGTTCAGCCTCATGAAATGATGAGCGGCATCGCGAACAGCATCGAGCGAAGGGATCGGGGCGACTATAAAAGCCTCGAAAGGAACACCCTGGTCGTATCCAAGCTGCCGGGCGAATCGATGCGGATTGTACCGCATAAAAAGAGCTGCACTGTCCTGGCGAAACACCAAGTAACCCGGTCTAACTGTATACAAATGCGCGGCCTCTCGGGGCTTCAAAGAAGGTGCGTTGTCTTTCGACTAGTCCCAAAGTTGTTGAACTGGACCCGAAGGAGTAGACAAGACCCGATCATTAAAAACCAACCCGCCAGTGGCGGCATGAGAAGAAATCAGCACCCGAATAGCCCCGAATTGAGTCGGGTCAGCGGCAGAAGCACCCACCAATCGCATAAGTCGCGGGAAGGGATAAGCGTCGTAAAACGCGGGCCTCTGATGCATAGCGAAAGCCCCCAGCACGTGCATTTCGACCCAGGACGTGAAATAATGAAGCGAAAAGTTCACTACATCCACGCCGGGTGTAGAGGTATTAGCTGCGGTGCCCAATCCATGATAGAGTTGCGCCAAAGCCGGGATGCTGATGGCCAACCGCGTCCCCTCAGCAATACAATGAGCCGGGTAGATGACCGAGGCTCTCATGAAGCGGCGATGCATGGGGATAACGAACCAACTGAGCCAAACACTAACAAACCCCACAAAGAACGTCTCCTCGTCCATGCCTGGAACAGCAATGGATTCAAAAGATATCGGCGACATAATAGGGATGTAGTACTGAGGTAAATCGGATTCAGTGGTCGGCAGCTTCTTCGGACCGAACCCAAAAGGGTCTCCAATGTTGGCAAACTTCGGGGCTGTCTTCGATAAGGCGTCCTCGCGAAGGAAACGAGCAATGAAGCCCTTGAAAGTAACACCCTGCTCTTCGGATTCGGTGAATAATCGGTCGAAGATACCTAGCGCCTTGATTAAACTGAGGCGCTTGTGGCGAACGGCATTCTCAGCAGACAGGCCGTCAACCGGGGCGGGCTCGGGTTCAAAAATGTACTCGTCAGAAGGCAGCAACTCCTCATATAGACTACCCCTTATTGGCAACCCCGAGATGTCATAAAATTCGGCCAGAGAGATTGAGACCTCGCGATCTTCTAGAATGAAAGTGTTGGTGGGAAGATTCCATTGGTTCAAAAACACCTTGACCCACCAGACATGCGGGGACTTATAATGGAAGAGTGACGCGTATATGGCCTGATAAAGCCCAACTTTCTGCAACCGCGCACGATGGGAAGAAAGGATGTAGCGAGCCCAGAGAAGGTAGCCCGTAGGGTGCCGAGGAGTAAGCCTTATCTTATAAATTTGCCCCCACGGGTAGGCCTCACCCTGGCAGATACGCCGCCCCTAGATGTCTATGGCCGGGATCAGATAGTTCGGAATACCAGTCGTCGAAGGCTCGAGCCTCCCCGTTGGAGTCCAGTTGGGCATTTCCACAGCAAAAACCGTCCTCGGAGGGTCCATCGGTAAGAATGGGAAAGTGGGCTCCGTCGGTACCGCGCAAAAAAAACTCCGGCGACCCTGAATAATCTGACTATACCAAGATCCCCATTGAAGAAGGTTGGTACAGTTCGGGTCATGGGCTCGGATCATCGCCATCGCTTCCTCATCAGATGGCGACTGAGGAAAAGCAGCCTCCGAGCGAGAAAAGGGAAAGCACGGAACAGAAGCCATCGCACCTGAAATCCAATAAAAGGAGACCGTTAAAAGCAAAGTCAGCGATATATATCCATGCATGAACAGGAAGACTAGTTAAAGAAAGCAACAACAGAGTTTTCTGGGACCATTGGCTACAAAACACATGGGCCCCACGGAATCAGGATAACGGCTCATTAATAATGAGACCAAATAGTTACAATAAAACAAAGGGAATATCCTCATTTAATAAAGAATGGTAACCCTACACATTCCCCCCAACAGGATCTGCCTCGAGCTCTACAATGGATTCAACAAGATCAAAGGAATTAAATTCCCACAGAAGACATCATTACAAAGCTCATGTTGCATTAATTGCAGAAGGACAACCTTGGGTCGAGAGACCCCAAGAAGCCTCCGTGTGAAGAAATTGGGTTCTTCATTGGAATTAAATTCCTTATTAAGAAAAGGGAATTAAATTCCCAGAAACATTTTTGGATGGAATTAAATTCCATAAATTTAAACCGCCATCATCATCTCCCTAAGGATCATCTAAACCCTAAGAGATCTACTGTTGGAGGTTAAGTGGTCCCATATTTTGGTTAAAGAACTTGAAGAAAAATGGGTTCTTTGTGAAACCCTTGATACGGATTTAAAATCCAGAGAGTTTTGTCAAAATGAAGGTGCTTCGATCACCATTACCTGAGGAGGAAGAGTCCTTTTAAACAGATTTAAACTCTGAAAATGTTTCAAGGCAGAGAACTAAGCTCTGGAAGAAGAGAATTGAATTCTCAGAAAAAGTTCTCAAAGGAAGGAGATGAGCAAAGTGAAGGCTCTTCGGAAGGGACATGGGTATTTATAGGAAGTGATGGAAACGTTTCATCTCCCCAAATCCCTAAAGGAATCCAACGGTCACAAAAGGTGACAGCGTTGCACTCACGTGCAGACACGTGAGAACAACGCTGTGGGGGCATTTGTTTCCTGATTTAAAATCAGAAAATCTTATGGAAAAGGCTTCAGAAAAGGGTCACGTGCTTACACGTGACCAGCAGTCACGTGTTGGCACGTGACATCTAAAAGCATCAGCAAGGAAAATTCAGCTTCCCGACTGCATCAAAGAAAAGGGCTTCAGAAAGGGTCACGTGACCTGGGTCACGTGTTCCCACGTGACCTGGGTCACGTGTTGGCACATGACAATTAAAAGCGGCTTCAAAGGCAAACCGGTTCCCTAATCAGATCAAGGAGAAGGCTTCCGAAGAGGTCACGTGTTGGCACGTGATACTCAAAAGCAGCAGACTTGTTCTCCGGTTAAATCAAGAAAAAGAGTCCAGACGAGGGTCACGTGCTCACACGTGACCAGGGGTCACGTGGTGGCACGTGACAGTTAAGCAGCGACCAGAAAGCAGAGCGCAGAAAGAAGGAAGAAGGCTCGTTCCAAGGGGGTCACGTGCCCACATGTGACCAAGGGTCACGTGGCCACACGTGACCGGCTTTCAAAGCTTATCTTTTAACAGAATCAAATTCTGAGGAGAGATCACTTAAATCTTTCCAAAGGAAAAAGATTATAAGCAACCGATTAAATTAAAGATTTAGAGGTGATTAAATATCGTCTATCTATGGGAAAATCTCGAATTTGGAAAGATTTCCCCCTTAAATCTAACTGAAATAACAAAGGAGAATCTCTGGATTTAAAATCCAATGGTGAATAAAATTCACCTAATAACCCAAAGGTCCAAAACGAATGATGGATGCAAAGCAAATCTCTCAATTAAAAGATTCATCAAAAACTAATTGACTCGGCTGCTTCTCCTATAAATAGGAGCCAAGAGACACAAAAAAAGAAGATATATACGCAGAGGGAAGAAAAGGGAGAGAGCCTTGATACTTTGAGGAATTTGGATCTTCTGCAAAAGAAAACCCCTGGTAAGAAAGGGAAGGCTTTTTGAAAGAAAAGAGAATTTAATTCTCAACAGAGTTTAACTCTGATATAAAACAGAAGGACATATTTCTTCTCTCTTTGATAGAGGATCTGTAAAGTGCACATCTCCCCTTGAAGTTGAGAATTTAATTCTCAATGGGTTGAGATCCTGCCATGCAGATCCAAAGCATAGAGAAGGAATGGAAGCACGAGAATTTAATTCTCACAGAACTATAGGAATTTAATTCCTTTAAAATAAAATTAGGGCTTGACCCTATGTTATGGGAATTTTATTCCTTCAGAACAAAAAGAAACAGGGTTTAACCCTAATTAAGAACTTAGTTCTGTTGAAACAACGGGAATTTAATTCCCTTAATCATAATTCTTTAACAGAGAGTGGGAGTTTAATTCTTTAAAGCTTTTATTAGGGTTTAACCCTATTCGGTTCTTTACATATATGAGGAATTTAATTCCTACAGAAAATTCAGAGTATAAATCTTCAAAAGGACGTAGGAATTTAATTCCTCTGAAATTATTGTCAGGGTTCAACCCTACGAGGAATTTAATTCCTGAAAAAGATTAACAGATCTTCTAAACAACATACATAGAGGCAGGGTCACGTGTCACCACGTGACCCCCCCAAAAGATCTACAGAAAGCCCCTTTGAGGCAGTGCCTCACGTGACCCACGTGACCCTTGACAGAAGCTTTAACTGGCTAGCGTTTGAACACCTGTCACGTAATGACACGTGGTGCTCTAAAAGATGCAATAGTCTCAGAAGAACGAATGAAGGGAGGGCGCTCTCACGTGTTGCCATGTGACCTCTCTTGCCTTAGTGTTTAACACTAAAATGGAACCCCTGAATTCAGTGATAAAACATTGTTTGGCCTTAGTGTTCAATACTAAGCAAAGAACTATATTTGCAGTGTTTAACACTGATTACCTTAGTGTTCAACACTAGTTTGGGACTTCTGTTGCCAGCGTTTAACACTGGTCTGTTTTAGTGTTCAACACTAATCTCAAAGCCTTGTTGCTGGTGTTTAACACCAACTATCTTTTAGTGTTAAAATACTAACTTATCAATCTCATTCCCAGTGTTCAACACCGATTGGTCTTTAGTGTTTAACACTAAGCATTGGTCCAATTGGCTAAATGGCCAGAGGCAAAGCCTCTCCTTCAAGGGACCAACAGGAAGCCAATATTCCAGACCTGGTTGGACTTAGCCCAAGATGGCCATAAGTCCTCAATTCGTAATTAACTGGGCTAATGGGCTCATAACATAATTGATTGGTCTTGATCCCAAATTGGGCCTAAGACTATTTAATCTACTCCGGTTCCAGGGTACGTCTCTTCGCTCCTTTGATACTCGGCGTTGTAATCCCTCAACGTCTTCAAAGAGGTGACGGGTCCCGATGACCACGCATTGATATGGACTGTGGGGTCCTTAAACCCACGGACTACGACGTCCTTAACCTTGACCGAGATGTCTTAAAACTAACAATGGACTGTGGGGTCCTTAAACCCACGGACTACGACGTCCTTAACCTTGACCGAGATGTCTTAAAACTAACAATGGACTGTGGGGTCCTTAAACCCACGGACTACGACGTCCTTAACCTTGACCGAGATGTCTTAAAACTAACAATGGACTGTGGGGTCCTTAAACCCACGGACTACGAAGTCCTTAACCTTGACCGAGATGTCTTAAAACTAACAATGGACCGCAATGTCCTTAAACTACCCATGGACCGCAATGTCTTTAAACTAGTAATGAACCACCATGTCCCTAAACTGGAACAATAGAGCCACGCATGCTCTTTTGCCGGATCTAAACGATCCCGTTTAAGTTGATCTTAGCCTCAAAGATGGCTAACGTATCCTTAAACCTTCAAACAGACTGGACTATGAATCTCCCCCAATTAACTCTGGTTCGAGGGTACATCTCTGTTCTCCTCTGACATCTGTCGTTGTAATCCTTCAACGTCGTCAGAGAGGTGACGGGTCCCGACGGCCATATATACGATGGACCACTATGTCCCTAAACTGGAACGATGGAGCCCAAATGCTCTTTTGTTGGATCTAAACGATCCCGTTAAGCTGATCTTAGTCTCAAGCTAGACTAACGTATCCTTAACAAACGTTTGAGTTGATCTTAGCCTCAAGTATGGCTAACGTATCCTCAAACCAAACCCCCAAACCCAAATCTAAGATAACACGGATTTGGATTAGTCCACGCCCTACGGGCGACGACATAACTCGGTCTCCATAAACAATCCATGGGCAACAAAACATAAAATAAACACACACGACACGAAGTGACCATCTGGAGAAGGAGAAAGTTATTACCGCGATGCGGTAGCGTAATTAACTGCAGGGGCTTGCGCCTGCAGGGAAAAGCGTCCCCACAATCAAAAACCCCTCATACGAGAGGGAATCTGACGAAGTCTGCTACATCGGCCGCATCCGTTTAAACCTTCGATACATGGTGCCATAAATCAACTTGGCATCTTCGGAGAGGTGGACGGATAGCACCAATTAGCATCTGCCCCGAATTTCAGGCAAGACGTCATGTCGCGCCGTCTTTCGGAGGGGAACAATGATGAATTGAATAGTCACTGTTTAATTGCAGGGAAATCAAACAGTGCAGAGAAGTTAAAGGGAGCTGAAGAGGCGTGTGTGTAAAGCACGGAGGTAATCGGGCTAATCCAGACCGGCGACGGCGAGCAATTGCAAGAAACAGGCGGTCTGTAACCTTTCAGAAATATAAAATATTATTTTGGGAATTTAAATAATAAAATAATATATTTCACCAAAACTATTCGATTTGCGAATTGGGGTTTTCGTAAAATGGTATAATTAAATACCAATATTTGGAAGATAATTGGAGATTTATATTGTATTATTTATTAAAAGGGTATTATTTGATGTGGGCATTTTATAATTAATTATATGCAAGTTTAAATTAAACTTGATTAGCGCACTACTAATCATGATTAAGCCAAATCCATATTTTTAATTAACCATGGTTAGTACACCATGCCATGTTGCATTTTGTTACATGTTGGTTTCATTTGTATTTGTGTTTGGTTTTAAATGAGTGAGGGAAAAAGAGAAAAGAAAAGAAAAGGAGAACACATGATTGAGGAGAGAGAGTGGGGGACAACATGATGAGGCATGGGTATGAGAGAGAGAGCATGCCATGAGAGAGAGATGAGAGTATGGCTCCTACACTTGACCAATTCCTTCACCTCATTCTCACTTCATTCTTCTTCCTTTCTTCAACTCCTTTTCTTCATCTCCTCCTTCCTCCTTCACCCTTCTCTACCACCGCCATAACCACCTCAAATCTTCAATAAAACCCCACACTTCCTTTATTAAAATTGATCACAACCTCATCCTTCATCCCATGGCAAGCTCAAGTTTGAATTTTGAAGACTTTCAACCATCAAGGGTTTTTCTTGAGTTGCTTTCAAGAGATATAACTTCACTTCTCCTCTTGTTAGATTGTTTCTTTACCTCATATAGTAGTTTGGAGTTAAACAAGTGTGGATTTGTGATCTTAGAATTTTCTAGGTTGATGTTTAGTGGATGAATGGATCAGTAAAGATGCAATTGAGGTTTAGTTAGTGTTTATAAGACTTTAGTGATGATTTTCTAGCCAAGACTAGAGACTAGAAACCAAACTACGAACTTGAAATTTCTCGACATTGGATATTTGACAGTTTGTGATGATATAATGGAATCTGGAGTGACCCGAGAGATCTATAAATTAAGTTCCCATCACAGTGTGACATGCAGGCTACCTAGAATGTTCCCCCGAGACCCGAGACCCTAACTCTTTTCCCAGGCCGCAAATTGCGGCCTGGTCATGGTGGATTTGTGGGATTTTTGTACCATGGCTCCCTTATCTTATATCAAGACCAACCCTATATGCAAAATGTTCTAGTTTGACCTAGGGTAAAATCTGGGAAAGATTTCTTTAGCTGTTGATTTCGTATTTTCCGATTTTTGAAACTTGGTTTTGGTATTGAGTTTGGATTTTATCGTTGGACGTTTGTACGTCAACGACGAGGGTCGTTTAGTTGTTTTTGCATGCGTAGGCAATAGGTTCTAACCTATGAGCATTTCGCGTGCCGTATCGGTTTTCGGACTTGATTTTTATAGCATTATGATGTGTTTTGATTATAGGTACTTTCGCATGGACATCCGAGACGACGAACCACATCGACTTTGGCTAAGCAAGGAGTTTAGCATGTGAGAAGATTTATTTCTACGGGGGAAGTCGTGTGGATCGCGTATAGCACCCCTGCAATTATAAAGTAGGAACCGATATATAGAATATAGTCGGAGAAACCATGCTAGAAACTTATGGATATGGTTAAAAGAGTTAGTATGAGATGTTATGACTAATGTAAGATGACGTGAATTGAGATGTCAATATAATGATATAAGTGGGTATGAGCGGATATGCTTGATATAAGGATGTGAGGCGGTGTAAATAATTAAATGCATATGCCTAGATATGAAATGAGTTTGTTAATGAGAGGATATGAGATCGATAAGGATATGACGTGAGATATATATACGTAGGTATATATGAGAATAAAAGATGGTATGCCGTACGAGACCATAGATCCGTACCCTTATCGATGAATATGACGATAGATCCTTAATCTAGATTGATGCCACCGTACAATGGATTACTGTACGCGATGAGTTATACCGGGTGATTGATCCGCGCTCGTGATTTGAGGATGATGGTCGAGGATATTGCCATATCGGATACTATGAGACTGGATCGCCGACGTAAAGTTTTCAGCCGAATCATACTTATTTCCAAAACCGACGAATCATATGCACTTTTAAATGGAAACCTCAAGGGATGCTACGGAGTTTCAAATGGTGTCTTTTCCTCAAAAACACCGTAGCCTCCACTTTCAAAACTACGATTCGTATCATTTAAACTGACCGTATGGTTCATGCATAGTTACATACCTTATTACAGTTCATGTTTATGTTGGCTTATCCCTCGTGACTTACGTGCTATGTTTCCGGTATTTACCGCTTATGATATCGTCTGCTAGTACACCTGCACTATTACCGATAATGCGTATGTTACACTTACACAGATTTGCCGGCTCACACATTTATCATCGGCAATTGCCGCGCACTATAAAAACATCCATGGATAAATATATATTGTTCCGCATTCATTATTGATAGTTAGATAACGATTTTGGTACTAGTACGCTTCATGATTTGCATCATGCATATATTGCTATAGTGATTTATCTCATATGATGTTTTCATGAGATTTTTGTTTCGTGGATTTGGGAAATCGCAAAGTACATTTTGAAAACTTGAAATATTTAAAAAATGCGTTTTCTCCTTGATATGATAATTGTGTCCACCATGAGTTTTCTCGGTTCTGAGCTTTTCGAGTACCCGATTCGAGGAGGTGGATGAACCGTCTGCGGGTACATGGTGGACCCGGTGAGGTACCCCGGGGCAAGAAGTTTGTGAGGATGACAATGAGCCTGGCAGGGAGGGCACTACCTACCAGTGATAGTTTGGACACGGCGGTTATCCGGAGGATACCGATCGGAGTCGTGAGATGGATATGAGGGCCGATTTGAGGATGCGGCGCCTGAACATATGAGGATTTCGTGTCAATGATGGACACGGGTTTCATGATGTTTTCGAGTGTCGATGTTGGACACTCAGTTTCCATGATGTTGATATGTCGTTGATGGACACACGTGGATGATATCCACATGTATATGATTTCAGGTGTTTGTTTTTACATGTCATTGGCATTGACTCTATTGTTGATATATATGCATACATGGTCACCCTAGATATCATAGTATTACTTTCATGATACAGTAGGACCTAGGGATCGTTGTTATTTCGATTTCTACCTGCTGATGTTTTCTACTCACGAGTTGGCAACTCACCCCCGTTATGCCATAGTTTTCTTGCAGGTTCGACCGCTTGGATCAGTAGCAGTATCATGGCACAAAGTTCCATCAGGGTGTTTTGCTTTGGTAGGTGGGACACACATTGGATCGTGCCCACTCTTGTACTTATTATTCCTATTGTATCTAGATAAACTCCATCAGATCAGAAAATAGATTTTGTATATTGGTAGACCTAGACAGACTTGTGTTTGCGAGACTTAGAGCAATGGGTGTATGTTGTTTCTTTTGAGCTTTTGATGTCTTGCTTTATTTATTGTTTTTTCTATGTTTGATCTTCGCCATAGTGCATCATATATTTACTGCTTTATTTCGTGGTTGTGATTTTGCTAATTGGCGAAGAGCTAGCTCCCGCTTGGAGATGCCTATATATATTGCTTGTATGTGTTTTTTGGATCCAAATATACAAGGGAGGTGTTGCCTAAATTTTTAAAGGACGAAAAATGTTTTCAAGTAGTATATAATCCACTTGCATTTTCATATATTATTATCTATGCATTTAAAGAAAAACTTGATTTCATTATACCTTTATTTTAAAACTGCACATCCACTATTTTCCACAAAAAGGTTTAGATTTCTGTGTTTCGACTTACTTGAATTACGTTACGCCTTTAGACGTTGCGTGATTTAAGTGCCGGTCACATGCCAAATTCCGGATCGTGACACGGTTGGATCTTGAGGGTTTGTCTCGAGATTCGTACCACATGTTTAGATGTGTATTTACTTCTCTTTGCGCCTGTTTGATTTTCTGAATTTTTTCGTTTCTCCGTGCATTTCACGTGCAACTCTTAGGCTTCCGAAAAATTAAAAAGAAAAATCTTTAAAAATTTTGGAACTGATGTGATTCGAACACACAGGCTACTTCACAGTAGTATAGAGGCTTTACTAGTGAGCTACAAGTTGTTTTTTACTTTTATTGAACAAAAATAACTTATAATTCTTACACAGGCTGAAATACCCCTTTTTCTATACATTTAAACAAATAATTCTGTACAGAGATTTCAGAGTCGTTACATTCTACCCTCTTTATAAAAATTTCGTTCTCGAAATTTACATAGAGACTAATTTTCAAAAGGATAAGGGTATCGCGCACGCATATCTTCTTCTCTTTTCCAAGTTGATTCTTCCGGCGAATCTTTTCTCCACATCACTCAAACCAAGTTCACCTCCTTGTTCTGCAACGTCTTCACTTTTCGGTCCAGGATCTCAACTGGCTACTGCTCGCAGGTTAGGTCAGTCTGTACCGTGAGCTCTGAATGATCAAGTATATGGCTGGGGTCGCTCACATATCGTCGTAGTTGGGATATGTGGAACACGTTGTGCATTCCTTCCAACAAGGATGGTGGTGCTAAACTGTACGCCACTTCTCCAACTCGTTCGAGTATGTCTAACGGTCCTATATATCTTGGACTTAATTTACCCCTCTTGCAAAAACGTATCACTCTTCTGTTTGGAGAGATATTCAAGAATACATGCTCTCCGGGTTGAAACTCCAGATGTCGTCGTTTTGCATCTGCCCAATGCTTCTGTCGGTCCTGGGCTATGCGCATCTTTTCCCTGATCATGCGAACCACATCTACAGTTGCCACGATCATCTCTGGTCCAGGAAGTTCATAATCTCCAACGTTTTCCCAACTCAGCAGGGTATGACATTTCCGTCCACAGAGTGCTGCGAATGGTGTCATCCCAATACTTTCCTGGTAGCTGTTGTTATATGAAAACTCCACAAGGTGTAGGTGACCTTCTCACAAACCTCTGAAATCTAATATACAGGTTCTCAGCATATCTTCTAATATCTCAATTGTTCGCTCGGACTGTCCGTCTATTTATGGATGATACGCCGTGCTGAAATTCAGACTCGCCCCTAGGCTAGCTTGCAGACTCTTCCAAAACTGTGGTCGGAATCTCGTATCACGATCGGAGACGATGTAGAAAGGTACACCATATAATCTCACGATCTCCTGCATGAGATTATGGGTATTAAGACAGGTATTGTACATCTTGAAAGATAAATCTTACTTTAGATTTTTACTCACCTCCATGTACTTTCTTGCCAATGTCTCGATTGACTAGCCAATTCTGAATGGAATAAAGTGAGGCGACTTGGTGAGTCGATCCACAAAAACCCAAATTGTATCGTTACCCTTCATGCCGCGAGGGAGAGCAGTCAAGAAGTCCATGGTAATGTGCTGCCATTTCCATTCTGGGATTGGTAATAGCTGAAGTAGACCAGCAGTTTTATGATATTCAGCCTTCACTTGCTGACATACTAGACACTTTGCTACGCTCCTTGCTACTTCTCGCTTCATTCCATGCCACCAGTAGTGCTGTCGTAGATCCTTGTATATTTTCGTGCCACCGGGGTCTACCGAATACGGAGAGCTGTGAGCTTCTTTCATCAGGCACGCATAAAAGGCTCCCATACCGCAAGGATCCATCTTCGTGGATAAAGAAGTCAGTTCGAAGTCCACTTTCTACTTGTTCTCGGGTCTTTTGTAGCTTGGCATCATTTGCTTAAGCTGCCTTGATCTGATTTACAAGAGTGGACTGAACGTGTAAGTTCATCAAATATGAAGTGTTACCTGGCATAACTACTTCGATCTCCCATCCATGCAATTCTTGCTGTAGCTTCCATTGAGCGGTGAGGTTCATTGCTAATGGCTGGCGACTAAGTGCATCAGGAACTACATTCACCTTCCCAGGATGATACTGTAGGTTGATGTCGAAGTCCGCCATGAGTTCTATCCATCTTCTCTGCCGCATGTTGAGTTCCTTCTGAGTAAATACATACTTCAGACTCTTATAGTCAGTGTATATATCTACTCGTTCTCCTAAAAGATAGTGGCGCCAAATCTTGAGTGCGAGAATCACTGCTGCCAGTTCCAGATCATGTGTTGGATAGTTGCGTTCATGGACCTTTAACTGTCTTGATGCAAAAGCCACGAAGGTGTAAAACACATCCTGATCTTTTACCGGACGTATCACAATGCACATCAAATCCGCCAGATTGATCCGGTATTACGGGAATAGGAGCAGAGGTTAACCTCGACTTGAGTTCTATAAAAGCCTTCTCACATGCTTCTGACCACACGAATGCTTCGTCTTTACATGTGAGCTTGATTAGAGGTGTTGCGATATTTGATAATCCTTCAATGAATCGTCGTTAGTATCCTGCTAAACCCAAGAAACTTTTTATATCTTTCACCGTCTTTGGTGTCGGCCACTTACTGACAGCTGACACCGTTCCCCTAATAATTAAACATAATAAAAAGAGCTAAGCTCTGTTAAATTTCAATGAGGTAGCGCCTCACGTGCTCCCCACGAGAGCGCCAACACCAACCTCTTATAGATTAAATCCTATGGTGACGCCGCACGTGAAGTTCACGTGGGCGCCAATATGCAAAGCACAGAAGTGCCTATTATATATAAGAATTAAATTCTTAAGTGGCGCCCACGTGCACAACACGTGAGCGCCGACGCCCAAATTAAAAGCAAGTAGAATTAAATTCTATATGGAAATTATTTCCCTAAAACTTGGGATATTCTCTGTTAAACAGAGCCATTGGATCAAAAATTCAATGGTGATGATAAATCATCAAGTGGTAGAATTAAATTCTACCAGGAGAAAATATCTCCCTAATCTTTCTAAGTAAGAAAGATATTCTCGGTTGGATAAAAAATCTAATGATAAAATTAAATTCTATTTTTGGGAATATATATTTCCCCAATCTTTCTAAACAAAAAAGACTGTCTTCTGTAAAACAGAGAGCACTTGGATTAAAATCCAATGGTGATTAAAAATCACCGTTTGACAGAATAAAATTCTGTATATGGGAAAATATTTCCCCAATCTTGTTAAAAACAAGAAAACATATTCTGTGTAACAGAAATCACCGGATCAAAAATCCAACGGTGGGTAAAATCCCCTGAACAATTTTGAGACCAATTAAATCAATTGGTATATCTCAAATGAGAAATTTTCTCAAACTAATTAACAAATTTGCCTGTAATATATAAAGGACCCGAGACTTTAAGTCTCAAAGACACAGAGAGATAGAGGATTGATCCCATAAGTTTCTCCATGAGAAAAGAAAAACAGAGAATTTAATTCTCAAAAAGAAGAAGAAGATCTCCCTCCTTTCAAACTCTAGGTAAAAAAAAAGAAGTGATCAAAATATCTCCTTTGCCTAGTATAAACGGAAATAAGAGTTTAACCCTTCATATAAGAAATTAGTTCTTCCTCTGATTTGAGATTTACAAATCTCCTTATAAGTTGAGAATTCAATTCTCATCGATAATATTCTGTTCTTCAAACTCAAAATCTAGTGAAAAGAACTAGGTTAAAAACAAAGAGAAAGAAAAAGAACCTATATTCTAGGAATTTAATTCTTCTGAATATAGGGTTTAACCCTACGAAAAGAACTTAGTCCTTACAAAAAAAAGAATAAGAACTTGGTTCTTAAAGAAAATTCGATCCCAGAAACAAAGATCTTGGTGGTCATTAACGGTCAAAATGCCATTAATAGAGATTCAATCTCTAAAAAAAATAGGAAAAGGAACTCATTGCCTCACACGCTTCACACGAGAGCGCCCCCAAACAAAGGATCCGGCGTCCCACGTGTTTCTCATGTAGGCGCTCAAAACAGAAGGTCAGCGCCTCACGTGAAAGATACGTGGGCGCTGCGTAAAAGTTCTTAGCACTTCATATGCAGCCAAAACGGCTGAGTGCTTAGCACTGATTGGGCAGCGCCCAGCGCCTCACGTGAAATACACGTGGACGCCAAACAAAATAAATGAGACAATGCCTCACGTGCTTCTTACGCGGACGCCGTGAGAAGCACTTAGCCTTAATTCTCTGTCGTTGGATTTAAATGATTCCAAACCCCCGTTGAGTAAATCTCAGTCTAAAAAAATTAGACTAACGTATCCTTAACAACGTTTAAGTTGATCTTAATCTCAATGAGATTAACGATCCTTAAACCCAAACCAAACTCAAATCTAAGAAAATACGGATTTAGACTAATCCACGCCCTACGGGCGACAACATAAATTAGTATCCGTATAAAATCCACGGACAACCAAAAACAAAATAAATACACACGACACGAAGTGACCATCTGGAAAAGGAGAAAGTGGTTACCGCAATGCGGTAGCGTAATTAACTGCAGGGGCTTGCGCTTGCAGGGAAGAGCGTCCCCACAATCAAAAACCTCTCACAATGAGGGGAAATCTGACGAATTCTGCTATATCGGCCGCATCCGTCTAAACTTCCGATACGCGGTGCCATAAATCAACTTGGTATCTTCGGAGAGGTGGACGGATAAAACCCAATAGCATCTGACCCCAAAATTCAGGCCGGAAGTCCCAACGTCCCGATCGCGTCTTTCGGCGGCGAACAAGTTCTTTCTCGGCCTGTTGAAAACCGAGACGTCGGAATTTGATGGCTTGCTGATGGAGGCCGTCGTGGTTGCCAATCGATCAAAGACCGACCTACTAGGAGTTTCTTCTTGCGGCGTTGAGGCACCAAAACTCACAAGTTGGAGCATGGTCCCAAAGAACAATTCAGTAGTGGCTTGTGTGACATGTCCTACCGGCATTGAGAAAATAGAGGTCGTGTTAGGCTCATAGGTCACTCCTCCGGTTGGGATAGAGCGGAAGTTGCTGTTGCATGAAGTGCAGTTGAGAGCCAGGGTTCAGAAAAATAATCCTAAGAAATAATAATCATCGTCAATTTTGAGGACCGAAGACTGCCGTTTTCCATTTTTCTTGATTATCATAGTTGAGGGTTTAGCGGTGAGGTTTTACGAGAATATTATGCAAACTAAATTGTAGGTATTGACTTAGGGTCTTAGTTTGTAGGATTGATGGCAATATTGATAAGATCTGGAACTATTAAAGGTGCTCATATTTCGAAGAAGTTGAGCGGAGACAGGTTGTTCCAAATTTAATTTTTGCTGTTGTTATACAGTTAACCGGCTCGGTATACGCCGCTAGAGATGCATTACTACATCTAGCATTTGTATTTTTAGTTTTTTGTATTATTTCCTTTTTCCTTGTGCTTCTTTTTTATTAACCTTTTGCGATCTTTAAATTTAAGTGCCACTGATTGGTCTTCTTATTTGATCATGGCTATATGTTTATATCAATTATTAAAATTTTGTGAATACATTTTAGATGAATTTTTATCTATATGGTTGTCTAGGGTAATTTTGATACCAAGCATAATATAAATTAGCTGCGTTCGTCACGAACCCGTCACAAAATAAATCGGGGCTTAGGCTACGAATGTCTCCGGCAAAATGATGTCAATCAAGAAGAACAGCATGTCCCCCTGAGAGTGAGAAGGGAATCTTTGAATAGATTGTATCATCTTATGTGGGTGGATTCTGTCATGGACTTGGCTTACTAGTGCTTGATTTTGATTCTCAGCTATAGTAACCCACCACTATAGAACGGAAGAAAGGCAATTGGAAGACGCTTTTCGATCGAACCTCTACTAATTCTCCGCAATCATCATATGTTCCACCCTCTCAATCCAACCCCACGAGAACACGAGGGACACAGAAAGCAATGCACGTGCGGGCACCAGCTAAAGCGAGCATGGGCTTGACATGAACCTGAACGAAAGAGCGAGCGAGGGAACTGGCATCGCACTAGAATCTCCGTATCTGCCAAAGTTTTTTTGGGAAAGGGCCAGCTAACCACCGAGTCTTTTCTTGCCTGTTCAGGATCTTCACAGGTTTTTTTTCCCCTAGGGTCCAGTGAGTCTAATGAATCCTGAATGAATGGTGGGGGCGATGAGCTGTCGAATTGAGTCGATGGTCCCCTTCTTGTTCTTTCCATTTCAAAAAGGTACATCATGCGCTCTATTGGATTCCTTGAGTAAAGTCTAGATTTTTCCCGTTTAATTCATGCTCACTTTCGCCAAGAACTGCGATCCGGCCTCTACTTTTTATATATGGATCCAACATTGACTAGTCCGAGAAGCGGATATTTTTAGGTATTGAGTGATTTAAAGGTTTTGGTCGATGAGCGGAGGGGACGTTTGCGCGAATAAATTACTTGAGGGCGTACAAGTCCTAAACGGAGTAAACTCCTGTAATTAAATAACCGCTTTTTCTTCTTAGTAAAATCTCACGAGCGAACTTATTGGTTTGTTGAAAATTTGATATTTTCGCAATAAGCATTAATCATGATGTTAGTCGATTGAATCAGAATAGGCAGCGACATATTTTTACATTTTAGAAGGAAAATATGTTAATAGATATATATTGACGCAAACTTCATTCCAGCACTCACGATGAAGCGGGGATGTTGCTTACCTTTCGCCTGTTTTGACATTGTCGGCAGACATCACATCTCATCAACTGCCCCTCGTCGGTTTCTTGATGAGATGGGCTGGCGCGGATCTCAAACTGCACGTGAAAAGCACGAGGGCCCTTAGAATGTATGTCACTTCCAGGTCCATTTCCGCAACCCGAACCCCACGCGCTCCCCTTCATCATCAGGAGCTCAACGGTTTGGTCCCTAATGATTGAGTTCTCATTGAGTGTTGTGAGCCCCTCTTCATAAAATGCCAGGCATTGCCACCCCTCCCTTGCCCAAATTTCATTTATCATCTCTAAAGGGACAAACACGGTGCTGGAAATGCGGTAGGGTAACTTCCGTCCTCCGCGATAACGAACCTGTTATATCTTACATCACCATCATTCCACAACCTGTTGAATCGAGGTTTAGTGCGCGATAACTACTCTATAGATCACAATTCGCTTACTAGGCTCAGTCAGTCAACAATCATAATATATTTGTTTGGCGAGCTGTTCAAACGACATCTTGAAGGATGATGACATGGAATCTAAATCCGGTACGCGTCGAATAGACTCTTCATAAGCCTATGTGACCTATATAGACATTTTGGAGTATAATCTCGTATTAAGAAACGAGAAACTAAGTGCGAGAAAAACGACAATATGTCGATATTCTCATTTCATCGGGCGATGAATGACAGTAAGCTAAGATACTTAGAGATCAAATTAACTGGAAATTAAAGCGGAGTACAGAGAGGGAGAGAAAACCAAGGATGAGGATGGAGACATAAGAGAGAGGCTGAGTCAAGCCGAGAGCGACGAGCATTATTAATCCGTATTTGGTATCCTTCTCCCATATCTAATTGGCCCCCACATTTGTGTTTGGAGAAAAAAAGGCATTTTGTGGGACTTTTTTCTTTTTCCTTTTTCTTCATTTTGAACATCAAATTGCAGTGACCACACATTGCAATCCCCCCTTTATGTTGCCCGGAACCGCAGGAAACCGCCTTACGGCTTCCGACCTTAAATATATATCATTTTCTTCTATTGTTTCATCTGACGATCGTAATTCTTTATTAACCGAGGGTCAAGTTGATTGGAAGGGAGGTTTTCCCGAACCGATGGCGGTTTCCTGCGATTTTCGCCTTTTTTCGTTTTTCCGTTTTCCTTTGGGTCAAGTTCTGATATCCATGCCGGACCATGGAGACTAATTTTATGTAGAAATTAAGCCGATACAAACCTGTTTGAGTTGATGCAATGACGAATGGATGGGATTTCGGAGAAATTTGGCACCGCATATGGAGTTTCGCTTTCGGATTTGATCCTGGCAGACAAAAAAGTGGGACCGGTTGCAGGTATGGAAGAGCACCATGCCTATTAATGGCCATTGTCTTTTTGAGAGGCTCCTCACTAGAAAATAATTCACGCCCCATATATTTGATTTGATATAGAATTAGGTGAAAGGGTTTATGCTTAATCCCCGTGTTATCCTAGTCATTAGGATTTTGTGTTAAATTTGAGATTAAAAATTTTGTATTTTCATTTCAGATATGCTATACCTACTATAACTCGAAATTGATGAGATTCACAATATTCTTTTGTTTCCAAGATTATATTTTCCGCGATCATATTCCATTCATATATGGCCATTAGCTATTATGAGCCTTCATTGTTTCACGGTTGCTTTCAGGATATGTGAAGTGACGGTGGTGGTGGTGGTGGAGTATAATCAATTGCTTTCGAGACAGTCTCCTAATATTAAGTTGTTTCTTTTTAAAGTATAAACTTTTATGAAATGTTTTGTATTATTTTTATGAAATTTTTTTAAAGTATAAATTTTTATGGCATAACTTTTTACTACCTCTACTGTACACTAAATTGGATTGAAGGGCAAAAAAATTCTTAAAATTCCACAACTTTTAAACAATTTCCAAAGGTATACTTTGATGGGAGCAAGGCAAAATTTACCCCACATTTGATGCAATGGATTTGAAGCGGACTCTATTCCTTTATGTGGGCCCCACGTGTAAACAAAGCTAGGATAAATAGCATAGCATATTCATAAATTCGTGATTCGGTAATAATTCGGCGATGTCGAAAATTCGGATTCGGAGAACTATTCGGAAAAAATCGGCAGATATTCGGGAAAGATTCGGTAAGTGTTCGGGAAATATTCGGGAAGGATTTCGAGCAAAACATTAATATAAAAGACGCTAGATTTTGATTTTGTGAATTATTTGCGGTTTTTTGAATAATTCGTTGTTTTTCTGAATAATTCAGGAATTATTCGCGAATAATCCTCCGCGTTCGGCGACGACGAATAATTTGCAGATTTAATCGGCATATCAATAATTCGCGAATTATTCGCTAATTTACCGAATAATTCGCAAATTATGTGAAATAAAGAGCACCTGAGCATTGAACGTTCAATCTCATCAGATTGGGCTCACACTTGAACTATTATATTAAATTTTACAGAAAAAATATTTAGGGTTTTCTCTATATTCAACCCTCAAAACTTTATACTTCTAAGGACCCCTGAAATTTCATGCTTCTAAATAAGACTCCCAAATCTTTTAAATTGTCTAAAAATGACCCTCTATCAATTAATAATTAGCCTAATTAAGCTGCTAAATGCCTAATCTACCCTAAACAACCTAATCAACTCTCTACCCATCCTTGCTTGGTATAGTTGGTCCTCTGTAGAAAAAACAATCATTTGTAATTCATGAAGGCAGGTTCTAAATGGTTTAAAAGAATGACCGCTAGAATCATAATTATATGTGGTGCAATTCTGATGGAGGGTTGGGTGTTGAAACTTGAAAAGAAATAGAATAATGGTTTTGATGGAGTAGGGAAGAAAAAGATAAGGGTGTTATTTTAAACGGAAATTAGATGAAAAACTAACCATGGGACCAATTTAGACAACTTAAAAGATTTGAAGGTCTTATTTTGGAATGTGAAGTTATGGATATCTTATTTAGAAATACGAAAGTTTTGGGGTTCAATATAGAAAAAAAAACCCAAAGATTTGAGACAGCTTATTGAACCCTCAACAAATTTGTTTTCCATATAAATTCAACAACTCTTTAACCTGTATACACAACCGTCAAATAACCCATCTAATATGCATAATTTCATATGAGCAGTTTATAATAAACTCTGACTACTATTCTAATAGAAAATAAAAATCTCAACAAAATGCAACTAACTGTCAATTACTTCTTTACATATATGGAATAATCTACTCATCTCTATAGATCACTTCTAGCATTTAAAAGATAAAGATGATTAATATAGGATTAAAAAAATGTAATGAATAGCCTCTTTTGACAAAAACAATTTGGTCCGCTATCTGTCATAGAAATGCAATCTTTGAGTGCAATAATATTATTCCAAATGGGTTTTGTTTATCATCAATTATTAAGCATATTTGTAGATTTCATTTTATTTTTTGTTTGGGTGTTGAGCTTCACAAAAATAAAGCTTACCATTTCCTTACGATTGATTAACATGTTTTGATCACTCCGGTATATTATGATGTAATATTCGAGTTGCAAGTATGTGACAAAAAGACTAAGAAAGATGGTTATTTCTTTCTATCTACATTGTTGGTTAACAAGTGTGTGATATCCAACAATATTTTGACAACTTTCTGTTGGGATCCGGCGTCTGCGCCGTAGAGGCCGCGGCCGAAATGGAAGCGAAAACAAAAACTTTTTGCAAGCACCGGATGTCCGAACCCAAGAATTCAAACCAAACACACTAACTAGAATACTAAAACATGCAAGGTTTGAGAAATACAACATTTGTCGCGTGTTCACCCAATTGTGGAAGACCCCTCCAAGTTCGTAGCTGCCGGGAACGCGCTTAAGTATCGACCACCCTTGCCGAAGACAATCCACCTGAGAGAACGCGGAGGAGGCTCTAACCGACGGTCTAAAATTGCTAGAATTGGATGGCCGGTAATGTAGGAATACTCCACAAAATTCTCTCTCTAAAATCTTGCTTAAAAATGAGAGCAAGAAAAAGAAGGAGAAGTGCTAGAGATGAGCAAGGATCAAGAGAAGAAAAACCATCAAGTGGATAAGTGAGGATGGCATGCTCTTTTTATCAACCATGGTGCAATAGTGCTTACAAATGAATAAATCATTTAAAACCCGATGCCATACCTCACAACCATGTTTACACCATGTCTCATTGTCTCCACTTGCCACCTCATTACCCATTTAATTTTCCAAAAAGGAAAATCAAATATGAGGTGTTCTTCTTCTAGAACTGACGCGGCCTGGATCACGCCAAGATGTTACCTTCCGTTGATCTGCTGTCGGCGGCGATGGACGGCTGAGATTGGATCTGGAGGCAGGCTCCTCAAGCATGTGGATCTCAATGGGTTTGAGGTTGTTGTTGCCGAGATACCTGTAAGGAAGTCCCGGGGTGGTTGCACCACCGAGGACCCTCCGACGGCCAAGTTAGAGAGGAAATCCGAGCAGAGTAACGGCTTAGTGGGGGCAAAAATGGCTTACTTGAACCGTCTGAAGAAGGGGTTTATATAGCGGTGGCAGCAGGCAGGACAGACGCGAGAATCACGCCGGCCGTTACGCCCCCGACGTCACGCCCGTGTGATGAGCGGGATCTCCCATTAATGGCGAGACAGGCTCGTTAATAGGAGATCGCGATGGCGTGGAACGTGGGATGTGGCCGGCGGATATCTCCCGCATGGCGAGATTCGCAGGATGGTGGTTGCGCCTATGAGCGGTGTTGTTGATCGGTCGATGAGACCGAGGAAGATGACCTCGACGGGAGAGCTCGCGGACGAGCAGGAGAGCCGAGGTATCTTGGTTCTGCGGTAGCCCGGAGGCGAGCTGGGAGGCCGAGGAGGAAAATTGTGCAGGGGGCTCGGAGGTGAGCCAGCATTTGTTTGTGGGACAAGCACAGGAGTGGCCAGGTCGGCCACTGTAGGTCCTTTCTTGTGAGCTTTGGGACACGTCATCTGCCACGTGTCACGATCTAGGAAATCACCGATATCGAGCATCATCATTAGCCCCCCACTCTCGTCCCGACCAGCTGACGGGTCGGGTCGATAGTGGTCTTCCGGGTCACCCGAGGTGAGCTCCCTTCGAAGATATCGTCGAAGCGTGTTCCCGGGCAATCTGTTGTATTTTCTGGATGACGCCAGCAAATCAGGGGTGCGATCTCTTCTTTAAAGAGGGTGCGCCTGATTGCGCGTACTTCCGCTGAAGCGACAGTCCGCGTGTCGGGCACTGGTTGGCTGACGCGACGGGCCGTAGACCTCTGGCGTCTGATGGGATACGGCCAATGCGCGTGCGACGGGTGAAGCGATCATAGCCGTCGAATGCGAGGAGTAGTTTTGGCGGGAATTGACTGTCGCCGTTGGATGAGGACGCCGGCAGCTATAAATAGAGGCGGGGTCCGCATTAGGGTCCATATCTCTTTATATTTTCCTCGTTCTGAGTCTTGTTAGCTCGGTGCTCTCCTTTTTAGGTCGGATCTCTGCGTTTTTCTTTCCAGCAGGTTAGATGTCTTCTTTTAAGGAGTTTGTAGATATCGTCGGGGTAGATTCTACGGATTCTTCCATTGAGTCGGAGTCTTCCCGGAGAGTTGGGGTCAGATCCTCTTCCCGAGGTCGCGCGGCTGGGGCGGTTCCCAGAGCGGAGGCGGCGGACGCCCCTGGTGTGCCGTCCTTGGTGAAATATGAGGACGAGTTTGCCACCGCTTGGGCTCATTTCCATATCCCTTCCGGCTATACGCTTTGTTTGGCCGAGGAAGGAGAGAGCTGATCAGGTACGGGGTAAAGAGATTGCATTGTACCTGGAAGCCTTTTGGGCCGGAATGCGCCTGCCTTTCTCTCCGGAGGTTGTTAGAGCGCTAAATTACTTTGGGCTATCCCCGGGCCAGCTAGTGCTGAACTCCTGGAGGATTCTCCTTGGGTTCCTGGTCCGTTTGAAGTTGCAAATGATCCCCTTCAGTCTGTCCATCCTTGCCTCCTCTCTCATTTACAAAGGTCACCCCGGTACTAGCGTAGGCGACCCGAGGTGAGTTTACCTCTCCTTTAGGAAACAACGGGGGAGTGCAGCCGGGTCAGGAGTCGTCGTCTTGCCTTCTTCCATCCACGATTGGAAGAAGAAGTTTTTCTTTGTTGGGCTGCCAGAGGGTGAGGACTGGCCCGTGCCCACCCAGTGGTCTAAGGATAGGTGCTAGCGGGGGAGTCCGTCCAATGATCCCGACGCGGTGAGAGTGGCGGAGTGGGAGCCCATTCCCCGGGCTGACGTGCTGCTTTCTGAGCGGTTCCTTAGTTAGGCTGGGCTCAGCCCCGCCCAGTTCGTCGGTAAGTTAGGAGCTTGCGTTTGTTTTCATTTTTGTTTGTGTTGCTGATTCCATTGTATCTTGTCTTGTGCAGAACCCATGGACTTGAGCCACTTCCAAGCTGCAATGCGCAAGCCGAAGAAGGGATCGAAGGCTGGAGGTGCCAGCTCTTCTCGTCCGACGTCTGTTCCGGTCCCCCCAGCAGCTGTCCCATCCCAGCGTTCGAGTGCGGGCCGTCCCCGAGATCCTAGCCAGCGCTGAGCCGAAAGCGGGTTCGGGGATAGGAGGCCCAGGCTTCGGAGGTGGAGACCGGCTCTCCACCGTCATCTCTCAAAAGGTTCCCCCGAATGGTTCCACGGACCCCGGCTTCCCCGATATTGGTGGACGAGGGGGATCTCCGCTT
This sequence comes from Agapanthus africanus, assembly GCA_030015575.1. Lineage (NCBI taxonomy): Eukaryota > Viridiplantae > Streptophyta > Magnoliopsida > Asparagales > Amaryllidaceae > Agapanthus > Agapanthus africanus. Next base: position 133,059,070 of record JASDDO010000022.1, on the reverse strand, counting down.
TGAGGTTCCCTCGGGGCTCTCCGTCACCGACAGCTTGTTGTCTGACATGGAGAGGTCGGCAGGGGGCAAAGTCCCTCGGGGGACTCTCAAGACGCAAATGGCGGCCATCGCCCAAGAGGCCGTGCAGGTTAGTGCTCGCACCTGGCTTGATTTTTCACTCAGCGTCTCATCATTCGCGAGATTTGGTGCCCCTTTCCTTCCTGACCCCCTTCTGATTTCTTCAGGTCCTCCAGCACGTCGCCCTCGTCGTCCACATGGAGGAAGAGGAAATTTCCCCGGCGATACGAGCCGCGGGCGAGCTCTTCTCGCTGGAGGAGAGCTCAAGGCTGGAGCTAGAGGTGGCGATGGCGAGGGTCACTACCCTGGAGGGCGAGGTGGCGGCCGGGAAGCAGGAGGTGGTGGCCGTGAAGCGGGAGGTTGCCCGGTACCGCGAGGCCGTCCAGGCCAAGCTTCAGGACTCCAAGGTGCTCTTCGGCACCATGAAGAAGTCGGCGAGCACCCTTCGGAAGGAGCTGGATGCGGCGGTAGAGGGGACGAAGCGAGCCGATCTCAGGGCGGTGAAGGCAGTGGAGAACTACAAGAAGTCGGAAGATTTTTACATCGTCCTAGCCTCGATCACTACCACCATCTGGCACGAGGCCCTCGACGCCGTCAAGGCTCGGATGCCGGAGTTCACTGACGAAGAGCTCCGAGCCGAATATCCTTGCGGGGATGATGAGCAGGGGGACGACCCCGGGGGTGAAGTCGGGGAAGAGATTCCCGATGAGGGCGACGCCGAGGCTGATGTGATGGGCGTTGAGGCCCCAGACGCCGCCTGAGCTATGGTAGATGCTGAGCTTCCTGAGGTTGTGCCTGGCCCCGAGGCCTGAAGCCTCTTGTCTTTTTGTTCTTTTTCTTTTGTTGCATCGAGAATTTTGTAGGCCTCCGGGCATTTTGTAAGCCTGGGGAGCCCAAAATATTATAAAATCTTTGACTTTGTGAATAAAGACTTGTTACAGTCGTATTTGCGCGCGTATTTTCCTTTGTCGGTAAACACACGTATTTGCATAGTACTGCCTTCGTGTTATGTCCGTTCTTCGTCTAGCGATTACGCATCGAGTTGAATCCGTTCATTTGCCAAGTGTGCGAAGACCAGTGGGAAGACGGTATCTCCATGGCCCCGAAGTCGAGGTAGGGATCTCTCAGGCGTAGATAGACCGGATGCCTCATGGTGAGGTCATGTTCATTAGCGTGGAAGGCTCGGAGAGGCATGCTAAGTATGGGCCGAGCAGGGTAGCTGCCCGGTGCCTTTAGGCGAGAGCTTCGATCCTTGGCGTTGTAATGGCCGTACAAAGCCTGCTAGGGATGGATCTAGCAGTGAAGCTGCTCAGTTGCTTCTTGGCGAGGACTAATAGCACGGGAGGGGCCGTAAGGGGCCTACTAAGGACAGGGCCGAGTAGGGTAGCTGCTCGGTGCCTCTTGGCGAGGGCTTTGATCCTTGGTGTGTTGGGGTAGGGAGCTACCAGCCATGGATAAACGAGCAAGGGCGGGCCCGTTTGCCTCTTGCGAGGGCTTTTGATCCTTAAGGACGGGCCGGGCAGGGTTGCTGCCCGGTGCCTCTTGGCGAGGGCTTTGATCCCTGGTGTGTTGGGGTAGGGAGCTACCAGCCAGGGATAACCGAGAAAGGGCGGGCCCGATTGCCTCTTGCGAGGGCTTTTGATCCTTAGCGCGGGAGGGGCCGTAAGAGGCCTACTAAGGACGAGCCGAGCAGAGTTGTTGCCCGGTGACTCTTGGCGAGGGCTTTGATCCTTAAGGATGGACCAGGCAAGGTTGCTGCCCTGTGCCTCTTGGCGAGGGCTTTGATCCCTGGTGTATTGGGGTAGGGAGCTACCAGTCAGGGATAACCAAGCAAGGGCGGGCCCGGTTGTCTCTTGCGAGGGCTTTTGATCCTTAGCGCGGGAAGGGCCGTAAGAGGCCTACTAAGGACGAGCCGAGCAGGGTTGCTGCCCGGTGCCTCTTGGTGAGGGCTTTGATCCTTAAGGATGGCCGGACAGAGTTGCTGCCCGGTGCCTCTTGGCGAGGGCTTCGATCCCTGGCATTGTGGGGTAGGGGGCTACTGGCCAGGGATAGATGAGCAGGGTAGCCGCTCGGCTGCCTCTTGGTGAGAGCTTTGATCCCTGGCGTTGTGGGGTAGGGGAGCTACCGGCCAGGGATACCCGGGCAGGATTGCTGCTCGGCTGCCTCTTAGTGAGGGTTTTGATCCCTGGCGATATGGGGTAGGGGAGCTACCAGCCAGGGATAGCCGAGCGGGGTAGCCGCTCGGCTGCCTCTTAGTGAGGGCTTAGATCCTTGGCGATGGAGGTGCTGTGGGAGGCCTGCCAAGGATGGACCGAGCAGTGAAGCTGCTCAGTTTCCTCTTGGCAAGGGCTTTGATCCTTAGCGCTGGAGGGGCCGTGGGAGGCCCGCTAAGGATGGACCGAGCAGTGAAGCTGCTCAGTTGCCTCTTGACGAGGGATTTGATACCTGGCGTTATAGGGTAGGGGGCTACCAGCCACGGATAGCCGAGCAGGGTAGCCGCTCGGCTGCCTCTCGGTGAGGGCTTCGATCCTTAGCGCTGGAGGGGCCGTGGGAGGCCCGCTAAGGATGGACCGAGCAGTGAAGCTGCTCGGCTGCCTCTTGACGAGGGCTTTGATTCCTGGCGTTGTGGGGTAGGGAGCTACCATCCAGGATTAGCCGAGCAGGGTAGCCGCTCGGCTGCCTCTTGGTGAGGGCTTCGATCCTTAGCGCTGGAGGGGCCGTGGGAGGCCCGCGAAGGATGGACCGAGCCTTCTAAGGATGGACCGAGCAGTGAAGCTGCTCGATTGCCTCTTGGCGAGGGATTTGATCCCCGGCGTTGTGGGGTAGGGGAGGTACCGTTCAGGGGTAGCCGAGCGGGGTAGCCGTTCGGCTGCCTCTTAGTGAGGGCTTAGATCCTTGGCGATGGAGGGGCCGTGAGAGGCCCGCTAAGGATGGACCGAGCAGTGAAGCTGCTCGGTTGCCTCTTGACGAGGGTTTTGATCCCTGGCGTTGCGGGTTAGGGAACTACCAGCCAGGGATAGCCGAGTGGGGAAGCCGCCCGGCCGCCTCCTGTTGAGGGCTTTGATCACAAAGACAGAACTCCTCTTTTTGCAATGTTCTAACGTTCTCTTCTTGTTATTCGAATGGAAAGGACTTTTTAGAAAAAATTACATCGTCTTTGTGAAAGGAGAGGTACACACTCATAGGCATTGATTTCACTGGTACAGCTTGAGCTTCTTGGAGTTGTAAGGCCGCGGAAACTTGCGTCCGTCCGCGTCCTATAAGCGATAGGCCCCGCCGGGAAGTACCTCAGAGACGGGGAAAGGACCGTCCCATTTTGGGAAAAACTTATGCAGCCTGCCTTGATCGACGAACTCGTTTCGCCGTAGGACTAGATCTCCGGTCCTGAAGGAGCGACGCTTGACCCGCACGTTGTAGTATCGGGCAGTTTGCTGCTGATAGGCGGCAACCCCGATCTGAGCCCGGTCTCGTTTTTCCAACAAGATGTCCAGGTTGGTCCGTAGTGCCGTGGTATTTTCTTCGTCGTCGAAGTGTTCGACCCGATGACTGGGTAGCCCGATCTCCGCCGGGACCATTGCCTCGGTCCCATAGCAGAGGCTGAAAGGGGTTTCCCCGGTGGGGGTCTTCTTTGACGTGCGCAGGGCCCACAAGACCCAGGGCAGTTCCTCGACCCAACCGCCTTGGCGCCCTTCTAGGTGGGTCTGGAGACCTCAGAGGACGTACCGGTTAGCAACTTCGGCCTTCCCGTTGCATTGGGGATGTGCGACCGCGACAAACTTCATGAGGATATGATATTCATTGCAGAAATACTTCACTTTCTCATTTTCAAAGTTCGTCCCGTGGTCGGTGATGATACACCTCGGGATACCAAACCGGAGTATCAGGTTGTTCTGCAGGAACTTGATGGTCGTGGAGGCATTTGGTTTCCTGATGGGGACGGCCTCGATCCATTTTGTGAAGTAATCTACTGCGACAAGGACATATTTGTGCCCACCCGCACCAGTAGGGAACTGGCCTATCATGTCCAATCCCCACTAGGAGAACGGCCACGGGAAAGTTAAAGCGGTCAGCTCGGTAGCCGGAAGGCGAGGTATGATTTCGTGGAGTTGGTAACTTTTGCATCTCCTGACGAGCTTCTGGGCATCTTCGTGAACAGTTGGCCAATAGTACTCCTGGAGTAATGCCTTCTGGATTAAGGTTCGGGCCCCTTGGTGTGCGTCGCCGACCCCTTCATGGATTTCACGGAGGACGTAGTCGGCTTCATGGGGGTCGACGCACCGGAGGAGGGGCTGAGTGAAGTATTTCTTGTAAAGGTTCCCATTGCTCCAGACGAAGTGACGGGCTTTGGCCCGGAGACGGCGGGCTGCTCCCCGATCTTCTGGAAGCGTGCCATCCATTAGGAATTTCATGAGGGGCTTCCTCCAGTCTTGGTCATCTTCCTGTGCCGTATAAACATGATGTTTTGTCGCTCCGTCTTCTACGCTGGGCCGTAGCAAGGTCTCGAAGAGGATAGATCGCTTGTTGTTGGTCGAGTAGGACGAAGCCAGCTTGCTCAAGGCATCGGCTTGGGCATTGAGCTGCCTGGGTATTTGCTCCACTTAGACTTCGTCAAAGTTCTTCCGAAGTTTTCTTACTTCGGCTAGGTACTTCACCATTAGAGGTTCCCAAGCCTCGAAGTGGCCGGTCACTTGGCCGACGACTAGGGTTGAGTCACTGCGGATCCGAATTGTTCTCAGCCCCAGCCCAAAGGCCATGCGCAGTCCAGCCAGCAGAGCTTCATACTCTGCCGTGTTGTTTGAGGCCTTGAATCCGAGCTTTAGAGAGTACTCCATTTCTTCCTCGTTCAGGCCCCGAATGATGAGGCCGGCACCACAACCTTCCTCGGTTGAAGACCCGTCGACATAAATGACCCATTCAGGGATTGAGTCAAGCCTCCCCATGATTGGGTGTTGAGCTGAGAGGGTTGGAATGGACTCCGGTTCCTTACTCGGGATGGTGCATTCGATGATAAAATCGCCCATGGACCGTGCTTCGATGGCCTGCCTCGGGTGATATTTTATGTCAAATTGGGACAGCTCCCATCTCCACTTCTCTAAGCGGTCCGAGGATTCCGGTGACGCAAGGATAGCTCCCAGCGGGCACTCGGTAAGAACGAGGATAGTGTGTGCCTGGAAGTAGTGCCATAGATTTCTTGAGGCCACGATGAGTGCCAAGACGATCTTCTCTATGGCTGGATACCTCGTTTCCGCGTCTTTGAAGACATGGCTCACATAGTATACCGGCTTCTGCACTCCGTCGACCTCCAGGACGAGCACTGAGCCTGCTGCTTGGTCGGATACCGCTAGATCCAGTGATAGCTCGTCTCCATCAATTGGTCGGGTGAGCAGCGGTGATGTCGCAAGGTGCCTTTTTAATTGGTCAAAGACAGTCTGGCACTCTTCTGACCACTCGAACCCCGGGACTTTCCTTAGAGCTTTGAAGAATGGGAGGCACTTTTCCCCAGACCTCGACATAAAGCGGCTCAAAGCAGCTACACGCCCTGTCAGTCGCATGATCTCGACGTTGGTCTTGGGCGTGTTCATGTTGAGGATAGCGTCGATTTTTTCCGGGTTAGCCTCGATCCTGCGGTGGGTGACCATGAAACCGAGGAACTTCCCCCGGTGACCCCGAAAGCATACTTGGCGGGTTCAGCTTCATCTTGAACTTGCGGAGTACCTTGAAGGCCTCGCCCAGGTCTTTGGCGTGGTCGGTCGACGAAACTGATTTGACGAGCATATCGTTGACATAAAATTTCATGCTCCTGCCAATCCGTGGTTTGAACATGCGGTTAACCAACCGTTGGTACGTGACCCCGGCGTTCTTGAGGCCGAAGGGCATCACCCTGTGGCAGTATACCACCCGGTCCGTCATGAATGCTGTAAGATCTTCGTCTGCCGGATTCATACGGATCTGATTGTAGCTGGAGAAGGCATCCATGAAGCTCAATAGCTCATGGCCTGCCGAGCTGTCGACGAGCTGATCTATCCGAGGTAAAGGATAGTTGTCCTTGGGGCAGGCCTTATTGAGGTCGGTAAAGTCGACGCACATTCACCATTTCCCGCTCGACTTCTTGACCAGGACTACGTTCTCTAGCCATTCCGAATAGGGCACATTCCGAATGAAGTTGGAAGCGAGAAGACGATCTACCTCGCCCTCGATAGCCTTCTGTTTGACCGGGGCGAAACTTTGCTTTTTCTGTCTGACGGGTCGGGCCGTAGGATTTACCCCGAGTTTGTGAGATATAACTTTGGGGTCGATCCCAGGCATGTCAGCAAGTGCCCAGGAAAACACGTAGGAGTTGTTCCTAAAGAAGTGAACCAGGTCGCCTCGCCGAGTTCCTGTCAGAAGCGACCTGATCAGGATGATCTTTTCGTCGTTCCCTACTACCAGGGGGCCTCTGTCAGAGGTTCGACCGGGGTTCCTCAGACCACTTTTTGCTCGTCTCGAGTGTCCAGAGAACCCCTGATGTCGCCTTCACCCTTGACATCGTCGGTCGGCTGCTCAAATGAAGATGTCGTTGTGGAGCATACCTTCGCAATCCGTTGGTCCCCATAGACCCGACCTATCCCTCCCTGATCGAGAGGGAACTTCATCGCTAGGTGGTAGGTCGATATCTGGGCTCGGAGGGAGTTCAGCGTCGGGCGGCCGAGGAGGATGTTGTAGGCCGATGGGATTCTTGCTACGATGAATTCCACAGGCAGTGTTCGCGTGCGGCCGGCCTCCCCGACGTTAAACTGCAGAGTGACTACCCCTTCCGCCTGGATGGAGTGGTTGGTGAATCCTGAGTCGACCAGTATCCGGTGCACCTCATATTGGTCGACCCGAGCCGTAATCACCAGAAGGTCGTTGTGGGGTAGGGATATGCTGTGAAGGTCCCCATCGTCAAAAAGGATTGGCTCAGTCTCCCTGGCCTTCTTCCTCGGGCGGCTGTCGGCCTCCACGGTTGGCGTGGTGCGCTGATTCTCGTAGGAGCTCGACGGACCCCCCGCTGACATGACTGTTGGGGTAAAAATTTACACCCCCGTTGACCGAGTCAAAGTCAAGGTCAACCCCAAGCCAGGTGGGCCCAAGCCCAGGTCAAGCGGGCCCATGCCCAAGTCGAGCCCGCGGCCAGCCTCCTCCATGCCAACAACAGAAATCATGTAATAAATAATTTTTATGTAATTTTTTATACATGAATGTATGCAAAATGGGCATAAAACTAATATTTTGTAAGCCCATGGTTTATGTGCAAAAAGAAATGGCACATGAACCATGGGATGGGCTAAAATGCCATTTTTGCAAAGCCTAAGGGGCTATATGTAAATGTGTAAGCCTATAAAAGGCAACATGATGATGAATAAGAGAACACTTTTTTCATTCCCTAAAAAACTAGGGTTTGTTCCTCCACTCTCTCCTTTCCAAGTTCTTTCTCTTCCTTTTTATTTTCAAAATAAATCAAGAGCTTAGCTCTCATTTTTTAAAAAAAAAAACTAAATAAAGTTTTACCACAAACCCATCTCCAAAAACTCCATCAAGAGAAGAAAAAGGGTCTCTTTTTTTATCATCCAAGATCTAGATCTTGGAGTTTCAAGAGAACCCATTTTGGGTTTTTTTCTCAAAGGAGAAAGGAGAAAATCTTTTGGAGTTTAACTCCACAAATAAAATTCTTTTGGAGTTCAACTCCACCATCAGGAAAATTATTTTGGAGTTCAACTCCACCATCAGGAAAATTATTTTGGAGTTCAACTCCACTACAAAAATTCTTTTGGAGTTTAACTCCACAGCAAAAATCTTTGGAGTTCAACTCCACAAATAAAATTCTTTTGGAGTTTAACTCCACTACAGAAATTCTTTTGGAGTTTAACTCCACAAAAAAATACCTTTTTTTTTGGGGAGTTTAACTCCACATTACATTTTTTTTAGCCATATAAAATTATTTTGGAGTTGAACTCCACGTTTCCAAAAAAAAAAAAAAAAAAAAAAGAAAAAAAAAAAAATTGTGGTTACATGCAAAGCATGTGACCGGATCACATGCTTAAACATGTGACCGGGTCACATGCAAACCATGTGACCCCCTCACATGAGGGGTCACATGGTAAACATGTGACCCCCTCACATGAGGGGTCACATGCAAAGCATGTGACCGGGTCACATGCAAAAGCATGTGACCCCTTCACATGAGGGGTCACATGTTAAACATGTGACCCCCTCACATGAGGGGTCGCATGCAAAGCATGTGACCGGGTCACATGTTTAACATGTGACCCCCTCACATGAGGGGTCGCATGCAAAGCATGTGACCGGGTCACATGTTTAACATGTGACCCCCTCGCATGAGGGGTCACATGTTAAACATGTGACCCCCTCACATGAGGGGTCACATGTTTAGCATGTGACCGGGTCACATGTTTAACATGTGACCCCCTCACTTGAGGGGTCACATGTTAGCATGTGACCCCCATTTTTATTTTAAAAAAATAAATAAATAAATAAAATAAAATAAAAAAATTCTCTTTCCTTCTTTCTTCCTTCTTTTTTTATTTAAAATAAAAATAAATAAATATTAAATAAATAAAAATAAATTATAAATAATATTTAAAAATTAAAATAAAAACATAATTATTTTCTTTTCTTCTTTTCTTTATTTAATCTCTTTTTTATATATAATAAATATTAAATAAATTATAAATAATATTTTAAAATTAAAAAAAAATAATAATAAAATTTTAAAAATAAAAAAAAATCTCTAAATATTTATTTACTTATTTATTTTTGTATATAGAAAATATATATATATGTATATATCTCTTTTTTACAAGTGGAATAAAACAAAAAAAATATACACACACCAACGCACCGCATATTGAGCTCGCATGACCAGTTTAACCCGTCAATCGGAGGTTCCTTCCCTCCAAATGCGAGGGGTAATTAACGACAGCTTAGTCCGCGGCTGCCGGAGATTCGGATCCCCACAATCAATAAACCCCGGCCTACCCTAGGCAGGGGGAATCTGTAGTACGCCTGACAAGCGCGCGCGTATTCCCATCTCAATGGGGTGACGAAAAACACCCTACAGAGATTAAATAAAGAAAAGAAGGAACCTCCGTTGAGATGGGAATACGCGCGCGCTTGTCAGGCGTACTACAGATTCCCCCTGCCTAGGGTAGGCCGGGGTTTATTGATTGTGGGGATCCGAATCTCCGGCAGCCGCGGACTAAGCTGTCGTTAATTACCCCTCGCATTTGGAGGGAAGGAACCTCCGATTGACGGGTTAAACTGGTCATGCGAGCTCAATATGCGGTGCGTTGGTGTGTGTATATTTTTTTTGTTTTATTCCACTTGTAAAAAAGAGATATATACATATATATATATTTTCTATATACAAAAATAAATAAGTAAATAAATATTTAGAGATTTTTTTTTTTTAAAATTTTATTATTATTTTTTTTTAATTTTAAAATATTATTTATAATTTATTTAATATTTATTATATATAAAAAAGAGATTAAATAAAGAAAAGAAGAAAAGAAAATAATTATGTTTTTATTTTAATTTTTAAATATTATTTATAATTTATTTTTATTTATTTAATATTTATTTATTTTTATTTTAAATAAAAAAAGAAGGAAGAAAGAAGGAAAGAGAATTTTTTTATTTTATTTTATTTATTTATTTATTTTTTTAAAATAAAAATGGGGGTTACATGCTAACATGTGACCCCTCAAGTGAGGGGGTCACATGTTAAACATGTGACCCGGTCACATGCTAAACATGTGACCCCTCATGTGAGGGGGTCACATGTTTAACATGTGACCCCTCATGCGAGGGGGTCACATGTTAAACATGTGACCCGGTCACATGCTTTGCATGCGACCCCTCATGCGAGGGGGTCACATGTTAAACATGTGACCCGGTCACATGCTTTGCATGTGACCCCTCATATGAGGGGGTCACATGTTTAACATGTGACCCCTCATGTGAAGGGGTCACATGCTTTTGCATGTGACCCGGTCACATGCTTTGCATGTGACCCCTCATGTGAGGGGGTCACATGTTTACCATGTGACCCCTCATGTGAGGGGGTCACATGGTTTGCATGTGACCCGGTCACATGTTTAAGCATGTGATCCGGTCACATGCTTTGCATGTAACCACAATTTTTTTTTTTCTTTTTTTTTTTTTTTCTTTTTTTTTGGAAACGTGGAGTTCAACTCCAAAATAATTTTATATGGCTAAAAAAAATGTAATGTGGAGTTAAACTCCCCAAAAAAAAAGGTATTTTTTTGTGGAGTTAAACTCCAAAAGAATTTCTGTAGTGGAGTTAAACTCCAAAAGAATTTTATTTGTGGAGTTGAACTCCAAAGATTTTTGCTGTGGAGTTAAACTCCAAAAGAATTTTTGTAGTGGAGTTGAACTCCAAAATAATTTTCCTGATGGTGGAGTTGAACTCCAAAAGAATTTTATTTGTGGAGTTAAACTCCAAAAGATTTTCTCCTTTCTCCTTTGAGAAAAAAACCCAAAATGGGTTCTCTTGAAACTCCAAGATCTAGATCTTGGATGATAAAAAAAGAGACCCTTTTTCTTCTCTTGATGGAGTTTTTGGAGATGGGTTTGTGGTAAAACTTTATTTAGTTTTTTTTTAAAAAAAATGAGAGCTAAGCTCTTGATTTATTTTGAAAATAAAAAGGAAGAGAAAGAACTTGGAAAGGAGAGAGTGGAGGAACAAACCCTAGTTTTTTAGGGAATGAAAAAAGTGTTCTCTTATTCATCATCATGTTGCCTTTTATAGGCTTACACATTTACATATAGCCCCTTAGGCTTTGCAAAAATGGCATTTTAGCCCATCCCATGGTTCATGTGCCATTTCTTTTTGCACATAAACCATGGGCTTACAAAATATTAGTTTTATGCCCATTTTGCATACATTCATGTATAAAAAATTACATAAAAATTATTTATTACATGATTTCTGTTGTTGGCATGGAGGAGGCTGGCCGCGGGCTCGACTTGGGCATGGGCCCGCTTGACCTGGGCTTGGGCCCACCTGGCTTGGGGTTGACCTTGACTTTGACTCGGTCAACGGGGGTGTAAATTTTTACCCCAACAAAGTGCCCCCCATCAATAAATGCACACAGCATATATGGGTCGTGTGCATGAAATTGATGGATCTTCTTTCACGTGGAGGCGACTTGCTTTGGTTCCCACTTTTTGGGACGCACTGTCCTTTTTACGACATGGACGGTCGACGCTTGACGCGTCTCAGAGACGGAGTGTCCGTGGTAGACGTTTCCCTGACCCGGAGTGATTTGGTTCCCGATTTGTGGGGAGCTTGCACTGCCCGTTTTATGACATGGACGGTCGACGCTTAACGCGTCTCCGAGACGGAGTGTCCGTGGTAGACGTTTCCCTGGCCCGGAGCGATCTGGTTCCTGCTTTGTAGGAAGCCTGCACTGCCCTTTTTGCGACATGGACGGTCGACGCTCTGTTCCGAAGCGATTTGGGTTCCCAATTTGCGGGAGCCTGCACTGCCCTTTTTGCGACATAGACGGTCGACGCTCTGTTACGAAGCGATTTGGGTTCCCAATTTGCGGGAGCCTGCACTGCCCTTTTTGCGACATAGACGGTCGACGCTCTGATCCGGAGCGATTTGGGTTCCCAATTTGCGGGAGCCTGCACTGCCCTTTTTGCGACATAGACGGTCGACGCTCTGATCCGGAGCGATTTGGGTTCCCAATTTGCGGGAGCCTGCACTGCCCTTTTTGCGACATAGACGGTCGACGCTCTGATCCGGAGCGATTTGGGTTCCCAATTTGCGGGAGCCTGCACTGCCCTTTTTGCGACATAGACGGTCGACGCTCTGATCCGGAGCGATTTGGGTTCCCAATTTGCGGGAGCCTGCACTGCCCTTTTTGCGACATAGACGGTCGACGCTCTGATCCGGAGCGATTTGGGTTCCCAATTTGCGGGAGCCTGCACTGCCCTTTTTGCGACATAGACGGTCGACGCTCTGATCCGGAGCGATTTGGGTTCCCAATTTGCGGGAGCCTGCACTGCCCTTTTTGCGACATAGACGGTCGACGCTCTGTTACGAAGCGATTTGGGTTCCCAGTTTGCGGGAGCCTGCACTGCCCTTTTTGCGACATAGACGGTCGACGCTCTGATCCGGAGCGATTTGGGTTCCCAATTTGCGGGAGCCTGCACTGCCCTTTTTGCGACATAGACGGTCGACGCTCTGTTACGAAGCGATTTGGGTTCCCAATTTGCGGGAGCCTGCACTGCCCTTTTTGCGACATAGACGGTCGACGCTCTGTTACGAAGCGATTTGGGTTCCCAGTTTGCGGGAGCCTGCACTGCCCTTTTTGCGACATAGACGGTCGACGCTCTGATCCGGAGCGATTTGGGTTCCCAATTTGCGGGAGCCTGCACTGCCCTTTTTGCGACATAGACGGTTGACGCTCTGTTACGAAGCGATTTGGGTTCCCAGTTTGCGGGAGCCTGCACTGCCCTTTTTGCGACATAGACGGTCGACGCTCTGTTACGGAGCGATTTGGGTTCCCAATTTGCGGGAGCCTGCACTGCCCTTTTTGCGACATAGACGGTCGACGCTCTGATCCGAAGCGATTTGGGTTCCCAATTTGCGGGAGCCTGCACTGCCCTTTTTGCGACATAGACGGTCGACGCTCTGATCCGAAGCGATTTGGGTTCCCATTTTGCGGGAGCCTGCACTGCCCTTTTTGCGACATAGACGGTCGACGCTCTGTTACGGAGCGATTTGGGTTCCCAATTTGCGGGAGCCTGCACTGCCCTTTTTGCGACATAGACGGTCGACGCTCTGATCCGAAGCGATTTGGGTTCCCAGTTTGCGGGAGCCTGCACTGCCCTTTTTGCGACATAGACGGTCGACGCTCTGATCCGGAGCGATTTGGGTTCCCAATTTGCGGGAGCCTGCACTGCCCTTTTTGCGACATAGACGGTCGACGCTCTGTTACGAAGCGATTTGGGTTCCCAATTTGCGGGAGCCTGCACTGCCATTTTTGCGACATAGACGGTCGACGCTCTGTTACGGAGCGATTTGGTAGACGTGCCCCCGGCACGGAGTGTCGCTGTTTGACGCAAAGGTCGATGTTGGAATTGGATGGTTTGATTTGTTTGACTTGAGTTGACATCAGCATCGCTATACTGGAATATGGTACCAGGAGCGAATCATCATTCGTCATGAGAGAATTTTGGGATTGGTATTTTTGTCGGCATCTGCATTGCTGCACTGGAATAATGCCAGGAGCAACTCATCATTTGCCCCGGGAGGAGCATCTGCATTGCTGCACTGGAATAATGCCAGGAGCAACTCATCATGTGCCCCGAGAGGATTTGGGAATTGGTGGCTTACGAGACAGGTTTAGATCCCTGTCACCTAAGGCTTTTCAATTTTATGGGCCGTGAGGGTCCCATAAAAGCATTTTCTCCCTACGAGTCGAAAGGATCTCGTAGGTGTATTTTCTTCTTAGGAGTCGTGGGGACTCCTAAGTGTATTGCTCCTTTGTGAGTCATAAAGATCTCACGCGGGAATTTTCTCCTCACAAAGTCGAGAGGACTTTGCGAGTGCGTTTCATTTCTTCTTTTTTTTACGAGTTTGCGCCCTTTTGGGTTTTCACAAACTCGCCGGCAGTCCTGCTGTTTTTACTCACGGAGCCCTTTCGGGTTTTCATCCGTGCCCATTTTGCTTGTGGACATACCGTTCTTCTCTTTTTTTTTCTTTTTTTTTCTCTTTTTTTTCATTTTTTTTCATTTTTTTTTTTTGGAATCTTCCCTGCCGGTGGGACTTTGAATGTGGTCTCGCCGGTAGGACTTGGGAGAGATTGGGATTGTTTTACGTCCGTGGATTGTATACGGTTTTGCAGGATGTATGATCCAGACCGTAGGGCCAGAAACATTTCAGGACTTTGTTGGCGTCTGCATCGCTGCACTGAAATATGGCACCAGGAGCGACTCATCATTCGCCGTTGGTATGAGATTTGGAATTTGGTTGGCGTCTGCATCGCTACACTGGAATATGGTACCAGGAGCGACTCATCATTCGCCGTTGGGGATTGGGATTTGGAATTTGGTTGGCGTCTGCATCGCTACACTGGAATATGGTACCAGGAGCGACTCATCATTCACCGTTTAGGGATTGGGATTTGGAATTTGGTTGGCGTCTGCATCGCTGCACTGGAATATGGTACCAGGAGCGACTCATCATTCGCCACTTAGGGATTGGGGAGCGATGGCTTAGGAGACAGGTTTGGATCCCTATCACCTAAGACTTTTCAATTTTATGGGCCGTGAGGGTCCCATAAAAGCATTTTCTCCCTACGGGTCGTAAGGATCCCGTAGGTGTGTTTTCTCCTTAAGAGTCGTGAGGACTCCTAAGTGTGTTTTTCCTTGGTGAGTCGTAAGGATCTCACGAAGGTTTGTTCTCCTCATGCATCGTGAGGACACATGAGTGGGTCTTTCCAATGAAGCATAATTCCAAAGACGGAGACCAGCCGCGTAACTGGTGGTTGCGGTGGGGCATGGGTATGAAGAGAATTATTTGAGCCCGTGGATTGTATACGGTAGTCAATTTGGGGACTAACCGTAGGGCCGGGAGAATTTTGGAAATTTGAATTTTTGTTGGCGTCTGCATCGCTGCACTGGAATATGGTACCAGGAGCGACTCATCATTCGCCGCTTTTTTTTTGTTTTTGCTGTTTTTTTTTTGTTTTTTTTTTTTTTTGGCCGCGATTGCTCTATCATTTCAGCTTTTCGTATCGCGAAGGTCGCGATTGCCCTATCATTTCGGCTATTTATTCGCGGTTGCCCCATCATTTCGGCTTTATTTTCATTTTTATTTTTACTCGCTGATTTTTATTGCGAGTTGCCCCATCATTTCGGCTTTTCTTTATTTTTCTTTTATTTACACATTTTTTTTTATTTACATTTTTTTTTTACATTCCCAGTTTAACGACTTAGAGGTCGACTGTGTTCAGAAGCTGGGAGAAGATACCCGATTGAGCAGTTGTCAGGGGCACCGCGGGAGCTTGCCCGAAATGCCTTATTACTTTGTCAGTGTTGATGGCCTTGCCCCCAGCTGGGGCCAAGAAAAATCGTTTAAATACCGACTTGCGTCGAATTTGGCAATTGGAAATTGTTAACCCCCTAGTTTTTGAGGGAATGAAAAAAAGTCTTTTTATTCATCATCATGTTGCCTTATATAGGCTTACACATTTACATATAGCCCCTTGGGCTTTTCAAAATGGCTTTTTGCCTATCCCATGGCTTATGTGTCATTTGTTTTTGCACATAAGCCATGAGCTTACAAAAATTTGGCTTTATGCCCATTTTGCATACATTCATGCACAAAAATTAAATAAAAATTATTTGTTACATGATTTTTATTGTTGGCATGGAGGAGGCTGGCCGCGGGCTCGACTTGGGCATGGGCCCGCTTGACCTAGGCTTGGGCCCACCTGGCTTGGGGTTGACCTTGACTTTGACTCGGTCAACGAGGGTGTAAATTTTTACCCCAACAATGACTATGATTTTTGATGAGCCTCAGTTCCTTTCGATGAGGTTCCTTACGCCCTCCGGTGAGAATGTTTTTGAGTTGCCATGGCGAGTCTTGCGTGCGCGACCCCGTCGAGAGAGGGGGTGCCGGTCATGCCTGCGAACAGGCGAGTTGACCGCAACCGCCTCGGGAGAGAAAAGGGTGTGACGAGACTCGGGGTGAAGCTCTCTGGCGTAAGACCTCGGAGCCAAATGAAGCGGTGCCCACCGGGTTCTTGAATATGTCGGCCCGGGGGACCCACGGCTGTTGGAAACAGTGAGGCAACGATCGGCCGGGCCTGCACGAGCGGAGCCTTCTCTCCCTCTGTAGGGGTCCCGATCCTGAGGTGGGAGAGCGGTGACCTGGGGATCTTGCCCCACCGTTTGGACGCGGATGAGCGCCTCCACGACGGACGCGAGTCGGTCTATCCGGCCGGCAAGGGTGTTGATGGCATTGTAAGTTATGTGTATGCCTTAGAGGCCATTACTGTACATACGATGTATATTGTAGTGGATGCTTGGACATATATAGGGAGGACTTTCTTGCTCGACATCATAATATGCTATCTGGTTGCTCTTTATCTTAACATGTACTCTGATTGTCTATATGTCACATGTTGATAAAGCCCTTGGGATGAGTACTTGACTATCGGGACTATGATGCAGATCATACTAGTGGGGACAGAGTAGTCGCCAAGTACATCCTTCAAATGTTCCTAGTCGTAGGAGTACCGAGACAGGGCATCGATACTCCAGAGTAGACTAGCATATGCGCTTCTTGACCCATATGATGGGCGATGGATGATCCCATATCCATTGGTGTTTGACATCAGAGAAGGTATACGGGTGCTCAGTGGAGACTGGGTACACTGGACGGACTCGCCGAGAACTCCCATATGGTATTATAGTTCATGTCAGATGGCAGTTCTCTGGTGACACTGGTACTGGTTAGTCTGTAGACCCGAGATCGTCATAGAGTCTTGTGTGATTCCCACTGTGCTTTGATTTCCATCATACCACGTCCAAGAGAGCGTGCAAAAAGGTGGGTTTTGGGTACAGTCCCGAATCATATGGAGGCAATGAGCGATAGGAGGGGTTTCGCCTCTCCCAGTATAGGGAGTTAATGTTGCGCTGTGTTTGATTGGCTATAACTAGAAATCTCTGGCCAGGGTTGCTTAGATTTACTGGTAAGTATTATCAGTAGTTTCTCGAACAGTTATAGACCATATATCGACATGACTTATCCAGCTACTAGGGTCTGACGTTTACCACCCCTAAACGAGATATGCGACATATCAGATGAAGAGACCGGACTGTATGGAAGTGTTACTGGTTGGATTCACGGGAGAATGTACAGGCTTGCTTGTTGATCTTCTTATCGCTCAATACCTGGCTGTTACGTTTAGCTGACCGCTTGCAGCTTGTGGATGTTTGATATGATCATCACCTACTGCCGGCGTATTGACGATTCTTTAGAGTTCTACAAAGAAGTTTCTTGGCTCATGCAAAATGGAGTAGGAGCACATATATGATATATGCGGGACCGAGAACAATACGTGTATATGATACCGTACTAGATTCTCACAATATGAGATATCGGCCGGGTATATGTGATATAGCCGGGTCATCGGATCAAGTGTTGATTCGATGAACTGATACAGATTATATTAGTCGGTTATTTGTGAAATAGCCGGATTATCGGATCAAGTGTTGATTCGATAATTTAATGTATAATTATATATTTGATATATTAAATTATATTAACTAATATAAGCTCACTAAAAAATTCTTTTTCTCACTCGGGTAATACATTGATATATATACGATATATGTTAATTGTATTATTTTATTTTGTTACAATAAATATTGTATATGTGATATATAATATTGTAACATGTTAGGGTTATTAATGCAACGTGATTAGTGGAGATTAAACATGATTAAGGTTTGATTTGGGTTAATTTTTCTAGAAGCTTCTAGAAGCTTTTGTTTTGTTTTTTGCAAAGATATTTTGTAAAGATATTTTTGTAGATATTTGTTAACCCAACGCAACCCTTGACCATGGTTAAGTCTCTACATGGGTTAAGTTATCATACTTAATCCATGGTTGCATTTCTAACCTTACTATGGATTCATTATTCATCACAAAGAGAATGGTTCTTCTTCTTCCTTCTTCTTTCATGAAAAAGCTTTCTAGCTTTTTATATTGTGATGAAAATGAGTGAGATTAAGAAAACATATGAGAGCTAAAACCCTACTTCATCATCCTAATCTGTCCTAGCCATTTAGATTAGGGTGTTCACTTCATTAGTGAGTGAGAGCTTATGTTAAAGAAACTTCAAGGTAGATCATCTTTGTTATCGAAGATCGGAAGCAAGCTTGCATCTTTCTCTTCGTGGATCCTCTCTAGAGTCCAGAAACTTGATGATTGCAGCGAAGGGATCACAACACGGAGCTTATGAAGTGAAGGACCGGACTACAAAGGTTGTAATCCCAAACTCTTAGAAATAAAGTTGTTTACTTGCTTTATTTCGCCTAATCTCTAGTCTAAGATCTTGGTTAGGCTTGTTCGGCACGTCTAAAATTTAAATCGGGCATGGTTGATACATTGTAGAACCTTGTGAGAGTACCTAGTAACCCTACAGTGGTATCAGAGCCAAGCTAGAGCTTTAGACGAAGTCTAGACGAAGTTTAAAGTCCTATCGAACCCCGAAACCCCATTTTATACCTCTCTCTGGAAATTTTTTAAAATATTGATTTTTTCTGTATTACAAATACTCAGAAAATTAAGCAGGTGATTTTATGGATATGTGTGAAAAACGACCCCGTAAATCCATCAAAGCGCCGCGGAACCGCGGCCAAACCAGGGTATTGGCTACGGTTCCGCGGCAAGTATTGAGGATTGAGGGATAGTTTTTGAACAGTTGATCTGTAGGTACTTTTGCTTGTTTCTGGGAATTTTTAATTTTACTCAAGTGTTGAGTTTTCTGGAGATCTCTTGTATTCATTGATTTGATCGGAAATTTTAACTTCGTTTAAGTTTTTTCCGGATAATTTAGAACGTGTTAAAAAGTTCGATCGGATATCAATAACTCACTTTTTCCCCTGTCGGAAAATTTTCAAGTGTTGGATTTTTCCTCGAGTTTGAAACTTCCGGAAAATAATGCAAGTAACGCAGTGGACCCTCTAGAAGAACATAAACCTTAACTCGATTATGTGACCGTCTGAATCGTCTCTAAACCTTAGGGTTTGGGGCAGTACGGCGTTGCCATATGTGAGGCGTTGGTTTGACCCTTCTACAGCTGGACCATTGGTATTGTGGCATGTGATGGATGCTTTTAAACTCCGCTCAAGTGTTGAGCCATTTGGGAAAAATTGGGTGTTTGATTATTCGATCGGAAAGTTTAATATTGTCTATTTATCTGGAATGTGATATAATATTTGGAATCCACAAGTAGTTATGAGATAACTAATTTGAATGTTATAAATCTAGCAGTTTAGTCTCAGATGATCGGTTGCCACGGGATTTTGATGCGATCAAAAGTCCGTCGCAATCACGTAGCATACGTGGATACTCGCCGGGTAAACTTAATAGACAGCCACGCCCCATAGCCCCGACCAAGTGACTGTAGGAGAACCCCATCGCCAAAAGCATCTGTTTGGGTGCTCACGGCAGCGGTGTTCCGTCTTAGTGCACTTTGTCAACGGCATCCGGGGGTGCGGCTTTCTACTAAAGTTTGCGACGAGCATTCAATCAGGATGTCGGGAATATTATTGAATTGCCCGACTAGATATTGAAAAGTGTTTTCGATATTGAAACTAAAATGCGGGGTTTATAATTTTTGGGCATGCGATGTCTAAGGAATTCATTTGGTTAGGCATGCTATGTCTAAGGAGGTTGCGGATTCTAACTGTTGTAGTTTTACACTTTCTTTTCTGTGACTGTAAGCGTAGTATGCGGTGTATCGCCGGTTTCGTTTCTATACATCAACGACAATCGGGATACGCATACTTGCTTACGTTGATGATATGAGATATTTTGTGTTGCTGTGATATGTTATATTGGATCGTCGTGTTCTGAATAGCCGGGGTTTTTATGTAAGATGAGAGTTTTTATTTTTCATTCATGTAAAATTCATTTGTATGTAATATTCTTTTATTGGGGCACTTCCGGGCTGAGGATGATATCACCATTGTATATTATTTATTTTTCCGCATTAGGTAGACCCAAGGCGGGGAGCACAAGTAACCGGGTTCTGGGGTATAGTGGGAGACCATCTCGAAGAGTTGAGACTGGGTCTCCTAACTCTAGAACTGGCAGGGTTGCTTTCTACTCTCATAGGGGTCTAGGGATGTGGGTTTGGCTATTCATCGCGACCGTGGAATCCGTGTTTTATACAGGCTCGTATTAAGACACGGACCTCCTAGTATATCCAATATTTCATATATGTTCTTCTGCTGCAATGTTCTGTGATGAGATCATATTACTGTCTGAGACGAATGTTTATATTATATATATGAGATATATGTTATATTGCAGATTTCGTTTCAAATATGATGCTTGTGAAGCATATTAAAATGGGACTTCATTAATGAGATTAATTAAATAAAAGAAACCTAAAGATGTTGTAGAAACTTGTTTAAAAACTGGTAGCTCTAGTTCTTGCTTTGCATAGCAGTGTTCCTTGTAGAACATCCAGCACCTTATTCGATAAGGAAAGAGCCGAGATCCCTTCACCGGGAGTGGCCTCTTTAGCGAAACTAGCAGATGCTGCATACTCGGTTTGTTTTTTGATTGCTTCTATAGTTTTTACTTTGCATAGTGTTATTTGTGAAATATCCTGCACCTTATTCGATGAGGAAAGAGCCGACGATCCCTTCACCGGGAGTGACCTCTTTAGCAAAACTAGAAAAGCCTCAAAAACACTCCATTTAAAATCACCCGATTCTACAACGATATCAAGTTCATTACGCAAAAGGTTTTCTTAAAAACCTGTTGTAGCCTTCCGTCATTTCAGATAAGTACTACTTAGTATTCGTGCTGCGTTTGTTGACCTTAGCCAAGGCGTAGTGTGCGGTAGCTAATTAGTGCTTATCTGTATAAGCATATGATGCGATTGAGTTAGGGTAGTCGTGCGGCTTTGTTGACCTTAGCCAAGGGTCGTGCGGGTGGGTTTAATTCAATCGGGAAATGACGGGTTGAACTTGGCTGGCACTTATGATTTGTTGACCTTAGCCAAGGTCATAATTTGCTAGGGGTAAAATATTATTGGGAATTTCAAGTGTTGAAATTTGCAATGAGATTGCATACCTTCTATCAGATAGTTGGATCTCGATACCCGCTACGAGTAAGAGTTACTCCTGAGAGAGTTTTACACATTACAATTAGCCGATCAAGTAGGTGTCTAGAAAGGTGTCAACGGGGTTACGCCCCTAGGAAAACGAGGTTTACTTTAATTAGGTCCGTGCGAAAGCACGGGGAACCTCCCTCAAAGTACCGGCACTGGCCTGGCTGAAAGATTGGCGAACTTGTAGGGTGTAATTAATCCCGGCTAGCCTTTCGTTTTAGGGTTTGAAGGAAAATTTGGCTAAAACAGTGGGAGACATCCTGATTAGGTATATTAATAACCAATCTAATCTTGCAAGAGTATACGCTGAGTGTTTTCTTCTCTCTCTCTCCAGGTAGCGACCATATCACGTCTTAATCAAGATAATAATACGGATGTATTGACCGAACCCGCTTGTTATACTGCGCTGGGGAACGTTGGTCCCGCTCCAACTTATAATTGTTATAAGACAGAGCAGTAAATAGGGAATTACCAGAATTCCCGTGCCGCCCAAACGAAGAAAGTGCATACTGATGCATCTTCTTCGGGTGTGTTCATTACAAAGAACTTTTTCTCAGTATCCTTTACGTCCTGGGTATGAGATACCGGATCAGGATTCCACAATATGTAATTTGTTACATGGGCTACAGATAGGTAGAGAACTGAGAACGGGTGATAAGTTTCATGAGATAGAAACGGTGCAAGTGTTGCAGCCAAGTCTGTTGGTAGTTATCACCCTGTATTAACAAATACATTGATTCTGAACGAATGTTATTAGATACCGAACTTGATATACAACATCATATCAGTCTCTTTATAAGTAAAGAAGGATATAATTTTGTATTGTTGGATAATGTTTTGAACATTTCCTATATCAAGAGTTGATCGGTTCAGGCATGTTATCTAAAAGCATTAACGTTCTAAATCAAACTACAGTTCTTAGTATACAGAACACACATAAGAGGAAGAGTTCAGAAATGAACGAATCCTTCTTGAGGCTTTGTAGACTAGGTCATATCAATGCGACCCGACTAGTTAAGTTACATTTAGATGCATATTTAAATTAGTTTAAATTTATATCTTGTGAAACTTGCCGGTCATGTCACAAAGATAAGATGACCATAGCTCTGTTTATTGGAAACAGAGAAAGAGTTAGTGAACTCTTGGGATTGATACATGATGATGTATGTAAGGTCCCTTATCTACATATGCCAGGACTGGTTCTTTGTACTTCATTACATTCACTGATTATCTCTCAAGATTCGAACATATGTTCCTGTTGAAACACAAGTCTGAACCTTTTGAGAAATTCAATGAATATGAGTTAGAAGCAGAGAACCAAAAACGGGTATAAGTATTATGTCCTTTGATGAGATCAGGGAGGAGAATACTTGAGCAGGGAGATTCCTGGACTATTCTAAAGGAGAATGAGATTCTCTCTCAGTATTACTCCTCCGAATACACCACAGCACGTCGGTGTATCGGGGCGGAGCAATCGCACCCTATGTGACATGGTATGCTCTATGATGAGTACTACTGAGTTGCCTATTTTCTTTTGGGGTTGTGCGCTTGAGACGTTGCATACCTATTGAATAGGGTTCCAATCAAATCAGATGCCTACCACTTCATATGTGATATGGAATGGGAAGAGCCCATATCTTAAGTAAGTTAAGATTTGGGGTTGTCCGGCCTATGTCTAAAAGCATAATCTGGACAAGCTCGAGGCAAAGTCAGTTCTGTAGAAGTTTGTTGGATATCCCAAGCATTCGCAAAGGAATATCTTCTACCAAACTGAGAAACAAAAGATGTTTTGTTTCTCAATATGCCATCTTTGTGAAAGGGAATTTCTTGTGAAGAAATTAGGGGTCATGAGGTAGAACTGGAAAGAGTTCCAGCTATACAAACTGCAGCTGATAATTTGGTAAACCCAAAAGATTCTATAGTTTCCAATGAACCTCAGCCTCTTCGCCGATCTAGTAGGGTTCCTCACCCACCTGAGAGATACTTCGGTTTTCTCTATGACAGTGGAAGCGAGGATTGCATCATAAGATGATGACCCAACTAGTTTCGAGCAGGCCATATAGGATCAAATTGATACCTACTAAATCCTGGGTTTTGATCTATGAGATAGATATAATTGGATGTTAGGATTCTCACTAGTTGTAGTGAGAAGGTATCAATCGATCCTGGGAAGAATCACTGGAAAGGTTCCAGGGTGATAAGGACGACTGAATGTCAGTCGCAGGCATTGTCTTTACCCTCAGTAGAGGGACGGAATGCTGGAAGAGTTCCAAGCTAGATGCCGTGACTTACTAGACGATTAAAGGCAAGACACATCGTTACCAAGAAAGCTACCAAAGAGGCAGTGTGGATATATATAAGTTCATGAGATGAACTTCGTTCCAACCATTGTGTGACAATGGAGTTATGGCTTTGGCCTAGGAACCCACGTCCCATCAGAAATCCAGATATAATTCTTAGGCAGTATCACCTGATCATGGAGATGGTTGATCTTCAGGGAGATCGAGGTTAGGAGAGTAGACTCGGAGGACAATAGCGCGGATCCACTCACAAAGGCCTATTTCCCAGTAGAGACTTTTTATGGATGGTTGAGTATGAGATACTTCAACCACAACTGATTGTTGGGTATGCGATACCACAACAGATGGCCCTAGTGCAAGTGGGAGATTGTTAGTTATGTGTATGCCCTAGAGGATATTACTGTACATACGATGTATATTGTAGTGGATGCTTGGACATATATAGGGAGGAATTTCTTGCTCGACATGATAGTATGCTATCTGGTTGCTCTATATCTTAACATGTACTCCGATTGTCTCTATGTCACATGTTGATAAAGCCCTTGGGATGAGTACTTGACTATCAGGACTATGATGCAGATCATACTAGTGGGGACAGAGTAGTCGCTAAGTACATCCTTCAAATGTTCCTAGTCGTAGGAGTACCGAGACAGGACATCGATACACCAGAGTAGACTAGCGTATGCGCTTCTTGACCTATATGATGGGTGATGGCTGATCCCATATCCATTGGTGTTTGACATCAGAGAAGGTATACGGGTGCTCAGTGGAGACTGGGTACACTGGACGGACTCGCCGAGAACTCCCAGATGGTATTATATCTCATGTCAGATGGCAGTTCTCTGGTGACACTAGTACAGAGTAGTCTGTAGACCCGAGATCGTCATAGAGTCTTGTGTGATTCCCACTGTGCTTTGATTTCCATCATACCACGTCCAAGAGGGCGTGCAAAAAGGTGGCTTTTGGGTACCGTCCCGAATCACATGGAGGCAATGAGCGATAGGAGGGGTTTCGTCTCTCCCAGTATAGGGAGTTGATGTTGCGCTGTGTTCGATTGGCAATAACTAGAAATCCCTGGCCAGGGTTGCTGAGATTTACTGGTAAGTGTTATCAGTAGTTTCTCGAACTCTTATAGACCTCATATCGACACGACTTATCAAGCTACTGGGGTCTGACGTTTACCACCCCTAGACGAGATATGCGACATATCAGACGAAGAGACTGGACTGTACGGGAGTGTTACTGGTTAGATTCACGGGAGAATGTACAAGCTTGCTTGTTGATCTTCTGATCGCTCAATACCTGGGTGGCTGTTACGTTTAGCTGACCGCTTGCAGCTTGTGGGTGTTTGATATGATCATCACCTACTGCCGGTGTATTGACGATTCTTTAGAGTCCTACACAGAGGTTTCTTGGCTCAGGCAAAACGGAGTAGGAGCACATATATGATATGTGCGGGACCGAGGACAATACGTGTATATGATACCGTACTAGATTCTCGCGATATAAGATATTAGCCTGGTATATGTGATATAGCCGGATCATCGGATCAAGTGTTGATTCGATGAACTGATACAGATTATATTAGTCGGTTATTTGTGAAATAGCCGGATTATCGGATCAAGTGTTGATTCGATAATTTAATGTATAATTATATATTTGATATATTAAATTACATTAACTAATATAATCTCACTAAAAGATTTTTTTTCTCACTCGGGTAATATATTGATATATATGCGATATATATTAATTGTATTATTTTATTTTGTTACAATAAATATTGTATATGTGATATATAATATTGTAACATGTTATGGTTATTAATGCAACGTGATTAGTGGAGATTAAACATGATTAAGGTTTGATTTGGGTTAATTTTTCTAGAAGCTTTTGTTTTGTTTTTTGCAAAGATATTTTGTAAAGATATTTTTGTAAATATTTGTTAACCCAACCCAACCCTTGACCATGGTTAAGTCTCTACATGGGTTAAGTTATCATACTTAACTCATAGTTGCATTTCTAACCTCACTATGGATTCATTATTCATCAGAAAGAGAATGGTTCTTCTTCTTCCTTCTTCTTTCATGAAAAAACTTTCTAGCTTTTTATGTTGTGATGAAAATGAGTGAGATTAAGAAAACAAATGAGAGCTAAAATTCTACTTCATCATCCTAATCTATCCTAGCCATTTAGATTAGGGTGTTCACTTCATTAGTGAGTGAGAGCTTGAGTTAAAGAAACTTCAAGGTAGATCATCTTTGTTATCGAAGATCGGAAGCAAGCTTGCATCTTTCTCTTCGTGGTTCCTCTCTAGAGTCCGAGAACTTGATGATTGTAGCGAAGGGACCACAACACAGAGCTTATGAAGTGAAGGACCGGACTACAAAGGTTGTAATCCCAAACTCTTAGAAGTAAAGTTGTTTACTTGCTTTGTTTCGCCTAATCTCTAGTCTAAGATCTTGGTTACGGTTGTTCGGCACGTCTAAAATTTAAATCGGCCATGGTTGATGCTTGTAGAACCTTGTGAGAGTGCCTAATAACCCTACAGTGGTATCAGAGCCAAGCTAAAGCTTTAGGCGAAGTCTAGACGAAGTTTAAAGTCCGATCGAACCCCGATGCCCCATTTTATACCCCTCTCTGGAAATTTTTTAAAATATTGATTTTTTCTGTATTAAAAATACTCAGAAAATTAAGCAGGCGATTTTATGGATATGTTTGAAAAACGACCCCGTAAATCCATCAAAGCGCCGCGGAACCGCGGCCAAACTAGGGTATTGGCGGCGGTTCCGCGGCAAGTCTTGAGAATTGAGGGATAGTTTTTGTACAGTTGATCCTTAGGTACTTTTGCTTGTTTCTGCGAATTTTTAATTTTACTCAAGTGTTGAGTTTTCTGGAGATCTCTTGTATTCGTTGATTCGATCGGAAAGTTTAACTTCGTTTAAGTTTTTTCCGGATAATTTAGAACGTGTTAAAAAGTTCGATCGGATATCAATAACTCACTTTTTTCCCTGTCAGAAAATTTTCAAGTGTTGGATTTTTCCTCAAGTTTGAAACTTCCGGAAAATAATGCAAGTAAAGGCAAACATGATGGGCAAAATGAAATTTTGTAAAGCCCAATGGGCTTTATGTAAAGTGTGTAGCCTATAAAGACAAACATGATGAAAATATCACAACAACTTTTTCTCTCCCTCAAAAATTAGGGTGTGTGCCTCCTTCTCCTTCTTCAAGGTTCTAAAACCTTCTTCCCCTTTTGAATTAAATCAAGAGTTTTACTCTTCTTTTTCCAAAAATAAATAGTTTTTCACCACAAAACCCACAAAGGAGAGCTCAGATCTTCTATTAGATCTCAAAAAGGGGAGATTTTTAAATCTCACCCCCTTTCTCCAAGATCCGGCCAACCGAGAGGAAGAAGAATGAGACCCACCTCCAAAAATCCCATCTTGGGAAGATCCAGGGCCAAAGGGGGGAGAAACAAAGGGACCCTCCTTTGATCATTTCTAAAGATTTCTAGGAGTTTAACTCTATTCAAGATCTGTTGGAGTTCAACTCCATAAATTAATATCTTTTTAGGAGTTTAACTCCAGAAGTCAAATCGGGAGCACAGCTCCCAGTGCAGGAATGAAGTCTTTTTTCCTGCTGGCGCCCAGCGCCCGCGTGCCAAGCCCATGGGGCGCTGGCGCCCGCGTGCCAAGCACGTGGGACGCCAGCGCTCAGCACTTAGTGTTTCCCCAATCAGAGCGAAGCTCTGTTCAAATTCCAAGATTTGAAATGAAGCAACGCTTCTGCTTCCCCCAATCAGAGCAAAGCTCTGTTCAAATTCCAAGATTTGGAATGAAGCGACGGTTCCTTTCCCCCAATCAGAGCAAACCTCTGCTTCAAAATTCAAAATTTAAATTGAAGAAACGCTTCAGATCCAGCGCTCTGCGCTGCGCACCATGTGTCAAACACAGGTGCTCTAGCGCAGTTGCGCTGCGCACCATGTGTCAAACACAGGTGCTCTAGCGCAGTTGCGCTGCGTTCTGCGCTGCGTGCCACGTGTCCAACACGGGTGCGCTGCGCTCTGCGCTGCGCGCCACGTGTCGAACGTAGAGGTGCGCCAGCGCAAGGTGTGCCAGCGCTGGAATTAAAAATTCCCCCACCGTCAGATCAAAAGATCTACTAATAATAAATTATTAATTAATCAAAACTAAAATTCTATTATGGAAAGATTTTTCAATCTTAATTAAAATAAGAAGATTATTTTCTGTAAAACAGAAACCTTAGGATCAAAGATCCAACGGTGGGAAATATTCCCAAATCAATCAGAGAAAGATCTCTTAAAACTGATTTAACAAATCATTTGGCCCTATATAAAGGACCCTAGACTTTAAGCCTAAAATATACAGAAGAGAGAGAATATAGAAAAGAGAGAGAAAAACCCTCTGCAAAAAGAGCAAGCTCTTAGAAAAAAGAAGAGTTTTTCTTCTTCTTCAAGGTAAAAAGAACTATGTTCTTGAATAACAGAGATGAATTCATCTCGTAAAAAGAAGAAATATCTTCTAAAAAGATCTTAGATCTATAAAAAAAACTAAGGTCTTTAATTTAAAAGAAAAGATCAAAAAGATCTAATCATAAAAAGACTAAAAGAAGTATTTTACTTCATTCACAGATCTTTTGATCTATAAAGGAAGAGCCTTTTATAAAAACAAGAACTTTTGTTCATGGAACTTGAGGAAAAAGCCTCCTTTGAAGAATATAAATTTATTATTTGATCATAAAATTGATCAGATGCGCTCTGCGCTATTGAAAGTGCCTTGCACTCATGAATTGCGCCTTTGCGCTCATTGGACCGGCGCTCAGCGCCAAAACCTGCCACGTGTCAACCATAAACACAATCTGCGCTTTGCGCTTTTAAAACAGAGCACTGCGCTCATGGGCTGGCGCTCAGCGCCAAGCGCGCCACGTGTCACTCACAGGTGCGCCAACAGACTTGCGCAAAGCGCTCATAAACTAAAAGCGCAATGCGCTAACAAACTAGCGCTAAGCGCGACACGTGTCCTCTTCGTGTGCGCTGTTAGTTATATGTATGCCCTAGAGGCTATTACTGTACATACGTTGTATATTGTAGTGGATGCTTGGACATATATATGGAGGAATTTCTTGCCCGACATGATAGTATGCTATCTGGTTACACTTTATCTTAACATGTACTATGATTGTCTCTATGTCACATGTTGATAAAGCCCTTAGGATGAGTACTTAACTACCAGGACTATGATGCAGATCATACTAGTGGGGACAGTGTAGTCGCCAAGTACATCCTTCAAATGTTCCTAGTCGTGGGAGTGCCGAGACGGGGCATCGATACCCCAGAGTAGACTAGAGTATGCGCTTCTTGACTCATATGATGGGCGATGGATGATCCCATATCCATTGGTGTTTGACATCAGAGAAGGTGTACGGGTGCTCAGTGGAGACTGGGTACACTGGACGGACTCGCCGAGAACTCCTAGATGGTATTATACCTCACGTCAGATGGCAGTTCTCTGGTGACACTAGTACAGAGTAGTCTGTAGACCCGAGATCGTCATAGAGTCTTGTGTGATTCCCACTGTGCTTTGATTTCCATCATACCACGTCCAAGAGGGCATGCAAAAAGGTGACTTTTGGGTACAGTCCCGAATCACAAGGAGGCAATGAGCGATAGGAGGGGTTTCGTCTCTCCCGGTATAGGGAGTTGATGTTGCGCTGTGTTCGATTGGCAATAACTAGAAATCCCTGGCCAGGGTTGCTGAGATTTACTCGTAAGTGTTATTAGTAGTTTCTCGAACTGTTATGGACCTCATATCGACACGACTTATCAAGCTACTGGGGTCTGACGTTTACCACCCCTAGGCGAGATATGCGACATATCAGACGAAGAGACCGGACTGTACGTGAGTGTTACTGGTTGGATTCACGGGAGAACATACAGGCTTGCTTGTTTATCTTCTGATTGCTCAATACCTGGGTGGCTGTTATGTTTAGCTGACTGCTTGCAGCTTGTGGGTGTTTGATATGATCATCACCTACTGCCGGCGTATTGACGATTCTTCAGAGTCCTACACAGAGGTTTCCTGGCTCAGGAAAAACGGAGTAGGAGCACATATATGATATGTGCGGGACCGAGAACTATACGTGTATGTGATACCGTATTAGATTCTCACGATATGAGATATCGGCTGGGTATATGTGATATAGCCGGGTCATCGGATCAAGTGTTGATTCGATGAACTGATACAGATTATATTAGTCGGTTATTTGTGAAATAGCCGGATTATCGGATCAAGTGTTGATTTGATAATTTAATGTATAATTATATATTTTATATATTAAATTACATTAACTAATATAAGCTCACTAAAAGATTCTTTTTCTCACTCGGGTAATACATTGATATATATGCGATATATATTAATTGTATTATTTTATTTTGTTACAATAAATATTGTATATGTGATATATAATATTGTAACATGTTATGGTTATAAATGCAACATGATTTGTGGAGTTTAAATATGGTTAGGGTTTGGATTAGGGTTAAACTTTCATGAAGCTTTCAAGAAGCTTCTTGAAGCTTTGACTTTGACCTTGATATTTTGTGATATTTTGCAAAGATATTTCTTTAACCCAACCCAACCCTTTAATAATAGTTAATTCTATCCATGGGTTAAGTCTTCATTCTTAACCTATGGTGGCATTTCTAACCTCACACACTTGATTCATTATTCATCACAAATGGTTTTGCTTCTTCTTCTTCCTCTTTGATAAAAAGCTTTCTAGCTTTTTCAAAATTGATGAAAATGAGTGAGATAAAGAAAACAAATAAGAGCTAAATTCCTACTTCATCATCCTCATCTATTCTAGCCACTTAGATTAGGGTGTTTGCTTTGCTATTACTTGATTAGTGAATCAAAAGCTTGGGCTTGAGTTTCTTCATGGTAGATCATCTTTGTTATCGAAGATCGGAAGCAAGCTTGCATCTTTCTCTTCATGGAGCATCTCTTGAGTCCGGGTACTCGATGATCGCAGCGAAGGGACCTCAACATGGAGCTTTAGAAGTGATGGAACGGACTACAAAGGTTGTAATCCCAAACTCTTAGAAGTAAAGTTGTTTACTTGCTTTGTTTCGCCTAATCTCTAGTCTAAGATCTTGGTTAGGGTTGTTCGGCACGTCTAATTTTTAAATCGGGCATGGTTGAGACCTTGTAGACCCTTGTGATAGTGCCTAGTAACCCTCCAGTGGTATCAGAGCCAAGCTAGAGCTTTAGGCGAAGTCTAGACGAAGTTTAAAGTCCGATCGAACCCCGAAACACCATTTTACACCCCTCTCTGGAAATTTTTAAAAATGTTGATTTTTTCTGTATTAAAAATACTCAGATAATTAAGCAGGTGATTTTATGGATATGTGTTAAAAACAACCCCATGAATCCATCAAAGCGCCGCGGAACCGCGGCCAAACCAGGGTATTGGCGACGGTTCCGCAGCAAGACTTGAGGATTAAGGGATCTTTTATCAACAGTTGATCCGTAGGTGTTACCTAGTGCTTCTGGGAATTTTTAATATTACTCAAGTGTTGAGTTTTCTGGAGATCTTTTGTATTCGTTGATTCGATCGGAAAGTTTGACTTCGTTTAAGCTTTTTTCGGGTAATTTAGAATATGTTAAAAAGTTCGAACGGATATCAATAACTCACTTTTTCCCCTGTCGGAAAATTTCCAAGTGTTGGATTTTTCCTCAGTTAAAGAACGTTCTAAGTCATGCAAGTAACGCGGTGGACCCTCTAGAAGAACAAAAACCTTAACTCGATTATGTGACCGTCTGAACCTCCTCTAAACCTTAAGGTTTGGGGCAGTACGGCGTTGCCACATGTGAGGCGTTGGTTTGACCCTTCTACGGCTGGACCATTGGTACTGTGGCATGTGATGGATACTTTTTGAACTCCGCTCAAGTGTTGAGCTATTTGGGAAATCTTGGGTATTTGTTTATACGATCGGAAAGTTTAACATTGTCTATTTATCTGGAATGTGATACAATATTTGGAATTCACAAGTAGTTATGAGATAACTAATTTGAATGTTATAAATCTAGCAGTTTAGTCTCAGATGATTAGTTGCCACGGGATTTTGATGCGATCAAAAGTCCGTCACATTCACGTAGCGTACGCGGATACTCGCCGGGTAAACTTAATAGATAGCCACGCCCCATAGCCCCGACCAAGTGACTGTAGGAGAACCCCGTCGCCAAAAGCATCCGTTCGGGTGCTCGCGGCAGCTGTGTTCCGCCTTAGTGCACTTCGTCGACGGCATCCGGGGGTGCGGCCGTCTACTAAAGTTTGGGACGAGCATTCGATCAGGATGTCGGGAATCTTGTTGAATTGCCCGACTAGATATTGAAAAGTGTTTTCGATATTGAGAATAAATGCGGGGTTTATAATTATTAGGCATGCGATGTCTAAGGAATTCATTTGGTTAGGCATTCAATGTCTAAGGAGGTTGCGGATTCCAACTGTTATAGTTTTACACTTTCTTTTCTGTGACCGTAAGCTTAGTATGTGGTGTATCGCCGGCTTCGTTGCTATACATCAACGACAATCGGGATACGCATGCTTGCTTACGTTGATGATATGAGATATTATGTGTTGCTGTGATATGTTATATTGGATCGTCATGTTCTGAATAGCCAGGGGTTTTATGTGAGATGGGGGTTTTTATTTTCATTCATGTAAAATTCATTGTATGTAATATTCTTTTATTGGAGCACTTCCGGGCTGAGGATGATGTCACCATTGTATATTATTTACTTTTCCGCATTAGGTAGACCCACGGCGGGGAGCACAAGTAACCGGGTTCTAGGGTCCAGTGGGAGACCATCTTGAGGAGTCGAGACCGAGTCTCCTAACCCTAGAATTGGCAGTGTTGCTTGACGCTCTCGTAGGGGTCTAGGGATGTGGGTTTGGCTATTCATCGCGACCGTGGAATCCGTGTTTTATGCAGGCTCGATATAAAACACGGACTACCTAGTATATCCAATATTTCATATGTTATCTCCTGCTGCAATGTTCTGTGATGAGATCATATTACTGCCTGAGACGAATGTTTATATTATATATATGAGATATATGTCATATTGCAGATTTCGTTTCAAATGTGATGCTTGTGAAGCATAATAAAATGGGACTTCATTAATGAGATTAATGAAACTAAAATAAACCTAAAGATGTTGTAGAAACTTGTCTCAAAAACAGGTAGCACTAGTTTTTGCTTTGCATAGCGGTGTTCCTTGTAGAACATCCAGCACCTTATTCGATAAGGAAAGAGCCGAGATCCCTTCACCGGGAGTGAGCTCTTTAGCGAAACTAGCAGATGCTACAAACTCGGTTTGTCTTTTTGATTGTTTCTATAGTTTTTGCTTTGCATAGTGATATTTGTGAAATATCATGCACCTTATTCGATAAGGAAAGAGCCGACGATCCCTTCACCAGGAGTGACCTCTTTAGCAAAACTAGAAAAGGCCTAAAAAACATTCCATTTAAAATCACTCGATTCTACAACGATATCAAGTTCATTACGCAAAGGGTTTTCTTAAAAACCCGTCGTACCCCTCCGTCATTTCAGATAAGTACTACTTAGTATTCGTGTTGCGGTAGTTTGGCCTCCGTCAAGGCGTAGTGTACGGTAGCTGATTAGTGCTTATCTGCAAGCATATGATGCGATTGGATTAGGGTATTCGTACGGCGTAGTTTGGCCTCCGTCAAGGGTCGTGCGGGTGGGTCTAATTCAACCAGGAAATGACGGGTTGAACTTGACTAGCGGACTCTGGGTAGTTTTGCCTCCGTCAAGATCATAGGACGCTAGGGGTAAAATATTATTGGGAATTTCAAGATTTGAAATTTGCAATGACATTGCATACCTTCTATGAGTTAGTTGGATCCCGATACCCGCTGTGAGTAAGAGTTACTCCTGAGAGAGTTTTACACATTACAATTAGCCGATCAAGTAGGTATCTAGAAAGGTGTCAACGGGGTTATGCCTCTGGAAAAATGAGGTTTATTTTAATTAGGTCCGTGCGAAAGCACGGGGAACCTCCCTCAAAGTACCGGCACTGGCCTGACTGAAAGATTGGCGAACTTGTAGAGTGTAATTAATCCTGGTTAGTCTTTCCTTTTAGGGTTTGAAGGAAGATTTGACTAAAACAGAGGGAGACATCCTGATTAGATATATTAATAACCAATCTAATCTTGCAAGAGCATACGCTGGGTGTTTTCTTCTATCTCTCTCCAGGTAGCGACCATGTCACACCTTAATCAAGATAATAATACGGATGAATTGACCGAACCTGCTTGTTATACTGTGCTAGGGAACGTTGGTCCCGCTCCAACTTATAATTGTTATAAGACAGAGCAGGAAATAGGGGATTACCAGAATTCCCGTACCGCCCAAACGAAGAAAGTACATGCTGATGCACCTTCTTCGGGTGTGTTCATTACCGAGAACTGTTTCTCAGTATCCTTTACGTCCTGGGTATGAGATACCAGATCAGGATCCCGCAAATGTAATCTGTTACATGGGCTACAGAAAGGTAGAGAACTGAGAACGGGTGATAAGTTTCAAGAGTTGGAAATGATGAAAGTGTTGCGGCCAAGTTTGTTGGCAGTAATCACCCTGTATTACCAGAATACATTGATTCTGAACGAATGTTATTAGATACTGAACCTGATATACAACATCATATCAGTCTCTTTATTAGTAAAGAAAGATATAATTTTGTATTGTTGGATAATGTTTTGAACATTTCCTATATCAAGTGTTGATCGGTTCAGGCATGTTATCTAAAAGCATAGACGTTCTAAATCAAACCACAGTTCTTAACGTACAGAACACATAAAAGAGGAAGAGTTCAGAAATGAACGAATCCTTCATGAGGCATTGTAGACTAGGTCATATCAATGCGACCCGACTAACTGAAGTTACATAAAGATGCATATTCAAATTAGTTTGGATTTACATCTTGTAAAACTTTCCAGTCATGTCACAAAGATAAGATCACCACAGCTCCGTTTATTGGAGACAGAGAAAGAATTAGTGAACTCTTGGGATTGATACATGTTGATGTATGAAGGTCCCCCGTCTACACATGCCAAGACCGGTTCTTTGTACTTCATTACATTCACTGATAATCTCTCAAGATCCGAACATATGTTCCTGTTGAAACACAAGTCTGGAATTTTTGAGAAATTCAATGAATATAAGTTAGAAGTAGAGAACCAAAAACCGGGTAAAAGTACTATGTCCTTTGATGAGATCAAGGAGGAGAATATTTGAGCACGGAATTCCTGGACTATTCTAAAGGAGAATGAGATTCTCTCTCAGCATTACTCCTCCAAATAAACCACAGCACGTCGGTGTATCGGGGCGAAGCAATCACACCCTATGTGATATGGTGTGCTCTATGATGAGTACTACTGAGTAGCCTATTTTCTTTTCGGCTTATGCACTTGAGAAGTTGCGTACCTATTGAATAGGGTTCCAACCAAATTAGATGCCTACCACTCCATATGTGATATGGTATGGGAAGAGCCCATCTCTTAAGGAAGTTAAGATTTGGGGTTGTCCGGCCTATGTCAAAAGCAAAATCCGGACAAGCTCGAAGCAAGGTCAGTTCTGTGGAAGTTTGTTGGATATCCCAAGCATTCGCAAGGGAATATCTTCTACCAAACTGGGGAACAAAAGGTGTTTTTGTTTATCAGCATGCCACCTTTGTGAAAGGGAATTTGTAACAACCGAGTTCAGTTATACCAATTTCAGTTCCCGTATTTATATATCTGTGGCATTTTATTTATTTATCGTGTTTGGGTGCGAATGGTATTTCACTTTTTACATTGCATTCGACCCAACCCGCTTGCTTGAACTGGTTGATTCATATTTATAGATTACCCTGACTTGTTTCATAGACACGTGCATCTAGTGTAAACTGCATATTGGCATTTCATCTAGCATCGCATATTTTATCATATAACATTTTAGGTTATAGAAAATAAATTAAAATTGCATTTCATAACCTGCATGTTACCCCTAACCCCGTGGTAGCATCCGCGCATCTTGTTCTCGTCCCGTTCAGTGAAACGGGCGTGTTTGGATGACTACGCGCACGTACGTACATCCGTTCTTGGGGGTATGCATTTTCATTACCTAATCATTCATTTTAAGATTTGGGAGTTGCATATAATTTTCGTATTTTAAATCTAAATTTTTGGACCTGACCCGGGCGCGTTTTGAAATATTTTCGTATCCCGCTAAAATTCAATTTATTTAAATTTTAAAATTTAATTTTGATATTTTTTAACAACTCAGATGATTTCCAAAACCAATATAAATCTTTTTAATTTTTTTTAATAAAATCTAAATCCTATTAAACTCATAATCTCACACAGCTCTCTCTTTTCCCCCGGGCTCCACACCACGAACCAATGAAAACATTTCTTTTCCTATTCACCGGGTCCCACTTAATCTCTCTCTCTTTCTTTTCCTCTTCTCTTTCTCTCTCCCAGCGCGGCTCTCTCTCTCTCATCTTTCTCTCTCTTTCGCACACACTCTCTCTCATATCGCGATTACTGTGCACTTCTCGAATCTCGTCACCGCCCCTTGGATCCCGTCACCTCCCTTCTTCATATCTCCTTCTTTCTTTTTTTTTTAAAAAACCCGAGCTCATCTCCCTCCTCGCCAACCCACCGTCGCCAAGCCTCTCTCCTCGAAACCCTAACCCTATCTTCATCGCCTCTCTTCCCTCAACCTTTCCTCCTCCTCGTCTCCATCTTCCTCTTCTTCTTTTCCCTCCAAGCCTTCACCTGCACACCCACGACAACCACAGCACCCATCATCATCGCCACTTATCTTCACCACCGACCACCTCCTCCCATCACCATCTTCTTCTTTTCTCCCCTCTCCTCTGTCTTCTTCCCTCACACAACCCTCAACCCATCAGGAAACCCTGCAAACAGAAAACCCTAGACACCGAAACCCTAACCTCCATCTCGACCGCCGCTCATCGCCGGTGAATCCTACACCACTCTCTCATCGCCTCAATCCCCTGGAACCCCAGTGCACCAATCCACAGTGAGCTCTCTCTCACATTCTTCCCTTCTTCTCTTCTTCTTCTTTCTATTCTTTCTTTCTTTTATTTTTTCTATTCTGTATTCTTTTAAATCTCTGTAGATCACCGGAGCCGTGACGATGTCGACGATCCCGACGACCCAGCGAGCGTACCTGACCCGTGTGATCCCCTTGTACGTTGTTTGGATCCGTTCCGTGTACCGTGCGCGCGTCGCGACTTTTTCTCCGACATAAGACGTTCCGTATACCCGTTTCTTGATTCGTCTAGGCAAGTAAAACTTGCTACATGCTATTTTATTTATTACATACTTATTTAATTGCATATTAAACCTGTAGTTTAAATCTAATACCACATGTTCCATTTTAACATTTCGATATTCCATTTATATCATTTTAGATCTAGAACTTGAAAACATATCTTGTTGCATGTTAGATTACGATATACGGTATCCATATCTATATTTGAATCACATAATGCTTATTTGCACAGCCCATAGTACCATTTTAAATAGTTTATAACTTTTGGATACCTATTTGCATCCATTCCGACTAATATACATATTATTGCATCCATAGATCACTTGAATATATAATATTGTAATATTAACATTCCATATTTGATAAAGTGTATTTTAATTAATGTTGGAACTATAATCTTAACCCTAATCAATAACCGTGCATCCATGTGTTTGAATTTATACCCGTTTGCATACCGCATCACACTATTCCATTTTATTGTTGCATTTGTACCCCATACTTGTTTTGTGTACCCATGCTTATTTTAGTTTGATTATGAGCACCCACGTGACATTTTGTGCACCTCTGACATGACTTGATACACCTACCACTTGACACGACGTGATACCGTGGACTTCTTGACATGCCATGATACCTATATACAACCTGACTTGACCTGATGTACCATGGCTTTACCTGTTCCCTGATCTTGTTACTAATGTCAACAAACTTGACCTGTTGTCCCTACGGACGTGTCCTGTTGTCTATCCAGACAAACCTGTACCTGCTTGATCCTGTGTTGGCATTAGCTCCAGATTTATTAATACCTGACTTGAACATATACAACTTGGGGGTATGGCGAAATCAATAATGAAATCTGACTTGTAACTCGACAGTTCGCTTGCTTATACTGATCAGTTTTAGAGGCTAGGCCAGCCTTGGGATGATGTTGCTGACATCATTCATCTATACATGTTTCCTGTTTTAGTGCCTAGCGGCATGTCTCGGTTCCAGCCTGAGAATCTTGACCGTGGTCCCGGGTATGAACGGGATACTATTGAGTTACATCGATGATTCATCAAATTGATTTCAAAGACTTGAGAGTAGTTAACCCAATAGACCAGTCTAGATTACTCACTACACATTACCCTCACGGTCCTCATTTATATTACCGCTATACCTGTTTTACTGTTCATAAGCATACCTGTATGTCTTGCTACCCCTGTTTATTTTATTGCTTGATATTATGACGCACTGACGTCTGGATTTTGTATGGCCCAAATTCTCTACCTTTGCTACAGGCCGAGCAGGAGTTTTTCAGTCAGCATGCTGAGCAGTGAGAACTTGTTAGTAGTTAGTTTATTTTACTTTCCGTATTTTCATTCATGATGTGAGCCCGCATTATGAGACATACATTCCAGTTTATTCTTGTATTGGATCTTTTGCTTCCGCATTATTTTATTCTTGACTCGTTATTTTGGCTTATGGACATGTATTAGATAGTTATTATTATTTTTCTTGATATCTCTACAGCCGTAATGTGACTGTGGATGGATATTTCCTATCCATAGGTAGCATGGTTGACTATGTCACGTGCCTATTTTAGCGTACTCTGGGAAGTGGGGCGTGACAGAATTTCTTGTGAAGAAATTAGTGGTCATGAGGTAGAACTGGAAGGAGTTCCAGCTATACAAACTGCAGCTGATGATTTGGTAAACCTGGAGGATTCAATAGATCCTAACGAACCTCAGCCTCTCCGCCGATCTAGTAGGGTTCCTCATCCACCTGAGAGATACTTCAGTTTCTCTATGACAGTGGGAGAGAGAATTGCATCATGAGATGATGACCTAACTAGTTTCGAGCAGGCCATCAGGAGCGGGACTCTGTAAGAATGGTTGGATGCTTAGCGATCTGAGATGGAATCCTTATACACCAACAAAGTATGGACTTTGGTTGCTTTATCTGAAGGGTTAAATCCCCATCAGGAGCAAGTATATCTTGAGAAGATTACTTGGTGTACATGGAAAAGTTAAGACTTTCAAAGCTTTGCTTAAGTCCATCCAGATCCTACTTGCCACGGCTGCATACCATGACTACGATATCTGGCGGTTGGGTGTCATGACTGCTTTTCTAAATGATGATTTGGAAGAGAGAGTCTATAAGTACAAAGCCAGAGGGCTTCGTAGACAGTGGGAGCAGTAGAAACATGTGCAAGATGTTTTATAGGATAAATCAGGCATCGCGGAGTTGGAACGTCTGTTTTGATGTAGTAGTCAAAGAGTTTGACTTCATCAAAATGGTAGATGAACCTTGTATATACAAAAAGGTAGTAGGGAGTATGGTGGTGATCCTCGTATAGTACTTGGATGACATACTCTTGATAGGGAAGGAGTTTTCTATGCTACGCTCGGTCAATCTCCTCTTATCACAAAGATTCTCTATATAGGATCAAGGTGATACCTCCTAAATCCTGGGTTATGGATCTATGGGATAGATCTAATTGGATGTTAGGATTCTCACTAGTTGTAGTGAGATGGTATCAATCGATCCTGGGAAGAATCACTGGAAAGATTCCAGGGTGATAAGGACGAATGAATATCAGTCGCAGGCATTGTCTTTACCCTCAGTGGAGGGACGGTATGTTGGAAGAGTTCCAAGCTAGATACCGTGACTTACTAGACGATTAAAGGCAAGATACATCGTTACCAAGGATGCTACCAAAGAGGCAGTCTGAATATATATATTAGTTCATGAGATGAACTTCGTTCCTGCCATCGTGTGACAATGGAATTGTGGCTTATGCCAAGGAACCCCCATCCCATCTATGATCCAGACATATTCTTAGGCAGTATCACCTGATCATGGAGATGGTTGATCTCCAGGTAGATCGAGGTTAGGAGAGTAGACTCAGCGGACAACAGCGCGGATCCACTCACAAAGGCCTATTTCCCAGTAGAGACTTTTATGGGATGGTTGAGTATGAGATACTTCAACCACAGCTTATTGTTGGGTATGAGATACTACAACAGATGGCCCTAGTGCAAGTGGGAGATTGTTAGTTATATGTATGCCCTAGAGGCCATTACTGTACATACATTGTATATTGTAGTGGATGCTTGGACATATATAGAGAGGACTTTCTTGCTCGACATGATAGTATGCTATCTTGTTACACTTTATCTTAACATGTACTATGATTGTCTCTATGTCACATGTTGATAAAGCCCTTAGGATGAGTACTTGACTACCAAGACTATGATGTAGGTCATACTAGTGGGGATAGTGTAGTCGCCAAGTACATCCTTCAAATATTCCTAGTCGTGGGAGTGCCGAGACGGGGCATCGATACACCAGAGTAGACTAGCGTATGCGCTTCTTGACTCATATGATGGGCGATGGATGATCCCATATCCATTGGTGTTTGACATCAGAGAAGGTATACGGGTGCTCAATGGAGACTGGGTACACTGGACGGACTCGCCGAGAACTCCTAGATGGTATTATACCTCACGTCAGATGGCAGTTCTCTGGTAACACTAGTACAGAGTAGTCTGTAGACCCGAGATCGTCATAGAATCTTGTGTGATTCCCACTGTGCTTTGATTTCCATCATACCACGTTTAAGAGGGCGTGCAAAAAGGTGGCTTTTGGGTACAGTCCCGAATCACAAGGAGGCAATGAGCGATAGGAGGGGTTTAGTCTCTCCCGTGATGTCCTTAACCTCAACCGTGATGTCTTTAAACTAACATCGGACTGTGAGGTCCTTAAACTCACGAACTATGATGTCCTTAACCTCGACCGCGACGTATTTAAACTAACATCGAACTGTGGGGTCCTTAAATCCACGGACTATGATGTCCTTAACCTCGACCGCGATGTCTTTAAACTAACAATGAACCCTTATGTCCTTAAACTGGCAATCGACCGCAATGTCCCTAAACTAAATAATAGAGCCTAATTGCTCTCTTGTCGGATCTAAATGGTCCCGTTAAGTTGATCTTAGTCTAAATTTAGACCAACATATCCTTAACAAACGTTTAAGTTGATCTTAGTCTCAAATGAGACTAATGTATCCTTAAACCCAACCCTTAAACCCAAATTTAAGAAAGATACGGATTTGGACTAGTCCACGCCCTACGGGCGACAACATAACTTAGTCTCCGTATACAATCCACGGGAAACCACAAACAAAACAAACACCCACGACACGAAGTGACCATCTGGAGAAGGAGAAAGTTGTTATCGCGATGCGGTAGCGTAATTAACTGCATGGGCTTGCGCCTGCAGGGAAGAGCATCCCCACAATCAAAACCCCCTCAAACGAACGGGAATATGACGAAGTCTGCTATATCGGCCGCATCCGTTTAAACCTTCAATTTATGGTGCCATAAATCAACTTGGCATCTTCGGAGAGGTGGACGGATAGCACCAATTCGCATCTGCCCCGAATTTCAGGCAAGACGGACCTACGCGGTCGCGTCTCCGTGTTCGGAGGGGAACAGATTCTGGCACGCCCGGTGGGACCTTTTCCTCTTTCCACTCCACACTTCGTGTGTCGTGTTCGCGAACCAATCGCGGTTTGCTGATGGTTGCCCTTGGGTTCGAGATACTAAGATTTGGCGTTTTGCTTGGTGCAGAAAGCGAAGGATCAATGGCGTTCACTTGTGCAAAATGTTCCAACTGCAACTGCAACCTACGCTCCGCCTCACCTGGAGGTGTAGCTTACGGGCCCCAAGCGGCTTCCTTATTCACGATGCCAGTGGTACAGGTCACTCAGGCCACTACTGGATTGTTTTTCGGGACCATGCTCCAGCCAACGAGCATCACCGTTCTTGTACCAGCACCGGAATATCCTAAGAAGTCGGTCTTCGATCGGCTTGCTACTCCCACGGCCCCTCTCAACGGGTCGTCCAGCTCCACCTCCTCGGTCTTCGCCAGACTGAGCCTGAACTCCGATGGGCCTGCCAAGAAGCCCATGACACCTGAAGTGGCCATCCCAAAGAAGATAGCCATCTCTGCTCCTGAAGTCGTCAAGGCGGCTTCTCCTGCCAAAGAGTCGGTCTTTACAAGATTGACTATTCCGGCTCCAGTTCATGCTCAAAGGTCTGTCTTTGACAGATTGGATACCACTACTCAAAAGACGTCAGTCTTCAAGAGGCTGGCACCAGCGGCGCCTTATCTAGACAGGGGGCAAGAAAAAGCCATCCCCATCGCCGAACCAACACCGTCAGCTCGACACGCTCGACGTCGCCACTGGCGCCGAGTAAGGAAGGCTGGGGGCCACTCCCCCTCTAGGCTAACTCCACTGGCTCCAACGGTGGAAATTAATGTTGTTGTTCCAACCGGGAACAGATTTGAGCTGCTAAACAAGGTGCGCAGGAATTCTCCTACCGCCGTACTAAAAAGATCTCCGCCGCCGGTGGAGACCGTCATAGAAATGATGCCGGAACAGTACCCTCAACGATTGTCTTCTAAAGTTTACAAAATCTGGCGACAAGTCCGAGAGTCGGTGGTTGATCAAGACTATCCACGCCGGCAGAAGAAGCTGAAGGTCCGGCAGGAAGAAAACCGTCCTGTTAAGCCACAAAAGACGACGGCTACTAGGGTGCCCACTGCAGCGGCCCCCTCAACTTCGACCGCTCATAAGAGGAGAAGGCCGGAGAAAATCCCCATGCTTTCAACAACTGTCAAAGGCACTGAGCCTAAACGCCCTAAGTCTGGGGGCATGGTGGTGCATACCATCTATATGGCATCCGGAAAAGAGGATAGTCATATTTCCATAGGTCATCGACCGCTTACGTGATCAGTGACCAGGGCTCAGGAGCAACAACAACAAAAGCTTCAGGAGATGATGACTGCAATGGCTGTGCTCACAGGACCGAAGGCAAGCCCAGAGGCATCCTCGGAGCAACGCCATGAGCAGGAAACTGACGCTGAATTTCTTCGGAGAATGCTTGAAAAGAAGGACAAAGAAACCGCGGAACAAGCGGCCAATATAAAGCAAATGGCCCTTCTATTCCAGGATATGATGGGCATGATGATCCAGCCGGATCCCCCAGCCAAAAATCCTCCAGTAATAATTGAAGATGACAGAGGAGAAACATCGAATCCTCTGCCGGCTCTGTCGACAGCCAAAGAAGAGACAATCTCCAAAGCTGCACTGGATGACTATATTGCTCAGCAAATAAGAGTTCACCAGGCAAATGAAGCGGTTGGCCAAGTTGTTAGAACCGGGTGACCATATCCAGGCTGGTATGATCAGATAAAGTACCCGCCGGGCTACACGATCACGAAATTCCATGTGTACAAGGGGACAGGCAATCCCCATCAACATGTCGCCCAGTTCAGGGCTCTTTGCGGCAACACCGGCGGCGATGATAAGCTCTTGCTTCGCCAATTCGTTGGCAGTTTATCGGAGACGGCGTTTGAGTGGTACTCCGAACTTCCAAATGACTCCGTCAAGACTTTCGCAGAGATGGAGTTGTTGTTCACCCAGCGATTCACAAGTGCTAGTGAACGCACCCCAATAACGACATTGATCAATGCCAGGGTGAAGCCGGGCGAGACATGGGTTCAGTACGCAATCCGATGGTGGAATCTGTGGTCTAAGTGCGAACAGCGCATCGAAGAAGCACCAGCAGTGGGCATGTTCATGGGCACCCTAGACCCTCATGCAACTATTTCACAGTTCATGATGTTCTTCTAACCGACCACATTCCAGGCTTTAATTGACAAGCTAGCCCAGATGGACCAGATGGGCCATAGGCCGTATCCTTCGAAGCCGGAACCGCGAAACGAAAAGGGTAAAGGGAAGGCAACCTTCGTTGCGAACACCCAACAACAGCCCAGTGCTCCCAGAATAAAGGATCAATTGGAGGAGAGACTGCGCTATTACAATGAGAAAATGAAGCGCCCTTACTCATTCCCGTGGGATAAAACGAAGAGACTATTCGAGCTGGCGATACGCAATAGGCTTATCAATCTGCCGAATCTAAGGCGACCATTGCAACCAGGTGAAGCGAATAACCCCAATTATTGTCCTTACCACCAAACGGTGAGCCATCCAATCGAAGATTGCTTCGTCATTAAGGGATGGATCGAGGATCAGTACCTACAAGGTAAGTTTGCGCTGTCTGAGAAGTGGAAAGTAAACCCACCACAACCGCACACTCCTAAGAAGACGGATACACCGGGGGCAACATGCTC
Organism: Agapanthus africanus; assembly: GCA_030015575.1. Lineage (NCBI taxonomy): Eukaryota > Viridiplantae > Streptophyta > Magnoliopsida > Asparagales > Amaryllidaceae > Agapanthus > Agapanthus africanus. Next base: position 133,015,205 of record JASDDO010000022.1, on the reverse strand, counting down.
TTTTGTTGAAGAAGCTCCATGGGAGGTGGCCCTTTCGGCCAAAACCAAAAGGATGCTGAATGATCTCCAGATATGCCCGGCAATAAGGTGGAAGAATCCGAACCCCAGATCATCGAAGGGATGCTGAAGCCGCACCCAACTCCAAAGATTGGTGGTGATAGCCAAAGTACTCACACCCAGCCGTCGAAATATTCGAAAAAGAAGAAGAAATCCAAAAAGCCCGTGAAGCCTGGTGACAAGCGCACGGACCTGCAGAAACAGATCGACGCGTTGAAAGAGTATAACCAGAAGGCCCAGACCCCAATCACGCTCCAAGAGTTCCTCAGCCACGTCCTTGAAGACGGAGATGATGGAGAAGACTCGTTGGATGAATCTGAAGATTACGTGGCAAGTTTCCATGTGATCTCTCACTCGTCGACAGACGAGGAAGAAGCACCTTGCACCGAAAGACTGGGGGCAGGGCCTGAACCAGAACTTCTGTGGCCGGAAGACGAAATGATCGACGCATTCCTAAATGAAGCTCTCTTGAAAAGTAAAGCTGATCGGGAGCGTGAGATGGCCATATTTGATAAGGCCAAACGACGGCGACTAGACGAAAAAGTCGAGACACTTCCGCCAAATCAAGGGACATCAGTTGTGAATAAAAATAAGTTCAAGACGAGAAAAAGGTTTGCTAAAGCCATATCAATGGGAATGAAGCTACCACCCTCCGAAGGAAACACTCTCGGCGAAGCAGATATGCATCCTAGCTACTACTTATATCATCGGAAGATTTCGCACCCCACTGAGGAGTGCAACGCTTTTAAAAGATGGTGGCAGGGGTATGTTGATCACCGGCAACATTTTAAGCTGACGAAACATAGAACTCGTAGGGAGCAGAGAAGTACGACCGAGGAGCATAAAAGAATCACTGGCAATTGTCGCATGGTCAACGCCAGGGGATCGCAAGTGCTCACCTTCGGAAGTGACTCTGACGAGGAAATGACTCTTGACCCTCTTTTTAAAGAATCCACCTCGGGGAAAGAGGAGGAGTCGAAGACTTGCGAAAATATCCAGTTGCGCAATCGTACACTTCCAGAAAACAATCTCGGACCCACGAACAGAAAAGATAAGGGAAAAGAAAAGGTCTCTGAGGATATCGCCTTAGATGACCAAGTCATAAAAGAGCTGACCGCCAAGGACCCGCCAAAGAAAAGTAAGGTGGACTACAACATTCTGGCACACTTGAGGAAGTTAACCTCTCAGCTCAGCATTCTCGACGCCCTTTTACTATCAAAAGAAGCAAGAGATTCGTTGATCAAGGCACTATAAGAGCCAGAGCAATTCCAAGCTTTTCTCGCCGAAGAAAAGATGAATGACGAACTGGAAGAAGTACACACAGCCGATATCACCTTCGGCGATGAAGATCTCCTCCTTGGGACGTGTAAGCACAACCGTCCCCTATATGTCTCCGGATATTGTCACGATATCAAGATAGGCAAAATCTTGGTCGATAATGGGTCTTCCGTCAATCTCCTCAACGTGCGAGTGTTGAAGGAAATCTGCATGAGCGTTCAGCACCTCGCTCGTGATAAAATCACCATCTCCGGGTTCGACTCTCAGCTCATCACGAACTCTCGGGTCTGTGATACTGACACTGTACTTCGGGTTACTTGTCACAGATATTAAATTTCACGTCATCGACGCCAAGACCTGTTATAACGCTTTGCTCGGCCGGCCTTGGTTACATGAGTACAACATCATCCCTTCTACACAATATCAGTGTATGAAATACTTCAAGGATGGTCTCGAGTACACTGTGATGGGGGAATTGAACCCATTCTCCGTGAACGAAGTTCGAAAGTACGAAGATGCAAAATACTTCTTACCAGACTTTGAAGACATGGAGAGATGTCATAAACCGGAGAACAAAGCTATCACCACCATTCCGGTCTTCGGGAGTGATACCGAGGAGGAGGAAGAGATAGTTTATTCAGGGCCACCCCAGTACAACAATCCGGGACCGTCCGCTCCTATGCTTATCTTCGGCAGCGACTCAGAAGATGAGGTCAACGCCATATTCTCTGCTCGGCCTTCAATTCAAACATTCGCTGATGAAGAGCAAAGTTTGCAAGTTGCCATGGTTCCGCCCAAACATCATAAATAACTAGACGCGCTTGATACCTACAGTGTGGAAGAGTTGCAGACGTTTTATGTCCCTCCCAGGCGAGAAGGTGAAAAGGCAATCCTATTCTACCGATCTGGGGAAACTAAAGTGGAGAAGGAAATCTGGCATGGCGTGGATTCCACTCTCGACAGGCTCCAGCCCATCCGTTTGCCCAGATATTACACTGACGGACTAAGAAGACTCTTGAGATGCCAAGATGTACCCCTTAAGCAAACTGCGCGACAAGCACGGTTCTATAACAGGATCTGGAATGTCCCTGGAAATTAGCGGAAATTGCCCAACGGGAAAATGGAAACGACCGGGCTTGGGTATGTTCAATCCAAGAAACGGGAGCTACTTCGCGACTGCTGCGTCATACATGACTTTGATGAAGAGGGAGATGCTTTTCGGGAAAATGCTAACCCTGAATCAGAAAGAGCTCCCGACGTAAAAATGCCCAGTCCGTCGTTTGAAGAACAAATGGACAAGCTTATAAGGGAAGCGAGTCAAAAGGTTCGAGACGACCACAATCGCGAAATGGCCATCTACGAGAAAGCCAAGACGCAACGCCTCCTTCAACAGGCTGTGAAAAATGAAGATGCTCCTCCTTGCCAAACCGTTGTACAAAAAGCCCGACGCAGAGGCAGAAACAAACCAAAGAGCAGGAAAGGCGTTGGACAGCGACAAAGCGGATCCAAAAAGCCACGCGATCCGAAATCGAGCGGCCAGGATTCATCTCTTATGAAGAAGATGGGTCGAGCATACTCTTTTGCCCAAGACAAGACAAAGAAGATACTCGATCTCGCTATAAGACATCAACTGATTATACTCCCGGAGTCTAAACACCCCGAGCAAGTCAATGCGATCTCTTACCTAGACTATTGCTCCTATCATAGGGCAATAGGGCATCCTATTGAAGACTGCTTCACTTTCAAAAACTGGATCGAAGACCAATATCATCTTGGCAAGTTCGCTCTATCTAGTAGTTGGAGGATAACTCCGCCGCTGAAGCACGAACCAAAAGCCGTGCATATAGCGAGAGTAGGACCAGATCAACATCGATCTTGGAAGCGAGCTCGTACCTGTCACATGATAACGCTATCAGAAGAAGAGCCCGAGAATATGGATGACCTCCCTTGGTGCTTCAAAAACAATGATGATGAGGTGATCTCAGAATTTCCACCGGCGCCGAAAGAGCTGGAAGATGGAATACATACTACTGCAGATGAGCTCAAGAAAATTGATTTGGGGACAACAAGTGACCCAAGGCTGACATTCGTCAATGAGTTGCTGTCTGAAGAAAGGGTAGATACACTAAAAGACGTACTTAGGCAACATAAAGACTGCTTCGCATGGAACTATTCCGAGATGCCGGGACTAGATCTAGAAATTGCTGTCCACAAAATGGCAATATCCCCGGACGTCAAGCCAATCAAACAAGCACCGAGAAGAATGTGGCTCAAGCTTGAGATGAGCATCAACGCCGAGGTAAAGAAGCTGATCGACTCTGGCTTCATCCAAGAAGTTCAATATCCTGACTGGGTCTCCAACATCGTCCCGGTGATGAAGAAAAATGGGACAGTGCGCATATGTGTGGACTTTCGGGATCTCAATAAAGCCTGCCCGAAAGAGGACTTCCTAGTACCGGTCACCGAGCTGATGATAGATAATACGTCCACTCACGAAGTCTTCTCCTTCATGAACGGCTCGTCAGGATACAATCAGATAAAGATGCATCCCGAGGACCAGAAGCATACCGCTTTCCGGGCCCCTTTGGGTATATTTTGCTACAAGGTGATGCCCTTCGGTCTAAAGAACGCTGGTGCCACCTATCAGAGGGCCATGACGAAGATTTTCGACGACCTCATACATGAAATCGTCGAATGCTATATCGACGACCTCGTGGTTAAAATAAAATAATACGAGGAACATTTAGAGCATCTGAAGATCGTGTTTCAACGCCTCCGGCAATACAACTCGAAGATGAACCCTCTCAAATGCGCGTTCGGAGTTTCCTTGGGCAAGTTCCTGGGATATATCGTACGACACCGAGGCATCGAGATAGATCCGTCAAAAATCAAGGCAATTATGGAGATGCCCCCGCCGAGGACTCTCAAGCAGTTGTAGTCTCTCCAAGGAAAGCTTGCGTATATCCGATGATTCATAGCCAATCTTTCGGGCAAATGTCGTCCTTACAGCCACCTGATGAAGAAGGGAACCCTTTTCGTCTAGGATCGCAAATGCCAAACCGCGCTGGATGAAATTAAGTAATACCTACAGAATCCGCCAGTACTGGCCGCTCCGGCAAGGGAAAATCTCTCATTCTGTATACGGTCGCCCTTGAAGGTTCCTTAGGCGCATTATGGGCACAGGAGAACGACCAAGGGAAGGAGAGAGCCCTCTACTATTTGAGTCGAGTTCTACTGGGGGCAGAAAGCAATTATTCTCCCATCGAAAAACACTGCCTGGCATTGATCTTCGCGATAACGAAGCTCAGGCACTATGCGTTGGCGCATGAAGTCCGTCTCAAATCGAAAGTGGACCCTCTCAAATATTTGTTGTCAAAGGCCATATTAACGGGGCGACTCTCTAAATGGGCCCTCCTCTTAAGGCAGTGAAAGGTCAGGCCATCGTCGACTTCCTCGCTGAGCATCCGATACTCGCCGATTCTTCCCTGAATTGCGAATTGCCAGACGAACATGCGTTTGACACGATCGACGGAAGTGATACCCGATGGAAACTTTACTTCGATGGAGCATCTTCGATGAAGAAGCGCAAACAAAGCACCCCTATAATCAAATCAGGGGTAGGCCTCATCTTCATAACTCCCCAAGGAGGGATAATGCGCTTTGCCTTCTCCTTAACAGAGCCGAGGACAAACAATGAAGCCGTGAATGAAGCCTTGATAGCAGGTCTCGAGATCGCCATCGACATGGGGATTAAGAATCTCCTTATATACGGAGACTCCCAACTGGTCGTTAGTCAAGTAAACGATGACTATCAAATGTGCAAGCCAGAGTTGGTAAAGTACGGCGAGAGGGTACGACAACTGCTGACCCAAATACCTTCCTACACCTTGGAAAGCATACCGCGTGCGGAAAATAGCAAGGCGGATGCATTAGCTAAGCTCGCTAAAGAACTAGCCGACGAAAACCTCGATGACGTGAGGATCGTTGTGAAAAGCCGTCGAGTTCTCGCACCGGCAGAAATACCTCCGGAGTTGTCTGAGGAAAAGGGAGCGACTGAGCAAATGGCTCTACAAATAAAAGACCAAGAAAATGTTTAAGATTGGAGTGAAGTCTTTATAGACTACTTCAAATCCCGTCGAACACCTGAAGATGCGTCCTCAAAACATCAGCTCATGAAGCGAGCCTTATCTTTCGCCTTCGTCAACGATACTCTGTACAAGAGGTCATTTGATTCTTTGTGGCTAAGATGCCTGGGACCTGAAGAAGCAAAAAGAGTCGTCCAAGAAACTCACGATGGACTCTGCGGTTCTCACCAAGCCGGGCCGAAGATGAAGCTGAAGATCAAACGAATGGGTTATTATTGGCCCACGATGATCTAGGACTGCCTCGAGTATGCGAAGCAATGCCACTCTTGCCAGATTCACGGGGACTTCATCCATCAGCATCCGAATCCGTTACATCCGACAGTGGCTAGCTGGCCGTTCGAAATGTGGGGAATTGACATAATCGGCCCCATCGAACCAACATCGTCCAGAGGACATCGATTCATTTTAGCGACAACTGATTACTTCTCCAAATGGGCAGAAGCAGTACCGCTGAGGGAAGTGAAGACGGAGAATATCCTCCATTTCTTCAAGACACACGTCATTTATCGGTTTGGCACTCCGAGACGAATCATCTCCAATAATAGGCCGGCCTACAGGAGCCACAAAATCAGCCGCTTCACACAACAACACAACATAGACTGGAGATACTCATCAGTCTATAATCCTCGAGCTAACGGTCTGGCTGAGGCTTTTAACAAGACATTGACAAAGATTGTAAAGAAGACGTTGTCTCAAAATAAAAAGGACTAGCATGAGAGACTGCATGAAGCTCTCTGGGCGAATCGGACTACGTTCAAGACGGCCACGAACACAACGCCGTACGTATTGGTATTCGGTGCAGAAGCGGTACTCCCCCTCGAGATAGAGTTACTCTCTCTACGAGTGGCAGTTCATTACGAGCTAACGGACGAAGAGAATGCCCACCTTCGGCTTGAGGAGCTCGATGCCCTTGATGAAATCCGGCTGATAGCGCAACAAAATCTGGAGGCTTATAAAGCAAAGATGACGCACTCATATGAAAGATTGACTTGGCCGAGGACATTCCGCCAAGGCGAACTCGTGCTAGTGGTCAAAAGACCTATGATCCCCAATCGTGCCAAGCGGGGGAAATTCGAGCCGAACTATGAAGGCCTATATATCATAGACAAGGTCTACCAGGGTGGAGCCTATCTACTCATGGACATGCATGGCGAAAGGCCCTTTAGGCCAATAAACGGTCGCTTCCTGAAGAAGTACTATGCTTGACGAGTCACGGCCTAGGTCAATGATAGATGACGACGCCTATGTCCGCTCGTTATCTTCCTGAGCCCAAACTCTATAAGTAGTAATCGGCTTTCTTTACAACGGACCGAAACGTCCTTAAACTAACAGGGGACCGAAACGTCCTTAAACTAACAACAGACCGAAACGTCCTTAAACTAACAGGGGACCGAAACGTCCTTAAACTAACAGGGGACCGAAACGTCCTTAAACTAACAACGGACCGAAACGTCCTTAAACTAACGGCGGACTGAAACGTCCTTAAACTAACGACGGACCACTATGTCCTAAAACCAGTCGTTGACCGAGATGTCAATAAACTACGACAGGCTGCAGCGTCCCAAAGCTGATATACAAAAAAATAAAAATAAAAAAAGAGAAAAAAAAACGGTATGTCCATGAGCAAAATGGGCACGGATGAAAACCCGAAAGGACTCCGTGAGTAAAAACAGCAGGGCTATCGGCGAGTTTTGTGAAAACCCGAAAGGGCGCAATCTCGTTAGAAAAAAAAAAAAAGAAAACGGTATGTCTATAAGCAAAATGGGCACGGATGAAAACCCGAAAGGGCTCCGTGAGTAAAAACAGCAGGGCTGCCGGCGAGTTTTGTGAAAACCCGAAAGGGCGCAATCTCATTAAAAGACACTTGCAAGGTCCTCTCGACATTATAAGGAGAAACCGCCTGCGTGAGATCTCTACGACTCACAAGGGAGCAACACACTTAGGGATCCCCACGATTCCTAAGGAGAAATTACACTTGCGAGATCCTCACGACTCTTAAGGAGAACTCTCTTATAGGACCCTCACGGCTCATAAGATTCAAAAGTCTTAAGCTACAGGGATCTGAACCTGTTCTTAAGCAGCCCCCACAACCTCCGATACTTCCCTACAAGCGGCTCAATGCTGACCCTTGTATACAATCCACGGGCGCGAATAAACATTTCCCTAACAAAATCCCGCCCGTAAGAAGGGATATGTTCGCACGGTGAACAACCCTCGTGAGTCCTCTCGACTTATAAGGAGAAAACACTCTTGTAAGATCCTTACGACTAACAAGAGATCATACACTTGGGAGTCCTCACGACTCCTAAGGAGAAAAAGCACCTACGAGATCCTCTCGACTCGCAGGGAGAAATATCTTTATGAGACCCTTACGGCTCATGAAGTCAAAAGCCTTAGCCGACAGGATCTTAACCCTGATCGCTAAGCCACCTTTGTTCGACATTGACAGAGGCAAATGATGATTCGCTCCGGGTAATATCCCAGTTGTAGCGGTGCTGATGCCGAAATCGGTGTCTAATTCCAAGCTTGCAGCAAAGAAACTAGCGAGCCACACATGCATACGAAACAGCCGAAATGATGGGGCAACTTGCAGACAAAATCAGCAAGTAAAAATATATGCATGAAAAATAGCCGAAATGATTGGGCAACTCGCAATAAAAAGCAGCGAGTAAAAATAAAAAATAGCCAAAATGATTGGGCACCACGAAAAATATCCGAAATGATTGGGCGATCGTGACCTTCGCGATATAAAAGCTGAAATGATAGAGCATCGCGGAAAGAAATAAAAAAAAATATGCCCTACAGGTAATATCATGTCAATCTCTGTATACAATTCAGGGGCGCAAATAAAGAGGGAATCACACCCTTCCTCCCCAAGCTTCATCAGAAGGAGAGGCCAAATCTCAATGGTTCGTAGACAGCCTAAAGATCATCTCAACATTCGTCTTATTACAATAGACACAACATCAAGTAAAGGGGAACAGCGGCAACTCCCAGTTCCATGACTCGGCGGTGTACAGATGACCGAGAGTCAATCCCTGACTCCGTGAAATGCGGATAAAGTCAACCCTTCCTGGTCACGTGGAACGCGGATAATGTCAACTCTGAACCCGTGTGAAGCATCCAGAGCGGAGCCCGGTCCTCGCCGAACACGGCAGTGAACCCGTGGGAAGCATCCAGAGCAAAAATTCCTGGCTACGTGGAACGCGGATTATGTCAATCCTGACCCCGTGGGAAACGTCCAGAGCGGATCCTGGTCCTCGCAGAGCACGGCAATGAACCCGTGTGAAGCATCCAGAGCGGAGCGTGGTCCTCGCCGAACACGGCAGTGAACCCGTGGGAAGCATCCAGAGCAAAAATTCCTGGCTACGTGGAACGCGGATTATGTCAATCCTGACCCCGTGGGAAACGTCCAGAGCAGATCCTGGTCCTCACAGAGCACGACAATGAACCCGTGTGAAGCATCCAGAGAAGAGCCTGGTCCTCGCCGAACACGGCAGTGAACCCGTGGGAAGCATCCAGAGCAAAATTCCTGGTTACGTGGAACGTGGATTATGTCACTACTGACCCCGTGGAAAACGTCCAGAGCGGATCCTGGTCCTCGCAGAGCACGGCAATGAACCCGTGTGAAGCATCCAGAGCGAAGCCTGGTCCTCGCCGAATACGACAGTGCACCCGTGGGAAGCATCCAGAGAAAAAATTCCTGGCTACGTGGAACGCGGATTATGTCAATCCTGACCCCGTGGAAAATGTCTAGAGCGGATCCTGGTCCTCGCAGAGCACAGCAATGAACCCGTATGAAGCATCCAGAGCGGAGCCTGGTCCTCGCCGAACACGGCAGTGAACCCGTGGGAAGCATCCATAGCAAAATTCTTGGCTACGTGGAACGCGGATTATGTCACTCCTGACCCCGTGGAAAACGTCCAGAGCGGATCCTGGTTCTCGCAGAGCACGGCAATGACCCCGTATGAAGCATCCAGAGCGGATCCAGGTCCTCGCAGAGCACGGCAGTGAACCCGTGTGAAGCATCCAGAGCGGAGCCTGGTCCTCGCCGAACACGGCAGTGAACCCGTGAGAAGCATCCAGAGCAAAATTGCTGGCTACGTGGAACGCGGATTATGTAACTGTTTTCCCCAATCAGAGCAAAGCTCTGTTTGAATTTCAAAATTCAAAAGGTGAAGCAACGCTTCAGATCCCTTGCGCTGCGCGCAGAGCGCCACGTGTCAAAAGCAGACACGCCAGCGCAAGGAGCGCTGCGCCCAAGGCAGCGCACCCCCAATCAGAGCAAGGCTCTGTTTTAAAATTCAAATTTTAAAATAAAGGAAGCAACGCTTCAGATAACTTGCGCTGTGCGCTGCGCGCCACGTGTCAAACAGTGGTGCGCTAGCGCAGTTGCGCTGCTCTCTGCACTGCGCGCCACGTGTCAAGCGCAGGCGCGCTAGCGCAGTTGCGCCGCGCTCTGCGCTGCGCGACACGTGTCAAGCGCAGGCGCGCTAGCGCCAACTGCGCCAGCACTAAAATTTAAATAATAAATTATTTAATTAATCAGAATTAAAATTCTAGAAAGATCTTTCCAATCTTATTAAAATAAGAAAATTGTCTCCTGTAAAACAGAAGCCTTAGGATCAAAGATCCAATGGTGGGGAAACATCCCCAAATCAATCAGAGAAAGTTCTCTGTAAATAACCTAACAAACCAATTGGCCCTATATAAAGGCCTCTAGACTCCAAGTCTCGCACAGACACATATACAGAAAAGAGAGAACTCTCTGAAAAAATTAAAAAGGCAAGCCTTTGAAGAAAGAAGATCATCTTCTTCAAGGTAAAGAATTTGATTCTTGAAGAACAGAGATGAAACCATCTCATTAAAAAAGAAGAATTTCTTTTAAAAAGATCAAAGATCTAAGAACAAGATCAAGATCTTCAATAAAAAGAAAAAAGATCATAAAGATCTAATCACAAAAACAATAAAGAAGTAATTTACTTCACTCCTAGATCTTTTGATCTATATAAAGGCACAACCTTTTGATAAACCATTGGTTCTTGAATCTTGAGGTAGAACCTCTTTAGAACAAGAGAAACTTGTTTCTTTGATCTGAATTGGATCAAGTTGCGCTCTGCGCTATTGTACAGTGCCCTGCACTCTTAAATGCGCCTTTGCGCTCCTTGGATTGGCGCAAGTCACCAGAACACGCCACGTGTCAACCACAGAATGATCTGCGCTTTGCGCTTCTAAAATAGAGCATTGCGCTCTTGGATTGGCGCACTGCACCAGAGCGCGCCACGTGTCAGCAGCGCACTGGCGCAGCGCACTGCGCTAACAGACTTGCGCTTAGCGCAGAGCGTGACACGTGTCACCTCCACATGCACTAGCGCCTTGCGCTCTTTAACTGGCGCAAAGCTCCTGGCAAGCCACGTGGCGCACTATAAGACCACTAAAATGCTATGCATTATTTAAAAGGGCAAAGCCCAAGTAAAGGTCTAACAGGCCAAATATAAATGCTATGCATTATTTAAAAGGGCAGAGCCCAAGTAAAGGTCTAACAGACCAAATATAAACGCTGTGCATTTAAATACAGGGCCCAATGCTATGCATTGTAAAAGGGCAGAGCCCAAGCAAAAGCCTAATAGGCAAAACATGAATAAAATGTTGAACATTTTCATATGGACTTAGCCCAATTCTGGCCAAAAGTCCTCAATTTAAATTGAACTGAGCACAACTGCTCTCCCAATCAATTTACACCTGGTTCGAGGGTACATCTCTTTACTCCTCTGACATCTGTTGTTGTAATCCTTCAACGTCGTCAGAGAGGTGACAGGTCTCGACAACCACACACTGTTATGGACTGCGGGGTCCTTAAACTCATGGACTACGATGTCCTTAACCTCGACCGTGATGTCTTAAAACTAATACCAGACTATGATGTCCTTAACCTCGACCGTGATGTCTTAAAACTAATACCGGACTATGATGTCCTTAACCTCGACCGTGATGTCTTAAAACTAACACCGGACTATGATGTCCTTAACCTTGACTGTGATGTCTAAAAACTAACACCGGACTGTGAGGTCCCTAAACTCACGGACTATGACGTCCTTAACCTTGACCGTGATGTCTTAAAACTAATATCGGACTGTGAGATCCTTAAGCTCACGGACTATGATGTCCTTAACCTTGACCGCAACGTCTTAAAACTAACATTAGACCGTAATGTCACTAAACTAAACAATAGAGCCCCCAATTGCTCTCTTGTCGGATCTAAATGATCCCGTTAAGTCGGTCTTAGCCTAAAATTAGACTAACGTGTCCTTAACGAACGTTTAAGTCGATCTTAGCCTCAAATAAGGCTAACGTATCCTCAAACACATCCCCCCAAACCTAAATCTAAGAAAGATATGGATTTGGACTAATCCACGTCCTACGGGTGACAACATAAATTAGTCTCTGTATACAATCTACGGGCAACCAAACACAAAACAAACACACATGACACGAAGTGACCACATGGAGAAGGAGATGTTGTTAACGCGATGCAGTAGTGTAATTAACTAAAAGGGCTTGCGCCTGCAGGGAAGAGCGTCCTCACAATCAAGAAACCCCTCAAACGAGGGGGAATCTGACGAAGTCTGCTACATCGGCCGCATCTGTTTAAACCTTCGATACATGGTGCCATAAATTAACTTAGCATCTTCGGAGAGGTGGACGGATATCACCAATTAGCATCTGCCCCGAATTTCAGGCAAGACGCCCTCCGCGTCTCTGCCGCGTCTTTCAGAGGGGAACGGATTCTGGCATGCCCGGTGGGACCTTTTCCTCTTTTCACTCCACACTTCGTGTGTCGTGTTCGCGAACCAATCGCGGTTTGCCAATGGTTGCCCTTGGGATTCGAGGTACTAAGATTTGGCGTTTTACTTGCTGCAGAAAGCAAAGAATCAATGGCGTCCACTTGTGCAAGATGTTCCAACTGCAACTGCAACCTACGCTCCGCCTCACCTGGAGGTGTAGCTTATGGACCTCAAGCTGCTTCCCTGTTCACGATGCCAGTGGAACAGGTCACCCAGGCTACTACTGGACTGTTTTTCGGGACCATGCTCCTGCCAACAAGCTTCACTGCTCCCGTGCTCGTACTAGAAGCGCCCAAGAAGTCGGTCTTCGATCGACTTATAGCTACTACGGCCCCTCTCAACGGGTCGTCCAACACTAGCGCCTCGGTCTTCGCAAGATTGGGCCAAAATTCCTGTGGGCCCACAATGAAGCTTGCAGTCCCAGAGAAGGTTATTCCGAAGAGAGTAACCAGACCTGCTCCTGAAGTCGTCAAAGCGGCTTCTCCTACCAAGGGGTCGGTCTTTAAAAGACTGACTGACCCAACTCCTACCCCCGCTCCTGCTACTCAGAAGACACCAGTCTTTAATAGGCTGACACCAGCAACGGCCCCTCACCTGAACAGGGAGCAAGACAGGGCAATCCCCGTCCCCGAACCAATTCCATAAGCTCGACATGCTCGAAGTCACCACTGGCGCCGAGTGAGGAAGTCAGGAGGCAACTCCCCTTCTGGGCTAACTACACCAGCCCCGACGGCGGAGATTAATGCTGCTGTTCCAACCGGGAACAGCTTTGAGCTGTTGAATAAGGTGTGTAGGAATTCTCCTACCGTTGTACTGAAAAGGTCTCCTCCTCCATTGGAGAAGGTTGCGGAAGCAAAACCAGAGCAGTCCCCTCAGCGGCTGTCTTCCAAGGTTTACAAAGTCTGGCGGCAGGTCCGAGACTCGGTGATCGATCCAAATTTCTCCCGCCAGCACAAGAAGCTGAAGGTCCAACATGAAGTGAGCCATCCTGCCAAGCCACGAAAAGCTATCTGGGTTCCCACTGCGACGACCCTCTCAACTTCGACCGCTCATAAAAAGAGAAGGCCGGAGAAGATCCTTGTGTCTGCAACAAATGTCAAAGGCACCGAGCCCAAACGCCCTAAGTCTGGGGGCATGGTGGTCCATACTATTTACATGGCATCCGGGAAAGAGGATAGCCTCGCTTCTACGGGCCACCGACCACTCACCCGATCCATCACAAGGGCTCAGGAACAGCAACAGCAGAAGCTCCAGGAGATGCTGACTGCAATGGCCGCACTCACCGGGCCAAAAGAAAGCCCGGAGGCGTCATCGGAACAACGCCATGAACACAAGACTGATGCTGAATTCCTTCAGAGAATGCTCGAAAAGAAGGACTAAGAAGCTGCGGAGCAGGCGGCTAATATAAAGCGAATGGCACTTCTCTTCCAAGACATGGTCGGGATGATGATACAGCCGGATCCTCCAGCCGAAGACCACCCTCCGATCATTATTGAAGACGACAGAGGAGAAACGTCAAATCCACCTCCGGCTCTTTCAACAGCCAAAGAGGAAACAATCTCCAAGGCCGCCCTGGATGACTATATTGCTCAGCAAATAAGAGTTCACCAGGCAAATGAGGCAGCCGGCCAAATTGTCAAAATGGGGAGACCATATTCGAGCTGGTATGATCAAATAAAGTACCCGACGGGCTACACAATCCCGAAATTCCATGTCTACAAGAGGACAGGCAATCCCCATCAACATGTCGCCCAGTTCAGGGCTCTTTGTGGCAACACCGGCGGCGATGATAAGCTCTTGCTTCGCCAATTCGTCGGCAGCTTATCGGAGACGGCGTTTGAGTGGTACTCCGAGCTTCCAAACGACTCCGTCAAAACTTTTGCAGAGATGGAATTGTTATTCACCCAGCGATTCGCGAGTGCCAGCGAACGCACCCCAGTAACGGCGTTGATCAATGCAAAGGTGAAGCTGGGCGAAACTTGGGTCCAATATGCAAATCCGGTGGAGGAACCTGTGGTCGAAGTGCGAACAGCGCATCGAAGAAGCACTAGCGGTGGGCATGTTCGTGGGCACATTAGACCCTCATGCAACTATTTCACAGTTCATGATGTTCTTCAAACCGACCACATTCCAGGCTTTGATCGACAAGCTAGCTCAGATGGGTCACAGACCGTCTCCCCCGAAGCCGGAACCGCGGAACGACAAGGGTAAAGGTAAGGCGACCTTCGTTGCAAACACCCAACAGCAGCCCAGTCCCTAAAGCTAGCGGATTAACTCGAGGAGAGACGACGCTATTACAATGAGAAAATGAAGCGTCCATACTCATTCCCACGGGAAAAAATGAAAAGGTTGTTCGAACTGGCTGTGCGCAACAGGCTTATCAATTTGCCGAATCCAAGGCGACCACCACAGCCCAGCGAAGTGAACAGTCCCAATTATTGCACTTACCACCAAACGGTAAGCCATCCGATCGAGGATTGCTTCGTCTTTAAGGGATGGATCGAAGATCAGTACCTACAAGGCAAGTTTGCATTGTCTGAGAAGTGGAAAGTAAACCCACCACAACCGCACACTCCTAAGAAGACGGACACACCGGGGACAACGTGCTCTTTTGTTGAAGAAACTCCATAGGAGGTCGTGCTTTCAGTCAAGACTAAAAGGATGTTGAATGATCTCCAGACATACCCGGCGATCAGGTGAAAGAATCCGCCAGAACCCCAGATCATCGAAGGGATGCTGAAGCTGCGCCCAACTCCAAAGATTGGTGGTGATGACCCAAGAACTCACACTCAGCCGCCGAAATCTTCGAAAAAGAAGAAGAAATCCAAGAAGCCCGTGAAGCCTGGCAACAAGCGCACGGACCTACAGAAGCAGATTGACGCGCTGGAGGAGTATAATCAGAAGGCGCGGACTCCCATCATGCTCCAAGAGTTTCTCGGCCACGCCCTTCAGGAAGAAGATGATGGAGAAGGCTCGTCGGATGAATCTGGGGGTTACGTAGCAAGTTGTCATGTGATCTCTCACTCATTTACAGACGATGAAAAGGCTTCTTACACAAAGAAACTGGGAGCAGACCCTGAACCAGAACTTCTAGGGCCGTCAGATGAAATGATAGACGCATTCCTGGACAAAGCTCTCCTGAAGAGTAAAGCTGATCAGGAGCGTGAGATGGCCTTTTTTGAAAGAGCCAAACGCCGGCGACTGGACGAAAAAGTCGAGAAACTCCCGCCGAATCAAGGAACATCCATCAAGGATAAAAACAAGTTCAAGACGAGGAAAATGTTTGCTAAAGCCATATCAATGGGGATGAAGCTACCACCCTTCGAAGGAAACACTCCTAATGAAGCAGAGATGCATCATAGCTACTGCTCATATCATCGAAAGATTTCGCACCCCCACCGAGGAATGCGACGCTTTTAAGAGATGGTGGCAACGGTATGTTGCTCACCGGCAATATTTCAAGCGGATGAAACGCAAGACTCGTCCGGAGCAAAGAAATACGACTGAAGAGCATAAAAGAAATACCGGTAACTGTCGCATGATCAACACCAGAGAATCGCAAATTCTTACTTTCGGAAGCGACTCTGACGAAGAAATGGCTCTTGGCCCTCTCTTTAAAGAATCCGCATTGGGGAAGGAGCAAGAACCGAGGGCCTGTGAAAACATCCAGCTGCGCAATCGCACGCTTCCGGAAAAGAATCTCGGATCCACGAGTAAAAAAGATAAGGGAAAAGAAAAGGTCTCTGAGGATATCGCCCTGGATGACCAAGTCATGAAAGAGCTGACCGCCAAGAACCCGCCAAAGAAGAGTAAGGTGGACTATAACGTTCTGGCGCACTTGAGAAAGTTACCATCGCAGCTCAGTATTCTCGACGCCCTTCTACTATCCAAAGAAGCGAGAGATTCACTGATCAAGGCGCTACAGGAGCCAGAGTAATTCCAAGCTTTTCTCACCGAAGAAAAGATGAAGGACGGGCTAGAAGAAGTGCACACGACCGATATTACCTTCAGCGACGAAGACCTCCTCCTTGGGACGTGCGAGCACAACCGTCCCCTCTATGTCTCAGGGTACTACCACGATATAAAGATAGGCAAAATCCTGGTCGACAATGGGTCTTCCGTCAATCTTCTCAACGTGCGAGTGTTGAAGGAAATATGCATGAGCGTCCAGCATCTCGCTCGTGATAAAATCACCATCTCTGGTTTTGACTCCCAGTCATCGCGGACTATCGGGTCTGTGATATTGACATTACGATTTGGGCTACTTGTCACGGATATTAAATTTCATGTCCTTGACGCCAAGACATGCCATAACGCTTTGCTCCGCCGGCCTTGGTTACACGAGTACAACATCATCCCTTCTACACAACATCAGTGTATGAAGTACTTTAAGGATAGTCTTGAGTATACCGTAACAGGAGAGCTGAATCCATTCTCCGTGAACAAAGTCCGCAAGTACGAAGACGCAAAATACTTCTTACCAGATTTCGAGGACACGGAGAGATGTCACAAACCGGAGAACAAAGCTATCACCACCATTCCTGTCTTCGGGAGTGATACTGAGGAAGAGGAAGAGATGGTTTATTCAGGCCTACCCCAGTACAACAAGCCAGGACCATCTGCTCCTATGTTGATCTTTGGCGGCGACTCGGAAGATGAGGTCCATGCTATATTCTCTGCTCGGCCTCCAATAGGAACATTCGCTGATGAAGAGCAAAGTTTGCAAGTTACCATGGTTCTGCCCAAACATCATAAAGAACTGGACGCGCTTGATACCTACAGTGTGAAAGAGCTGCAGACGTTCTATATCCCTCCCAGGCGAGAAGGCGGAAAGGCGATCCTATTCTACCGCTCCGGGAAAACCAAAGTGGAGAAAGAAATATGGCACGGCACAGATCCTACACTTGACAGGCTTCAGCCCATCCGTCTGCCTAGATATTATACAGAAGGCTTGAAAAGGCTGCTAAAGTGCCAAGGGATACCCTTCAAACAGATCGCTCGAAAAGCCAAGTTCTATGACAGGGTCTGGAACGTTCTCGGAACTCAGCACAAGTTGCCCAATGGGAGAATGGAAGCAATCGGGCTTGGATACGTTCGATCCAAGAAACGGGAGCTACTCAGCGACTGCTATGTTGTACATGACTTTGATGAAGAAGGAGATGCTCAATGGGAGAGTGCTAATCCTGAACCAGAAAAAGTCCCCGATGTAAAAATGCCCAGTCCGTCGTTCGAAGAATAAATGGACAAGCTTATAAGGGAAGCTGGTCAAAAAGTTCGAGATGACCATAACCGCGAAATGGCCATCTAGGAGAAAGCCAGGACGCAACGCCTTCTCCAACAGGCGGCGAAAGAAGAAAATGCCGCTCCCTGTCAACCAATTGTAAAAAAGGCCCGACGCAGAGGCAGAAACAAGTCGAAGAGCGGAAAAGGCGTTCAGTAACGACAAAGAGGGACCAAAAAGTCATGCGATCGGGAATCGAGCGGTCTGGATTTGTCCCTTATGAAGAAGATGAGTCGAGCCTACTCTTTTCCTCAAGATAAGACAAAGAAGATACTTGACCTCGCTATAAGACATCAAATGATTACACTGCCGGAGTATAAACACCCCGAGCAAGCAGGCGAAGTCTCTCACCCAGACTATTGCTCTTATCACCGAGAAATAGGACATCCTCTCGAAGATTGCTTCACCTTCAAGAACTGGGTCGAAAATCAGTATCTGCTCGGCAAGTTCGCTCTATCCGACAGTTGGAGGATAACTCCGCCGCAAAAGCATGAACCCAAATCCACGAGAGTAGAACCAGATACACATCGGTCTTCGAAGCGAGCTCGCACTTGCCATATGATAACGATATCAAAAGAAGAGCCCGAGAATATAGATGACCTTCCTTGGTGCTTCGAAAACAATGATGATGAGGTGATCTCAGAGTTTCCACCGGTGCCAAAAGAGCTGGAAGATGGAATACACACTACTACAGATAACCTCAAGAAGATTGATTAGGGGACGGCAAATGACCCATGACTAACATTCGTTAGTGAGCTGTTATCTGAAGAAAGGGTGGCCGCGCTAAAAGACGTGCTTATGCGGCATAGAGATTGCTTCGCATAGAACTATTCCGAAATGCCAGGATTAGATCCAAAGATCGCGGTCCATAAACTAATGATATCCCCGGACATCAAGCCAATCAAACAAGCACCGAGAAGAATGCGGCTCGAGCTTGAGATGAGCATCAACGCCGAGGTCAAGAAGCTGATTGACTCTGGCTTCATCCAAGAAGTTCAGTATCCTGACTGGATCGCCAACATTGTCCCGGTGATGAAGAAAAATGGGACAGTGCGCATATGTGTGGACTTTCGGGATCTCAATAAAGCCTGCCCGAAGGACGATTTCCCAGTACCGGTCACTGAGCTGATGATAGACAACACGTCCACTCAAGAAGTTTTCTCCTTCATGGACGGCTCATCAGGATATAATCAGATAAAGATGAATCCCGAAAATCAGAAGCACACCGCTTTCCGGACCCCTTTGGGTATATTCTGCTACAAGGTGATGGCCTTCAGTCTAAAGAACGCCGGTGCCACCTATCAGAGGGCCATGACAAAGATCTTCGATGACCTTATACATGAAATCGTCGAAAGCCATATCGACGACCTCGTGGTGAAAAGCAAATCATACGAGGAACATCTCGAGCATCTGAAGATCGTGTTTCAACGCCTTCGGCAATATAACATGAAGATGAACCCACTCAAATGCGCGTTCGGGGTGTCCTCAGGTAAATTCCTAGGATTCATCATCCGGCACCGAGGTATCGAAATAGACCCGTCAAAGATTAAGGCGATCATGGAGATGCCTCCGCCAAGGACTCTCAAGCAATTGCGGTCTCTCCAAGGGAAGCTCGCATACATCCGGCGATTTATAGCCAATCTCTCCGGCAAGTGCCGCCCGTACAGTCACTTGATGAAGAAGTGAACCCCGTTCGTCTGGGATCACAAATGCCAAGGCGCACTGGACGAAATCAAGCAGTACCTGCAGAACCCGCCAGTGCCGGCTGCTCCGGTCAAGGGAAAGCCTCTCATTCTTTATATAACAGCCCTCGAAGGTTCCTTAGGCGCATTATGGGCACAAGAGAACAACCAAGGGAAGGAAAGAGCCCTCTACTATTTGAGTCGAGTTCTACTGGGGGCAGAAAGCAATTACTCTCCCATCGAAAAACACTGCTTGGCGTTAATCTTCGTGATAAAGAAGCTCAGACACTATGCGTTGGCGCATGAAGTCCGTCTCATATCGAAAGTGGATCCTCTTAAGTATTTGATGTCAAAAGCCATATTGAAGGGACGACTCGCTAAATGGGCCCTGCTCTTGATGGAGTTCTAAATAACCTATCAGCCTCTTAAGGCAGTGAAAGGCCAGGCCATCGCCGACTTCCTCGTCGAACATCCGATACCAGCCGATTCTCCCTTGAATTGCGAACTGCCATATGAACATGCGTTTGATGCGATCGACGGTGGTGGTATCCGGTGGGAACTTTATTTTGATGGAGCGTCTTCCATGAAGAAGCGCAAACGGAACACGCCTATAATCAAATCAAGGGTAAGTCGTATATTCGTGACCCCACAAGGAGGGATAATGCGATTCGCCTTCTCCTTGACAGAGCCGAGGACGAACAATGAAGCCGAGTATGAAGCTTTGATAGCAGGCCTCGAGATCGCCATCGACATGGGAATTGAAAACCTCCTCATATACGGAGATTCCCAGCTGATTGTTAGTCAAGTAAATGGCGAATATCAGACGTGCAAACCAGAGTTGGTGAAATATGGTGAAAGAGTGCAGCAACTGCTGACTCAAATTCCTTCATACACTTTGGAAAGCATACCGCGTGCGGAAAATAGCAAAGCAGATGCACTAGCTAAGCTCGCTAAAGAACTGGCCGACGAGAACCTCGATGACGTAAGGATCGTTGTGCAAAGCCGTCGGGTCCTCACACCGGCGGAAATATCTCCGAAATCATCCGAGAAAAAGGAAGCGACTGAACAGACAGCCTTGCAAATAAAAGACTAAGAAATGGTCGAGGGTTGGAGAGAAGCCTTTATAGACTACTTCAAATCCCGTCGAATGCCTGAAGATGCGTCCTCAAGACATCAGCTCACGAAGCGAGCCCTATCTTTCGCCTTCGTCAATGATACTCTGTACAAGAGATCATTTGATTCTCTGTGGCTAAGATGCCTGGGACCTGAAGAGGCAAAGAGAGTCGTCCAGGAAGTTCACGACGGACTCTGTGGTTCTCACCAAGCCGGGCCGAAAATGAAGTTAAAGATTAAACGGATGGGTTACTACTGGCCCACGATGATCTAGGGCTGTCTCGAGTATGCGAAGCAATGCCACTCGTTCCAAATCCATGGGGACTTTATCCATCGACACCCAAATCCATTACACCCAACAGTGGCTAGCTGGCCATTTGAAATGTGGGGAACTGACATAATCGGCCCCATCGAACCAGCATCGTCCAGAAGACATCGTTTCATTTTGGCGACGACTTACTACTTCTCCAAATGGGCAGAAGCAGTACCGCTGAGGGAAGTGAAGACGGAGAATATCCTCCATTTCTTCAAGACGCATGTCATTTATCGGTTCGGAAAGCCGAGACGGATCATCTCCGATAACGGGCCAGCCTACAGAAGCCACAAGATTAGCCGCTTCGCACAACAGCACAACATAGACTGGAGATATTACTCAGTTTATAATCCTCGAGCTAACGGTCTAGCTGAGGCTTTCAACAAAACCTTAACAAAGATCGTGAAGAAGACAGTGTCCAGAAACAAGAAAGACTGGCACGAGAGACTGCAAGAAGCTCTCTGGGCGTATCGAACTACGTTCAAGACGGCCACGAACACAACGCCATACGCGTTGGTATTCGGTACAGAAGCGTTGCTCCCCCTCGAGATAGAGTAACCTTCTCTACGAGTGGTAGTTCATTACGAGCTAACAGACGAAGAGAATACTCACCTTCTGCTCGAGGAGCTCGATGCCCTTGATGAAACCCGGCTCATAGCACAATAAAATCTGGAGGCTTATAAAGCAAAGATGACGCGCTCATATGAAAGATTGACCAGGACGAGGACATTCAACCAAGGCGAACTCGTGCTAGTAGTCAAAAGATTTATGATCCCCAATCGCGCCAAGCGGGGAAAATTAGAGCCAAACTATGAAGGCCCGTACATCATAGACAAGGTCTACCAGGGTGGAGCCTATTTACTCATGGACATGCATGGTGAAAGACCTTTCAGGCCAATAAATGGTCGCTTCCTGAAGAAGTACTACACTTGACGAGTCACGGCCTAAGTCAACGATAGATGACGACGACTATGTCCGCTCGCTATCTTCCTAAGCCCAAAACTCTATAAGTAGTAGCTGGTTAACAGACCGAAACATCCTTAAACTAACGGCGGGCCGAAATGTTCTTAAACTAACAACGGACCACTATGTCCTAAAACTAGCTGTTGACCGAGATGTCAAAAAACTACGGCGGATTGCAGCATCCCAAAGTTGATACAAAAAAAAGAATAATAAAAAAAACGGTATGTCCATAAGCAAAATGTGCACGGATGAAAACCCGAAAGGGCTCCGTGAGTAAAAACAGCAGGGCTACCGGCGAGTCTTGTGAAAACCCGAAAGGGTGCAACCTCGTTATATATATAAAAAAAAAAGAATAAAAAAATAATAATAAAAACGGTATGTCCATAAGCAAAATGGGCACGGATGAAAACCCGAAAGGGCTCCGTGAGTAAAAACAGCAGGGCTACCGGCGAGTGTTTGTGAAAACCCGAAAGGGCGCAACCTCGTTAAAAGACACTTACAGGGTCCTCTCGACCTTGTAAGGAGAAATCACCCGCGTGAGATCCTTACAACTCACAAAGGAGCAACACACTTAGGGATCCCCACGATTCCTAAGGAGAAATTACACTTGCAAGATCCTCACGACTCGTAAGGAGAACTCTCTTATGGGACCCTCACGGCTCATAAGATTTGAAAGTCTTAAGTTACAGAGACCTGAACCTGTTTTTAAGCAACCCCCACAACCTTTGATATTACCCTAAAAGCGGCTCGATACCAACCCATGTATACAATCCACGGGCGCGAATAAACATTTCCTAATCAAGTCCCATCCGCGACTAGGGATATGTTCGCACGGCAAACAACCCTTGTAAGTCCTCTCGACTTATAAGGAGAAAACTCTCTTGTAAGATCCTTACGGCATACAAAAAGCCATACACTTAGGAGTCCTCACAATTCCTAAGGAGAAATCGCACCTACGAGATCCTCACGACTTGTAGGGAAAAATACCTTTGTGAGACCCTTACGGCTCATGAAGTCAAAAGCCTTAGTCGACAGGACCCTAACCCTGTTTACTAAACCACCTTTGTTCGACATCGACAGAGGCAAATGATGATTCGCTCCTGGCAATATCCCAGTTGTAGCGGTGCCGATGCCGAAATCGGTGTCTAATCCCAAGCTTATAGCGAAAAGCTGGCAAGCCATTCATGCATACGAAATAGCCGAAATGATGGGGCGACTTGCGACAAAATCAGCAAATAAAAATGTATGCATGCGAAATAGCCGAAATGATTGGGCAACTCGCAATAAAAAGCAGCGAGTAAAAATAAAACAAATAGCCGAAATGATTGGGCACCGCGAAAAATAGCCGAAATGATGGGGCAATCGCGACCTTCGCGATATAAAAGCTGAAATGATAGAGCATCGCGGAAAGAATTGAAAAATAAAAATAAAATTTATGCCCTACAGGTGATGTTACATCAATCCCTGTATACAATCCAGGGGCGCAAACAAAGAAGGAATTACACTCTTTCTCTCCCAGGTTTCCTCAGAAGAATAAGCCAAATCTCGACAGCTCATAGATAGCCTGGAGATCATCTCAACATTCGTCTCAGCAGACACAACATCAAGCAAAGCGGAACAGCGGCAATTCCCAGTTCCATGACTCGGCGGTATACAGATGACCGAGAGTCAAATCCCAACTCCGTGAAATGCGGATATAATCAGCAAAATTCCTGGTCACGTGGAACACGGATAACGTCACTTCTGACCCCATGGAAAACATCCAGAGCAGATCCTGGTCCTCGCAGAGCACGGCAGTGAACCCGTGTGAAGCATCCAGAGCGGAGCCTAGTCCTCGCCGAACACGGCAGTGAACCCGTGGGAAGCATCTAGTGCAAATTCCTGGTTACGTGGAACACGGATAACGTTACTTTTGACCCCGTGGAAAACGTCCAGAGCGGATCCTGGTCCTCGCGGAGCACGGCAGTGAACCCGTGTGAAGCATCCAGAGCGGAGCCTAGTCCTCGCCGAACACGGCAGTGAACCCGTGGGGAAGCATCTAGTGCAAATTCCTGGTTACGTGGAACGCGGATAACGTCACTTCTGACCCCGTGGAAAATGTCCAGAACGGATCCTGGTCCCCGCATGGCACGGCAGTGAAGCATCCAGAGCGGAGCCTAGTCCTCACCGAATATGGCAGTGAACCCGTGTGAAGCATCTAATGAAAATTCCTGGTCACGCGGAACACGGATAACGTCACTTCTGACCCCGTGGAAAACGTCCAGAGCGGAGCCTGGTCCTCGCCAAACACGGCAGCGAACCCGTGGGAAGCATCCAGAGCAAACATCGGACTGTGGAGTCCTTAAATCCACGGACTATGATGTCCTTAACCTTGACCTTGATGTCTTAAAACTAACAATCAACCAAAATGATTTTAAACTGATTTTTACCTTGGTTTAAGGGTACATCTCTTCACTCCTTTGATATTTGTCGTTGAAATTCCTCAACGTCTTCAAAGAGGTGACGGGTCCCAGTAACCACACATTTCGCGGACTGTGAGGTGCTTAAACTCGCGGACTATGATGTTCTTAACCTCGACCGTGATGTCTTAAAACTAACACCGGACTGTGGAGTCCTTAAATCCACGGACTATGATGTCCTTAACCTCGACCGTGATGTCTTAAAACTAACGGACTATGACGTCCTTAATCTCGACCGTGATGTCTTAAAACCAACAACGGACCGTGGAGTTCTTAAATCCACGGACTATGATGTCCTTAACCTCGACCGTGATGTCTTAAAACTAACGGACTATGACGTCCTTAACCTCGACTGTGATGTCTTAAAACTAACGACGGACCGTGGAGTCCTTAAATCCACGGACTATGATGTCCTTAACCTCGACCACGACGTCTTTAAACTACGGTACACCGGAAAGCATCCAGAGCAACCCTTAACTCCGTAAAATGCAGACAAGGGTAACTTCACCTATCACTTGCGGGTCCTCACGACTCGTAAGGGAGTAAATTCTCTTATGAGGTCTTTACGACTCTCAAGAGAAAACACACTTAGGAATCCTCACGATTCCTGAGGAGAAAATGCATCTACGAGATCCTCTCGACCCGTTGGGAGAAAATACTTTATGAGACCCTCACGGCTCATAAGGTTGAAAAGTCTTAGGTGACGGATTCTAACCCTATTTTCTAAGCCATCGCCACTCTACAAAAAGCATAAGATTGACAATTATATACTATCTACGGATCGCACTTGCTAAAATCGCATGGCAAACAACACAACAAAAAGAAGAAAGCAGAGAAATGACACAAGACATTATGAAGAATGTATATCTTTTATTCATGAATTCGATTGAGTACAAGATATATTGTGTTAAAGAATAAAAGAAACAAATACATTTTATTTACAATTATAAATGATACAAGATTGTTATTGAGAAGGGAGCATTCTTAACAAATTCGCAAGCTGTTCTCGCACTTCTTTCAACGCCTCTTCTTGATCGGCTGCCGCTGCCAACTCTGCTTCCACCTGGGCTCGCTGCTGCAAGTAGGATGAAAGTTGTTCTTCGACGGCTCGCCGAGCTGCTTCACGACCTTGGGCATCACGCTCAACGGCATCGAGCTTCTGCTTCAATGTTAACCCATTGGAGATACTTTGTAGAAGGCCCTCGAAGATAACTTTCACCCGAGTAGCGTTCGCGTCGACCTCAGTACGCAATCGAGCAGACTCGCTTGAAGTTTCTTTGCATTCCCTCCGCTTTGAAGCCGCTTCTTGTTCAAGATGGCATAAGTAAGAAGCGCTCTGCTCGATCCAGGCCGCCCGTTGAGTGCTCGTGGCCAAAATCTCGGGGGCAGGACGCATAAGTTCCAGCTGATGCAGGCAGGTCTCGATCTCCCTGCAGTGATTAACCCAAGACTCGACGACGCCTTAATTATGGAAATTTACAAGCGTCGCCAGCATCGGATTAACCTCGACAGCGAAATCTGCGGCAGAGGTGGGAGCTTCTGCGTCAAGCTCCTTGACGCATCCGCTCAGCATGCTCAGACTCATCGCAGCATCCTTTGAGGATGGACGTCTGGAAAAAGGGCATGCCGGCATCATGATGCGAGACTCGAAAGGGGCCGGAATAGGAACGACAGCTGCAGAACAAATCACTATCAAATGACGGTTCAAAAAATATAGGGAGTTCATGAACAATGGAATTTACTATACCAGCTGCAGCAGGTGGCAAAGCCGGGAGGACCGGGGGCGCAACTGATCTTACATCTCCTCCTTCGATCTGTAGCACTGCAATCAGGGCAAAGAAGAATCAGAAATAATTTCATTATCAGTAAAAGAAAGAGCATTAATTGAAAGCTATACTCACCAGCGCCGCTAGATGAAGCCACCTCCGACAGGAAGGAGAAGTGTGGATGTAGCACCTGGTACAGGTGGTCAAAAAGGACTCCTACAAAGACGCAATAATACAACGGCAGTACATAAATTATGCAGCCTAAAGATAAAACTGATAAGTCATAAATCCATACCATCCAGCATCTGCGACGGTACGAAGGAGGGTAGAGAGGTGGCCACCGTCAGGGCGGTAACTGACGGCGCTCCCTCGGGTAAAGTGGCATCAGCGCTAGCCGCACTTGCGTTAGAAACAAGATAAGCCCTGTCAAGAAGGATTGCAGAATAAAAAGAAGGACGGTAACCCAAAATTTACCTGATGAGTCGCCAGCCGAAACGGCGTCGTCTCCCTCCTCCATTGGCATGGGTTCACCTCCCGTTGCCTCATCGCCAGACTCTACGGGAGCCGTCGTCACGCTCGTGACACCAGGAGACGGCGAAGGACCGTAAGCAGGGAGAGCGATGATCGGAGCGGTGCCCGACTCTTGAGAAAGAGCGGCCGTCTCGTCCTCAGCGATCATGCCCGTTTCTCCCGCTACCCCCTCGGGCTCGGCGGTCGCAGCCGTCTCGTCCACCACTGCCATGGGTTCATCGGTCGCAGTCGCTCCATCCACTACTGCCTCAGGCTCGGTCATAGAAACCTTCTCATCTGCCGCCACCTCGCGCTCAGTAGTGGTGGCCGTCTCGGGCATAGTAGTCGTGACTGTCTCGTCAGCCACTAGCTCAGGCCCGGCGACTACGGCGGCACCGCCTACCGTCGCCTCGGGATCAGCTGCTACCTTCTCCACCGTCCCCTCAAGCTCGACGGTCGCCGCCGCTCCTTCAGTAGGACTCGGCCCTGCAGGACAAGATGTATAAGAACCGATAGTTTTACAACTTTTACAACAAAGCCTCGAAAAGTACATTACCTGAGGTGGATTGACCGTTGGCTCCCCGAGCTGCATGCGCCGCCCGTCTATGAGCAGTAGACAAGGCGACCAGGGGCTCCTCTAAAGGAGTACCAGCGGGAGTAACGGCGCTTGAGCCCGCTCCCACGGCCAAAGCAGCGCTACGCTCCTTCGCGGCGCGCCTCAAGCGCTTCCTCTCTTCCCGGACCGTCACGACGGACCTCTTGGAAGCCTCCTTCAGCAAAGCGTCGTCGCCCGCGTTCAGAGTTGCCTCCAGAGCCGTCAAGGAATCCATCATTGTCTTTTTAAGTAGAGACTCTCACGGCAACCCCGAAGAGGCCGGGACTTCGGTAGCTGGCCCGGGGATAATTTTTATGTCGCCTTGCGAGGCAGGTCTTGTGGTCCCTACAATGAGACAAAGAAAAGGTTAGATTGGCCGTAAAAAGGAGAATAAAGACTCAATGAGCCGAGACGTACCAACGCTCGATAAAGCGCATTTCCTTTCTTCCTCCTCGAAGGTTTTGAGAGAAGCAGCGATGGCTTCTTCGGTAGAAATGCCTGTTTCAAAAAAGGAAAAGCGTTAGTCAAAAACAATGATAAAAGTATGATGAAATGACGAAGAATACAACTGGTGATTACCTGACTGCGTGAGTTTAGCCAACCACGCGTCACGCCTTGCCAATCGCTCAGAAGCTGCGATGGCGGCCGCCAGATCAGTGTCTTCTGGCTCTACGAAGAAACCCTCGTTGGTTCCATACTCACTTAAGCCTTCGGTGAGAGGGGCCTGAGGCTCTAAGCCAAGGACGGCATCAAGAGAAAGAACCGACTTCTTCTTCCTCTTCTGCGCGCGAACCCCGGACGCACCCAAAATCAACTTACGTTTCATGGGTACCTTAGGACGGCGGGTCCCTATGTCCGAGCCCACGCTGGATTCAGGCGAAACCATATTCACCGTCTCCACCGGAGCACGGGGTGCTAGGGGAACGTCCACAGTATCACGGGGCAATCCGCGCGGGGGGCTTAGCACACGCGGAGGCTCATCTCCAGCATCTCCTCTCAGCGGAGGAACGACAGGGATCCTTGGCCTCAAGGGAACTTTGCGGTCACTGCCGGGGGGGCGCAC
Organism: Agapanthus africanus; assembly: GCA_030015575.1. NCBI lineage: Eukaryota > Viridiplantae > Streptophyta > Magnoliopsida > Asparagales > Amaryllidaceae > Agapanthus > Agapanthus africanus. The sequence goes on along the minus strand of JASDDO010000022.1, from coordinate 132,987,135 downwards.
CCTTGCGGTCAATCAGCAGTCGTTTCTCTTCCCGAATAACAGCACCCATTCTACGGGGGAAAGAGCCGAGATCCCTTCACCGGGAGTGACCTCTTTAGTAAAGGTTTTCGTCACTATATTTTCAAAAAGCTATCCGTTCCTTCAACGATATCAAGTTCTTTACGTTAAAGGTTTTCGCCAGAAACCATTCGTAGCCCTCCGTCGTTTCAGACGGGTAGCACGTAGTATTCATGCTATGTTTGTTGGCCTTCGTCAAGGCATAGTGTATGGTAGCTGCTTGTTGCCTTTCTGCAGCATAGATAGATGCGTTGGTTTAGGACAGTCGTATAGCCTTGTTGGCCTTCGTCAAGGGCTTGTGCGGGTGGGTTCAAATCAACCTGGAGAATGACGGGTAGAACTTGACATGTGACTTATGATTTGTTGGCCTTCGTCAAGGTCATAAGAGCATGGGGCAGAAATCACATCGGGAGTTTCAAAAGTACTGAAACTTGCCAGATATGAGCATACCTTCTGGAGTGTGATACCGTGAGCGGATTCCGTCACGTTATCATGCGATGAGAGTTGGATCCCGATTCCCACTGATGAGTTGGTTTACTCCTCGGGTGACCCCGACTAATTCTTCTTTCAGGTTTGGAGGAGAATTTGAGGTACAATGGGAGGTTTCCAGATTAGGATAAGTGATAACCATTCTGATTTAGGATAGAGTGCACGCTGAGTGTTTCTTTTCTCTCTCTCTCTGACAGCGACCATTGACCCGACCCTAAGACTATGACTCAGTGACCAAGTTGACCGAACCTTCTTAACACTGGCTTTTGGATTGTCAGAGTTGCAGACCTCATTGCCACTCCTACTTCTACCCTTTTCTCCAGGACACCCCGTATTGCTACGAACGTCCACTTCCATTGGACAAAACCATCGTATGGTTAGATACGAACTCGAAGGAATTTATTCGAGGATGGTTTCCGGTTCTTGAGAAAACGGATAGGATTATTCAGTTGTTTTTTCCTTTTACCTTCTCTCAGGTTGTGAGTGCTCCTTAGTTTAGGAGATAGTACACCTATTACGCAAATTGGATAGTCTTCTTCCAAACCTTAGGCTGGTGCCGACCGGTAGGGAATGAAGAAAACCAATTAGCCTAAACGGTGTGCAGAAGGTATTAAGATTAAGACAAAGCAAGGGATTAGTAAGTGGGCAAAGTAAATTGCGACTGATATTTACGACCAAACCAAGTATTTCTTCGCCAATCCTAAATCACCTTTGTATTTCTCCAGGACACTCCGTATCACTACGAAGATCCACAGTTTATTGGATACTCCATCGTATGGTTATATACGAACTCGAAAGGAACTTGTTCCAGTTCGGGGATGGATTCTGGTCCAGGAGAAATAGGAATAAGGTTTATTCGGTTGTCTTTTATCTTCACCTTCTCTCGCATTGCGAGTGCTCCTAGGACTAGGACAGTACACCCATTATGCTTATTGGATAGTCTTCTTCCAAACCATAGGCTGGTGCCGAACGGTAGGGAAGGAAGAAAACCATTTGGCCTAAAGGGTGTGCAGAAGGTAATGACTAAAGACATATAAAGGGATTTGGAGAGGTGGCAAAGAATTATACGGTTATAGTTGTGAATCTGGATAATGGTAGAGGCATTACTAGGAATACCAGGATACCCCATCGAAACATTTCAATGTTTCAGTTCAACTGTGTACTGTTAAAAGAAAACTGATTTCCCGATTAGACATTTGCTCCAGGGTATGTATTTACCAGGTTTGATTCTCACATCTGTATGGTTTTACAGATGATGAGTGGGAGTAAGTTATTGGGAATTAGGTGATTATCCTCATTTTATCGGGATTCGTTGTAATCGGTGATATTTGAGGAAGTCACCTGGGTTGTTTGCCGGTCGGCAAATATTTGGTTTTGAATATCCGCTGTTGTGCACAAATTTCAAATTGATATATCTGTACGTCTATTTTCATAGAATGAGATATACCTTTTGATATTATGTCGATGACATTTACCTATATCAGTGGATGGTTAGGTAAGGAGCATTAAACAGCGGTGTAATTCTTCTTAACCATAGGTACAGTTTTCAACCTACGACACACAGTGAAAGAGTTGTTAGACTCGGCGGACTTATACAGAGTATTGTATGTTGTCCAGTGTCCATTAGGACAGTGGGGTTGGTCCTCATACTATATTCTGTTTACTTTTAACTTCTCTAGTTCTTAGACATGTGTTTCGTAGAAACACAGGGTCTAAGTTTTGAGGAGTTATAGGTATTTGAATAGAGTAGAGAACCAGGTGTAGCAAGTGTCGGGATTCTTCAAAGTGATCGAAGATGTAGATACTTGTGTATGGTATTCAGTTGATAGTAATGATAAAGAGAAATTGCTACTCTTTCAGGTTACTCATAATTGGAAGCATTCCTAAGTTGAGTAACGCTGATCGGCCTCCTTCCATTTATTTGACATGCACTGGAGACAGCTGCATGATTTGAATCTGGTTAAATTAAATCAGTGCCTCTGGTTCTATATTGGATGTAGAACAGTTCATATCTTAACGTTGTTATGGTACGGGGAGTTGTCCGGCTTATGATTAAAACCAGACACTGAACAACTCAAGGCACGTTTCTGTAATGGCTGTTTGTGGGTTGACCCAGGCTATGACGAGGGTTGACTTTCTACCATCTGGCAGATCAATAGAAATATTGTTCTAGACTCGCCACAGTTTTAATAAAAATGGATTTTTTCAAAAACAGTAGTGGGAGTATGGTAGAACTGGAAGTGATTCCAGAACCGCAAACGATTACTGAAGATTTGATAAGGAACCTAAAGATTCAATCTGATTTGACATTCCATTGGCCACTCCGCAGATACGATGGGTAACTTCAGGCACCCGAGAGGTACTCCGGTAGCCTCAAGGACGGTGACAGGGAAGTTCTTGTTAACCCACACTTGCCATTGCTGTTATTCCAGGCTGCGAGACCCGGCAGGAGGATGAGTATAGCGTCGTTCTGAACTAGCTTCAGAAGTGTACGTGTATATGACTCTGCCAGAGGGTTGTCGTAGTCAGTGGGAGCAGCGGAAGCATTGGTGGACATCAGGCTTATGTCTATTTATAGACTAAAGCAGATGTAGCGGAGATAGATCATCTATTTCTGATGTGACAGTCATAGGTTTGACGTCATCAGAATAGGGGATGGATCTGTTGAGAAGGTAGTAGGAAGTGATATTCCTATACTACGATCGGTTATACTTTGGTCGTCACACAGTGGTTTCTCCACAAAGGACTTGGACATTATATCAGACATACTGGTTACTAGATCTATGGTTTTAGATCTAGATTTGGGTGGTTTCCCAATCAGGGTATTTTGACAGCATTCTAAGAGTATTTAGAATGGACGACTCCTGGCACGGTAGTGTACCTGCAGGTGATGGAGTCACCCTCTCTAAAGGTGTCTTATAGACTAAAGTAGAGAGGGATGTGCATGATTGACAGATCACTTGCTTAGGCAATTGAGTCAATCATGAGATGTCAAGTACCACACCAGATGTTGTTCTTGCACTAGATGCAATAAGTTGATATTGATTCAATCCTGGAGAAACAGTCGGAAGCAGTTTTAGAACATAAGTGGCTGTTCTAGGGATATGATAACGACAGCCTCATTTGGGAGACAATTATCATTCCAGGCTTCCAAGGTGACATGGACGACAGGGTGATCGTCAGAGTTATAGTTTTCCTTCTGACGAGGGGCAGTATTTTGGACAGGTGGTCCATGGCAATACTGAGGGTGGCATGGCGCAGGATACTGATTAAGTTCAGTTGACGATACAGTCTAAGAAGTTTGGATTTGGAGTTCATTTATGAGCTCGGTCCCATCAGACATCCAGACATTCTAAGACAGGTATTGCTCATTTCGGGAGATGGCTTTCTCCGCGAACTTGAGTATAGAGAGACATAGAAAGAAACATCAAGGCGGATCCACTCACTGAGGCTATTCCTCGAACGCAATAGTTTCACAAACGGTTTTTGTGAGACTGACTAGTAGAGGAGTTGGGTGTTCGGTATCACACGGGCTGTGAGTATGCGACATCGCAATAATTAGCCTTGAGTGCAAGTGGGAGATTGTTGGAGATAGTGCCCTCAGAGTCAATTATTGGGTCACAGGCACGTGATTACAATGATTGAGGGAGGACCTATCCCGGGAAGACAGTCTTACTCGAGATGATAGTACGCTATCTGGTTTACCTTTATCATCGTGTACTGCTTTAGGTGACCTGACAGGTCACTATTGCACGTTGATAGAGCCCCTAGGATTCTTGCTTGGCTGCCAGCAGTATGAGGGCGATCATATAAGTGAGAGCTGGAGTCTATAAGCACATCCTTAAAAGGTCCCTAGTCGTGGGAGTTTCGAGACAGGGCATCGATTCTCCAGAGTAGACTAGTGTATACAGTCGAGACCCCGACGAGGGGCGGTGGCCGGTCTCACAAGCCACTGGTGTCAGTTGGTTCACCTAAGATGTATACAGGTGCTCATTGGGTTATGAGTACACCGGACAGGACTCGCCGGGAACCTGCTAGTTGGTCTTATACCTGACGTCAGATAGCAGTTCCCTGGTGACATGTGTACAGGTTAGTTCATCGACCTGGGGATCGTCATTTGTCTCGTGTGAGTTCCCACTGTGCTTTGATTACTACCCTACCACGGCTCAAAGGAGTCGTGCAAACAGGTTTTAGTTGGGTACAGTCCCGAGCCACATGGAGGCAGTGAGCGGATCTTCAGGGGTTCGTCTCTCCCGGTATTGGGGGTGAGGTCGCGCTGTGTCTAGGAGAGCCATTACACGAAGTCCTTGGCCAAGGCAGGAGATTTACTGGTAGGTATTCCAGTAGTATCTCAGGGTGTTCTGGGCTACACTCCGACACGACTTGTACCGCTTTTGGGGGTCTGACTTTTACCCACCCCCTAGGCCCGACATGCGATGCTCATAGACGAACGGACCGGACTGTACGGATATTGTCACTGACAGGCTCAGTAGGGTGTCAGGATGAGTTCGCTCATCGACGTCCCTTTTAGTCAATAGCTGGTGGCCCGTTACGTATTGGCTTATACCTCTGACGTACTAGTGGTTAAATCCACAGCCATAGTATTGACGAGTCTTTAGAGTCCACCATACATTCAGTTACTCAAGCTTTCGGGCGAAACGCTGTAGAGGCCGTATGGAGATATGGCAGGGTTCGATCAGATACGTGCGGTATTGCACGGATCGTGATCGGACGGATTTTGCTAGCCGGTTTTGGTTTAAACCGGATTCTAGTATTAAATAGTGTAGTTTTGTCTCTTTGCATTTGTGTTCAGTGGGAATACAAATGCGGGCATGTATTTGCAGTAGTGGGGTTTTCCTGTAATTTATTATGGGATCGGTTTTCTGGGGTTGCCAGTTTGCATTCCGTTCCGGCCGGTTTTCTCTTTTTCCTTCCCGGTCGGACTTTTCGTTGGAGGGTGTTAATTGCAAGTTTGCAATTAACATTTTGTGAGGGGTTTCTTTGCTTGAGTGTGGCTTCATAATGATGAGATCCTTTTCTTGTCACCTCCTTTGCATTAATTTGATGGTGCTTTGATTTGTTGAGAAAAGATTTTTGGTGTGACCTTATCTTTATCAATTCTCTTTGCACTTGAGATTTTCCATGATTTTTTCCCCACCTGGAATTGAAGGGGCCGGCCACTGTTAATGGGTGAAGGGGGTGGTTTTTATTTGTGTGTGAATATGTTGCTTGCAATTTGGTGGGCCCCCCCTCTTTGTAGTGTGTGTGTGTGTGTGCTGTTGTTTTGTAAAGGTTAATTTCCTTTGCATGGTTTTAAAAAATTAATGGAACTCCACACACATATTTCCAGTGAGCACAAAATGACTTTTGGCCGAGCTCCTCTTTTCCACAGCATGCTCCATTTTTCATCAAGCCTCCATGAAAATTATTGTGGACAAATTCCTCCAACTTGGCAACCTCATAAACCCCAAAGAGACCCGCTTGCTACACTATTCTACAGCAAATCTTGGACGCGTCGGGCAGCCAACTTCGCACCCGAGTTGCCTCGGTATAGAGGCGGGAGCCCGTAAAAGATGCAGGCGACGTGGTGCCCTTCCGGCTAGGAGATGGAGACCGGACATTCCGCGGGAGATCGGGATGACGACGAGAAGACCGGAGGACTCGGATCACTCGGTATATCTCTAACCCGTCTTGTAGTTAGCTAGATCTAGTTTAATGGCCCGATCCGGAGTCTAGTGCGCGGTGGTGCCGGTTTGCTAAGTCCGCAAAATTAAAGTTTTTCACCGCTTCCGCATTTGGCCGTCGGGTTGACGGCCGGGACGCCGCCGTGCACTTACACCTCCCGATTCCAAATAAAGACTTTCATACATATTCAGCACCTTTACCAGGCTCGGAAACTGGTGCTGAATAGCATTCTCCGGCGTTAGGCCCATTACCAGCGGCTTGGTGGTGAAGACATATTCATCCGGAGGAAGTAGCTCCTCATAGTGCTTTCCCCTCACCGGCAAACCGGAAATTTCAGCAAATTCTTCCAAAGTGATTGAAACTTCCCTATCCGTTAGAAGAAAGGTATGCGTGGGGATGTTCCATTGCTCCACGAATGCCTTAATCTACCACGTCACGGGAGCAGAATATTCAAACAGCGGGGCGTAAACTGCACGATACAGACCGATCTTCAGCAAATGCGCCTTCTTCGCTGACAAGATGTACCTGGCCCACTGCAAGTACCCGGCCAAAAGCCGAGGGGTCAATCCAATGTTATAGGGTTGTCCCCAGGGGCGTGACTCACCCTGGCATATGCGCCGCCCTAGAATATCCATGGCTGCCGGCGGCTGCACGGGAATGGCAGCAATCGAAGGCTGAAGAAGATCCTCCGAATTCCAATTTACGACCTCCACGGCATAGTTCACCAGGGTGCATCTGCATATGGGATCGATGAGATCGTCTCTGACGGCGTCGCGCAAGAGAAGCTTCGGCGACTCTTGATGATTTCACTATACCATCTACCCCACAGGTGAAGGTTCTTATACTCCGGGCCGAAATCCTTAATAAGAGCAAGAACTTCCCGGTCTACCGGCGCTTCAGGGAATCCTCCCTCTGAACGGAAAAATGGGAACGAAAGATCAGCAGACATGTTGCCTGCAAGAAAAAGCGAAATTCAATCATCAGTATCATAATTTAATTTTAAAATTCCAACGCTTGGTACATTAAAATTTATACTACACTGCAATGCAGTGGAGAGGGGGAACAAAGGGGGACCCACAAAATCCAGATGACAATGCATCAGTTAATAAGACAGCCTCATCATTGGATGAGACTATCAATTAATGAGGAAATCCTCAAAGAATGTTCTCATTAAATGAGAAATCCCTTGAGACAAGGAGAAAATCTCTCTTTCAGAGCAAAACTCTGTCACAGAGTGACACTTGTCAAACTCTGATCATAAGGGAATAAAATTCCTTAAAGAGACTGGCTCTGTAATAATAATGGAAAAATCCATCAAAGGAAAAATTAAATCCTAAAAATTAAAGTTCTGGTATCTTAAAGATCCATGAAAAAACTCTTAAGAGTTCATCATCAAAAGATCAAAAGATCTATACATTATCCATGAGCAAAGCTCTGTTCATGGGTTAAGAAACCCTGAAACAAATTCTTGAGAGCAAAGCTCTGTTTATGAAACCCCAAAGGGGATTTCTTTAGATCAAAAGATCTATAAAAGCAAGGTTCTGTTAATTAAAATTGATTTAATTAAGTTAATTTTTACCTAAGATTTTTCTAGAGTTTAACTCTTAAAATTTCTTGAAAACGATAGCAAGGCTCTGAAAATATAAATCTTGAAGGAGATGATAATCATCTGAGGAGGACCAAGGGTCCGATTTATAGGCGCCCAAGCGCCCTTTCAACTCCTCAATCGATCCAATGGATCAGAGGTTGCCACCGCTGCACTCACGTGTGCGCCACGTGAGCGTAACGGTGGGGGGCATTGTAGGGTTGCTATGCACGCGCACAAGGGTCTACGAGGCATCAACCATGTCCGATTAAAAAAATAGCCGTGCCGAACAACCCGAATACGGATCTTTAAACTAGAGATTAGGAGAAAAACTAACATGCTAAACACTTTAACACTAAATGAGAGGGGTTACAACCTTTGTAGATCCGGTCCTTCACTTCATATGCTCCGTGTTGTAGTCCCTTCGCTGCGATGATCGGGTTCCGGACTCTTGAGAGGTTCCACGAAGAGAAAGATGCAACCTTTGCTTCCGATCTTCGATACTAAGATGATCTACCTTGAAGTTCCGTTAACACAAGCTAACACTCATGAAATGATGTGAACACCCTCATCTAAATGGCAAGGAAAGATGAGGATGATGAAGTAGGATTTTTGCTCTCTTTATTTATCTTTTTCTCACATATTTTCATCACAAATATCAAAGCAAGAAAGCTTTGTAAGCAAAGAAGAAGAAGGAAGAAGATGAACAATATCCATAAGAATCCTTTTGTGATGAATAGAAAAAGAAATAATATGATGAATAATGCAACCATGGTCAACCAAACTCATGTAGAGAATTAACTAGGGTTAGGGTTTGGGTTGGGTTAAAGCATGAGTCACTTGAAAATATCTTTCACAAAACAAAACCAAAACCTTCTAGAATCATCTAGAAAGCTTAACTCTAATCCAAACCCTAATCATGTTTAAACTCCACTAAACATGTTGCATTAGTTATCATATCATGTTACAATATTATACATCACATATATAATATTTATCGTAACAAAATAAAATAATACAATTAACATATATCGCATATATATCAAGTATTACCCGAGTGAGAAAAAGAATCTTTTAGTAAGCTAATATTAGTTAAAGTAATTTAATATATCATATATATTATTATACATTAAATTATCGAATCAACACTTGATCCGATAATCCGGCTATATCGCATATAACCGACTAATATTTATCCGTACCGATTCATCGAATCAACACTTGATCCGATGACCCGGTTGATATCAAATATCGCGAGAATAGAATACGGTATCTCATATCGTATTATCCTCGGTCCCGCACATATCACATATGTGCTCCACTCCGTTTTGCCTGAGCCAAGAAACCTCTGTGTAGGACTCTAAAGAATCGTCAATACGCCGGCAGTAGGTGATGATCATATCAAACACCCACAAGCTGCAAGCGGTCAGCTAAACGTAACAGCTACCCAGGTATTGAGCGCTCAGAAGATCAACAAGCAAGCCTGTACATTCTCCTGTGAATCCAAACAGTAACACTCCCGTACAGTCCGGTCTCGTCGTCTGATATGTTGCATATCTCGCCTAGGGGTGGTAAACGTCAGACCCCAGTAGCTCGATAAGTCGTGTCGATATGAGGTCTATAACAGTTCGAGAAACTACTGATAACACTTACCAGTAAATCTCAGCAACCCTAGTCAGGGATTTCCGGTTATAGCCAATAGAACACAGCACAACATCAACTCCCTATACCGGGAGAGACGAATCCCCTCCTATCGCTCATTGCCTCCATGTGATTCGGGACTGTACCCAAAAGCCACCTTTTTGCACGCCCTCTTGGACGTGGTATGATGGAAATCAAAGCACAGTGGGAATCACACAAGACTCTATGACGATCTCGGGTCAACAGACTACTCTGTACCAGTGTCACCGGAGAACTGCCATCTGACGTATGGTATAATACCATCTGGGAGTTCTCGGCGAGTCCGTCCAGTGTACCTAGTCTCCACTGAGCACACGTACACCATCCTTGATGTCAAACACCGATGGATATGGGATCATCCATCGCCCATCATATGGGTCAAGATGCGTATACGCTAGTCTACTCTGGTGCATCGATGCCCTGTCTCGATACATCCACGACTAGGAACAATTATAAGATGTACTCGTCGACTACCGTAGCCCCACTAGTATGATCTCATCATAGTCCCAGTAGTCGAGTACATATCCTGAGGGCTTTATCAACATGTAATATAGAGACAATCAGAGTACATGTTAAGATAAAGTACAACCAGATAGCATACTATCATGTCGAGCAAGAAAGTCCTCCCTATATATGTCCTAGCATCCACTACAATATACATCCTATGTACAGTAATGGCCTCTAGGACATACATATAACTAACAATCTCCCACTTGCACTAGGGCCTGTGCCCGCAAAAAATTTCTGCGCAAAAGAGTCCAAGGTATCAAATGGCAGCGATATGCTTAAGGAAATGCGAACCAGCATCTTCTGGGCTGTTTTTTGACAAACTCCCGAATTAGAAACAGATAAATTCTGATGGTATCGAAAGCGGCTCAAAAAACCCTTCGATTTGATATGTTATGGGCCTCGTAATTCATCCGGGATCAAAAGTTATGAGGAATTACGTGTCCACACGTGATGGACTTTTAAGAACCCGCTGGAGGAGTTAAAAATATAATAAAAACTCAGAAAAGACCCCAATGGGGCATCACGTGCTCACACGTGACCATGGGTCACGTGCAGACACGTGATGGGCTTTTAAGGCCTCTAAAATAATGAATAGAATTAAATTCTAAAATCTGTTCCCTGATTAAAAATCAGTAATCACGTGCTCACACGTGACCAATGGTCACGTGTTGACACGTGATGGTTAAAACTGAAGCGTAAACAAACAGCTGAAGGAAATACCTCGATGAGGTGTCACGTGCTCACACGTGACCAATGGTCACGTGTTGACACGTGATGGTTACAACTGAAGCGTAAGTAAACACTGAGAAAAAGACTCAATTGGGGGTCACGTGGCAACACGTGACTGGCTGTAAAAGCCTTGCTGTTCAACAGAATTAAGTTCTAAAAAAAGATCATTTACATCTTTCGAAATAGAATTAAAATTCTAAAAGCTTCTAAATCTTTCCAAATGGAAAAAGGATTATGGGGACCGTTGGATTAAAGATCCAAGGGTGATTAAATATCACCAATTTATGGAAAGATCTTGGACAAGGAAAGATCCCCCCTAAATCTAACCGAGATAACAAATTGAATATCTTTTGGATTTAAAATCCATGGTGAATAAAATTCACTGAATGATCTAAAGGCCCAGATTAATGATAAATATAAATCAAATCTCTCAACAATCAAATCAAATCTTTCAATGAGAGATTTGCTAAACAAATTGATTCTTTTCCTTCTCCTATAAATAGGAGCCAAGAAGAGAAGAGGGGGGATCTACTTTCTTGATAGAAAAACAGAGGGAGGAGAATTTAATTCTCAAGAGAGGAAAAAAAAAAGCAAAGAGAGGAGAATTTAATTCTCTGCAAAAGAAAAACCCTAGGTAAGAAAAGAGAGACTTCAAAAGAGAATTTAATTCTCAAAAGAGTTTAACTCTTATTTAAAGAAAAGAACTTAGTTCTTTCTCTGGTTGAGAATCTGCAAAGTGCACATCTCCCCATGAATTGAGAATTTAATTCTCATTGGGTTGAGATCCTGCCATGCAGATCTAAAACACAGAGGAGGAATTGAGTTTTGAGAATTTAATTCTCCCAAACTCACAGGAATTTAATTCCTCCTAAAATGAAACTAGGGTTTAACCCTAATCAAGAATTTAATTCTTTCACATATCTGGGAATTTAATTCCTTTGAAAAGAAATCAAGGTTTCATCCTAAATAAGAATTTAATTCTTTCACGATAGGAATTTAATTCTTCCAAAATCATAATTAGGATTTAACCCTATAAAGAATTCAATTCTTAAAAGATCTCTGTTCATGAAAAGAACTAGGGTCACGTGCCCCTACGTGACCCTTGAAAAGATCCCCTGCAAAGAACTTTGAAGCATCACCTCACGTGCTCCCACGTGACTCCCAAAACGCAGAATGAAAAAGCAAAGGAAATGAAAAGCTTTGGGCGCTCTCACGTGTTATCACGTGACCCCTCAGCAAATGCTTTAATAATTGGCGTACAGATCCCCATCACGTGCCAACACGTGATGCTCTAAAATAAAAATAAAAGTGTTTAACACTTATTCGCAGATTTGAGGATAAACCAAAAGGAGATCTGTCTCCACATTTAGGGCGCCCTCACGTGTCCCCACGTGACCCCTAACGAATCCCTTTAATATCGAATGGATGGCTGCCTATCACGTGCCCACACGTGATGGCCAGGAAATTAAAAGTGTTAAACACTTACCTGCAGAATAAAATAAGGGAAATCAGGGCGCTCTCACGTGTCCGCACGTGACCCCTCCCTCCTTAGTGTCTAACACTAATTGGAAAACTCTATCTGCAGTGTTTAATACTGATTTTCTTAGTGTTTAACACTAATTTGGAAAACTCTATTTGCAGTGTTTAACACTGATTTTCTTAGTGATTAACACTAATGTGAAAACTCTGTTCTCGGTGTTTAACACTGATTTGCTTTAGTGTTTAACACTAATTTGAAATCTATGCTACCAGTGTTTAACACTGATTTGCTTTAGTGTTTAACACTAATTTGAAAGCCCCGTTGCTAGTGTTTAACACTGATTATCTTTTAGTGTTAAACACTAACTTGCTAATCTTAATTCCAGTGTTCAACACTGTTGGTCTTTAGTGTTCAACACTATCTTTAGCCCAATTGGCTAAGTTTCTAGAGGCAAAGCCTCTCCTTCAATGGACCGACAGAGGGCCAATATTTCAAACATAATTGGACTTAGCCCAAACTGGCCGTAAGTCCTCAAATCATATTGAACTGAGCACATCTGCTCTTTCAACCAACTCATTGGTTCAAGGGTACATCTCTGAACTCCTCTGATATTTGTCGTTGTAATCCTTCAACGTCTTCAGAGAGGTGACGGGTCCCGACAACCACACATCAACACGGACTGTGGGGTCCTTAAACTCATGGACTTATGCGTCCTTAGACCAAGAAACGGACTGTGGGGTCCTTAAACCCGCGGACTTATGCGTCCTTAAACTAACGGACTAATGCGTCCTTAAACACACCCATATGGACTGTGGGGTCCTTAAACCCATGGACTTATGCGTCCTTAAACTACCAATGGACTTATGCGTCCTTAAACTACCTATGGACCACTATGTCCTTAAACTGGTATTGGACCACTATGTCCTTAAACTGGTATTGGACCCTCATGTCCCTAAACTGGCAATGGACCACCATGTCCCTAAACTGGAACAATAGAGCCCAAACGCTCTTTTGTCGGATCTAAAAGATCCCGTTAAGTTGATCTTAGTCTCAAATCAGACTAACGTATCCTTAACAAACGTTTAAGTTGATCTTAGCCTCAAATATGGCTAACGTATCCTTAAACCAAAACCTTCAAACAGACTTTAGTCCCAAATTGGACTATAGATCTCCCAACCAACTTTGGCTCAAGGGTACATCTCTGAACTCCTCTGACATCTGTCGTTGTAATCCTTCAACGTCGTCAGAGAGGTGATGGGTCCCGACGGTCATACATTCAATGGACCACCATGTCCCTAAACTGGAACAATAGAGCCCAAACGCTCTTTTGTCGGATCTAAACGATCCCGTTAAGTTGATCTTAGTCTCAAATCAGACTAACGTATCCTTAACAAACGTTTGAGTTGATCTTCGTCTCAAATATGGCTAACGTATCCTCAAACCAAAACCACAAACCCAAATCTAAGTAAACACGGATTTGGACTAATCCACGTCCTACGGGCGACGACATAAATTAGTCTCCGTATACAATCCACGGGCAACAAAACACAAAACAAACACACACGACACGAAGTGACCATCTGGAGAAGGAGAAAGTTGTTACCGCAATGCGGTAGCGTAATTAACTGCAGGGGCTTGCGCCTGTAGGGAAGAGCGTCCCCACAATCAAAAAACCCTCAAGCGAGGGGGAATCTGACGAAGTCTGCTACATCGGACGCATCCGTTCAAACCTTCGATACATGGTGCCATAAATCAACTTCACATCTTCGGAGAGGTGGACGGATAGCACCTATTAGCATCTACCCCGAATCTCAGGCGAGACAACCCACGTCTCGGCCGCCGTTCGGAGGGGAACAGGGCCATCTGTTGTGGTATCGCATACCCAACAATTAGCTGCGGTTGAAGTATCTCATACTCAACCATCCCATAAAAGTCTCTACTGGGAAAAAGGCCTTCGTGAGTGGATCCGCGCTGTTGTCCTCTGTGTCTACTCTCCTAACCTCGATCTCCCTGGAGATCAACCATCTCCATGATCAGGTGATACTGCCTAAGAATTATATCTGGATTTCTGATGGGACGGTAGTTCCTTGGCAAAAGCCACAACTCCATTGTCACACAATGGTAGGAACGAAGTTCTTCTTATGAACTTATATATATCCAGACTGCCTCTTTGGTAGTATCCTTGGTAACGATGTATCTTGCCTTTAATCTTCTAGTAAGTCACGGTATCTAGCTTGGAACTCTTCCAACATACCGTCCCTCCACTGAGGGTAAAGACAATGCCTGCGACTGACATTCAGTCGTTCTTATCACCCTGGAACCTTTCCAGTGATTCTCCCCAGGATCGATTGATACTTTCTCACTACAACTAGTGAGTATCCTAACATCCAATTAGATCTATCACATAGATCCAAAAACCCAGGATTTAGGAGGTATCACTTTGATCCTATATGGAGAATCCTTGTGATAAGCGGAGATTAACCGAGCGTAGCATAGGAAACTCCTTCCCTATCAAGAGTATGTCATCCACGTACTCTACGAGGATCACCACCATACTCCATACTACCTTTTTGTATATACAAGGTTCATCTACCATTTTGATGAAGTCAAACTCTTTGACTACCACATTAAAACAGATGTTCCAACTCCGCGATGCCTGTTTTATCATATAAAACATCTTGCACACGTTTCCGCTGCTCCCACTGTCTACGAAGCCCTCTGGCTGTGTACTTATAGGCGCTCTCTTCTAAATCGTCATTTAGAAAAGCAGTCATGACACCCAACCGCCAAATATCGTAGTCATGGTATGCAGCCGTAGCAAGTAGGATCTGGATGGACTTAAGCATAGCTTTGAAAGTCTCAACTTTTCCATGTACACCAAGTAATCTTCTCAAGATATACTCGCTCCTGATGGGGATTTAACCCTTCAGATAAAGCAACCAAAGTCCATACTTTGTTGGTGTATAAGGATTCCATCTCAGATCGCTAAGCATCCAGCTATTTTTACAGAGTCTCACTCCTGATGGCCAGCTCGAAACTAGTTGGGTTATCATCTCATGATGTAATCCTCGCTTCCACTGTCATAAAGAAACCAAAGTATCCCTCAGGTGGGTGAGGAACCCTACTAGATCGGCGGAGAGGCTGAGATTCGTTGGAAACTATTGAATCCTTTGGTTCTACCAAATTATCAGCTGTAGTTTGTATAGCTGGAACATTTCCAGTTCTACATAACAGACCTTACCTCGAGCTTTTCCGGATTTTGCTTTTAGACATAGTCCGGACAACCCCAAATCTTAACAAGCTTAAGATATGGGCTCTTCCCTTTCCATATCACATATGAAGTGGTAGGCAACTGATTTGATTTGAACCCTATTCAATAGGTATGCAGCTTCTCAAGCGCATAATACCCAAAAGAAAATAGGAAACTCAGTAGTACTCATCATAGAGCACACCATATCACATAGGGTGCTATTGCTCTGCCCCGATACACCGACGTGCTGTGGTGTATACGGAGGAGTAATGCTGAGAGAGAATCTCATTCTCCTTTAGAATAGTCCAGGAATTCCGTGCTCAAGAATTCTCCTCCTTGATCTCATTAAAGGACATAATACTTATACCCGTATTTTGGTTCTCTACTTCTAACTTATATTCTGTGAATATCTCAAAAGCTTCGGACTTGTGTTTCAACACATGTTTGAATCTTGGGAGATTATCAGAGAATGTAATGAAGTACAAAGAACCAGTCTTGGCATATGTAGACATGAGACTTTCATATATCAGCATGTATCAATTCCCAAGAGTTCACTAACTCGTTCTCTGTTTCCAATAAACAGAGCTGTGGTCATTTTATCTTTGTGACATTACTGGCAAGTTTCAAAAGATGTAAATTCAAACTAATTTAAATATGCATCTATATGTAACTTTGCTAGTCGGGTCGCATTGATATGACCTAGTCTACAATGCCTCAAGAAGGATTCGTTCATTTCTGAACTCTTCCTCTTGTGTGTGTTCTGTACGTTAAGAACCGTGGTTTGATTTAGAACGTCAATGCTTTTAGATAACGTGCCTGAACCGATCAACTCTTGATATAGGAAATATTCAAAACATTATCCAACAATACAAAATTATATCCTTTCTTTACTAATAAAGAGACTGATATGATTTTGTATATCAGGTTCGGTATCTAATAACATTTGTTCAGAATCAATGTATTCTGGTAATACAGGGTGATAGTGACCAACAGACTTGGCTGCAACTTGCACCGTTTTCTGTCTCATGAAACTTATCACCCGTTCTCAGTTCTCTACCTATCTGTAGCTCATGTAATAGATTACATATACGGGATCCTGATCCGGTAACACATACCCAGGACGTAAAGGATACTGAGAAACAGTTCTGTGTAATGAACACACCCGAAGATGATGCATCAACATGCACTTTCTTCATTTGGGCGGTACGGGAAATCTGGTATTCCCCAATTTCCTGCTCTGTCTTATAACAATTATAAGTTGGAGCGGGACCAACGTTCCCCAGCTCAGTATAACAAGCGGGTTCGATCAATATATCCGTTTTATTATCTTGATTAAGGCGTGATATGGTCTCTATCTGGAGAGAGAAAGAAGAAAACACTCAGCGTATGCTCTTGCAAGATTAGATTGGTTATATAATATATCTAATCAAGATGTATCCCACTGTTTTAATCAAATCTTCCTTCAAACCCTAAAAGGAAAGACTAGCCGGGATAAATTACACGCTACAAGTTCGCCAATCTTTCAGCCAGGCCAGTGTCGGTACTTTGAGGGAGGTTCCCCGTGCTTTCGCACGAACCTAATTAAAGTAAACCTCGTTTTCCCAGAGGCGTAACCCCGTTAACACCTTTCTAGACACCTACTTGATCGGCTAATTGTAATGTGTAAAACTCTCCCAGGAGTAACTCTTACTCGCAGCGGGTATCGGGATCCAACTATCTCATAGAAGGTATGCAATCTCATTGCAAATTTCAACACTTGAAATTCCCAATAATATTTTGCCCCTAGCAGCTATATGACCTTAACATGGTCAACAAATCATAAGTGCTAGTCAAGTTCAACCCGTCATTTCCAGATTGAATTAAACCCACCCGCACGACCCTTAACATGGTCAACAAAGTCGCACGACTGCCCTAATCCAATCGCATCATATGCTTATACAGATAAGCACTAATCAGCTACCGCACACTACGCCTTAACATGGTCAACAAACGTAGCACGAGTACTAACTAGTACTTATCTGAAATGACGGAGGGCTACGACGGGTTTTTCAGAAAACCCTTTGCGTAATGAACTTGATATCGTTGTAGAATCGAGTGTTTTTAAATGGAGTGTTTTTGAGGCTTTTCTAGTTTTGCTAAAGGGGTCACTCCCGGTGAAGGGATCGTCGGCCCTTTCCTCATCGAATAAGGTGCGGGATATATTATATATACCGCTGTGCAAAGCAAGAACTATAAAAGCAATCAAAAGACAAACCGAGTTTGTAGCATCTGCCAGTTATTGCTAAAGGAGTCACTCCCGGTGAAGGGATCTCGGTCCTTTTCTTATCGAATAAGGTGATGGATGTTCTACAAGAAACACCGCTATGCAAAGCAACAACTAGAGCTACCAGTTTTTATAAACAAGTTTCTACAACATCTTAGGTTTCCTTTATTTCATTAATCTTATTAATGAAGTCCCATTTTATTATGCTTCACAAGCATCTCTTTTGAAACGAAATCCGCAATATAACATATATCTCATATATATAAAATATAAACATTCGTCTCAGGCAATAATATGATCTCATCACAGAACATTGCAGCAGAAGAACATATATGAAATATTGGATATACTAGGACGTCCGTGTTTTCAATACGAGCCTGTATAAAACACGGATTCCACGGTCATGATGAATAGCCAAACCCACATCCCTAGACCCCTACGAGAGCGGCAAGCAACACTGCCAATTCTAGGGTTAGGAGACCCGGTCTCGACTCCTCGAGATGGTCTCCCACTGGACCCTAGAACCCGGTTACTTGTGCTCCCCGCCTTAGGTCTACCTAATGCGGAAAAGTAAATAATATACAACGGTGACATCTTCCACAACCTGGAAGTGCCCCGATAAAAGAATATTACATACAAATGAATTTTACATGAATGAAAAAGAAAAAACTCTCATCTCACATAAAACCCCCGGCTATTCAGAACGCGACGATCCAATATAACATATCACAGCAACACATAATATCTCATATCATCAACGTAAGCAAGTATGCGTATCCCGATTGTCGTTGATGTATAGCAACGAAGCCGGCTATACACCACATACTACGCTTACGGTCACAGAAAAAAAGTGTAAAACTACAACAGTTGGAATCCGCAACCTCCTTAGACATCGCATGCCTAACCAAATGAATTCCTTTAGACATCGCATGCCTAACAATTATAAACCCCGCATTTTAGTCTCATTTATCCAAAACTCTTTTCAATATCAAGTCGGGCAATTCAACAAGATTCCTGACGTCCTGATCGAATGCTCGTCGCAAACTTTAGTAGACGGCCGCACCCCCAGATGCCATCGACGAAGTGCACTAAGGCGGAACACCGCTACCGCGAGCACCCGAACGGATGCTTTCGGTGACGGGGTTCTCCTACAGTTACTTGGTCGGGGCTATGGGGCGTAGCTGTCTATTAAGTTTACCCGGCGAGTATCCGCGTACACTACGTGATTACGACGGACTTTTGATCATATCAAAATTCCGTGGCAACCGATCATCTGAGACTAAACTGCGATGTCTATAATATTCAAATCAGTTATCTCATAACTACCTGTGGATTCCAAATATTGTATCACATTCCAGATAAATAGACAAAGTTAAACTTTCCGATCGAATCATCAAACACCCAAGATTTCCCCAATATATCTCAACACTTGAAATCAGTTTAAAAACATCCATCACATGCCACAGTACCAATGGTCCAGCCATAGAAGGGTCAAGCCAACGCCTCACATGTGGCACGCCGTACTGCCCCAAACCCTAAGGTTCAAAAGGCAGTTCAAGACGGTCACATAATCGAGTTAAGGTTTGTTGTCTTCTAGAGGGTCCACCGCGTTACTTGAACGACTT